>CP098273.1:0-2400000 GCA_023658475.1 Epichloe elymi | reverse complement strand
CAACAAAAATCAATACTAATAACTTTTCAGCGGAATTCCAGTGTTTTTGTTAATTTAAAGGTTTTTTAACTTTTTAGTTGTTTTTAAAGCTAGGCCTTTGTATTTATAAGGCCTAATAGTTAAATAAATTATTAAAATTTATTGTTAGGCAGGGGCTTAGTTAAGCTATCTGCAGGCATCTCTTTAGTATTAATATAGATAACCTTAGCTATACCCTTCTATACCTTTTCTCTAGTATAGTTAAATTTTAGTAGGGTATGCTTTATTCTGCTATAAAGAGCAGGGTTATTAGCGGTTATTATAGCGCCTTAGTTATCGCTAAAAATCGGAACAGGAGGTGCTATAGGTAGCTTAATTTCCTTAAAAAGGCCATAGAGCCACTCTAGCTCCCTAATAGCTTCATATAGAGCGTCTAATTCGGCCTCTAATGTTAATAAAGCTATTGTAGTTGCTTTCTTTGATTTCTAGCTAATAGGTCCTTTAGCTAGCTTATAGAGATAAGCATAGGTTAATTTAGAGGACTTATCTCCCGCGAAGTTACTATCATAGAAGCCAATAAGGGTTGCAGAAGCTTTAGCGTTCTTAGACCTTCTATAGGTTATAGAATAACTTATAGAGCCTAGAAGGTATCTAAGCAGATGTTTAGTAGTATTTAAGTGCTCTATATAAGGCTTAGCTAACGCTATTAAAAGCCACTAAACCGGAAAAGCAATATCAGGCCTTGTAAGGAGCATTAGGTACATAATAGTCCCTATAATACTCTAATATAGCTTATAATCAGAGGGGGAAAGAGGTTTAGTAAGGTAGGCTGCCTATTTAATAATTCCGGGTTGTAGGGGAATTTTAGCAGGCCTAGTATCTTTTATATTAAATCTCTCTAGGGCCTTAGAAATATACTAGGACTAGTGGATAGTTAGGGTCCCTTTCTTTCGATTTCTAGTGATTTAAACGCCTAGGAAAAATTCGGCTGGCCCACGATCTTCTATAGGATAAGCTTTATGTAATAGCTTCTTTAGCTTATTAATATAAGCTAGATCCGGTCCTATTAGAAGACAGTTATCCACATAAGTCGCTATATATATAGATATAGTTAGGTTAAAGAAGATAGCTAGGTTAGATATAAGGGGGTGGAAGCCTAATTTTCAAAGAAGTTCCTTTAGGGCCTGCTGCCATTCTCTAGAGCTCTGTTTTAATCTATATAAAGCTTTTTAAAGGAAAATAACCTGCTTTTAAGAGGGATTATAGCCATATTTCTTAAGTAATTTAGCTATTTCAGGCGAAGCAGCTTTGGCAAATTTAACAAATCCATCAGGGATCTGCATATAAATAGCTTCTTTTAATAAGCTGTTTAAGAATGCCCCTATAAAATCAACCTGTTCAACTTCCCAGTCATTACAAGCCGCTAGGGCTAGTAAAATCCGCTAACTAGGGGGGATGCTAGTTATAGCATAGGTTTTAATATAATCTTGACCTTCTATCTGCATAAAGCCTTTTATAACGAGTTAGGCCTTGTGTTTTATAGGATTATTTTCTTTATCCTTTTTAAGCTTATAGATAAGCCTATTTTTAAGAACTTTTTAGCCCTTAGGAATTTGGTCTATCCCTATAAATTTAAAAGTTCCGGCAGCTAGTAGCTGCTTAAATTCGCTAAAGGTTACATTAATCTATTTTTAACTATCCTTGCTTTTTAAAGCTTGCTTCTATATCTTAGGTGTATCCGAATCATTATTGTTATTAGACAATGATTTAGCCTTTTATTATGCCTTAAAGCATATCTCCTTAACAAAGGAAGATAGGTTAAAATCATTAATATCTATAGAATTAGGGTTAATTAAAGAATCCAAATCTAAAAACGGTTTTTTAATAGCACCCTTATTAGGGGCGCTAGAGCTTAGGCTCTCTAGGGGTAGCGCTAGAGGCGTTATAGGCGTTGCAGTGGTCGTCCCGGGCGTTATTGTAGGCGCGGCGGGCGCTACAGGCGCTGTGGGCGCTGGGGGCGCTAGAGGCTTTAGATAGCTATCCTAAACCTCTAGATTATCTTATAAGATATTGGCTTCTCCCTCTAAAGGATAGCTCCCTAAAGGCTTAGGGGACCCTACAGAGCTTATATCCTCTATAATCTTAATAAAGCTAGTCTTAATAACTAACCTTTTAGAGGGTATATAAATAAGATAAACGCTAGAACCTAGAGTAGTAAGCAGCTGGCCAGGGATAGTCCTAGGGGCTAGCTTCTAAAGCTTTGATCTCTGCTCCGGAGGTATTAGAACCTTATAATAAGACCCTATAGCCCTAATCTTTAAAAAATCAGGCTTATAAGAGGTCTTAGGCTCTAAGTTAGCTAGAAATAGCTACTTAGGGGTTAGGGGCTTAGTTATATTAGCGGTAATATTAACTAAGTCCACTATAGCTAGAAGGATATAAGACCATAGATATAAAGGCAGCTTAGACCACTGAAGTGTAGCCCTAAGCCAGTCTAGGATAACCCTAATAGCCCTCTTAACTAGCCTATTCTATTTGTGAATATAGGGGTAAGAGGTGCTAAAGCAAATTCCTTTAGAAGATAACTAGTGCTGAAGTTTGTTATTAATCTCAGTACCTCTGTCGAAGTGAAGGTGCCTAGGATACGCATTATATCGGTTTTTTAGGGCCTTAAAGAAGCCCTTAATAGTATTATAAAGGGTCTAACCTTCTTTATTAGCTAATAAAAAGCACCACTTATACCGGGATTTTCGATTAATAAGTATAAGGACTAGGGCCTTCTTATTGTGTGGTATAGGTTCGATTTTAACCATATCTCCCTCTAGGATATCTAAAACCCTAGGGGGGTCCTAAATAGGTCTTTTAGTTAGTCTTCTAACAGCCTTTAATTATATACAGGCTATGTAGTTAAAATCCTTGTCTTTAATAGCGGAAAAATCAGGAATCCCTTTAGCTAATTTCGAAGATTTCTTAAGTAAAGGGAGGCTAATATGGCCTAATTAAATATGCTAAAGAAGGGCTAAATCTAGTAACTTCTTATAACTAGGATCTAGCTTAGAAGATCTATTAGGGCTATTATCCCCTAGCTCCCTCTGTTACCAGGCCTCTTAAGAATCACAGGCCTCTAGGGGCAATAGACAGCCACTATCGTCACCCAAGTCATTAGGGTATAGACCTTCTAAACCCCCTATAGAAGATACCTAACTAGGAGGAGCTTCAGTGGGACATAGGGCTAAATCTTTATCTTCTTTAGAGTCTAATTCTTTGATTCGTTAATATTCCTCGGGATTAAATACTAGCTGCGGAATTTAAACCTCTATAGGGTAGGAAAACCCTAATTCAGTCTTATAGGCTCGTTATTAGTTGCAAAATTAAGAGCCTATAAAGGAGAGGTGGGTTAAATGCTTATAGATCTTAGGAGTAGCTTGCCCCTTAATCTACAAAAAGAAGCCATGTTTAGTAGGTTCTAATAACCCACAGGGGCTTTTATTAGCTAGGAAAAGCTAATCCTTAGCTAGATAACCTCCCTTAAGATAGTGGGATAAACCGCTAACTAGGTTAGTATCTATACCGGGAAAATATAGGGCATCTAGCAGAGCTAAAGGCCTATATTCTAGTGGGTTTTTCTTGACCAGAACGTTAAAAACAGCGGTGCCTCTTCCTTTAGGATAGATAGGTCCTCCTGCTGTAATTATAGGGCTAGTTTAACCTTTCTTAAGAGGCTTAAAGTCCCTAAAGAAAGCCTTATTATTATAAATATAACAAGAAGAACCTGTATTATATAGAAGGGAGTTTTTAACCACATTATTAGAGTAGCTAAAAGTAGGCTTGCTAGTAGTGTTACTAGTAGTAGTGGTACTAGAGGTATCTAAATTAGATTTAGAATCACTACTATCCTCGCTGCTAGATTCGCTAGAATCTAGTTCTTTAACGTATCCCATAGCTAGGCTATAGCCTAATATAAAAGTAGCTTCTTTTCCTTTATCTTTATCCCTATTACTACTCTTCTTCTTCTGCTTTTTCTTCCTAGAGGCTTTAGAAGGGTTTAAATCCTTCTTATCCTGCTCTTTAGTGGCGTTAGTAGAGTCCTTCTTAGTATTAGGATTAGATGATTTCTTTTCCTTATCCTTAGAATTTCCCTTATTATTAGAAGCCTTATAGCTAAGAGCTTTAGCTATAGGGGAGGTTTTATCCCTCTGCTCTTCTAATAAATCCGCTATAAGGAACTGTAAATTTAGGGTATTTACAGGCAGCCCTTGTGCCCTAGTAGCTCTAATAGTAAATCTTTATCTCTTAGCCTAACTAGGAAAGGTCTACTTTAATACATTAATATAATAGTTTACTTAATTAATAGGAGCGATCTCTACACTATAAAGTTATAGTCTAGCTAGTAGGTTATTAAAATTAGTATTAAAAGCCTCTAAAGATCCCTTATAATTTAAAAAATTTAGGGAGTGGTAGCTAGTGTATAGCGTACCTCGCTGGATTTTAGCACTCTATGAATACTGCCTAATAAGGACTTTATAGGCTTCTTCGGGGGATTTTTGCTAATATATAGCTGCCTATAGCCTAGGTTAGTAACTATCTCTTAATATTATTAAAAGAATAGCTTAATCACAGTTAGCTAGATAACCTGCTAGGCTTGGATTATCTATAAACTTAGGTAATCCTAGGGCTCTAAATTATATGCTCAGGGCTTGCTTCCACTAATCATAGTTTTTAGGGCCTTTTAGCTTAGCTCCCTTAGGAATAGAGTGAACCTTCTTATTTAGTTCCTTAATAGCACCTATATTAAAGGTAGCTTGTAAGTTACTAGAAGGTAAACTCGTAGAATTAGCGGCAGGCAGGTCTTCTACTAGGGCTTTAGTATTTTCTTCCCTTAGCTTAGTAGAAGAATCCTAAAGACCTTATATAGTAGTTATGGTTTGCGTTAATTTATCTAATAGATCTTTAATGCTAGCCTTGTTTTTTAGATGATTTAACTTAGTATGCTTGATAAAATCAGTTAAGGTCTTGCCTTGTTGTTCAATTTGGCTCTGTATCTGTTGTTGCAGTTGTAAAGCACTGGCTTAAACAGCTGGACCTTCTATTTCTATCCTATCAGGGTCCCTAGGAGGGCTAGAAGAAGGGCCTGCAGCAGGTCCCTTACCCTTATAACTTAGTGGTGCTATTTCCTAGGATCTTAAAAGATATCCTATATAAGATCTCTAAATTTCTTCCTATTATAAATAATACGCGCTAGAAGCTGGTTATAGTGTAACCTAGCTACGCACGTAAATTATACGGTAGGGCTATTTAAAAGGGTGCCCCTTAAGGTCTAAAAGTAGGTCTATAGTATGCATAGGCAGAAACAGACTAGAGAAGATTCTCTATAAAAATTTTCTTAACACTAAAAATAGTAGATAGGAATTATAGGTTATAGATATTATAGAACGTGTAACGTAATATAACATAATATATAGTATGTGTAATATAGTATAATAGGTTAAAAAGCCTAGTATTAAGATACTAAATATTTAATAATTTATAAAAGGATATAGCATATCTATAGAGTAGATAATATTAAATATAATAGTTATAGTAGTGAATAGAATTACTAAAAAGAGGTTATAGTTATAACTAGATAGTTATAGGTGTGGCTATAGTTAAATTTAATACTAAGGGTCTAATATTATAATACGTAGTACTAGCGGATAAAAAGCTTTAAAAACTAGTAGTTTCCTTTATAATCTAAGAGCCTATAGGTCTAGTAGAGAGTAACTAGTACCTAAAATCAAGCACTAATTACAGTAGAATAATGCAGTAATATAGTAATCTTATAGGCCTTCTAGGCTTATAACCTATTAAAAATAGAAGGGAATCTATACTAGAGGGATAGGAAGACCTCCCTAGTAGATTTAATATGGCGGCTTCTAGATTTACTATAATATAATGATTCTTTAAGATATAGAGCTTTAATAGTTAAATATAGTAGATTTTAGCTAGATAAATAATCTAATAAGTAATAAGAGGATTTTCTAAGTCCCCTTATAGACCTACTAACTATATTGACAGAAGGGGGTTGCTAGCCAGGCCTTAGGAGCTATTTTTTATTTTCTATAAAATTTATTTATATATGAAAAGTAAAAAATCGACTCACGACCATATAATCTAGCCACCCACGTGCACTAACTAAGCAATCTAATAAGCAACCCTATAAATAAAATATACCATAAAATCCGGAAAAAATTAAGGATTCGAACAGTATATATCAGCCTTTTATACGACTACTAGTTCCCTAGTTATAGTTGATTTTAGCTTCCCTATAGGGTAGCCTAGTTAGCTTAGTTATACAAGCCTGTGGGTTGGTTGTGTGCAGGAACGCAGGTCACAGCCAACAACGCTGCAGGCAACGCCTTGTAACCAACGTTGCAACAACGCAACTAGGCAACTAGTGGGCCTATAAAATAGTGCTATAAATAGCATAATTTTAACAATAACCTACAGACCTTTATAAAGCAATAGAAGCTAAATAGAAGATAGGCTAGATAGTATATGTTCCTATGCCCACTAAACTTCATAATTAAGCATAGACTAGGGAAAAGTAACCCTATAGATACGCTATTAAGAAGGTCTAATTATAAGAGCGAACCCCTAATAAATAGGGTATTTCTACTAAAACTTAAGAAAAAGTTAGTAGCTACTAAAGAAGTAGTAGAAGAAAAGATACTAATATATTAAAGAAGATATAGTAAGATACCTTTAGGGGAGGAAAATACCCTAGTCTTTATAGAGAGGTATAGTAAGATGCCTTTAGGGGAGGAAAATACCCTAGCCCCTATAGTAAAGGCTAGAGTGGCTATATTAAGAGGCTAGTTAGCTACTATAGATCTAGTAAAAGGTTAGCTAAATAAAGGTAATTTCTAGGAGAAGGTAGCGTGTGTCTAGGACGCCAGCATAGTATAAGAGATCTAGGGGGCTATTATGTTACTAGATCCCTACTAATCTAGCCTAAATAAACTATTAGCGTAGCTACTATAGAAGGCCTAAAGCTAAGATCTAGACCTATAGAGGTAGAGTAAAGAGATTAATTCCCTAGAGAGAGGGAAAGCTAGTCTATAGTTATATAGTGTAAGGGGTCTCCTAATATATAAAGACTAGGTAGTTATTCCCTAAGAGCCTACCTTATAATAGGAGCTTCTATAGCTATACTATAATAATCCGCTAGTAGGTTACTTTAGGACTAAGTAAATGCTTAAGCTATTAAAGCGCTACTTTTAGTAGCTAGCTATAAATAAGTCTATATTAAACTATATTATAAGCTATAGGATATATTAGTAAATAGTTACTAGAAGGTATTGCCTATATAGGAGTCTTAAATTACTACTAATACTAGAGTAACTATAGGTAGAAATCTTAATAGACTTTATTATAGGATTACCTATTATATAAGTAGGTAAATAAGAAACTAATATAATCCTGGTAATTATAGACTAATATACTAAGTACTCTATCTTCCTACCTATAATAACTATAATTAATATAGCTAAGTTAGCGGAACTTTTCTATAAGGAGATTAAGCTATAATTTAGGCCACTAAAGGGCATTATATCTAATAGAGGATCCGTTTTTATAAGCTAATTCTAGTTAGACCTATATTACCTATTATATATAAAACATAGGCTTTCTATAGTGTTTTACCCCTAAACTAATAGGCAAACTAAGAGGACTAACTAGGTACTAGAGCATTACCTATAATGCTTTACTTCTAAAAACTAGTAGATATAGCCTAAGCTACTCCTAGTTATATAATTTACCTATAATAATGTAGTAAATAGAACTATAGGCTACTTACCTAACTATATACTTATAGGGTACTTACTAGAGTTTTAGCTAGCCCTTAGGGATAAGGTTATAGAAAGGGAGGTACTAGAGGCTTATGCTTATATTATAAAGTTATATAAAGTTAAGAAGTAGCTAAAGTAAAACTAGGTAAAAGCCACTAAATCCTAGGTAAAGTACTATAATAAACATTACTAACCGCTTACTCTTAAAAGAGATAACCTAGTACTACTATTAGTAAAGAATATATAGCTTAAGGAAGTAAAATAGAAGCTAACCCCTAGGTTTATTAGACTATTTTAGGTACTTAACACTATTAGTAAGTAAGTATATTAGCTTATACTACTAGAAAAATATAGTAGGTTATATAATATATTCTATATTAGCCTACTAGAGCCTTAGACTTATTATAAGAATATAGATAAAGAAAAAATACTAATACCTAACCTTAAGGATAAAGATAATAAATATAAAGTTAAGGAGGTTAAGGAATATAGAAAGACCTATAAAGGTAATAAATACCTAGTAAAGTAGAAGGGTTAGCTAAGTAAATATAACTAGTAGGTTCCTATTAAAGATATAGAAGGAGCTTAGTGTATAATTTAGGTATTCTACTAGAATAAGTTAAGGGAAAAGGATAGTAATATATAAGTAAGTTATAGGTAAAAGAGTATAAAGTTTCTATAAGAAAGGCATAGCCTTACTAGCCACTATAATACGCCTAATAAAAGAAAATAACTAAACTATATATAAAAATAAAAGAAAAAAAAAATATAAAGGAATAAAATAAAGGAAACTATCTATAGCTTTAGGAGAGTTAATAGAAATCCCTCCATAGTTACCCCCTTATAGCTAAAGACTTAGCCCCTATAGACTATATACTTAGCGTTATTCTTATCTACCGCAACCGCCTCCCTTATTCTATAATAAAAACAATATAATACTATTCCCTAGGTAATAAATCCTAGATTGCTTAGCCTTAGCCATAAAACTATCACTATATTCTATATAGTAAGGAGTTATAGATAGTTAGCCTACTAAAATATTAGTAAATAAATAGCAAAATAGGGCTAAGATATAACCTACTATCCCTAGGACTAGAGCTAGGTTTATAGTAACTATAAGGGTTTAATAGGAGACTATATACTACTAGTACGCAATTAAAGCATCCTACCTAGATATATTAGCAAAGAACCAGTAAAAAGGGAAGAAATATATAGACCTATTAGACCTTAGTAGCCCCTATTAACCTAAATATAACGTAATACGTTGTGTTAGTATAGTTAAAGCCCTATATAAGCTAAAGATAATAGGTAGCAAAACGCCACTAAGTTACCTCTAAGAATATAAGGTCTTTAGGATTATCCTTATTCTTATTACTAAGTGCCTCTATTAGAATATCTACCTAATCTAGCACCTTTAATAAGTTAAGGAAGTTACTATATATAGTAGCTATAGACTATATAATTATTAGTAAATAGAAACTAAAGAGTAAAGGAAAAGTAAGATACTTATAGCCTTATAACTATCCCTATGCGTATAACACTAAATATAGCGCTTTAACTACTTTATCTTTAACTAACCTATATATAGGTTAGCAATAAATTAATAATTAATCTAGGGGAGTTTAGGGGCGGATAGAGGGCTCTTTTTATATTTAGTGTATCTAGTACGCAAATAGTGTATATATAAGTAGTCGTGAAGTAGAATTATTAGCGCACTTATAGTAATTTATTAGTAATTAGCGATTAATAATAGATGGATAATAGTATTATGGAAAAGTAATAATTTAGCTAATAATATAGAAATAAAAATAGAATAATATAGTAGAGAGTTAGAGGTGAATTTATACTAAAGCGCTAACTATTATTTATTATTATAGATTATTATTTATTATTATTTTAATATAACTACTAGTTAGTAAATAGTTATAAAATATAGGGCAAAAGCTATTTAGGAGCCTGGTAATAAGGGGAGGGATAATTATAAGGCCCCTTATAATATAACCCACGCGTATACATACACCGCAGCGCTAGAGCACCGCAGCGCCTAATACTAGAAGGAAGGGCTAGGTCTACGTAATATTAGCAAGCTACTAGCTATAAACTAGTAACTCGCACACATATTACACTTAGACCTAGCAAGCTTTAGTTAATATATAAGTGCACCCCATATCCTTTTGCCTAGCTACCTTTATCCTTACAGCAACGCAGGGCACGAGATCACCTTTAAAGCCGTTAAGGCGATATTGAAGGTGTGCCAC
The DNA here is from genome assembly GCA_023658475.1 of Epichloe elymi. NCBI lineage: Eukaryota > Fungi > Ascomycota > Sordariomycetes > Hypocreales > Clavicipitaceae > Epichloe > Epichloe elymi. Next base: position 2,389,937 of record CP098273.1, on the reverse strand, counting down.
TAGTGCTAGATAAATGCTAATAGCCCCTATTGCTTTAAATTCACCCTTAAGGATAAGTGTGCCTTTAACTTTAAAGTAATAGTTAATATTATATACCTTAATAGTAACCGCCTAACGCTCCACGCGGTAGATATAGCTATGGCATTCTACGTAGCAAGATTCCTTCCTAATATCTTAGCTAAAATAACTTAGGAAGCCCTTAGAATATGCTAGATTAATGTGTACTAAGGACCTCCTGATTAGATTATTACTAATACTAGCACAAACTTTCACAGCGAAGAATTTCGCTAATTCGCGGTATTAATATTAATCTCTATTAAAGAGGTCCTAATTAAGGTATATTATAGTATTAGGAAAGTTAAGAGATATTATAGGCTACTCTAAAGGGCCTATAATATTATCTAAAGAGAATGCCTAATAACCCTAGAACCTATTGCCCTATAGATAGCTATAAAAGCCCTTAATAATATTATAGGTCTAAATAGCCTTATTTTAACCCTCCTTATCTTTAGCGCCTACCCCTATATATTAAGTAACTCTTCTCTATTACTAGAGATCTTATAATATGTTATTACTATATAAAAGGTAATAAAGGAAGTTAAGCGCCTCTATATAATCTAGAAAGTTAGCAAAGCCCTTATAGTAAGGAATAGTCTAGATATAAGTAAGACCCTTAACCTCCTACTTAGATTACTAGTCTAAGTCTAGCGTAAAGGTAAAGGTTAGCAAGGCCTATATAACCTTCTCTCTATTAATAGAGAGACCTATACCCTTAACCTCCTATAAGGCCTAAAGGCCTTCTACTTAACTTCTATTAGGCCTTATTATAAGGACCCTAATATAGAAGCCCTCCTACCTTAGGAGGGCAGAGAAGAGGGAGAGGCCTAAACTAGGCTACCTAGTAAGACCCTAGAGATCCCACTAAAGAGATACCTAGGTAGACCCTAAAAGAACCCTCTAGTAATTATTAATAAGACTAATATATTTATCTTAGCTAAGGAGGAAGCTAACCTTAACCTTGTAATTTAATTATATAAGGAAGGCGTTATTATAACCCCTGGCGCACTATTTAAGCTCTCTATAAAGACTAAGATTAATATACTAATTAATTAGGGTGTGTTTAAATTTATTACCTATAATAAGAGAGAGCATAGTAGCGTGTAAATCTTTAATTTATAAATTATTAATAAGGTAAAAGGCAAGATAGGCTAGCTATATAAGAAATTAAGGCTTATAGTATAAGGCTTTAGAGATAAGGCAAAGTAAGCGATCTTAATATAGGCTCTAATAATCTAATAAGCTAGTTAACGCCTTATTCTTATAATAGCACCTTCCCTCTTAATAAAGGGATTTATCCTATAGATTCGCGATATTACCTAGGCATATATCTAATTAACTATGCGATTAAATAGGGTAATCCTTGCATAGCTTCTAACCTAAATCCGTAACTAATACCCTAAAGGAATAATCATAAGGGTGATTAAACCACTCTACGGCATTGCGGAGGCTGGAATATATTAGTAGGTTATGTACTATAGGCACTATAGAGAGAAGCTCTAGATAGAGACTTCTATATATAATCTATGCCTATTAGTAACTATAGAAGATAGCCTAGAATTTGTATATATAGGCATATAGACTAATAATACTCTTAGGCTATTAGATAAGGAGTTCTCTAAGAAAGAAGAGAGAGAATTAACTATAGCAGCTTTTATAGTAAAGCTAAAGCAATTCCTCCTTAAGAATAATTCCCTAACCTTTAATAGGGGAATTATTAAATTAGTGGCTAGCGCGGCTATTTTACTTTAATAAAAAGGCTAAAGCGGTAAGCTTAATTTAATCCTACTTATAGATTTAAAGCAGAAGTATATTAAATAAAGGGCTTAAGGCGCCTACATTACCTTAATCTGCTAACTAGAAGCCTACTATAATCTATCTATTGCCGCTTAATACTAAGAACTAATAATTAAGAATATTAAAGCCCTTAATCACTAGATCTAATAATAGATAGATTACCCTAATTAAGGCCTGATGTTTATTCTTGTTAAAATTATGCTATTTATAGCACTATTTTATAGGCCCACTAGTTGCCTAGTTGCGTTGTTGCAACGTTGGTTACAAGGCGTTGCCTGCAGCGTTGTTGGCTGTGACCTGCGTTCCTGCACACAACTAACCCACAGGCTTGTATGACTAAGCTGACTAGGCTACCCTATAGGGAAGCTAAAATCGACTATAACTAGGGAACTAGTAGTCGTATAAAAGGCTGATGTATACTGTTCGAATCCTTGATTTTTTCCGGATTTTATGGTATATTTTATTTATAGGGTTGCTTATTAGATTGCTTAGTTAGTGCACGTGGGTAGCTAGATTGTATAGTCGTGAGTCGATTTTTTACTTTTTATATACAAATGAATTTTACAGAAAATAAAAAATAGCTCCTAAGGCCTAGCTAGCGACCCCCTTCTATTAATATAGTTAGTAGGTCTATAAGGGGACTTAGAAAATCCTCTTATTGCTTGTTAGATTGTTTGTCTAGCTAAAATCTACTATATTTAACTATTAAAGCTCTATATCTTAAAGAATTATTATATTATAGTAAATCTAGAAGCCGCCGCGTTAAATCTACTAGGGAGGTCTTCCTATCCCTCTAGTATAGATTCCCTTCTATTTTTAAAAGGTTATAAGCCTAGAAGGCCTATAAGATTACTATATTACTGTATTATTCTACTATAATTAGTGCTTAATTTTAGGTACTAGTTACTCTCTACTAGACCTATAGGCTCTTAGATTATAAAGGAAACCACTAGTTTTTAAAGCTTTTTATCCGCTAGTACTACATATTATAATATTAGACCCTTAGTGTTAAATTTAACTATAGCCATACCTATAACTATCTAGTTATAACTATAACCTCTTTTTAGTAATTCTATTTACTACTATAACTATTATATTTAATATTATCTACTCTATAGATATACTATATCCTTTTATAAATTATTAAATATCTAGTATCTTAATACTAGGCTTTTTAACCTATTACACTACATTACACGCACTATATATTATATTACATTGCGTTGCATGTTCTGTAATATCTATAACCTATAATTCCTATCCACTATTTTTAGTGTTAAGAAAATTTTTATAGAGAATCTTCTCTAGTCTATTTCTACCTGCGTATACCATAGACCCACTTTTAGACCTTAAGAGGCACCCTTTTAAATAGCCCCACCGTATAATTTGCGTGCGTAGCTAGGTTACACTATAACCAGCTTCTAGCGCGCGTTATTTGCAATAGGAAGAAATTTAGAGATCTTATATAGGATATCTTTTAAGATCCTAGGAAATAGCACTACTAAGTTATAAGGGTAAGGGACCTGCTGCAGGCCCTTCTTCTAGCCCTCCTAGGGACCCTGATAGGATAGAAATAGAAGGTCCGGCTGTTCAAGCCAGTGCTTTATAACTGCAACAACAGATGCAGAGCTAAATTTAATAATAGATGCAGAGCTAAATTGAATAACAAGGCAAGACCTTAACTGATTTTATTAAGCATACTGAGTCAAATCGTCTAAAAAACAAGGCTAGTATTAAAGATCTATTAGATAAATTAACGCAAACCATGACTGCTATGCAAGGTCTTTAGGATTCTTCTACTAAGCTAAGGGAAGAAAATACTAAAGCCCTAGTAGAAGACCTACCTACCGCTAATTCTACGAGTTTACCTTCTAGTAACTTACAAGCTACCTTTAATATAGGTGCTATTAAGGAACTAAATAAGAAGGTTCACTCTATTCCTAAGGGAGCTAAGCTAAAAGGCCCTAAAAACTATAATCAGTGGAAGCAAGCCCTGAGCATACAATTTAGAGCCCTAGGATTGCCTGAATTTATAGATAATCCTAGCTTAGCAGGCTATCTAGCTAACTATAATTAAGCTATTCTTTTAATAATATTAAGAGATAGTTACTAACCTAGGCCATAGGCAGCTATATATTAGCAAAAATCCCCTAAAGAAGCCTATAAAGTCCTTATTAGGCAGTATTTATAGAGTGCTAAAATCCAGCGAGGTACGCTATACGCTAGCTACCACTCCCTAAATTTTTTAAATTATAAGGGATCTTTAGAGGCTTTTAATGCTAATTTTAATAACCTACTAGCTAGACTACAACTTTATAGTGTAGAGATTGCTCCTATTAATTAAGTAAACTATTATATTAACGCATTAAAGCAGACCTTTCCTAGTTAGGCTAAGAGATAAAGATTTACTATTAGAGCTACTAGGGCATAAGGGCTGCCTATAAATACCCTAAATTTATAGTTCCTTATAGCGGATTTATTAGAAGAGCAGAGGGATAAAACCTCCCCTATAGCTAAAGCTCTTAGCTATAAGGCTTCTAATAATAAGGGAAATTCTAAGGATAAGGAAAAGAAATTATCTAATCCTAATACTAAGAAGGACTCTACTAACGCTACTAAAGAGCAGGATAAGAAGGATTTAAACCCTTCTAAAGCCTCTAGGAAGAAAAAGCAGAAGAAGAAGAGTGGTAATAGGGATAAAGATAAAGGAAAAGAAGCTGCTTTTACATTAGGCTATAGCCTAGCCATAGGATATATTAAAGAACTAGATTCTAGCGAATCTAGTAGCGAGGATAGTAGTGATTCTAAATCTAATTTAGATACCTCTAGTACCACTACTACTAGTAACACTACTAGTAAGCCTACTTTTAGCTACTCTAATAATGTGGTTAAAAACTCCCTTCTATACAATATAGGTTCTTCTTATTATATTTATAATAATAGGGCTTTCTTTAGGGACTTTAAGCCTCTTAAGAAAGGTTAAACCGGCCCTATAATTATAGCAGGAGGACCTATCTATCCTAAAGGAAGAGGCACCGCTATTTTTAACATTCTGGTTAAGAAAAACCCACCAGAATATAGGCCTTTAGCTCTGCTAGATGCCCTATATTTTCCTAGTATAGATACTAACCTAGTTAGCGGTTTATCCCACTATCTTAAGGGAGGTTATCTAGCTAAGGATTAGCTTTTCCTAGCTAATAAAAGCCCCTATAGGTTATTAGAACCTACTAAACACGGCTTCTTTTTGTAGATTAAGGGGCAAGCTACTCCTAAGATCTATAAGCATTTAACCTACCTCTCCTTTATAGGCTCTTAATTTTGCAACTAATAACAAGCCTATAAGACCGAATTAGGGTTTTCCTACCCTATAGAGGTTTAAATTCCGTAGCTAGCATTTAATCCCGAGGAATATCAACAAATTAAAGAATTAGACTCTAAAGAAGATAAAGATTTAGCCCTATATCCCACTAAAGCTCCTCCTAGTTAGGCATCTTCTATAGGGGGTTTAGAAGGTCCATACCCTAATAACTTAGGTGACGATAGTGGCCGTCTATTGCCCCCAGAGGCCTATGATTCTTAAGAGGCCTGGCAACAGAGGGAGCTAGGGGATAATAGCCCTGATAGATCTTCTAAGCTAGATCCTAGTTACAAGAAGTTACTAGATTTAGCCCTTCTTTGGCACATTTAATTAGGCCATATTAGCCTCCCTTTACTTAAGAAATCTTCAAAATTAGCTAAAGGGATTCCTGATTTTTCCGCCATTAAAGACAAGGATTTTAACTGCATAGCCTGTATATAATCGAAGGCTATTAGAAGACCAACTAAAAGACCTATTTAGGACCCCCCTAGGGTTTTAGATATCCTAGAGGGAGATACGGTTAAAATCAAACCTATACCACACAATAAGAAGGCCCTAGTCCTTATACTTATTAATCGAAAATCCCGGTATAAGTGGTGCTTTTTATTAGCTAATAAAGAAGGTTAGACCCTTTATAATGCTATTAAGGGCTTCTTTAAGGCCTTAAAAAACCAATATAACGCGTATCCTAGGCACCTTTACTTCGACGGAGGTACTAAGATTAATAACAAACTTTAGTACTAGTTATCTTCTAAAGGAATTTGCTTTAGCACCTCTTGCCCCTATATTCACAAATAGAATAGGCTAGTTAAGAGGGCTATTAGGGTTATCCTAGACTAGCTTAGGGCTACACTTTAGTGGTCTAAGCTACCTTTATATCTATAGTCTTATATCCTTCTAGCTATAGTGGACTTAGTTAACATTACCGCTAATATAACTAAGCCCCTAACCCCTAAGTAGCTATTTCTAGCTAACTTAGAGCCTAAGACCTCTTATAAGCCTGATTTTTTAAAGATTAGGGCTATAGGGTCTTATTGCGAGGTTCTAATACCTCTGGAGTAGAGATTAAAGCTTTAGAAGCTAGCCCCTAGGACTATCCCTGGCTAGCTGCTTGCTACTCTAGGTTCTAGCGTTTATCTTGTTTATATACCCTCTAAAAGGTTAGTTATTAAGACTAGCTTTATTAAGATTATAGAGAATATAAGCTCTATAGGGTCCCCTAAGCCTTTAGGGAGCTATCCTTTAGAGGGAGAAGCCAATATCTCATAAGATAATCTAGAGGTTTAGGATAGCTATCCAAAGCCTCTAGCGCCCCCAGCGCCCACAGCGCCTACAGCGCCCGCCGCGCCTATAATAACGCCCGGGACAACCACTGCAACGCCTATAACGCCTCTAGCGCTACCCCTAGAGAGCCTAAGCTCTAGCGCTCCTAATAAGGGTGCTATTAAAAAACCGTTTTCAGATTCAGATTCTTTAATTAACCCTGATTCTATGGATATTAATAATTTCAACCTATCTTCCTTCGTTAAGGAGATATGTGTGAGGCCCCTCACAACATGACCCACGCGCATGCGTGCACCGTAGCGCCAGAGCACCGCGGCGCCTAACACCAGAAGGAAGGGCTAGGTTCACGTGATATTAGCAAGCCGCTAGCTATAAACCAGTGACTCGCACATACATTACACTTAGACCTAGTAAGCTTTAGTTAATATATAAGTGTATCCTATATCCTTTTACCTAGCTACCTTTATTCTTATAATTCTAAAGCTTCTACCACTAGCTACCTAAGAGTAATATAGGGCTAAGAACTACCTAATTAACCTAAGTAATATTAGATAATAACTAAAGTTAATTAAATAAGGGTAGTATTACTACTAAAGATATACTATATTCTATAGGAACTAGGACTAAACCTAGACCCTCTAATATTAGGGCTAATACTATAGTAATAAATAAGTAAATTACTTAGCTTAAGAAACTTAAAGAACTATAGGAATAAGAGTAAGAGCTTATTAATCTTCTATAGCTAGGTAGAGGGAAAGAGAAGATAAAAAGGTAGTAAAGATCTAGTTCCTCCTCTAGTAATAGCTACTAGGAGGTTAAAGTTAGGAATATTACTAACCTCTAATACCCTATAAACCTATAGAAGCATAAAATATAGATAAATAATCTAAACTATACCTTTAATAGGGTAAAGTAAAAGTATTAGTGTAATTACTAAAAAATCCTCTTTATACTTAACTATATATATAGTAATTATAGGGTAAGATAGGACTAATACCTTAATAAATAGATAGCTAATAACTAAAGCAATCTTAAAGATAACTAGGATATATTTAAGACCTAGACTCTTACACTACTCTAAGATACTACTAACTATAATGCCTAAATAGCTATGTAGCTAGAGAATATAAAGTAATATAAGGGCTAGAGTCTTATTAAATTTAGTATCTACCTAGATTTACTAGAGAAATACCTAGAAAGAGCCACTAAAAAGTTATAAGCTCTTATATTCTTTATAAAACTACTCCCTAACCTATAAGACTAGATTAACCTATATACCTCTATTATAGGAAAGGCGCAAGAGGAGGTTATGTAACTTGCTTAGTAACTCTAGGAGGCTATACTAAAGAGCAAGTGAAAGTCTAAGTATTTAGAAGATAAGGGCCTAAATAAGGCTCCCTAATATTATAGATATAACTTCCTATAAGGCAGAAGGTCTAATAAAGATTAGAAGGATAAGGACTAAGAGAAGTCTCCTACTACCTACCTAAATAACTATAAACCTAGGTATAAAAGGCAGTGTTTTAACTATAATAGTATAGAGCACCTTATAAATAAATATAATAAGCTAAAGAAGGAGTAATAAGACCTAGAAAACTCCCTAAGGTAGAAGTAGATACCCTTACCTCTGCCTTAAATACTAAGGTACTAATAGGGTGTTAATTTTACACACTAGTTACTATTTATAGGCATATAGATATTAAAATAGCGGCGGATCTTAATAGTTACGCTAAGATTAATATTATTAGCGCTAAATTTATATAAGCCTATAAACTTAACTAAGCTAAGGCTATAGCACCTATTATTAAGGTAGTAGGGGCCCTTATAGTTCCCTAATATAGTGTTTATAAGGTCCCTATTATAATTAAAGACTTAAGAGGAGAAGAAAAGGACCTTAAGCTACTATATATAGCTATTAATAGGGACCTAAGAACTAAGGGAAGCCCTATATTAATTAGGATATATATACTTGCTAAGGAATATATCTACCTTTACTTATACTTATAAGAGTGGTGGTTTAAGAAAAGAAGAAAGGCCTTTTTACTTATAACTCCCTGCAAATTCGCGAAGGTTACACGCAATAAGACTATTATATACGCTATTAATAGGGTTATAGAAGATAAGTTTATTACCCTTAGAGACAAAGAAGAGGCAAAGGTATATAGAACTATTAAAGATATCCCCTAGGAACTATATAAGTTTAAAGATATATTTATATTAGATAAGGCAGGAAGCTTACCTTTAAGAAAGACCACTAATTACGCGATTAATCTAATACTAGGGGCCACACCCCTATATAGACTAATTTACCCCCTTTCCTAAGGCAAATTAAAGGAACTTTATAAGTATATTAATAAGAACCTATAGAAAGGCTAGATAAGACTATTAAAGAGCCCTATAGGCATGCCTATTCTATTTATACTAAAGAAAGATAGTATACTCTGATTATATATAGATTACCAGGGTCTTAATAGGGTAATATAGAAGAATTACTATACTCTCCCCCTAATTTTAGAGATCCTAGACTAGTGCTAAGGAGCTTACTTCTTCTTAAAAATTAATATTAAGGATACTTATTATAGAATCTAGATTAAAGGGGGCGATAAATAGAAGACCACGTTCCGCATGTGTTATAGGCACTATAAATATCTTATAATGCCTTTTAGGTTAATAAATGCCCTAGCCACGTTCTAGAACTATATCTATAAAGCGCTTTATAGGCTAGTTAACACTATTTATATAGTATATCTAGATAATATCCTAATCTTTTTAAAAACATAAGAGGAGCACACTATATATATTAAAGAAGTCCTAGGGCGTATAAGAGAGGTAGAATTATATATAAAACCCTCTAAATATAAATTCTACTAGGAGTTAGTGGAGTTCCTAGGGTTTATCCTCTTTATTAATAGGATCTTAATAGATACCTACTAAGTTACTACTATCTAGGATTAGAAGGAACCTATAAGCTTTAAGGATATATAATCCTTCCTAGGGTTCTATAACTTTTACTAATAGTTTATCTATAGATACTTAGGGATCATAGCACTACTATATGCGTTAATAAAGGGCAGTTAGAATAGCATCTAGACTAGGAGGTTTATATTTAGGGCAAGAGAATAGGTAGCGTTTTACTAGCTAAAAGACGCCTTTTAGCGGGCTCCTCTGCTCTATTATTATAACCTAAGTTAACCAGTGCGCATTAAGATAGATACCTTAATCTTTGTAATAGCAGGAATCTTATTATAATAAGATAATAAGGGCCGCTAGTACCCTATAGCCTTTTAGTTAAGGAAGTTTACTAACGCTAAATGAAACTATAGCATGCCTAACTAAGAGCTACTCGCTATAGTTAAGTTATTTAAATACTAGTAATATTATATTAAAGGCATAGAGACCCTAGTAGAAGTCCTATTAGACTACTATAACCTATAGACCTTTATAAAGTAATAGAAGCTAAATAGAAGATAGGCTAGATAGTGTATATTCCTATGCCTACTGAATTTTATAATTAAGCATAGACTAGGGAAAAGTAACCCTATAGATATACTATTAAGAAGGTCTAATTATAAGAGCAAACCCCTAATAAATAGGGCACTTCTACTAGAACTTAAGAAAAAGTTAGTAGCTACTAAAGAAGTAGTAGAAGAAGAGATACTAATATATTAAAGAAGATATAGTAAGATACCTTTAGGGGAGGAAAATACCCTAGTCTTTATAGAGAGGTATAGTAAGATACCTTTAGGGGAGGAAAATGCCCTAGCCCCTATAGTAAAGGCTAGAGTAGCTATATTAAGAGGCTAGTTAGCTACTATAGATCTAGTAAAAGGTTAGCTAAATAAAGGTGATTTCTAGGAGAAGGTAGCATATGTCTAGGACGCTAGTATAGTATAAGAGATCTAGGGGGCTATTATATTACTAGATCCCTACTAATCTAGCCTAAATAAACTATTAGCGCAGCTACTATAGAAGGCCTAAAGCTAAGATCTAGACCTATAAAGGTAGAGTAAAGAGATTAATTCCCTAGAGAGAGGGAAAGCTAGTCTATAGTTATATAGTATAAGGGGTCTCCTAATATATAAAGACTAGGTAGTTATTCCCTAAGAGCCTACCTTATAATAGGAGCTTCTATAGCTATACTATAATAATCCACTAGTAGGTTACTTTAGGACTAAGTAAACGCTTAAGCTATTAAAGCGCTACTTTTAGTAGCTAGCTATAAATAAGTCTATATTAGACTATATTATAAGCTATAGGATATATTAGTAAATAGTTATAAGAAGGCATTGCCTATATAGGAGCCTTAAATTACTACTAATACTAGAGTAACTATAGGTAGAAATCTTAATAGACTTTATTATAGGATTGCCTATTACATAAGTAGGTAAATAAGAAACTAACGTAATCCTAGTAATTATAAACTAATATACTAAGTACTCTATCTTCCTACCTATAATAACTATAATTAACGTAGCTAAGTTAGCGGAACTTTTCTATAAGGAAATTAAGCTATAATTTAGGCTACTAAAGGGCATTATATCTAATAGAGGATCTGTTTTTATAAGCTAATTCTAGTTAGACCTATATTACCTATTATATATAAAATATAGGCTTTTTATAGTATTTTACCCCTAAACTAATAGGCAGACTAAGAGAACTAACTAGGTACTAGAGCACTACCTATAATACTTTGCTTCTAAAAACTAGTAGATATAGCCTAAGCTACTCCTAGTTATATAATTTACCTATAATAATATAGTAAATAGAACCATAGGCTATTTACTAAACTATATGCTTATAGGGTACTTACTAGAGTTTTAGCTAGCCCTTAGGGATAAGGTTATAAAAAGGGAGGTGCTAGAGGCTTATACTTATATTATAAAGTTATATAAAGCTAGGGAGTAACTAAAGTAAAACTAGGTAAAAGCTACTAAATCCTAGGTAAAGTACTATAATAAATATTACTAACCGCTTACTCTTAAAAAAGGTAACCTAGTACTACTATTAGTAAAGAATATATAGCTTAAGGAAGTAAAATAGAAGCTAACCCCTAGGTTTATTAGACTATTTTAGGTACTTAATACTATTAGTAAGTAAGTATATTAGCTTATACTACTAGAAAAATATAGTAGGTTATATAATATATTCTATATTAGCCTACTAGAGCCTTAGACCTATTATAAGAATATAGATAAAGAAAAAATACTAATACCTAACCTTAAGGATAAAGATAATAAATATAAAGTTAAGGAGGTTAAGGAATATAGAAAGACCTATAAAGGTAATAAATACCTAGTAAAGTAGAAGGGTTAGCTAAGTAAATATAACTAGTAGGTTCCTATTAAAGATATAGAAGGAGCTTTATATATAATTTAGGTATTCTACTAGAATAAGTTAAGGGAAAAGGATAGTAATATATAAGTAAGTTATAGGTAAAAGAGTATAAAGTTCCTATAAGAAAGGCATAGCCTTACTAGCTACTATAATATGCCTAATAAAAGAAAATAACTAAACTATATATAAAAATAAAAGAAAAAAATATAAAGGAATAAAATAAAGAAAACTATCTATAGCTTTAGGAGAGTTAATAGAAATCCCTCTATAGTTACCCCCTTATAGCTAAAGACTTAGCCCCTATAGACTATATACTTAGCGTTATTCTTATCTACTATAACCACCTCCCTTATTCTATAATAAAAATAATGTAATACTATTCCCTAGGTAATAAATCCTAGATTACTTAGCTATAGCCACAAAACCATTACTATATTCTATATAGTAAGGAGTTATAGATAGTTAGCCTACTAAAATATTAGTAAATAGATAGCAAAATAGGGCTAAGATATAACCTACTATCCCTAGGACTAGAGCTAGGTTTATAGTAACTATAAGGGTTTAATAGGAGACTATATACTACTAGTATATAATTAAAGCATCCTACCTAGATATATTAGTAAAGAACTAGTAAAAAGGGAAGAAATATATAGACCTAGCGGACCTTAGTAGCCCCTATTAACCTAAATATAATATAATGTGTTATATTAGTATAGTTAAAGCCCTATATAAGCTAAAGATAATAGGTAGTGAAATGCCACTAAGTTACCTCTAAGAATATAAGGTCTTTAGGATTATCCTTATCCTTATTACTAAGTATCTCTATTAGGATATCTACCTAATCTAGTACCTTTAATAAGTTAAGAAAGTTACTATATATAGTAGCTATAGACTATATAATTATTAGTAAATAGAAACTAAAGAGTAAAGGAAAAGTAAGATACTTATAGCCTTATAGCTATCCCCACGCATATAACACTAAATACAGCGCTTTAACTACTTTATCTTTAACTAACCTACATATAGGTTAGTAATAAATTAATAATTAATCTAGGGAAGTTTAAGGGTAGATAGGGGGCTCTTTTTATATTTAGCGTATCTAGTATATAAATAATATATACACAAGCAATCGTGGAGCAGAATCGTGGGCGCGCTTATAGTGATATATTAGCAATTAATAATAGATAGATAATAGTGTTATAAAAGAAGTGATAATTTAGCTAATAATATAGAAATAAAAATAGAATAATATAGTAGAGAGTTAGAGGTGAATTTATACTAAAGCGCTAACTATTATTTATTATTATAGATTATTATTTATTATTATTTTAATATAACTACTAGTTAGCAAATAGTTATAAAATATGGGGTAAAAGCTATTTAGGAGCCTGGTAATAAGGGGGGGGATAATTATAAGGCCCCTTATAACATAACCCACGCGCATACGTGCACCGCAGCGCCAGAGCACCGCGGCGCCTAATACTAGAAGGAAGGGCTAGGTCTATGTGATATTAGCAAGCCGCTAGCTATAAACTAGCGACTTACACACATATTATACTTAGACCTAGCAAGCTTTAGTCAATATATAAGTGCACCCTATATCCTTTTGCCTAGCTACCTTTATCCTTATAATATGCTTTAAGGCGTAATAAAAGGCTAAATTATTGTCTAATAACAATAATAATTCGGATACACCTAAGACATAGAAGCAAGCTTTAAAAAGCAAGGATAGTCAAAAATGGATTAATATAACCTTTAGCGAATTTAAGTAGCTACTAGCTACTAGAACTTTTAAATTTATAGGGATAGACCAAATTCCTAAGGGCCAAAAAGTTCTTAAAAATAGGCTTATCTATAAGCTTAAAAAGGATAAAGAAAATAATCCTATAAAACACAAGGCCCGACTCGTTGCAAAAGGCTTTATACAGATAGAAGGTCAAGATTATATCGAAACCTATGCTATAACTAGCATCCCCCCTAGTTAGCGGATTTTACTAGCCCTAGCGGCTTGTAATAACTAGGAAGTTAAACAGGTTGATTTTATAGGGGCATTCTTAAACAGCTTATTAAAAGAAGCTATTTATATATAGATCCCTAATGGATTCATTGAATTTACCAAAGCTGCTTCGCCTGAAATAGCTAAATTACTTAAGAAATACGGCTATAATCCCTCTTAAAAGCAGGTTATTTTCCTTTAAAAAGCTTTATATAGATTAAAACAGAGCTCTAGAGAATAGCAGCAGGCCCTAAAGGAACTTCTTCAAAAATTAGGCTTCCACCCCCTTATATCTAACCTAGCTATCTTCTTTAACCCAACTATATCTACATATATAGCGACTTATGTAGATGACTGTCTTCTAATAGGACCGGATCTAGCTTATATCAACAAGCTAAAGAAGCTATTACACAAAGCTTATCCTATAGAAGATCGTGGGCCAGCCGAATTTTTCCTAGGCATTTAAATCACTAGAAATCGAAAGAAAGGGACCCTAACTATCCACTAGTCCCAGTACATTTCTAAGGCCCTAGAGAGATTTAATATAAAAGATACTAGGCCTGCTAAAATTCCCCTATAACCCGGAATTATTAAACAGGTAGCCCACCTTACTAAACCTCTTTCCCCCTCCAATCACAAGCTATATCAGAGTATTATAGGGACTATTATATACCTAATGCTCCTTACAAGGCCTGATATTGCTTTTCCGGTTTAGTGGCTTTTAACAGCGTTAGCTAAGCCTTATATAGAGCACTTAAATGCTACTAAACATCTGCTTAGATACCTTCTAGGCTCTATAAGTTATTCTATAACCTATAGAAGGTCTAAGAACGCTAAAGCTTCTGCAACCCTTATTAGCTTCTGTGATAGTAACTTCGCGGGAGATAAGTCCTCTAAATTAACCTATGCTTATCTCTATAAGCTAGCTAAAGGACCTATTAGCTAGAAATCAAAGAAAGTAACTACAATAGCTTTATTAATATTAGAGGCTAAATTAGACGCTCTATGTAAAGCTATTAGGGAGCTAGAGTAGCTCTATAGCCTTTTTAAGGAAATTAAGCTACCTATAGCACCTCCTGTTCTGATTTTTAGCAATAACTAAGGCGCTATAATAACCGCTAATAACCCTGCTCTTTACAGTAGAATAAAGCATACCCTACTAAAATTCAACTATACTAGAGAAAAGGTACAGAAGGGTATAGCTAAGGTTATCTATATTAATACTAAAGAGATGCCTGTAGATGGCTTAACTAAGCCCCTGCCTAACAATAAATTTCAACAATTTATTTAACTATTAGGCCTTATAAATACAAAGGCCTAGCTTTAAAAACAACTAAAAAGTCGAAAAACCTTTAAATCAACAAAAACACTAGAATTCCGCTGAAAAGTTATTAGTATTGATTTTTGTTAAAAAGTTATTAGATCTATTATTAAATTTATTTATTATTAACTTAGATATCTATTAAAGAGCTAAGTTTAGGTATTGAATTAGTTACCTTATACTTTTCTAGAGGGAGTGTTAAAATTATGCTATTTATAGCACTATTTTATAGGCCCACTAGTTACCTAGTTGCGTTATTGCAACGTTGGTTACAAGGCATTGCCTGTAGCGTTATTAGCTATGACCTGCGTTCCTGCACATAACCAACCCACAGGCTTATATAACTAAGCCGACTAGGCTACCCTATAGGGAAGCTAAAATTAACTATAACTAGGGAACTAGTAGTCGTATAAAAGGCTAATATATACTGTTTAAATCCTTGATTTTTTCCGGATTTTATAGTATATTTTATTTATAGGGTTACTTATTAGATTGCTTAGTTAGTGCACATAGGTGGCTAGATTATATGGTCGTGAGTTGATTTTTTACTTTTTATATACAAATGAATTTTGCGGAAAATAAAAAATAGCTCCTAAGGCCCGGCTAGCAACCCCCTTCCGTCAATATAGTCAGTAGGTCTATAAGGGGACTTAGAAAATCCTCTCATTACTTGTTAGATTATTTGTCTAGCTGAAATCTACTATATTCAACTATTAAAGCTCTATATCTTAAAGAATCGTCGTATTATAGTGAATCTAGAAGCCGCCGCGTTGAATCTACTAGGGAGGTCTTCCTATCCCTCTAGTACAGATTCCCTTCCATTTTCAAAAATTCTAATTAACCTTACTAAAGTAAAGCTATATACGTTTATAGATAGGTTATTTATAAATAATTAGGACCTTACCTTATAGCTTAGTTACATACTAATTCTTACTAATAAAGACTATAAGGATAGTAAATTTATAATTAAAGGTAATATTATACACTTTAGCTTAATAAAGAGTAAGAGAGTTATATAAAGTATGCTTACCTCTAAGGTCTATAGTATAGTTACTAGCGTTAATATAGTATATATAATAGCCACTACCCTCTATATACTTATAGACTAATTAAATCTCCTTACTACACTAGTTATAGTGTGTATAGATTTATACTCCCTCTATAAGTGCCTTATTAAGCTTAGTATAATAAAGGAGAAGCGCCTAATAATTAATATTATAGCCCTATAATAGTTATATAAACGCCGCAAGCTCTATAAGATCTATTAGATTAATAGAGTAGATAATCTAGCTAATACCTTTATAAAGGCATTACTAAATAAGGCCCTAGAGTAGTTTATCTCTAGTAACTAGATAATAATCTAAATAGAAGGGTAGGTAACCTATATAGAGAATAGCCCTTATAAATAGTAGTAGGAGGGTAACCTATAAGGAGGATAGCCCTATAGGTAGTAGTATTAGGGAACTATTAATCCCTATACTATAGGGAGAAGTAATCTTCCCTAGTATTAGGGGATTATTAACTCCTATACTATAGGAGAATATAAATCCTACCCTCTTAGGGATAGTAAAGGAAATTAAAGAAGGAGTAATACTTTAAGGGGGGAGTAAAAGGAGGAGAGAGAAGAGAAGCTATATAGCTTCTCCTCTAACCTCTAGGGAGAGCCTCTAGTAATTCTATAACTCTATATAATCTATATAGAGTATAGAGCTATAAGGGAGGTCCTTCTTTAGATTTATAAGATACCTATACTTTACTTTAGTAGGGATAGAAAGGTAGATATAGGAGATAATAGGGTTAAGGAGAGGGGTAAAGGGGAGGAAAAGAGATAGTAGGATAAGGGGATTACTATATAGATATTATTAATAATATTAAGGAGGAAAAAGGGATTTAAAAAGGGGCCTACTTTCCCTTTTAGTAGGAGGTTAAAGATAGATTATTACTTTCCTTTATTATTACCTACTATAGGTATATACCGCTTCCCTTTCTATTCCTTTATTAGTCCCCTTTATTAGGGGATTATAACCCTTCCTATTATTATCTATTACTTTATTAGTAATTAATATTATATATTAATAATTATATTAAAAAGAGAGTTCCTAGTGTTAGAATAAGTATAATATTAATTACGCTTAGTAGCTATAATTCCCTTTAGCTAAAGGTTAGCCTAACCAGAAAAAGGTTAGCTACTACGCGTGTGTGCGTGCGTGTGCGTGTGCCTCCCTTCCTGCCCATGGGCAGGCCTGCGATAGGGCAGGGCCTGGGTTACATAACCCACCCACATCACGTGACCCATATAGCTATAGCTGCCTTTTTCCTCTCACAGGAGCCCTCTCTTTCCTAGCTTCCTTTAATAGAACACATAGCTTATAATAGATTATTTAATTAATACTATCACAAGCGCGCCTAATTAATAACTGGCCATTATCACACCTGGTGATTCCAACAGAAAGGCAAGCGAGGTTTAAGTTGAGGAGGTCGGCAATTAGTAACTAATCCGTAGTAACTAACACGCGCGCCATCACGTGGGAGACTGGAAGGGAGTTGGTCAACGTGTGCTCATCTCAATCTCATGCGTCTTGCCGTCTTGCCGTCTTGCCGTCTTGCCCCTATTAATGCTGCTTCTCGGCAATTGACCACTGGAACCTCAACAAGTCGTCTCCTTGTCCGCACGGAGAAAATGAAATAAATGACTTTTCAAGAGTTTCGTCATCTGTCAATCAGTAAAGCTCTACATTTCTCATCAACTTGACAGCGAATATAACAATCACAAAGTATCCAGAAACAACTCAAATGTGGCCATAACCTCGTGTAGTCTGTATTTTTGTGAAGAAGAGAAGAAAAAAAGTGAGCTACTCATAACTTGAACGTCTTCAAGATATAATTCGTGTTGCCCCTCCTCTTTCCTCTTTCCTCTTTCCCTTTTCATGCCCCCCGCTGTTTCCCTCACAAAGAGGGATCATCGATTTTTTTATGCTTCTCCCAACTATGTCCATCATATCAAGTATTCTGCCTAGAATATTGAACAAGAAATATGTACAAGATGAAGTATAGAGAAGAGTAGGGGGGAGTGTAGTCCCCGGAGAGGAATTCCCGTTTCGAGGCGTCGGGTTGTTAATCATCTCTTCACTGAAGTGGGATTCTCCCCAACGCTGACCCTTTCTATCTCTGGAGAAAAAGGGTTTGTTTACTGGCCGTTGCCATTGTAGGCAAGGTAGTTGACGGTGCCGAAGGGAATGTCGCGGATGGCGTTCTTGGTGGACAGGGACTGGATGCGTCCGCAAAGAGCGGCAGGATTGGAAGATCTCTCAAGGGCGGAGAGGTAGGCAGCGAGACCGGCAATGTGGGGAGTCGCCATGGAGGTTCCGGAGATGGAGCGCTGGTCCCAAGGAGGAATGAAGTTAGCTACCAGGACTCTTTTGTCCAAAAAAACAGGGGGGCATGGAAATACGGTGAGCTGCTTACAGTGGTGCCACCGATCCAGGTGGAGAGGATGTTGGTGCCAGGGGCGAAGATGTCGACAACACGGCCGTAGTTGGAGAAGGAAGACCGATTGTCGTTGATGTCAGTAGCACCGACGGTACAGGCAGTGGTCTCGGAGGCAGGGGAGGTGTTCTGGGCATCACGGTTATCGTTACCGGCGGCGACGGCAAGGAAGACACCCGAGCGGACTAGGGCGGCGGCGGCCTGGTTGACGGAAGCGGCGTAGCCACCTCCCAAGCTCATGGAGGCGATGGCACCCGCGGAGCAGCCACGAGATGGGTAGTCTTTGGCGACGTAGTCCATGCCGGCAATGATGGCAGAGTAAGCACCGGAGCCCGCGTTGCTAAGGACCTTGACACCGTAGAGCTTGGTCTTCTTGGCAACACCGTAGCTCTTGCTGCCGATGGTACCGGAGCAGTGTGTTCCGTGGCCGTTTCCGTCCGAGTTCTGGCCGGGGACGAAGCTCTTGAGGAAAGTAGCACGGCCCTCGAACTCGGGGTGGCTGGCCTCGATACCAGTGTCGATGATGTAGGCGCAGGTACCGGCACCAGCGCTGCTGTCATATCGGTAGCTGGAGATGCCCTTGGAACGGTGGGAGATGCGGCCAAGACCCCAGGGGGAGCCGGGCTGCTCAACATAGGCGTTGATGTGCACCAAAGCATCCTTCTCGACGTAGTCGACCTAGACATCAAGTTTGTCAGAAAGCCGTTCCCATCTTGGGAGCGTTCTCTCTCCATCCGTGTGACTGGAAATTGCTTTTTTTTTCTTTTTCTGGAAATACACTTACATCAGGGTGGTTTCGGAGAGTCTGAAGCTCGGCCTTGGTGAGGCGGCCGGCGAAGCCCCTGAAGGCAGTCTCGTAGACGAAGTCGGCCTTGGACTCCAAGATGTTCATGGACTCGTCGACGGCAATGCGGGCAATGCCATCCTTGAACTTGACGATGTACTTGTCGGCAACGACATCGACATCGCGGGGAGTCAGGAGAGGGGCGGGCTCGGCACGCTTCTCAACGGCCGGGGCAGCCAGGATGGCTGGGAGAAGAGCGAGGAGAACAGACAATTGCATGATTGCGATGCTAGTACCAGACCAGAGACCGAAAGAGGAAGAAGAAATGCTTGGGAAGAAGTAAGAGATGATATGATGGACTGAATCTTCAGCGATGAGGATGATGCAAGAGAAGATTTCGAAATTTGAGGCGCGAGGAAAGCCTCAATTTATATCCATCACATCACGGTCGCCACGGCGCAGCATGTATAAGGTTGACAGGAAGTATAGTATGGCATGCAAAGCAAGTGCACTCTAAACTCGTCGTCCATGACCTTCCAGAAGCGGAAGCTGAAGGATCTTCGTACGTATTCCTGCAGACAAGAACACCATGTTGGCAGGGTTAGTACACGTTGTAGAACATAGGTTTGCGTCCTGTTAGTCTGACAAAGGGGACGGCTGAATATCTCGCGTCTCGGCTTTCACGCCAGAAATGGCGTCCCCGGAGGGGGATGCAGAGAATAATCAGCTTCTTCTTGTATGCTAGCGCACAATCGCGACGACAACTTGTACCATAGGAATCTAGAGAAGCTATTATGCGCCTTGTTGCAACCCTGATCGGATCTCAGTCTGTGTGTCCAGTACTAGTCCGTTGTGATGATGTGGGAATAAGCGAATCTCGAGTCTGATACTCAGATAGCCCACGTGAGCCAATCCAAAGAAGGGGAGGGCCAGAGGAAAGGAGCAAATAGTAGGTCCCTTTGTGTACAAGGCATTGTTGTACAATAAAGTGTGGCTTAAAGTCTTTACTTCGGAGAAGCCGCCAGGAGCTGTTTACCCCTGAGCGTGAAAAAGCCAAGTTGAATGGGCACCCCTTCCCCCTCCCCCTCTTCGTTGGTTTAGCCATAGTCAGTCTTTCTCGGTAGCCAAGAAAAGAGAGCATGTTTGTTCGCCATTATCTGCAATTCTTCAGGGAGATGAGGGGAGATGAGGGGAGATGGCGGCAGTTTTCCCAAGGAGGACTTGATCCGATGTCGTCGCGCGAAAATGCTGCCCACAATAATACGCTTGGACTCACAGCGCGACCCCTCTGCCTCCCATATTTATTCATGGGCCACAAAAGAAACCCTTGGGAACTTTTCCATCCTTCAAGGAGGCAAGAAAGAGGCCGAGAGTCGTGGTATCTTCCAATGAGATGGGTCTCAAAGATGACCTCAGCTTCCAAACTGGCTTATCATCACCGGGTGGCTTGCAGATGACCTTCCCACCTGTTACAAGTCAGGCAACATATCGCATCACGCGCACCCTGATAGGCGCCATGGGAGGCTCTAACGATACTGGCCACTATTGTGCTGACACTCGAATTTTGCCGG
Organism: Epichloe elymi; assembly: GCA_023658475.1. Classification (NCBI taxonomy): domain Eukaryota; kingdom Fungi; phylum Ascomycota; class Sordariomycetes; order Hypocreales; family Clavicipitaceae; genus Epichloe; species Epichloe elymi. Next base: position 2,368,949 of record CP098273.1, on the reverse strand, counting down.
GAGCTCGGAGGATAAGGATAAAATCGGTTTATCTGTCCGGAGCAGAGCTGCGATGTAACGTCCCAGTCCCAGCCTCAGCTTGTCTTCCTATTTCTTGCATAGCGTGGGGTTGTTGCGAAGGAGTCGGAGGGAAACGCCGCCACTATCTGTCGTACTTCCACACACGGAGATCGGTTCTCATAATACTATGAATTCTTGCCAGACAGATTACATGCGGCGGGGATGTAATTATAGCATCCGACGTGATTAATATCACAGTCAATGTCCGGCAGAAGAAGTCATGTACGAAGAAAAGTGGCATGTATGGGTTCATCAATACATACCGTGCCGAACCTGGGTCGGACAATTCGTTAGTGGGCGGCTTCTCCTGTGTTACCCACAGTCTTATCGTGTTCGCATCTATCATCTATTTTCGTCTCCCAAAATCGAATGCGGGTGAACGAGTGCTGTTGAGCGAATTCAACCAGTCCGTGCAACCGTTCCCCTCCCCGGCTTTGCCTGGGATGCAGTGCACGCGCGCGTACGATTAGTTTCGCCCCAACTGTTAGCCCTGCGCCTTGAGCTAGTAATTCGGTCTATGGGCCGAAGAGGGAAGGGTTGGATTCCTGTTGACGCTGAACTGAAAGGACCGTCTTGCTTGGTCACGCCACGACATAGGAAAGAGGTAAGCGACGGTGGTGGTGGTGCAAACAAGCATAATAGGCGAGACGCCATATCCAATATGCATGCCCTGGTCCAAGTTCATTGGAAATTGAGTTTAATCAATGAGAGGAGAGATTGGGTTTGATCGATGAGAGATGAGAGGGGGGTGTGGGGTGTACGCCATCGGCCTGGTCCAACTTGAACTCCAACACATCTCTCAAATGTGCTGCAAGTACGAGCAAGCATGGTGGCCTAATTCGTATGCAATAGTACCGCCCATTAATCTGGGGTAAACAGCGTCTAGTGCCAGAGGAGAAGTCGCTTTCGCAAACGCCACGTCCTGCCGCGCCGCCGTCCAGGATATTCCACGATAAGAGGTCCGCCCAACCAAGTGCGCCTGACATTCGGAGAAGAGACACGGTAGTCTGTATGGTCCTCGTCTAACGTAAGAACTGGATTGATTGACAAAGCATGTGCCCAGGTCCGGAGGCTAGGATCGTGAGTAGTGTGAAAAGTGCCACTCGATGCATTCTACTCGGTATGACTGATAACCCTGACGTTCAACAGTTGGAGGCGTGATGCTCACTCCACGAGCTTGCGGAGACAGCTCTGCTTGGCATTCTGTCGCAATCTGGAGTAACTACCTGATTAGGCATTAGGTCGGACAAGAGTTGGGCGAAAGTGTCTGGTGACCGTGATGGTCTAGAAATGGACGTGGGAGTTGGAGGGGGATACTTTACTCCGTAGATTCTCCGTTCAATGTTTGTGTGGCGTCACTGGCGTGGCAGACGCTCGGGCGAATGGTTGGCCGGACCGTTGACAGCCCCACCCTCCAGCTGCGTACAATCAGCCATAGACGGGGTCCACCAATAAGTACCGTCTCCGGTGGCTTCGCTTCTTTCGCCGACTGATCGTCCCTGTGCTTGGATGATCCGGCTGCCTCTGGCTTGTGTACGGAGTACTCCGTACTTTGCGTCTGATTTAGGGTCTGATGAGAATCTGACACGTTTCTCGCCCTTCTTTTATTCCACATGGCGCGGGACCAGACGGCACGGGAATATGCAATCCCTAGCGCATAACGAGCCGCTTTATTGTTGCAGGACTTGGTGCTGTGCTGTGTGTTGTGTGCCCTTATCACTTGGCTTTGACTTTGGAACTTGCCTAATAATTACGGGACAAATCACAAACCGGCCGGTGCTCGCCGGCAGTCTGGTTTCAATCGGTGCCCCACTCACCCCGCCCCACTCACCCCGTCCCAGCCACCAGCCACCAGCCACCAGCCTCCAACTCCATCTCCATTTCAATGACTCCATCTCCGTCCGCACCAGCGCCCGGCCTACACAACCACAATCCACTCATCGGGACCCTTTGGGCTTCGGTTCGCACCCTCCCGACAGTTCATGTGTGATTCTAAACGCCCGACGACGACGAGCTTCTGCTTTCGTCATGGTCTTCCTCACGACTCCGCGGAGACCGCGTACCCCATCAAATCCAGCTACGCCAGCATCCCATGCCAAGGCACAGCAGCTTCCAAGCTCTGAGAAGAAGAGACTCAATGGCACATGGAAAGATGGCCAGTGGTGGTGTAAGTCAAAGCAAGCCATGTTTTACACACGATCTTGACGTTTCTCCTTTCCTCTTTTTTCCTCTTCAACACATCATGGAGGCTTCCTCGCCTTCCGCATGTGCCCAGATGCTTGGGAAGAAGTGGATCTCCCCCTACACGATGAATTGGAAATATGTCGTACCGCATGCCCAAGTAAAAGGCCATTTGAAATCATGCCTCGCCTGAACTAACATTGCCCTTTTCGTGTCTGTGACCAGGCAACTGTGAGCCCCGAAAACAGGCAGCTCTACGTGAAGTAACGAAGAAAGCTGGCCCGAACAAAGGCAGGTTCTTTTGGACTTGTCCGACCTATCCTTTCTGCGACTTATTCTTGTGGAGAGAGGATGCTTTCCTCCGAGAAACAGGTCTTCCTGCAGGTTCAAAGCATATTGGAGACGATGAATCGGTGCAGTCGCACAGGCCCAAAACGCCAACATTCACACAACAGCCTCTTGAATCGTTTGGTATACAGACATCGGCCGCACGACGGCTTGCGATTTTGAGCGCTGGTGGCTCAGATGGCAGAGAATCCGAGTCCGTCAACACCGGCTTTGATAGCACCCAGACAGTGCGGGAACAGGCCTCGGGGACTAGCTCGGCTGGTCCTACCACACCTAGCTTGAAGAGGAAGAGGATGGTTCAAGATGAGTGGGGTCAGGACGACAACTTCAGTGACCTGAACTCGGATGACGAGCGCAAATTGGCGGAAATCGCGGACGAGAGCGCCAAAAAGGCAGCTCTGAAAGGCGCCGCCAACGACATCTTTACCACTCCTACCACCAGTCGTCACACCACTGATATGGTGGCCGGTCTTCCAACGCCTTCCGTATCCAGGACACTGTTCTCAGCGTCAGGTAGCAAAAGGTCCAAAACGGTATCCTTCGAGGACCCTGTTTCCTCAAGCATGTTGACAACGCCGAGCAAGACATCGTCCACCGTCTCCGAGGCCAGTGCCGTCACTCCATCGGGTACTCACTACGATTCTACCCAGGGTTTCACAGATCAGGTCATGGCCCTGCTCAGAGGCCAAAAGATAGACCCGACGGTTCTTCGGACTGTCCATGGGCTCCTCGATGCTGCCTCGAGAAAAACCAAGGGCATTGCCTTGGGACGTGATAAAACCCGGGAAGCATTGCAGAAAAAGGACGACAAGATTGCCAAGCTACAAGACAAGATCCGCAGTCTGGAAAATAAAGCCGCGTTTGATCATCAGAATATGACGGAGGCGAAGCGCAGAATCATGCAGGCGTATGAGGGTATATGAACGGGCAAAGGCTGACACGTCTTCTTCTCATGGGTTGCGGCGTTTTAATTCACGGATTTTCACACGATGCTTTTTTTTCTTCCTCGTACCTCGATCACACCCCGTACATACATAGACATGAACTCCACGTCACACCATTCCACACCTCCGATGCAACAGGCAAATCAGCGTATCTCACAGGTCCTCGTAACCCTACGCCCACTCATCTCATGAAACACCCTTTTCAACACCGTCTCATTTCCCATCCAACCGCCGCCGCGGACCTCTTCAAACTCGCCCACGCCCGTTCCGCATGCTCCCATATCGTCTTCGCCGCTGCACCTCATCGTTCTCGAAAGGACCTCCACACGCAGCCATCCAGACTACATAGCTTATCGTCTGCGAGCCTGGCAGTAGGCAACGTGTCTGGCACATCGATTTGCGCACCCAGTTTATTTGATACCCTCCAAGACACCATGAACTGCCCAGCACACTCCCCTTCCTACAAGCGAGCAAGGCAGCCATTCCCTAGCTCTCATCATCATAAAAAAAAACCCCGCAACTCATCCACCCCGTGAGAAAGAAACGTTACTACAGAGCAGTCCCGCTTATCCGCACCATTGCCAAACGAGAAAATTTCAAGAATCCTGCCGTGCACATGCCCCCCCTGCCAAATCGGGAACCAGAAATATCTCTCCGCGATGTAATCCAAACAGAAAACGCCATGTCGTGCCTCTTCACATGATGTGTGCGAGAATGTGAGTTCGTAGCACAAACCGATACAATGTGCGGCTGGGCGGTTCGTTTCGTACGCCCGATGAGACACTTTGTGCTCCGGAACTACGGAGTACCCAGTGATGAAGGTTGTGACACGGAAGAAAAGATATCCCCAAGGAACTATACAAGTTTAAAGACATACTTATATTAGATATCTGAGAGGGACCATCGGCTCGAGCCGACGGAAGTTTGAGGCAATGACAGGTTTAACCCACACAGGCCTGGTACAGTAGGCCTCTGGGAAAAAAAGATAACCGCCAGTCCAGGTCCAGTTACTTTGCTCTCGCGGGGGAAGTCCTGAATTTGAGATCAAGGTTTCTGCTGAAACATCGATTACGACATGATTGGACCTTGTACAAGTGTGTCTTTAATAAAAGTGGGATTGAAAAACATCTCTTAGCTACACAACTTCCGTTCCCTCGGGACCAAATACACGACAGGTCCGCCTCCCGCCAGTCCCAGTCACGTTGTCATCCGCAGCTCTGTTTCTACACACGTCTTCTCCCTATCCCGGATATCGCTTGTCTAACAACAAAGGAGACGCCTTGTTTTCGTGCTTCATGCCAATTTTTAGGCTCTGCTATCCTGACCCGTAATGTAGACACATGCCCCCACCCACTTCATGCCACTGCTTCTTTGTTTAGTATACACGCTTGAAGGGAGGTACGGGCTTGCACTCGTTCTCATCCAGAGTGGTGGCGATGACGCGACGGTATGACAGGTCGACCTTGCCGTGGGGCTGCTTCTGGAAGGAAAGAGTATGCTTCATCCAGTTCTTGTCGTCTCGGTCGGGGTAGTCCTCCCGGGCATGGGCGCCACGAGACTCCTTTCGCGCGGCGGCGGAGACGGCAGTTTGAGTACTGTTGGGCACGAATGTGTTAGTTGCGAAGAATAACGAAAAAAGGTTGCATAGTACTTACGCGCAAGTCAAAAGATTTCGCAGCTCGAGAGTTTCAACGAGATCAGAGTTCCAAATCATGCTTCGGTCCTTGATGCCGACCTCGTTGAACATGGGGTCAATCTCGGTCATCTTGCGAACACCCTCGTCCAGACTCTCTTGGGTTCGGAAAACGGAGACGTCGGTCTGCATGGCCTTCTGCATAGCCAGACGAACCTCAGCAGTGCTCTTGGGACCATCAGAAGTTCGGACCTGGTCCAAAACTTCAATGTGATCAGCGCCGGCATCAGCAGGGAGAGGCTTCAGCTTGTCACCGGGTTTGAAGTTATCACGGATGGTGTGTGAAACAGCACGGCCAAAGACAACAAGGTCCAGCAAAGAGTTGGCACCCAGACGGTTGGCACCGTGGACGGAGACGGAAGCGGCTTCACCGCAGGCGAACAGACCAGGAACGATCTTGTCGTTGCCCTGCTCGTCGACGGTGATGACCTCACCAGTGTATCGGGTAGGGATACCGCCCATGTTATAGTGGACAGTTGGCAGGACAGGAATTGGCTGCTTGGTGACATCGACACCAGCAAAGATACCGGCAGTTTCGGAAATACCAGGCAGACGCTCAGCCAAGATCTCGGCGGGCAAGTGGCTGAGCTGGAGGAAGATGTGATCCTTCTCAGCACCAACACCACGACCCTCACGAATCTCCATGGTCATGGATCGAGAAACGACGTCGCGTGAGGCCAGATCCTTGGCGGTAGGGGCGTAGCGCTCCATGAAACGCTCACCCTCTGAGTTGAGGAGGTAACCACCCTCACCACGAGCACCCTCCGTGATCAAGCAGCCGGCACCGTAAATACCAGTAGGATGGAACTGAACGAATTCGAGATCCTGGTTAGGAAGACCAGCACGAGCAACCATGGCCATACCGTCACCAGTGCAAGTGTGAGCGGATGTGCAGCTGAAGTAAGCACGGCCATATCCACCAGTAGCCAAAACAGTGTTGTTAGCCAGGAATCGATGCAGAGTGCCGTCCTCCTGGTTGTAGGCAAGAACACCGCGGCACTCGCCGTCCTGCATGATCAGGTCCAGAGCAAAATACTCGATGAAGTAGTTGGTGTTGTGGGCAAGGGACTGGCCGTAGAGCGTGTGAAGCAGAGCGTGACCCGTTCGGTCAGCAGCAGCGCAGCATCGGTAGGCCTGGCCACCCTTGCCGAACTTCTGTGATTGACCTCCGAAAGCTCGCTGATAACTACAAAAAGACGACATGTCAGTAAGACACAATTAATTATGTGGAGACTTACAGGGACAGATAGCTAAGGCAACTCACATCTTGCCTTCCTCAGTACGAGAGAAGGGGCAGCCGTAGTGTTCGAGTTCGATGATGGAGGCGGGAGCCTCACGCGTCATGTAATGAATAGCATCCTGATCGCCCAGCCAGTCGGATCCTTTGACGGTATCGTACATGTGCCATCTCCAGTCGTCCTCGTGCATGTTTCCTAGAGCGGCGTTGATACCACCCTGAGCGGCGACGGTGTGTGATCGGGTTGGGAAAAGCTTGGAGATACAGGCAGTGTTAAAGCCAGCCTCAGCAAGGCCGAAGGCAGCACGCAGGCCGGCACCGCCGGCACCGACGACGAGAGCATCGTACTCATGGTCCTGGTTTTTGAGGTTGAGTTAACATCAGGTTGTTGGATACGACAGGGGCAATTTCGCAAGTAGACGACGTACGATAACATTGTACTTTGTGCTCAGATGGGGAGAAGCCTCCTTGGCTCTCAAGGGATTATTTGTTATAATTCGAGCTGCCGGGCGTTTATCAAGTCAGCTTGTGCTTTTATACCAAATGCTGTTGCATATCGAGGCACACTTACCAGCTGGTCGTGTGGTGGAAAAGGCCCTGGCCTGACTTCTCGCCAGTCGCGAGAACTGTATCCCAAACATTGTGTTAGCGCAGAGTCGATACAGCCAGTCTCATGCAGAAGAGAAAAGAGGGCAATTAATCATTTGGTTGTGGTCGGCAGAGAGGATAGGATGCAGCTGGAATCGACTTGGGTGGGGGAGATCACGTACGGCAGAGCCAGAGGCCAATTTTCTCAGAGCCATAGAAGAAGCCATCGTCAAGAAGAATCAGGGTCAGCAAAATGCTTGCGCCGACAATCGAGACGCGATGGCGTTGGAGCTCGGCGGATGGGAAGAGAAGTCGGGACCAAAATCAATGAGCATGAATCCACGATGGGTTCCACGTTTCTTTGCGCCGCTTGGAACTGGATCCTCCGTGCTTCCTCGGTTCAGTCGGCCAATCAGCGTGCACACATTAGCAGCGCCTTGGTGGCGAGTTGCCTTGGCTCAATAGCCTATTAAACCGTGGCCACCAGGCACGGCAATTTGTAGGCTGTACATGTACATAAGAACTCTGCTGGTTCCGTCCCCCATCACATGGGAGGGGCCCCCCGGCTGCTTGTACGGATCATCGACGGGACCCATGGATCTCAGTAAAATGGAAGGGAGCCAGCCACTCGTGAAAGCGAAAAGGAGCCACGGGACTTCAACTCTCGGCAATACCGTGTCCACACAATCGCACTGCGTATCTCAACCTCGTAATAATACTCGTTCTCAATTGCTATTATCCAAAAATGGGCAATCAGGATTTGAGTCTGAGCAAGGTCTCATGACCTAGGTATCAACAACACGAATTCTATCTAGCCCTGCTCCTAATGACGGCATGTAAGATATGCCAAACTTCTTTTATCCACAAAGAAGCAGACTAGAACTCAATTAGTTCGCCAAAACGTCTCGCAGCATGACCAAGAAGTTGTCGTGCAACTTGTGGATTTCTGAAATCGGTGGCTTTGTTGGTTCTCCAGCCGAACGGCGCAGCCGATCCTGTTTCTTAGCCCGTCTTCGTCTTTCCGCCTGAATGGGATCCAGCTCGTCCTCTTCCTCTGCATCAACTTCGGATTCATCGTCCATATCGTACGCCATGTCCTGGAGATCTTGTCCGTCCAGGCCAAAGTCGGACGACTCGAAATGTATTCCGACGGCTCCGACGGAGCTCGGCGCCTGGCCCTCCGCAGCCATCTTTTGTCTTGTTTTATCATGATGCCACTTCTTTCTAGCCTCTTGCCACGAAATGAGAGCATTGATCTCTTCAATTGCCTTGTTCTTGTCTAAGACGTCTCCGCTGACCCCGCCTTCAAATAACGCATTGACGTTCAGGGTACCGTTCTTTGGGCCATGTCGCAGGAATTCCAAAATCCCCTCAATCCAGCCCATGAGCTGGGTGAACAGGCCATTATCGTGCGTATGAACCTCGTGAACAAATTTGTAAAAGTTGTGCTCGTGTCTCTGACACAAATCTATAAAGGCCTGGACTGTCTGGTTAGGATCTGCCGAAGCGTCTTGCTCTCTACACTTCTCCACAACCTGATGGCGAGATGTTAGTAAACGTGATGCAGACGTAATGCGCCCCCCTCCTGCAACTTGCGCCGGAATTGACTAACCTTGATCATATCATCAATAAAGACGGCAAAGTCGGTCACGCTATTATAGACATTTGCAGACTTGTAGACTCTCACGAGAGGCTCGTAGAAGATTGTGAATAAGTCCCGGAAGAGATACAAGGTGACGGGCTCTTCAATCAACTTGAGCATCATGGCCTTGTCACGTTGTCGCGTGCAAAGCTTGAGCAGTTGTTTCAAGTACGAAAAGAGTTGAGCCCCTTGCTTTAGCTCCTCGTCTACATTCTCAACAGCGTTGTTGAATGCAACGTAAGCGTTGAACAGTCGTTGAACTTGATCGCCCGTCAGCTGAGGCTCGATGCGGTCTGATCGCAGGATCGCGACAATGAGATCAATGTTCTCTTCCTCTGCTTCGAGTCGAATAGACGCCTTGAGCTCTTCATCAGCGTCAGTGTACCACTTCAGCTTGTCTGCGAAGATGGGGTCCGCGATCTTGCTCGTTAAAGCGTCGATAGACTTCTGAAAGCTCTTAATTCCATCATTCAAAGTCAGAGAAAATATCCGCTGCATCAGTGATCGAGTACCAAAAGGCTGTGCGAGGAAAATATCCAGCACGCCGGACATAACGGCCGCTGGGTTGGCAATCCGAATGACATTTTTGAGTACCGAGTAGGGGATGAGCGAGTGGATGCGCTTGGCTTGCGCGAAAAGCTCGGGAGAGTTGTCCTCGGCGAGGAAAAGGTGATAAATGACTGCCGCAACTTCTATTCTCAGCCACTCGGCAAATTTTTGGTACTGCAGGCTCAGGTCTTGGATCGTGCTCTTCTCTTTCACCTCTTTGAAAAGCATGGTGAGACCGTTTCTCTCAACAATATCTCGGCGGAATCTTGGCGAAATTGGTCAGTTAGAAGGGATGGCATCAACACATGGAAAGGGAGCTCCAGCACTCACTGTTCCATGTACTCGTCAAGTTCTGCGGCACGCTTCCTCGCAATCTCGTAAAATTTCTTCTGCTCTTCTATCCTCTTCTCATCTAATGCTTTGCGCCTCATGATATCGTCGACATCATCGTCAGTGGGAGTAATTGGCTCCCCGCTCAGAAATTCCTGCATGGCCTTTGTGTGGGCGATTTGGGGATTGTGCAGCAACGATCGAAGGAAGGAGCGAAGAGAAACTCTTTGGCTTTCTCTCCACAGCACGACACTCTGCAAGCCACAGTTAGCTTTGCTGTATATTTTTTTCGTAATAAAGCAGTAAAAGGAAAAAAAAATACGTACTTCATCACCTGTATTCTTCTTGTCGGCCGCCGGGCCGGGGCTCAATTTGCCATCAACGGATGGGCGAGAAGACTCCTTGGAGCGGAGTGATCGAGTCGACCCTGGTCTTTGTCCTACGATTTTGTCAGAGACGCCATTCATTGCCTGGTTGAGTGAGCATAAGCAACTTACTTGACACACTTGCAGATAACAACGATGAGACGCCACCAGATGGCGGCGGTGCTCCAGTCATTCTGGTGGATCCCGACGACACAGAGGATGCATCAGAGTCGTCCGCATTGCTCCAGCTAGTCCACAGTCCAGATGTTGTTGTGCTAGACTTGTTCTTTTTTGGCAAAGGGGGAAGGATGCGACCAGGCAACTCTGTCTTTAGCCTTTTATAAAGCTTGGCAAAATCGCCATATCGTCGTCCGACAAAATATTCGAGCTCGCCCTTTTGCTTGATGCGGAGCAAGAACTCTGCGTGCTTGTGTTGTCTGATGTTGCGCTTGACAGAAACGACGCGAACACCTGCTACATTGACATCCCATCCATTAATATAGTTTCCCTCGGGGATCGTGTGCATGACTCCGGTTTCAATTGCATTGCTGTCAACGATTTCAATCTCGGAGAATCGAATGCGCTCCTCGAACCCAGAGGAAGTGCCGATGCCAGACACCATCATCAGTTCGACAAGCTTCTGGGCCTTGATGGCAAGCTTCCTACGCTTTGTTTCCTCGAGTCGGTCTTCAGAAGAGGAAACGCGTTTGCCGGCAAAGGACTCCAAAAACTGTACCAGTGAATGAGCATATCAGTAAAAGAGAGAAGTGATTCAAAGGCACCACAAGATGAGCCAAAACGTACAACTTGTAATCTGTCCTGCCAAAACTCCTTCTCCCTGGCTTTATCAAGAAAAGGAAAGTCCCGAACATGGTGAACAAAGATGAAACGAAGTATCGGCAGCTCAGACTCCTGAGGAGGAACTTCGCCATGCTCGGAGCGGAACGGCGCACCGAATCGTTGGAGAGCGGTGGGAGAGTTGAGTTCGTTGATTTCCCATTTAACCTGCTTTGAGATCAATTCCCGCTTAAGGTCTGTCTCATGTGTACATGTTAGCTTTAATTTCTCTCCTTGCTCTGATTGCTTGTTGGACAATGCCGACTCGAGCAGGATCGGGGGAGCACAACGTACAGTGTTCTTGCTTTCCGGTCAACGTATGGCCAGGACGAGGAGTTGAACCAAAGCTGGTAGTACGAATGGCGAGTTCTTTGATATCTTCTTTGATATCTTGGGCGGGAGCAGGATCTTGGACTGTGGCTATCGCTGCCGCAGTGTCATCTCCGCCCGTGGCGCCGACATTGCTGTCTTGAGCCATGGTGGGATATAATGCGCTTCGTGTGCCCAAGGTCTGGGTCCTCGGTGCAAGTGTCCAAAAGCTCCAAGACCTCTACAGTGACGGTGAAGTGCCTTCCTTCTCACAAAGGCCAGCTCTCCGAGAGAAGAGGAAAAGATTTGAGATGGCTGGTTGTTGTTGGTGAGCAGACAAGCAGACAAGGTTGGTCAAGTATGTAGGTAGCGTCACCGAAACAGGGGACGGGGGGCAAGCTCGCCAAAAAGTCACGGCGGGGCAGAGCTCTACGGAGTACTTGACGCTCCGTATATGCTGACATTGAACGAGGCGCAGGGGCGCCTTCCGTGCCTCTTGGTTGTACTTAGGGTCGCTTTCATACGCCGGGTCGGGCTTCGCTGGTCCAAGTTTTGTCAGAGCAAGCGTTCACTGTACAATTCGTCTGTGTCAGTTATTAGTCAAAGCCAAAGCTGAAGCGAATCAATCAAGCCGGCACCCGAAGCAATGTCCGGAGTCTCCTGTCGAAGAGAGTCCGAGATGAATCACACAGCTTTGTCTGTAGAGTCGCTGGCGGATCAGGCGCACTTGTAGCATTGCTGAGCACAGAGCCTTCATATCTTGCTTTATTTTCTTCTCCTGGAGGCCACGGTTGCACATGGCACGGCATGGCATGGGCGTATGGAGCAGCCCGCTGGCGACGATGCCACAGCCTCAAACCCTCGGCGGTTATTGTTAGTGACCAGTGGCCGTGCGGACAAGGCCCGGGCAACGTGGCGCGACGCGAGTACCGTCGTTACGACTCATTCAGTTATGCCAGTGTCTTTTCTTTCGCAACCAAAACGAGAGGTCCAAGCTAAGCTGGACGTTAGCCAAGAACATGGGCGGGATGACTAAAGTGGGCCGCCCGCGCCATGCCTAACAGGCTAACACACTCCACGGTCCAGCGCTAAAATAAAAGCAAGTCATAAGCTGGCGGAACATGAACCAGACATGACGTAAGCACGGCAAGTCAGCAACGCGGCCATCTCAACGAGAATGCAATGTAACCATCACCACGGAGGTTTCCCGTCAAGCCTACTTTTTTTTTATTGCACTTCACAGCGATGTATGTACATATGTACGCTCAACTCGCCAATGTAATATGTAGTGCGCCCAATGTGGTTCCAGTCTAGCGCATGAATCTTCCCACGTCACGGAGACAAAATGAGGAAGAAACATGGTCGTGCGCCAACCATAACCTGCACCAATGAGTCTATCATAATGCGCCTGGTACTCCGTATTAGCATTCTCTTCTCTTCTTCGAACCCTTTGCATACGTCCAGAGCCATGCCATCTCAGCGATATTTCAATCCTCCCAACGTACGTCCATGCCGGCGAGTATCATCGCCGGGAATCCAGTTGTTGGATAAGAACCGCAGAATACCAAGACGTCACATCGCACGCACCCTAGTCACATGTCCAGCTCTCTCCGCTCCGGGGGCTGTGAAAGTTGCTGGGGCCACTGTGCAGTACCTACCAGGGAGGGTCTGCGGCTTGGCCGGTGTTGTGTTGCCGAAGCTTGGCGTACGTACATACATATGCACTTGTTGCTGTCCTGATTTGTTGGGGGCGACAAATGACACCTTGCGTGGTCACAACAGGCAGGGTTTGCCAATTTCGTCCACGAGTCAGGATCACGACCAATCGTGGCATCTAGCGGGGTAAATAAACGGAAGTTGAGAAGGCTCAATAATAGAATAGAGCATTGTTTGACTGCATCTTCGTACGTACAATGCACATGCAATGAAATGCACCCAGGGAACTGGCTGCTCCTCTGCGCAAGGTTTAAGGAATCATGAAAGAAACGCTGAATTTAGAATGACTGAGGGTATCATCGCATACGCTATAGGTTAATGCTCTACGACTTGTATTCTTCAAAAACACCACCCATTCGACCCCCTGGGGCAAGTAGACAACTCGGTCAAAGCATTCAGAGCTCATCAAATCCACGCAGCTGCTCTGCATCCCCCAGAGGCGCTTTCCACAACAACGTGCTCCCCGACTCCTCCTCCACGCTGTCGTTCCGCCGAGAAGTCAACCACGGCGGGATATTCGGACTCACGGCCGTATTCCAATCCACAGGTCCGCCTTCCCCGCCTCTCGTCGTGCTGGCGTAATTCATGCCTATCACAAAAGCTACCACTATCAGTGCCACAATGGTAGTAGCAGACCAGATTATCTTGAGCCTCTTCAGAGTCTTTTCTTGCCATTGCCTGTCAGCCTGCTCCCACCTCTCCACGCACTTTTGAACAACATCGACGCGGGTGGCTAGGGCTGAAGTCCTGCCGCGCGCCTCGTATATGCGTTTCTGTAGGGCGGCTATTTTCCTCTGTTGTTCTTCGAAATTGCCGGCTGTGCTGAGCTGTCGAATGATGTCGCTTTCGAGATCGCGGGCGTGCTTGTCAAACGTCTCGCAGATATCATGGGAGCTCTGTGCCAGGTCTCGCAGGGCAGCCACTGTGTTCTGAAGTGTGCTCATCTTTTCCAGGACAGAATAATACGTATTGTCCAGTCGTTTGGTCATGGAGGTCGCGAAGGAGTTCAACTCTACTAGCGACTGCTTCAATAAACTTGTAGGATCATGAAATGTTAGCGACTTTTGTCCGAAAAGAAAAAAATCGCACTTGCACGTGGTCTCGGATTCTGATCCGAGCGAGACAAGATAAACGTACTCTGTCCGCAGAGAGGCCTTCTCCTGCTCCAGCAGAAGACTTGCCTCCCTCTTCTCCCTCGACTCCCCATGGCCGTTCTTCTTGGGCACCAGAATGCTTGCCCGCCGGCTTCCGCCGGGAGTTATGAAAGGACTCGTCTCCGTAGACACGGGTGTATCAAGCGGGTTCCGTATCTGAGCGGCCAGAATCGCCGACGATAACGGAGGCTTCTCTCTGTCTTCGTGCTGGCTCTCCTGTCTTCTGTGCGGGTGCGGCCGGCGATGAAGCTTGCTGGGTGAGGCGAATTCCGTCAGAGACCTCTTGATCTGATGGCGGCTGCTCGGTCGGGATGACGGCGATGCCTGCTTTGCAAGATCCACGCCATTGCTGGGAGTGAGCATGTTGTCTCGCATTGTATTTCTTCTGCTTTCTTCCGCCGCCGCGTCCGTGTCCCTTTGCCCACGTCCACCTAGTACCCTCCCATGCGTGATGCAGGTCGCCGGCCAAACGCGGATCGCCGAAATAAGAATTAAGAAACCGGATGGGGGACGAGTTCGTCGAAAATTTGATCTGTTGATGGGGACTTGCGCAAGCTCCCAGAGGAGAAGAGCGGATCGACGTTGGACCTCTTGCACGAGCTATTAGGTGGGGCTAAGAGCGTGATGCACATGCCAGCTCACTACCAAGAAAAATCACATGGCGCGTTTTGTCTAACCGCAGAAGCCTTGACATATGTTATGTTCGGAAATTTGTCTAATTTGGCTCTAGGCTATAGTAATACATTCGCTCATACATGCGACATGTATGTACTACTAGTCCCGGGGGAGGTTCCGAATACTCTTTTTTTTAAACTAATTCATCAGAATGTGCCCAAATGCCAACAAATGCCACAGCATACGCATACGCCCAACTCCGTTATGTCGAACCATCGGCGATGGCCCCTGCGTGCCAGCAAGGTTCATGTTTCTTCAGAGCTACTCCGTAATACTCCATTGCAATTTCGGAGCAACCTTTGGTTTGTGTTTGTGGGATTCAAGACCCTGCGGGCCCGACCAAGCCGATGGCAGCCTAGAAAGCCACATTATCCAGATGTGACGAGAAATGCCAATAGATGAAGGGCTACAGAGCCAACACGAAATATCGCATCTAAAAGATGGTCGCGTTTTCGCCGTCATACCTTGTCGTTTAGAAAACAAAAGGAAAAGGCACACCGTTCTTGTTCTTGACCTCTGGGCGGTCACGAATTGATCAGCTTATTGCGCTTCTCCTTCCTCTTCAATCTCTCAACTCTCTTGCGATGCATGGTTTCGGCCATTTTTTCATATCGTTCCCGCTCTTCCCTCCTGGCACGACCCTCACGACTCCTCTGGATTTGCTCCTGTTGCGTTGAAGATGGAAAACTTCCCGTCAGCCGACTACCCTGTAGAGGTGGAAGATTTTATGCTCACCTTTCTTGCCTCTTCCTTCTCTTCCTTCATCTCCTTCTCCTTTGCCTTCATCTGGGCCATAGCAGCCCTCTCCTTTGTTCTTCTTTCGTAGGATGTCAGCCCTTTTGTAGGGCGAAAAGCTTTCTTTGGTTCGTGCCACTGTTTGCCTGTGCTAAGATGTCAGAGCCTTGTGTGTCAGACTGGAAGACAAGAGCGGGCGGCACGTACCATTCTTGCGCATGCCCAAAGGCTTGGGGGTCTTGTCTTGGCCGCCCGTAGCCACGAAGTTTGGGACTTGGTCGTCGGACATTTTTGATGTGTAATTTCGGATGAGTCGTCCTGCTTTTTTCTTTTCGTATTGCGTGCGCGAGCGGGCAGGCCTACTTGGTCTGACAGCGCGAGCAAGATGCCGCCCAAATTTTTCTGCCATGCAGGCTCTAGCATCAAGCCCCAGGAAGATAAGGCGGTGAAGGCTGAGTTCCTTTCCTCGACCCCACAAATGCCTGGTGTGCCACATCTGCAGAAGGAGAAGGAGACTGGACTGTGGCGCAGGAGATTCAGGGTCTTTCGCTCCGCTGCATAATGGTGGCTGGCCGTCCCTTGCACAAGGCGGCTCACATGATTTAGGAAAGCTTTGCGTGCCTTTTCTGAACATCGCAATGTTTCATCACGGTTTGCTGCTGCTTTGCTCTGGCAGGGGCACACGTCACACCACTTGCTGGCTGGCTTTGTTAAGCAGCACAACGACCCCGTCTACGGAGGACAAGCCCTTATCGCATGATTGCAAACCAATCGGACGCGTCTGTACAGTGGCCCGCCGTACCACGTTATTGAGCTTGTTGCCTCACTGTCAATGCCGTCCGTCACAACAGGATGGCCGGTCTCTACTCCGTACGGAGTACTTATTTAGTCCGTATGCAGATGAAACAAAAAGACCCCTCGGACAGCGACACCAACAGTTTGGATAATTTTATGCGGCAGCAGCATGGTTATTAGAGTCCTTTTTGCCCTCTCTTGCGGCTTCGTCGGCGCAATTAGATTCATGCATGGTTGCAAATTTCGCACAATTATGTATGTTTAATACTTGACTTGTTATGATCCCTGCAGGCATCGTCTCGGACGCAGGACTTCTTTGCAGGCCCAGGTAATGAGCTCCAATGCAAGAATGAGATGAATCACCGAAAATCGTCCACCTGGTATTTCCCGATTGTCTTGCACCTAGTTCCATGCAAGGGTATTTGTCATCCATTGCCATCTACTCCGTAGAACAAAGTGTTCGCCAACAATCCAAACTAAAAGCGTGGCCCAATTTGATGCAAAAGGTCCGAGAGGGAGAGGTGACCTAGAGAGCGTGTCGAGACTCCCTCCGCCCCGCAAAGGGCTGCCTGGTTGTTGCCCCTCTACTATGCAAAGTACAAGCAGAAAAGTACCGTGTCGTTCTTGTTCCATTGAATGGAAAGGGCAACCCGTCATCTAAACACCCGGACTCGGCAGCGGGCTGGAATTGGTGTGGAAAGAGCAAGCGGAAGAATTTGGTGGTGATGATGCAGAGCCATTGGTGAAAAGGCAAATCTTTGGTCAGCGCGGTTCAAGGCTCTGAACATGATCAAATTGAGTCATTGGCCATTCAGACGCTGGTAGCTCTTGTAAGTATTCCCTTGGAAGAGCAAATAATGTTGCTCGGAAATCATTCAATGACAATGACGTCTACCAGAATGAAAGCGAGATTGCGCTGTACGGAGTGGGGAGGGGCTGATTGGCATTTGTTCTTGTTTATCCTTGAACGCGGCTTGGCGAGTGGATAATATAACTTCCTAGGGAAGCAGAAAGACCCCTGCTACACTTATTTCCTTATTTCCCTACATATAAGCCCTACCTAAACAGGCCTTTTTGCACTGGAGAGGGTTTGTATCATCGCTCCCAACACAAGACTCACAAAGAACAGTATCAGGGTATTCATGTTGGGACACTCTGTTCCAGTATTCATCGGACTCTGAGTGTTTCTGAAGCGTCTTGTGTCTTGGATGCAGTTAAGAACTCAACGAGCCAGTGCGTAACAAAATCAGTCGACCGACCGCTGTTCCTTCATCATTGAGGAGGATAGCGCAGGACATACGCGTGTGGGAGAGATGGTGTCATGGCTCGCAAATCGTATGTACAGTACGTAGGTACGGAGTACATGTGCACATGTAAGCTCCACGAACGACAACAATCCACGATGACCCTGGATCCGTTATCGTGACCAGCCTGTTATCGTGGTTGTAGTACGGGTAGCAAGAGTTGTTTTGTTGCAGTGGTTGTCATGGTGGTGGGACAAGCGATGGATCTTGAAACATCGGAAGGGGGGTGTTCATCATCATTTGCTTATGATACGCGTTGCCAGATCCGCGCCATTCACCCCAGTAAGAAATGATCGAAGAGAAAATGGAACAGAAGTGGGATAATTGCCTTGGGGTGCGCTAATAACTTACTAGTTCGAGATATAAAAGTAAACCAAGATCGAGCAGATAACATGAAGAAATGCACACACGGAGAAGGGTATGTTTCAGGATAAAGAAGCCAATCAAAGACAGTCATGTTCAGCTTCGAAGACAAGTTTCTCCAGACTGAGATAGCGACAGTGACTCGCACAAGTAGCGAACGACGTGGCGTTTAGGCCAAAGCAAGGGATGAAGGGAAAAGAAAGGAAAAGCGCGTCTTGGATCAACCGGGTAATGTCAGATGTGTCATGGCATCTTACCACATGTCTTTCATCTCAAGTCGAACCGTAAAAAAAAAAAAGGGTTCGTCAATTCGATTCATGTCTCGCTCGATCCGGTTCTATCGGTCTGAGGCGCATCAAGCCTACGAATTAGGGCAGTTTTCGTGCGAACAGATGTCTCATTTGCGAGCCACAGGACTAGTTGAGAGCAGTGACACTCGCCTTGCCAAGGTGTGCCAGCCAGCACTACGGAGTAGTTGGCGAGAAAACCAGAGAGCATTCGATTCGGTAGGTAGGTAGTGGCAGGACGGGACGGATCTGGATGGAAGTTCGGCATATGAATTGCCACTCTGGGGGAGCAGATGGAAGTGGATTGCCCAAGCATGCTGTACAACTTCATCATTAGACGATTGCATGGCACAAAACAGTCGGTCTGGTATGAGCAGGCACTTTCTCTGGTCTAGTGCAGGCAAGTGTTGGATCCGAAGCTGCTTGGGATGGCTCATTATCTTGCTTGTGCTCTGCCAATGGTTCAACATTCGATGCAAGTAGCCGCCACGCAGTTCAACAAAAGATGCTTTGATCACAACGTTGAGAACACGAAGCTGTGTGCGCCAGCCCGCACTATACGTTTTGCCAGATTATTGTTGAAACTAGCAATCGAACTCAGATGACGTCCCTATCGAAGCAGAAGAAGAAGTCGCCGTGTTGCAACTCGGAAACGCCACGATGATGGGCCTCTCTCTTTACCGGAACAGAATATTGTTCCCCCAGCAGCAATTTCCTCATCTTGTTATGCATGAAAGAGGGTCACGCGAAACCAACGGTCTTGACGCGTAATAGATTGTACGGCCTGACTGCTCGTGGCACGCGTGGCCGGTTATGCCGAAATGGGCC
Source organism: Epichloe elymi (assembly GCA_023658475.1). Lineage (NCBI taxonomy): Eukaryota > Fungi > Ascomycota > Sordariomycetes > Hypocreales > Clavicipitaceae > Epichloe > Epichloe elymi. The sequence goes on along the minus strand of CP098273.1, from coordinate 2,350,009 downwards.
CTGAGCCGCCTTCGCCCAAGAAAAGCAAAACTATAACGACACGCTTTGGCTGCGCCGCCCAGCGCTTCCTTCCAGGGCAGGGGTCCAGCGTTGACCACCCACCCACAGGAAACAAGCCAACCTGGGACTGCAAGGGAGAAGATGAGTTTCTGCCCTGTCTTGCCAACACGAGACTCCATCACTGCCATAGCGAAGCGGTCTCTGGTTTAGCGGACCTGCGCAGACATGTCCGTTCCATTCGTCGGCGGTATGTATGCTGTCACGGGCCAACTGTGTTGTCTGTCAGCCGAGCCACAAAACACTGCAGCCGGAGCAAAATCCCCATTGTTATTCGTGGGTTCAAGCACACTCGGTCTTCATTTCCTCGTCCTTAGCAACCCACGCCGTCATACCGAATTCTCGGCCTTTAGCGTCTCTTTCCATCGAGCGTCTGTGTCTGTGTTTGTTCGATGGGATTTGCTGCATCAGAGTGTGCACCTTCGACATGATGCAGTTGCTTGCTTGTGCAGGAACGAGAAATAAGTCGTGTTTAATAAACAGCGCCATGTCGGAGAATAGAGAGGTCTCTCTGTACTCTTCTGTGACACGAGGTGGGTGTGTGGGTTGGCAGCTGGGAACCAGGCTAGCAGGCATTTCGATAACATGGAGGGAAGGGGAGGGAAGGGGAGGGAGAGTGGAGAGAACGCGAGAAGGAGGTGGGCGGCCCATGCACGCAATGGAGGCTAGTTCGAAACTCTTGGCCTCAACAAGTCGACATGTCGTGCTGGATGCATCCTTCACCTGCCTAGCACCGGTGCCTGCAGATCTGTATGTGCGCATGCACTATGTACATGTATGTATAGTGGGCAGCGGGCAGAGGCTAGTGGACACTGGCAAAATTGGGGGTTGAGCAGCATCTGGAACATCTGGAACATCTGGAACATCTGGAACATGCGCCAGCTGCCAGGCCGAGTCTGCTGTGCTGGTCTTGGTCTGTCTGCAGGTGTCTGGCAGGACTCGCAAGACTCGCAGCCAAGGCCCGCGGGTCCATGCCATTCATCCATTCATTCATTCATTCAGTCATTAATTCATGGCTTAGCCTTGGCCTTGGCCCATGTCCCTTGTCCATCCATGCCATGCCCATCTGTCGTGCCTTGTCCTCCATGTTCCCTGTCCTGGCCCAAACTTGGCCAATCTCGCTCGTTCCCTGTCTAGCGGGCCTCGCCCCCCCTCCTCTTCCCCGTTCGCCTTTCCTCTCCCTCACTCAGCAGTCCTTCCTCCATCTTTTGCAACTTCATCGTCTGGTGGCTCACTCTGCGCTTCACGCACGATTGCCATCGTCATTTGGTGCAATTCCAGTAGCACTCCTCCCCGAGAGCAGTCGCTGGTCTTGTCCGTCCACTCATTTGTTGTCTTGATTTTACCTCTTTGCCTTGGCTTTTGCACTCGGTTTCCAGCGCTTTGCATTTGCATTCTCCTCACCATCAGGTCCGTCCACTTGTCGCAAACTCAACTCTCGCCGTCCAGTCGTGCATGTCTGTGAGCCTGCCACAGCGAAACAGGCATCCATGGCAAAATCCTCACCCAAATCAGTGTCAATATGCGCTAACATGGTAATTGCGTCAAGTTCTTAGTGGAAAATCAACTCTCTATCTTGTCTTGCTCACATCCTCCTCGTTGTAACCATTATTCCTCGTTTCTCGCCTCTTGCTGGCCTCCCCTGGGTTGGACGTCCAACACGAGCGAGGTCTGCTGTACTGCTGTCATACAACCAAGCATTTGTCATCCTATGATCACCCCCGACTTTTTGAGTTGTTCGTCAAGTTCGGTTGCCGCAGCGCGGCTGGAGGAATAGATGGCAACCACTCATGACATTGGGTATGCAGCGGATGCTGTGGCATCTCGCTCACCCGCTCATGCCTTCGACCGAACATTAGACCAGCTTTCCGAAGCGAATTATGATGCGAATGCCTCGACATTGAATCAGGATAACGCATGTTCTGCCGAATGCCGCTTACCGAACCCACCATTTGTGTTTCCCGCGTCCCCTTCCTTGGCAGGACCACCCATTGCAAGGCCGCGGCGGCGTCCTATGTCGATGGCCGATATTCAAAGTCGACCGCTCAGTACATCGTCAACTGCAGATCTAGGAAGAGGAAATCAACCAGCGGCCCTGCCACAGTTTTCTTTCAATCCAGGAGCCTCGATTCCCACAGATATCGATCCTATGGCCATACTGAGCCCACCCATCACACCAAATTCAGCAAGACCTATGCCATCACCGTCGCGGCCTGCCGGTCACGGACATCGTCGGGGTGGAAGCGAGTTCGTCGGTGGAAGCATACGAGATGGCAACTCCATTGCCGTGATGAGCACGAGCCCAACCAAGTCAGAAAGCGGCTTTGCCTCCCCGGGCCTACAACCACCGCCGACACGAAGAGGCCACCGGCGTGGTGTGTCTGGTGCAATATCGACCAACGACCTGCCTTTTCTATGCCCGCAGCCCGACTTCATGTTGCACAAAGGCAGCAGCGCCCCAAACAGCCCGACGGCATTTAATCCGCGCGAAGGCACACTCCTACCCTTGGATGATCAACCTTTTCCACTACCAGAGCCTCTAGCCAACCCCGTCCCCATCCAGGCTCTGAAAGACACCGAGGAAAATACCATCATCAATCATTCCATACCCATCCCAACTTCGCCGCCCAGAATCGAGCCCAGCCCCAGGCAATCCAAGGCCGGTCGTGCTCGGGTCGGATTTTCGGACACTCTGGAATTTATCCCTCGACCATTGTCTCTGGTCTCCAACGACACATCTAGTACGGTGACCGCCCGCCCTAGCCACTCTGTTTCAGGCAGTATATCGTCCATTGTGTCTGCTGCGTCTCCCGGAGGTCGTGACAGCCCCGCGCGACTAACTCGAAGCCCAACTCGTGAGACGGTTGAATCGAGACCAAGTACCGCAGGTGCCATCTTGCAGCGAACGGGCACCGATCTCAAATTCGTTGCGGCTGGGAACACTTCGCCTAGGCGACGAAACTCAATTTCAACACTGCTGGACATGTCCACATCGCACTCGGCCAGTACTGCAAACCCAAGTCCCGTGAAGACTCCAAAAAGATGGTCATTCTTTGGCCTGGATCCCTTTATTGGTTCCATGCCTGCATCAAAACATCGCGCATGCAGCTCCAGCTCTTCCGAGTCTGTGAACAAGCCAGCACCCGCAAGCTCCTCATCCGACCACGAAACCGACTCCTCTGATGAGGATGACGCTGCTGTGTATGACTCCAATGACGCCAAGAAGGATCGTCAAAAGACAAGCAAGAAGAAACGCGTCAAAGGATGGGCCGGTGTTATCCTCCCTCTCCGGAGTAACAAGAAGAGATCCAAGATACTTGCGATTCGCCCGCCAACCCCTCCCGCCTCAGTTGGTCCCGTGGAGAATGATGAAGATGAAAACGATGTGATCCAAGCTGCTCCTGATACTGAGATACCACCGACTACACCCACTGTCCTCGTAACTGAATCCCAGTCGACAGAAGACACCGGCACTCCCAAGCGGCGGCGGCCGGACGAGGAGGGCTCGTATCCCATGATTGACTTGGACGCTGCCCTCGGGCCTTTCAACACCCCCTTGCCCCATAATCCAGAGTGGGATGCCGCACAACGAGCGGCTGGTAATGCTGGGAAGCGACGATTACACAGTGCTCAGGGCATGAAAGGTTTCAGCGGTCCAGGCATGCACTATCATCGTCGTGCGGAATCTGCACCGGATCTTCCTCCATTGGACCCTGGATGTGCTGGGATTCATCGATTTGGAAGCAGTTCCACTATGGCAGATGTGTTTGAGGAGGACGAAGAGGAGGACGGAGAAACCTCATCGGAGCAACTCGACTCTGAATCCGAGCTCGAGGGCGAGGAGACGAGTCATTCTGATGGGGAGGCGACGCCACTTGCAACGACAAAATTGGCCGCCGCAGAGCTACCCAACGAACTGGTTGTGAGCGACACGTCAATCAAAGCAGCCGAATCTCGCAGGCCTAGCTACGGAAGCACAGATTCCGACAATGCTTCCGCGGTCCACGCTGTGCGTACTGAATGTTCCAAGACGTCACTGCACGAAGAGGTCATTGCTGAAGAACCCCCATCAATAATTTTCCGTAACGCGTCCGTCTTAAGCTGTCTGTCCGCAGATGAAAACAACTCTGCATCGTCTTCTTCTAGTCTGGGCCCCGGCCGCCGAGACATATCTTCAGTTGAAGTCAATCAATCAATACCACAGATCAACGGCATGGCTGTTCCCCTTAGCCCTTACTCAACAAGCCATGCATCGTCCTATCCCTCGCCGCGCTCGCTCATGTCCATTGATGCACAGAGACTATCCACAGCGCCATCATCTGTCACGGATGAAAATACCTTTCATTCACTGCTCATGGGTGAGCCTGGACCAGAAGTGCGGATCTCAGTCGACTATGACATTCCTTCACTCACGTCTAGCACCTCGATAATGACACGAGAGAGCGCTTTCATGCCTACCCCCCGCATGTCACAACCAAGCCTCCGCGAACAACGCCCCGTCTCGGTGTCGTCCGCTGCCTTTGGACGCCGACGATCAAGCTTGGTGTCTCTGGGCCGATTGATTAGCAGTTCTCACGGGGAACGAAGCAAGTTGTCCATGGAAGTCACCTTGGACAATGGAAGCGAGGCAAAGAGAAATGGGTCCAAGAACAGCAAGACGAAACGACTTGGTCGCATGATGCAATTTTGGAAGCCGAGCAAAGACACCGACCCATCATGATGCCTTACCAAGAGGAAACCCCGTTTGCGCCATGGGGGGACACCCGAAATTTTCTCTAACTGCAAGACCTGGCACAACAAGTGACGGATGAGTATTTCTGTGAAAAAAAAAAAGAAAACAATAATCTTACCAAAAAAAAAAACCACACTATCATGAATGTATATGGAATAACACGTACTCGCTCATCTCTCACAACAGCGAGTTATGTGTTGGGAAGGGGAAGAAGAAGGATATCTATATCCGATCTTTTGAATCGTTTTGGCTAGTACCTTTTACATGGAGTGCCAAAAGACTTGATGAAAAGTCGACGGACAAGACTGAGCCGCCTTGGACGATTTGACGCATTTGGCGTTTGATGACTTTTGCATGAGCATTTGTTACTTTAAGCATGAACGCATAGCACGTCTTGTGTGTGTGTGTCACGTCTCCTTGCTATATTTCCTATCGGAGTGAAGGCCGCGCGGGTCTGAGGTATGGGGCATGGTGCAGTTGGGTTTCGCTACGGAGGGAACAGGGCAGGAGGGTGGTGGGTTTTTATCACTTTATCATTTGGACATATTTGCATCGGACAAGGTGGCAGGTCGTTCGGGAGAGTTTACACAATGACGTTTGGGAAGTTGATCTCGCTCGAATTTAGACCGATGTTGCAAATAAATGACTACTAGTTTGGGGCCAGCCAAGCCGCGTATATTGTGTAGATGCACGTGAATGACATGAACAACGTGTGGCTCGAACCAGACGTGACACACTTGAATCTTCTGGTCCACTACATCTGAAGAATACGCAAGCAGACGATAAGTAAACGTTGAGGACTATGTAGAATCGAAAAACCGAACAAGAATCAGCAACAGAGATGCCGCCTACCAAACACCGTGATGCGCCGACAAACCAAGCAACCTAGAGAGACCTCCAAAAAAAAAACGTTGGGGAACAAAAAGTCATCTACGATCATACCCGTCTCCGCATGTGCAGTGTGTTTGACCAAAAGGAAAAAAATATGTAGAGGTGCCTGCCGCTCAGAAGAACTTCTTTGCCATGTCAACAACAGTGTTCCCCCAGCTATCAACACCATAGCCAGCGGCCACACCTTGACTTCTCGACCCGCCGTAGCCGTAGCTCTCATAGCCATCGTAGCCACCGTGGCCACCATGGCCGTAGCCGCCGTAGCCGCCGTGGCCGCCCCCATAGCTGCCGTAGCTCGACCTCGTCTCCCACTGCATGCCGCCGTCGTGTCCCCGCGCAACGCTGCTCGTCCGGGCATTGCCACCAAGGTCGCCAGCCATGCGGAACGCATCGCTCACGAGCCCAAAGGAATCACCGGACGCGGCCCGCGAGGCGGCCCCGATCATGCGTTCCAACGAAGGGGGGATCCGAAGTCCAAAGCGAGCGAGCAGGCCGCCTAGAACGCCTGTCGTGATGAGCGGCATGACGACGAGGATGAAGACTTTCCAGGGATGGCGTTTCGCATAGTGAACGAGGTCTCTGATGAGGCGCTTGAGGCGCTTGTAGGTCCGTTGCATGAAGCCTTGACGCGGAGAGCGCTTGTAGTACGATGATCTATCTGGGGAGAAGGTCAGTGATGGTCCCGATCACCGGCTGACGAACGCCTGCAAGACTTACTTCCAAAGTTGAAGAGGCTCGAACGGCTGTTGTTCCCCACGCCGAAAAGGGAACCCCGCGACGAGTTATGCTTGTTGTAGTAGCCATCTCCCGTGAGGCCGCCGAGCAGAGCGCCTGCAATGGAGTTGCCGCCCCGGGTGCGAGAGCTGGAGCGAGAGCGCGACTGGGAACGATGCTTCTTGCGCGAGCGGGAGGCGTCGCGACGGTGCTTGGAGGGACGGGACATGCCGCCTGGGCCGATGTGCAGACCGTCTGTGAGGAAGCCCATTGTTGAGTCAATGGAGGCAATGCCCAACTTTTGATTATCTCAATGGCTTTCTGCGCTCGGATACGTTTTGCGACGTGGTGGTCTCTTATAGTTTTGGCGGGCCGTCTGGGAAAGTCAATGTGTCGGGCTCGAGTCCAGATGCTAAAACTGCCCAACACTGCGCTTTGCATGAAGCCCTATTGTCAGGGATCGAGAATTGGTAATTTTCCTTTCCGTCAATGGCCCGCTGATGAGTTGAGTTTGCGGGAAGGTCACAACGACAACAATGCTGGCAGTGAGGGTTGAATGGGCGAGGGAAAAAAAAAAGGCAGTTGTGGCTCCTGAGATGCAACGCAGGCCGATGCAGGTTGATGCAGCTTGGTGCAGCTTGGTGCAGGTTACGGAACTGCGGGCTGCGGGCTGCAGGGCAGAGGAAGCTTGGGCGGGTTTGAAGAAGGGCGTCGGGGTCGGTGGTTGGCTATGGTTGGCTGTGGTGGGCCTTGCATTGCATGCTGACCGTAATTCGAGTGGCTGGCAGTTGTGAGCAGCTGCTCGGCTCGACTGCTGCAACGGCGCATTGGGGGGCGCGCCCCACCTGCTGGCGCCCGTTCCCTGGTCCCTAGCGCAGGTGCGCTGCCATTCGATTGAGCGGTCAGGGGTTCGTGGGTTCGTGGGTTTGTGTGGAGGGACGCACGTGACACGATCAATTGATCGGGCTGCCAGAGGTTTCATCTTTTCCGCATCCTCAACAGCAGTGATCAACGCTCTCTCCAAACTCCAAACGGATCCGCATCCAGTCCTGCTGCCATGAGACCTAATGCAGATGAAAACTGATCTGGTTAATACTTTTCGTCCAGCGGTTTCCCACCCGTCCGTCTCAATCCGCCAGGGCTAGCCCTGTCATGGATCTAGGAGTTAGCCTAACCGCAAATAAAGATTTCATGGATATCGAACAAAAAGTATCCGGACATCCCTATCCCTGGTCAGATCGAGACCTCTTCCCATCCATACCCTGTGGCCATAATTGGTGCCCAAGATTGGAACCTTTGTTTCTTTTCGAAAAAGACGAGACAGGAAGAGAAGTCGTGGCCCAATGTGGGTTTGCCTGGCTGTACACGTTATCGACGAGTCGACTCTGTTTGCAGATTTGAGTCAGAGATGCTGGAATAGGCTGCGTTGGGTTAGTAGTGACTCTTGTAGGAGTCCAGGGTATTCAGAGGAGAACTCGCCTGCTGGGAGACGAGTCTGGTGGATACTGTTGAATTATTGTTTGTGTGTTGTCTGCCGTTCTTGCAGGGATCAAGACTCGGCATCGAGTTGTTGTACGTGCTTGGAAGAAGTTCATCGGTAGGAACTTGCATTTTCGATTGTGATACGAGACTGATGCATAGAAATGGTTGCATCTTTGTGGAGATCTACATGGTTGCTCGAACAGGCCGGCTTGGTCGGGTAACAAGTCATCTGAACCTTGGCCCACAACAGCTATTTCGTCCTGATCAATGAATTGTGTCTCGTAGCGGTTGGCTTCGTTACTTCCAGTGCTACGGTTCCAAAAAAAACAATCCCACTCTAGCGTCTGGCTTGTTTTGCCATTGTAGATGACATGGTCGAGAGCATCGTGACGAATGTTGGCTGATTAGAAGAGACTTTATAGGAGAGTAAGAAAACTGAAATTGACGGTGGTGGAGGGAGAAGTGATGTGAACTGGAGTGAATCCCGAATGAGCAGCCCCTACAAGCTGCAACCGACTGACTCACGCAGATGTGAAACTTTTTAATATTTCCGATAACTTCTTTTGTTGGAGCACGTTCAATGATTCGTTGCTCTCCGGTCTTACACCTGGCGCGCAGCTGTCACCCTTGCTTTCCCCCCTCGTAAGCCTCTCCCTCCAGACTCGCTTCGAAACTTGCTTTCTCTAATCCTCGTCTCTAATTGTTCTACATTGAACACCTAAACACGCTGTCTTCTTGTCTTATCTCTAAAACAAAAATGGCGAAGCTACACTTGCGTGAAGGCTAACATCGGCATCATGTCAGGCCAACCGCTCTCTTCGTTTACAGACATGACGCACCTAACCATCGGAGACCCAAGGCTTAAACTCACTGCCGATTGATGACGTTTGCAAAATCGAGGACGCAGAAGGCGTAGTTATGGGGATTTATGGCGCTCCCTCTGTTCGTTGTAGATGCTGATTATCTGGATGATCACGTCCTGGGTCCTTTCTTTCTCGGCCAAACTCAATCCTGCCTACCTGCAGTAGCAGCCAATTAGCCATTTGCCGAGAGACAGCCTGATGCCTTACCGTTCTTGTAGCGACCTTTGTATTAATTTGACTTCCTACCGTTGTAACTTGTCTCTCTCGGTCAGGTCGATGCAGAGACACGCCACAACGCAGTCTATCCCACTCAAACCAACTCAAACCTGTTCAGGAGAAGGATAAAAAGAACAGAATTAGAAAGGGGTTGGCACAGCGACTCAGTGATTACCACGTGATTGTTGATTGTTGATGTACGTGTGGCTGGTTCAAGCTGCAATGCGTGGCTACTCCATTGTCGAAGTGCAATAATCCGTATGTACGTTGGCAGCAATAATAATAAGCAATAAATCGTGCATATCCCGGAGATATATACCTACCACCCGCCGCCAAGGGACCGATGACATTGAGCTTTACATGGTGCATCTCAAATGGGTTCGGATGAGCAAAAAGCATAGTCGAGCCGGGAATCGAACCCGGAGCTCGTCCGTGTGAAGGACGTATGTTGGCCGTTACACTACTCAACCTGAGGTGATATGTTGTCTGCCGTGGGAGACATTATTCCTTAAAATATACGGAGTAACGAACTCACTGTATTTCATGAAAAAAGCCGCCAGATTAGATAAGAGCACTACTTGACCTTATTTGCAGCAGTCCACGCCCAATCTTCCGCCCACTGTGACGCCGCCTCTTTCGCACAGGAACTTGCTCTCCACAAATCCGAATCACGCAGCAAACGCCATCCCGGCCGATTATCGTCTTGCTCAGAGCCAACTCCCAAGCCTCATCCGCCGGACCCGAGTCGGTCTTGCTCCGGTAATTTGGGCACGACACAGATTCGGGCGGCGGGGTTTTCGAACGCCGAATCCACCCGTTGATGGAGCCAAGGACTTTGATGAGGAAGGGGCTGGCTGATGTCATCCCGAAGTCCGGTTATCCGTCATGGCCGACTTTCAAGTAGTTAAATGCCTGCGTCTCCTCTTGAAGAGCGAAAAAAAAATAAACCCCCGATACCTTGATATCAGGAACTTCTTCATTCGACATTGCGGTACATCATGGACGGCCTTACTCGACTACAATGTCGGTCGTTGATGAGGGCAGCCCAAAACGTGGCCGCGTCTGCCTCTTGTCTCGCTTTTAAGACGCCGTCCAGGCGAAGAAACGCCAGTACTTCAACAAGTTGGTAACAGCCTGGCCTGGCCCATAACCTCTCAAAAACAAATTGCTTGCTAACACCGGGTCCTGCTACAGCCCCTCGTAAAGAACGTGTCGTCATTCTTGGTTCTGGATGGGCCGGCTACGCTGCTGCCAGAACACTGTCACCATCCCGATTCGAAAGAGTTCTCATCTCTCCTCGGTCGCACTTTGTCTTTACTCCCCTGCTGGCATCCACCTCTGTCGGGACGCTGGAGTTCCGCGCTGCCATTGAGCCAGTACGTCGTCTTGGCCTGGACGAGTTCCACCAAGCGCGGGCCACGAGCATCGACTTCAAGAACAAGGTCATTCGGGTCGAAGCAAACGAGCGCGGAGACGTGAGCGCTGCCACGAGAAGACCCCAGATCAACGGGGAGGAGTTCGACGTCAAGTATGACAAGTTGATCATTGCTGTCGGATGCTACAGCCAAACGTTCGGCATCGAAGGCGCCAGGGAGCACGCCAATTTCCTGCGCGATGTGGGCGATGCCCGAGCCATCCGGTTGCGGATTCTGGACGCGTTCGAAACGGCAGACTTGCCCACGACAAGTGACGAGGAGAGGAGGAAGCTGCTTCACTTTGCCATTGTCGGTGGTGGGCCCACGGGCATCGAGTTTGCCGCTGAGCTGCACGACCTCATCGATGAGGACTTGGCGAGAATGTACCCTGGGATCCTGGACCTCTGCACCATAACCGTCTACGACATCGCCCCCAAGGTTCTCCCCATGTTCGACTCCAAGCTCGCCGCCTACGCGACCGAGATCTTCAAGAGGCAGGGCATTCGCGTCAAGACGGAGCATCACCTCACTCGGATTCGCCGCGACGGACGCACCCTCATGCTTCGTATCAAAGAGGAGCCCGAGGAGGTGGGCGCCGGCATCGTCGTCTGGAGCACTGGTCTTATGCAGAACCCGCTCGTGCAGCAGCTCGTCGAGACGGAAATCGACGGCCGCGGCAAACTCGCAAAGGAGCCCAAGACGGGCGGCATCGTCACAAATTCCAGCATGCAAGTGCAGCTTCGCTCGCCAGATGGTGAAAACAACGACGCCACTACTACGCTCGAGGACGTCTACGCCATAGGCGACTGCATATCCGTCCAAGGGTCGCCTTACCCAGCCACCGCGCAGGTTGCTTCCCAACAGGCTGTGTATCTTGCCAAGCAGCTGAATCGCGGCATGGGCAACTTCTCCAAGCCGTTTAGCTTTCGGAACTGGGGCGTCATGACCTACCTAGGTGGCTGGAGGGCCATCCATCAGAGCAAGGCAGATAGCTTGAAGGGCTGGGCGGCCTGGATGCTCTGGCGCACGGCGTATCTCACGAGGAGCATGAGTGTGAGGAACAAGATTATGATTCCGGTATATTGGTTGATTACGTGGATTTTTGGGAGGGACATTTCGCGGTTTTAGGAGGTGGGGGGTTAAGGAGAGGGAGACGGATCCGGCTACGCAAATTGAGATACATAAGGTGAAGTAGGCGTGAGCATACTTGGCGGCGATACGGGGAAATTCAGGCACGCATAAGCACACACACCATGTGTAAATATATGTATAGTAATAAAGATGTACACATGTATAACACGAATATGCCTGGAGATGCATCATATTTACGGAATATCCATCCCTCTACAAACACTCATAATAGGGACCAAACACCCTCCACAGAAATAAACCACACACATCTTTTCGGTTCATTCCTTCTGTTTTCTAGTCATCAAGCAATGTCTTCTGGGCCGTCAATGTTCGTCACTTCACGGATGTGCTCTTTTCGCTCCGTTGTTCCACGTACGTACCTACCCAGCACAAGTCAACAGACTCTTCATTTGGTGTCGGATTGGTAGTCCGTCCGCCCACACATGTTTCAACATGGCCCACGTACGCCTCTCAAAGAAGGCGCGATGGAAGAATAAAGTCGAAAATAGACTGCATGGCTCCGTGTAAATACGTTGGTGGTCTTGACAAGGAAAGAAGCACAATGCGGGGTCATTTTGACTAACTGCATTTCGGATGCCGGTCATATGCGTTGAACAAATCAATTCTCAAGGCTATGCGTTCATCATCCGTAACTCGTCATACATATATGGTCATGATCATGGGCATCATTCACTCATGTTCTCTGCCCTAGCCGTACATACGGCGCTGGAAATAGTCCCTTTGCCCCCATGTACGTGCCGAAAAACCAATCTCCATTCACATCTTCGATTTCCCGAATCTCGGCCCCCTTGGGGAATAACAACTCATCCTCGGAACCAGCTTGTGGAGACCATGCCCAACGCGCACTCGCTTTCGGGCCCATGCCGCCATCAGGTGGGAAGTTTTGCGCAAACGATACAGACTCGGCTGTGGCTGGCGCAGTAGCGGAGACGTCCTTTGTGACGAGTCTTTCCCACTTCCCACTGCCTTTCCTCCAGGACCATTTTTGAAGGCCTTGTCCGTTGTGCTCTGGGCTCTCATATGGTTCCGACCGAAGAAACCGACCACCCACAATGTCGCGTTCAACAAAGCGCCACTGGCCAACTTTGCCCTCTGTAAACCCAATGATGGCCATTCTATGGCCATTCAAGCATCGTCTCCAGCCGGAGTGGCCGTTTTCCATGCTGATCTGGCCCCTCGTTACCAGATTGTTGTAGCATGTCGAGCAAATGTCGTAATCGCCGGACGGCGCGTCCGGAACCAAGGCGCTGACGCAAGTAAAGCAGTGGTATCGAACGTGGGATGGAGGTATGGCATCTTGGCAAATGTCACACCTGGTACGAAATGTCAGTGGCTTGAAGGGGCCGATACTTGTCGCTTGAGGACCCGTGTAGATGGTCGCCGCAGGCGGTCGTCCAGGGGATTTGGGGCTCCGAGGTCTTCCAGCCGCCCACAGGGCCTCATGCGTCAATGGAAGCAGCATGTGAGTACAGGACTTGCCCTGGTTGACACAGTCGTTGCAGAAGCCCCACTCCCCTTCGTTGCATACGTCGCAACGCCAGTAGCAATCATTTGTACAGACGAGGCATCGCGCGCAAAATGTTCCTGTTTCGAGCCGGCCTCTCGGGTCGTCGCTTGTCAGCGTCTTCCTCCCGTCCGCTCCACCGGGTGTCGAGGGGGGTGGTAGATAACGGCTCGCGGTGAGCATGTGTGGCATTTCCGGGGAGCCATCCCCTTGCCTTCGCATCTTCTCCCACTTGTTCCACGCGCCGTAACCAAAGCCAAACCAGTACTGACACCCCTTACCGGATCTGTAGCAGTCAAGACATATGTTCCATTGCCCGCCGGCGCAAGAAGAGCAGTTGTAGTGAACTTCGTATTCTATGTGCTGTCTGTTACACCTGGAACAAGAGATGGAGGGTTCCGGGAAGAGCTGTGATCTTGTGTGTCGATGGATTGAGAACGTAGTAGGGCTGCTTAACGGACTGGACACCGCGGAATGAACGACGGCAAGCTCTGTTGGCAGATGCGGTCTGCTGACCTGTGCTGGAGCCGGCTCAGGCGCCGATGCGGCTGCAGGCGACTCTGCCACATGAGGATTCCACTGGGGCACTCTGCTGGCAAACGATGCGTTGTTCCCCGGAGGCGGCAATGGAAGTTCGTTGGTCGCGTGCGACGAGATGGGAACTGATTGTGAGCTGGCGCTGCGACCTTCACTGAAGCTTTGCCGGGGAGCCATAGGGTCTGTTGTTTGTGACCGAAGAACCAGGTCTGTCTGAGATCGAGCGGCGGGGCGAGATTCTGTTCCTGTGGTGGAAAATATCGGGGTCGTGGCACTTCGTCCCCCGCTTGCTGTTCTGCGCCGCGGACGCCTACCGGGATCGCGTACTTCGAGGTTCGTGGATCCAGCCGGCGGAGGCCTGGTCCTGTCTTCCAACTGAGCATTGCCACTGGTTGACCGGGAGCTGGCACGGGATGTTGAGCCGCGCTCGGGTGCTCTTAGTCGTGCCTCCGTCTGGCCCCCATCCGAGCTTCTCGGGGCACAATTGTTGCCATTGGCGGTGTTTCGCGATAACGATTCGTTGCGAGAGCGTTCCCTTTGCCGCCGCCTGTACGCTTCGGTTATGCGTCGACTCAAGTCGTCGTCCCGGCTCAAATCGATATTGTCTAGATCGAGACCATCTAGCAGCCCCTCCTCCTGGATTTGCCTGGCAAAGTCTTCAATCTCTCGCTCTATATCACGCTCGCTCATTTCTGTTGATCCAATCAGAGACCGTAGAGATGTTTGATGCTCAACTTGACGCTGACGGCTGTCACTCCGTCTCCTTTGCCTCCGGCGATCTCGCTCCCCTGCACTATTGTCAGATCCCTGACGGCTCGAGTCTTCACTTCGAGAGGGGGTTGCAGCTTCTCCGGCAGCACGGAGCCGTGAATCCGAGCTGTGCGGCCGGTTGGATCTTGATCTGGTCTCGACGGAATGACTGTGCCGGTGTCGCCGCGAGCTATCCCGAGGATGCTGGCTGGGAGTCGCCTCGCGCAAGCTCCTTTCACGGACCTCGTCTATTAGCCTTTGATCCTCCTCGGCTGCCCTCCTCTCTTCTGCGGTCCTCTCGCGAATGTTGACCTTTGGCAGCACTTGATCTCCTGGCTTATATTTGGCGGCCATTTCCTCCTTGTCTGTCTGAGATCGAGCTTTGGCGGGGTTCGCTGCTACAAAAATGTCGAGCAAAGTGACGACGGTGGCGTTGTGCCTCGTGTCTCGCACAGGGCTTCGACATGATGGGCAGGTGAAGATGGCATCTAGAGGAGATGGCGGTGTCGGTGCCTTCTCAGCCTTTGCAGCTTGAAAACGAAACCACTCTTTCAGGCAAGCTCCGCAAAAGGTATGAAGGCAGTCAAGCAAAGTGAGAGGCTGATATAGGAGCTCCGTGCAAATCTTGAGGGGAAAGAAGTCGAGGTCAGCGACCAAAGCCGAGGCGGACAAGTGGCGGGCAAGGTGGGAGAGAGAGCGCATGAGGGGAAAGGAGACACAGAGAAGTCGGAGTCAGACAAGACAACATAACATACCGAGCACGTCAGCTCCTTCTCCAGATCCAAGCTGGGTTTTCGGGAATCCATTCATATTACCCACCGGCGGCCGCTGATGGGAGGAGTCCGGCCAGAAAAGAAAACAACAGTGCATCCAGACCTGAAGTTGTGCGGAGGCAAGCCTGATTAATCAGATTGCATCTGTCCGTGACCGCCGTGCCGTGGTGAGACCAAGAAAAGGCGGCTGCAGGAGCTGCGCAGTCTACAGCGGGGCAGGCACCCAGTGGCACCCACTGCCACCCACTGCCACCCACTGCCACCAATTGAGCAATTAATTAGCCTGATACCGTGCCGTGCGGTGAAAACGACCCAGTTTGCACCAACACCAGACACGTACCATACCATGACACTATGGTTTTGAACTATGCTTGAATTTAGGAAAATAGACGGACGAGCCTCTTATTCGACATCTTACTAGCTTAGCTTACTCGGTTTATCCCAAATTCTCGTGAAAAGTCCTCATATGTACTGTACCGCGTAGATGCTCGAGGTATCTCACTTCATTTTTGTTTCAGTTTCTTCCACAATCAGCCCTCCCATTCACGCGTGAGACCACTCAGCCTTCTTCTTCTCAGCAAATGCCTTCATGCCAATCTTCTGGTCTTGGCTACCAAACAAGCTGTGGAAAACACGTCGCTCAAACTCGACACCATCGCGCAGAGCCAAGTCCTGGCTCTTGTTGACGACCTCCTTGCAGGCCTGGATGGCGACCCTGGAGTATCCCGCAATCGTCTCGGCAGTCTTGAGAGTCTCCTCCATCAATGCCTCGTATGTAGGGAACATTCTGGCGGCAACCCCCCACCTCTCGGCTTCGGCGCCAGAGAACGGTTTTCCAGTCAGAATGAGCTCCATGGCCTTGGCTTTTCCAATAGCGCGGGTCAAGCGCTGGCTGCCCCCTGCGCCGGGAATGGTTCCAAGCTTGATCTCGGGCTGTCCAAAGTTGGCATTCTCGGTGCAGTAAATCAGGTCGCACATCATGGCAAGCTCGCAACCTCCGCCGAGAGCGTGCCCCGAGACGGCAGCGATGATGGGCTTCTTGATCCGAGAGGTCAAGAGGGACCACGACTCGATGAAAGACTTGGTGTAGGCTTCGGAAAAGGTGAGAGGGGCCATCTCCTTGATGTCGGCGCCGGCGGCAAACGCCTTTTGCGAGCCGGTGATGACGATGACGGAGGTTTCGTCGGAGGCGTTGAAGTCGTTGAGGGCCTCGTTCAGCTCATTCATCAAGGGTGTGCAGAGCGCATTGAGAGCCTTGGGTCGGTTGAGCGTGACTAATAGGCGGCATGTCAGTTGGCAGCCGTGTTGGAGTTCTGTGAGAGCGGACGCAACCCACCTTGGGCAACTCCAGGCTTGGGAGAGGATGTCTGGATGTACTCGAAGGATTTGGAGCTGTATGCGCGGGCGACGCGAGGCAAAGTTGAGCGCTGGAAGGGAACCCGAGCGGCAGCGGGTCTTGCCAAACGAAGTGTATTCATGATTCGTGAGGAGCAGGTGCCGTATCTGGGGAGAATTTCGGGAAGATGGGACGAACAAGAGGAGAAAGTTGACTGGGATGAAGCCCCAAGTTTGGCGGCGGGATGGAAAGCATCGGCTTTGAGCCGAGGATAAGCTTAGTTGGTCCCGCCGGTGGCCGGTGACGTTTAGTCCAACTCGTGACTCGTGAGGGATGTTTCACCTAGCAATTGTAACCTAGACAAACCCAGCAATTTTGTATTGAAGATTGATCATAGCTTTGAGACCTAGATGAGCTTTGCGGGGCGAATTTGGTGCTATAAACGAAATAAGAACCGCTTCTCTATCCTCTATTGGGATCGTTATTGTTGCAAAGGTTTCATAGTCAGCTTTCACGGGCAAATGACGTGATCGCTTTGCCAATTGCCCTCTGCAGCCCCACATTGCGTCTCACAGCCGATTTCGCGCATGAACGCGAACGCCGCAGAACTGCTCACACCACCCACCACCTTCCCTTGCTTCTCTTTGCTTCGTATGCTGCGCTTTGCCTGAATCTGCCCCCGTCCCCCCAATGTTTCGACGCAGTGCTGTGCGGCTCGCTGTCGCGGCTGCCAGAGCTGCCGAGCCGAGTGCTCACACGCTGGCCGTGTCCAAGGCCCAAGGTGTTTCCAAAGGCCTGACTGGCGGTATGCTCCAATCCCCTTCCCGATTCACTTTGGAACTTGGTGCGCGTTCTCGGGTGAATGCATGGAACTAATTGGGCATCAAGCCATCGGAAATACACCCCTCATCCGCCTCAACAGACTCTCCGAAGAAACCGGCTGCGAAGTCCTGGGCAAGGCCGAGTTCATGAACCCCGGCGGTTCAGTCAAGGATCGTGCAGCTCTCTACGTCGTCAAGGACGCCGAGGAGCGGGGGCTCCTGCGCCCCGGAGGCACCGTCGTCGAAGGAACGGCCGGAAACACGGGCATCGGTCTCGCCCACGTCTGCCGATCTCGGGGATACAAACTCGTCATCTACATGCCCAACACCCAGTCCCAGGGCAAGATCGATCTCTTGCGCCTCCTCGGCGCTGAAGTGTATCCCGTGCCGGCCGTGGCGTTTGACAACCCCCAGAACTACAATCACCAGGCCAAAAGACATGCTGAGAGCCTCGAGAATGCCGTGTGGACGAACCAGTTCGACAACACAGCCAACAGACGGGCGCATATCGAGACGACGGGACCCGAGATTTGGGCGCAGACAGAGGGCACAGTGGATGCGTTTACTTGCTCGACTGGCACGGCCGGCACACTGGCCGGCGTCACGAGATATCTCAAGGACGTGTCTGGTGGCAAGGTCAAGAGCTTCCTGGCCGATCCGCCGGGCAGTGTGCTGCATTCCTACATCAGCTCTGGCGGCAAACTGATTGAGCGCACGGGGTCGAGCATCACAGAGGGAATTGGCCAGGGCCGCATCACAGATAACTTGCAGCCTGACATTGACCTGTTGGACGGGTCGTTGCACATCTCAGACGAGAAGAGCATCGAAATGGTCTACAGATGTTTGGATGAAGAAGGTATTTACCTCGGCGCCAGCTCGGCTTTGAATGTCGTTGCTGCCAAGGAAGTTGCTGAGAGGCTCGGTAAAGGCCACAAGGTTGTCACCATGCTTTGTGACGGAGCTTATCGCTACGCGGATCGTCTCTTTAGCCGCAAGTGGTTGGAAGAGAAGAAACTTCTAGACGCCATTCCAAAGCACCTAGACAATTACATTGTCTTGCCCTAACAAAGAAATAAAACCTACTTGTACGAGAGAGTATACAAATGGGGAAAAAAGAGGGAACTAAATTATACATGAATTTCCATGTTACATGGCATATAATGCTGGCTGTTCCTGTTTCCTCATGCATGTACCGTCTTCTTGATGACAGCGGGCCAGTTGGCCTTTGTACCCATCACCTTTTCGTACTCCTCTGCCCAGCCCTCTGTTCTGGTTTCGCTCTTGGTGGCAAAGTCCTGCAAATGCGACTTCAGGGTATTCAAAATGGGAGACAGCGCCTGGGCATCTTGCCCTATAATCTCTTGCGCAATCTCCATGCCCCTGATGTTCTGGGCAAGTACCTGGACGTAGGCGCTGCCGTTGAGAGCTTGGGGAGTATTGTTACCGTTTTGGCTTGCGTTTCGCTCCAGCGTGGGGTTGAGTTTGGCAAACTCTGTAATCTCCACCAGGTCTTTGTTGACGGCATCATCCCAGAGGGGAGTCAGCAGGGCTACTTCATCTTTGAGCAGATCTGAGTCTCGCTCGACTGCTGTGCCAGTGCTGACTGCAGACGCTCTTGCAAACAAGATCATGCCACGGACAAGGCGTGAAAAGTGCAGCCGTTCCCGTGTTTTCTGAGCGGTCATAGCATGTTCTGGTCGTTGCAAAAGATCCAACACCACTTCCGCCCACTTCAATGCCTGTTTCGTCTCGCCCGCATTGCCTGCGCTTTCAGAGATCTTGTTGTTGACGCAGGCGAGTACGCGAGTCACGATTTCGGGTTTCTTTAAAAACAGACCGGTCTTGTCGGACTGCTTCGCGCACTCGATGACAGCGTAAATATGCCCTCTTGTTCCAGCAAGACGTGTGATTTTGCCCCAGTGATCAGCCTTTAACCTGATACCGGCCTTTTTGTACCCAGCAAGGAGCGTGCCCAGGTTGGCCCAATCCCTAGCAGTGTGCATGTTATCCAAAGCTTTCGAAAAAGCCTTCTTGGAGTTCTCGATCCCCTTGAAGCGGTCGATCGAGGAGAACTTGTGTTCTAGCCCATCAACTTCGATCACGATGGGATTTTGTTCGAGGTGGGATCGTTTCTTGGGGTCAAAGATAATCTTGCGCTGCTTCTCTGGAAGGTGAGCTGGCAATATGATTCTCTCTTGGATTGTGTTTAGGACAATGTTGAGTTCCTCGTTGTCGGTCTCTGTGAATACTGCTCGAACAGCTACAAACAATTCGTGATTAGCTTCCTAAAAAGTCCGGGGGCGACGTGAGCCATACCATTGTGAGCTGTTGAGCTGAAATGTCGATGTGATTTCAAGGCAAACCAAGGGGAGGATGAGCCGCCACGGCAACCCAACGACCGCAGGGCCGAAGACATTGACCTCGTAGACATTTTGGCTCAGGTTGTGTTGATATGATTGCTGGCCAAAAGTCTCTTGTGTCTAGTCCCCCGAAATGCGCTGTTGGTCGCAGGAAGTGGGTCGGACGAAAAGGGTGCAGCCGACCAATCAGAGGGTGCAACTCCTTGCATCATAAGAACATTAAGTTCTCGTGATGGAGCTTTGTGCGATCCCAGAGCTTTTCTCGCCTTTGTCACCGTGCACGTCACCAGCCATGATGAACTTTGCACCCGCGAGGCGGCCAATTGGCTGCATTAAGACCGTCTTCCGTCAAGCAAGACAGCAGAGGGCTGCACAAAGAGGTCTTGCCACTGTCGCGGAAACTCCAGCGACGAGCAAAAACGCCATTACGGCGAGACAACGTAGGATGATGCACCCGGATCTCTTGCAGCAATGCTTCCATCGCTAACACTTTCCCAACAGGTGCTTCCCACGTCAAGGTCGAGAAATTTCAAGTATGGCCGCAGATCCAATCTGTCCGATCGACAAATCCCGATCCGATGCCTATCCTTCGCCAGCAGCAAATCACCCAATTAGACCCCACAGGTGCTCGAACACGATTGTTCTCCAAGGACCATGCCGATAGCGCCAAGGTTGGAGATGTTCTCATGGTGACTACCAAGGCCGGAGAACCCTTCTCGGGGGCCTTTATCCAAATCCGCCGACGTGGAGTTGATACCGCCATCCTACTTCGGGGGCAGATGATGAAGATTGGTGTGGAGATGTGGTTCAAGATTTACAGCCCTTCTGTCACAGGGATTGACATCATCTGGCGCAGACCGAAGAGGGCGAGAAGGGCGAGATTGACATTTATGAGGAAGCCGAGTCACGACATGGGCAGTGTGGACCATCTTGTATCGGCATGGAAGAAGGAGAGATATGCTTTGCGATCAAAGTCACAACAGGCCGTTGGAAAAAAGGTCAGAAAATGAGCTGTGGCTCCTCGACTTCAGCGAGTGTGTACGATTACTCATCTTTACCAAGACAGCAAAATAGTGTACATGTACCCAATCATCTGGATGTCCATCCATTGAAGTGATTGGAGGACAGGTGCAGGGAGAAAGCAACGGGCGATGGAATTCCATTTGCATCCAAATGAGATGCTGTCCACATATTGCATACTATACGGCTATAGCTCCCACCCGCTGTTCGGGTTTCCTGAATGTCCCTATCCCCAAGTGCATGGTCAACTTGAAACAAGCAGAGTTTTTCCAAACCTGGATCAGACGACATGGGTAAATATGGGATCAAAATTGAGTCGGTCTGGCTACTAGACGGGTCGTGGAGTAATTACTCGCACAGACACAACCAAACCATAGAGTCATAGCCGCCCGTACTCCGTAGAGCATTGGATTCTACCAGCCTGATCAAGGAACATGAATTGCTGCTCTGCATAATTGTCTCTTTCCCCAGATTTGACATTGGATGTCGGACCATGGCGCAGCAAGATCGAGTCAAACACGCGTGCGTTCCAACTTTTCGGCACAAAATCCTTGGGATGATAGGTTTCAGATGCGACTGAAGTTTGGGAACACGGGGTAGTTGTGTTACAGAATGCGTGCGATGTCCTCTCACTGGACGAAAGTGGCGTGCATAAACTCCGACATCTCAGTCAACAAGAGAAGACAGACTGGGCCTTGCGGAGAAAACCCCCAAGATGGAGCCAACAAAAACAGTGAACTGCGACGCATAAATATGACTCTGACTATATCTGACTCCTCGTCCATTGCGAAAGGGGCAGTGTGAAGCCAAGCAGTCCATATGCTCGATAAGGATAAAACCACCATGATCCGCACGCGGGCGATGGCCGGTGGGCCTCGGATGATATGAAAGACGGTCATTATAACGTTCCTGTCCCATGCTTGTTCTCGCTTCGTAACCAGAGCTACAGCTAGTCAGTCTCGTCATCCTGCATGCAAATATTTGCCCGAATCAGATCGGTAGTTCGTCCACTCCTGTCGATCTGATCTCATCACGAAGGGCGCCGCTATCTTGGATTGTTATCCGACGGACAATCGAGGACGGAAGTCAACAACAATCAGACATCAGACAAACAAGTTAACAACCAACCAACCCTACCTACCTGCGTGAGGGGAAACGAGCAACAACACGAACGAGGGGTCTTGGGTCGAGTGAAAGTGGGGCCACTTTTCGCCGTTGTGCGGCCACTGAGACCCGCTGCAAAACCGTCGCCCACGCCCAATGGCAGCGCCCGCTCCAGGCGCTTCAGGCGAGGATGTCATCCGCCAGCGGAGCCCATCACCGCCGCCGCCGCCGCCCGGCAACGTGCAAGGCGCCCAATTCTGTTTACACAGCTGCGGCCACTTTGACGGGGGCATGCTCGGCGACAACCTGGATCACGACTTATCATCCCAAGCATCGACATCGCCCCGATCCTCGGTACTCTCGATCTTATCTACATCTTCAGCTGCCACAGAGTGTGACTGTACTACACCTGCCGCCGCGAACCATACCCATTGTTTCCCTCACGCTTCGCACTCTCCTTTCCCCGCCAAGCGCAGTAGGCGGGACAGGGAGCTGCTGCATGCTGCACGTCTGCAGCGGTCAAGACGTGACGGGCCACTCTTGGGCTCCAATGCAAAATCGTCAAAAACCTCGAGCAAGCACTGGACTAATCGATCACGATCATCCAGCAATAATAGTACGGCGGACGCCCTTGCTGCGTTAGAGCCTACCACTGAACTGAACCTGACCAAGATGTCGACTCTGGAACAGCAAAGGTGGATTAACGTCCAGCAAAAGACTTTCACAAAATGGTATGCCCAATCCCATTATGGAATGGGGAACTGTTTGCCTCGTTTCATGATATGCCAGGCAATGAGTGGGTATGGAGAAACATTGGCTAATGTACGCTTGCAGGTTAAATACAAAATTAGTATCAAGGGGCTTGGAGGTCAAGGATCTCGTGGCCGACTTCAGTGATGGTGTAAGTTCACAGCCTTCTTCTGGGATGTATCCGAACACTCCATGTAGAACTAAAGACTGAACTGTCGTGCATCAGGTCATGCTTATCCATCTGCTCGAATGCCTGTCAAACGAGACCCTGGGTCGATATGCCTCGAAACCGAAGCTCCGTGTACAAAAGTTCGAGAATGCCAATCTCGCGCTCGATTTTATCAAATGCAGGGGTATCCAAATGACTAATATTGGTGCCGAGGATATTGTTGATGGCAATCGAAAGATTGTACTTGGGCTTATCTGGACCCTGATTCTTCGATTTACCATCAGCGACATCAATGAAGAGGGCATGTCAGCCAAGGAGGGGCTGCTCTTATGGTGTAAACGCAAGACGGCTTGCTACGATGACGTGGAAGTTCGAGATTTCAGTGCCAGCTGGAATGACGGGCTTGCATTTTGTGCTTTGCTGGATATTCACAGACCGGATCTGATCGATTTCGACTCTTTGGACAAGTCTGATCATCGCGGAAACATGCAGCTCGCTTTTGATATAGCCCACGAAGAGATCGGCATTCCCCGGCTGCTGGACGTGGAAGATGTTTGTGACGTGCCCAAGCCTGACGAGCGAAGTCTGATGACATATATTGCTTACTGGTTCCATGCCTTTTCTCAAATGGAAAAGGTTGAAAATGCAGGGAGGAGAGTGGAGAAGTTTGTCAACAACATGCAGGGTGCTTGGGAAATGCAAAGCGCCTACGAAAAGAGAATGAAGCAGCTTCTAGAGGCCTTGCGGCTTCAAGTTGAGGAGTGGCAGTCGGCTCAGTTCGAGGGGACGTATGCGGATGCAAAAGCTCAAGCCAAAGACTTTTCCGCTTACAAGAGAGGTCAAAAACGAGACTGGGTCGCTGAAAAGAGTGATCTCGCCACCTTGCTCGGAAATATCAAAACAAAGCTGGGAACCTACAGACTACGTCCGTACGACCCGCCTGCCGAGTTTAGCCTGGATGCACTGGAACAAGCTTGGGGCACGTTGACCAAGACGGAAATGACGCGGGCTCAATTGATAAACGAGACAATTCGCGAGTAAGCACGTTCCGTTCCATCCCATTCCGTCCCTCTCATTGATTTCCCCGGCTATGTTCCAAGACAAGCTGACAATTCAACAGCATCAAAAACGCCCTTCGGAAGTCGTTTGCTGATAAAGCTAATGACTTTGCAATGGCCCTCAACACGATGCAGTTGGCCATTTCCGGCCTTGACGGTGATATCGAGGATCAATGGCACCATGTGAAGAAACTGAGCGACAACCTATCACCCTTGGACCGTTATCTGGAAACGATAGAGGCTGTCGAGGCCAAATGCTACGAAGCCAACATTGAAGAAAATGACTTTACAACGTATACATATGATGAATTAGCGTACGAGCTGGGACTTGTCAAATCGTCTGTGCAGAAAAAGTTGACTTTTTTGGAGAATCAAATGGTGGCACGAAACATGACCAACCTGACGCCCATTCAACTGGAAGAGTTTGAGAGTGTGTTTCGACATTTCGACCGAGATAATTCAAACTCTCTCCATGAACTCGAATTTGGCGCGGCGCTTGCTTCTCTTGGGCTGGTCTTCTCCGAGGACGAGATGCACGACTACTTCATGGAGACGTCCAATGGGCATGATGAGGTGACGTTTGAGCAATTCATTCGATTCATGGTGGACGTGACGGAGGATCAGAACACGGCGGAACAGGTGTTCCAGTCGTTCCGTGAGGTAGCCGATGGCAAACCTTATGTTACCGAGATGGACCTGCGGCACAGTCTGGTACCTGATGAAGTGATTGATAAGTTGGTGGGCATCATGCCCTCGCACAAGGGGCCAGACATGTCACAGGATCGTGGGCAACCGCAGTATGATTACATATCATTCATGGAAAAGATGATTGACCTTGATGACAATCAAGACGAAGCGCCGAGCGGTGTGCTGCAAGAACGGACCAATGTTGGTGACAAGAGTCCGCGGAAAGGGTCCAAAACAAACGGCTTGCATGGCTAGAATCGGGGCCACGGGTGATGGGGATTCTCGTTTGTCCATGCAGTAGTTTGAGCTTTGTTTTCCGTGGCACTATTTTTTGTATAATAATAGCATTTTTTAATCTGGCTTACTGGACAATCTTGGTAGTTTCTGGATTCAATAGGGGGTTTGACGCTTGATTGCTGGCAGTCATGATGACAACGTGGGGCACAATACGGAAGTTACAGTAGATGATCGTCTTTCCATTTTGGGATATCAAGTGCGAAAAGTACTCTGTACGGAGGTACTCCGTACATGCGGATTTGTTATGCCTTGCAACAACTTCCTAATGAACTCGGCATCCGGGTGGTCAATTGGATGCTCGGAGGGTTGTTCTATGGCCGGGACCCACCAGAGCGCTTCCCACAACTTTCGCGGTTCTTTCTGTTCTGAGAATCGGTGTCACGCATCGTCTCGAATCCTTCTCCTATCATAATATATGACCGCAGCCAGTCGTCCGACGGTCTTTCTTGCTCGGCCCATTTCCTTTCGCTCCGGTCGACCGCCAGACGTGCGCACATTTATGTACACGCGCACGCAGCCATGGCAACTCGAGCACAGCTCCTCCGCCGGGTCGCCACTAGTCGTGGACGTCCCAGGACGGCAATCCGTCTACCAACCGCTGCCTCCTCAGCCTTACCGCTCTCCTCCCCCCTGGTGACGTCGTCGTCGTCGTCGGCCCCGAGGTCGATTCGCACTTTCTCTAGCGCATCGGCCAACCGCGCAGCCAAGCTTACCTCTGAGACATATCCTGGCTTGACGAGAGATGCTAGATTTGCCAAGCTGACGGCCGAGCATGTCGCCTTCTTCAGGGAACTCTTGGGCCAGGACTCGGCCTTGATCGATGGTGTCGACGTCAATGCCAACGTCGAGGCCGACCTGGAACCTTTCAACGAAGATTGGATGCACAAGTACAAGGGTCAATGCCGCTTAGTATTGAAACCAGGGTCGACTGAACATGTCAGCAAGATTCTGCGGTATTGCAATGAGCACAAACTAGCTGTCGTACCACAAGGTGGAAATACCGGGCTAGTGGGTGGCTCCATCCCTGTCTTTGACGAGATTGTAATCAGCATGGGCCGGATGAATACAATTCATGCCTTTGACGACATGAGTGGCTCTCTGGTGCTGGATGCTGGATGCATCTTGGAGGCCGCCGACCAGTACGTCGCTGAACGGGGCTACATTTTCCCCTTGGATCTTGGCGCAAAGGGTTCATGTCATGTTGGCGGCAACGTCTCTACCAATGCCGGCGGTCTTCGCCTCCTGCGTTATGGCAGTCTTCACGGGAGTGTACTGGGCATGGAGGTCGTGCTGCCGGACGGCACAATCATGGACGACATGTGCACTCTGCGCAAGAACAACACGGGCTATGATCTGAAACAGCTCTTCATTGGGGCCGAAGGTACACTGGGTATTGTCACAAAGTTGGTGGTGCAATGTGCTCAACGTTCGCCTGCGGTAAATGTGGCTTTACTTGGTTTGGAATCCTATGAAAAGGCCCAGAGCGCGTTCCGGGAGGCCAAGTCGCAACTTTCCGAGATTCTCTCGGCCTTTGAACTCATGGATGGAACCAGCCAGCGCCTTGTGCACAAGGTAAGAGGCGGGACAAAGCCGTTGGAGGATGACTATCCCTTCTACTGCCTCGTGGAGACCAGTGGCTCAAACAGTGAGCATGACTACGAGAAGTTGGAAAAATTTCTAGAGCATGTCATGTCAAACGAGGTGATTGCAGATGGTGTCGTGGCTCAGGACGCCACGCAGATCAGGACCTTCTGGAGCTGGCGTGAAGGCATCACAGAGTGTATAGGACATTGGGGTGGAACCTACAAGTATGACGTCTCCATCCCACTCTCAGATATGTACTCCATTGTCCATGATGTCAAGACCAGGCTCTCCGATGCTGGACTTCTTGGCGACACTGAAAATCACCCAGTCGTGGATGTCGTCGGCTACGGCCACATGGGTGACTCAAACCTTCACCTGAACATTTGTGTACGAAGATATGACAAGAATGTCGAGAAGATGTTGGAGCCTTATGTTTACGAATGGATTGAAAAACGACAAGGCAGCATCAGTGCCGAACACGGTCTTGGCCTCGCCAAAAAGAATTACATTGGATACAGTCGCAATGAGACCATGATAGGCCTCATGCAGCAGATTAAGACACTTTATGATCCGGTAAGCCACTCCAACAAAATCTTCTCCAGAACATGTCTACTCACTCCAGTGAGCGGGTAAGGCTGATGCTAACGGCTCCATACATAGGTGGGTATTATGAATCCCTACAAGTACATATAGTTTTTGATACGGAGTACCAGCTCGCACTCTATATTGTACACCAACCACTCTTGTTTTTCTTTTCGATAGAAACGTCCACAGAACAAATAATAGATACGTGCACCAAGTAAACATGGCTCACATTCAGCCGCAATTTTCAATCCAATGCTCAAAAGTCACACATCCCACCGAATGGATCAGGCCGTTGAAACCCGCCGGGTTGTCCTCGGTCTTCCCCCTGGATGTTACATTGATCAAGGGAGAAGCAAACACGGCGGGAACTCACCCAGCGCATCTTTCGTGACCAAGCCCAAGCTCGAGTCGGAGACGTGGGAAAAGACCATCAAGCAGGTCCAGCCGCCGTCTTCGGCATGGGAAGACTTCATCAATCTGTCGGCCAACGGGGCTGACAGCCCACTGTTAATGACAGGCCTCTCCGTCTGCCAAGCATATTTGAAGAAGTGGACAGCGTGCTCGCCAGCACAGCCACGGCCACTCGTCGAAGCGAGCTTCAAGACATCCCGAGCAACTGTCTCGTTCTAGAAGGGCAATTCAGTCGATGGCTGGCAGGCACGGTGCTGGGCTTCGAGGGCCCCCGTCCCGCATTTTGGGTAGACAACCTCGATGCAACGACGGGCGACATTCCGTTTGAAAACACCTTCACGTTCCGAGACTCGCAGACCGGTCTCATGATGGTCTATTACTGGATGTGCCTGCTTCTGTTCCACCGATCCATCGAGGCCGTCCACGCAGCCATCTTCCAGCCCGTCGCGGATGCATACCCTGACGTCTGGATGGCCCCCCCCCCCCTCGACGCTGCAAATCGACAATATCCATGTATCTCGCACGAGCTCGCGGCCAATATCTGCCGCGGCCTAGACTTCGTCTTGGCGGCCACAGTGCAGCCGGACATGGTGCTCGTTGACGACCGTCACGCCCATGACGGCCCTCAACGACCTTTACCGAGACAAGTCAGCTCTATTTCTCAAGACGGCGGCGTCCTGGAAATGATGTGGTTGGATGCGTTCAGGAGTCGGCTGTCCGCAAAGTGTCAGCGCGTGAGCAAAAGCTGCAGGAACAGCGATGGACTGAGATGGGGCGTTTTTTTTTTTTGCTCCTTTCTCGGAGAGTTCGCTTTGAAACTGTTATATTTGCTTAAGCGAGGTCTCAGACGGGAGTTTGTATCTATCGGTATTAGTTTTCACATTGGCGTTTGGGTTAGAGCGAGATGACATCCAATGTCCGTGTTTTTGATTATTTGAGCTTAGAAGGAAGGGTGCACACTTCATGGCCTGGGTTGGAGTCATAGAAAGGTGAACAACAACTCAAATTAAACCTCTTTATTTTTATTTTTAAGAGTTTAATAAAATTCCGAAATTATCTTAGCAACTAGTTCTTTGGAGTTTGAGAAATTTTGGAGAAAGAGGCAATTCGTTCTCCATGTTCTTGAAGTTTTCTCTGGATAAACATCGGGTGATCGGCTTCACATACAAAATTCACCTCTGTAGGTGGGAAGACGACTTGGGCAAGGCCTGGCAGTGTCTCTTCCACCTTTGCTCTTCGTCCACTCGTATATATCACGCAATCATGGTACATCTCGTCCGAGTTGCAACATGTGCGCTCAACCAGTGGGCTCTGGACTTTGAACACAATCTCCGGAGGATCAAACAGAGCATTCACGATGCCAAGAAGGAGGGCGCGGCTTTGCGCGTCGGACCCGAGCTCGAGATTACAGGATACGGGTGTTTGGACCACTTCCTCGAGAACGAGGTGTACGAAAACTCGTGGGACTCGCTGTACTCTATCCTGACTGACGAGTCTCTGCACGGCATCATAATTGATGTTGGCCTTCCTCTCCTTCACCGTAACTGCAGGTATAATGCGCGCGCTATTATCCTTGACGGTAAGATCATCTGCTTTCGGCCAAAGCTTTACCTTGCCAACGAAGGAAACTTCCGCGAGATGCGCTTCTTCACGCCGTGGAAGAGGCCGCGATACGTCGAGCAGTACTTTCTCCCGCCTCGAGTCCAGGAGCATCAAGGCTGTCGCCAGGTCCCTATTGGCGATGTCGTTCTCTCTACCATTGACACCTGCCTAGCTGCCGAGACTTGCGAGGAGCTCTTTACGCCAAACAGCCCCCACATAGAAATGTACGTTGAAGTGCCAGCCTTGACGCGAAGTTGATATATAAAGCTGATGGAGCTCCAGGGGGCTCAACGGCGTCGAGATCTTCACAAACAGCAGCGGCAGCCACCACTCTCTTCGCAAGTTGGACCAGCGCATTGCGCTCATATCGGAGGCTACTCGCAAGAACGGAGGCGTCTACCTTTACTCCAACCAGATAGGCGTACGTCCCTCGCTCTCCAAAGACACTCACTACCCAGGCCACTCGTTCTCCTGCCTGGGGCCTGGGGAGTGAAACTTCTTCCCGTTTTGCGGCAACATGAAGAGCTTACCTCAGGCTCCATCCAGTGTGACGGTGACAGACTATACTACGATGGCTGCGCCATGATCTTTGTCAACGGGGAACTTGTTGGGCAGTCGTCTCAGTTCTCGTAAGATGCTATGCTGCTTGACCCTCTGTACTTTGAAAAGCTGAAGGAAAGCATGGCTCATTGTTTCGCAGGCTAAACGAGGTCGAAGTCATCGTTGCCACAGTAGACCTTGAAGAAGTCAGAGCTGCCCGATGCTCTCCTTCACGAGGCCAACAAGCGGTAGAAGCTCAGGAGTATCAACGCATCGAGATTGATTTCTGCTTAAGCAGCGGCGATGATGATCTATTACGCTCGCCGACTCCCTCGCGCCCGCCAAAGTATCATCTTCCTGAAGAAGAAATCGCCCTTGGTCCCGCTTGTTGGTTATGGGACTTCCTTCGCAGGTCCGGGGCCGCAGGTTTTCAACTTGCATTGAGCGGTGGCATTGATAGTTGCGCCACTGCAATGATTGTATACTCCATGTGCCGTTTGGCTGTTGCCGCCGCGAAGCAAGGTAATCAGCAGGTTATTACCGACATGAAGCGCATCGCTGCATACTCGACCGAGTTGCCCGAGACGGCGGAGGCGCTCTGCAACCAGATCTTACACACGGTGTATTTAGGAATGGAAGCCCAGAGCAGTAAGGAAACCCGTCAAAGGGCCCATGATCTAGCCGCAAGAATTGGGGCGTACCACAAGGACGTGAACATGGACACCATGTTCCACTCAGTCAAGGACATTCTTACCCAGGCCACCGGCTTCACCCCCAAGTTTAAAGGTCAGTGCGGGCGTTTTGTGTCATTCGACGACAGCGGATTCCATGCTCCAATCCGTCTGCTAAAAATAATACGGTCTGATAGTTCATGGGGGTTCAAACACGCAGAATTTGGCTTTGCAAAACATCCAGGCTAGATCACGGATGGTGCGCCTCTCCCCGCATGGGGCCACGCATAGCCCCTATTGTGCACCTTGCTTACAATAAGGAACGACAGGTACTCACCTACTACTTCGCCCAACAACTATGCGAGGCCAGAAAACGGCCAGGCGGCGGCTCATTGCTAGTCCTCGGAAGCTCAAACGTGGATGAATACCTGCGCGGATGTGAGTAGGACCCTCCAACTTGTTGAAATGTTGCGCTGACGTCCTATCTAGATCTTACCAAGTATGACTGTACGTCGTCCTCACATACTTGGATTCTCCTACTTCCCATATATTGGAGCTTACAAGTGGCAGTCGTGGATCAAGCTAACTGCTTCAGGCTCCGGCGCCGACATCAGCCCTATCGGCTCGATCAGCAAGGTCGATCTCATAAGGTTCATTACCTGGTCTGTCAAGAACTTTGACATGCCCGTTCTCGAGGACTTCATCCACGCTACCCCCACAGCTGAGCTCGAGCCGATTACGTCAGACTATGTCAGTTCACTTCGCCACAGGCACTCTTCAAAATTGGAACTCACGCTTATACACACACAGGTTCAATCGGATGAGGCAGATATGGGCTTCACATACAAAGAGTTGTCCAGATTTGGTGCCCTGCGCAAGGTTAACAAGCTCGGCCCTTACGGCTGTTTCCTCCGCCTACATAGTGAATGGCATAATGAGGGCATTACACCGCGTGAGATTGCAGACAAGGTGAGCTGTCAGTCTTGTTGACTAACCATCAGCCTGCTAACGCTGTGAAACAGGTGAAGAGGTTCTTTCACTTTTACAGGCATGTTGAGCTCAATTCTGAGAAAACTATTATTGGCATGGTAAACTAACTAATAACAGCATTAACCGTCATAAGCAGACAATTGCATGTCCGGCGTACCATTGTAAGACACCCGACTCCTCAGCCGACTGCTCTTGACTGACATCACGCAGGCGAGTCCTATAGCCCTGACGACCACCGGTTCGACCTCCGCCCATTCGTTTACCCGCCTGCTTTCGAGAGCTGGTCGTTCAAGAAGATCGACGAAAGGGTTGAGGCCCTGGAGAGGAAGGCCAGCAAGGAGACATAAATCGATTTCCGCGTTCGTCGACTGCCCATGGGTGTCGTTGGTCGGATTCGGCAAGCCATCGATGGACGAAGCCGCCTGGTGGGTGCTGCTGGCTCCTGCACAAGGTCTTCTCTCAAGACCCCTTGATGGAGTAAATGTTGGACGACGAGCCTTGGCAGCTGCAGTGGTCAAAAACTGATTTTAAGGAACCTCTCCCGTTCATTTTGAGTTGTGACAGGCACAAAAAAAGGGTGACCACCATGCTTTGGTCAGACGCACGCAAACCTCTTCTTTCGAGCCCTCGGCTAGTTTGGCGCGGAGGTTATTCTAGACTTGTATGCGGCGATGGAGCACACTGGCATTTGACGTCGGCGAATTGCTTGGCGTTGGTATCGGTGTGCGTCTGCGCATGTTGGCTGTGAAGGTTGAGTTCAAATTTGTGATTTGTGGAGGGATATCACGCATTCTGCAAACGTTTCATTTCCTAGGTTGCTTCGCGGGGACGAAGTAGCCCTAGCATCTGATCTACTTTGTTACTTTTCTCGCTTGCTCTTGTCCTCGCACATATATACGTACATACGGAGTACTTCACGTCCTCCTCATGCAGAGTCTCCCGAGGTTCCTGCATCGACCCCGCAAAAGAGAATCAAACGCCATCAAATTGCTTGGCCGGGCCGGCAGATCACTTTATAATAGCTTCTGAAAGTATAGAAGCCTGCCGAGCATAAAATGGATAACCCTATCATGACTGCTTTCCCCCCAACCTTTGAATACGGTTGGAAAGTACGGAAGATGTTGAACCGGGGAGTGGGCATTGTAGTCATCTCTCTTTCTTGGTATTTCCGCCAAAGGTAGAATACAGACCTAACAAACGCTGGTGAGAAAACACAGAGCTGGCGAAAGAAGTACCGAATGCAATCGTTTTTATTTTCTATTTTTGAAAAGGCATGAGATATTTGTGATAAAGGCAAGAGGCATCGCTGCCGTGGCGAACTTGAACGCAATTCGTGGCATACTGTGATTTTCGAACTCCGTTCTCGAGCTGGCTCGAGTGCATCACTAATGCATATTGTGAATTTCCTTGATATTCCCTCGGCTATCTGTGATAACCTATTATGCTACCCGTGCGAGGGCAAGAAGTGGTGCGGGAACACACTGTGAACAGGTCCGCTTGCAAGTTAATCCGTCCCCGGAGCAAGTTGGTGCACGGGTTGGCTTCCTCTACTAGCTAGCAGCCTTGTTGCTGTGGTGGGTAGGCTGCTAGACTGACGAAGCTCCCTGTCATGAACCTACAAACCTCATCGGAGTTCATCGCAGTGACTGTCAGCCTTCAACTTCAACCCAACTGGCATCCCCGGCCCAGCTACGCACTTTTTCCAACTTGCGCTTGCATTCTCCGCGCACAGCCTCAAGAATTGACAAGCAAACGTGACATTCCATATCGATTCGTAACAATGGCTTCCGGTTATGACAGAGCTCTCTCTGGTAAGTTGGGATGGCCCACCACCCGCCTCATTCCCATGCACTGACCGTGTCCACCGTCTATAGTCTTCAGGTTCGATTCTCTCGATGCCTCAATATGCTCCACACTTTGTCTAACTTCCAGAAAGTCCGGATGGACACGTCTTCCAGGTTGAATATGCTGGCGAAGCTGTCAAAAGAGGTATGCTGATGGTCAAGCCTGTTTGCTCCGTAATGGATTTTGACACTTGACACTAGGAACCTGCGCCGTCGGTGTCAAGGGCAAAGATGTTGTCGTACTAGGATGCGAGAAGCGATCAGCAATGAAACTTCAAGATACTCGCATCACCCCCTCCAAGATCCAGCTCCTCGACACCCATGCCGCCTTGGCCTTCGCTGGCCTCAATGCTGATGCACGAATCCTCGTCGACAAAGCCCGATTAGAAGCCCAATCCCACCGCCTATCCGTGGAGGACCCGGTAACCATTGACTACATCACCAAGTATGTCGCTGGTGTGCAGCAACGATACACCCAGGCTGGCGGTGTGCGACCATTTGGTATCAGCACGCTCGTCGTTGGCTTTGATCCCGGCAGCAAGGTTCCCAGACTATTCCAAACCGAACCATCGGGCATTTACTCAGCTTGGTATGTTTGAATCGCGAAATGCTCTTCCTTCCAAATAGCATCCCAGCTTACAATCAATGTAGGAAAGCCAACGCAATCGGTCGATCTAGCAAGACAGTCCGCGAGTTTCTCGAGCGCAATTACAAGGAAGATATGGACCGCGAGACGACTATTCGCTTGGCAATCAAGTCTCTTCTTGAAGTTGTTCAGACTGGCGCGAAGAACATCGAGATCGCTCTAATGGCTCCGGGTGCTGCCATGGAGATTCTACCTACCGAGGAAATTGAGGGCTATGTGAAGGTAATCGAGCAGGAGAAGCAAGAAGAGGCTGCGAAGAAGAAGACGGGGCGGACACCTGGGCAGGGCTCTGCAGCCATTCTCACTAGAGGGCCGGACGACTCTGCTGCTGAATAACGACAATCCCGTATCAATCAATGAGTTATACAAGGTCTGGAGGATAAAACCATTTGATTGTAAGGGTGTGGCAACACCACAGTAAAGATGTCATTGTATCAACACATCTAGATCGTAATGGCGTCGTGTCTTCTCATTATGTGTCCGTCTTGCTTGCTTTAGTCTTTCTAAAGATGTGGCACATATACAAATTCAGTGGTCCAACCAGCCAACGCCTGGGTCCAACCAGCCAACGCCTGAACTTGGCTGTCATTCACGCTGTGAGTCAAATGCCACCAGCTTAAAAATAAATAAATAAAAAAGAAGAAAGCCCCCATCACCCCAGCTTGTCCGCATCTTCGTCTGGGTCGAACATAGTTCGATAGCCCTGTTGCTTCACGCGCTCGTCTTTGAGCATCTTGTTGTTCACTCTTACGTCCTCGCTTTCTATGGACAGTGCCGCCTTTGGTGTTTTAGCATCGATGACAAAGTGGTTGTCACAATGGGGGCAGTATTCATCGCTCTCCTCGAATTCTTGGGCGTCCTTGCGGAAGCACTTCTTGCACTTTTTGCAAGCGAATGTCATTTCCAAACTCTGAAGGAGAGGATGCTTTTCTTGTTCACCGTGGCACTCGGCGCAATCGAACCACTTTCGGCCTGAAAGTTTTTTTTTTTTGTGTGTTTAGTACTTGATTTCTCATCGTGGACAAGTGGGTAGGTCGTTCGTTGATCTTATCGAGAAGGATAAGGGGCGGGGGGGTTGCGGACGAACAGCATGGCGACCGAATGGACACTTGGGCATTGAGAATATGCTTGCTGTCTGCGCGTTAGTAGCCGGGACTCGATGGGGAAAAAAGGGCCGGTGCTCCTTACCACATGGTGAGATCTGCAAGCTTGTGGTTATAGGGTGACTGGGAGAGGATATGACAAGATTGACGCAGGTGAGGTCTACGGCAAAAGCTCGATGGGGATGGAAGGTCGCTGAATATGGGCTCAAGAGTGCCTAGCGAATAGTTTAGCCACTCAAAGCTTGGCGGGGTCCAGCCTGGTTACTTCGACCATTATATGCACTAAACGCGTGGACAGAGGATGTCGGATTCACTGCTATTCGTTAGTCATCAGACTGCAAAGTTTTGACTTCCAGGCATTATCTTATGTCCCAAGCCACGTTCGTTCATCTGCGCACGTTTCTCTCTACTCATCATCAGCGCCGGTCGCCTCACAACACTCGTCTTCCTCCAAAAACTGTCAAGGCCCCCCCCCCCCACACGTTGTAACAAACATGCCTCCAAAGCGAAAGGCAGAGGTCGCCGTCCAGGGCGGCACGAAGATTGGCAGGTCCTCACGCATTCCCACACCTGGTGCGGCTACTCCTCGAAGTCTCGATAGCAACGATGAAGTTGAGGAAGATGATGGACCAGTCGACGAAGTACTCGAGCGTGATATAGACAAAAACATCGACCTATTCTCCCTGGATCGCTTTCAGAAGAAACACACTATCAGAGAGCCACTACCACACATTTTTGGTGACCACGATTTCTCCTACCTGGATCTAAAAAAGGACCATCAGAACCGTCCACTCTGGATCGATCCGCAAAAAGGCAGAATCATTCTGGAAAGTTTCAATCCGCTGGCGGACCAAGCACAAGATTTTTTGATAACCATTGCAGAGCCGCTGTCACGTCCAACGTTCATGCACGAGTACGCCCTTACGACGCACAGTTTATACGCTGCAGTCTCGGTTGGCCTGTCTCCTTCCGACATAATCAACACCTTGGAAAGATTTCTCAAAACACCCTTACCTGACGAGATACGAAGTTTTATCACTAGCTGCACGCAAAGTTACGGCAAAGTCAAGCTGGTCCTGAAAAATACCAAGTACTACGTGGAAAGTCCTGATCCCGAAATGTTGCAAACACTGCTCAAGAATCCCAAGATTGGACCGCTACGAGTTCAAGGCACCGAGGAGATCACAACCTCTGCTGCTCCCAAGATTGGCGGGTTGGTCATTCCGGGCACCAAGAATGCGGCAGGAGTCAAACAGGCAAACGGTCTGCAACAGGGAGGCGAACAACCAAACGGCCAAGCGATCAACCAAGGCGACGTGTTGGCCACCCTTGATGAGGACGACGACGATGATCAAGAAGTGACGCATTCGTTCGAGATTGCCGACAAGGATGTTGAGACAGTCCAAAAAGAATGTCTGAATCTGGGTTATCCTGTCCTGGAAGAATACGATTTCCGCAGGGATGAAGTCAACTCCAACTTGGAGATTGATCTGAAACCAGGTACTCAAATTCGACCTTATCAGGAGAAAAGTCTGAGCAAGATGTTTGGAAATGGTCGAGCCAAAAGCGGGCTGATCGTCTTGCCGTGTGGTGCTGGAAAGACGCTTGTTGGTATAACCGCAGCTTGCACCATCAAGAAGGGAGTCATTGTGCTCTGCACTAGCTCCATGTCGGTTGTGCAGTGGCGGAACGAGTTCTTGAAGTGGTCCAACATTAACCCCGACGACATTGTTGCCTTTACATCAGACTCAAAGGGCTCCGTGTTCACAGGCAGCACCGGCATCATTGTTACTACCTACTCCATGGTTACACAATCTAGGGCTCGATCATACGACGCTGATAAGATGATGAAGTTCTTGACTGGGCGAGAATGGGGTCTGATGCTCCTGGACGAGGTGCACGTGGTGCCAGCCAATATTTTCCGAAAGGTCACGTCCTCTATCAAGACTCATTCTAAATTAGGCCTGACGGCCACTTTACTCCGAGAAGACGACAAAATCTCCGACTTGAACTTCTTAATCGGACCAAAACTATTCGAGGCCAACTGGATGGAGCTTTCTAAGCAAGGGCATATTGCAAGAGTGCAGTGCGCCGAAGTATGGTGCCCCATGCCTACCGAATTCTACGACGAATATCTCCGCGCGCCTTCACGCAAGAAGAACCTTTTATACATTATGAATCCTCGGAAATTCCAGGCCTGCCAGTACCTCATTAATTATCACGAAGCTAGAGGAGACAAGATTATCGTGTTCTCAGATAACGTATACGCCCTCAAGGCATATGCTCTAAAGCTAGGCAAGGCATACATTTATGGCGGAACTGGCCAAGCCGAACGTCTCAAGGTCCTCGAAAATTTCCAGCATAACCCACTTGTCAACACTCTCTTCCTGTCAAAAATCGGAGACACATCACTCGACTTGCCGGAGGCTACATGCCTTATCCAGATTTCATCACACTACGGTTCACGACGTCAAGAAGCGCAGCGTCTTGGGCGAATTCTGCGGGCCAAACGCCGAAACGACGAAGGCTTCAATGCGTTCTTCTACTCCCTGGTTTCCAAAGATACCCAAGAGATGTATTTTTCATCGAAACGACAAGCATTCCTCGTGGATCAGGGCTATGCTTTCAAAGTGATTACGCAGCTGGCCAACATTGAAAAGACGCCAGGGCTTGCGTTCGCAACTGCCGCCGAACGACGGGAGCTGCTACAGAAAGTGCTCGTGGAGAACGAGTCCACGGAGGATGAGGACATCACAGATGACCTGTTCCACAGCGGTGCGATGGGCCGCAAGAAGAAGGGGGCTCGCAGGACGGCAGGCACACTGGGGGAATTGAGTGGAGGTCAAGACATGGCCTATATCGAGCAGAACAAGAGGGTGAATCAAGGGCTGAAGAAGGGCAAGGGGAAAAAGGAAAGCCATGCTTTTTTCAAGAAGATTGGCAGGGAGAATGCCAGACGCGCCGCAGCATGATGCTGGGCAAGTTCATTGTTTGGTGCTCGCAAAGCGGGACGGATATTGAGAAAAGGTGTCATGGGTGTCATCGTATCTGTTTTGGGTAGGAACACGGCGACGGGGGATTTCAGGCGTTTTGATACAATTCAGTTGCTGTTCTGGAGAAGCTGTACATCAGATGCGATTGGAAGAAAGAAGCTGCTTGGTGTTCTTTTTTACCGGGACAAGCATCAAGGCAAAGCGAATATACCCTCTTTGAAGACATTTCAAACCGATGTCGTGAAGTCAGACTGTGTAATGAATGACATTTCATCGTCGAGTCGCGGATAGACCGCCACTTGTGAGTCGTGACGAACGAACAGCATAGATGGAGCATTGGCTGTGTGGAGCTGAATGCTTACATACATTGCACAGTTCTACGGGGATCGGCACTGATTTGTCGCCACGGGTGTCACGGAAGCGCTCGAGGCGGCTGCGTGCGTGGTGAGGTGCGTGGTGAGGTGCGAAAGTGTTGTCGGGGCTGTCAGCGCCGAATGTGCAAGTGAACAGGGCGGCCGGAAGGGGCGGTCGACGATCAGATGTTTGTCGGGGTGTAATCAATCACTACAATAGGTCCTTGTTCCGGCGGCGGTGCCCGGCATTTCTGACCTGCATCAATCATGTGAGATTTGGGCGGAACGGACCAGCCACGGGATGCCGTGGTGGTCACTGGTGACACCGCATCGCGCGTTTGTCCACTGTTGGTGCGAGGTCATGCTTATCCCAATGCTTAATTGATCCGCCCGGGCTTGAGGATTATACATACTCGCGAGTCACGGCCACCCATGTCGGACGGTGATGCGTGAGCGCCAGGAGTGTTGTTGTTGTTGTTGTCGTTGTTGTTGCTTGACAAGTCGGGGGGTCGAAAGAGGGTCCGTATCCGGCGCGGTCGTGGCGGAGAGGAATGCATGCGTTCATCATGAGTACAGACTACCGAGTACAACGAAATGATACAACAGTGTTTACATATATGCTGCATGCTGCATGCTGCATGCACGATGGGAAGCTTCAAAGTTACTTTTCTAGCCTTGTTCCTGGGCTGCGCGTCGAGATTGGACAACGACTCGGATCCCTGCCAAGCGCCCAGCCTGACAATGCCAGGTGGTACTCCGCAGACTAGCGGCGTTTCCAGAACCGAATTGCTTCTTGCTTGGCAGTGCTGGCAGTGCTGGCAGTGCTGGCAGCGCTCGCAGCGCTGGGCTTCGGCGATTGCCAACTGTCGAGGGAGATGCTGACAGTCCGTCTGGTGCCGCATCATCCAAGCCATCTGGACTTTTTCCATTCTCCCCTCCCCTCTTGTCCCATTGCCATCGTGCCTCTCTGCCTCTCTGCCTCCGGTGTCCCCCGCCCGCGCTGGTTGCATCGGATCCCCTTCTACTCCGTACTCCGTATTGATGTCACGTCTCACAGGTCTGACAGGCCGAACCCTGCAACCTGCGACCTGCGACTTTGGCCGCCGCAACAACACCGCACCGCAGTCTCGTCCAGAAATCCATCGGGAAAATCCTAGATATCTACTCGCATCCGTCCTCGTCCTTCGTTCTCTCGCCTGCACCGAACCACGCCCGGCTTAATCCTCCTGGGTTGGTGTCTCATACGACGACCGTTGAGTTACATCGGTCTCGTTCCGGATTCCCGACGGCCTGGTAAAATTTATTCGTCCTTCTATTCGGTAGCGCGCCGGACCACGAATCGATTCGTTTTTGTTCCTTGTTCCTTTTTTTTTTTGTAACCCGCTCAACGAGAGGCCCAGACCTTGCATTTTCTCCAGCCCCTCGTCTATATTGTCTCGTTGACTAGCAGATTGCCACGTCGCCGCCACCAGACCTTCTGGAAATCATCTCGCTTCAGTACGTCTTGATTTCAGGATTTCGACTCAACAACGTGCGGGCAGCCTGCCATTCGATTCGACCGCGGGCATCGGGCTGACAGGGAATCACCTCAACTATTGCATCAGACGACGAGATAAACTATTCTCTGCTGATAAGTACCCGACGCCTTTCCGACCGCATTGGCTCGAGAAAAGCGAGGTGCCGCGCTCCCCAGCCTTGTCCTCCTTGGTTTTCTCGTTGTTCGTCGGGACTGGCGGTCATTGGCAAACACGACGACTCTACGGCACTTGATTATTGTGAGCAGACAAACAATATACCTGTTGGTCGCAATCCTTGGCATTCAGGGACCCCGAGTCATACTTCAGTAGCTCTGCGGTATCTTAGTTCGATCTCTATCAACTATCATCCGCTTCACACAACAGCTTAGCTTGACCACTCTGTCATATTTCTCTCGGGCAAACTGGCAAAGCGACACGTTTCTATTCCAGGATAAGGCTCTCCTCGTGCTGTCTGTGGCGCAATCGTGTTGTCGTCCGCCTCATCATGTCTGTTTGCCCTTCTATGCATACTAAGTCCTTCGATTGGACTCGCGCCTAGAACAAGCCACAACTCTGATTGTTGAAAAAAAAAAAATTCAACCCAGGCCGGGTTGGAAAACTTTCCATAACCCATTATTATCATTATTTTACTTCAAATACGCGGGATCGGCACCCAGTTCGTCCGAAGCGCCAACTCTCCAGCTCGGGGTGCATTCTTGAGACGAAAGATAACGATATTTTCATTTCCAATTTTACGAACAATACTTTCTAGATACCAACCGTGGGAATACTGGCTTGTTCTTTCCGCCTATTTGTCTTGTCACCTTTGATCATCATCTCACCCAAAAAAACAAAAGTTCACCATGTTTGAAGGGGCCTGCTCATACGTCTGGGGCCAGCTCAGGGCTGCCAAGCCAGCATTCGTCTCAAAAAAGCCTCATTTCAGCTTCATTACTGTTCATTGTGTGTATTACATAATTTCACTCCCCGCTCGCATTCTCCGATAATATAATCAGCCTGAGCGTTCACTGACCATGCGCGACTATAGATTTCTGGATCATCGGAGCCACAATTGTCTGCTCAGTTGCCATTTTCATAGCAGGAAAGGGAGAGCTAGCGTATATTGATGCCCTAATGTTCGCGAGTGGAGCGAATACACAGGCTGGCCTGAATCCCGTCGATGTGAACCTTCTCAATGGATTCCAGCAAGCCATGATCTATCTATTCGCCATGACGTCAAATCCCATCACCATGCACACGTTCGTTGTCTTCCTGCGCTTATACTGGTTCGAAAAGCGCTTCCGCAGCTGGGCACGTGAAGTGCGAGCTCGACGCCGTACACTGACCAAATCGAAATCCCAGGCGCGCAATGACATGCGCATGGCAGAGCAAGGCGTCAACGGTCGTGACATTACTCTAGTTCCGCACAACGGTCGGAAGCAGAGGATCACCAATGACGGTATACTGCTGGAAGATGGCGACTGCGACTTCTCCAAAAATCCGGCTCTGCAAAAGAGTGACGAAAGTGATACTATGACTGTCACTGAGGACCATTCTCAGCCAGCTGACCACTCCACCGCGGAGAACTTGGATGACAAAGCCCAGGAGCACCGAGCGAGTGGAGGTCGACGAGGTAGTCGAAATTCTGGCAATAATGTCGCAGGACAAACGGCGATTACTTTTGCCGAGACCGTCAAGCGAAGTGATGGGTTGACCGACGACGAAACGAAATTTC
This sequence comes from Epichloe elymi, assembly GCA_023658475.1. Lineage (NCBI taxonomy): Eukaryota > Fungi > Ascomycota > Sordariomycetes > Hypocreales > Clavicipitaceae > Epichloe > Epichloe elymi. The sequence goes on along the minus strand of CP098273.1, from coordinate 2,308,747 downwards.
CACAAACCCGAACACACGCCGAGCACATTGCCATATTGGAACGACAACGAAATCCGGTTGACGACGAAGTGCTTCGAATCCCGGGCCCTCGTGATGCCGAACGAGGCTTGGGGCCCAGGCGGCTTCAAGCCGGCGACATGAACGAAGATGATGAAAACCACCAGCTCAATCGTTCCCAAACTGCCGACTCGAGGCTAGGAGGTGCTGCCGCCGACTCGAGCCGCATACGCGAGCGCCAATCCACTATCATCATCGAAGAACCAGAAAAGCATCGGCGTGATGAAATCGAAGACGATATCAAGGCTGTCAGCGGGACTTTGGATGCGTTACGATTTCGCAAGCCTCGCATCTTCAACCGCTCTCAGAATAAGTATCATGAGGAAACACAAGAGCCCAAACCGGTACGAGCGACCCGTACCCGCACTCTGGACACGATTCGCTCAGCATTGTCGGTTTCCAAGACGGAAGACATGCCATATCTCTCCTACACACCTACGATGGGCCGAAACTCCAATTTTGTTGGCCTGACATTGGAGCAGCGTGAAGAACTGGGAGGCATTGAATACCGATCTCTCAGAACGCTGGCCATTGTTCTCTTGGTGTATTTCTGGGGGTTTCATCTCGTTATACTCGTCTGTCTGCTGCCATTCATTCTCCAGAATGACCACTACGGCAAAATTGTCGAGGCAGACGGCGTATCCAGAACATGGTGGGGATTCTTCACCTCCAACGTTGCTTTCATGGATGTTGGTTTCACTCTCACCCCCGACAGCATGGTTTCCTTCAACACATCCGAGTTCACACTCATGATTACATGGTTCTTTATCCTCATTGGCAATACTGCGTTCCCCGTCATGCTGCGCTTCATCATCTGGGTGTGTGCCAAGCTCGCCCCTGTCGGGTCCGGGATATGGGAGGAGCTGCGGTTTTTGCTCGACCATCCCCGTCGGTGCTTTACGCTTTTGTTCCCATCCGGTCCAAACTGGTGGCTTTTCTGGATCCTGGTCGCGTTGAATGCGCTCGACCTGCTATTCTTCATGGTTCTCGATCTCGGCTCTGAGCCAATCGCCCAATTCAGTGTCAAGAACCGTGTTGTCATCGGTCTCTTCCAGGCCGCCTCCACCAGAACGGCTGGCTTCTCCGCTGTTCCCATGTCTGATCTCCATCCCGCCATGCCAGTTCTTTACATGATCATGATGTACATTTCCGTCTTCCCCATCGCCATCTCCATCCGTCGCACCAATGTGTACGAAGAGAAGTCGCTTGGCATGTATCACATGCATGATGTCGATAACGACGATGCTCCTGCCTTGTCCTATGTCGGAACCCATTTGCGTCGTCAACTATCGTTTGATTTGTGGTACGTTTTCATGGGCTTCTTCGTCATCACAATCAGCGAGGGCCCAAAGATTGTCGCCAACAAGTTTGCATTATTCGACATTTTGTTCGAAGTGGTCAGCGCCTACGGCACTGTGGGCTTGAGCATGGGTGCCAAGGGAGTCAACGCTTCTCTGTGCTCCCAATTCACCGTCGTCGGCAAGCTCGTCATTGTCGCCATGCAGATCCGTGGTCGGCACCGTGGTCTCCCTTACGGGCTCGACCGAGCCATTCTCTTGCCCAGCGAAGAAAAGTTCAGAAGAGAGGCAGAAGAGCAAGAGGCAGCCTTGGCACGTACCAACACGGCTCTGTCCCACGCTACAGCATCTGGTATTCATCGACAAGGGACCAACCTTAGCCGTACTCTTAGCCAGAGTCGCGAGCGCGGTCGAGCCAACAGTAGTGTCGTTAGATCGTTCCTTCATCTAGGACCCGTTGTGCGTCGCGACGGCGGCGGCCCGTCCCACCAACGCATAAGCTCAACAGACACGCAGGCGCAGGGTGCACCGCTGAGTCCCAAGGGGACATTCTCTGAACCACATGGAGACGACGAGACTGTTGAGCTTGGCCCCATATCCAGTGCAGGGTCCAGGCCGCGTCAACGCAGGGCTGATACCACGCCTGTGTTCTAGCTAAACCCATGGTGACTGAGACTCTGTCATCGGCTTCGGAAGGAACGACTCCTGTCCTCTTTTCCTCTTTTCCTCTCTCCTTTTGTCGGGACATTAGACCAGGTGGGGCATGCAACGCAATCCACACCAACCCAACAGTACACACAGTACATGCATGTGAAAGAGGCGGCAACCAACGGCGTACATTTGTTCTTATTTGTCCATGATTTCCACTTCCTTTGATCGCAATTAGCATATATTTTCGCCATCACATTGTGGAACAGGCCCGGTCAACGGTGGAATGGGAGGCCACGATCCATCCATGTGTAAAGCAATATCCTAGCGCAAGCAATTCGCATGTCATCGCGTATAGAGCCTATAATTCATTCCAAGTTGACTTTTAAAAAGAAGCAAGGCAAAGTCATATATTTCTATTGAGACGATTTCATCTAATCTCGACTCTGTGGAAGACTACTCCAAAAGGAAAAAAAAAGTCTTCATCACGAATTAACATTGGCATTCTAGGAATCGTCATTATAGCCTGGATTGTCAACAACCCAACAGAGCCATATAAGGGTTACTTTACTAACATGAATCAGGCTATTAAACTAGGAAAATCATTTGACCTACCAATTGCTAGGAAGGTTGTAAAAAAAAAACCACATCTGACGCTAGTCATTACAACTCAAACCAGAAACGCCCATCTCGAAAAATCGCCCCAGATATCCAATTTGCACGAGGCACATGGTTTCCATTCCATCTCGACTTCATCGTTGCAGACTATTTGTCATCAAAGGCACCCAGGTTCTTTAGCGCCACGGCCAATCGTCGATACTCTTTGAGAAGTTCTCGAACCTCGCCTAGTTTTAGGTCTCCTGGACCTTGTAGCTCCAGGAACCGCTTGTTCGGAGGTGGTAGCTTGGGGACCGTGACCTGTTTGGGTGGTAGGGCGGCAGCAATGTCCGGGAATGCCTGGTAATTTTCATGCAGTGGTTAGTTAAATGGGTCTGTTGGTTCACTCTGATCAAGTTCCATGAAGGGGGTCCAAGTTGGGGGAGGTGATCTAAAGAGAAGACGTACTGTTGCCAAATCGCCTCCGTCGGCGGCCAGATTTGAATCCTTGGTAGGGCTGCGTCCGAAGCCACGCATCATGCCCATGCTAGATAGCCGTCCGATGGGGTTGAGAGAGTTGCCCAGATTGCGGACAGAGTCGAGCATGGCTGGTGCGGCGGGTGTTGCCGAGACGGGCGTATTGGACGTCTTGGGGTCGTCCGTCAAGCCGGGTTTTCTGGTGGACGAGTTGGCACTACGTGCGCTGTCGACGCTGGCATCACGCCTGCCGCCAATGAGGCTGAGGACGCGGTCTTCGCGAGCAGACGGACGCCTGGGGTGCTGATCTGCGTCTTCGGAGCCGCCTGCGATGGAGCCGGATACGCTGCCATTGTCGTCCTCGTCTGGAGGTGGCGTGCTGACAAGTTTTCGGGCATCGTCCAGCGTGCGCGGAACTGCAATGGATTCTTTGGGCCCCTCCTGGCGTTCTCGGAGCTTACCGAGGAGGAAAGAGTAGCTATCGCCCAGGCTGTTGGAAATGGTCTTGAGACCGTGGTCGGCGGTGCTGAAGACGGCACCGCTGGCGGCACCAAGCGCCTGGGCCGGAGTGTTGACAAGATCACTGAGCCCCCTGTTTCGTAAGACATTGGCAGCTTTGAGCCCAGATGGGGACGGTACCGGTTTTGAGGCGGCCGCGCCGTCACTGTTTGCCTCGGTGACACTTTGAGAAGGTGCCGTCGTGATTCCATACGCTGGTGGGAATGTTTCCGTCTTCGGTGTGCCCGCCTGGCTGTCGGGCTTGGGCGGGCCCGATGGGTGCTCGTCCGCTCGCAATGTGGACAAGTCTACAGTTTGGAGGAAGCTGATGGCTGCCTCGAGATTCGTCAAACAGTACGCCGCTTCGCCCGTCAACTTCTTCTCCCAACGGAAGAACTGGATAAAATGAAGATCACTCATGGCGTGAAGATGCTCGGGCGGCAAGGTGATGAGCGTGTAAATTAGCATAGGCATGATTTCATCGGCGGACGCGGACGGATGAACATCAGCCAAAGTTTCGACGATGCTCTTATGGGCGGCTTTCAAATGGTTGGCCTTGGCCAGGGGATACCGGGCCTCGCTCATCTTCACCATGTCTCTTCTTGCCTCTTCCAGTGATTCTCGCATTTGTTCCGTGACTTTTTTGGCGACTGCGGGATCTCGGGCTGCTTCTTGGCCATAATCAACTCCCAAATCAGCTGGACTGATTCCAACCATAGCTAATGCTGCTGTCTTGGAGCGTAGCTTTTCATCTTGCGCCTCATCATGTGTCGTTCTATGCCTGTAAATTCTGTCATATATGCCTTCGCACAATCTTCTTTCGACTGCTTCTTCCAGCCTCCCTCGCTTGGCCTCCAGTGCCTTTCTGGCCCTTCTGCGGTTGGCGAGTTCTTCGACTGTGATCATTTGTCGTTCTTCTTCCGCTCTTGGTTTGTCTTTGGCGCCAATAGACGCTGCTTTTGATCGAAGTCTACTCGCGGCAGAAGAGATTGACGATGTTGTTGAGGGGCCGGGGGAAGCATTGCGTCTCTGTCTGGTAGCCAGGGCGTTTATGTGCGTGTTCACGGAAGAAGAAGCCAGTGCATAGAAATCTTGGAACAAACGGGATAGCCTTTCGATGCTCGGAGGCGTGGAGTGCACTTTAGCGCCGAGGGATTCGATGAAGCTGGGAAGACGAAGATTAGAATGGCGTCTTATTTTGTTCTTTGGCAGAATCTTAACAATCGGAAGCATACCTATCCGTCAAAGTAATCAATTCTATTGGCAGCTCGTCGAGCTCGACTGAACCTCGTGCCATGTCCACATTTTCGTCATTGTCGCTGTGGGCACCCGATTCGAAAGCGGACGGCGCTTCCCTTTCATCACCCTTGACGACTGCCTCTTGGTTTGACTTTGACGGTGAGGAGTTGGGTGTGGTGTTCGCTCGCTTGGGTAGCTTGCGGGTATCGTCGCCATTCCGGGAGGCAGCACTTGAGTAAGACGGCATGCGTGGTACGCCTTGCCGAATGGCATCAGAACTTGAGGAGGCTTGTGAGGACATGGAGCTGCCCTGCGGCAATCAAAGCTGTCCCTTTGTCCTACGACTCTGTTAGTTGGTGCTCAAGGATGGCCATTTCTAAGCCCGAACCATGACGGAATTATGCACACGGGCAATCAATTGACAGTCGAGCAGAAGACCCGGGCTTCGAAAAGCAGAGGGAGGTGTCTTACCCAACTGTGGTTTTGATCAGACAAAGATGTTGCGAAGGACTCGATGTAATTGATCGGGCTGAGTCTTTGGCCGGCCTCTCATGGCCAGGAAAAGCACCGGTGTGACAAGAGCAAGTCCGGGTGAGACGGGTTCGCAACGCAAGGAGCTCAATGTAGCTGACGAAACGCTTCGGGTCTGACCGGTTTTGGCGCACGACTCGTGAGGTCTAATTAAAAACCCGAGTCGAGCTGGAGTATCAAGAGTCGCGTGCGTAGAGGGATGGCTTGGTGTGGCTCTGGTGTTGATGACGAAGGAAGCTGAGCTCTGGTGTTGATGACGAAGGAAGCTGACAGCTTGGTTGCTCCCTTGTGTCATGTACATGTGTCGTCGGCGGCCTTGGTGGAGTTGTCGTGTATGGAGGAGGTGGGGACGACAGATGGTTCATCCAGAACCCTTTCTTGTCCGATATTCAACACTTTTAGGTTTGTGGAGTACATCTTCCAAGTTGAAGTCCTCCTGACAAAACTATCCACCAGTCAGCCGGCTGTCCCGAAATGTGCCATGCTGCAAGTTGTGTCCGATTGTTGCTCGAGAATCCCACTTGTGCCTTGACTCCCTTGCAAGAGGCGGCTCGACTCCATCTCGGATCCGATGCGCTCACTTCTGGGCAGGTACGGAGGAGTATGGGTACAAGTGGTATGTACACAGAAAGCTGGGGCACAGCTAATATTGGGCCTCGGCCTCGGGCCTCCGCCTCCGCCTCCCAACATTCCGACGATTTGTTCCCAATGCCATCACATCACATCACATCACATCACATCACATCACATCACATCACCCGTTTACGTACTGCAGATGTACGGAGTAGTGAGTGCTTTCTTCGTTTTAGCCATGGAATTTGGACGCTAGGGAATCATTGCGGGGGATCGTCCAGCCCGCCGTGGTCAATCGTCATTGTCATTGTTCCTGTTTCCTTATTTCTTGATTCCTCCCCTCGCTCGGCCTTCCACGCACTTCTACTTCTTCTCCCCTCGCTGGCTCGCTGGCTCGCACCCATCAATATCAATTGCCTCACAACACGATCATGTCTGGGTCGGGGCCGCCTTCGCGCATTCGGTCCATCCTCGGCCACCTGCTTCCGCAATCTCAACCACCACCGCACATTCACCATCTTTCGCCGACCTTTTTCCTTGAGCGCGCCGCCGCCGTCGAGCCCAATGCCGAAGCCATCTTCCACATCACCGCCGACGGTGTCCCTTTGCGCCGTTCCTACCAGACCTTTGCGGACCGAGCCCGGGGGTTGGCCTACTATCTCAAGAAGCACAGGCTGACTCGGGTTGGTATCTTGGCACCCAACACACCCGCCTTTCTGGAGTCGATATATGGTATCGTTGCTGGCGGCGGAGTGGTCGTTCCCGCCAACTACAGACTCAAGGAGGATGACATTGCTTACATATTCGAATATGCCGAGGTGGATTGCATCATTGTGGACAAGGAATTCGAGCGCTTGCTTGGCATATTCACCAACAAGCACAGCAAAGTGCCGTTGATAATCGACATTGTAAGACTTGCTTTTCTCTTCTACCTGTCCTTCTTTCTCTCGTTCTCAAGCAATAACGTCGCCCGCCCACTAACACATATCTATAGGACACGCACCTCACTGAAGGACCATCATGTGGCCAGTTCAACCAAGCAATTCTGGAGGGTCTTGCCCATGACAAAGAGCAAGGCGGCCATGCATGGGCTGGTCTGCAGTCCAAGGCCAGCAACGAGGACGACATGCTCGCCGTTCCGTTCACATCTGGCACCACATCGCGACCGAAAGGCGTCGTGTATACACATCGTGGCGCCTATCTTGCTGCCATGGGTAACATTATCGAATCCGGCCTCAACCAAGGACGGTGTCGCTATCTCTGGACCCTTCCCATGTGAGTATTTGAATAACGTTACTTGCTGCTCCTCCTCCTCCTCCTTCAAAAAAAAAGAAAAAAAGAAAAAATACTTGCTAATGCGTCGCGTTCCCAGGTTCCATGCTATGGGTTGGACATTCCCGTGGTCGGTCGTGGCTGTTCGAGGTCTCAACGTGTGTCTGAGAAAAATCGACTACCCTCTAATCTGGAATCTATTGAAGGAAGAGGGAATCACTCATTTCAATGCCGCGCCCACCGTCAACACGCTTCTCGTAGCTGCCAAGGAAGCTGAAAAGCTGCCCAATCCCGTACAAGTGACTGTGGCGGCTAGCCCTCCTTCAGGACACCTCTTTGAGCAAATGGTGAAGGCCATTCCTTCTACATGAATAGGAAAACGAGTTTCATTCTGTTCTCTAACCTCCATCACAGACCAAACTCAATCTTATGCCCGTTCACGTATACGGCATGACTGGTAGGTATTCAAAAGACCCGTAAACATTGCCCTCCTCAACGGCAGCTAATGAGGCTCGCAGAAACATACGGTCCCATAACAAAATGCTACCGCCTCCCTGAATGGGAAAGCCTCCCGCCTCAAGGGAAATACGCCAAGATGGCTCGCCAAGGCCATGGATTCATCACCAGTCTGCCCATTCGAATCATCAAGCCCGATCAGCCAGAAGGTGTGCTCATCGACGTTGCCAAAGATGGACAAGAGATTGGGGAAATCGTCTTCTTCGGCAACATCTGCGCCAAGGAGTACTACAAGGACGCAGAGGCGTCGCGGAAGCTGTTCGCAGGAGGCGCCCTGCACTCGGGGGATCTCGCCGTGTGGCATCCCGATGGGAGCGCGCAGATCCTAGATCGAGCCAAGGACATCATCATCTCGGGAGGAGAGAACATTTCATCTGTGGCACTGGAGAGCATGCTTGTGCAGCACCCCGATGTTCTGGAAGCCGGCGTCGTGGCAGTGCAGGATGACCTCTGGGGCGAGCGACCCAAGGCCTACATCACGGTGAAGGAGGGCAAGGCCGTGCGCGGAGAGGATGTCATTTCGTGGGCGAAGCAACAGAGAAACATGAGCAAATTCACGGTGCCGAGGGAGGTTGAAGTGGTCCGGGAGCTGCCCAAGACGAACACGGGCAAGATCAAGAAGAATGATTTGCGGGACTGGGCGAAGAAGGGCATCAAGTCGTACGTAGATGTTGCCAAGTAAATCTGCGGAACATTGAACAGGTCACTTTTTCCTTTTTGGTGAGCATGGTGTGTAAATGGGCAGTGTTCTTCCACGATTGGGTCGGTCCAATGCCTTCCTTCCCGTGCCAGGTGGGCGTATATTTGATCATATCTCGTACAGCATTTGTCCAGTATCACAATGTAGACGTGACTGACTCATCTAGGGCACAGTATTCTCGCCACCACATCTCTCCTACTTCACGTTAGCTGGAAATAAGGCTCCCGCTTTACCACGATCAAGCCCATCCACAGTCTTCATATCCTCATCGCTCAATGTGAAATCAAACACATCGGCATTCTGCTTGATCCTCTCTGGGTTGCCACTCTTCGGCAGAGGCACCCATCCCTTCTGGAGGGCATATCGAATCAAGATCTGAGCAGGCGATTTCTTATACTTGCTCGCAACAGTCGCCAATGTAGGGTCATTGAGGTGGTCACCGCACGACAGAGGGCTGTATGCCGCCACGACAATGCTGTTGTCCTTGCAGTATTGCACGATGTCCTGCTGCTGGCACCACGGATGGAGCTGAAGTAATGATGAACACGTTAGCCAGAATGGATGGCGAGACAATGACGACAATGACGACAATGACGGGGTGGGAACAACAAGCACAGCACACGGCGTACATACTTCAACCTGATTCACGTGCGGAGGCCAAATTTTGGCATATTCCTTCATCTCGTCTATATGCTGGGGGCGGTAGTTGCTCACGCCAATGGCCTTGGCGCGACCCTCGTCGTACACCTTCTCCAGCACCTTCCACAGCTCTTCCCTCGTCTCCCTCCCCGTGCCGGGGATGTGAATCAAGAACAGGTCGACGTAGCCGTCCTTTCCGCCCACTTTCTCGATGCTCTCCACCACGGTCTGGTAGGATTTGTCAAAACCACCTGCCGATTGGCGGATCTTGGTTGTGAGAAAGACGTCTTGCCGCTTCACGCCCGACTGCTGAATGGCAGCGCCGACGTCGCTCTCGTTTCGGTACAGCTGCGCGGAGTCAATGTGTCTGTAGCCGGATTCCAGAGCGGCAAGGACGGCTTTTTGGCAGGCTTGGCCGTATAGCTGGTAGACGCCGAAGCCGAGATTGGGAATGGACGTCTTGGTGTTGTGGAGGGGGGAGCGATCTTGGATGGATAGAGACATGTTTGTGGTTGGGTTGGGGAGCTTGTGGTTGTGGCGCGGGTTTTTGGTGTGCATTTGTTGGTGTTGAAGGATGAATGGCGAGAGAGGGATTTGTTCGATGGGAAACAGGAAATGGGAGCACAAGCATCTGCTTCATCGAGGACCCTTTGGTTGAAGTTGTCGAGGGGGGGTTGATCTGCTGGTATTCGTCATAGGAACCACTCTGCTCCACATTGATCAAGGCGATTTGGGAAACAGCAACAGCAAGCTGTCAAATGCCCCACCACCAACAGCCCCCACCTACTACGTACGTGGGCCACCAGCTTTTGCTCTCTCTCTCGAAAGCCTTTTTTTGCCTCCTCCCTCACCGATCATTCCACAAGTAGTCCCAGTCGGCAATTTGCACATCCGCTTATTCAGACTTGCTTTCTCAGAAGGCTAGTTGGCGTACATGATTGGTTGACATTGCCAGTCAGTGTGCTTTAGTCGCGAATTCCAAGCTATTGACGCCGGCTGTCGAAGAAATTGGCACTTCGACAGAGACATGAGCGCGTTGCGGCCTTTGCGGGGTGGCTGCCTCTGCGGGCGGAACCGTTATATCATCGCCATCCCGGAAGATGGCATTCGAAACGCGGAGGTGCTTTTCAGCACGGAGAGGACACATCGTGAGTAGTTTTGATGCATTTTGCACATTTTGCACAGCTTCTCGAATTGGGTATCTTGTCTCCTCATTGAGAGAGAGAGCTAACGTTGGCCTGCCTATCTGCAGAAGAGCCACTTGCCACTCCTTTGGCAGCTTACATTCGAGTGCCGTTATCGTGGCTACACAGCACGACCTTCGCCTTCTTCGACGACGAAACACATGCAATGATCCGACGAGTCTATACGCACCCTAGCCAAGAGCACACAAAACGCAACTTTTGTGGATTTTGTGGCACGCCGTTGTCGTACTGGTCTGAAAACCCTCGAAGCGAAGCCGAATACATCAATCTCACCTTGGGCAGTCTCTTGCAGGAGGACCTTCAGGACCTGGAAGACCTGGGTCTCATTTCCGAGGAGAGCGAAGGCGAAGTAGAGGAGAAGCAGGCGGACACCCGAAACCAAGGCACAGCGCTGCGTCAGTCTTTTGGGGTTCCCTGGTTTGACAGCATGGTTGAGGGCACAAGGCTGGGCAGAATGCGCCGAGCTCATGGTATCAAGCAGTCAGAGGATGGGACGGTCAAGATCGAGTGGGAAATCATTGAGCATTCAGATACCCCAGAGGAAGACGGTGACATTGACATGGATTCAACTTCTGGCTCGTCTGGCAAACGAAAGCTACAGGATCGAGGTGACTAGAAGACATCACTGGGTCCTCTTAAGCTGTGAGGTCTCAGGCGAGGTCTTTTGGTAAGAGATGGTGTTGCTTAAACCTTTCTTCGTTTGCGCGAGCTGGCTTGAAGCTAGGTCTGACTCGAAGAGTTGAGGACTGGGACCGACGCGTCAACACAACCGAGTGATTTTTTTGCATGGCGGCATTTTATGGAGGGATAAAAGAAAAGCAGTTGGCGAGTTGGCGGAAGTTTTCGATGGCTTCATGGTAGGGTTAGAACAGAGGACGACGAGATGAATGCAAGTAGTTGAAAATTGTGCTTTCGCTTCCTGGGACTTATGCCAGTCAGTAAATGTTTCAAGGCTTGGCCACGAGGCGACGACAACATGGGCCGAGTGGAAAGAGGCCCGAAGATAAGCGCCGCTGTCAAACGACAAGGACGGAGAATTGGATGCATCCGGTGGTTGGCAAGTCGGCAATGAAATCACCCCGCCGTTGAGGCAGCGAGGTCGGACCCCCGCAGACCGGGGTGAAGCACCGGGCCACCTTTGAACGAGCCATGGTGCGGTACTTTGCCTGGTCGCTCACCGGGCAGAAGAGGTTGTCCCAAGAAGAGTGCCGAAGTTGGTTGCGGCCGCTGCTTGACGGGTTGATACGGAGGGAGCAGGGGGGGACAATCAAGGAAACTTGGTCATTATGTTTTATGTTGGAACAAGACGCCACGAAACTGCAACGACGCGCGAATGTAGATAGATGTACATGTACACGAGGCTCATCTGTCCGTAATTCCATTGTCTTAAACAAGACTGGTGGTCCCCAAAATTCTTGGTATCAATGTAATGAATAAGAAAACAGTTGCGATCCGCACGCCACGCCACAGTTTAGACAACAATTCGTCAGAAGTACCCATGGCGGACATCCCATGGCGGACATCCCACAGCAGTTGGCTCGCTGGTTGCAAAACGCCATCCGGAGAAATCCTTCCCTGGGAGACTTCACATGCGCATCAAGCCGCTATGGCAGGCATCGGCTCCATGGGCAACGCGGTTCTGGACTCGCCAGCTCCAATGCTACTGGGTGCCGGGGCGATCTCGGGATCTGGGATCTGGATATCCAGCTGTACTGCAATGTCAGCGATCGCATACATCGTGAGCCAATGAAAAAGGGGTCGTCACCATCACGGGAACGCAATTCCCCCCCCAAAAAAAAAAAAAAAAAACTTACGTTCAAATACCCCGTTTGTCGAAGTGAGATGAGCTTTGGTGGGACCACACCCTCCTCGGACGCCATGGTCTTCTCCATCTCTTGGTTCCATCTCTCAATCCACTTCTCGAGGTTATTCAGACGCGACTTGGCCGCGGTCAAGCCAAAATCATCCCACAGCCAGCCAGTGACCAGTCCCAGCACACTGTCCAGCATGTTTCGAAAGCTGAAAGGGTCGAAGACGGGAATCAGCTCTCCGTTTAGCTTATCGACGATGCGTCGAAATTCCTGTTCTGACACGCCCGCTGGGTCCAGGATTTCCGGGTACAGGTTTGAAAAGGTCGGGGCAAGATCCCCTGCGACGAGCCAGTCGCGCTTGACACGGATTATCCTCGTCGTCGCATACTCCATCGAATCCACGGGGACATGAGGATTCAGGTGCGGGTAACATGGATGCTGAGGGCCCCATTCCTCTCCGGCGTCTGGCTGCACATCCTCCCCCATTATGGAAGAATTCGATGACGATACGTCAGAACCAATGCCGTCGGCCGCAGATGCATTGGACATTCGCGGCATCATCATACCCGGCCCGCGTTCAAGATCTCTCGAGTACGACCTTGTCGCATCCTCACTGTTTGTAGTGGCCATGGTTGTAGCCATGGGTGCTCTCTGTTTGCCCTTGCTCTTTGCCGACGGTTCCGCAAGTTCGGCTTCGTCTGTCCATGAACTTCTACCAGGCGTCGTCTGCGTAGCGTCCAAGGCAATCGACGTGCGATGGAGGGACCGCTGCCCGTCGTATGAATCACGAATGGAGCGCGGCAAGCTGATTCGGCGATGGCTGGCTCCGAAGCGCTCAATTTGGAAACTCGCACGCGTAGATGCTGAATGTCTCGTCTGCCGCTGCTCTGAAAGGGTCAGGAGTGGATAGCTGCCCGCAGCGGTAGCGGTAGCCGCAAGGTCTTCGGGGTCTTTGGTTCCTGCCAATGAGGTATCAAGGGCGGGATGGTGAAGCGGGACAGTGGGCAGAGGCGGTGTTGATGGCCTTCGCTTGCGATGACGCTGCTGGTCGGGGATCCGAGGGGTCGAGTTCGTGGGGTTCCAAAGGCGCGATGCAGATGGCCGGCCACTTCTATAAGCAGCGACTTGGTTCGCCTTTTTACGGTTGCGAAAAGGAGAAGATTGGGTGAGGCCCGCGGTGTGGTGACGCTGGGTCCCGGCCGCGACAGCAGTCTCGACGATACGGCGGCTCTGAGACGGCTCGGATGCGTTGGGCGTCGTGGAAAAGACGAGGCTGGCACTGCCGTCGAGACGGCCGTGCTCAGGGGCGGTGGAAGGATCGGGGTCAGGATCGGGGTCGACGGTGATGGCACTCGTTCCAGTCTGAGAGGATGTCGGGGCGGTGGGCGAAGGAGATGATGTCGCGGCGAAACCTGCCGGGGGGTGGAGGGCCGCATATTGGCGTTTCTGCCGCCAAAACGGCCAAAATGCAGGCGACATGCAGGCGACATGCAGCCACTGCCTGGTCCGTCAAGTCCGCGCAGCCAGAGACCTGCACTGCAGGCCGCGACTCCAGCACCTCCAGCACCTCCAGCAACTATAGCCTTTGGCGACTCGACCACTGTGGTTGGTTGATTTGGTTTCACTTGTGGCGCGATGCTCAAGTAGAAGACGGCGAGACTTTTTATCTCCCTTTCTTGCGCTCTTTATCCTGGGCTGTGTCAAAGAGACAAAATGACGGCAGAGAAGACGCAGATGGAAGGAGAAATCCATTTTTCAAAAAAAAAAAAAACCCCCCCCGAAAAAAAAAGAAGACGGAACGAAATCTGAGTTGTGGGCAATGATGAAACTCGAGCAGGGGTCCTTAACACCAGAAAAGCCACCAACATTCAAGAAGCTGTCCGTGTAATCCGTAATCCGTACGGACTAACAAACGTTGCAATTGAGTGAGGGCTGGGGATATATATCTCTTATTGCCCAGGATTGCTCGGGATTGAGATGCACCGCCAGACTGGATCCATTTCGGTACCCCGGATTTCTTTTTTCCCCCAGTTGTTCTTGACGCAGGGCAGCACTTGGCGGCAAAGTCAAAGTTCATGACGAAACGGCCCAACAACGTTCGACACACCTGGCGAGTTCAGCTCGTCAACTCGTCATCATACATCAGACATCATCTTCCGCATCATCGCCCATCCATCTCTCCCACACGCACACGCCTTTGTCTGTTTTCCGTCCCAGACCCCCAATGCCTCTCTTGAGTCTTCATTTTGAGTCTTCATCCAGCTTCTTCCCATCAAGTAAACCCCAAGACAACAAACGATGCCCGACGAAGGCTCGCCCGCGGCCCCAGCGGCTGCATCATCTCGAGCCCCAGCCGTGACATCCAAGTCGACAGGGTTCGCCCCTCCCGGCCGCGCACTCCGTCGTTCCAAGCCGGTGGATGATGGTCCTCCGATCCGGCGAAAGTCCCATGCAAGTCCATCTGAAGCTTCCCTCGAGGGTGTGCCTCACGGCGCGCCCTTTCGGCGAAGCTCCAACTTCTCAGACTACAACCTGGACGAGGCTCGCAATCTGCTCAATCCGAGGGCACGCGCGGGCCACGAGACGCCCATCCCGGAAACCTCATCATTAGCCTCCCTGTCTCTGGCTTTTGCTCTTCTCCCGCCCATTGCGGGCGTCCTGTTCAAGGACGGCCATGTCGTCGTCACAGACATCATGCTTCTGGGCCTGTCTGGCGTCTTCCTGCACTGGTCCGTGACGCAACCATGGTGAGTCCCATCTGACCAAACCAACCACCACCCCAAGATCCATCTCAACTTGATCCTCCGGGCAAAGTCTCTGAAATCTCTCGTTTTTCCACAGGGTCTGGTACCACTCTGCCCAGCAGGTTCGCATTCAGCAAGAAGCAGACACCGAAATCGCCGTCGAAGAAGAGCTCGAGCCCGATGATTCTGGTCCAGACGCAGCCCATCAGCCCACGAACCTCGACGATGTTCCCGAAGAAACGGATGAAGCCCCGAGGACGAATAGCAAACATGATAATCGCCCGCAAGGAAAGTCATCCGCAGACCCGACTACCACACCGCAGCAGCAGTCAGCGCTCCGAGAGCTCTACATGCACGAGGTGCTGGCACTGTTCTCGTGCTTCGCGTTGCCGCTCATCAGCGCCTATTTGCTACACTACATCCGCGTCCAGCTCAGCCGGCCATCCGAGGGCCTCGTCTCCAACTACAACCTCACCATCTTCCTGCTGGTGTCGGAACTGCGTGCCTTTTCACACACCATACAGCTAGTCAAATCCAGAACTCTGCACCTCCAGCGAGTGGTCCACGACAACCCCTTTGCGTTGCCAACCCAGTCTGGCGCGCACCTGGAAGAGATGATTGAGCGCCTGGAAAGACTGGAGGCGCGCTCCTTGGCCGATGAATTCGTCAGGGAACACGGCCAAGGCGTCGGCTCTGCGGCGACCGAGGAGAAGGCTTCCCTGGCCAGAGACGTTCGCAACGCCATTCAGCCAGAGCTCGATGCCCTCAACCGCGCGGTGCGGCGATACGAAAAGAAGGCCACCCTGCTGCAGCACCAGACGGACGCTCGATTCTCAGCACTAGACTTGCGACTGGATGATGCCATTGCCCTGGCCGCGGTGGCTGCCAAGAACAGCGGCTCCAAGAACGTCCTGGTCCGAGCCGTCGAGTCGCTCGTGACGCTCGTGCTGTTCCCCTTCACCGCCGTGCTCCAGCTATTCATGCTGCCGTTACGATCCGTCCTTGGCTTGCTCAACGTACGCCAGAAGAGTCCCGTACCGGCGAAGCATGCGCGCACATCCAGGACAGGAAAACAACAATCCTCTCAGCCACGCTACAGCGGCGATCGAGTACCTACTCGCTTTATGAAGCGATGAGGTCTCTTTTTCTTCCCTGAGCAAAAACAACAGCGCATCCGTGGTTAAAACAAAATTATATGTACGATTTTACAAACAGCCAGCCAGCGAATCCGTGACGTGACAGCACGTCAATCTCACTTTCACTGACATTGATATCATCCGCTTCACCGCCTTGCCCCCTGAAACGGTTTCCATGGATGACACTCGCGTTTAGGGGGGGGGGAAATGATGGTACGAATAATTAAGAGAGGGGATATAAATAGCGAGTTTTTCTTGATACGATTGTGGTTTCGGTGCGCGCAGCGCAGCGCTCTTCTTCGGTTCTTTCAGGCAAGGGCAGCCAGCACGGGGTTAACGGACTAGTTCTTTCCAATGCTCGTTATGAACATGACACCACTTTGCATGGCGATAGTACCATGGGCAAAGTCACAGATTCAACGATTTCGTGCCATCATTTCCATTCCTCCCAGTTGCGGGACATGCTTCCATTACAGGCTTGAAATCTTCCGTCACATACCCCGGAATCACAAATGCGGTAGAGATGGATTTTACCGCGTCGTCATTGACCCATTGACCGGGGCGACTTGTAGTCACTGTCGCATCGCGCCGTCTCGCATTGTGGCCTTGCCTTGCCTTGCCTTGCCTTGCCCCACCTACCCTACGCCCAGGTGCTACACGTATCACCACGTTTTAACAACGAACGTCGGGTCCAGTGATGATTCTAGACTTGCAATCATATTACGGCTGAGGGATGGTACCTGCTCGTCAATGCCAGCCACATTTCCGCCAGATTCTTTGTGAACACATGCGAGCCCCTTCTCTCAAGGCTATGATAACAAACCGCACCATTGGCCGCCCCGAGGGATGGAAAGTCGGTGGGACAAGAACGCGGAGAATGAGCGCGGTAAAATGACACAACATCATAACATACATGGCTTGTTAGCTTTCTGTCTGAGACCTACATGGCAGGCGTCTCCTTGCTTTGCCTGCAAGGAGATCAGGGTAAGGCTCCAGGGTAGGCTGGGGTGGCGATGCGATGTGATGCGTTGTCCGGACAGTGCCCGAGACGCACGCACGCAATCTGTTTGTTTTGAAGAAATCAGCTTCTGCGTCTGGTATTGCTTTGATTATGCTCCCCCGTCCGAGTCTCAACGCAGTATCGTGGTCTCCGACGAATGAAGCAGCAGTTTGATTGAGACGTTGCGCACTCATTTCGGTCCATGCGTGTCCCAATAATCCCGTACGGAGATCTCGCACTGCACTGCCCTTGTGCCCAGAAGGCTGGTGGCTTGCTCCCAGACGACTCAGTCGATGAGAGGAAGATTACTCCGTAGATGCCATATTGCTACAGGCTCATTCAGGCAGGCATGATCGATCACCCTGTGTCCCCCCCCCCTCCCCCCGTTGCTTTCCTACCCGGACACATTCACATCGAATCACTTGACACATTCTCTGGCCAAGGATAAGGCGCCTGTTTGCATTATCCGTACCACAGAATCCGCCAAGTGTTCGTACAAAGCGTACAATGGTCCGTATAAGTGAGAAGAAGGAATCCTGCCACGGGTGCACAACCGCGGTGAGCCCGAAGAGATATCGTTCATCATCGTCGATCGGTACACGGAACTGAGAGACAACAAGGCGTTGCCCAGTGGGGCGATTTAATTTAACAACGCGTTCACGTCGCCGCTAATAGCAGGACAAGAACTCTGACTTCCTTCCTTTCCGCCCTGCGTGCTTGCTGCCTGCCTGCCCCCTGTTGCTGCCCCTAGCCTAGTTAGACTTTGGGCGGGGGCGTACATGCGCGGAAGGAGGCATGGCAAGGTTCCCGACCATGAACATTCGATCGCGAAGACGGGGACGGAGGAGCGCAACTGGGTCAATCAGGATTCTGTACCTGGTGAACTTGATGATGATGATGCATGCTGAAATGGAAATGGCAACCTGGCCGAGAAAACCCGTGCTCAGCTTCCGTATCCTGTTTGTCTCCACGGCTCAAGCAGCCTCTGCCTTCTCTCGCTTCTGATGCAATGTGCCGAAGTTGGACGGGTTATGATGATGCCCCCCGTGCGATGACTATGTATGGCTTTGACTTGACACCATCGACACCATCAGGACAAATCGCCTCTTCACCTCGAGGCTGGTTATGAATTCAATTGTCCTCAGAATAAGCGCGTCACTGCTCCATCAAGAGAAGCTTGATGTTACAGCCTGTGATGTTCTGACAGTTCTGACAGTCAGTACGAAGTACATCCCAGTACGGAGTACAGCGCTAGCATTTCCACGGATCCTCCACGGATCCTCAACCTGTGCCGTGTGAAACGCGACGGAAGATTCTGGCGGCCATGTTAAAAGGCCCCGAATGCTTGTAAGAAAGAATTCGCTGCTATCGTGTCGCGGGCCTGATGACAAACCGACCTGCCAGGATATCCACCGTCTTTTCAATGCCTGCCGGACCAGGACCAAAGATGGCCTTGACGCTTTCCCTCATTGCCTCGGATGAGTATCTAAACAGGGGCAACGACAGAACAGTGTGGCAACCTCTACGTACATACATATGTAATGACAACCCTGGTGAGATGACATGCTTGGTGGAGCCAGCCGCTAGGACACATGTAGTTAGCCCTCGCTCCCTTGTTGAAATATTTTCGGGCACATAAATTTCCCACCGGACTAGCTAAATCAAGAGGGGTCTCCACATACTCACTTTTAGTGTACAAGTGCCTCTAAGGTTTTTTTTCTCCTATAATGCCTATAATATCCGCAACGCGTAGCTTTAATGTAGCCACAAGACCTTCGAATCATCAAATTCATCGATTTCAACGGATTCAACAAGGCCTCGGACCCCCCGGAAGGTTATGTGGCTCTGTCACGATACATTCCCCCCCTCCGACAAGACCTGTGGGTCTAACCCCAATTACCCCTACAGGACTAGGACTTGTACGTCCCCAATATTTTCCCTCTCCTATTAGCGTCGGCTTCCTCAACGTCATTTCACTTACCACGGCCTCCCAAATGGGAGAAGAGGGATCTCTCATTGTCAAGGGAGATGTATGTATGCTGCATGAACAAGTCTCCCTGGTGATAACCCCCCGTCAGTAACTTGATTCTGCGTCGCGTGGACAGTTTCAACTGAGACAGGCCAAGGAGCAATGAGATATCTCGTGGCAGCAGGTGTCCTTGGTAGAAGTACTGGCAATGCGCGCGGTGTGATGATCAATTTGCCAAAGGCGATTTTGTTGATGGTGATCTTGTGCGAGCCTTTCTCGTCATCGCTGAGTAGCAGGCAGACCAAGCGCGATAAGTGGTCCAAGTCGCACAATGTTAATTGTGAATTGTGGGCAGGCACAGCACAGATACGCCGCACATGCCACTTTTATTAGCTAATAGGAGCTGTTCTTCACCTTCCGACTCGGAATGGGGTGGCGCCACCTGTTGCCGCGTGCGCTTGTACCTGAATTACAGTCTGATCCCTGTTTGTTTTTACAGGAGGTACAGAACTAGGGGCAGCAGGCCAATGACAGATGATCTTTCCGTGGCTTAGTGTGAACCAAGTAGGGTAAGAAGTAAGTACCTTGTATTACGTGTACTTTACTTAGACTACGTAGTATCTTTGTGATTGCCCCTACATATTCCCTAATAGCTTTACTTACTATAAATACTAAGAGCTGATAGTGGCTGCCCCGCGCGGGCCGTGTGGGATTTATCGTTGTAAAATCATTCAGGGGTTAGACTGTACGGAAAACTTGGGTGGCACATCGACCCCTTCGTCGCTGCCATCAATCAGCCTCTCGTGAACGAGCGTGGCGTGGCGTGGGTGAGTGAGTGGCTTGCTGGTAATGGTCGTCCTGGCCTTGTGAGACTTTGTCTGGCTCCAAGATAATTCATTCATCTTGGTACTGAGTACTCTGTACGCCGTCCTCCGGAACCTCCGTCGATCTGGGTGAGCTTGGTAGCGCAATGCTGCGGTGCGCTCGCGCGCGTGGACAGTACCGATTCTCCATGTCTGATTTAACAGTTGTGATTGTCAAAGCTCTCATAGCTCTCATTCTACTCCGTATGCTACCTACCGGATCCTAGATTGCCCGTTTTTGTGCGACGTGGGACGCCATGATGATAATCTTTGCCATCTTCGCGAAGAATGAACTCTGCCTTGCTTGAGCTGATCGAACGGAGGCAACACAGAGGTGATTCCAAAAAAATTCCTACCGGCATTACTTACATCCATTAGTATGTGTCCGAACGATGTATGTATTTCGCATACGGAGTACTCCCTGGAGAATTCGTCCTACCACTGCGTACATGTATGCTCGTGCCCGCCGTCCACAATGGCATTCCACATGGTGGACTCCGCCTTGAACCCCAGTCGGGGAAATTGGCCCTACATCTCTTGGTTGCCTGCCGTCTCGCCCACTTCATCCACTCTCTCGGCCTTGGCCCCGGATGTTTTGTATGTACATTCTGGCCCGTCCCCACGCTTGGATGACACCAATAAGTGTACGAAGCCGATGCGTTCGTTTTAGCGTTCGATACGGTCATGTCTTCGTAGAGAGGATTTAGCTGAAGTGCCTCCGAACAGAAGTTGCGCGTTTCCCGTTCGACACTTTCCAATCCTCCTCCCTCGACACTCTTCCGCATGCCACCCTCCCACCCCACTGCTTCATGCATCCGTTCCTTTTTGCCCATTCGCTCTATAATCGATGAGTGCAAGTGCAACAGCTAATTTTCCCCTTTGATCGAACCAAGGCCTTCATTTACCGTGCAGTGCCTAGGCGCTCGCCTCTTTTTGATTCTCGACGTCTTTGCTGTAACAACTCTTTCTTTTTTTCCCCACCACGATTTTCTGGTAGAGCCTCTTGTCTCACACCACGCGACACCACACAAGAAAAAGTTGCGAGACCACTAAGAGGTGTAATTACCCGTCATTGCTTCTGTCTGCTTCTTGCATGTCCTTCTAGTCTATTTCCTCCCTTCGTCTCCCTCCAGAATCACCCTTTTACTTCCTGACCGAAGCGCGGACTCTCGAACTCTCGATAATGCTTCACAGGCTCGTGTAAGCCGTTGGTGAAAGCTATCTTGCAACTCGTACACAAGCTTTGAATCGACGACGACCTCGAAAATCGCAAAATAATCATGAGCCTGAAAGCGAGTCGCCTGTGGGCGCTAATTTGTCTGGTCTTGGTTGTTCAAGTCGTACATTCGCAGAGTTTCGCCATTGTTAAGAGGCAGGACAACGCAGTTCCTGTCACGACACCAACCTCGTCATCGGCTCAGCCAAAAATCACCGACTCTGCTGGGAGAGATGAAAATTTCAAGGAGCCTCAGGGATCAAGTGCCAAGCCAGACGGACCAGATGTGTCTGGCTCTGTCACGGCCGCACCTTTGTCGATACCCAACACAACAAGTTCCGCATTGCCCACAGTAACCTCCAGTGGCGGCCTTTTGGACAATTCGACTTTCTATAATGGTAGGTGGACTAGCACAATATGAAAAACTCAGTGTCAGCATGGCGCGATGCTAATTCGGCGTGATTAGCGACAATTCCGGCCGGCCAATTGCCCTTACCTCCCCAGTTGACTCCGGGATGGGGAGTAGCCGGTGTTGTTATGCTTGCGACTGGTGCAGTATACGCGCTGGTTGGTATCAAGAACCGCTGGATTCACACCTTCTTTTCTACCGCATATATGACGGCACTCGGCGTTGCAGTGCTGATAGTCTATGTCATGAATGTTCCCGTCAGCAATGCACTGCAGGGCGGATACGTTGTGGCTGTCATCATGTCAGGTTGCGCCGTTGGTGCTGCCGCCATGTTTTTCAAGGAACTGACCGAGGGGTTTGGCTGCGCCCTGGGTGGATTCTGCATAAGCATGTGGCTCTTGTGCTTGGTTCCTGGTGGACTTCTTCACGCAGTGCCGTCCAAGGCAATATTCATTGCTAGCTTTACTCTCGTTGGCTTTGCCCTGTCTTTCAGCAGATATACGCGCGACTGGGCCCTCATTGTACTAATCGCCTTTGGCGGTTCGACTGTCGCGGTACTTGGCATTGATTGCTTTAGCCGCGCCGGCCTGAAAGAATTTTGGGCCTATGTTTGGGCGGTTAACGACAACCTCTTCCCACTTGGAGCAGACACTTATCCAGTCACGAAAGGTATTCGAGTCGAAACCGCAGCTGTGATATTCATTTTCTTGGCGGGAATCATCTCGCAGATCAAACTGTGGAGGATTGTGCGTGAGAAGAGAGAGAAAAGAGCAGCAGAACGCGCAGATGACCAGCGGAATTTGGAACAAGAGGAAGAGAACGTCGGTCGTCAAATCGAAGAGTCGAATGCTCGAGAGCGCCGGCAGTGGGAGCGAGTATATGGTGATGGTGCTGCCGACAGTATCACAGAGTCACGCGTCACTGACTTTGGGGAGACCGGAAGCGAGAAAAGACTTCGGCAAGGCTACATCGGATCGAAGGGGCTGTCATCCGCCGAGGTCATTGAAATGGCTGACATGTCTGAGTCGGAGAACTCGAGACATGGACCGGATGCTTTGATGGCAACAGAAGATGCCGAGGAAGGCAAGGTCACTGTTCGTGTTGCTGCTGACGACATTCCCGAATATGCAACCGATGTTGAGGGTGAAATACTGGACGAGAAAGCGGAAACAAGGCGGGAGGCAAAAGAATTAGCCGGCAGCCAACGAAACTCCAAAGGTACCACGGCCAGTAAACGGGAGTCCCAAGCTCAGACCGTAACAGGAGCCCCCGAGGTCATCCCTCTGCCATTCACGGTCCCTGAAGGGAACGAGGCCAAATCTGACGATGATCGGTCTTCCATTGCCACTTTTGCAGACGATGCTGAGGCCTCAGCCGCCGCTTCAGCAGCCCCTCGTAAACATCGGTCTCTTGCGAAGAGACTATCTCAAGGTTCTGCCACGCTGCTTCGCAACTTCTCCCAGAGATCCGAACGCACAGGCGGCGGTGGCGCAGGCGGCGACAGCACTTCTGACGCAGGCGAGAGTACCGAAGAGTTGGTTCTGGGTAGAATCCGCCAACCCGAAGATGATGAGAGGTCCCTTGCGGCCACTGCTGACAATGAGAGTGTGAGTGAAGCGAATACACGCTCTATCGTACAGGATCTTGATCAGAAGGATCCTGGAGAGACCGAGCTTGCCGGACGAAGTGTCGAGATTCATGCTCAGCTTGGTAAGCAGGGCGACGAATTGCGCAACGGCGATAATACTCTTGCGCAGGACAAAACGAGATCTCGGCCAGCATCAACTACGACTGCTCCTGGACCTGCCCTTGTCGATGACCAACCGTTTGACAAGGCCGGAGCGCACGTAGGAGAATCACAAAGAGAAGGAGAGAGGGGTGCAGAGACGAGTCGCGAACCGTCTGCTGATCTCAATCTTCCTGAAGCCTCCGAAAGGGCAAAGTCAATGGCAAGCGTTTCGTCAACTCCAGCAAGTCTGACTAAGGATCGCTTACCGAGATCGCTTTCGAGAGTCGCCATGTCGTATCGAACCAATGAATGGGCGAAACATTTGAGTAGTGCAGAGTGTCCTAAACCTGACGAACTGCACGTGCCCACAGCGAAAGCGACAAAGATGGCAAAAGAGTCAAAAGAGAAGCCCGTTCCCGTAAATGTCGAAGAACTTCAGCAGACAGCTGAAGATGGTGGCCCTCCAACAGGTGTACGAAGATCAGTGTCTGTAAGCTCAGAGTTGGCCAATTCGAAAAACGACTCAACGCGGTCATCAAAGCAGGACCTGCCTCCAGCCTCAAATACTGCATTGCCGACATCCCCCGTTGGACGAAACACGCCTCTTGAGCAACGAATGCCAGTATCCCCGACCGCTCCGCCTGCACCACCACTGAAAAAGACGCCTTCTGGGCTGCGACATTCATCGTCCACATTCATGCCGATCGCCGAGGAACCCGTTGCCCAGCCCGCAGATAACTCTATTGTCGAGGAACAAGGTGTCAAGCCCCGGCAAGCCCTTGGTAGTCAGCTATCTGTGGCCGCTTTCGATGCAACACCATCACAACCTCCTGTGCTGCCCGCCAACCGAATCCCAGTCCCAGGAGTTGTTTCATATGCCAGCCCACAGACCTTGATCGGGCAACGGGAGATGTTCCTTCGAAGCAAATCCCACGGAAGTCTATTGTCACTCAACCAAGAGCCACCTTTTGCAAACCAAGGGCCTGGTAGTGACGCTGGCTCACTCTACAATTACCCCATGTATGCGGCAGCACTCAGTTTGTCTGACCCAGACGACGTCCCTCTCAGCCAGAGGAAAGAGGTTATGCGCCAGAGCAGCCTGATGTCATTATCACAGCCAGTCACGGCACAAGCCCAGGCCCTTCATAGGCTTGAGAGCACGGAAGATCTGGCCTTTAACTCCCACCAACCGAAGAGATCATCGACGTTGGCTTCCATTGCGGCGAGGGAAGCTCAATTAGCCAGTTTTCGCCAGTCTGTGCAGTATGACCTCCGCTCAGGAACGCCCATCATGACGAATACAGGACGTGAAACGCCTTTCGGACCGGCAACTCTGCTTGGTGGTGGACGAGAGGCGGAAATTCAGCGGAACATTGAGATGCAACGCAACGTACTGATGGGACAGAAAGAGGCAGAGGCGCAGCGCAGGGAAATGCAGAAACGAGAAAAAGAAAATGTCGATCGTGCTTTTGATGAACGGATGAGAAATGGCGACATGCTGGAAGCTCACCGGGAAGCTATGCGTCGGATGCAAAAGGCAGCAAAATAACGCGTTGGATGTGTTGACGGATTCATGCATGCTCAACAAGAGGGTCTTCTAATAGTGAGGCAGGATCACCTTCTGGCTCTTTCTTCTTCTACATATATTGTACCGGGCCCCCACACCCACATCCATACCATTTCTCCCGATTCGCACGAGTCGTCAGTGGCTGTCTGGCTTTCTTCTTGAGCATATACAGCACGATCTGCAAATCCTAATTTCTGGTTATTCGTTGCTTATTTACTCGCCTGCTATTTCCCCCCTCCCCTTTGCTCGGGTTTGACGAATCCACAACATATTTTTGATGCAACGGCGTGACAAGTTTCCTAGAAGAGCGAACCAGGACAAGCAGCGAGTCAGGAAGGACAGGACAGGATGTTGTTCTTGGACGGGCGTTTTTGCCACTCGGTGGGTATATATCTCTGGCATATGATGAAGAGAAGGTCTGAGGGTTGTTTTTGGGCAGTATAGAACGGGGTTCACTCGCATATTTCATTTTGTCCCCTCATTGGCGTTGGCTTGGACCCCTTGGATTAATATATGCACAACGTTGATACTTCTGACGGATTATATACCCCGCAGGTTGTCTTGCTTGAGGAGACGATGTGAAAACAAAAGGCCTCGTGCCGCGTCGATTAATCTATGTGAAGTCTGAAATAAATCCATCAAGTGGCAACAAGTACCGTCGAGTTCACAGGGGAACGATTCTGTTCCAAGTTTTCGGAGAATTGAAATCACTGTTTACCTGGGCTCGCTCCAAAGCTGGCACCTAACATCACTCCTTTGCCCCCCCCGCTACGTTTCTCGCGATAAACAAGTCTGAACCTGAACACCACAAGCAACAGGCTTTCTCGAAATTCCCGAGCAGCCCACCGAACCAGACCCTTCTTGCTCTTCACCAGACCAAACGACGGTTTGAACAGAGGGTCGCCCGGAAATTTGATACGATTGCCCAAGGGGACAAGCCGGCTGCACAGGCCCCAGGCAGGGCCCGATTTCTGGATCGTGTCCAGGCTTCTTCTTTCGCACAAAACAATTGCGTAAGAAATACGGGACCGATATATTGCGATGAGTGCTGAATAGGAGTGGATTGTGACCAGGAATTCTTGTTGTGATTGTGCTCTCTGCGTGTATAGTATCGTGAACACCGAGATGCTGAGATGGTTGGCCATGCGTGCTGTCAATGCGGAACGACATGTGGCGGCTGGACGGCCCAGGAGAGCTGAGTGATTCAGTCTTCGAAGGTGCACTGGGTGCATTGTGAGAACATGTTCATAGAAGGACTAATTGGGGCCCAATGACACTTTACCTGACGACGCTTCGCATCTGACTGGAGCCGAACGAGCTTCCTCCCTCCGAAACAGCCTTATCAGGATCGTATTCTCGCCGCAGACGAGGAAAGAGGGTACCTAGACCGAAAAAGAGGGCCATCTGTCGGTAGTTGTTGACGGCGTCCTTGGTCAACCCGAAGAAGACGAAGATTGGGATGGCCGTAGCAATGGGGATGTAGCAGTTGTTCATCAGGGCCCAGTTGATTTGACCTGATGAGACGAACAGGATTGTGTCCCAGGGCAGCGGCGAGGCATGATTATGGACTTGATCATAGTTGTAAGGCTTGAGTCCCTGCATCTGCAAGATGTTGAAGGCGGCCAGCGCTAGAACAACTGGCAAAAAGGGGATGAGTATGGAAATGACCATGAGATATAGCCTCCGTCTTGTGCGCTGGCTCCTTTGTTGCGCGATACGATTGCTCAAGAGCGCCGTCTCGGTCGTTTTCGTAACTTGTCGAAATCTCTTGTAGATGAGGACTACGCGCGTTGCAAAGAAGACGGCATGTGTTAGCTAGCTGGACAACACAAACTGGGACACTTTTCTCCCGACGACTCACCTGCGTAAACGGACGTGATGAGAGCGAAGATGGGCGGCGGAAGCACGAAGAAAACCAAGAAGGGCCAGGACGGATGAGGAATCCAATTGCAGCCTATCAGTGTTCCGACAAGATATCTTTGGGCTGTAAGCGGCCATGTCAAGCAAAGCTGAATGATGGGGAAGGGGAAGATGATGAGTGCTTGGATCAAGTTCCGACGACGCCGTTCTTGGACGCTAAGGGCATTGGCTCGCATCAATCCGACTTGCTGGGCCAAGTTTCGAATAATGGCCAATAGACAGGTGACGAAGAGGCCGATGCTGATGTTGTGAATGTAGGCATCGACATCGCACCAGCCGTAGCCTGCCCACCAGGACCTGATGTTGTCGTTTCTCCAGATGAGGGCGTTCGCAATCGTTTCGAGGTTCTTAATCTCGACGTTCAATATGAACACCACTGCTGCAAGTTCTCCATTTCTATAGAGCAGACGAAGAGGCACGAGGCAGGTCAAGTTGGCAACGATGGCCAGGAGCACTCGACACACCAAGTTTGCTGTAAGTGCGGGATCGGTATAGGGAGAAAGGGGCTCGACCGTAGCGACGATGGTGGTCGTACCGCGAGTATCGTACCAATGCGTGAGTGAAGATGAGTCCATGGTTTCTGGATCATAGGAGGAGTAGAGGGAGGGATTGGCTTTGGGTAGATGAAAGGAGTTGATGCAACGAATATTCGGAAACGAGGGAGATCTCGTCCCATCAGAAGAGAGTGACAGGAGAAAAGTAACAGACGAGACATCAAGATCGTTTACTTCTTGCAAGCGTTGTGCAACCAACTGTCCACTCACACTGGTCAGACAATGTGGTTATGGTATCACGGCAAGCGAAACAAGCGTCCTTATAGACGTTGCAGACAGTTCATCACGGCGAATAGAAATTCACCATTCCATCCTTCACAATTGTGATTCTGTTGCAGACTAAACCTTCCTCTCTTGGTCCATTCAAGGCCAGGGGTATGACCGGCAGTGGGCTATCGTCCATGAGTGGCGCCTTCAACGCCGTCAATAGGGCCGGAGTTGCATCAGGGGCGGGACAGCTATAGAGACGATGTGGTCGAGTATGATGAATAGACAGCAAACAAGCGTCGCATGGCAGCTTGTTTTTTTTTTTCCGAAAAAAATCATAATAAAATAAGGTAAAAATGGAGCTCTTTACGTCTTGTCTCGCTTCAAGTCGTCATCACTTGCCGCGGAAGCATCCGTTGTAGAGATTTTGGCTTACAATAGACGTTATTGACCGTTTGGAGTTTGCCGGTCTCAGAGCTGAGTCTATTGACAAGCGTCTATTGACACCCAAATCGGGTGTCACACAACCCGCAAATCTCCAGCGTGGCGTCATTTGGCGAACCACAGCCTGCAAGACATGCATGGGAGATCCCAAGGTGAAGGAACACGGCTTCGAAGCTCTATTTGCATCGACATATATAGTGCTGCCCTGCCGGCACCTGTCCACACCGGATGGCTACTTTGCCAAGTTGAAGCTTGCATGGTGGTGTATGCGCGGGCCGTGGAAGCCACATGCACTTGGAGACATTTGTACGGAAACATTCGATATTCGTCGCGAGTTTTGAGATGGCGAATTCTGCCGGGACAACAAAATCAACAACGACGGGTCGCAGGGCGAGGAGAAAAGAGAAACCAGGAGCAATTGAGGGAAGGTGTGATGGATGAGATGCCTTCCTTGTCTGGCAGGCATCTGAACGGTGGGTTCTGTGGCTGGCGGCTGTTCGCCAGAACAGGTCAAGTCAATCGAAAGTAAACCAAATTTCTTTTATTAGTACAAGTACTTATGGACTACTTGAAGCTGGCAGAACGCGGCGATGCTAGTCTGGTTCGGTAGTCGCGATTCAAGGCCCACGTTTCGGCATCATTATGCTTTCGCTGCGAGGGGGACATTCGACCTATCACAGCCAAGCGGAAAACCCTCAAACCCTTGAACCAACTCCGTAATATCGCGCGTCCAGACATGACATCTACTTACTCGCATGGGCACTGACGCGACGCTTCTCGCTTCTCGCCCTCGATTTCCTCACACCACCTTTGGCCTTTGGTGTGGCTCATCAGCAAAACGGCCAGTTTGAAAAATTACAACAAATCGAATAGAAAAAATTACATGTAAACAGCGTCAAAGCTATAAAAACCAGTATAGAAGCCTGTCTAGAACAGGCCCTTTACTATCTTAACGATAATCCACATATTTCTCAAAGAGACCGTTTGGCTGATGAGCACCACCAAAGGTGGTTGCGAGGAAATCGAGGGCGAGAAAAGTGGGGCGAGGCACGTGTCCAACAAAGCAAACGGGTGCCCGTGCAGGGGCCATGTTGACAACCCGTCCAGAACATGTCCAATCTCTTCACCTCCTCACCCTCCTCACCCTCCGCACAGTTCAAACGCACATCTCACTATCCCATCCATTTACATCGCAATCATCTGTCGGTCCTTCAACCGCTCATCTACAACAATGTCTTCCCTCCTGTTCCGCCGCGCAACCGCCGCCTCTGCTGGCGCTGCCCGCTCGTTTAGCACTTCGTCTCCTCGATCTGTCGCTCGCATCTCCATTATTGGCAACCTCGCTGATACCCCCGAGGTCCAGCCCACCAGCACCGGCCGCGAAATTCTCAGATACGCCGTCGCCAGCAACACTGGCCCCAAGGACAACCGCCAGACGAGCTGGTTCCGCGTCACAAGCTTCGCTGAGGGTCCCCGAAAGGACTTCTTGTTGAGCTTGCCCAAGGGGTACGTTGCCAGCTCTGCGTCTGCTCCAGATCAATTGACATTTTCATGAACTGAAATGAGTTTCTAATGGACTGGACACACCATGCGACTGGGATACGCTTACTGACACGGCAATAGCACCATGGTCTACGTCGAAGGCGAGGCCAGCATTAACAACTACCAAGATGCCAATGGCCAGCCTCGATCCAGCTTGAACGTCGTTCAGCGTAAGTGAAATGCTTGATTCCCACTTACGCAAGATATCCTCTGACCAAAATATTGCTACAGGCAGCATTGAAGTTCTCAAGAGGCCCCAGAACGCTGGCCAAACCGAATAAACCCCATTCGACCATGTAATATGAACCAAGGTTACCATGGCGCATGCGATCTGCGACCATCGCAATCCTGCTCGCCAGACGAACTTGTCTCCACTCCAAGGAACTTTCCTTTCCTTTTGTTAGATATCTTATGTATTCTAGTCAGGACACACAATGACTTGTGACGATCCTCTTGTAAGAAATAAGGGCGACCAGGCTATGTTATGCCATAAATCAACGATAAACCAACGATAAACCAACCACGACTCTTTATTCCAGCATCTGCACGTGCACCGCTGTCGGTGTTGGAAGGGACTCTATTCTTGAGCTGCTGCATCCATGTCTTCTTGTATGTCAATATTTGTCAGTGTCAGTGACACACTGTCCATGCACCCGTAGCCAGCCGCAACACCACCTTCTTCGCTCTTGTCCCCCTTCGTTCTAAGAAGCCAGCCGGCCTCCTCGTTGTAGAGAATCTTTCCAGATTTCTGATCCCAAAGGCAAGCCCCATAGACTCCCAGCTCGTTGATTACATTGCCCTCTTCGATCTGGCCATTACGGAGAATCAAGTTTCGTTGTGGTTCAGGCTTTATAAGCTCCATCAAAATGAAGGACCCCCAACGAGATTCGGGCATCGAATTCAGATAGTCAGGGATGGCCTTGCCATATATGTTGTTGCCTCCTCCTTCCCGCTGAGGCTTCAGCACATAGTCCTGGCACTGGTTTGGATCGAGTGCTTTTTTTCGCGCCACCAACCCCATCTCAGATGCATCCATGGGGTAAATATTCGTAAAGGTTTTCCAAAGCTCAGTCGCTGAGGGAGTGTCATCTTTGATGAATTTGCTTAGGATTGAAGCCTCGTTTTCAGAGTGAGGTGTAGCCAGCACCTGCTGTACTTTCTTGGTCCCAGCCAGCTGTGTCAAGACAGAGGGGCATTTGATGGCGTGCGAGCGCTCCAGATGACATCTGGCGTCCCAAGCTTGTTGGCTGGGGTAATCGTTCGGGCCGTAGCCTGCTCTCATGTAGACCACGGCGACCTCATACTTTGCATCTTGGTTGATTGGGCTGCTGTATAAAAGCTGGCGCTTTTTCGTCTGGGCCAGGGTAGTGTTTTTCATTATGTCAGCAAAATCTAGCCGGAAAACTGGTATAGTCGGCGAGGACTTGGCCAGTTGATACTCTAGATGGCGTTGATCCCACACGTTACGTTCATCACCTTGAACTAGGAAGATGACGCACTTCGTATGTTCAGGTTGAGCATCACCGTAGGCATGATACGCAGCTTCAATGCCACCGGCAAGTCCTTCGATAGCCTTATTCTCGGGCAAATCCAGTGTGCCCTCGGCAATGGGTTGTTGCAGGAGCGGGTAGGCAGTCTTGGTGAGATAATGGTGGAGTTGCGCCGCACGAACCGACAACCCGCCAAAAGAGGAGGCAATGGTGTTGAACTCTACCTGCTTGAGCTGATCGAACGGAGGCAGCACGGAGGTGTCTTTGTGAGCCATGTAGTCGGATCTGAACAGACCTAGTGACAGCGACTACTTGGAGATCAGGATCGCCGTCGCTCGTTTTGTTCAATTGGCTTGATGGAAAATGCCTCTCACCTGCGTATAACCTTCCGACTTGACCGTTTGATGAACGGCCCATAGATCGCGAACAAACTCATCCCCATCAATCACCCTGGCGCGGCAAAGTCAGCAAGATTAAACCTATACAGACGCTATTCAAGCAACATACATACTGCTTTACAATATCTGCCAAGAATTTCTCATCTCTGCTCACGGCAGCATACAATTCATTGTACGCCTTCTGTGCCGCCAAGCCTTTTCGGAAAGCGTGTCTGGCAATACCGCTTGGGAACAGTGTCACGGGTGCGGGCACCGCGGCAATACGGTTGGGATCTGCCTCTGCTGCAATTGCCGTAGGAGGTGGTCTCACTACCAGGCCATGACCAGACGCCCAATCCTTGATGATTTGGGCAAGATTTTCCCGCTCGACATTCGTCAGATGCGGGGGAAAGGGCCAAGAGGGCTCAATGCCCAGATCAAGCAAACTATCCCTCATGGCGAATGAAGGGGAAGCAACACGACTGATCAAACCCGAAACCGATGTTCGTTCAGCAGGCGAGGACTGGAATTAGTCCTGGCTACAAGTGGATTGATTATTAATTTGTTAAAGTGTGTTAAAGTGGGTATATCCAGTTTCAGGAACATGTCATCAGCCTTGCCGCCAAGTGCGGGTCCTTTCCAGAGCAGCGTTAAGGTTGGATGGAGACAAATCGATTCTCTGATTAGGATGTGACTGCTGCCTCGTTTGCCTTTTCCTTTTTCTTCTTTCTTTTTCTTTTCTGCAACTACAGAGATGAGCTGACACTATACAATGCCTCCTAAGCCGAGATTTCTTTGCATGGACAAAGATGACGTCGTTTGGCAGAAACTCGACGACGTAACTGACGAGTGGGACAAGTTAATTCGCACAAACGAGATTTACCGCGCCGTCGGCAACCTTATCCTACAATACCGGAATGGCCAACCAGAGGTGATGCATACAGTGGTTAAGGGCGGGTATAATGTCGTCTACCGGCTGGAGTATAGTGACGGCTCATCGGCTATAATGAGAATTCCGATCAAAAGTATGCCACGAGCTTTGTGAAGCATAACTCAGACAACTGACCGGTGTCTGGGGCAGGCATCGTTCCGTTTCCCGACGAGAAAGTTCGATATGAGGCAGCAGTTATGCGATATATTGCGGCCAATACCACCATTCCAGTTCCGCACGTTTATCATTACGCTACCGCAGCCGAAAATCCCATTGGTATAGGGCCATTCATCATCATGGATTACATCGACCATCACCAGAATATGTCCAGAGAGCTTCTCGACCCAGCACGTGCGGTTGACATGCGCCCGATCCTGGACCCCCAAATCAGCGAGAGGAAGCTGGAGATGTTATACGCTCAGATGGCCAACATCCTACTGCAGCTATCAGCCCTGAAGTTTCCTCGAATCGGATCACTCGCCGAGCATGAGGAATCTGCTTCCGTTATGGGACGCCCTTTGATCGCAAATATGAACGACATAGTTGTCCACACCAATGCGCCACCAGCCATCCTCCCATCTCAAGCTTACAACTCCTCGGTCGAATGGTATAGCGCTCTCGCCGATATGCACATGGCCCAGCTGGCATTCCAGCTCAACGATGCTGTAGAAGACGAAGACGACGCCCGGGATAAGTACATCGCTCGTCAGCTATTCCGGAATTTGGCTACCGAGGAGCGCCTTATGCCAGGCCTGTCGAAATCAGACAGTGGGTTTCGGTTGTTCTCCGAGGATTTCAGGCCAGCCAACGTCCTCCTTGATGAAAATCTGCGGGTCGTCGGCGTTATAGACTGGGAGTTCGCATATGCTGCTCCCCCGCAGTTCAGCTTTGATCCTCCTTGGTGGCTGCTCCTGGAAGAACCCGAATATTGGCCCGGTGGCTATGACGCATGGATGGACGCCTATGAACCGCGGCTTCAGACCTTTCTACGTGTATTGGAAGCCGAAGAGAAGAAAATGACAGCCGCCAACCTCGCTGAAAGGGTCAGCAGCCTATCACAGGCTGATCACGGGAAAGCGGAGCCACAGCTCTCTCAGCATATGCGAGAGAGTTGGGAGAAGCGGACTTGGATGGTTAACTATGCGGCTAGGAAGAGCTGGGCTTTTGATTTCATTTGGTGGAAGTACCTAGACGAGAGCTATTTCGGGCCGAATGATAATCAGGACTACCAGGCTAGGCTGGATTGTCTTTCCGAGCCACAGAGAAATGCGATGGACCCCTTCGTTACACAGAAGATGGAAGACAGCCGCAATCAAGAGAGCAGGACATGGGTGGACAAGGATGCCAGAGATCGTCTAGCTGCGTGGCTCGTTTGATGTTCCCTGGTTGGCAAACTTGGATAAATACGGCGTCCTATCCATCAACTCCAATTTAGTCAGTGACGACTGTGTTCGACTCGATGAATCCTTTCGTCGGCATATATGCATCATTATCATCACGTGGGCGCACTCTTGTGCCATCCGTCACTTCTCAGCGCACGTGCGGCACCGAAACAAATGGACGTGGAAGTATGTCGTTCGAAATCCCTCATGTCATGAGGAAGCACATTGATGTACGGGTACATCGACAGCAAAACACAATAGAACAAAGGTGTCCCGATTCCGAGTCTACCATCAGACAACATCATCAGAATCTCGAATCGACTGCTGAAGGACAGGGAGATTGCTGTGGTCCAACTCCAGACAAGAACTAGGCATTGAGCATCTTTGCTCTACTGCGCAAAGATCTATCGCTATTGACTGTGTTACCAGCTACCAGTGCGGTGTTTTAGGCCCGATATGGGCTAGCCGGCCATCGGAAAGTGAAGGCAAGTCCTAAGAGCTGCCAGTCTCCGAGAGAGTCTGTAAGTTGTCAGGGTCGCGCGATCTCAGCGCATGATGCCCCAGCACTCGACTGTACCGACATTATGCCTGGGCACTTCTTTATTTCGTCTCCCTGTTCTTGGACTTTCTCCATATCCTGTTAGTTTGCTGGAACCGTCGTTAGGACGCGTCACTACGGCGCAACTTCCAACGCCTACTGCGATCTCTGATTCGAAACAATGGTTCAGGTTCCTGATACAAATCCAAACAAAGACGACTCAGAGACTCCTATGTTGCGAAACGAGTCGGATTACGTCGCTACGACTGATCATCTACTGAATGAATCAGCCCAAGGCCATAGGCCTCCCCAACTCTCACAGCCGTGTGGGCACGAAATTCCTTACTGTCTTCGCCCAAGAAATGACAAGGCTAAGACCGGCTCCTGGAAAGTCAGACAAGCAGGATCGTGGAAGGATATTATTCGGAACGCTGGGCGCACATCGACCAGAAGACGACGGATAAGGGTCGCAAGAAAGCTGGACACAGGTTAAGAAGTTCGTCAGGCGTTCAAGATGCCGACACGCTTGACGGTGATCACCGGGGCAAAGTGGTGGGGGCTAATCACCCTCTTCGAGTTGAGGATTTCCAGCGAGCATTCTATGGCCATGAATCGGATGGCATCCCAGCATTTGGTTATCGATCGTGTAGTCAAAACCAAGGCCACGACACTGATGTTGAGGACTGTTATCCCGCTCCAGGCGATTCAGCACCATAAATGAGTGCATTTAGAGTGTCTACAGGTGGAATTCTTTGACCAATAAGTCTGCAGGTATTCAAGGTGCCTCGATACTCTAGTAATTGACTTCCAAATTTGTTCCTTCATCTAATAAGTTGGGTTTTGGCTAGTGCAAGAACGCGTACTTGCGAGCTGTAGTATTCAATGAGCTTTTGTGGCAGCAAATTCGACCTTAAATTATTATAGCGAGGTACTACATGCCATGTGACTAATGACGATCTCTGTATCGGCATCATGTACTTCGTGACATTATCTGCTTGCTTCTGACTCTGTATGTAAGAGAGGCGGAAATACAGCCGACCGCTGATAGATTCTAACACTGTAATAAAGAGATTGAGTGTATGATACCACTTCTGCCTTGTCGCCTTCCTAACGCTTGCATTCCTTTTTCCATTCAAGTTTCTGGGCCTTTGCCAGACATGCTATCAAGTTTTGCCTTCCGGATACCGATTTCGATACGTAGGGGTTGCGCAGTGTTATGGCGTTTGCGGAGCATTGTTGCCTGACACTCAAGAACGGCAAGTAGCTCCCTTCCTTTTTCGACAGAAGCTGGCCGATCACCCTCGAAAAGCCACCTCTGTATATCAGCCTCCATTTTGCGGATCCTGCGACGTTTGATGGAAAGGGCATTGCAGAGTCTGCAGGGTTCTTCCTTGCGGGTGATATCGTGGGATAATTTTAAGCCACATGTTTCGCCAATGCGGTATTCCTTGTTACATTGACGGCGGAATTTTGTCCACCTCCAAGCTCCGCAACTCCAGACAACTTGGTCATAGAAACACATGATGATTGGGAATAATTGGTAGTGGAGTTCAGAGGGAGTGCTGCTGTCTCCTTTTATCGTATCACCCTAGCCGCCTTGATAACACAATAAGCGCCGTGAGATGCGACCCTGGGCTGTGATTTGTTACCGACACGACGGTACACCAATGAAATGCTGCGCGGCAAAACATTCCCTTCTGTTCTATGAGGCCTTTTCTTCGAAAGAGATCATCCTCACGTTCTCATAATGATGTAAGAACGAGAGTGGTTCCAAGCGCGGCTGTAGTTAGTGCGGCTTGACGCAAGTCCCTCTGTTCAAACCAGTATGGTGTCAATGATCACCTGGCTGTAAACTAAGAGCTTTGAATCATCCACCGCGATTTGATCAGGTATGGGGTGTTTTCTTATCATCAATCCATCCTCTTAACTTCCATATGGCTCGGTGTTGGACCTGCGTTAGTGTTGGGCAACGTCTTAACGTTAGCTACTACTCCCCTCCACATCTAGACTTGCAAAAGAAAGTCGAGATAGTGTCGCAGACCGGAACTCAGGAAAGTAGGACAATTGGACCTAGTCAAGCGAATGACCCTGACGATATCACTGTCCAAAAGAAGTTTCAACATGCCGGACCCGTGGCAACTCACCCGCGAACTTTACTCCCTCGTAGATGAGCTACACGATACGCGCGAGAACCCGGTCGACAATGCAGCCTACCGCGAGACCTTCCAGACGACGATAGCTGCCTGTTTGGCCGTCTTTTTCGCCAGGAGTCGTCGGTTTGTGAGGGACAGGCGCATTCAGGCCGAATGCCACATTCGGCTAATAGTCAGCTGCTGAGGCTACAATCAGTGGACTGGACTATCAACCAGGGACGTAACAGGGGTGGTTAGAGGAAGGGTGGTGATTCACCGGGCAGTAAACGCGATTAGATCGAGCACAAGCTCAACCGGCAGCCTATCCGTGATCCCCGGGACCTCCGGATAACGGCCAAGGCTGTTCGCGTTTATTAATATGACAAGCTGTGTCCAACGGAGGTGGATCGCAGGTGCCACGTTGAAAGGTTGCGGTGTCCTTGGTCCGGGTTCCTGGCCTTATTTTTAAGTGGTACCGTAACAGGAATGATGTCCGAAGCTAACGCATGTAGGTGTTGCGATACTTGGTTATGTACCGACACCTTCAAAACATGGTGAGATTGGACGAAGAAGTCAGAATTCCCTCCTCGACACTTTCGTTGAGAGCTAAGTCCCGCCTTTGGGGGTTGCAACGAATGTCGATCGCTCCGATGTGGGCCTCGGCATGTGTGGCGGGGTGCCAGTGCTGTTGGACAGTTGGTGGCTGGCAGATGGTTCGTCATCGTCGCAGCGGCACCTCCACCACCAATTGGGCCTAAGCCTCGATACTATCCATACCGTCCACATCTCTAGAAAGTGGCAAGCTGAGAAATGTGGGCTTTGAAGGGTTTATCCAATATCATTTTAGACTTTCAATATATGAAATGACTCGCAACATTGTCTGCTTCACTTCTAATGCATATCTTGATTCCGGTTGCGTACACTTAGTGCTCTTGCAAGCCTCAGCCAGTCGCGTCTATTCCCTGGCAATCCATGCTGGTGGCCCGAGACCATGTTGCAGCCGATTTCCAGGAGCCAGGAACAAGGCTCATCAGCTGTGAGATGTGCAAACTGAATCCAGTGCGAGGGTCGCCATCTCTTTCACCGCAATATAAAATCAAGTACTAGCCGCCATCCAGCCCTATCCCCTTGGTGTCCGCGATAATCTCAATTTTGAGGCTGGCCTCAAATCT
Source organism: Epichloe elymi (assembly GCA_023658475.1). Classification (NCBI taxonomy): domain Eukaryota; kingdom Fungi; phylum Ascomycota; class Sordariomycetes; order Hypocreales; family Clavicipitaceae; genus Epichloe; species Epichloe elymi. The sequence continues at coordinate 2,271,364 of CP098273.1, read as the reverse complement.
AAGCTAGTTGCGACGTACGTCACAAAGAACACTTTTCGTATATCAAGGCCATGGAAACTTATAGTGTCGAAATGGATATCGATCCTGTCAGTCCGACCAATGCGGGTTCCGCCTCAGTCCAGCGCACGGGTCGAGTCCATGGAGCGTTTCCGCTTGAGGGACGGCGAAACTGCCGAAGCTGGTGTTGCTTACCTCGACGCTGTTAAACAAGCCAGGGCGAGGCCGGGTAAGGACCAAACAGACCTCCCTCTGTACCAGAGACAAGAGGTAGAAGGCTGTGGCGGCTTTGAGCCACCAAACAGACCACCCGTTGTGCCGACGCCACCGCCAAAGAGAGAAGTGGAAGGCCACTGTGGCTTTGAGCCAAACAGACCCCTAGGACTCGTGGCTATTTTCGCGGCCTGGTAGAGTGGTTTGGAAAGGCGTTCTTGATCGCAGGTGCAATCACCGTCCAATAAAGTCGTACTGTGAGTGCTGTACTTGCTATTGCCTTGATGTATGGTCGAACTGGTTGCAACCACCTGTTTGCTGGGTTCTTCCTTTTGGTCCAGCTCGAAGCCGATGTAGGTCCCAGTGCAGTGTATAAGAATTGCATAAAACGGCAAGGTGAAGCAACCTGGGTGGAAGACATGGTGGTTTGTTCTGTTCGGTTCACTAGAGTTGAGTCGTTGGTAAGTTTTTATGATGATTGCCAAGTCAAATTGTTCTGTGCTGGCTGTGAAGTGATGAGTTGCCTTGCTATTTTTATATTCATGGAAGTCCGCATGGTCTCTGGCCATGCCTCGGTGCGCCGAGCAACGGGTTGACGGGAGGCCGAAGTACAGGCGACAGCCAGGGTAATGGAGCCGTAGGGGACGGCCTATGCCGGGTCCTTGGCCACGGGCGACTCCCCCAACACACATCCACATTGCGAGATTCACTATCGGCATGGAATCCTCTTTGGCGTTGGAACTTCAGGCGCTTCATTTCACCGGTAGTGGGAACAGCATCTTGGTGTTCACAATTGTCGGTATGTTACGAGGTCACACTTAGGTTCTCTTGGTCAATCAAATGCGAGTGTATTTTCGTTGTATCGGTGTAACCTATCGCCTGCAATTGCATATAAAGCTTCCACTAAAACGCCAGTCTGCACCTCACCGGCCGTGGGAACCTGCGTGTAGCCCTTCATTTCAGCAATGGTGTTCGAGAGAAGTACTTCGCTAAAAAGTGCAGTGGTAAAGAAGTACCTGGACTTTAACGCGACGGGGTGTTCGACGCTGGACTCTCGCATCAGATCCACATGGGTTTGATTGGATGCGGGACAAGGAGGTTTGCGGCCGATATTCCTCTTACCACCAGTGAGCGAATCAATGGTGGACACCAACCTCGCACATCAGACACACACTCCTCCTCTCGGCCGCCGAACTCGACCTGGTTCCGCTTCAACTTCTCTGGGGATCAAGCGGAGGTTTCATTCTACGATTCACATCGCAGGCCAGAAGATGAGGCTAACAGGGCCACCACCTTGGCGAAAATCCTGCCCTGAGCTGGCGCGCTCTCACGATGAATCGTACTCCGTCGCAAAGCCGAAAACGTGGTGCCAATGCCAATAGCGATAACGAATTCGGCCGACATAAGCGCAAGAAGTATTCGCAGAACGAACGAGTTGAGGACTGGAGGCAAAGGATGCTCGTCGAAAGCACGACGCGTTTCCACGCAAGACCAAAGGCAATTTCGTGCAGATGCGGGGGGCTCGATAGCCAGAGCTCGGAAGAGAAGACGGCGCACCTTGCGCTCTGGTACAACAGGCACCGTGCTAAGACGCATGATGCGCGGCTACGACGCACAATGCGCTCTACTATAACGCATGGCCTAGGCACCCCGCTAAGGTGCATGATGCGCACTGCTATGACGCACGAAGCGCTCTGCTACAGCGCACGGCCTGGGCACCCTGCTAGGGTGCACGATGCACTCTGCTACGAAGCACTGCTCACAATTATCAACGGATAAACCCGCTGTCGAACTGATTACTTTTGGTCAGATACCAAGTGTTTCATTCATTTTGTAGGGTAACGCAAAGCCACTGTACATCCTCCAGAACCGAAAGGTCACGTCCATGTCGCTGAGCCTCCTCCTTAGATGTATGCTGGCTTCATCTTCTGTTCTGTCCCGTTCAAATCAGTACGTAGGTACGGCAGAGTATGCACAGAAAACACTACCTTTCATGTTTTGCGACCACATTCCGGGCAGATCTGCTTCGTCGACGGAATGATGCCGTTCTCACAATTGTAGCCACACATTATAATTCGATCTTGTCGGGTAAAATACGGCGGACCACTAGGGTTTCCTGGAGTAGTCTCGCTCTGAATTTAGCTTGCAGTCGTGTTTGCAATCGTGATGTGTTTCCGAGGTGAAGATTGTCTTCTGGTAGTATCAGGTCATCATGACATGTTGAGCTCAGGGCGAGGGGCCTTTATATATACGTGTGACCGCAGAGGTCCTTGGTGCCTAACAACTGCGCCACAATCCGCTTCGTGGCTTGGTTCATTTCGCCACATTCATTGGGGTCCAAACTCTCCTACTTGTGCCCCGCACCGGCTGCGAAACACCAGCACAATCTTGAACCTCAACTTATTTCTCTTCCTCACGACGATCCGGGTCTATAACGGTACTGCGGTGGCTTGTTTATGGCGTCAGCGAGCTCACCTGGCCCTTTTGAAAAGGACCAGGTCTCTTCGGATATCACTGAGGATCATGTCGTGCAGTTCTTCCAATAACACGGAATATTCTATGAACAGGACGCAGAGATTGGCAGGCTTGCTGAAACGTTAGGAGCAGAAGGCCTGGATAATGCTACTGGTATCGCAAAGTTTAAGGAGGTTTATATGAGGAAACCAGTAAGTCCCGTGTTGTTAGTGGTTTGCCTGAGCTTATAATGTCTAGCGTTGCAGAAAACTCCTTGAGCACTTCCGTTCAGATTTCGCGTTTGTTATTGGGGCGGACGGTTATTACTACGCCGCTACAACATCCGAAGAAGGCAACCAAGGACGCATGCTCGTTTTGATGTTACGGCTAAACACGGTTGTCGAGTTCGCCAAGGATACACATAAGAAGTCCTTCAAGTCAGTCGTGTCGCCGTACTGACTATGCATCATCCCTTACAAGCAAATCCGAGGGCTTACAGAAATTCCAATAGACTTTGAAGAGGGCGGGATGTGAGTGACTTGAATTCCTCTATTTTCGACATTACACACTAACACAAGAGAGCCTTGTAACGCATCCGCGACTGACCTTTAGGCCAGAGAAAGGGTCCGGCTATGGGTACGCAGGTCGAAACCCAGACTTCACTTCACAGCAACCATAGCACCCGGAGTCGATTCAATCAGTTGTTCGCAAAGCCCAACGGATTGTAGCAGTGTTACGCATGCAGGCAAAGACTTATACTAGAACTTCCCAAACTATTGGACGAGGTGTGTCCTTCCATGGATAGTAACTGATACCATTTTGACGCCAGAGCGTCCTGCATTGCCTTGACCTGTAGATCCCTCTTTGAAGCTTTTTCATCGGGGTTGTCTTGCGTAGCTTTGAGAGACTGGGCATCTACAAGACATGCGCTGCCTTCCACTTCATGATACCTCTTCGGCATTATATTTCATGGTAATGAAGCCTACAGCCTTGTCCTAAAGTTAGACCTTGCCGGTCTGCATATTGTGGCCAGTGATTGTAGCGCTGCTCGTCTGTACGTCTATGTATGTTCAGCTTTGCAAGGCATAGTTAGAGGGAGGGTTTGACCCACACTTATTTAGGACAGTTTCGATCCGGCAAGCCGATCAACTGGCCATATTCACCTCCCTGTATTCCCATGGTAGTGCTCATTCCACATTGAACCGATTGTTGTCATCTGTGTGTTGTAAAACTGCGAGTAGAGCGGCAATTCATTCAGTCCATCCTGGGGGAAAGCATGACTATTGTCTGGTATCAGCTGATTCAGGCTGTCGACCCCTTCACCAGACTGCCACGGAGGGTGGCGGGAGTGAGCAATGGTAGTGCCTGCGCCTTGGGCAGTTGGAGAACTGGCTCCCAGTCCTGTGGTTGATGAATCGGCTGCGAGCGGTGCGAATCCCTCGTTCGAGCCAAACAATCCAGCAGCAGTGAAATCATTTTGAGAGCGATCAAGTGCTTTCTCTTGGCTGCTAGCGGCTGACTCCAATTCGACAAAGGTGACTTGCGAAACTCTTGACTCCCGGGATCCGTGTGAAGCCGTAGTGCCACTCCTTGTAGGCGAGTTGTTTAAACGGTGAGAAGCTGACGCCGTGGATCTTGCCCTGTTACCTCTTTTCCGTTTTCGTGAGTGCGCACGAACAATTTGTACCTCTACCTCAGTCAGTCCTAACTGAACACGTATGTCTTGTTTAACTTGTGTTTCTCGGTCGACTCTTTTTTGCGTTAGGGCCGTTGACTGCAAGTTCTCGCATTTATGGTGTAGCAGTTGGTAAGCAGTAGAGAAGTGGCAATTAGTGTAAGCTGGGCATTTCTCGTCCAAAGGGTAGTCTGCCATAAACCTGGTAAGTACCAAGTTTTACATGAGGAAAGAAACGCTTACGTAATATCTCGTAGTGGCGCTTTAAATCGTGCTTCCTCGCGAAGTTTGAGCTGCATTTGGAGACGGGACATTTGTGTTGCCTGCCTTCTCCCTGGTCAGGCCCGTCGCCACCTGCACGAAGTTGTGGACTATTGGCGAGATTAATGCCGAGATTGTCATCTTTGTGGAAGCTGAGGTTGGGGAGAACACCAAGAAGTTGATCAAACATTGCCGTTGTTAAGGACTATGCGAGGGGTTAACGCTGCGCCGTGGACTATATCATGGCTATATACCTGGTATGTCTTGATATGCGATGACATATGCGTGATGGTTGCCTTAAAACTAAGAGGGAGAGCATCTGAACAAGCAGAACATTTCAGGGAGGCAACTAGAAATTATGGACCTCCATCCTTATTTCATCATGCAAAGGTGAATTTGTGTTGATCAAAAGCTGATGAGGACCAGTTCGCCTTCACCTTACCAACGTCACGTGCCACTCCACCTAACTAATATTGAACAGATCTGCCAGGCCGCAAGCAACTGTCAAGCAAACGGCACTTACCGCCTTGAATTTGCCTGCGGGATTTGCCTCTTGGCACACATAATTTCGACCCGATTAACGTTGAACATCACAGGAATGATTGGAGAGGCTGCAGGCTGTCTCAAGACAAGTCGAAGTCTCAGGTTCGTTCATTCTATAGGAGGGTCTGCTCCACATATGCCATATTCTGGCTTTATTCCACACTTGGACTGCCAGGACAAAGTTTCCAATACCATCGTCCCTGCTTCGCATTTCACTTGCCTGGGATTTTTCTTTGCTGACGCGCCTCACTATTTAGAGCATTGGACGCCTCCTTATTTTGTTAGTCAATGGAGGGCATCCAACAAACAGATCCCTTTCTGTGGGATGAAGATGTTGTGATATCGGAGCTTTGTGCTCTGACCCGTCCTTGTTCACGCAACTTGGAAGACCTGGCTGCTAGAATTCGAGAGAATGAGATTGATGGACATAGTCTGCTTACGTATGATCTTGTCGGGGAGGCTAACGGCCATGATCTGCGAAATGAACTCTATCAAACCCTGAACGTCAAGCTTATCAAACACAAGAATGCCTTGGGCGAAGCTATCATGATGCTACGGCGTCGAAGCCAATTATTTCAGCAATGGAAACTGGATCATCTAGATGGTGGGGGGGATAAAGAGCATGAATCGCATGACCATGGTCGACGGCGAACGATGTCTGTGCAAATAACTCCACAACCCGATATCATTCACCCTGTGCGAAGCTCAACAGCAATAGATGAACCAAAAATAATCACGCCTCCTCCAGCGTCCACGATGCAGGGCGATAACCTACTTACTTCCAACAGTCACTCTGAAGATCCTTATGACAACCAGAGTGAGGATCGTCACGACGGCAAGCCATCAACCACCAACATCTCAGCAGAGATTTCCAAGCCCCGAGGGATTGCCAGACATACAACCCAGACAAAGGAGTTCAAGAGGAAAAGAGTCGCCCCTCAGTTATTGCAGGACAAGCCTCTGAACCTAATTCCTATTCCCCTCGCCACTGAAGCTGACGCTCTACGCCATAACAGTACGGAAGCGACAATTTGTGACCAAGACTTTGCTCACTTGGATGAGAGCGAAGACGAGTTGGCATATCTGGGAGCTGGCGTGATTGATGTTAGAGATGTGAAATCACCACTGATAGCACTGACTCGTCAGCTTCATGGGGACGGAGATGCTATGAGCACTCCGGTGCCCACCAAATTCCCCCCCGGAAAAAGACTGGTCATCAACAGAATCATGAGGCGTATTTTGATCAAGAATAATCGCACCTCGAATGTTTTGGATAGCAGTGTAGGTTTCGCCGAAGATGTTCATTCCTTCGGCGAGTCGGATAAGATCCTGAACCTTGACGATCTGCCAGATGAGTTGGACGAGGAAACGCGAAAAGAGATGGAAACTGAGAGAGCTGAAGCAAGCAGAAGGTTGGAAGCCGGCTCAAGGCTTGTAAACACGGAAAGGATTAGACAAATTCTAGATGAAGAAATATCGGACATGAAAGAAGACTGGACTGAAAGGAAGCTCCCCAAGTACTTTCGAAAGAAACATGCTATCTGGAGCAACGCTTCCAAGCTCGGCACAAAATCCAAACTTTTCGAGAGAGCTGTCAGAGAAGCCAGAAGGTGTGATGACAGAATCAAGAGACTGGAGGCGGAAATTATGGACCAAGCGTGGGAAAAGGAGCGGGACGTTCGTCTGCAGGCAAAGTGCCTGGAGCAGAGCGTGGAGGACCGGCTATATCATTCCTGGCTGGCCGATATTCTGAGCTCGAGATTTGAACCGCCGAAACCGCTGACGCAGTCGAAGAAAAGGGTTCCTTCCAAGACAGTACCCCGACATGTCTCATCGGATGAAGAAATTTTGACGAGTTCAGATGATGAGAGCTTCATCGTCGACGACGACAAGGTGGTTGAGCCACCTCCTTACATTGACCGGGCTCAGACCCCTCTTGCTCCTCGAATAGAAGAATCACAAAGCCCAGCTCTGGCCGTTGAATCTCCCATCTACATTGATTTGACACAAATCGATTCGAGTGCACCTAGTACCCCTACGGAAAAACCTGCTTTCAACCCTCCTACAAACCTCCCTGTCACCCCCGTTGGAACACCGTCGGAAGACAAAGCTCTGAAGAAAAAGCATCCAGACCCTCCGCCGATCGAGCAAGTGCAATCTTTGTCATGGCCGACCAAGTATAATGATGTCAAACGCATTGCCAGTCAGCCGCCTAACTACTGGTCAAAACAGAAAGAGCGATATGCACTGGTAATCACTCTTCTATGGAGATTAGGGCATTCGAGGCGGTCCGCTGTTCTAGAGCATGTGCAGCAGAATCCTGTTGATGAGTCTTTTCGCCTGACAATTGGTAGACATATTGCCAAACCGGTTCGAGACATCACTCGTCTTGCGGAGCCAGGTCCGGATACCCTTGCTTTTGATGTATCAAGGCTGTTTCTATGCTTTTTGAAGGTCAAGAACCTGAAGGAAACAAGGCTGGCCGACCTCAGGACCACTTCGATTGAAAGACTGAGGGCGCAACAAGGTGGCAACAGCTGGGCGGTCTGGCATGACTTTCTTACGCAGATGGCGCCATTGTTTCCACAAGAAAATCAGATTTGGCGAGAGGACGTGTCTGACAGCGAGCTCATAGGCGACAACGAGGAGGAGGAAGGTGTTGCATCATCTGTTAACAACAAGCTTTCACGAAGGGCTGCGCCAAAGGAAGTTGTTCAAAACAAAGATGCTGTAGATCTTCGTGAACGAGAGAGGCGCCGTGCCGACGAGCAGGAGGCTCGTCGACGTCGTCTTCGCGCCAACCTGGGCAGCACTGTGACAATGCCCAGCGACAAGTCCCGCCTCATCATCAATGAATCCAAGCAGGACGATCAGTCATTCATTTACATCAATCAAGATATTGGCAACAGGATAAAAAACCATCAGATCGACGGTGTCCGATTCATGTGGAATCAGATCCTTCAAGATCCAGATCTTCGTCAAGGGTGTCTCTTATCGCATAGTATGGGACTTGGCAAGACCATGCAAGTCATTACGCTTCTCGTGGCAATTCAAGAGTCGAGCAAATCTTCGGATCCTAGCGTAGTATCGCAGATACCTGAGGATCTTCGGCCATCCAAGACGCTGGTGCTTTGTCCTGCTGGACTGGTAAATAATTGGATCGACGAACTGCTAACATGGGATGTGGACAAAATCCTGGGCGGTCCCTTTTCGATTGACTCAACCCTGTCTGAGGAGGAGCGGGCAACTACGTCTGCGAAATGGTCGCAGAATGGTGGTGTCTTGGTGATCGGTTATAACATGTTGAAACAAGTCTACGGTGCGAAGAGTGATGATGCGTTTTTTAGCGAACCGAATTTGGTCGTTGCAGACGAAGCCCATACTTTCAAGAACCCTGCGTCACAGAATCATATGACGTGTTCTCGGTTCCGAACTAAGAGTCGAATCGCCATGACCGGATCGCCATTGGCGAACAATATTGAGGAATACTACTTTATGATCGACTGGGTAGCACCTAATTTCCTAGGTCCGTTACCCGAGTTTCGCGAGATCTATGCGAATCCTATTCAGCAGGGCGTCAGCATCGATAGCGATGGTTACCAAAAGCGTAGAGCTCTGAAAATGCTCCAGGCTCTTAAAAAAACAGTTGCACCGAAGGTTCACCGAGCCACAGTCAAAAGTTGCATGGCCAAAGACTTGCCGCCTAAACGAGAGTTCGTTTTGTGTCTTAAGCCAAAGCCTTTGCAGGTCAAACTGTACAATCTCTATTTAACAGTTGACCGCGGAGCACTCCCTCAAGTTGAAGCGGCCGGGCCAAACGACATACTTTCTGTTATGTCATCACTTGGATTAATCTGCAACCACCCTTCTGAGTTTTTCAAAAATGGACAGCAAAGTAAAAATTCGAAGGGCGACAGTAAACAACCACGCCTTCCCCGAAGCGTCGCGTCCGGATTTCTTGATTCATTCGGCCCTGAATTGGGTCAACCATCCGCGTCCACGAAGGTCGAAATACTAATACAGATCTTGGATTATGCTCGAGACAAGGGAGACAAAGTACTTGTATTCAGCCAATCCATCCCCACGCTGAACTACTTGTCGACTCTTTTCACAAAGCAGAATAGGCGTTTCAATCGACTAGACGGAGGAACCGCGATGTCAAAGCGACAAGAACAAATCAAAAGGTTCAATATCAATCAGGCCGAGTTTTACTTGATTTCTACCAGGGCCGGCGGCATTGGCCTCAACATACAAGGAGCTAATCGTGTGGTGATTTTCGACTTCCAGTGGAATCCAGTGCATGAACAACAAGCCGTGGGGCGGGCATATCGCATCGGCCAAACAAAACCGGTCACCGTTTATTATTTTGTCACTGCCGGCACTTTCGAACAGGATTTACATGGCAGGACAGTTTTCAAATCGCAGCTTGCTTCTCGAGTCGTGGACGAGACAAACCCAATCAGTTGGGGCAAGAGGAACAAAGACCTGAGGCACAACATTATCGAGACAAAACAAAAGGAGTTGACAGGTCACATCGGGAAGGATAGTCTTCTTGATATACTAATCAATCAAAGCAATCAAAGCGGCGCTATCCAAGAGATAATCCCTACAGACACTTTTGAGGAGGAAGACGAAAGGGCGCCTTTATCTTTGGAGGAACAAAAGGAGGCTGATGACATGGTCAGGCTTCATCTACTTCGACACAGCAACCTGGAGGAGTTCAGAAGACTGAAAGAGGTGAGAGAGCTAAAGGACAAGCAGTCTTGTCAACCCGTATCTCGCCCAAATAATGCAGCTCCTTCCATGTCTCGCGATGAGGAACTGCCAGCTTCTGTCCTTACCCGTACTACGGTCGATATCGGCGATGCTCCCTCACTGCCAACGTCAGGTGTCCAGCTCTCGGCCCAATTACCATCAGCAACAGGCACAATTGACATAGCATCAGATGCTGCGCCGTCGGCACAAGCTTCCCGAGTATGTTCTCACGAGGATGTAAGAAATCTGCTGTACGACTAATCTTTCTTCATAGGCAAGTACACAGCATCACGCCAGCTTGATGCCCATTCCCGGGGCACAAACGTTTTTCGGCAATGATACGCGGGATTCGCCAAAGGCTCAGGGAGCTTCTGAAGCGAGCATCCCCGCATCCCCAACACCAACGACAGGAATGCAAGACAAAGTGAATCCTTTCATGCAATACAAAGATAATCCTTTCAATTCCGTGATTAAGAATCCTAGGAAAACAGAGTTTAGAGAGAGAATGTCTGGGAAGTTGAACCGAGTTTTAGGAGGACACCCTGCGTATCCTGGAGCAGCACCAGCCGAAGTTCTGGATAAAATCATCGACTCGATACACACAATTCGTCAAGGTCTCAAGCATGGCTTCCTACCAGACAGTCATCATTGGGGTACCCTCGTCAACTTCGTCGAGTATGATAGATTTGTCGTTGCTTTAATGTCCGGTGTCTTGAAAACGGATTATCTTGCTAATGCGGACATTGGTGAATTGGAGAGGAACATGGATGCCTTGAACAAACTGCCCCAAAGCGAGTTCGATGCGCGATTAGGGACAACCACCCCAGCATCAACGACAATTGGGGGGAAACAGTGACGTGCTGAAAACATCATACTTCCTTGCTTTAGTGTGGGGGACAGTAGCTGGAGCTTTTGGGGACTTGGCATGTGCCTGGTTTGGGTTTTTTCCCTTACTTTTTTTGTATTTAATCATGGCAGCTGGCATTTGCGTTGTGATACCCATGTAAGAGATGAACAAGAGCCGTGTCGTCGGGCACACGCACGTGCATTTTTAATTGGGGACCACCTCTGTATTTAGTTTCGTGCGACAGGCGACGCGACGGCTTAACATGATGAGCAGTCGGGCTTGTCACAATGGCTAGGTTTAAACGTCTAATCCATTCGTTCCCAAATGATGAATATAATACGTGACGTCGAGCAAGACTGGAAGTAGTTCTGAAGGACAGTTGGCCCAAGGCTAATTGATGTTGAGACGTCTTAATGTAGTTAAAGTGCTCGGAAGCTTCTGGAGCCGGATGGGTACTTGTTTAGGTGAAGTGAACGCGGGGAAATGACCACGGCATATTATTCAACCCTGAGCCAAGGCAGCCAATGAGAGCTGAGTTGTTGATCCACGAGCCGGTGCAAACTTTATACGCCGACTTTGCACGGTGCAAGTTGTATGTGGATTCATATGGGGCGGCTACTTTGTACCGTTATGGCCCACTTCTGTGGTTTTTCTACTGCCTTTTTGCATGAGGGAGCCATTGTAATAGCAGCTCTGATGATAATGTGAAGCTATTCACAGTAATCTCATGATGCTATTATTGGCAATGCATAATAGGCACATTAATGTGCTTATAGAGGCGCTAATAATATGTATGATAGTGTATGTAATAGGGCTCTTTGCAATATCCCTAGCCTTTGCTGCCAAAGGTCATTATCAGTGTCTTCATCCACGATGATTGAGGTGCAAACTTTGCACTGGTGCAAATTTTGTGAGTGGACTACGCAAAATGCAAATTTGTGCCTAAAAAAATTGGCAAAATTTGCTTTATTCTTGGCATCTAATCCTTTTGCAGGCATTTACGCGGCCCTAGTCAAAAAGATACATCGTGAACGGGAGGATATGGTGTTTATGTATGCAATTTAGACAAAGTTCCATAAATATTTATGGAACTTGGCTGACAAAAATGGCTAGCGCGTCCGGTTATGTGCATTTTGCACTCGCTTACATGTAGGATCTATCTCCGGCATGCCACTCTTGCCGGCCCGACTGACGGCGACACTTCCGGATATCCCTAACCCAGCCCAGACAAACCCTCCCTCGCTCTTGCCGACAACCCGCCGATTTTCTTCTCACACAAAACCCTCACCGTTCTGATTATTCACATTGGAAGATTACGTTGCTTTGCAGAGCCCTGCGATTTAGCTTAGAACACGTTCGACGTTGTCAATCAGCGTCCCTAACTCTACTGTTTTGGCAATTGAGCCTCAACAACGATGGATTCCGTTCTTCGCCAGTCCAAGGCCATGTGCCCGTTCTTGAAGGCTGCCTCGCCCGCCACCCTCCGTGCTTTGTCCACCTCGGCTCGTCCAAAGCCATCGCCCTGCGGAGGCACCATGTCCAAGCTTCAGGTACTTGGACATCGCTGCCCCGTCATGGGCAAGGCTATGGCCGTTCAGTCGGCTAGAGCCGGTGCGGTTGCGACTGGATTGCGTGCCTTTTCTGGCCAGCCCAAGACTGGCAAGGCTCGCATCCACACCAGCGGGCTTCAGGAGGCTAGGACTGTTGATGGCCCCATCATCGAAACCCGCGAAAATGGTTCGTTGAATATGCAAGATGTGTGATACTTCCGGAGTGTACAGGTTTGCTTACTGACCCGTTGTTGTGCTCTATAGTTCGCCGCGCTCTCGGCCACAATGGTGGTTCCATCGACAAGTTCAACTACGAGGGCTTCTACACCACGGAGTTGGACAAGAAGCACAAGGACAAGTCTTATCGATATTTCAACAACATCAACCGTCTCGCCAAGGAATTTCCCCGTGCTCATATGGCGAACAAGGATGAGCGGGTTACGGTTTGGTGTGCCAACGACTATCTTGGCATGGGCCGAAACAAGCGAGTCCTCAACACGATGAAGGAGACGTTGGACGAGTACGGTGCCGGTGCTGGTGGAACTAGAAACATTTCTGGACACAATAGGCACGCTGTTGAACTCGAAGACACGCTAGCCAAGCTGCACGCCAAAGAAGCTGCCTTGGTCTTCAGCTCTTGCTACGTGGCCAACGACGCGACGCTCGCGACGCTCGGCAGCAAGATGCCGGACTGCGTCATCTTGTCCGACAGCTTGAACCACGCGTCTATGATTCAGGGCATTCGTCATTCCGGCACCAAGAAGGTTGTGTTCAAGCACAACGATGTTGCAGACCTGGAGGCTAAGCTTGCATCCCTGCCGCTTCACGTGCCAAAAATCATCGCTTTTGAGTCTGTGTACAGCATGTGTGGCTCTATTGGCCCCATTGAGGAAATCTGCGACTTGGCCGACAAATATGGCGCCATTACCTTTTTGGACGAAGTTCACGCCGTCGGCATGTATGGGCCAAACGGCGCTGGCGTGGCCGAACATCTTGATTGGGAAGCTCATCAGAAGGGATCGACTCGGGACACCGTCATGGACCGTATTGATATCATCACCGGTACTCTCGGCAAAGCCTATGGGTGTGTTGGAGGCTACATCGCAGGCAGCGGGAAATTGGTTGACATGATTCGATCCCTAGCCCCGGGTTTCATCTTCACCACGTCGCTTCCACCAGCCACAATGGCTGGAGCCAAGGCGTCCATTGAGTATCAGATGGAGTACGACGGCGATCGTAAGCTGCAGCAACTGCACACGCGCGCTGTCAAGGAGGAGCTCCATAATCGAGACATCCCCGTCATTCCCAACCCTTCTCACATTATTCCAATCCTGGTTGGCAACGCGGAACTAGCCAAGGCTGCGTCCGATATGCTTCTTCAGGATTATCAGATCTACGTGCAATCGATCAACTACCCGACCGTTCCAGTCGGCCAGGAACGGCTCCGCATAACTCCTACGCCGGGCCACACTAAGGAATATCGCGATGAGCTTGTGGAAGCCGTTGATCAGATCTGGACTCGCCTCGGAATCAAGCGTACGTCGCAGTGGGCTGCCGAGGGGGGTTTTATTGGGGTCGGTAAGCAGGGCAAGGTAGAAGAGCCTCTGTGGACGGATGGACAGCTGGGCATTGAGCAGGCAACCAAGGAAATGAAGGCAAACGGACGTCCGGACGGCAGCTTCACCGAAGCTCTGCTCGAGCGCGAGGGTAGCAACGCCACACGACTTGCTGGTCGCGTTGCAGCACGTTAGGTTATGCTGACGAGCAATTTTCTGACAACGAAATTATGATGCTACGTCATCGTTCGTCGAATCGGTTGCAGTAAACAGTATTATGGTCTTGCTGGCATCGGGACTCGCCACGCACTGATCACCGCACAGCTGCCCACTTTTCACATGTAAATGACTTGCGTCCACTTCTGCCCCAACACTTCTTGTACAACACTTCTTGTACAAAAGAAGAAGGATTTGCCCTTATTCTAGACCCCTCCTCTAGACAGGCGCAGTGAATGGGTCATGACAGGCCAGGCAAATCAATTGAACTATAGCTGTTATGCGGCTCACCGTTTTGACAAGACACTTGCCGATTCAATTCTCCCATGACTTACTCGGTAGACTCTGTATGATGTATGAGCGCCTGTCTCAAACCGCATGACTGGGACATTGAATAACGCCGAAACCCTTTCCCAAACAACCAAGCAAGCTGGAGAAGCCCACGAAGTATAATGCTGGGAAGATGGAGTAAAGCTGACTGGATCTATCGACCAAATTGTGGAAGCAGAGGGGGGTCAGTTGAGTGAAATGGAGAGTAGAGTAAAGGGGAAATGACCAGGCGGCTGCTGGCGGCATGGCTCATCAGCATAGCTCATCAGCCAGCAAAGGCAGTGGCAGAAGTCGCTTTCCTGGGACTGTTTCGGGGTGGAAGATGCATCGGAAGCTTGTCGCGGAACAGGCCGTCATTGGCGACAACTTTCTGAATCCCTTTTCCAGTGTTAATGCAGCAGCCAGGTCACGGGACCCACCCACCCCTTGGCATGTACCTCTCTGTACCTCTGAATAAGCTCTAATAGCTACATGTAGCTCTAAACGCGTTTAGTAGCATTTGTTATATAACGGTTTTCGCAATACTATCTAAAAAAAATAATAATGACCTTTCCACAAAGCTAGGCAAATTGAGGCAGGTAGCGTAGCTAAAAGAGGCTTCTTAGAGAGGCTTCTTAGCGAGGCTCGCGATGGAGGCAATTCGTAGGGGCTGCACACAACGCGTTACTTTTTGCATATACCTCTGGAAATTACTAGTACTTATATTATAGGAAAGTTTGCACGTAAATACAAGTACCGCTTGATGCCCCTTGTCTTAATTGGTCAGCTAGCCTTGGTGTGCCTTGGTGTGACCTGGCTGCTTGCTGCCTTAACACTGGAAAAGGAATGGCACTTAACAACCCTGGCCTGGTTCCCTTGTCTTGCCCTTTCTTGCGTCGCTGGGCGTCGCTGGGCGTCGCTGGGCGTCATGGTGCCGGCCATCTGGACCTATATGCTGATTGGCCCGCAGCGATGAGCAAAGCTGTCAAGTCAACGCCTTGGCGTCGCCGCATGTCGCGGAGCGGAGGAGCGGTGCAATTTCGACTGTCCGCCTCCGTTCCTGCCAGTTGTGACCTGGTTGCATGTGCAAGGATGGATCGTGCGGTGGACCCATCAGACCCGTCAACAAGTAATAAAGATGTGGACCGTGGGTAGCGGCAGACCAAGAAAAGGCTGGTTCCGCGACGTCAACTGAAGTTTAACGTTGAAACGCATGGATGGACTAGACTCGCTGACGATTGCGGGGGCCGCGTCGTCTGGAGTCATTACTTTTACCCCTTGAGCGTCCCATCTTATCCCATCTTATTTTCTCAGCGTCATCAATGACTACTTGCCACGTTGACTGAGTTTGTTCGCCGAAATCATCATGCGCGGGTGACATACGAAGACACACCGTCAGGTCCGAACCAACTCCCTTCTGCGACTTACACTGCCCGACGCCCATCGATACAGCCTGCCTCGTCCTTATCGACTGGATAGCTGCCCGTTCGGCGCGCTCAACTCGAAGAAAGAGGGAACCAATATGCAAGCAACACAGAAAGGGCCCAAGGCTTGCACTACATGTGCCAAGGCCAAAGCTCGATGTATTCCAAGAGCAGATGGTGGAGAGAAATGCGAAAGGTAAGCATGTCGCAATCTTGTGTGTTTTTGCACTTGTAGTGTCCATCTCGTGATGTAGAAGAAGGCATGTGAAAGTGTATTTTGGAGACTTTTTCCCCCTTTTTCCCCCACGATTCCATTCTTTCACTCGTCTACTACCTACTCTTGGGAATATCAAGGCAAATGCCTGACCTCATTGCCCCGTAAACAGATGTCACAGACTCAAGAAGGATTGCTTCTCTCGTCCACCTGCCCCCCCGAGGGTGAAGAAGAGACCCAAGAGATCCAAAGTTGCTGAGCTCGAAAAGAGGCTGAACGAGCTGTCGTCTCAGTTCGAGTGTGCTCAGCCCAGCAATGCCTCTGTCAGCAATGCTGCCTCCTCGCCACCACCGAGGATGTCCAAGCCCCCCGAGAGATCTGATCTGTACTCATTTGAGCACCTGTTCCCATCGCCCAGTCCGACCGGAGACGATGGGCATGAAGCATCAGCGTGGAGTCCTGAAGTCATGAAAGAGTTGGACTCGCCCTGGCCACTACCCTCCGAGGGCGAGGTGCTACTCATGGTGTATCGTGAGGTGTTTGCCGAATACCTTCCCTTCGTCATCATCCCTCGAGAGATGTCATCTACCGTTCTTCGCTCGCAGCGTCCGTTCCTCTGGAAGGCTGTCATGCTTAGTGCTTCTGTCTTCGACTCGACCAGACAGTGCAAGCTCGGAGAAGAGCTTTTGGCAGATATTGGCAAGGCATCTATCGTCGATGGATCTAGAAGCCTCGACATTCTCCAGGCAGTGGAGCTCTTGCTTGGATGGTACGTAATGTTATTTCCTGAATAATTATTGGAAGCCGGGTCTGTGACTAACAAAAAACGCGTGCAGGTGGTTTTTCGCATTGAAGAGCTCTCAAGCCACCAATTTGTTGTTCCTGGCTAGATCCATGTGCCTCAATCTGAGTGCCATGTCGTATGGGTCCCAGGGCGAGGACATCAAGTATGGCCCATTGGATCATCTCAGAGCATACGCCGGCACGTACTACCTCAACACGGTGTGAGTTTGATCTATTGTCTCTTTCTGGTAGAGATTGGGAGTATTACCTGAGATTCTAATGTAGTCCTTGACCAGTGTTTTCACGGCCAACAAGAAAACAGACGTTCTCATGAACACAACCCAACTCGACTATTGCTGCAAGGTCATTGAGGCTACCATGGAATACCCGTCCGACGAGTACCTCATCAAGCTCGTCAAGATCCAGCAACTCGCACAAACCATCTCGATGACAATGGCAGCCGACGGCGTGGCCCCTCCCATGTCTCTGCCCTTGGTCATGGTGGTGCAGTCATTCCAAGATCAGTTGGATACCTTTCGAGCTTCTTTGCCACCTCATCTGATCCACAATAGTAAGTCCTGCAGCCATCATTTTTCTCAAGATAATTCCGACAAGGGCCTTGTGCTAACGTTTGATTTCTAGCCACCTTGCGCTGCCACATCGCGATCGCCGAGACCCTTCTCAAAGACATCGCCATTTCCGATCAACGATGCAATTCCGAGAATATGCAAGTATCGGATCGCTTACAGATCCTCTGGGGGTGTATCCAATCGTTGAATGAATTTTTCGAAATTCGTTTTGCTGAGCCAGAAGTGGAAAAACCTCGATTCTTGATTATTATGGCATCCGACTTGGCCTATACGCTCATCACTGGCATTAAACTTCTGACCCTCCAGCTACCAGGATGGGATCTGCACAGCATCACGCAGAAACTCGACATGGTCACAATTTTCGGCAAGCAAATTGACCACATCACCGACGTCATTGTCAAGCGCAGGAGCGGTCTTCTTTCTCCTGACCGATGCGACGACATCGAGGACCCGCTCGAGCGCCTGGTGCGGCTTATGAGGACTGCGCAGGAGCTCGTCAACATGCACGTCAGTGGCGAATCGCCTCTCACGATGGCAGACGGCACGAGCAGCGTGCCGTTGCGAGACATTGTGAGTGATGCGTCGTCATGGGGTGTCGACGAAAGCCATGGTCTCATTGACCTGGCCACATGAAGCACGATGCGGTAGTACGACAATGTCTAATGTATTTCCCCGGGTTTTGGCTGTGAAACACGCATTTGCACGAGTCACCGTCGCCCATGATGGCGCCAACTACACGGCCCCCGCAACGCGACTGTGTGGAATGGCGTTGGACACCCGACAAGTGGCCTGGAGTTGAAACCGGAATAAAGGCATGTACAGGACTGCCTATGCATAGCGATATCGACATCCCCTGATTCGAAATCGGTTGAAAAAAAAACTTGTCGGCTTTTTGAATCGGCAAACTTGTACGAATGGCTATGGTTATGAACTGTCATGTACAGTATTGCAATCGAATGCACTTCAATGTGTTCATCAAATTGATGGCCTGTAAGCTCGGGATTCTCTCTCCCACTTTGAGTCAACAGGCGCTTTCTACTGCATTTCCGCATCGCTTTTGAGTTAGAAACATCACTACATCACTACATGGCGTCTCAAGTTTTGATTCTCCCAAACAATGTCCTACGTCGGAACTACTGCTCCTCCTCAACATCTACAACAGCAATCTTGGCCAACGCCAGCCACCCAAGTTCCCCACGAGCAGTAGCCTTTCGGATCCCGTACAGCTCGTCCAAAAACGCAGGAACAAAAGACCCCGGTCCTCTGACGTGCTGCCTCCCCGCCGCCGTCTCCGCCGCTATGCCAAACATGACCGTCCCTGCAACAGCAGCAACGAGCGGGTCTGTGTCATAGGCAGCGGCCATGGCACTGACCGTTGTGCCAAGGGTGCAACCTGATCCTGTAATCATGCCGAGTAGTTCGTGGCCGTTGTCGACGCGGACGGTCCGCCTGCCGTCGCTGAGAAGATCCGTTGGCCCCGTCAGAAGAACAACACATCCTCTTTGACGAGCGAGTGACTTGACGAGGGCGGCGCGCTGGGCGATGCTAAGTGACGATGCGGAGTCGACGCCTCGCTGGGTGACGGTTGCTCCGTGGACGGTCTGGATCTCGGATTGATTGCCCTTGATGATGGTGAATGAGCCGGAAGAGAGGAGGGTCTTGACGGCTTTGCGGCGAACGGATGTAGCTCCGGCGCTGGGGTGTGTCAATGATTTCCGCTCTCTACTGATTCATGGTTGCGGGGAAAAGAGTATCATAGTACCCAACTGGATCAAGAACGACAGGTCTCTCGGCCGCATTGTAGGCCCGCAAAGCTTGAATATAGTTCTTCATGCCCTCGGGCGTTACTGTCCCCATGTTGAGAACGAGAGCACCGCCCAGATCAGCCAACTCGTCGGCCTCTTCTGCGTAGTTTGACATGATGGGGCTGGCACCTATCGACAGGGCGACGTTGGCTGCGAAGTTCTGGACGACCTGCGTGCGGTGCCGCCGATGGGGAGATGAATCAGCTTGATCAGTGCTGCACTGGGTTTTTTTTTTGCAAGATGGAAAAAAAACCACCTACCAAGTTGGTCATGTTATGCGACAAGGGCGTCTTGTGGCCCACCGCGGCAATGACATGTGGAATTTTTGCGCAAATCACTTGACTCAACAGGTGTCTCGACGCCGCAGCCGGATCGTCCGCCGCAATAATGGCGCTCACCACTGCTATTCCGTCCAGGCTCTTCTGCGGCGACGCGCTCTGCGAGAGGACCGTGGAGGCGTTGGATGCGTTGACGCCGCCTATACAGACGGTCGGGGTGGAGGAACGGCCTTGTTCGTGGAGGGCATGGAGGATCTCGCTGACGCCGGATGGGCCGATGATGGACTTGGTGTCCTTTTTGCTATGCCGCGTTGTACATGAGCGTTAGCAAAGTCGTCGATGGGGTCTGCGGTCCGCGTCCAACATACGTCGCAGTGGCATAGACGGTTCCTATCCCGAGATAATCTGCACCAGCGGCGCATGCCCTGAGCGCCTCATCCTTGGAGCTTGCCGTCACGCCAATGATCTTGCCCGGTCCCAAGAGCAGTCTCGCTTGTTGAAGCTCTAAGATTTATTTTCCCCCATCGTATCAAGCAAATCAGCTTTTCCGGCGGTGCAAACTGAGGGATGAAACAAATCTTGTGTCAGCGAGCCAACGAACCCATGTCATCCTGGCCAATGTGTACGCCCTCGCAGCCAATCTCGACAGCGACATCGACTCGGTCGTTGATCAGCAGCGGCACGCCATACTTCTGCGTGACCCGGTGCAGCTTGCTTGCCATGGACGTGACATGCTCCCTGGAGCCGTTTTTGTCGCGGTACTGCACGATGGTGACGCCGCCGCGGAGAGACGCCTCGACGACATCGGGTAGGTCTTTGGCGCCGAGGATGGCGGGCGTGGAGTCTGTGACGAGGTAGACGGAGTAGTCTGGCTTTGAAGCCATTATTGGGACAGACTGTGCTTCTTTCGGGTACGCGTGTTGGAGGTGGAGATGAGGTTGTTGAAGTTGAGAGTGCGTGTTGTTATTCAGTCGTCTGACTGGTGCGGACTTGTCTCGAGATGAGTGGAGCCGTTGGTTGTGGGATGGATGGGACGAAGTGCTTGCATGGACCTGGGACAGAATCTTATCGGTGTTTTTCGATAGAAGGACAATTTTATGCAATGTAGTATTCTCATTCATTAGGTACAGAAAGGAGCCAAGTTCTTCGTCTGCCGCCTATACTATGTAACTAACATCTTGACCCCCCCCCTCCCCCCATATTGCTAGAGTGTCGGGTTTTTGATAGTGGGTTCCGTGCATCACTTCTTTTTTTTGGTCGGTCCCACCATCAACGTTTGAAGAAATACACACATACATGTTACCGTTTCGACATCGCAACACCACAACTTCCTTGGCTCATCGCGCACAAAACATGTCTGTCTGAACTATCCGTTCACAGCGCAAGACGCCACAATGACTCGGTTTCGACCGTGTATAGACCTTCACGCCGGACAGGTCAAGCAGATTGTCGGCGGGACGCTCGACAGCTCATCGTCAGCCCTGCAGACCAACCATGTGTCACAACATCCGCCATCACACTTTGCGCAATTGTACAGAGACAATGCGCTTGAAGGCTCGCATGTCATCATGCTGGGCCCGGGAAACACCGAGCCCGCGAAGCAAGCGTTGCTGGCGTGGCCGGGTCATCTGCAAGTTGGGGGTGGGATCAACGACGAGAATGCGAGGGAGTGGATGGAGGCGGGCGCATCCAAAGTGAGTTTGGCTCCATTCGCGCTCGCGCTCGGCTGTCCGCGAGATGCATCTACTCACGGGGCATCAGGTCATCATCACATCATATCTGTTCCCGGAAGGACACTTCAGCCAACCAAGGTTGGACGCCGTCCTCGAAGCCCTGGGCGGTGACAAGAACAAGCTGGTCATTGACCTCAGCTGTCGTCGTCGCGGAGATGATTCATGGTTTGTCGCCATGAACAAATGGCAGACCTTGACGGACATGGAAGTCAACCGAGGTAAGAGCGTCTTTGTTGCAATTGCTCGCCGTGTCTCGCACTCGGCCGGGCCAGCGGGGAAATGGGGACGATGGACGACGGACGACGGACGACGGACTGACCACGATGTATTCTTTCTCTGCAGAGTCGATTCAGGCCCTGGAGCCATACTGCTCCGAGTTTCTCATCCATGCAGCTGACAATGAGGGCCTGCAAAAGGGCATCGATGAGAAGTTGGTGGAGCGGTTGGCAGAGTGGTGTTCTATCCCCGTCACGTATGCTGGTGGGGGGAGGCATTTGGAGGATTTGGAACTGGTCAAGAGGCTGAGCGGGGGCAAGGTAGATCTCACGATTGGCAGTGCATTGGATTGCTTTGGGGGAAAGGGTGTCAAGTTTGATGATTGCGTGGCGTGGAATCAACGGCAGCAATTGGGTTTTGGTCTAGGGCACAAGGGAGAGAAAAGAGGGAAGAGTGGGCAATAATGTGACTATGATGGGATGACTTGGCTTTTCCTTCACATCACGTTCTACGGTGCGTCTGATCACATCGGACGCAATGAGCAGACTACCAGTGAGACACAGCAGAGAACTGAACAACAACAGACATTGTTGCCTCGTGGCACTGTTTTGGCCTTTCAATGGCATTGTTGGTTGGTTTATTGCACGGAGTAAGTCCGTATTTCAAGATGAAACATCCCTCAGAGCCGGTTGGCCAAGGAACAACAAACGGACTGTGCGAAAGACGCGCGAATCAATATCGGCACATGCCTGGCAATACCGCCCCCCTTCCGAGAACTATTGTGCTCCGTACAACCCTGGACGGTGGCATGGTCTGGGATAGATGTTAAAAAAACACCGCGGAACGACCTATCATACTATGCCGTGATACCTGCTCGTTCACAACAAGCGAGCCCAGCCAAGCGGCGACGAGTCTGGGGTGCCGGATCTGATACACGAGCTTCGATGAATTGACCAGACGTGATGATCCGGTGTACTCAGCAACTCACTCACTCTCGTAGTCTGGCGCTGTTCCAGCTCTGGACCCTTCCGATGAATCGGGTCATGACGTGCATGGGGGAAATCGAGCGAGCCATCGTTCAGAGAGACTTGACGGCCGATAACGGCCGATTACGTCAAAGGTTGGTTTGAGAGAGAGAGTGAGAGGAGTCTGGGTTGGATTCCAGGCCCATCGTTTCGTGTTCCCTTAGCGTCTCGGACCCCGGCTTGCTGCCATGGCGACTCTTTATCGCCTGCAGAAGAAACGAACCAGAGCCAAGCCCCCGCTGTGCGAGCTGGGCAGCTGACTGGCTTCAGCGTCTGCAGCCACTCGCGGCTTTATCAAGTTAGCGCATCCTTCAGTTGCGCGTGGGGGGGGGGGAGGGGCGGAAGCGTACGGAAGCGCATGTCACAGAGCCCTGAGAGCCGAGGGGTCGTTGTTTCCCTGACAACCACTCCTCGAGCTCTATAGCACTGTTTTTCGCCACGGAGCCAATCACAATCCTTGATGATGGCTGTGAAGAGCATTCCTTAAACACTCCCACCCGCGACATAATAGCGTCCCTTTTTCCGTCAACAACGCAACAACACAGCCGTCGTTATTTCTTCTCTGACCATCGCCGTGAAGAGCTGGTGTAGATTGAGCGCTTTCCTCTGCACAGACGGTCCTTTGTGCTCGCTCGACTCAGCCTGCTCGCAAAGTCGAGTCTTTGCCCATTTTCGCGTCTTGTATTCAATCGCCCAGATCGACTTCTCGTTGGAAGCCGACGGGAACTCCCTCGTTGCAGGTCTTGGGCCCATTTCATGACGCCAAGTCCCTCACAGCATTCCAAACCACCAAATCAAACCATTTTCGGACCATCGCTGAGTCTCACACATTCCTGTGCTGTTCGGTTCTGCAACACCTGAACGACCCCCCCCAAGCTGTGATCACCATGGCCTCCGAGCCGGTATGACAGATCTCACTTTTTGTCCCCGCGAACCATACTAACGCTCAGATCACAGGTGCATCCCCTTCACATCTCCAAGAACACACCATCCTCTTCGCCAACCAGGAAGATGGCAAGCAATTTACCTCGCCCTTTGAGCGAGATTTCCTCTAGCGAAAAGAGGCGAAACTCGCCGAGCTGGCACACGAATTCTTCCAAGGTAGGTCCCAACTTGTTCATTGCAATGATGCCAGACTGCCGTCCCGGAATGTTTCGTTTGTCTCGCATAGTCCCGAACCACTGATGGGATCTGACATGCTCTCTGGTACACCTTCGTCGCCGACTCTGGGGCTGACTCTCGTGATACAGAAGGCTGCGCTGCCTGGCAACGACTCCTCGCCATTCCAGTCTTCACCTCTTGATTCTTCGACTTCGCCTCGCCTCTTCTGGAAAAATCGCAACACTGAGAATATGCTCCATGGGGGCCGCTCCGGTTCGCCATCGCCAAATCGTCGTTCTTCCATTGAGCGCCTCCAAAGAGCATCCCGCGTCAAGAACAGCAACATTTTAGCACTTGAACAGAAGCAAGAATATGATCCTACTCGAATTCCGCACATTGAAAGACCCCTCTCCAAGGTCCAAGGAAGCGTTTTGAGCTCTTCATCAAGCTCCGCCAGCTTTCGCTCTTCAGACTCAGATCACCAAGATTTCGACAACAGGTCGAGCTTGTCGATGATGAGCCCATCCAAGGTCTCGCCACAACTGCCCGAGATTACTGAAAAATCAACAAGGGCACCGAGAAAAGATCAAGCATCGCCGACAAAGTCTTCTCTTTCTCCCACAAAATTCACCAAGAATACATTTGATCCAGCGGCCGGGACTTGGTCCGGCCACTCATCGTTGGTTGGTGAGGACAACTTTTCGGACCCTCGCTACTTGCTTCGCCACCCCAAGAGTGTCACTTTTGACGCTGCACCGCCTCAGATCAACGAGTATGAGATGGCCACACCTGACCTCTCCTCTGTTGGAACCAATTCACGAGAAGGCAGCTACGAATCCGTTGAAGACGACGACGACGAGGATCTCTACGATCCAGCCCGTGTTGATATAGACGAGAGCTTTGATGAGTCATTGGAAGACACTGACAAGACTCCCGTCGTTGGACCTGACGACTGGCGCGGCGAGTGTCCCGCGGTCCATCGGGGAGAAACTGCCGACAAATACCAAGGCAGCCCGATGCCGGAGAAGGCCCCCGTAATGGCGACAGGTGGCCGCACGACTCCTACAAACAAGCGCTCTGACTCGGCCAACTCGAATGGAGATCATAGGCCGTTGCCCCCTCTACCTGGCGCTGGAGATGCCAGACGCGGATCTACAGGGTCTGCCAGAGCTTCGCCCGGTCTGTCTGCCACAGCAGAGAGAATGCTGGGTGGCTCGCATCGAAGCTTACCTCCTCCACCGCCAGCCTCTGCGTCCAAGTCCGATATTCAGAATATTGGTAGTCACAAGATGACGCTCGAGGAGCGCTTGAAACTCATGATGCTCTCGGACGATACTGACGCCAAGTCTGCCGCTGAGCAACAGCGGGAGCGCAGACTGCGACGAGGAAATGGCCGTGAACGAGGCTCAACACCACACTCCGAGGCTGAATCAGAGACGGCTGCGGAGGCTCTCGAGGCTGACGATACCATTGGAGACATCTCTGGTCTGGACTTCCAGATGCCGCCAAAGATCTCACGAGAATCCATCATGCGCCGCGTCAATGGCAACGGTCCCACTGAAGAAGGATCCGAGTATCTCTTCTCGCCTCCTGGTCCTAGCCCTCAGCGTGGCTTCTTGCATGACCCCGAGGGATCCGTCATGGATCTGGACCCTGACGTGCCTATTCCGTCCACGGAAGACTCTCTGGTCGATGACGAAGATGAGTACCAGCAGGAAGACAGCGTCATCATAACAAGGGATACTGAAGAGAATGACGATGATGTTTCGGAGTATGACCAAGACGAGGAGACTCTAGCCGGCGATGAGGAGGACGAAGTGCTTGATCCGGAATGCCATGATCAACAACACTCTAATCAAGAGCAAATTGAGGTCACACCAAAGACTGAGGAACACATTTCAGTAAAGCAAACGTCTCCACTGCATTATCTCAAACTTGACGTTTCCTCGACTGGCCTGGGACTCGATGACGCCGACGATCCCTACATCTCACCAGCCCCCGTCAACGACCTAGCGAAGGATCAAAAGACCGAGACAGCAGTCCAAGACACTCTTGAGCCAGCCAAACGACCTGTTACGCCTACTCGACGGTTATCAAAGCCTGAATACGACGGCAGTGGTTGGGGCGAGCCTGATGAGGAAGAGTACTCGGAAGACCCCGGTACGCCCGACTCAGTCATTCACCACTCTGTGCCTGAAGAGGAAGGGCTGGAACCTCCTGCTATTCCCGAGAGAATTGCAACGATCAAGGCTCCAGGAGCCAAGCTCAAAACCCGTCTGTCCAATACGCCCTCGGATCTCGCCGCCATGCGAGAGGCTCGCCGGCAGGTCAGCCAAGAGGTTCCCATTGTGCCACCTATTCCTCAAAAACACCGCAACCGAGAGTCAAGGGACATGGGCACTGAGCAGGTCTTGGGCCCAGACGACTACGTCATGCGCCACCCGAGCTTCAAGAACCGCAGCCTTACCTTGGATATTGACATGGGTCTCAGTCTTGATCAAGATTTTGAGCGAGTGATTGAGGCACAGAAGCGCGGTTACCTGATGAGACAGAACACCAAGGTCATTACGGCCAGTGACAAGGACGGCGATGAGCACTCAAGAGCCAGATCCGCTCAGAATTCGCCCGTCAAGCAGAATCGACCCGAGTCATGGGTCGTCGAGCCGTGGAATGCAGGGCCTCGCCCACGAAGCACTCGCAAGCGTGCGACCGGTACCAATGGTGCCGTTCCGCCGCTGCCTGGACACGAAAGCAACGCTACTACAGTCCATCGAGCAACCGAGGAAGATATGCAGTCCGAAGCAGCCACCATTGACAGCGGCGAGAGGGGCCGTCTCTTTGTCAAGGTTTTGGGGGTGAAGGATTTGGATCTTCCGCTCCCCAGAAATGAGCGCACTTGGTTCAGTCTTACCTTGGACAACGGCGTCCATTGTGTGACAACGGCTTGGCTTGAGCTGGCTAGAAACGCCCCTATAGGCCAGGAGTTTGAGCTTGTCGTGCCCAACGATCTGGAATTTCAGCTGACGCTGAATGTCAAGCTGGAAAAGCCAGCCTATTTGACTGCGCAGGCGGCGGGTAAGCCCACCAAGACCAAGACCTCGACCTTTAGCCGCGTCTTCGCCTCTCCCAGGAAACGCAGGGAGATGGATCAGAGGCAAAGGGAGGAGGAGCGTCAGCAAAGGGAGGAGGCCCTTGGACGGCAACGAAACGGGGCTCCATCGGGCTACGAGCTCCTGTCTCCCTTGTCAGCCGACGACGGTAGTTTTGCTCGGTCGTACGTTTGTCTGAAGGAGCATGAGCACCGTTGCTTTGGTCGGCCTTATGTGGCTGAAGTTGCCTGCTTCAATGAATGGGCCACCGAAGAGGAAAGCTTCGCGTCCAGCGTCAAGAGCAAGCGAGGAAACGCTGCAACGGCTGTTGTCCGCCGCGCTCCCTACAAGATTGGAAAACTAGAGCTTCAGCTGCTCTTTGTTCCTCGACCCAAGAACGCAACGGATGACGATATGCCCAAGAGCATGAACTCTTGTGTCCGAGAACTCAGGGCTGCTGAGGAGAGGCTGTCCCGCAACTGGGAGGGCCACTTGAGCCAGCAGGGTGGTGACTGTCCCGTAAGTAGACAAATCCTGTGAAACAAGGAACGCAAGAACGCAATGGCAAGACGAACTAACATGATGAATCGGTAGTACTGGCGCCGAAGATATTTCAAGCTTGTTGGCTCCAAGTTGACAGCCTACCACGAGGCAACCCGACAGCCACGAGCCACCATCAATCTGTCCAATGCCAAGAGGCTCATTGATGACAAGAGAGCTTTGACAGAGGCGGAGACGACTGGCAGAGGCGGCAAACGTCGGCGTTCTGCTTTTGCCGAGGAAGAAGAAGGATACATGTTTGTCGAAGAGGGTTTCCGAATCCGCTTCAATAACGGAGAGGTGATTGACTTTTACGCCGACACTGCAGAGGACAAGGAAGGCTGGATGGTCATCCTGTCTGACGTGGTTGGAAGAGCCAGCCCTGTCGATGAGAACAACGGAACCCGTTCACGAGCGAAGTGGTGTGACATTGTCCTTAAGCGGGAAGAACAGCTTCGCCGCAAAGCAGAGGGTCGACGCGCGCACTCGCGTCCAAAGAGCGCCTGCTCATAGACCCCCTCTTCTCTCCTCTTGACTCTTCTCTTCACCTTTGTTCTATATTTTCCGTGGCGTGTTTTTTGAGGTGTATGGATGGACACGCATGGCATGAAGCAACGAAGACGCAGACATGTCTCACGACACAGGCTACGGTTATAAAGCTTTGCGCGTTCAGCGTTTTATCGAGGCAGCTTGCCCCCCCACCACATTGGCTTTTTTTTTTTTTTGTACTCTTGCATCATTATGATTTCACATTTCGCAGGACGGGAGTGAGTGCAATGGTTTCTTATTTCTACGAGAGGTATGCGCAATCTCGGAAAGTTTAAACGGCGTCGCCGGTGTTTCTTTTGTTCTTTTTTTTTTTTCCTTCTAGTTAGCATTACCGATTCGGAATTCTATGTATGAAGTATGTACTGGTCTATGAAGGTTCATAATGAAAAAGAATTGATTCTCATAAAAAGCTGTTCGTCATGCCTGACTGAGAATTGTCCTGGTTGTGGAGTTGTATGCGCTGAGTGAAGTCGACTTGACAGGATCACGTGAGAGGTCAACTGGCACCCCCTGGCCACATCTCGCACTGCTGCAGTGATGCGCGGCAAGCTGGTTCCGTTGCGCAGATAGCCCTAGTACATAAGAGCAGCCTCAGCGTCCAATGGCAAACCACCTGCACCCGCCCCCGCCCCCGCCAGCCTCGTGCTTGCTGTGCTGCCCAAGTCTGGCCCTGTAGCCCACCACCAGTTGACCCCTAAAAACTGCCCGTAGCCTCACCATGCCTTGCCAACTTGCTGCGTTGCGTGCGTCAGGTTACATCCCCCATCCCAACTGACACCTCTCAGGCGGAAACACGCACGAAGCATCACACTCGGCTCTCTGTTTCCCCCTCAACCTCTCCTCCCATTGAATCTTGTTTGCACCCAAACAACCCTCCCCTACCTGTCCGAGTCCTTACGCTGCGCTGCAGCACCGAGTTGCTACATCATGGCCGGCCGATTCGTCCGGGCTTCCAAGTACCGTACGCATGCTCGCTCTTCTTATCCACGTCTCGCGTCCCGTCCCCCTCCCTTCTCGTCGCAAAAGCTACATAGCCATGGCAAGGCGGCATCGGCTGACATGTTGCACTAATTGACAGGCCACGTCTTTGGGAAGCCTACGAGAAAAGAGTTTTGCTACGACAACTTGCACATCAGTCGCAATGCATGGGATACGAATCTAGTCAAGGTGCGAAATAACCACGGAAACACGTCACTTCGTCGACGCCCGCCCCTTCCCCCCCCCCCCTTCCACGAGCGCGCCTTTGTGTGTTTGCGGCAACGAATCGGCCGTGTCGAACTTGCAGATAATACGAGATGAGAAGGCGATGTGATGTTTGAAGCGCACCATGATGGGCTAACAAGGTCTTTTGCGCAGGTCAATCCCGAATATTTGTCCGTCAACTGGGATTCCTCCGGCGGTGGCGCCTTTGCCGTCATTCCCTTGAACGAGAGGGGCAAGCTGCCGGATCAGATTCCCCTGTTTCGGGGACATACAGCCACGGTTCTCGACACGGACTGGTGCGTAATCTCCTCACTTTGACCATGTAGTCCCTTGGCTGACATGTTGTTGGGCTCCCATGTGTACAGGAATCCTTTCAATGACCGTGTGATTGCTTCCGCTTCCGAGGACGGCAAGGTCTTTCTGTGGGAGGTTCCCGAGAATTTTACGCTGTATACTGACGCAGAGGAAATTACCGATGTGTCACCCGTGAGCAAGCTTGCTGGGCACTCGAGGTACGACGAGACTTTTGACGTTTTCATCAACAGAAAACAAGAAGAGAAAGGAGTCTGGGTAGCTAACCTGATGGGGCTGCAACAGGAAAGTCGGACAGGTCCTCTTCAATCCGTCTGCTCAAAACGTCCTCGCATCGGCTTCTGGCGATTTCGCAGTAAAAATCTGGGATATCAGCACTGGTCAAAACCCGTTAGCTCTGAAGCACGCTGATATTGTGCAGAGTCTGTCATGGAACGCTAGTGGCACGATGCTTGTCACTACATCTCGAGACAAGAAGATCCGAGTGTGGGATGTTCGTCAAGAAAAGGCCGTTCACGAGGCTGCCGGCCACAGCGGCGCCAAGAACAGCAGAGCTGTTTGGATGGGAGAGCATAATCGATTTGCCACCACTGGTTTCTCGAGAATGAGCGAGCGTCAAATCGGCTTGTGGGAGCCTGGTCGAACAGAGCCTATCGGGGGATTCACCATGTTGGATTCAATCTCTGGTGTCTGCATGCCGTTCTGGGGTGAGTTTTCCAAGTCTACTGCTTCTCGTTGGGTTTGGCGAGCGGTCAAGACACTAACGGGGATTGGCGAAATGAAAAAAAAAAAAAAAAGACGAAGGATCAAACTGTTTATACCTTGCTGGCAAAGGGTAAGATTGACTTCCTGCAACGCAGACGTGAGGGGTTCATTGAGATGCTGATTGTGTACAGTGATGGAAACATACGTTATTACGAATATGAGAACGACAAGTTCGAGTTCCTCAGCGAGTACAAGTCGCCTGACCCGCAGCGAGGCATTGCCTTTTTGCCCCGGCGCGGCATCAATGTATGTGTGAAGCGCGAAAAAAAATTACCACACGGCACGAGTGGAAAATGCTAACGCGAGCGAAAAGGTGCAAGAAAACGAGATCATGCGCGCTTACAAGACCGTCAGCGATTCCTACATTGAGCCCATCTCTTTCACCGTCCCACGTCGCGCCGAGTCCTTCCAGGCAGACATCTTCCCTCCTGCCACTGGCACCAAGCCTGCCGTCGGACCTCAGGAATGGCTCGACGGCAAGACCGGCATCCCAGCAAAGATTGATCTTGAGAGCATTTACGAAGGTGGTGCGCCCAGGGAGATTCCATCTGACCACAAGCCAGCCGCCCAACCTACTCCAGCTCCTGTCCCTTCCTCTTCTTCTTCTTCTTCCACTCCTACTCGTATCAAAAAAGAAGAACCAAAAGAGGAGCCCAAGCAAGCACAAGTTACCCGTGGCACCCCACCACCATCCATGAACGATCAAAAGAGCTCCATTTCTGCCATGGCCAACAAGTACCAGGATAACGATGAGGACAATGAGGAAGAAGACGATATCGATGAGACATCGAGCTTTGAAGAGGTTTCCCGACCAGCTCCTCGAGGTACTGCTCGCGCCGAGCCCAGGCCCCTTCCTGTACCTGTCAAGATGCAGCCAGCTGCTGCGCCTGCTCCCGGGCCTGTCAGACCAGCATCTCCTGCCAAGACTCCCACTCCTGCGACTTCCACTCCATCTGTTGGGGTGGAAGCCTCCTTGAACGATATCAAACAGCTTCTCGAGAACCAGACCAAGATCATTACCGCCCAGAACGACAAGATCAACAAGCTCGTGAATGAAGTGGAATCGCTGAAGAAGAAGGTCAAAACGCCTGGATCCCAAGACCAGAGCGAGCGCATCAGGCAACTAGAGCTGGAGCTTGAAGAGGCACGATCGTAAAGAACTCGAACTCGAACTCGAACTCGAACGATTTGAACATGCCGATTCTGTCAGGAGCTCGGTCAGTTGAAGGGTTTATGATAGGACAGCCTCATCTGAATTACCGTGCTGAATGGGGTATTTGGCTACTTGGACGAGTTTATCTGTTTTTTCCCGTCTTGGACAGTGCAGGGCAATCAGGGCAAAACGAGGACTTATGTGGATGAATTTGGGGGGGGGTAACTTGGGGATCTTGTAGCGTATTGTATAAGAGCGAGACAATATCATGCATTGCGTTTGGTGTTGGTGCAGGCTTTGCGATGCCGTCATGATGCACATCGGCTGTTGGACTTGAATTATTACATGAGTGTGATATACCAGTGAGCTCGGTCACCGGTTCAGGCACACCTTGGTTGGGTCGCCTACCCTGCATGCAGCTGTCTTCATTTATCGGCTTTGATCCCCGCGCACAGCGTATTTTCAACCCAGATTAATGTTGCATTCAATGGTTTTATTCATTTGAATGCTTTCTACTTCTTTTTTCCCTCAAACAGTTGTTTTCAACACGATCTACCTGGAGAAACATGAAGTCGTTCCAATCACTGCGTCGAATTATGATCCAGAACGCAGTCTTACGGCCCAGAAACTCGTCGACGTCGACAGGTCGATGATTGCCCAACAAGACGGAAATGGATCCCTTCGACGGGTACTACACCCATTGACCAAATGATTTGGACCCCTCTCAATCCTCAATCCATCATGGACGGGACGGCACACCCACCTCTCCGGGAACCGAATTTAAAATCCCATGCGAACGCGAACAATGCATTCCTCGCAAAACAAACCCGGACCCGGACCCGGCCCTCATCCGTGCCAACAAGCTTGCCGCGTCCGTGTGGTTCCTCACAAGGCTCCTTCTTTCAGCGTAGAAAAAACCCGCGCCAGGACGTTTCAGAAAAAAAGCAAAACCCGTCGTGGCCTCTGCACATATCGTCACCGTTTCAAACATGACCTTGGTTGACGCCCGCGGGCCGCCATGCAATGCCAAGGGTACTACGGAAGACTTGAAGCAGGACTAATATGAGTGAAGATTTTCAGGATGAAACGACGCGAGTGGAATTGGTCCAAAATAGGTAAAGAACGTGTTTACTTGGTGAAACTTGGGGATGATGAATAGATGGAGTCAAATGCCAGGGGGGTTTTGGATTGCTCATTTGTTCTAGACTTTGATAGTGGACCTATTCATCCATCTGTGCCTGGTGCAGATACTTGATTTTTGAGCGGACGGCCATGGACGACGCATCTGTTTCATCGGGAGAGCTTAGTGTACAGATGGGCCAGCTTTTGTGGCAGGTATACTGAAGAGGATTGATTAGGCTTCATGACTATGGATTACATTTGACACTTTTCTTTTTACCATTTGAAAAACAAAAGTCGACTGGGAGCTCAAGAGCGAACCAGGCAGTCAAAGGTACTTCTGACCCCGAGTCTTGTTTCTTTCCTTTTCAGTCTTCAGCCACACATGGGCCGTGGCATGGCGAACAGACGTATAGTCAGGGGTTCTTTACGATCATGTCGAGAAGTCTCGGGCGGGATGGCGGCGGTTCCGGAAGATACAAAAAGGAAAAAAGAGGCCCGTCGAGGCCCGTGGGTCCGTGGGTCCGGGGGAACGAGCGAAAGATCAAGTAGGCCGATGACAAGTTCACCACCGACACCGAATCCTTCTGCGGAGACATAGGGCCGGGGTCACAGACATTTGTCGAATTCAGTGATTCGTTGTACTTGCCGTTGACAAAGAACGACCGAGCAGGAATGTGTCAAGACCATCTATCGGGCCCCACGACCCGTACATACATACGCCTTCATTGACTAAAAGCGAATGGAGCTCAAACATGGGAGAGTTGAACCGGCTGGGACAATCACTCAAAGACTCAAGGACTCAAAGACGAGCAGAGACGAGCCCATCTGGCGGGTTCGGGGATTGGGAGATTTGGTCATGCTAGTTCCAAGTCATGTGTTGTAGTTCTTGCGGCCACACAGATCCTGCCGATGGGTGTCTGAGAACTGCTCACTCATCGAGCAAGACTAGATAGATTGGTAGAGAGAGACACGCACCGAGAGGAATGGCGGACCATGAAGGGGGTAGTAAATAAACATTCAGAAATCTGCAACTTGTCGCACCATCATGTAGCCTTCCGGTCTGTTTCTGATTGGGCTGGTGTGCCAGACGAACCTGAGCTCTCAAAAGGGCGGGCTGCCCAAAGAGTCGAATTAGCACGTCCTGTCATATCCAACAATCGGCTCGTAAGAAAACGGCAGCAAGCCACGCGCATCAAGAGCATCAATCTCGTTCAGATGGGAAAACATGTCTCCCGCATCTTCGAGTGCTTGCAAAGAGACATTTGAGAACGAGGCGTCAAGTTCAATTGACGGTGGCCAGTACGGGCAGCATCCGCACTCTGTTCAGGGTCGCAATCAATCCGTGACTTCTTCTTCCAATATGTCTGTCTTCAAGCGCCAGGTCGCGGAGTCTGGTCTGCTGCAGCTTGTCGCATTTCGCATTTTTCTTCCTTTTTTTCCCCCTTCTTTTCCTCGCCTTCGTGACCCCGAGCCGCTGCCAGACTACTGGGTTATTCTCAATATGGTTAGTGGACACTGTGCCGATAAATCTTGTGGTGGTTGTTGTGTGCCGGAGAATATAATTTGCAGAATGTTACGGACTACTCCGTAGACGACGTCGTATCGAGTCATGAAGGAGCGCACGGATTAAGATGCCGAATCAAGCTTGTCAGATACCAGGCCCAGTCGGGGGTCAAGCCATGCAAGGTACGACAGTGACAACAACCCATCGCCCCGGTGTTGGAGTCAGTGAAGGGTGGAAGCTCTCACTGTCATGCTGTTTTGCAGTCGGGAGGAAAACCTGGACCTGTTTCAGGTCTACACCACTGTATATTCCGCAGGCTAGTATCAGCCTCGTGGACGGAGTTCGACGCGCGATCCGGTTAGAGCCACAGCGTGGCCGAGGGACGTGCGTAGGCGATAGATACCCCATTGCGTTGATCGTGGATCGTGTCATGAGTGAGGCTCCATGTCGGCCGGCCATTGATTGATATTTGTGGCATATACTCCGTATTCCGTGTTCCGTATTCCGTATTCCGTATTCTGTACCATACACCCCATGCTCTGTACAATTCTTGCCAATCCGATGCTGGTCTATAATGGCAAGTGCTCACTTTCTCATGCGCCCTCCAGTGGTGGTTTTCCGCCTGGCCTGAGCTTTGCTCGGGTCCATGTCGTTCTTGTCTTGCCGGCAGGTGCGACT
Source organism: Epichloe elymi (assembly GCA_023658475.1). NCBI lineage: Eukaryota > Fungi > Ascomycota > Sordariomycetes > Hypocreales > Clavicipitaceae > Epichloe > Epichloe elymi. The sequence goes on along the minus strand of CP098273.1, from coordinate 2,236,904 downwards.
CGTAGCAAATAGTCCGTAGTGCTGATATATTCAAGTACCAAGTACCAGGTAGGCAGGTAGGCAGGTAGGCACGGAAGGAGCGTAGGTATTGCCTGCAGACATGTCATCTGAGCGGCCAGCTGAATCACCAGACTTTCCTTTTTTCTTTCCCTTAGTTGATGCAACTTGTTCACTTTGCCCGAGGTGGGTCTTTCTACATAGTCTGTACAAGAGTCTTATTGGGCCTGCTATTATTGAACTCGGCCGACAGTCAGTGAGTGGCCCGTTCAAGCCAGTGGGTGGCTCGTTCAAGCCGCCCCCCTCTTCTCGACCTCGACCACAATTTGTACAACCTAGGGTCCAAGTAATATACAAGCCCATGCTCTTATTCAACGTTGGTGGACACAGCCCACGCGCTTGGCCCCTCGCACCAACTGGCCCCGGTCTGCCAGCAGGCGAAAGAAGAAAGCTCGATCCGTGACAGCAGTCAGCATCCAATCGACTTCGCAGCCATTCCACGTCTTGTCGCCCATCGGCTGCAGGGAAGCTCCTCAGCCACCTGATTGGCCTCCTCGATCTACGCTTGGCCTAATATGGCTGTCGCGCGGAATCTTCTGAAACCTCAAAGTACGGCGCTTCGCTCCCCTTGGATTGGATCGAGGTCCCACGCAAGTTCCCAACCACAGATTGGCGAGCTCTTGTCGACGATTTCGACGATTGCCGGCTATGAATGGATTCTCTGCTTCTTTCCTGTGCCAATTGAAGCCGTCGTGTCCGCGGGCGCTTCTTCCGCCGCTCAAATCACCCACCACCACACCACAGCAACACGCCATGATATCATGCACTCCACGGAAGCAATGTCTTCGTTGTCCTAGATGAAGGAGCTGCAGGTACACACCCGCGACGACGCTCAGTCGAAGGTCCCAGCCCCGGCCGGCACATCTTGGGATGAATACATTAGTAAGAAAGGGGTCGTGCAGTTGCACGAGGCTCATGGTAATATCATGAAATCTGAGATGCGGCAACCACTCTCGCTCTCATCGGCCAGACGGGACGATCAAACGAATAGTCCCGAGTTTCAGATGCCGAAACCAGTGTCACGCGACCAAGGAATATTGGCCGTTTTTGGGCGGTTGTCGAGCCCTGCGATCTACGGATTACTTACAGCTCTGTTTAAGCTCCAAGCAGAAGAAGATTTATTAGTGAAAATCACGAGAAGGCCCAAGCATTATTGAGATTTGGGATGCGCAACAGCGTCCTCGGCGCCTGCATGGAGATGGCACACAGGGGTGCAGTGTATGAAGTGGACCAGTTGACTCTTCCCATCCAACCACAGCGAGTATGGCTTTATTCCAGTGTCCCAGGGTCCCAGAGCAGAGGGTGGGAAGATTCTGCAGCAACGCCCCAGGCGCGTTTCATGTTGGGTAGCTTGCCAGCTTCTTCATCGCGCCATCATCCATTTTTCGACTGCAGCCTCGCGGTCTATGGACCGGGGTGAAGGCGCCTGTTGATGAGTGATGAGAGCCATCAGCTTCGCCCATTCAGGACATTGACTTGGCTGGTTGAAATCAACGACGCGGATGGGGGAAATACGGAGTAGGGGAACCATCTTTGCAAGCATTTCGCGGGCCCAATCGGTAATTTGCATATGAGAACTCGGATTATGCACATGGAATCTTCTCCTGCGCTCTTCGCTCTTCGCACATCCGCGAGTGGACTGGACGGGCTGTTGTTGCTCATCAAGTCCGTAACCGAAATTGCAGAGAAAGCCATGGTACGAGTTCTCAGGGCCGAGTAACCCGTTCGCCCTCGCCAAACAATGGCGAGGGATTCAATTGCGGGGCAGCCGCAAATGGAGGTCGCACTGACCGTCTTCCTAGTGGAGACACGACCGATCAGTTTGAAAGCTTACTCTGGATATCTGGTCGGATTACGGAGTACGGAGTACTCGAGTTGCATTTCGTGTGACCCGCGTGATGCGTATCGCTTGCCTTCATCCTCCATAAATGCTGACAGCAAGACAGAAGACTTGTATATGTCTGGTCGATTCCTTCTGTCTAGCGATGTAGCAACCAGGCTGCAGTGGACAGGTTTGAAAGCCGAAAGGTGCGCACTATCAAGGCAGGGCTTGACCCGAGAGATGGATGGAATCCGTACTGATAGGAAGCGAGTCATCACACATCAAGAGCCGCCGGCGCTGCAAGCAGTGACATGCTGCCCTGCGATTCTATAGATAGAACTGCAAATTCTTATCAGAGCAGGTGTTTGGATGACGCCTCATGCAAGTGATCGATCAACTGGATGCTCGACTGAGGCTGTCCATTATCTTGTCCAACATGGTTGAGCCAGTGCCTTATTCGGAAGTAATAGTAGAATGAACAGTGCCACCAGTCTTCTATGTTGTATCTTGCATTTTAAGCGTTACGATGGAGAAATGAACCAGCGTGCTGGGGACAAAGGGAGAAGTTCACGTAAAGGGCCGGCGCAGATGCCAGGGATGCAAGATTTCTCCAGGAAGCATGAAGACACCCCACCCCACCACCACTATGTAACGGCGACTTCTCCACCCACACCCACACCCACACCCACACCCACACCCACGAGTGCATGAGAAGGATCACGCACGAGAACGGCACAGGCAGGCGATTTCCAGGCCAAGGACCCAGCACTCTGCGTCTTGCTCCATTTGAAGACCCAGCGGCCGTGATGGGGGCCGAAAAAAAAAAGAAATAGTGGTTCAAGAAGATTTGAGTATCACCAGTGCTTGAGCGGAGTGTTGGTGTGTTTGCGCACAGGCGTAGCGTAGCAATCGACGGATGAGTTCACTAGCTTTCCAAAATTACCATAACGGAGGAAATAAGGGACAGGGAACAAAGAAGGGGATCCCACCGCCTTAGGACCTGCTGGTCCGTGACCCTGTTGCTATACATACAATGGTGGTGGTGGTAGTGGTACGGCGTAGTCCGTATACTCCGTACATACGGAGTAGTGTCAACTCAGTTGTCAATTCTGCGTCGTCGCCGGGTGGTGACTGACACCAGCGCTACATCGCGCCGCACGCAGCAAGAAAGTTCTTAAGGATGCATCCACCGGAAAGGAAACGGGGCTAGCCAGTGGCAGCGCCAGTGCCAGTGGCAGCGGGCTTCGAGCCACGCATTGTTCCTCGCAAAAAAGCCAATCCATGCTCCATCCACCCATGGGCCCACGCCAGCGCCAGCGGCTGTGCCTGAGCCAGTACAATGAACGTCCGCCAGCCCGCTCCCACCGCCGATTGGTCAACGTTGAAGTGCGGGCTGGCTGGACAGGATGGAGCCAGACCCATTGACCCAGAACCGAGAGCGCCCGCGCTGAGAGGCAAAGCCGGCCGGTGTGGGGATTGCTTCCTGCCTGCCTGCCCCAGGCGGCGACGCTGCTGGTGCCTGGCTGGTGCTTGGTGACAGCGGTCCGGTTCCCCATCGGCTCGGTTGACTCAGTTGGCTGGCGATCTGGTTCTGATCTGTCTGTCTGTCTGTCTGTCTGCCAACTTGGCCTGGCACCTACCTGGCTGGCTCTGCGCGAGCGCTGGGTCTTCCATCCACCGGTCCGTCCACTTGGACTACCTGCGCGCTCCCACAGGCGCCGGCCGTCCCCCAAAACGCCACGGGTCGTCGTGGACGAGCCATTAAACCCCCCAACTCTCTTCTCCTCCTCGCATCCTCGCCTCTTGATTTCTGTTCCTCGTTGTTTCTTTCTTCGTTTATTTGAGCCCCGTCCCCCACCCCTTGTCATCCTCCCTTCCCTCGACCTTGCGTCGTCTCTTTTTCTTTTTCTTTCCATTCCCGAGCCACTTCGCTTCCTTGCGCTCTTCCGACCTCACCGCGGTCTTTCCTCGCAAGACACGGTCCGGTCCCGTCTCTGGTTGACGCCGTCCTTTCTGCCGTATCGTCTTGTCACTACTTCCGCCTCGAATTCAGCTGGCTGTTTGACGGTGTATCCATCCACGAGCACGAGCCTGGCGACGTCGCGTAGTGTGCATCATTTGGCTCTTTTCAACTTTTGCTTTTTTCTTCTCCATCTTCCCTCAGCCTTAATTCTGTTCAGTCGGCCGTTGCCTCGAAGTCTGAGGCGTCGAGTCGATCCGCCCTCGACATATTCGGTGTCCACGCCTGGACGACCAAGACGAGATATCGTCGCGCCCTGCCCGATCCGCTCGATGCTAAGGCTGGGCCAATTCTGAGCTTACAATCAACTTCAATCATCCGGGCTGGTCTCGAACTTTTCCTTGTTGCTGTCGCATAGCCGATCCCACCTTCGATAGAGGCAGCGCCTCTTTCCGTACGAATTCCATCTTGACCGCGTCAATTGTTCCGCATCAGACAGAGCCCTCACACGACGCAGCCCTCGCCGCTCGTGCCCATTCGGTGACAATACTGTAGAGCTTAGCAGCTCTCTTCGACGCCCGCCTGGGACGAAATCCTCCAATCCCACTCTGAGTGGACAAAACGTCATCATGTATTCACAACACGCCACCATGGCGCCTCAAAAACCGGAAACTTTCATGTTGAGCACAGAAGCCCAACAGGCCTTGCCGCACGATGCCCAGGTTGCGCTACAACAGGTTGACAACTGTACGTCTTTACAACTCTTGCACAATCCAGCGTTTACCTGGATATATTCTTGTGTGATTGGCTCTTTATAATTGACTCTTGATGCTTTTGCAGTGAAATACTTCCTCATCTCTGCCCCGGTGGACTGGCAACCAGATCAGTATATTCGCCGATTTTTGTTACCTACTGGCGAGTATGTGTCTTGCGTCCTCTGGAACAATCTCTTCCACATCTCGGGAACCGACATTGTGCGGTGTCTTTCGTTCCGATTCCAGGCTTTCGGTCGTCCCGTGAAGAACTCGAAGAAGTTCGAGGAAGGCATCTTCTCAGATCTGCGAAACCTAAAGTCCGGCACCGACGCCTCGCTGGAAGAACCCAAGAGCGGCTTTCTGGATTTTCTGTACAAGAACAACTGCATTCGAACCCAGAAAAACCAAAAAGTGTTTTACTGGTACAGCGTCCCTCATGATCGGTTGTTCCTCGACGCATTGGAGCGTGATCTGAAGCGGGAGAAGATGCGTCAGGAAGCAACCACTGTTGCCGTCAGCGAACCGGCACTGTCCTTCCAATACGACTCGTCGCAGTCCCTGTACGAGCAGCTCACCAAGACCCAGCAAGCCAACTCGTCATCATTCAGTGCCCAGCAGACTGCTTCTTTTTCTCAGAACCAGTCAACCTCACCCGTCATGCGAGCGATGGACTCGATGCCACCACCCAGCATGATGCCTCAAAATATGGCGACCCCCATGACTGAGGCATTGGATCCCATGGTTTCCTATGACCACGTGCCCATGGCTGCTGCTGTTCCACAGCACGTCAAGAGAGAGCCCGACTTTACCCGCGTTCAGTACAACCAGAACGGCATCCCAACCAACCATGGCCATCAGAGACATGCTTCTATGCCCACCTATGGCTTGGAGTACTCCCCTGCGCCTTCCTTTGTCTCCTCGCAGTATGAAGATTACAGCAACCGTGGCATCTCGTTCGAGCCAATTACTCCCCCACATCAAGCCATGGGAATGACGGGAGAACCAGCCTACATCGCAAATGAGGAGACTGGGCTGTACTCTGCCATCCCCGATCATCTGTCTGGAATGAGCGGTCTGAACGGAATGGTCCAGTTACCGCCTTCCAACCTCGCCGGATCTCAGTTTACGCGATCGTACGGCACCAACAATGTATACTCGGTGATTGAAGGGTCGCCAACGTACAAGCAACGGCGGCGTCGATCCTCCATACCGCCGTCCATTTCCGCGATCCCTGGTGCGCCCATACCCAATACTGCAGCCCACAGACCTTCAGATTTGAGACGATCGGTTTCCGTCTCGGTTGGCCACCTGGCTGAAGGCGAGGAGTCTGCCGACAACTCTCCCCCTGGCCTCTCCTACAGTGCATCGGGTTTGTCTCTGGGCAGCCAACAACACAAGGACATGATGGACCTATCTCGGCACGGCACTCCGCTGTCCAACGTTGACGGAAGTGCAGCCTTGAACCCCATGGCATTTCAACAGAGCTTTGGAGAGGACATGTCCCATGATGGTTCTTTCAAGGACCACCGCCGAACCTTGTCCGGCCCAAACGGCGCGGTTAGACGCGCTCGCTCTGCTACCGTGATGGAATTGGGACCATATCCTCACAAGTCTCACTCGTGCCCGATTCCCACGTGCGGTCGACTTTTCAAACGTCTCGAGCACCTTAAACGGTGAGAACTGCTCAACCTCCTTCCACCGTACCGTTTTCGATGTTTCATGCAAGCTAATCGCTTCACAGACATGTCCGAACACATACGCAGGAGAAACCCTATATCTGCCCCCACTGCAGCAAAGCATTCTCCAGATCTGACAACCTCGCACAGTATGGCTCCCAAGACCTCATGTTCCCAGCGAGTCCATTCACATTGCTGACAAACTTTTGCAGGCATAAGCGCACCCATAGTCGTGAAGAAGGCGGCGAGGGATCGTTCAACCTGTCCGCCGAGGAAGAAGAGGAATACTCTGGCGAGGATCAATTGGGCTCTCTTGAGGAAGCCTCTCCATCATCCGAAGCAGCATATGTCTCCGGCTCCCTCGATAGTGCTGCGAACGAGGCCGCAACTTCATCGAGTAATGGCAACCCCTCCAACAACAACAAAAACAACAACAACAACAACATGGGCCAGACTCAGTCTTTCAACAGCTTGCAAACACTCAGCATGCCCATGACCATCAGCCATCCGGCTACGATTAATGCCAGCGGCATGATGTGAAGAAAGAGTCGCATTTTCTTCATGAAGACATTTTCCGGCGAAAATTTCCTAACTAATTTTTTATTCACGACATGTTCCGGGACATCTAGATCAACTTTTTCTTTTCTGAACATCTGTTACCCGAGTCATATTACTTCTGCTCTTTTTTTTCCTTTTTTTTTTCCTGTTGGCAAAAATCTGGCCGATCCATGCCTTCTTTTCTTTTTCTTCTTCAAATCTGTCGTGTCACCATTGCCATTCTACTTTGAAACGTCTGAAAGGCGAAAAGGAGGAAACAGCTCATGAATGCTGTAGGGTGATGAAGCGGCACGTGGCGCCATTGTATATTTATTGTTTAAAACTCGGAAGTTGCGGGAGATGAATAGCAGCTAGAATAGTCCTTTGCAAGATTTCGGATATAGTTGGTTGCAATGAGGATGTCTGAAATTATGAACAAACGAAGAGCGTTTCATGTGCATGTCTTAATGATTGAAGATGACTGAGGAACAGACGTGAAACTTATTGACACGGTGGTGCCGCTTATGAGCACGCCTCGTTCATCGTCGACCCCTCCGCCCGAATGCATCCCTCGATCCCTCGATACCACGAACATCCCTCTCACTGATGCGCAACTCAGCACCCTTGAGTCTTCCCACGCCAGGTCGATCAACACCTCCACCATCCCGCTCCCTGTCCTTCCTCCTCTTCTTCTTCCCCGTCTCTCTCTCCAATATGATGCCATTTTCTTTGGCCTCTCTCCTCCGCTTCGCCTCTCGCGCCTCCGCAGCCGCCGTCATCCCCTTGCGCATATGCATTGGCATCTTTTCCTGCTTGTGGATCGACAGCTTCGAGCCCAGAGCCTGTACGCGCAGATCCGTGGCCTTTTGGCGTGTGCGACCTAGCGCAAAGGACTTTGGCTGTGCGACGTTGGAGGATACGGACGAGAGGGATTTGGCGGCGGCGTGGGGGGCGAGGAGGTGCGATTCGGCGAGGAGTCGGCGGAGTTCAAGGTCCTGTTTGAGTAGAGAGGGGGCGTCTTCGGGGACGGAGGGAGCGGCGGATGATTTGGAGGGTTCGGTTGCGGTGATTGTGGCCATGGTTTGGTCGGGAGGTCGGGAGGACTTGGGGGGGGGATTTTAGTTCTGTAGTTTCTTTGTACTGTTTCTTTTCGCCTCTTTTTTTCTTTTCTGGAGAGAAAGAGAAGGGGGACGAACCATGAAGGCTTTCAATTCTCGTTTTGTCATGACGGTCTCCCTGGGGAGCTGGGGTTTCGAGTGATCTACCACCTCGATGTTGGGCGAGTCTTTTGCCAACACATTAGGTTTTTTTTTTTAAAAAAAAATCGTCCTGGAACAGCAAAGTCTGGAGGGGGGGGGTATTTCTTTGCGGAGTCCGCTCACCGTCGTCATGGGAATCATCTTCGGAGACATCGTCATCGTCTTCGCCAACACTGCCTTTGTCGTCTGCGTCCGAGAGCCCGTCCCATTCTGAATCTTGGTCCTCTGAGTCCTCGGCTTTGTCGGTGGGCACTGACGGCTCGTCTGAGAGCGGTTGGAAGCGCGCTTCGAAGTGGCGCCGCAGGAGGTCGTTGGCGTCGATTCCCGGTGTCGCTGGCTCGGAGGGAGCTTTGCGCTTGCCCAGGACGGCCATTGTGGTTTCCGTGTGTCTGTCTCTTGGGACTTGCGCGGGCGGAAAGTTGCTGGATTGGGAGGTTTCTGGGAATTTTTTTTTTTTTTTTGGAGCGCCCTCCTCCCTGCGCAGCCTTGCTGGGTGGCGGGCGGGTGGGGTTTGAAGAAGGGGGAGCTGAGGAAAGGCTGAGACGTAACTTTACGGGATACGTCATCTATGCGTCGCGACATGAAGATGGCGGGGAGGCGGGACAAAGGAGGAAAATTTCTGATGGATGAATTCCATATTGTTTGATTTTGTGTGTATTGTACAGTTCCAGGAATACTGTGTCCTGTCTCGGTCGACCTGGGTTGGCGCGTGCATGACACCCAAAACTCTTTCTCATGGTATCTTTACCGCCCTTGGAAAAAAAAAAAAAGAAACCAACAGCAAAAAAAAAGCCAATGCAATGCAGACGCCGTGATTTTTAAGATGCAATCATACTCTCGTAGACATTCGAGCCCTTCTGGCGTCGTCGTCCCGAACAGCCTCGCTTCTCGCCAGGAAATCCTGCCGGGCAGCATATGAATCCTTCGATTTGCTCGCCAGCTCCAACTCGTCCTTGATGCCCTCCTTGTCCACGTACCCAGCCCAGTCCATTCTACTCTTCTCCACCGTGTTCAACTTCTTTGCCTGCGCCTCCTTGCCGGCCTGGATTCTCGCGGCGAGACCAAGGTTCAGATCGGTGCGTCCCGGTCCGTTGTCAAGAATGGGCTCGAATACAGACCGGAAGGCCTTCCTGGTAGCCCGCTTCGTGGGTGAGATGTCTGCACCAGCGGAAGCTTCCCCATCTTGAGATGCGAGATATAGCTTGGCTTCTGCCGAATCCCGAGCCACGACCTTCTCTTCCGTGTGCACTCGTCCGGCGAAGTTGTATGTTCGCTTGATACGAATGGTGTCTGGTTGCGCGACATCAGTAGACGTATTTGCGACGCTTTTTTCGGTTGCATCTTTTTCGGCCGTGGCCTCGTCATTTGCCTCGATCGCTGCCGAATCATTGCTGGGCTTGGCTGGCTCTCCGGACAGCATCTGCGCCCAAACGGCGTCCACGTCAATTGTGACGGGCTCATTGTCAACGACGTATTTGCGTTCCTCCTTTCTATTGCAGGTATGTCAGACCATCATGTTTGATGATGAGAGAGCGAGTAAGCTTGGAAGAGTTACTTACTCTGCTGCACGCTGCGCGCGGGTCTTGACTAATCCGCCCTCACCACCTTCTTCATCATCCACATACTGTCCTTTGGCATGGGCTCTTTTTCGCCTCTTCTGTCCCTTGGCGATGATCGCCTCGTCTCCTGAATTGTCGTAGCCATCGTCCTCACCCTTGCCGTCTGCTATTGTCTCTGTGCATTTTCGTTTCGACGGGCCATGTGCAGTGGCGTCTTCGGATTCAGACTCGTCGGACGCGGGCTCCGGTGCAGCATCAGGGGCAAAGTCTGAGTCCTCGGAGGAAGCATACTGCTCATCTTCGGCCTCTAGTGAAGGACACGGAGGCATATCCGGTGTTGCAGTTGCGCTAAACGACAACCTGGTGGTGATGAGGAAGAAACAAGAATTATCTTTGTTTAGGCGATGGAGCTGTAATTTGCGCAGCCAATCAGGGCTCCCGAGCTTCCTGGGTACGTACCTTCTATCTACTGGGGAACTGCAAAAACGCATCGCAATCTGAGTGAGTGGCAGTTTGTATTCTGACAAGAAGCAGCACGTGAACAGACTTCTAATTGATTTCATCACAAAGAACTCCAGCGAAGCTTCACACCCTGTGTGGCGTCATACTGCATTGCTGGCCCGGAACTCCCAGGAAATCGGGCAACCCGTGCAGCGGTGACAATTTGCGGCGGCTCTTCTGAAATCTCGTCACAAATCCGACAGACCTGACATGCTTTTTCACCAGTTTCCTTCGGCCGCCGGCCCAGCCTACGTCGAAACCAGTCTTGCAGTGTTTGGGGGCTGCAACGCTGACAAACCTCGCGAGCCATCAAAGGCTTCGTCTATGACAGGACACTGCCGGGAGTAAACGCAGCTGTCGGTCTTGTGACAAGACGGGCAGTGGTGTTGAACTGCGAAGCACATTGTATATCGATGGTACGAATCGTGGTATCGCACCAGGACAGGGAGGTGATGGCCAAAGGGTTTGCAAAATTTGTGCTCAAAACCCATTTGATATGTGCATATCCGTCATTCGATCGTGGACTGCCCCTTTGGCATTCATCAAAGACAACAAGTGCGATACAGCGAAATGACCACCGCAGCCATGATGGCGAAAAAAATATCCACCGCCAGATGAAAGGGTCGTCTATCTCGCCCTGAAGAATGTGTTCGTGGGCCAGAATGCTCAAGTTCGCCAGAACGAGGCAATACAGAAGCTCATCAGGGATCACAAAGGGCAGGAAGACGTGGCTGATCTGGTTCGCCAACACAACTTTGATTTCATTTGTGAATCTGCTCGAACCCTGCTCTGCGATGAGATATCTACATCTACCCTCAAAGCTAATATTCGCTTTTAAAATGATTGCCCTAGGTTTTCTTTCCTCCTGTTGCGCTTGCCCAGGCTGAACAAGCGAGCGGAGCTCTGGAACGGGGAATTGTGGGAGATGAGATTGCGTTTGACCCTGGCTTCATGTTGCCAATCTTGGCAAGTACTTTACTGGCACTATATACTCGCTCAAAGTGTATGGTGTATTGCAGCATGAGCCTATTCAAAGGGTCTCCATTGTCCAACATGTGATGTCCCCGGACGCACTTGATGGTGCAAGATACTTTTCCCATCTCGGCACCCCGGCCGGCTGATTGTATCTTATCTATGCCATATTGGCGCTGTCCCTCATCTAACACCCGCCTCGCTCCGGGTATTACGGCTCACGTCTGCGGGTCTTCTGAGCATTGTTAGAGTCGTTTCTACTCTGGTCTTGTTCGGCAACACCCTCCCGCCTACCCGATTGAGAAGTTCTGCAGTGATTCCAACAAAAGCGTTTGTGTTGTCTGGAGTCTCCCTTGGACAACAGACTTGCGATAGATCGGAACGTTGCTAGTCTGGAACCTTTTTACGGTGTCTTTTCTTTTTGTCCCTTTCTTCACGGAACATAGGTGTAGAAGCAGCTTCTGATGTTACCAACTTCCTATATCGTCAGATTCCCGAGATGACGTATTCATCAGAGCAAATGGCAATCATTGGGTTGCGCAGATGGGAAAAGTAGAAGACGAGGGCCGAGATAAGAGGGGAGCCATTCCGAATATAAATAGGACGAAATGGTGCTTCAGAATCCAAGAGAAACGATCACCAGAGGTAGTCCGCCAAAAAGTATACTTCAACTTGTTTCATTCTCCTCCCATCTCCATCATGCAGACCTTTGTGTCATTCCTCATCTCCCTCGTGGTGGCTAGCAGTTTTGCTACCGCCGCACCGACTACCCACAACGGTGTCTTCTCCGTCCCGGCAAAGCACAACGGCAACTTCAAGCATAATGGGCCGGTGGCCTTGGCCAAGGCTTATCAAAAGCTCAACAAGCCTGTACCTGCAAGATGTTGCGAATGTCATCCACCGCCAACAGCACAAGAGAACCACTGGCTCGGCTATAACTACTCCCAAGCAATATGAAAGCGAGTACTTGACTCCGGTCCAGGTTGGCACGCCTGTTCAGACTCTTCACTTGAACTTTGACACTGGTTCCAGTGACTTGTGGGTATTTAGCACCGAGACTCCCTCCAATGAAGTCAATGGTCAGACGCTTTACAATCCCGACAAGAGCTCTTCTGCCAACCTTCTTAGCGGCCAGAGCTGGAGCATCACGTATGGTGACCAGAGCAGCTCGAGCGGAAATGTCTTCAGCGATGTTGTCACCGTCGGCGGCTTGACTGTGAACAGCCAGGCTGTCGAGGCCGCAGAGCAGGTGTCTGTGTAGTTCTCCAATGATGCCTAGTCCTTGGGCGTGCTTGCCTTGGCTTTCAGCTCCATCAACACGGTCAGACCTACCAAGCAAAAGACCCTTTTTGACAATGCCATGCCAACTCTGAACTCGCAGCTATTTACTGCCAACTTGAAGCATAATACCGGTAAGTGATGGGCACCCATCGTCTTGTTGCTTTGGAAAAAAAAAAAGAAATCGCTAATATGGCGAATACCTTGGCTTATCTAATCTGGTCCGTTTGCAAGAGGCCCCAACTTCGGGATGCGCTTCTGAAGGAGCTTCGAGCCTTGCCTCGAGACTTTACGGAAAATGAATTACGAGAACTGCCCTTGCTAAACCAAACGATCGAAGAAACGCTTCGGCTGTACTCATCAGTTCCAGCAGCACTTCCAAGATCAGTTCCATCCGGCGGGGCAGAAGTCGCAGGTCACTTCTCTCCGCGAACGCACCATTGTCAGCACGCAGGCATACACACTACATCGTGACCCGGAAATATTCGAGAACCCATATGAGTTCGACCCTCACCGATGGGCGAATCCAAAAAAGGCCATGAACGACGCATTCATGCATGCCCTTTGGCCGTGGCCCAAGAGGTAAGTCCAGCGTAGCGTAGACAGTGACAATACGCGACTCAGGTTGCCAATAAAAGACCACAGTATGCATCGGAGTGCATTTTGGCTGACATCGGGTTCCGGCTAGCCACTGCACGGTTTCTGCTGGAGAATCCCACGGCGCATGTATCTACTCGTGAATGAATGTCGGACGAGGATATGGAGGAATTGGATTTATTTCTTGATGTCGCCCAAGGGTAAGCGATGTCTCATTGAGGCAGAGAAATTCATGGTGGGGTGGTTTGTGATTATATGTACGGTATACCCCATGGGTCTGGTAGCACAAAGTCGTCATCTCCACGTGACTGACTTGCCATCATCTCCCAGAGACTTCCTTTCCACGCTCCTGCAAAGTTGTAGTTTCATCATCAGGCATCATCAGGCCATCGATCGGAGTGCGAAAATTCAGCGAAACCGAATTCATGTCAAGCGACGAGGATTTCGAAGTTGAGGCTCCGGATCTGGCGGAAGATGACCCCATGAGATCTTTCCTTCCAGCTTCGTTCGGGAAGAAGTCCAAGGAAGCGAATATTGCAGCCCAAATTGACCGGAGCAGAAGGGCGGTGGACCATTCGGCGGCGACCACTGCGACCGAGGTCAAAAGGTTGACCGAGAACAACCTGGGACCGAATAGCTCTTCTAGTGACGGCGCCGATAGCGACGGCGACTCGGACGACTCGGACGACTCGGACGACTTGGATGATTATCCGGTGTCTCACGAACTCGTCCTGAAGACGCACAGTCGCGCGGTAACAACACTATCTTTGGATCCAGCGGGCGGACGACTTCTGACCGCCTCCTTGGATTGCAAGGTGAACTTGCACGACTTCGCGTCCATGACACCCTCCACCCTTCGAGCATTCAAAACTGTTGATCCGTCTGAGACAAAGCGATCTGCGGCAACCGCTGAATCCCATCCGATCCACCATGTAGAATTCAACCCACTCTCTGGAGGAGCCTTTTTGTGTATTGCCGCGCTCCCACAAGCCAGGATCATGTCCCGGGATGGTCAGATCCTGACAGAGTTCGTCAAAGGTGACATGTACCTCAGAGACATGAACAATACCAAAGGTCACATTTCGGAAATCACGACTGGGGCATGGCATCCTACGGACAAGAATCTTTGCGTCACAGCCGGTACCGATAGCACCTTACGAATCTGGGATATCAACAACAAGCGATCACAAAAAGAGGTGGTTGTGTTCAAGTCAAAGGCTGCTGGGTCGGCCGGCAGGACGAAGATGACGGCGGTTGCATGGGGTACTCCTTCGCGAGGCGGGAACAACGTGCTGGTCAGCGCCGCGCTTGACGGAAGTCTTGTCATGTACGGCGGCAATGGCCCATTTGCGAGACCCGCTGGCGAAATCCGCGATGCACACCAGCCACAGACGTGGACTAGTGGCATCGATATCTCGTCCGATGGTCGCATGGTTGTCACTCGGGGCGGGGATGATCTCATCAAACTGTGGGATACCAGGAAGTTCACGAAACCTCTAGTCAGCGTTTCCCACAAATCTACATCAGATCATTACCCGACAAGCAATATTCGCTACTCGCCAAACTCCACAAGCATCATTACCGGCTCGGAGACAGGACATCTGCACATATTGAATCCAGGAAACCTTCGGCCTGAGCACATCACGCCCATCACACCAGGTTCAGCCTTGATCACTGTGAATTGGCACCCCAAAATTAACCAGATTGTCACAGGTTCAGCCAATGCCGAAGCCCACGTCCTTTACAGCCCAACCAAGTCGAGCCGTGGTGCGGTGGAAGTCATGTCTCGGGCACCGAAGAAACGTCATATTGATGATGACCCAGGCCGAACCATGGACCAGGGTATTGGCATGTCGGGTGACTCAATCATGACGCCCGGTGCTACGACTGGCCCTCGAAAGTCTGGCGTAACAGGAACCGGTCGGTCCAAAGACCCGCGCCGCCCTCACATCCCACAGCAGACGCCTTTCCAGAAGAACCAGCCGGATGAAAAACATTTGGCCGAAAACATCCCGCTCGCTCGCATGCTGCATGAAGATCCTCGCGAGGCGCTACTGAAATATGCCGATAAGGCTCAGAATGACCCGATTTTCACCAAGGCTTGGAGCAAAACGCAACCCAAGACACAATACGCAGACCTTAGCGACGATGACGAAGATGGGCCCGACAAGAAGAAGACTAAAAGGTGAAAATCCTACAACTTGTTTTGGGTTCAATTGACCAGATTCAACACATCATGAATGTGTGTACCAGACATCATATCATCACCGCCGACCCCGCCGACCCCGCCGCGCCGCCGCCATACATAACCAAGGGGCCCACGTGCCTCTGTCTTGGCTGAACGATAATAATAGCTGCCGGGCCGCATCTTCGGTCAAGACAATTCCCTTTCATATCACTAAGCATGGTTTGGTAGACCAGCCTCAGTCGTAGTAGATTTGACGCCAGTTGGATCTCCAACAGAAAGCCATTGGCTTTCCGCGGCCCAATATTAGCTCCTAGTTTCTGCAGCCCCTCATGGAAGCTGGAATCAAAATCAGTTCCATACGTGCCCGGGCGTTTACAGCAATAACTTTGAAAAAAAAAAAAACCATGGCTTGCCTGGTGCAGCGTAAAGCAGATACATACATGATTACGTAATACGATCATGAAATGAAGTTGTCTCTGGCTAAGGCAAACACGTGACTGCCCACCGCAGGCCGAAAGCGCCAATCGTTTGCAGCCGCCTTGGAGCCTGGGACTCTGCCTGCGCAGGTGCCGTGCTGAGATGTACCGTGGCCATGCGTCCAGAGCCCGCACCAGCCGTCACGCTCAATCTTGTCCGTTGTGTCTTCACCACTCCCCATCATCAACCAGCGAGGAAGCGCGCGCGCATCCCGAAAAATCGCCAGGTCCCCTCGCAAACCATCGGCAACCATCTCCAAGCCTCGCCATCTTGGTGTTGCACGCGATTCCCACGCATCATACGCTCGAGGCACCTGCCCCGACGCGCCGCGTCACCGCTTTCACACTTTTTCCACTCCCTCTTCGTCTCCTGGCCTCACGCCTGCGAGTTTGCCAGTTTTCCCTTTGCCCATTTCCGCCCTTCCCCCGCCACGCCTCGCCGGCCGACTTACAGCCCATCCAGCAGCGCGGCTGTAGCTTGTATCAATCCATACTCAACGCGCCTCCACGACATCACGACGTGTGCACCCTCTCTTTGACGGCTCGCTGTCCTGCGCAACGCTCCATTGATTGAGCCTTGACGCGACTGTGCCCTCGTTCGCATTACACTTTCGTCTTCAGCCATTACTCCCTTTCTGGCCATCCGGCGCCGTCCGAGTATCAGTTGTACCCGCGTTACGCCTTTCGACACAGGAAATAGCGATTATCATCGTCATGCACCATAAATAAGCGACAACAACCATTATTTGCTCATTGGCGTGTGTATTCTGGTACAAATATCGAACACAACAACCATAATGGCGTCGGTGCAATCATCGCCTGCGGTGCAACACCCCGGCGCGCCAGTGCCTGCCGGCGCAACCAAGCAGCAAGCCGAGGAAGTGTTCAAGGTATGTATTCGCGTGCGGGATGGAGTTCTGCTGCTCATCCAGATGCACAGACGACACCTTCGCTGAGGAGATGGCTAACAATGGCGTTTGTAGAAGCTGAAGCAGATGAAGGAACAAGGTATTCCCAGTACGGATCCGGAATACATCAAGGCCTCTCACTTTTTGTACAACTTTCAACAACAACACAACATGCGCAAGAACCATCAATCATTCATGCAGCAGCAGCAGCAGCAGCAGCAGCAGCCGCAGCAGCCGCAAAATGGTGTACAGTCAGGTGGTCGACCCTTGCAAGGCACTCCTCAGGGTGGTCAATCCAATAATGGCTCTTCACAAGGAGCAGCAGCTTCGACTCCCATCCCAACCCCTGGACTTGTTTCTAGCACGGCCCCTGCCTCTGCCTCTGCATCGTCTCAATTCAGCCAACAACAGCTTGCCTTGTTGCGTCAACAGATCCACGCATTCAAGCTTCTTGGCAAGAATGCAGGCATCTCGCTTCAGCTGCAGCAGGCCATTTTCAATCAGCGACATCGCCGACAGGCCATGGCCAATGACGCAGCCGAAAGCTCTGTCAAAACTACCCAGCCCAGCCAAGAGCCTGAGAAGGCCCCATCGACTGGCCCAGAATCTACCTCTCAGGAAGATTCTGCGTCCTTGCCAAAGGCTCACACGTACAAGACAGTCAAGTCGCCATATGGCACCAGCATGATTCGACCAGCGATCAAATACCTCGACCACGCCCAGCGCAAGAACCGATGGTTCATACCGGGTGTCTTTCCCACTGGCATCGACTTTGACCATCTGCGATACGAGAGAGAAGTGGTCATCTTCAATCGCATGAGCCAGAGATATGCCGAACTGAAAAATTTGCCCGCCAACCTGGCGCACTGGGACTCTTGTAAAGAAGCCGTTGAAGCTGACGACACGTTGAAGCGAAAAGCAATCATTGAAATGAAGAGTTTGGCTCTCTATGCCAAGCAACGGGCATTGAGAGAAAAGATTGGCAGGCAAATGACACATTATGACAACCTAGCCATGACAACGAACCGAGCCCACTACCGCAGAATGAAGAAGCAAAATGTTCGCGAAGCTCGCATCACAGAGAAGCTTGAGAAACAACAACGCGATGCTCGCGAGAACCGCGAGAAGAAGAAGCACATTGACTTCTTGCGGGCCATCTGTCACCATCGTGCAGAAATTCAGGACGGCGCCAACTCTCAGAGAAACAAGTCTCACAAGCTCAGCCGTCTCATGTACGCCCAGCACTTCAACATTGAGAAGGAAGAGCAGAAGCGTGTTGAGAGAACAGCCAAGCAGCGTTTGCAGGCTCTCAAAGCAAACGACGAAGAGGCCTATCTCAAACTGCTTGACCAGGCAAAGGACACCCGTATCACACACTTGCTCAAGCAGACTGATGGCTTCTTGCACCAGTTGGCGTCCTCGGTTAAGGCCCAGCAACGCCATGCCGCTGAAGCGTACGGTGAAGATGTCGAACAGTTCGTCGAGGAGGAAAGCGAAGAAGACGATGGGGAAAGCGGCAAGAAGATCGACTACTACGCCGTTGCACACAGAGTCAGGGAAGAGGTCACTGAGCAGGCCAACATGCTTGTCGGCGGCAGCTTGAAGGAGTACCAGATCAAGGGTCTTCAGTGGATGATATCGCTGTACAACAACAACCTCAACGGCATTCTCGCAGATGAAATGGGTCTCGGAAAGACGATCCAAACCATCAGTTTGATCACATACCTCATTGAACGCAAGCAGCAAAGCGGGCCGTACCTCGTCATCGTACCCTTGAGTACGCTTACCAATTGGAACCTCGAGTTTGAGAAGTGGGCACCGTCTATCAACCGGATTGTCTATAAAGGTCCCCCGAATACTCGTAAGCTCCAGCAAGAGAAGATCCGCCAGGGCCGATTTCAGGTTCTGTTGACCACATACGAATACATCATCAAGGACCGTCCAATTCTCAGCAAAATCAAGTGGTTCCACATGATTATTGACGAAGGTCATCGTATGAAGAACTCCAGCTCCAAACTCAGCGCCACGATTTCGCAACACTACATGACCCGTTTCCGTCTCATTCTCACCGGTACGCCTCTGCAGAACAACTTGGCCGAACTATGGGCCATGCTCAATTTCGTGCTGCCCAATATTTTCAAATCCGTCAAGACTTTTGACGAATGGTTCAACACGCCGTTTGCCAACACCGGTGGTCAAGATAAGATGGAACTCACCGAAGAAGAGCAAATTCTCGTCATTCGTCGTCTACACAAGGTACTCCGGCCATTCTTGCTCCGACGTCTGAAGAAGGATGTGGAGAAGGATCTGCCCGACAAGACGGAGAAGGTTATCAAGTGCAAGTTCTCAGCCCTGCAAGCCAAGCTATACAAGCAAATGGTCACCCACAACAAGCTGGTTGTCAGCGATGGCAAGGGTGGCAAGACCAATGCCCGCGGTTTGAGCAACATGATTATGCAACTCCGCAAGCTGTGTAACCATCCTTTTGTCTTCAGCGAAGTCGAAAACGTGATGAACCCCATGAGCATCAGCAACGACTTGCTCTGGAGGACAGCTGGTAAATTCGAGCTCTTGGATCGGATCCTGCCCAAGTATAAAGCCACTGGACATCGAGTCCTCATGTTCTTCCAGATGACAGCCATCATGGACATCATGGAAGATTACCTCCGCTACCGAAAGTTTGAGTATCTGCGTCTCGATGGCACCACCAAGTCAGATGAGCGATCAGACTTGCTCAGGGACTTCAACGCCCCCGACTCAAAGTACTTCATGTTCTTGCTTTCTACCCGTGCCGGTGGTCTTGGTCTCAACTTGCAGACAGCTGATACAGTCATCATCTACGATTCCGATTGGAATCCGCATCAGGATCTCCAAGCGCAGGATCGTGCTCATCGTATTGGTCAGAAGAACGAAGTTCGTATTCTTCGATTGATCAGCTCCAACTCGGTGGAAGAGAAGATCCTGGAACGTGCCAGGTTCAAGCTCGACATGGATGGCAAGGTCATCCAGGCTGGTCGATTCGATAACAAGTCATCAGAAACTGACCGAGACGCCATGCTTCGTACTTTGCTCGAAAGTGCGGACATGGCCGAGAGTGGCGAGCAAGACGACATGGAAGACGAAGAACTGAACATGATGCTTGCCCGAAGTGACGAGGAAATCACCGCGTTCCAGAAGATTGACGAGGAGAGGGCGCAAGACCCGATCTACGGCACTGCGAGTGGGAATAAGGCCAAGCCGAGACTCATGGGCGAGGATGAGCTGCCCGAGCTTTATTTGAACGAAGGCAATGTTGTCGAGGAAGAAGTGGATGACTCCGTTCTCGGCCGCGGCGCTCGCGAACGAACAAAGGTTCACTACGATGACGGCCTCACGGAAGAACAGTGGTTGATGGCGGTCGACGATGACGAGGACAGTCCCGAGGCAGCCGCTGCCCGTAAAGTAGCCCGCAAGGACAAACGAGAGGTCAACAGGGTGAAGAGGACGGCCATGATGAACTCGATGGACATGTCACCGTCGGCCAGCCGCGCGAGTACGGAGGAGGTCGAAACTCCCAAAAAGCGCGGACGCAAGCCCGGCAGCAAGAACGAGAAGCGCAAGGCTGAGGACGGGGACGAAGAGCCACCGGCCAAGAAGCGACGTGGTCCTCAGGGAAGACCAAGCAAGGGTGCCGCAGCGTCGTCCGATTCACGAGTCAGCCCCCAGCAGCGCGAAATCTTGCAAAAGAGTATGCGAGCACTCCACGATGGATTGATGAACCTCGAGGTGGACGATCTCGAAGCGCCCGCGGAGGATGACGAGTCGGATGCTGGAAAGCGTCTCATCATTGGACCGTTCATCAAACTTCCTCCCAAGAGAGATTACGCCGACTACTACCTCATTATTCAAAACCCCATCTGCATGAACCAGATCCAGACGCGCATCAAGAAGGAAGACTATTCTTGTCTTGGTGACCTGCGGAGAGACTTTGACTTGATGATCCGCAATTGCCAAACATACAACGAGGATGGCAGCATTCTCTACCAAGATGCCAAGACCATGGATGTAAGTACTGACTAGGCTGTCCCTCCAAACCAAGAGATGACGGTTAACAATTTTTCTTCTTCTTTTCTTTTGCAGGAATATTTCACCAAGAAGATGCAAGAAGAATTAGATGCGCACCCAGAATTGCGAGAGCTGGAAGACGGGGGTAGCAAGGCGGGATCTGCTGCCCTCTCCGGGAACGGAGAAAGCACACCACAGCCCAGTGGAACGCGAATCAAGATCATCTCCAGCACCGCCCGCAATAGCGAGGCAGCCAATGGCAGCAAGTCGGCGGCGCAGAGCGATGGGGAGTGATTCAATCGAGGGCAGTGGACGGCACGCCGGGGGGTTGGATCATTAATAAAGCTCCAGGACGCATTTCGGTTTTGAGGAGTCATGTTATGGCGTGCGGCTCGTTTGGTCTATGCTGGTTTTTCTTTTTCTTTTACAACTGTTTGATGACACATTTTATCGGCGTTTTTTCCTCTGGAACGGGGCGTTTTATAAATGTCTATCAAAGGATGGAGCGGCCCTGGGGGCGAATTTTCAATACCAAGCGCAAGGCGAGGCGAGTGAAAAAGTCAGGATGTTCACACCGCCCGGTGAGAAGCAGTAGGCGGAGTGCCAGGAGTCCGGGACGCCCTACCGTCGCCTCACTCTTGGTCATGTTTAGATAGGATGAAAATGTACTTTAGTAGAGGCCGATCCGAGTGAAGAGATTGCACAAACCAAGTACAGTACGGAACACAGTGCAGTGCGTTGGTGATCCACCTGGTGATCCACCTCGAGTCCGTCTCTCTCATGGCCAACTCCCTCCACCTGGATCCATCAACGAAGAAGACGTTCTCCCGTTCTCCCGTTCTCCCGTTCTCCCCGCATCCAGATGGGCCTCTACTGTGAGAGTTGGAGACAAAAGTGAAGGAAACCATGAAGAAGACGCTGGTGCTGTGTTTTATTCATGGCTTCAAGGTGCGTGCGTGAGACGAAAACGAAACGAAGCGACAACACCACGACGACGACCTGGGTCATGGTCATGGCGTGCTGACGACAACGTTGCAATCCCAGGGCGGGGAGTCGACTTTTGGAAATGACTACCAATTCACCAAACACCTACGGGATATTGTGGCGCAGAAACTCCCCAAGATTCATGTGCGCGTGCTGGTGTACCCCAAGTATGAGACCAGAGGGGAACTGGGACAGTGCGTGAGCCGGTTCCGCGACTGGTACGTCGACAGAAGGTCTTCACCTGAGACGGGGGGAACGGACCATTGGAGAGTTGTGCTGACAGAAGACGCGGCGAGGGAAAAACAATGCAGGCTGGAAGAAAAGGTCATAGACATGGAGGTCGCCTCGGGCGCGCCATCCCCAACAGTCGATCCGTCTGTGCGGACCATCCTCATCGGCCATTCCATGGGGGGCATCGTCGCCGCCGAGCTGGTCATTGCCTTGGCGTCAGAGAAGCCCATCTACTCCGAGGACGGGATCGAAAAGGAAGAGAGACCCATCTTCAACAGCCTCATGTTCCCCTACGTCCAGGGCGTGCTGGCGTTCGACACGCCGTACCTGGGCATATCCCCCGGCGTGGTCGCCCACGGCGCAGAGGGGCACTACCAGAACGCGGCCGCCACGCTGTCCCAGCTGAGCGGTTTGAAGTCGGCCCTCTGGGGCGCCAACGCCAACGCCGGCGCCCAGTCGACGGCTGTGTCGGCGAGTCCTGCGGCGAGTCCTGCGGCAGCAAGCGGCTGGGGGCCATGGGGCAAGGTGGCCATGTACGCCGGCGCGGCGGGCGCAGTTGCCGCCGGCGGGGCAACAGCGTGGATGAACCGCGAGCAGATCACCCAGGGGTGGTCATGGGCCTCGTCCCATCTCGAGTTCGTGGGGTGTCTTGCCCGTGCCGAGGAGCTCAAAAAGCGAGTGGGATGCATGGTGCAGCTTCACGAGGACCTGGGCGTGGGCTACGCCAACCTGTACACGAGGCTGGGCAAGGCGGCTTCATCCAGGAGGACCAGCGTGGTGGGCACGGTGCTGGGCAAGAACAGGACCTTCTGCAACCTGCCCAAGACCATGGCCGCGGGGGAGTGGATGGAGGCCGTGAACGACAAGGCCACTGACGAGACGTTGGCGCACATGGGTACGTCGTTCTGCCGTTGCTTCTCTACATCTGATTCTATACATTGTCTTTTCTTTTGGGGGCCAAGCTGCTAACCTGCTGCGTCCAATCACATTAGCCATGTTCGAAGAGGGGGAGAATCCCGCCTACGAGAAACTCTCCCACGACGCGGCGGGCTTGATTGCCCAGTGGTCGCGGAACGAGTGGTATGAGACGAGTACTGATGAGGCTGAAAAGGTCCCTATGGATGGCGGCGCGGTGTTGACCTCTTGATGATGTAGAGACAGACATTGCATTGAAAATATCAACAGTTCCGCGCGTATCTGGGCATGACTGCCTCGACCTTTGTTTTCAGTGATGACTGAAAACACTGTTCTGCAGCTCTTAAGATCCCAATCTTGCATACAGAGCTTACGAGGAGCATCATCTTCGCTTTCCTGCAGAAGTAGAGCGGAAATTGCTGTCCTGGACTGCGGCCACAAGTCTCTTTTTTACGGAGTATTTGCGTCAACATGTGCGAAAGGACTCCCCGATTTGACATGAGGGTTAATGGGAGCAAAATGCCTCTTCCATTCAAACCCCGTACACTCTTGGCGTCGGGCCGTACAGTACCCATTGCGTGTGCTGTGACTGTGTCAAGTCAGTCAGCCTTGCCAATTGCCTCGCGCGGACCACCACACTCGCCTCGCACATCTTTTCAGCTGAGATGGAGAATGGGACTTGGCACACACACATGGGCTGAACGACATGCCCCTTTGGACATGGGCGAAATGAATGTGTCACGGGGGCCGTGTTGATTGCGCTACCTGGTTGACTGATGGGAACTTGGTATATGTGTTGTGGAATGAGGCACTGCGACTTCTTCTTTTCCTTTTACTCTCAGTATCTACACGTCACAGCATCATGGAGCATCGTCACCAGCAATGCCATGTGCCCCATGCGCAAACGGGCGCGTCGACCGGAAAATGGTGGTCCAGACTTAGTCTCCGCCTTGTCTCCGTCATCATCAGCATTGCCGTCGTCGGATACTCGGCGTTTTACAACACCAGATATACTATAGGGCCGCTCATCATGATGGGACCTCCTGTGAGTTGATCCATGGTCCTTTCTTCTGCCACTTGTTCCCCCATCATCAATCTGCTCACACGTCCTAGGCCCTCGTAGCTATCCTCTGGAGCTGCATCGACTGTGCGTGTCTTTGCTTCTGGCGCGGACGCCTCGGCGTCGACCCCATCGCCTGCCTGATAGTCGATCTGCTGCTGTTCCTCAGCCTCGGCGCCATCTCGGGCGTCTTCGTGGTAATGGTCGCGACTTTCGAAGACTCGGGATATTACTTTGCCTTTTTCGATAAACGGGGTGGCGAGGAATATCTGCGCATTATCCTCGGGTTTGGCATCATGGCGACGTACGTGGTGGTTTCTCCCCGGGCGATTCGTCTGACGCGTGAGGAACAATACTGATGCCAGGTTTCCTAGGCTCGCGCATCTGGCGATACTGATTGTGGCATGCTGTGAGATGAGGAAGCGAGGTAGCAGGGGGCCGCAGCAGGTGATGATGTATGTTCAAGGCCACGGCAACGAGCCGCCCTATTTCGCAGCACCAGCACCAGCACCAGCACCAGCGGGGAGCCGAGGGCCGCCGCCGGCGTATAATAGTGTGCCCATGAATCAAGTCGATGAATTGCACGCCCAGGACCAGATACATGTAGATGCTCAAGAGCTGCCGACGGCAGAATCACATGAAATGCTTGGGAAGAAAACTATTATAGACGTTTAGAGACTGGCGGGATGGACGGCCCTAGATGATGCTCGCTCGTCGCCGAGTCAGGCCTTGACGCCGGAGTGTATCATGTGGCGCTTCAATTCTTGTACCAGAACTGTTGAAAAACCATGAGCAAAGAGAATCAACGTCTTGATGTGGGATTTCTTGATGTTCTCAAACCCGTCGTCGCCCTGTTCGTTTCACGGCACGGAGTTTAGTCCGCAAACAGACCCACTTGCAACTAGAGAGGACTTTGTAGGATTCGAACTTGGCAAGTTGCCGTAATCCGTAGATCTACGCTGTATGTAGACCTCACAACTGAAAGGAAGGACATGGATTAGATGGTACGATTGGGGAAAAGTCCGGTGCGCCATGTTGATCCGCGCTGACTAATCTACCCGTCCATGCAATGGGTAATTGGTGAGTCGTGACATCTCGATCTCTGTGGCGAGTCTAGCCGGGTGGATCGATCTACGAATGCGGCGTCTTGCCTGCTTGGCATGGCAGATGGATGGCAACCACCTCGCCCAACGCCGGATCGATGAGGGATGTGATTCCAAATCACAGACGGCTCTGTTGGGATCAGGGCGGGCGGGCGGGCGGGCGGGGGGGGGCAATGAGAGCGCGGAAGGATAAATCATAAATCATGCCACTTGCAACATAAATCCCGTATCACAGTATTCTTACTCGGTACACCCGGCCCAGGCGGACGAAGAAGATTAACTTAATCAACTGCCTACAACTGCCTACGGCCTACGAACTGCCTACGACTGCCTAATCAATCAAATCCACTCCCGTCGCTTTCACCCCAATGGAGGAGCCACAACGCAGCGCGCCGTTGAGGCCGGCATCACGCCACCAGGTAGGTACACTTTACACTCCCCCCAGGCAAACCCTCAAGTTAACACAGAAACCAACCACCCCCACTAGTCAACCCGGCGTCGTGAAGAGAA
The DNA here is from genome assembly GCA_023658475.1 of Epichloe elymi. Lineage (NCBI taxonomy): Eukaryota > Fungi > Ascomycota > Sordariomycetes > Hypocreales > Clavicipitaceae > Epichloe > Epichloe elymi. Next base: position 2,211,512 of record CP098273.1, on the reverse strand, counting down.
CCAAGAGAGAGCATACATTGCCGCATCAAGACGGACGGACCGCAGCATCGAAGCCAGGCTGCAATCCGCCCACAAAGCCAGCGAGCTGCACAAGAAACGCACAGGCAAGTCCCTCCTCATCAGCGAGCAAATCGTCTTCAACGACGAGACCTACGAGGAAGAGGACGCATGGACGCCGCCTCCCCGCCCCGTCCTCGGCCCCCAGCTCCAGACGCCGTCCGCAGACTTCAACTCGCGCGTAGAAGCCTACCTGGAGCAAAAAATCGTCATGTCGACCTTTGTCGCGGCCGCGGATCGGCAGCGGCAGCAGCAGCACGGCTGGGGAGAAATAGACAGGCTCTTCGCGGAATCATTCCCCAACGCCGCCCAGACGGCGCGGCGCCTCGCCGAGGACATGGTGGTGGTCCCCGGACTCCTCCCTGCGAGACAGCCGCCCGCGCCGCCGCCGCCCCCCGCGGCAGGAGAACGAGAACCGCCAGGTCTGGGCACGACCTGTGCTGAGCGATGGTCAACCGCCGTGCCTTGGCACCAGCAAGAACAAGGAGCTGGTGTTGACGACGCGCCGCCGCACGCCCGAGACTGCGCCAGTAATCAAGTTTCCGGCGGCTCTGGCTCTGCTTTCACGGCAGATCTGCCGCCCGAGGTGCTCTTGTTCTTGGGCCACGAGGGGGACGACGACGCCAGGGGCTACCACCCTGACGATGGGCTCAAGGGCAGACACGATGCTGGCTTCGGCGGGTTCGCGAATGCCGGGGCCGGGTTCTGCTCCGACGACGACGACGCGCAGAGGGACGTCGGGCGCCAAGATGCCGCCTTGTGGAACGACGAGCTCGACGCGTACCTTGATGCAACGGCGTGGCTTGGCCTTCCTACGGAGGAGGGCCAGTGTCAAGCGCAAGCGATGGAGGGGAATGAATCAAGATGATTCATTCATTATGGATTGCCAGCTGACTAGTTACTGCTAAATCTACACACGATGCCCTTGTCATTGCTCTTGATTCCCATTGTACTCTTGTTACTGTTCCAACTTGAAAAATGCGTCATCCATTACTACAGGGATCAACGGGGGTCCTGTATGCACGGGCGGGCGGGCTGTTGGCAACATGAATGGCAGCAATGTAAGCCATCTGTGTGAGACTCTTGCATACACACCATCGACCCCCTTCATCCAACACGTCCCAGTCTCCCCTTTCTTGAAATATTTGTACAAAGCACATGGTTAGTAGTTCATGACCCTAGACCGAGCTCACGTGTGTCCCGTGCTCGCATTTATTGAGACTTGCCGTCGCTGGCCTTGAGCGAGCGCATCACCATCCTTCGCTGCTTCATCATGTGCGTGAAGAGTATGTACGAGCCTACAAAGATGGTCAGCACGGAACACTCTTCTGCAAACCAATCAATGCCCCTTGGGCCCTTGGGGCCCAACATACCAGGAACATAAATGGCCAGAATCCCATACAGAATATTCGCCTCGGTTCCGCTCCTCTGCGACGCCGGAATCGTCGCCCCGTAGATCAGCATGCACTCGCTCGTGATGCCCAGCGGATACAGCACATAAAAGGTCGTGTAGCGAATCCACGTCAACGCATCGGGCAGGAACCCGGCGAGCAAGAGCGCAAAGTACGAGTAGCGGATGACCTCGGTGACGGACCAGGCGATAAGCATGGAGGAGTAGAAGGGCGAGAGGGCGAGGAATGGCCATGCGTTGACGACGGGCCAGACGAGGAGGAGCCGGGAGGAGACTTGCATGATTGTTGTGGAGATGGGAGCGCGAACGATGCCTTTTTTTTTTTTCATGCTGTTAGTGTTTTGGACAGATGCGAGGACATGGACAACACACCTAGTAGGGAATGAACAATCTCCATGGCCGCCGCAGTCTGCGTCCATTTCGTCCATTCTCCCACGCCGGCGTAGACGACCGACGGACCGCGCAGGTACAGGAGACCGATTGTGCGGCCGAGCACGACGCTCCATGCCACGGCGGATGCGAAGTTGTAGAGAATGAGGTAGCCGGTTTTGAGGGGCGAGGACTGCGCCTTCTTGGCAGGCTGGGAGTTGTCGGCCATGATGAGTGTTTGTGCTTGCAGATGAAGCTGTGGATGATGGATGTTGACGGGACGGGACGAGACGGGCATGGAAATGTTGGGGGGGAATGCGTGTTGGGAGAATTGGAGAGCTGGCGTGGGGCCTCGGCAGCGGAGCCGATTCGGCGTCTTCATTGGGGTGGTGGTGTTGTTTATCAAAGGCAGCGGCTGTATGCGCCAATTACCATGGTACATCAACCATGAATGACACAGGAAGGGGTGGCTGGGACGCCACGGACTCAATAAGTTACCGTTAGTTTCTTGACCAGATACTCGCCGCTGTTGACGCCCTCGTACTTCTTGTCCTGCTCGGACGCGTACGTCCCTGGCAGAGTTTCAATGAAGCTTTCGGCGTTGGGGTTGCAAAAGTATCTTTTTTTTTTTTTGCAGCACGTCAGTGGACTTGCTCCGGGCGAGAAGGGGCGAGAGACACGAGACAACTCACGCAATGCTGTACCGGGGCGGGTGCTCGTCGTCCTTGCCCGGTGGCTCAACCACTCGATGTATGGTGCTCTTGATGGTATCATTGCTCCAGCGGGCCAACAGGTCGCCGGCGTTGACGACAATGGTGCCTTGAATGGGCGTGGCGTCGACGAACTGCCCCGTGGGCGACTTGACTTGCAAGCCGCCCCGGTCATCCTGGAAGAGGAGCGTGACTGAGCCGTAGTCCTGGATGAGGGCATTAGCTTGACGCGTAACGCACGGAGTAGACGTAACGCATGGCCGGTTTTCCCGTTTCCCATGGACAGCAACTCACGCTGTGTTCCCCGGCCCTGACCTGGCCCGGATTCACCTTGAACACCTCCGCCTTGACCCCCGGATAATGCAGCAGCCTCAACGTGTTGTCGCCCACGTCGACGTACTGGTCGAAGAAACCTTGTCCGAGCCCCATTGCCAGAGCAATGGCCCTCATCACCTCGGCATGCAGCATCTGACACCTCCCGAAGAAGTCCACCATGTCCGTCCTGAACCCCCTCAGGTTCACGTCGTCCTCATCGGGCCACTGATTCGGAAAATCGGGGTCCGTGTCCCGTCCAATCTCGAGGGATTCTTTCAGGTCTGGCGCCGCATTGCGCACCTTTTCCACCTCGGCCAGCTCAAGAAGCTGGGTGACTTTTTCGCGGCCCGGCGACGAGTAGCCCCGGTTGGCTTCGGCAGTGGTCCATTTGAGTTTGAGCTTGGCCTCGTCGTCGAGGGCGAAGAAGTCGGCGGACCGGACAAAGGCGTGCTGGAGCGTGTCGGCGGGGATGGGGTGGTTCTTGAGGTAGATGAAGCCGGCGGTTTGGAAGCCGTCGAGGATCTCTCGGGCGGTGGCCAGGCGTTGTTGCGGGTTGCCGTTGAGGAATTTGGAAAAGTCGATGAGCTGGTTCGGCAGTGAGTAGTTGCTAGTTGCATGTTGCATGTTGCTCGGGACGTTGCACTTACGGGTATCACGAGACCTTGTTCGGCTACAGCTGCGTCAGAAGCCATGCTGAGTACCTTGTGAAGAGTGTCAAGAGTGTCAAGAGTGTCAAGAGTGTCAAGAGTGTCAAGAGTGTCAAGAGTGTCAAGAGTGTCAAGAGTGTCAAGAGTGTCAAGAGTGTCAAGAGTGTCAAGAGTGTCAAGAGTGTCAAGAGTGTCAAGAGTGTCAAGAGTGGTGAATCGGGTGCCCTGCAATCCGTGTGACGACGGGATGGCAGCTCCATGTACGGATTAATCGCCTCTCCTATGTAACATGCAACACGGTCCCATTTCCCATTCCATTGACCCCTCACCTCAACCCCGCCATTACCCGCTGCCCAACCACCCGCTACCATCTCACCGACCTAACTAAGCATTGTCACACACGAGTCCCATGGTTTGCCAACCACCCCTTGTAAATGCTGACACATGTATGAAGTCATCTCGCGCTTTGGCGTGTCCTCGAGGGCGGTCGTCGATGAAAGTGAACATTGAGTCTGCCGCAACATATAACATGCAAGTCAGCGCTTCGGGGTAGGAGGGGTGGTGGGTAAGTGGGTAACCAAAGCGGCGTCTATTCCTCCTCCCTCTTCTCTTCCAGCATGAGAAACAGTATCTCGACCACACTCCTTCTTTCAACCCGGCTTTGCTGGTGCAGCCCTCTTGTTTTCGACTCAGCAAACACACACTCTGGACTCCCGAAGCCGTGTGCCTCGGCAGCCGTCGCTAGAACGAATCCATTGCCCATCATGGCATCGTCCGCCAACTTGACCGTCGTGGATATCCACACCCACATGTATCCGCCCCAGTACATCAAGATCCTCGAGTCGCGATCTGCGATTCCTCTTGTCCGCAAATTTCCTCAGGCTCCGGAGCCAAGACTGATACTCCTCGAGTCAGAGCTTGCTGACCTGGACAAGGCCATGAATGACTCCTCCGCCAAACCCCCTGGCCGTCCATTGACCTCCCACTTCGCCTCTCTTGACCAGAAGATTCATTTCATGGACACTCATCGTATCAACATTTCCGTCATTTCACTGGCGAACCCGTGGTTGGATTTCGTCGATTCCTCACAGGCCGGAAATCTGGCCGAGTCTGTCAACAATGAATTTTCCGCCATGTGCGGCAAGCACCACGGTCGTCTCTTCTTCTTTGGCACTTTGCCATTGACAGCGCCTCTCGAGGTGCTTCACGCGTCCATATCGCATCTCAAAGACCTGGAGTATTGTCGGGGTGTCATTCTCGGAACATCGGGACTGGGCAGAGGCTTGGACGACCCCGATTTGCTTCCCATATTCGAGGCAATCGCTGCCGCGAACCTGACCATCTTCTTGCATCCTCACTATGGCCTGCCCAACAATGTCTGGGGTCCGCGCGCCAGCGAGTACGGCCATGTTCTCCCACTCGCACTGGGATTTCCGATGGAAACCACCATCGCCGTAGCGCGCATGTACTTGGCTGGTGTATTCGACCAGGTTCGCCGTCTTCGCATGCTGTTGGCACATAGCGGTGGAACTTTGCCTTTTCTGGCCGGCAGAATCGAGAGCTGCATCTTCCACGACGGACAGTTGGTCCGCGAGGGCAAGGTTGGGAAAGACCGCCGCACAGTATGGGACGTCTTGAAACAGCAGATTTATCTCGACGCTGTCATCTATTCCGAGGTGGGCTTGAAGGCTGCGATGGATGCCGGTGGATCGGATAGACTCATGTTTGGTACTGACCATCCCTTCTTCCCGCCCGTTGCAAGCGATGAGCAAGGCCAGTGGGGAAGCGTGAGCTTGAACGCTGAGGCTGTGGTCAAGGCAGTTGGCCAAGGTTCTTCCAAGGCAAATGCCATCATGGGCTCAAATGCCATCCGCATCCTCAGACTGGAGGAATAGGGAGGGGGGCCAAGGCAGTCTCAGCAGCCCGTTGTAACAAGAAGAAGAAGAAGAAGAAGAAGAATATCCCATGTTTTCCGGTACTCTAGACCATATTCGAACCTAGGCCATTGGCATTTTGTGTTGATATTTCATCTCTGCCTCGTGAATCCTTTGTCGGGCCTGTTGAACGCCCCGTTCAGCCTCTTGAAGGACGTCCGCGGTCGTCTCCTCCCTCTGCAAGTTCCTGACGGCCTGAACAGCGCGAAGCTTGTCGCAAACGAGCTCCCAGTACTGTTTGTTGGCATCCACATCAGCGACATAATCTCCGGGAACAGCGACAGCGCCGTTGGCTGGCCCAGTGGGTTTCCCTGTCGACCCCAGCGTCGTCTTCATGGCGTCCTTGGCCTGTTTCCTCCTCGCCTTCTCGTCCTTCTTCTCTTTCAGCCTTCGCCGGGCCTCTGCAAGGTCCTCCATCTCCTGAGCGGCCTCAGCCTGTCGTTTGACCTCGTCATCCCGCATACGCTGCTGCTCTGCCAGCCTTTCCCTTTCCTTCTCCAGCATAACACGGTCGTTCTGCTCCTTCTCGTCCCTCACTCTTCTCGCCGCATTCTCGCGTGCCTCGAGATCGTCGGCAAACTTTTGCCGCTCCTTGTCCATCGCCTCACGCTCCTGTTTCCGCAGCAGCTTCGCCTTGCTCGCATGATCGTACGCGGCGCGGGCGCTGGGTTCCGACAGGATATCTCGTGCACGCTCAAACAGCTCCCACTTTGCCGCGTCAAAGTTGGCACCTGCCTTGTCGGGATGGAGCTTGATTGATCGCTTCCTCCACGCACGATGAATATCGTCCTTGGGAGTGAGCGCGTCAACGCCGAGTAGGTCATATAGGTCGACATCCCGGTCGGCGTATTCTCCTGCAAAGCGCAGGAGGTCCTTGATGTCTTCGCTCATTGTTTTGGGACAGTTCCAGGGGTTGGGGGCTTTGATCTCCCCCAGTCGAGAATGGAATGGAAACCTGAGTTAGTCGAGTGTAGCTATGGGGGCTGGATCTGGACTAAAGATTGGCGACAAATTTCTCCAAAGCTCACGCATGGGCTGTGCGTTTTCCCCTGTTGCACTTGGGCGAATGCGATCCCTCTCCAGGCCTGGAAACAAGGGCAGGTGAAGGCAAGGTCGACTGGTCCGGAAGTGGTGACGAGAGGTGAGGTTGAATGCTGTGTGTTTGTTTGTCGCAGAGTCGAACTTCTTCGGCAAGATGGGCTCCACGTGACCCACTTCCACCTACTACTTGTCCTCAACGTGGTCATGGTAAACAACATTGTTATTAGAGCATACTCTACAGAATGACATTGATTATCTATTATAATTATGTTGCGCCTTGAGCATGTCAGAATCCTGGAGCAATACAGGACGATATCCAGCATTCAGACTTGCCATCTTAATATGTATGCGACGAACCCTGCTGCAACGATCTCCTCGCTCGCTCAGAACGACTCCGCCGCTTGCTTCTATTTGCCCTCCTCTCTGCAAATTCAAACACATTTGGTTCCCCGCCCGATAAATCTAGTAGATATCGCTCATAGGGTCCAAGGGGCTCTTCCATCATGATTCTTTGGCTGGGCGCATCTCGTTCCACTCCGACATATTTCCAAATCCAGCCGTCGCGAGATGTTCGATCTCGATAACGGTCGTACGACCTGTAGTCTCTGTACTTTGATTCCTCGTCCAGTTCGAAAATGGCTCGCTTCAATCTCCAGTCTGACAGGGCCGCGCACGCCCAGACCGCCTCGTCATTCAGCCCTAGACCTTCGCATGCTAGTCGCACTCGAACAGAGCTGTGAACTCTTTCATTCGTGTCCTGCAGGAACTTTTCCTTGCACAGCGCCGTCTTAGGGTCGACTTGCTTGTACATGCCTGGTGTGCGGGTTGCTTCTCCTGATATGGAGTAGACAAGCCCAGAGGCTTTCTGGATAGCACCCAGTGACCAGGGCCGAAATGGTTTGTTCTTTTCGTATACGGCGTCGGCTGCCCATTGTCGGATCCTTCGCCTGCCCTTCTTTGCGCTCTGTGCTTCGGGGGACTCGTAAAAGTCATCGGTTTGCTCAGCCATACGTTTCAGTGAGTGCGCATCAAATTCTACGCCCACACTCGTAAGTTGATCCATCATCCCTGGAAATAAATTAACGGACCACGAAAGCATTGGGTCGTTCTCCGGGCGAGCAAACTACTTACAGGCCAAGGAGCAGTTTGCGATTCCCTGATCATTCCATCCTCCACCGCAGTTTGCATGGTTTCCGGGAAACCAGACTTGACGCAAGTCAGTGCTGAGCCTGTCCTTCTTTGGTCGTTCCCACACAGCAGGACTGAAAGGGGCCCTCGTCTCGTCGAGGGCGAGGGCTTGGAATGCATGCTCGATGCGATCTGACAGAGCCGTGTCGTGCCACTTGAATGTTCACAGGATGTCAGCTTATTTTCACGATGAGGGCAACAAAATAACAAAACAAGGGGGCCGTGGGGAGGGGATATATCACGAGGGAGACTTATTCGTCATTCGACGGCCGAATGCCAAGCTTCTCCAGCCAAGATATTTTGGGAATGCCGAGAGATCCCACTGTATCCCAGACTCCAACAGCCTTGACTGTGATGAGCTGATTCGTATTCTGATAGACCCGTGTAAGCCCCATCTTTTCCAGCCGTGTTCGATATTCAACATCAGCAGCAGCACCTTTGGGCTTGTTTCTAAAAGGCACATCTGAGAAAGGGTCCTCGTAGTCGTAATTCTCCCAGTTCTGCATGTCCTTGAAGATGGGATAAAAGTGCTCGATGCCCTCTCTGGTCAACAGCCCGAGCTTGCCAACCATGCCCGCGACAGATCTGGCAGTGAACGCACCGCGCGAGAATCCTACAAGGATGATGTCGTCGCCGTCCATGTAGTTGGCACAAAGGTAGGCGTAGACCTCACGAACACGCTTCCCCGCCCGTCAGTGCGTTCTGCTCTGATATAGTCGCATAGCACACAATCGTTGCGGCGTTGCGGTAATAGAACTCACCTCTGCCAGACCAACGCCAAAGGCCCCCCCAGTGATGCTATCGAGGGTATTGCTGCCACTCCCAACTCCCGATTCGTACGAAATGATTTGCAGGACGCCATCGGCGCAGCGGCGCTTGAAGCAACGAGATATGCGCGTCACGTTGGAGGGAACCTGCAAAGTGCCCTTCTTGCCAAAAAGACGCGACTTGACGAAGCCGTAGTCGCTGTTCATCCAGGTCCCGTCGCAGCAGACTATCAAGCGTTTCTTCTGCCGTCGCGCAGTGCCGTAGCTGGCGGCCATCGTGTAGAGGTGAGCTGTGAGAATGATTCACGCCTGCTGACCTCGACCCAGACCTTGGTCCTCGCAGACCTTGATGTCAGCCCGTCAGCGAGAGGGAAAACATAAGTCCGGACGGGGTCTTCAGATGGTCGGCCTGGGTTGACAGAGATGGACGGAGCTGCAATGTGCTGCATTCGATGGGGCCGCATGGATGCAGCGGTTACTTGCTTTAGCGCGTCGTCGTCGTCGTCGTCCTCGTCGTCGTCGTCGTCGTCGTCGTCGTGATACAGGGCGATGCGACGCTGCAGGGACCACCTGTTGGTTGGCCGGAGACAGCTCAGACAGGCGAGCAAGACCGCGTTCTGCGCGCGTCCGTCAGGACTCACTCAGGAGTTGGTCGAGATGCGACTTTGAAGATGAGATTGATGAAACAGGTCCGTCATGGAAGATTGATGCATCTTGTTGGATCGGCGACAGGCTTGGGCTGGAAACTGCCGAGCGAGCGGCCCGCTGGCGCTCAGCGGCCACTGGGCACAGCCAGTCCAGTCTGCTGGTGGGTGCGGTGCAGCAACAAAGATGAAAAATGAACGAGATCAGATTCGTCCCGTGAGGAAGAGGACGCTTTTGTCTTCCGCTCCGCAGCTGGGTATAGCCGGCAATAAGGAAGCTGTCACGGCCTGACAATGCCCTCTCCCATCTGATCATCTTGATTCATGGTATACCCAATCGTATACGGGATTACCCCAATCGTCATCCTATTATCCAAGTCCATGATGGCCACCGAGTCACCCCAGCCCGTCCACCAGCACTTCCTACGTGTCTGTATATGAGCACAACATATTTAATGCACACCGCAAAATGCAACGAGGAATCGGTTCCTGATGTGTCTGTCACCTGATGGGAGCGGAAAGACGTGCTGATTAAAAAAAAAAACTGTCTTTATTGTACATGATGCATCCTGCAAATATACAAAGTTTCAAATACTTGTCCTCGCGCAAAAAAAGTACCAAGACTACGCGCTCAATCCGCCCCGCAACCACTCGGGCACAAACGCCTTCACTTTGACGCTGCTCGTATTGTTATCCTCGCCGCCCCATTCCAGGACGAATTCATCATCCGGCTTGTACGTAGTAGCCGCCTGTTCCCCCGGCAGAACCACATCCGTCATAATCTCCAGCCGACACAGGCCCAGGCCAATGTTGCCCACGCCCTTCAACCACTTCCCCGCGCTGCGGCCCCTCCTGCCGAACCGGCCGATGCTGGTTTCGGCGGGAACCATGTCTGCCGTCAACGTCTCGGGGCTGTCGCGTTCGGGGTCGTACACGAGCGTCTGGGGCGGCGCCTTGTCCCTGTCGTAAATCATGCAGGGAAGGATGCGCTTTCGCACCACCCCGCGATGTTTTGTGCGGATGGTGAGCTCCTGCCCGACGTAGCAGCCTTTGTGGAAGTCGATGCCGTTCATCACGTCCATGTTGCTCTCGAGGGGTAGGGCCTGCTCGCGCGGGATCTCGTCCTGGCCCTCCGGTACGCCGTGCAGGTATCGCCGGATCGTGTAGGCGTCTTCCGTGCTGATGTCGAGGTCGATCTCGGGCGCCCTGGAGCCCAGCTGGATGATGCGGTGACCCAGTTCTGGCGCTCTAGGATCTTTGAGAACCAGTCGCGACTCATTCGACGTCATTTCTGGTTGAGCCGTGGGCGATTCATCCCACGCTTGCCACACGGAAGCCTCGTCGCGGGAAATGGTCCGCACCGTCACTTTGGCGCGCAGCCTGTACCGCTTGATGTGTTTGGCGAAGCGGGCCATCTGGCTGGCATCCGCCTCGACCAAGTACCCATCTTCTTGTACGGGGAGCCCGGTGCCGCCCTGGAAGGGGTATATGAAGATGTCGTGAACCACTCGACCGGTGGCGTTCAGGAATCCCGAGTAGAAACCGTCGGTGCGCGGTAGGCCATCCGCGCCGGTGACATTGGCCGTGACGATGCCCTGGAGAAACTTGGTGGCTTCAGTGCCAGACACGGAAAGGAGCTGCCGCGAGGGGAGGGGCGCGAGACCGGTGAGAGGCGGCTTGGGCGGTGCCGAGTCTGCGAAGCGGCGGCGTTGTTGCTGTAGTTGGAGACGGGAGCAATTGGGACAGACAGGGGCGCGGGCGCGGGGAGACCATTCGCGCTGGAATGCGCGTTTGGCGATGCCTCGCATTGTCGAATTGGATATGCCAATGTAGCTTATCGGGGAAATCAGTTGATGGTGGCCCGGAGCTACGTCACGTAGCTGAACTGGGAGCTTGAAGATTGGGGTGGCGGAGATTTCCCAAGCCTGTGACGTCGCACGTGTTTGGTGGGACCACCATTTACGGATAACATAACTCCGTATTTCTCCGTACAGCGATTGATAATCAGCGTCTCAAGGACCAGATGTAGAAACGTTTCAGCCTTTACGGCAGTTATTACTATTTCGGACCGGACTTGAGAGCCCGTTGTCACGAATAAAGCTTGTTTTGTGAAGGCACTCACTATACTCCGTACAATAGAAGAAAAAGAGCAGACAGAGGCAAGTCGACTGTCCGTCCCCATGACACACGCCTGTCTGTCTTGTCGCACTCACAGGCAGAGCATGGCCTGATCTTATTTCACAGGAATCTACAACATCACCTCTTGCATTAATTGATGACGTCGTGTGCTATATGCCGTGGGGCAATATTATTACGGACAATGAATATCTCAGTGTATACTACACGATGCCGCAGTACTATCAATCAGTCGCGATCGATCGGGTTGGGGCGACAGTCCGATCATCGCCGCAAGTTTGACAACGTCAGGACCCGCTTTCGGCGCAGGAGAAAATAAAGGGGGGAGGGAGGGAGGGGGGGCGTGTGGTCTGGTTACATAATCTCCGCGACTCCATTCAGAGTCAGCCTCGGAGCCATATGCCCGGGACGGGGGTATGGATGGCCTGATGGTCCCGTCATGCGCAGAACTCGACGAGCCTTGGAGTCCTCGGCGCCCGACCTGAACGGGGCCGCGGCTTATCGGTTTCAGAATCGAATCTCGACGCGATACCGTAACAATCGAACAAGAACATGGCCCATCGATGGCAAAAGCCACATTCCTTCAATATCAGACGTACATATATATGTACGTTGGCTCAACCGCCACGTGGCACGGACTTTCTCATCCTAAGGAGGTGGGTGCATGGAGCTGCTGCCCGACAGGGTGCCTCAACCCTTCTAGCGACTCGATTTCGTGTAATTTCTTGTTCTTGTTTGTTCTCCTTTCACGCGGCAGAAAAATTCCAAGGTCGGTGATTTTTTTGAGTCCATTCCAGCCATGTTGCATAGTGACCGAGTTCAATAGCCCGCGGCATATTTTGTTCCCCGTACCCATCCGGTCCCCACACTAATATTAAACCTTTCAATCCAATGATATTATCCATCGGGAGTTTCCATGCCTTGTGAACGAAGATGAAGTGCTCCGTACGGATCCTGTTGGACCGCGAAGCTAGGGTTCAATGTGATCGCATCTATTGAGTTGTCCGACCCTGTAAGAGGGTGCGGACTATAGTCTAAATACCTAAGTACCTATACTATTAGTAGGGTACTAGTATAATAATAAAATATACTATAAAACTATAGAGATCTTAGAAAATAACTTGCATAGGGTGGATTCCTATCTTAGCTAGTTAAATAGTAAGACTATTATATAGTAGGGATTAATTATGCCCTTATAGGTATAATATACCCCCCTAGGGAACCTTATTTAAGGTTCCCTATAATAATTCTAAATTAATAAAATTAGTTAAAATAATACTCTAATATTTAAATTAATTCTATAGTGTAGAAATATAGTTAATTAGTTATAATCTTATCTAAATTAAGGTTATTATATAATACTTACTCTTTAGGTTCTTTACTAAGTATACTAGAGGGTAGTTATATAAGCCCTAATACCTTATAGAAGCTTATAAAAGTATTCCCTATAAGAGGCTTTATAAGGTTATTAGTAATTATCTCTTTAGTAGTAATCTAGGTAATATTAAAGGTTCCTTTTATAACCTCTTAATAAAGCTAGTAGTAATAAATATCTATATACTAAAGCTTTATAATAAGCTTAATAAACTCTTCCTTAAGGAGGTAAATTATCTATATATTATTATATTTAATTTTAAGTATATTATTACCTAGGCATAGCCTAACCTCTTAATATAATTATCTAAAGGCTATAAGCTCTTTACTATAGTATAAAAGTACTAGGAGCTTTACTTTAGTTAATAATATTATTATAGTAGCTTACCTTCCTACCTTAAAGAGTATAGGTTTTCTAAAAAGCTTTATAATATAGCCTTATAAGCTTTTTTATATTATAGGATTATTAGTAAAGAAGGCATTGCTATATACCTCTAATTTAGGGTTATTACCGCTATACTAAATTACTAGGTCTACCTATATATACCTATACTTAAGGGCTCTTTTAGCTACTTCTATATACTATAGTATTGAAAATGGAAGGGAATCTGTACTAGAGGGATAGGAAGACCTCCCTAGTAGATTCTAACGCGGCGGCTTCTAGATTCACTATAATACGATGATTCTTCAAGATATAGAGCTTTGATAGTTGAATATAGTAGATTTCAGCTAGACAAACGATCTAATGAGCAATAAGAGGATTTTCTAAGTCCCCTCATAGACCTACTAACTATATTGACGGAAGGGGGTTGCTAGCCAGGTCTTAGGAGCTATTTTTTATTTTCCGCAAAATTCATTTATATAGGAAAAGTAAAAAATCAACTCACGGCCATATAATCTAGCCACCCACGTGCACTAACTAAGCAATCTAATAAGCAACCCTATAAATAAAATACATTATTAAATCCAGAAAAAATCAAGGATTCGAACAGTATAAGTCAGCCTTTTATACGACCACTAGTTCCCTAGTTACAGTTGATTTTAGCTTCCCTATAGGGTAGCCTAGTCGGCTTAGTCATATAAGCCTGTGGGTTGGTTATGCGCGGAGCGCAGGTCACAGCCAAAGCTGGCCACAGCCAACAACGCTGCAGGCAACGCCTTGTAACCAACGTTGCAACAACGCAACTAGGCAACTAGTGGGCCTATAAAATAGTGCTATAAATAGCATAATTTTAACATATAGCCCTAGGTTTTATAGGTATTATAAGAGTTATAAAGCTATAAAAGTAATATTAGGTTTTAAAACTATTATTAGATATAGTAGAGTTCTAATTAAGGATTAATATTACTTAAGATCTTAAGTGCTAACCTCTCCCTTAAAGGGTTCTAGTAGTATAGTAGTTATTAGGGCTATAGGCCTTTATTAAGGGATCTTTATATTAAATTTAGTAGTAGCTTTATCCTAATAGGATTTCTAATTAAGCTATACCTTCCTATTAGTATAATCTCTAATAATTTTAATACCTAGGAACTATTAAAGCTCTCTAAGGTCTTTAATATTATACTTTATAAAGAGTCTTGCTCTAAATTTATTATATAAGTATAATTTCCCTTTAGTAAATAAGGTAATAAGGTTATCTATATAGAAGAAGATAATTAATCTATCCTTAGTAAATATATAAATATCTTTAAAGATCTATATAAAGCCTTTACTAATTAGCTAGCTAATTAGCTCTTTTATCTATAGAAGAGGCGCTCTCTATAGCCTATAGACTACTCTAAGGAGCTTTAGATAGGCTTATTTATCTTTATAACCTAGAGGTATCTTATAGTAGACTTCTTTATTAAGGTCTAAATTTAGGAAAGCTATAATAAAGTTATACTAGTGTGCTTCTAGGTTAAAGTAATATATAATAGCTATAAATAGTCTAAATATATTAGTAGCTAGAGTTACTACTTAAGTTAATAGATAACTCTTTAGTTAATAATTCCTAAGAATATAGAGATAAGCTTTATATTATAAGAGGTAGCCTTACTTATCTAATTTATAAGTAAAGACCTAAGTAAGGCCTAGAGGCTTTACTTATAAAGGAACTTCTTCTCTAGATACCTTTATAGCTACCTTTCTATTAATAATCTTATTATATTCTTTATCTTATACTTTTTAGAATTTCTTTTCCTTTAGATAACTAGCTAAGCTATTATAATAAGCTAGAGAAGGGGGAAGCCTTAATATATAAGGCTTTTCTTTACTTTTAGGTCCTAGATTAAAGGCTATAGTAAATACTTTAAGATTATTATAATCTTATAGATTTATTAATATATTATAACCATTACTACTATTAGGTAGGTTAAGTAAATTATTAATACTTAATAGCATATAATCTATTAAACCTAGAAATTATTTAGGTAAATTCAGAGGAGTTAGTAGATTTATTTCTTAACTTTCTTTCTCTTTTTCTTTATAGTCTAATTAATTATAACTATTAAGAGTTTTATCCTATTAAGGCTAATTAAGTAGTTATTATAGTAATAGAGAGTATACTATCTATAGAAGCCCTATATTAGAGCTTTTATCCTTATTATTATTAACTAACTCTTTAAGGAAGCGTTTTTTAACCTCTTTTACACTTAGTAATAGGCCTCTTTCTTAAGTATAGAAGATTAACTTATTAAAGGTAATATAACTTAATAAGAACTAGTAGCTCCTTTTTATTATTAGCACCTAAATTAGGTATTACATAGAGGAGACATATCTAGTAAGGTATCTAATATAAGCTCTCTATATAAGCTTTAGACCTACCTTATAAAGCCTACTTTATATTATTATAAATACTTTATAACTAAAGGCTTATAGGTAAGTTATAGAGGCTTCTAGATTCTCTAGTAAGTAACTCTATTAAAGCTTATTCTCTCTTAACTACCTATTTAATACTTATTAAGGGGATTACTAGTTAAGCAGCTTTTAAGGCATATAGTTTAAGATATAAATAGCTACTTTAGTAGCTATAGGCTAGAGATCTTCTAGGAAGCCTAATTATATTATAAGAGTTATTATAACCCTTATTATTACCCCCCTAGACTATTTAGCGTGCCTATTTTAATGTGGGTGAGCTAGGCTAGACTTTCTAATAATAATGCCTCTATTTATAACCTCTTCTTCTTACTTTTTAGTCTAAAAGGCAGTCTTACTATTAGTTATTATAACTATAATATAGATGCTATACACTCTTATATATATAGCTTCTAACTAATTAAAGTAAAGCATAATATCTATTTTTAATAGGATTATAAAGATATAGTATAATCCTATAGCTCTATAGGTAAAAAGAGTAATATATTAGTCTTTATTATACCCTAATAATTAAGTAAAGAGGTTAAAAGAGACTACCTAAAGCAGCCCTAAAGGTAATAACCCTACCTGTGACGCTTGTGATATCTGCCTCTACGCCTTAGCTATCTAATAGACCTTATATTTCCCTACGCTCCTTTTCTTTAAAGGGATTTAAAGCTTCTTAAGCACTTAATCTATTATATCCTTACCTAAATACGCTAATCTAGTATACTATAGGTCTATAGGCATTATTATTATAGCCTTTAGGTCTCTTAAATCTCCCTTTATAGTGAAAATATCTAATAGGCTTAAGCCCTCTATATATAGCTATATACTAATAATCTAAGTTTAAAATATCTCCTAATTACCTCTTACTAGGTCTATAACCCTTCTAGTAAGGTTATCCTACCTTATTCCCTTCTTTATAAGTAGCTAAAGAGATATAAGGTTTATAAAGAATAATAGTTAGTACTAGGCCTTTAATAGGGTAAGGGTCTAGCTATCTATTAAGATAATCTAAGCTATGCTAACGCTATAAGCCTTAGTAACACTATAACTAGCTTAAATTCTAGGTTATTAACTATAATTAAGGTCTATAAACCAGCGTTTATTATTAAAGATATAGATTAAAGTGCTGCTATTAAGTATAACTTATAATTTACCCTAGGTAAGGAAAGCCTCTAAAGACTCTAACTCTTCTATAGCTAAAAACACTATATTAACTTCTTTAGGTTTCTTTATGCTATTATCCTTAGGTTTCTTTACACTATTATCCTTTAACTATATATTATATGCCTTCTTTATATTATTAGGCTAATAATTTATTACTTCTTTTACTTTCTTTAATAGCTCTTTATTAACTTTCTAGTCCTTTATTAGGTAGAGTGCCCTATAGACCTTCTATAAGTCTCTTAACTTCTTTACCTTATACTTCTTATAGTAAATATAATCTTTCTTTACTAATTTCTCTGCTTTATTCTTTATTTCTTTATTAAAAGTTAGCTTAGCTCTAAAGGTATTATTAGCCTTTACCTAAGATCTCCCTTAGGCTTTAATTAGGTGCCTAATTCTACTTATAATACTATAGAAATCTAGGACCTTTCCCTTACTCTCTGCTATATAAATTAATAAGCTAATTTAAGCTAAGATAGTAGGGAATTATACCCTAATAGTATTATTAATTATTTCTATAGGTAAGTTACCTTTAGTAATAGGATAGTCTGCTTAAAAGTATCTCTTATAGCTAATTAAAGTATCTATAAGCTACTTATTAATATTTACCTTTATAAGGTTCTATTTAATAGTTTTATTAAAATTAACTTTAGTATAATACTTAATAGTCCTACTTAAAGGCATTATATTCCTTATAAGCTCCTTAATCTTATTATAAAGGGATATATACCTTAAGGTTATCTACTTATACTTAGGCCTAAGCATTACTATAAACTAAGTATAATACTCTTATAGGGCCTTTATAAGGCTCTAGAATTAGCTATTAAATACCTAATAATAACCACTAAGGACTATAAACTATACGCTATCTTTAGTATTATTAGGTTACTAAGGGTACTAAAAATAACTCTCTTTAGGTATATTATAACCTTTAGAAGAGCTTTCCTAGGGTTACTACACACTACTAATTACTATTCTACTACTCTATAAGTATATTTAAACTCCTATAGTGTCTATTATAGATAATTAACCCTATATAGCCTCTACTACCCTTCTCTTTACTAGAGTTCTATTTCTGTTAAAATTATGCTATTTATAGCACTATTTTATAGGCCCACTAGTTGCCTAGTTGCGTTGTTGCAACGTTGGTTACGAGGCGTTGCCTGCAGCGTTGTTGGCTGTGGCTAGCTTTGGCTGTGACCTGCGCTCCTGCACACAACCAACCCACAGGCTTGTATAACTAAGCCGACTAGGCTACCCTATAGGGAAGCTAAAATTAACTGTAACTAGGGAACTAGTAGTCGTATAAAAGGCTGACTTATACTGTTCGAATCCTTGATTTTTTCTGGATTTAATGATGTATTTTATTTATAGGGTTGCTTATTAGATTGCTTAGTTAGTGCACGTGGGTGGCTAGATTATATGGTCGTGAGTTGATTTTTTACTTTTCACATATAAATGAATTTTACGGAAAATAAAAAATAGCTCCTAAGGCCCGGCTAGCGACCCCCTTCTATTAATACAGTCAGTAGGTCTATAAGGGGACTTAGAAAATCCTCTTATTGCTCATTAGATCGTT
Organism: Epichloe elymi; assembly: GCA_023658475.1. NCBI lineage: Eukaryota > Fungi > Ascomycota > Sordariomycetes > Hypocreales > Clavicipitaceae > Epichloe > Epichloe elymi. The sequence continues at coordinate 2,193,334 of CP098273.1, read as the reverse complement.
CATCTAGCTGAAATCTACTATATTTAACTATCAAAGCTCTATATCTTGAAGAATCGTCGTATTATAGTGAATCTAGAAGCCGCCGCGTTGGAATCTACTAGGGAGGTCTTCCTATCCCTCTAGCTAGATTCCCCTTCCATTTTCAATAGGTTATGAGCCCGGAAGGCCTAAAGATTACTACATTACTGCGTTATTCTACTGCGATTAGTGCTTGATTTTAGGTACTAGTTACTCTCTACTAGACCTGTGGGCTCTTAGATTACGAAGGAACCGCTAGAATTTGAAGCTTTCATTCACTAGCATCACGCATCGCAACATCAGACCCTTGGTGTTAAATTCAACTACAGCCGCACCTGCAACCACCACATTGCAACCGTAACTATCTAGTTACAACCACAACCTCTTTTAGTAATTCTATTCACTGCCGCGACCGTTATATTTGATATTATCTACCCTGTAGATACGCTGCATTCCTTTTATAAATCATTGAACATCTAGTATATCTATACTAGGCTTTTTGACCTATTGCACTACGTTGCACGCACTATACACTACGTTACGTTGCGTTGTAGCTTCTGCAATACCTATTACCTATGATCCTATTTTTGGTGTTGAGAAAATTTTCGCAGAGAATCTTCTCCGGTCCGTTTCTGCCCGCGCATACCGCAGACCCACTTTTAGACCTTAAGGGGCACCCTTTCAAACAGCCCCGCCACATAATTTGCGTGCGCAGCCCGGTTGCACCACAACCAGCTTCTAGCGCGCGATATTTGCAACAGGAAGAAATTTGGAGATCTTACACAGGATATCTTTTGAGATCCTAGGGAATTTTGAGAGATGGCACCACCGAGTTATAATAAGGGTAAGGGACCTGCTGCAGGCCCTTCTAGCCCTCCTAGGGACCCTGATAGGATGGAAATAGAAGGTCCGGCTATTTAAGCCAGTGCTTTGCAACTGCAACAATAGATGCAGAGCTAAATTAAACAATAAGGCAAGACCTTAACTGATTTTATCAAGCATACTGAGTCAAATCGTCTAAAAAACAAGGCTAGCATTAAAGATCTATTAGATAAATTAACGCAAACCATAACTGCTATGCAAGGTCTTCAGGATTCTACTAAGCTAAGGGAAGAAAATACTAAAGCTCCGGTAGAAGACCTGCCTGCCGCTAATTCTGCGAGTTTACCTTCTAGTAACTTACAAGCTGCCTTTAACACAGGGGCTATTAAGGAACTAAATAAGAAGGTTCACTCTATTCCTAAGGGAGCTAAGCTAAAAGGCCCTGAAAACTATGATCAGTGGAAGCAAGCCCTGAGCATCCAATTTAGAGCCCTAGGATTACCTGAATTTATAGATAATCCTAGCTTAGCAGGCCATCTAGCTGACTGTGATCAAGCTATTCTTTTGATGATATTAAGAGATAGTTGCCAACCTAGACCACAGGCAGCTATATGTTAGCAAAAATCCCCTAAAGAAGCCTATAAAGTCCTTATTAGGCAGTATTCGTAGAGTGCTAAAATCCAGTGAGGTACGCTATACGCTAGCTACCACTCCCTAAATTTTTCAAATTATAAGGGATCTTTAGAGGCTTTTAATGCTGATTTTAATAACTTACTAGCTAGACTATAGCTTTGTAGTGTAGAGATCGCTCCTATAGATTAAGTAAACCATTATATTAACGCATTAAAGCAGACCTTTCCTAGTTAGGCTGAGAGACAAAGATTTACTATCAGAGCTACTAGGGCATAAGGACTGCCTGTAAATACCCTAAATTTACAGTTCCTTATGGCGGATTTATTAGAAGAACAGAGGGATAAAACCTCTCCTATGGCTAAAGCTCTTAGCTATAAGGCTTCTAATAATAAGGGAAATTCTAAGGACAAGGAAAAGAAGTTATTATCTAATCCTAATACTAAGAAGGACTCTACTAACACCACTAAAGAGCAGGATAAGAAGGATTTAAACCCTTCTAAAGCCTCTAGGAAGAAAAAGCAGAAGAAGAAGAGTGGTAACGGGGATAAAGATAAAGGAAAAGAAGCTGCTTTTGCGTTAGGCTATAGCCTAGCCACGGGATACGTTAAAGAACTAGATTCTAGCGAGTCTAGCAGCGAGGATAGTAGTGATTCTGAATCTGATTTGGATACCTCTAGTACCACTACTACTAGTGACACTACTAAGCCTACTTTTAGCTACTCTAATGATATGGTTAAAAACTCCCTTCTATATGATATAGGTTCTTCTTGTTATATTTGTAATAATAGGGCTTTCTTTAGGGACTTTAAGCCTCTTAAGAAAGGTTAAACTAGCCCTATAATTACAGCAGGAGGACCTATTTATCCTAAAGGAAGAGGCACCGCTGTTTTTAACGTTCTGGTTAAGAAAAATCCACCAGAATATAGGCCTTTAGCTCTGCTAGATGCCCTATATTTTCCCGGTATAGATACCAACCTAGTTAGCGGTTTATCCCACTATCTTAAGGGAGGTTATCTAGCTAAGGATCAGCTTTTCCTAGCTGATAAAAGCCCCTGTGGGTTATTAGAACCTACTAAACACGGCTTCTTTTTGCAGATTAAGGGGCAAGCTACTCCTAAGATCTGCAAGCATTTAACCCACCTCTCCTTTATGGGCTCTTAATATTGCAACCAACAACAAAGAAACCAACAGCAAAGAGCCTATAAGACCGAATTATTAGGGTTCTCCTACCCTATAGAGGTTCAAATTCCACAGCCAGCATTTAATCCCGAGGAATATCAACAAATCGAAGAATTAGACTCTGAAGAAGACGAAGATTCAGCCCTATGTCCCACCGAAGCTCCTCCTAGTCAGGCATCTTCTATAGGGGGTTTAGAAGGTCCATACCCTAATGACTTAGGTGACAATAGTGGCCGTCTATTGCCCCCAGAGGCCTGTGATTCTCAAGAGGCCTGGCAACAGAGGGAGCTAGGGGATAATAGCCCTGATAGATCTTCCAAGCTAGATCCTAGTTATAAGAAGTTACTAGATTTAGCTCTTCTTTAGCACATTTGATTAGGCCACATCAGCCTCCCTTTACTTAAGAAATCTTCGAAATTAGCTAAAGGGATCCCTGATTTTTCCGCCATCAAAGATAAGGATTTTAACTGCATAGCCTGTATGCAATTGAAGGCTGTTAGAAGACTAACTAAAAGACCTATTCAGGACCCCCCTAGGGTTTTAGATATCCTAGAGGGAGATACGGTTAAAATCAAACCTATACCACACAATAAGAAGGCCCTAGTCCTTATACTTATTGATCGAAAATCCCGGTATAAGTGGTGTTTTTCATTAGCTAATAAAGAAGGTTAGACCCTTTATACTACTATTAAGGGCTTCTTTAAGGCCCTGAAAAACCAATATAACGCGTATCCTAGGCACCTTCACTTCGACGGAGGCACTAAAATCAATAACGAACTTCAGTCTTGGTTATCTTCTAAGGGAATTTGCTTTAGCACCTCTTGCCCCTATATTCACGAACAGAATGGGCTAGTTAAGAGGGCTATTAGGGTTATCCTAGACCGGCTTAGAGCTACACTTCAGTGGTCTAAGCTGCCTTTATATCTATAGTCTTATATCCTTCTAGCTATAGTAGACTTAGTTAACATTACCGCTAATATAACTAAGCCCCTAACCCCTAAGCAGCTATTTCTAGCTGACTTAGAGCCTAAGACTATCTATAAGCCTGACTTTTTAAAAATTAGGGCTATAGGGTCTTATTGCAAGGTTCTAATACCTCCGGAGCAGAGATTAAAGCTTCAGAAGCTAGCCCCTAGGACTATCCCTGGCTGGCTGCTTGCTACTCTAGGTTCCAGCGTCTATCTTATTTATATACCCTCTAAAAGGTTAGTTATTAAGACTAGCTTTATTAAGATTATAGAGGATATAGGCTCTATAGGGTCCCCTAAGCCTTTAGGGAGCTATCCTTCAGAGGGAGAAGCCAATATCTCACGAGATAATCTAGAGGTTCAGGATAGCTATCCAAAGCCTCTAGCGCCCCTAGCGCCCACAGCGCCCGCAGCGCCCGCCGCGCCTACAACAACGCCCGGGACAACCGCTGTAACGCCTCCAGCGCTACCCCTAGAGAGCCTAAGCTCTAGCACCCCTAATAAGGGTGCTATCAAAAAACCGTTTTTAGATTCGGATTCTTTAATCGACCCTGATTCTATGGATATCGATGATTTCAACCTATCTTCTTTTGTTAAGGAGATATGCTTTAAGGCACAACAAAAGGCTAAATCGTCAGCTAACAACAATAACGATTCGGATACACCCAAGACCTAGAAACAAGCATTAAAAAGCAAGGATAGCTAAAAATAGGTTAATACTACCTTTAGCGAATTTAAGCAGCTACTAGCTGCCGGAACTTTTAAATTTATAGGGATAGACTAAATTCCTAAGGGCCGAAAAGTTCTTAAAAATAGGCTTGTTTATAAGCTTAAAAAGGATAAAGAAAATAATCCTATTAAACATAAGGCCTGACTTATTGCAAAAGGCTTTATGTAGATAGAAGGTTAAGATTATATTAAAACCTATGCTGCAACTAGCATCCCCCCTAGTTGGCGGATATTACTAGCCCTAGCGGCTTGTAATGACTAGGAAGTTGAACAGGTTGATTTTATAGGGGCATTCTTAAACAGCTTATTAAAAGAAGCTATTTATATGCAGATCCCTAATGGATTCGTTGAATTTGCTAAAGCTGCTTCGCCTAAAATAGCTAAATTACTTAAGAAATACGGCTATAATCCCTCTCAAAAGCAGGTTATTTTCCTTTAAAAAGCTTTATATAGATTAAAACAGAGCTCTAGAGAGTGGTAGCAGGCCCTAAAGGAACTTCTTTAAAAATTAGGCTTCCACCCCCTTATATCTGACCCGGCTGTCTTCTTCAACCTAACTACATCTATATATATAGCGACCTATATAGATAACTGTCTTCTAATAGGACCGGATCTAGCTTATATTAATAAGCTAAAGAAGCTATTACATAAAGCTTACCCTATAGAAGATCGTGGGCCAGCTGAATTTTTCCTAGGCATTTAAATCACTAGAAATCGAAAGAAAGGGACCCTAACTATCCACCAGTCCCAGTACATTTCTAAAGCCCTAGAGAGATTTAACATAAAAGATGCTAGGCCTGCTAAAATTCCCCTACAACCCAGAATTATTAAATAGGCAGCCTACCTTACTAAACCTCTTTCCCCCTCTGATCATAAGCTATATCAGAGTATTATAGGGACTATTATATACCTAATGCTCCTTACAAGGCCTAATATTGCCTTTCCGGTTCAGTGGCTTTTAACAGCGTTAGCTAAGCCTTATATAGAGCATTTAAATGCTTCTAAACATCTACTTAGATACCTTCTAGGCTCTATAAGTTATTCTATAACTTATAGAAGGTCTAAAAACGCTATTAAGGCTTCTATAACCCTTATTAGCTTCTGTGATAGCGACTTCGCGGGAGATAAGTCCTCTAAATCAACCTATGCTTATCTCTATAAGCTAGCTAAAGGACCTATTAGCTAGAAATCAAAGAAAGCAACTACAATAGCTTTATCTACATTAGAGGCTAAATCAGATACCTTATGTGAAGCTATTAGGGAGCTAGAGTGGCTTTACAGTCTCTTTAGAGAGATAAAGCTACCTATAGCACCTCCTATTCCGATTTTTAGTGATAACTAAGGCGCTATTACAACCACTAATAACCCTGCTCTTCACAGCAGAATAAAGCATACCCTACTAAAATTTAACTATACTAGAGAAAAGGTACAGAAGGGTATAGCTAAGGTTATCTACATTAACACTAAAGAGATGCCTGCAGATGGCTTAACTAAGCCCCTGCCTAACAATAAATTTCAATAATTTATTCAACTATTAGGTCTTACGAACACAAAGGCCTAGTTTTAAAGAAAAACAACTAAAAAAGTCAAAAAATCGAAAATCAACAAAAACACTGGAATTCCGTTAAAAAGTTATTGATTTTGTTTAAAAAGTTATTAGATTTATTATTAAATTTATTGTTAACTTAGATATCTATTAAAGAGCTAAGTTTAGGTATCAAATTAGTTAACTCATACTTTTCTAGAGGGAGTGTTAAAATTATGCTATTTATAGCACTATTTTATAGGCCCACTAGTTGCCTAGTTGCGTTGTTGCAACGTTGGTTACGAGGCGTTGCCTGCAGCGTTGTTGGCTGTGGCTAGCTTTGGCTGTGACCTGCGCTCCTGCACACAACCAACCCACAGGCTTGTATAACTAAGCCGACTAGGCTACCCTATAGGGAAGCTAAAATCAACTGTAACTAGGGAACTAGTAGTCATATAAAAGGCTAACTTATACTGTTCAAATCCTTGATTTTTTCTAGATTTAATAATATATTTTATTTATAGGGTTACTTATTAGATTGCTTAGTTAGTGCACGTGGGTGGCTAGATTATATAGTCGTGAGTCGATTTTTTACTTTTTATATACAAATAAATTTTACGGAAAATAAAAAATAGCTCCTAAGGCCCGGCTAGCGACCCCCTTCTGTCGATATAGTTAGTAGGTCTATAAGGGGACTTAGAAAATCCTCTTATTGCTCGTTAGATCGTTTATCTAGCTAAAATCTACTATATTTAACTATTAAAGCTCTATATCTTGAAGAATCGTCGTATTATAGTGAATCTAGAAGCCGCCGCGTTGGAATCTACTAGGGAGGTCTTCCTATCCCTCTAGCTAGATTCCCCTTCCATTTTCAATAATTTCCTATAAGGATTAGAGGCTTAGGAGGGTAATCTAGCTATATAATTAAGTTAGGATTAATAAAGACCTAAATTCTATCTTTAACTACTCTTACCTTAACTATCTTATACTATAGGTCCTAGTAATAGGGCTCCTATAGCTTAATAGCTGGCTTATTACTCTTAGAAGACTCCTTAGATATTATAAGGATACCTATAGTGTTATTATTATTAAACTAATAGATAGTACTAATCCTAGCGTGCTAGGGTTGCCTAATCATGATGTTAATAAATTAGGCCTCTCTTTTGCTATATTTATACTAATTATTTAAAGATTAAATAATTAGTTAATTTAAAGAGAAGAGTACTAATTTAGAAGAAAGGTATAATTATTATAAACACTATGTAATTACTACTATATTAGACTATAAAGCTAGGGTTTAATATAATTATATCTATTAAGTTATCTAACCCTATAAGAGGGTGCGGACTATAGTCTAAATACCTAAGTACCTGTACTATTAGTGGGGTACTAGTATAATAATAAAACATACTATAAAACTACAGAGGTCTTAGAAAATGACTTGCGCGGGGTGGATTCCTGTCTCAGCTAGTTGAATAGTGAGACTATCGTGCGGTAGGGATCAATTATGCCCTTGTGGGTGCAACAGATCCGTAGTAATGACTCCTTTGCGCCCGGTGTCCCACCAATACCGTTCACGCCTGCAGATGACGAGGCCCGTCACCTCATCACTGTGGGTTTTTCATCAAAAAGCAGCCACGAGCAACCTTACCAGCCTCTTATTGGCCATGTCCCCATCAAGCTGATGGATCAACCGATGCCCCTGCACCATGGCTGCAGGCCGAGATGCCGAAAAGCGGGGCGCCCTGTCACTTTTTTTTTTTTTTTTTTCCTTCTTCACAAAGGCGGTCGGCCATGACTCACGCCGAAACCGACATCGCCCCGTTTTCTTTTTTAGTGTCTGACATGGGTCACAACTTATTAGTGTCAATGCCGCGGGATTGCCAAGTCACGATAAGTGGGAAGATATTTTGAGAATAAAAAATAGAAAAATAAAAACATTCACGGGGGATACGAGACGCACAGGAGGTAAATTTACTATAGCTTTTTTGATTCAGTACTCTATACTCTGAAATCCAATTACTCGCCCAATACATAGGGGTGGTATGGTGTGCAAAAGACGCCGTGACCGAAGATCCTTCTCTTTGTTCTGTATATCCTGAGTGGTGATGATGTGATGATGAAAGAAAAGAAAAATTGTATCGCTTTAGAACAGCCCCTGTGCCCAATGTGGTATCTTGAATGAAGAAAAATAAAACGCCGTTGCTATGCCATCGCTGTGGAAGAAGATTGAAGTCGCTTGGAAGATAATCGTAAGAAATAGGACTTTATCGTCATTGGGTTCCTAGTATACTGAGATGGCGGAGACCAGGCCCCGCGGTGCTTGTCGTGCGACGTAGTAGTCTTGGAAGATTTCTTCTGTCTGCTCCTTGGCTTCCTCGTGGTTGAATTCCAGCGAGGCATCGCCGGGCGATGGAGGCATGGACTCGTCGTCTGAAGATTCTGAGTCGTGGTCGATGAGAAGCTCGGGTGGTGAGGTGGAGTGTGAGTGTGTTCGCACGAGCTCGAGCTGTACGTAGTCCTCTTCGAGATCGTCGTCGCTCATCATATCCTCTTCCTCGTGGACAAGCTGGGCTCGCTGGGCAGCGGAAGCGGGAGCGGGAGCGTCAGCGTGAGAGGTGCTTGATGAGCGGGCGCCAACGGTGTTGATCATGTGGACATCGTCAAAGTCGTCAAGGCCGGAGTCGGAGTCGGAGTCGGAGTCTGAATCAGATGAGTCCGAGTCGTATTCCTCCTCGGCCTGCTCGGCAATCCTGTCGGCCCACTGGACGCGGCGGCCGGCGGCGTTGCCGGCACCACGGACGGACTGGTTGAACCATCGCTCCTGCTCCTGCTCGGCATCGGCGAGTTCGAGCATCAGGGAGTCGAGCAGGTTGGCGTGGCCGACGAGGAGGCGGAGATCGTGGTCGGCTTGGGCAGCCTCTCGTGAGAGCTTGGCCCGGGCCTTGTGAGCCAGGTAGTAGGTCTGCGTGACAGACATGGTCTTCTTGGGAGCAGATCGGATGTGAGAGTAGGAAGGCGATGTGAGGGAGTGGTGTTGAGGCTGAGCCACTGCTGCTGTCGACATGTTGTTGTTGTTGTTGTTCATGTTGGAGGGCACGGAAGGTCCTTTTTAATAAACTAGGTAACTTGGGTTTTCTGGTCTCCTCCTCCCTATCCCTGAAATGGACTTTGAGGGTGGATCGTGAGTGAGTCAACGGATTGCTAATCGCCGGTTGTAGCTTGCAGGGGGTGTGGAAACAGGTGCGTGCAGCCGGGCTGCCAGAAGCGGTGATGAGAGCAACGGAGCAAATGATGTGCTTGTGTGTCGTTGTTTGTGGCTGCGTGCGTGCACGTCGGGTTGCATGTATGCCAAATTGATTCAGTTGCTTGCGTGTTGAAGTTGTTTCTGGTAGTTCTGAAAAATCATCGGCATTCAAGAGGTGGGCGAAGCATGATATGTATTTACTTTTATCAACCAACCTCGGGGCTGGATGGAGCCTGCCAAGTATCCGCACCGGGGCCGACGACGACACCGACGACACCGACGACGACAACCGACGATGACACCGACGACGACGACGCTTGTGAGCGGACTTTGCGTGCACGACAGCGGCCCAAGGCCAAGGGGGGGGGGGTATGGGTATGGGTGGTGTGCGGTGTGGGCAGTAACGGTGCGGGTGGTGCGGGTGGTGTGTAATCCGTAATCAAATCAACCCCGATCATGGAGAGGACGGGGCTTGCGCCACCGACATTCCGTCGCAACCCGCTGACTAACGCAAATCCGGGCTTCCTGACAAACCTTCTGGGCTCAGCATTTCGCAGCAGCAACGCGACAGCACGATTTCTCAGCAAGAGCGCCGCGCTATTCCACGCCGGAGGCCCGAGCAGCAATTCCCAAGTAGTCAGTCAGCCTACGAAAAACAAGCGACCCGCATTCCTCGCGTTCACAGCGTCAGCCAGCAACCGAATGCGACACACGCGCGCTCCTCTTGGCCAGACAACCACAACCGTGTAATCAATTCGTCTGACTGTTTCCCGCAATTAAAAACGATGTGTCGGGCCTCGCTCGCACGGGAAGTGCGAGGCAGGCAGCTTGAAAGCCCGAAACCCTCCCTCGCCCTCGTCGCTCGACCTGACTGCCGCGGGTTTACGGATTGATTGCGCAAACTCTGACCCATTTCCTGCATCGGCTTTTTTGAATGGGCCCGTGGATCTGATTCCCGAATCCCGAGGGGCGATCCTTCCAACTCCCCTCCACCTGAAATCCCGTCTCGTCTCGAGCTTGTCACCTCACCTCCACGCCAAGCTCCACACAATAAGCTCGTCTAATCCGTACATATGTATCGGTCTGACGTATTACACGTAATTTATAATCAGCCCTTCCCTTTCTCACACCCCTCTGTTAGCCCCGTCGATCGCCGTAATCACCGTAATCCCCGTCCGTATGAAGCCAACCCAAATCAATGCTTCCTTCAACTTCATCGCATCATCGTGCCGTGCCAGTTGAGTGAATAGGATGTAAGACCAAAAAAAGAAGAAAAAAAGAAAAAAAAAAGTCTCGTCAGGCATTCATGTATCGTGACCAACCAGCCACTGACGGCCCTGACCAAGCGAGGACGACAAATAAACGCCGACAAGTGAAGCAATGTCCGTAAACTTCCAATGCAATGGAACCTCGGACCTATGACCCAACCGCGAGGGCGATCCTCGTCGATGCCGTGAATGGCCAATATATAGATGCATTGGAAGAGGATAAAAGACCAGTTCGTGGTGACTCTGCACGAACAACGACACGTCTTTCTCTCTTGAACCGGATAATATGCCTTTTCTTCCGAGCACTCGAGTCCGAGTCCCGGGCACGCATCCGGTCTACAACTTCCCGGGCTGGGAAACCCCCATCCACCCACCACTCCTTCTGAAACATTGCCCCGGCGAGGGCATGTAGATTCTTTCTCTTCCAGCCTTGTAACCCTGCGAAACTGGTCCCTGATCCGTCGTTTCCGATGGATCCGGTCTGAAGCCTCGCCAATTGTTTCCCTGTTGGTCTGCGGAGAGCCAAGTCCTCCGTGCGGTGTTTTTCCTGCGTGGCATTCCGCGGTGAGGGGATGTTACGAGAGCAGCGAACCTCCGACTGCCTGATCCTGGGACATTTACCGGGTTTGATGAGGGACCCGAACAAGTCACGGGGTCTTGAGCCGTGACGCTAGCCGATGCCCGAGGACTTCTACACGGGCTGACTCTGGTTCGTTTCGTTCCCAGGACCGACTTGGGATCCTGGGAGGTGGTGAGCCCTGTTCTGTGTGGGGAAAAAAAAAAAAAAAAGAACCAAGATTGTTCAAAGTTGAACGGACGGGAATCTCCTGCAGGAAATGCTGTTGTATGGCGCAAACTCGTTGAAAACTGTGCTGAGCAAAACGTGATGCAGGGTAGAATGTGATCGATGCCTATAGCAGAAAGTTTGCAGGAAGATGGCTTGACTTGGCAATTCGAACAACCGCTGACAATGCATGTCAGATGTCAAGCTCTTTCCACAGCCATACAAAAACGCGATGATGGATATGTTAATATCGAAAAAAGAAGACCTCTTTCGTGTTGGTTCACGACTAAAATCTGCATTCGGGTGGCCAGTCCATGACACTCTTCAACCTCGTCCATGTTCCAACGTCGTATCGTATTCACTCTGCCCGAAGCTTCAACTTTGTGCGCTTTCGCTTTCCACCAACTTCTCTGTTCTCTTCCACCTCCAAAAGAGCCTCTCTCTTCTTCTCACTCACATCCTTCAGTGCGTCACGGATAACCCTGGTCTCCAAGTTGACACCCTCTTCCTCCCATGCATCCATTTGTCTGCCCACACGATTTTCAATAGCCAGCACGAGCGCTACATCCCTTTGCCCAACAAATGTGGCTGATTCACCTGTGCGTCCGGCACGAGCAGTACGACCAACTCTGTGAATATAGTCATCTGGGTCTCGTGGAATGTCGTAATTGACAACCAGGCTGACTTCAGGGATATCCAACCCACGAGCAGCAACATCGGTTGCGACCAAGATGCGGGCAGCCGAGGCACGGAAACGCGCCAGATTGTCGATTCGTTGTCGCTGGGGGAGTTTTGAGTGCAGCGATGTCACACGATGGTTTAAGAGACGCAGAAGGTGGTGGAGGTAGTCAGCTGTTGTCGTCCTGTTGCAGAAGATGATGACAGTCTTGTCCTTGTTGGCCTCCGTGAGGAGAAAAACGTGGAGGTAGTGCTCTTTGTGAGTGATTGGTATTTGAACATGTGTTTGATGGAGAGTGCTGGGGATGGCCAGCATTTGAGTGTCGACTTCGCACACAAACACGGGCTGCTTGCCCGGTTTCTGCGGCATGTCCTTCAGTGCCCGAACCTCGGGTGTAATCGTTGCCGTAAACAGGAGCGTTTGTCGCTCGGCAGCCGGCGGCAGTGCTGAAAGGCATTCTTCGACATCAGGGAGCATGCTGCCTGGACCAACAGCGTGTAACAATCGATCAGCCTCATCGAGAACAACATGACGGACTCGTCGCAAGCCACATATTGTGTCTTCTCCGGAGGTCCGAATATGGTCTGCCAGTCGCCCGGGCGTCGCAATTACGATATGTGGCCGTTGGGCCAAGGCAATGGCTTGGGTTCGCATATCAGAGCCTCCTGTCACCAGAATAGCTTTCAGGCTTTGAGGAGAAGAAATTGCTTTGAATTGTTCGTATATCTGTAGTGCAAGTTCTCTTGTCGGGGTGAGAACAACAGCGAAGATGGCGCTTGGATCTTCTGCCCATTTCTGTAGTATGGGAGCTGCGAAGGCGACGGTCTTTCCGGAACCAGTCCTGCTGCCTCCTATGCAGTCTCTACCCTTGAGAATTTCTGGTATACAGCCCTTCTGAATACCAGTGGGCCGTCTGATGGCCATGTTGGAAAGAGACTGTACGAGCCATGGCCGAAGCTGCAAGGACGAAAAAGTTGCGTTTGGGTCAGTTGGGGCGAGGATAGGATTCTGCGGCTGGACCTCGATCCGGGTATTTTCATAACCATCCGCTCCTCGCTTCACCCGGGATGGGGCCTTGATGGTTGATAGAATAGTCTTCAAGTGCTCTTCGTCGCTGTCACTCGGGTCGTTTGCATTGTCGACATCACCAAGGTCTACTGAAGCATCGTTTGCTGAATGTGATATTCGGCGCCTTTTTCTCGAAGCTGGATTGTCCAGAAAATCAGACTCCGCGGAGGAGTCGACCTCAGAGAGATTGTCACCATCTGATGCCGAAACCGAAACTTCTGGGTCGTGAGAGGAGCGCATGTCTTTCGCTTTGTGTGGCACAGGTCGTTTGCTGCCTTCGCTAATTGCCGTGATGGTGGTCATAGGGCGATACTTTTCGTAGCTTTACAAAAAAAAAAAGATGGGTCTTGGTGAACATTGCAATTCGGAGCTAGTATTTGCCGGCTCCGGCGTGTAAGCTAGGGCTTCAGGGTGCGGGCCACGTATTCAGATGTTCGTATTGAGACCGAGAAAAAGCCCAAGCACCGCCAACGGGCACCGCGAAGCTTCACGATCCGTCGCTCATCTTCGAATTCGGTCCAAGCACCTCATCGCCATCAATCATCGCCATCAACCACCGTCTGCCAGAGCTTCTTATTGACCATACATTCCATGTCTCGAATTTTGAGCATCTTTGTTCGAGTTTTAACATATTGCAGCGACCAATTGACATTCTTCTACATCTAGAAATCGCAGAATCGGTCGGCGAGCTCCGCCCGTCAAGCTCCAAGCTGCATGGAGATGAATGGGCAGGTTACGGTCGTTGAGAGGACTTGACATGAATCAAAATACCAAGCCGTCAAGTTTTACTTGGCATTTTTCTCAACAGAGCAGGAGATAGCTGCCTCAAGGAATGATAGCCGGAAGAGACGCGGCATGAGACGATATTCGAGCACCTCTTCTAACCGGAGTCATTTAGAGTACTAGTGTTGTCTCAAAGTCATCCAACTGATGATGCAGCTTAGCCAAGCCGATTACGTGAATGATTCAATCCTCTGTGGCTAATCCCGCGGTAGTATATCCATAGAAGTGCCCATCACGTTTCAAATTTTACTCTCGTTGAATAAGCACGGCGTTCCTGATTTGGTCTTCCGCCAACTGCTTAACACTGGAGTTCTGCAACCTATGTGTAATAGCTTGCGCTGAACTCAACCCTGGGTTGATGGACGCCTCGATGCGCCAGAATCTGCCTTGGCGTGGCTTTTGGGCAAGGTGAATGAACTGGGATTGGGTGTCTTTAGTTATACAATCTTGTGTTTGTAGCGTTGAATGCTGGCTGAGCCCTGCTTTGTTTAAGAGGGGTTTACTGCTCTAGCATCTTTGATCTTAATGTTAAAGAAATCTTGTGCCATATTGTTGCTCACCGTCACGAAATTGTGAGATTTGATGCGAGCACTCGTGAAGCCAAGAATTATGCTTCAATATCTGCAGTTGATATTCAGGCCTAGTGAACATGTCACAATTGCCAAATTCCCAGATCCTGTCCCCATGATGGGGTTACACAAGTACCCATGGGGTTTTAAAGATTGCTCGTAGCCTGCCTCGCTTAAGCGATCTGCAAGGTAACGAAGGGCAGTCATGGGAGGCTAAGGGGACAGTCCAGTCGAGCATCATTCCTAGGTGACATCAACGAAGGATCCACGTGCTAGCTCCCTTTATCGGGAATATTTTTTTCTGTGTAGATGGATTCGTTCCCCGGCCAATACAATGTTACATCTCCATTTGCACGTCACTCAGGCCGGAAATCGTCACACGTTTCCCCACTAATGAAGCTGCCATGAAGGTATCTCCAGACTTTTGGCTTCTCCATTATGAAGGAGAGTTGTCAGCGCGAAATTGATTGACGTGATAGACATATCATCAATCATCAGCCTCAACAGCAGCAATGAGCCAGAGGCAAAACAGACGGGAGCACGTTATCCATTCCCAAGAGCCCGAATGGAGATGACAGTGGCTCAGGATGCTCAAATGGCCATTTTGGTGCCGAACGTCGTTATAAGAACGACTATTCTTCAGGCGTGCACTAGTTTGAAGGTGAATTAAAAATCAACTTCATGTCTGGAGATCGCATATTGGTCAAGCAGACCTTCAACGGCAACGACGACCCTTTCTTCATCATGGCGGTTGAAAAGAGTGGAATTCCGGCTGTACATGCCTATTCATATAGGATGAGTCATTGCAGATCCTCATGGAAGGGGGAAGTTTGGACGAAGCCTTCACCTTTGCAGATAGCAGAACACTTCTCGACTTGTCATGTCACCTTGGCCGGCTTTGGATCTCAGGACCAGAGCAGGAGGGTTGGAGGCGTCGCTGAAACATCCGACGGATTCAAACGAAATCAAACGGTTTGAATTGGTCCACACTTTGTGGAAGCTCAACATTCGTCGCAAGGACGACTTGGGTCAAACCTCGACAAGAAGAGACCGGGCCATGTGAAACAAGAGCGTTGCTATTCGGGGCTCCGTTTTCTTGCTCACCGGAGCTGTACACACCACGTGATAATAGGACCACATGGCCCACATCCCACATCCCACGCCCCAAATTTGTATGGATAAGTTCGAATTACGGATTACATGCAGCTCTGCCAAGACCCTTGGGGGCGGGGGAGACGATCCTTTTGACTGGACGCGGCACCACAGCGTGCAGTGGACCGGACTGGACTGCCCGACTGCTGCCATCAATTCCGTCTGACTTCTGCTCCTTCTGCCTGTACGGTCCGTACATTCTACATAATTCCGTAAACATGAATGGCCCACAAGCCTGTCCGATGGCCCTGCAAACCCTGCAAACCCTGCGAGCCCTGCAAGCCCTGCAAGCCCTGCAAGCCCTGCGAGCCTCCCTATCTATCCGACAATTTCAGCAAATAACGAGACGAGGGAGGTGGTTGTGACGAAGATCCCTTGGGACTCCTGGATGCTGTGTGTCTGCGGCGTCCCGTGCCGCCCGCAAATTGGCCAGGCGCCATCTTGGGCCAATCAACAGACGCATGGGCGTCCGACTCATCAACAATGTTGCACAGGTAAGGTTGGATAGGAGCGCAACCTATCTGTGGCGTGGCCAATCTTTTGCAACAATCAACTCTACAGAATCCCAGGGGAGTAGTACATGTAGGACTCTGCAGGTGTAATTCAGAGGAACCTGTTGTTTGGTGCAGACGAATCTGTTCCTGAATGAAGAAACTCCACGTTGTGGGGAACAAGTTTATGTACGTACATACACCCCACTGTACAATACATAGAGAAAGCCCAAGTCTACTCCGTACATACGCCCCTCATGCATCACAGCAGCGACCCATCCGTCTGCCCATGCAGCCCGGTAACAATCCTTGACCAGCAAGTTTGCACATTTCATCGCCTTCTGTTTCCCCCTCCTCACTCGCAAACCATCTAGACCTGGCACACTTCCCTTCAATTTTTTTTCTTGCATACTTAACCATACCCGCCGTTGCTTTTTCAACGTCGGGCATTCCGCCTCCCGCCTCCGTAGCTCAGTCTCCACAGGAGCACCCATCCCCTCACTTGTCACCATTATCCACCGAGCATCATTCGGATCGACGCTGGTTCGGTTTCTCCCAGTAACTGGCTCTTGAAGACACACTGCGAAAATTCAAGCTGTTGACTTGAATTGTCACGGACCACTCGACCATCATTCTCATCCCTCGTACGCTGGTGTCGTCTTCTGCTCACTCCTATTCCGAGTTGAGATAATCATCTCGTGCCAGGCAGCACACGAGGTGTCGGCACTCCGTCTGGAGCCCTGTCCAGGCTGTCTTGGCTACTACTAAGCGTTGTAGTCATGGCAGATACATCCGGTTCCCAGCCGCAAGGCTCCGAGTCGGCGGCTCAACAAGTACGTACGACTCTTTGAGCGCAATTCCTGTCAGCACATTTGTCTACTGCACCGATGAGATGGACTGACCAGTTTCCTTTTTCAAATAGCCAATGCCCACGACTGCGAACCCAGTAATATCTGCTCCTACCCCGAACCTCGTTCCTCAAATGTCTTCTCCGGCTCCAATACTACGACCCGCCATTCCTGGAGGCCGTTCAGGTGGTCGAACCCCGAGGCTCGGCCTGGCTATTCCGCCGTCGTTGAATGTGAAGGCTGTGGGCGGCCAGGCTGCGCAACCGGCTCCATCGAGACCACCACTTCCGACGTTGAACTTGGCCACCCCCATGGGCAGCCAAACAGCTCCCTACGAGCATCATCCGAGATCACAAGGAGCTCAGCCTGGTCATTCGGCTGACGGTG
Organism: Epichloe elymi; assembly: GCA_023658475.1. Taxonomy (NCBI): domain Eukaryota; kingdom Fungi; phylum Ascomycota; class Sordariomycetes; order Hypocreales; family Clavicipitaceae; genus Epichloe; species Epichloe elymi. The sequence goes on along the minus strand of CP098273.1, from coordinate 2,176,184 downwards.
GTAGCGAAAGTAGCGCTGCCCACTCTAGGTCTGGTAGTTTTGGACCGCTTGATGGTAGAGCTAGCAATCCTACTTCTGCTGGATCCCAGTTCTCTGCCCTCTCATTTGCCTCCCAGTTTGGTATCCCTGTGACCCGTGCCCAAGGAACACCCGACCCAGTGTCGGCAGTGGGGTCCTTGATTTCGGAAAGAAGTGAAGGTGGAGTTTCCATGGAAAGAGATGGAAGTCTGCAAGGTTTGGAAGCTTTCGACAAGCTGAGCTTGGAGAAGGCCAGGAACGCGGATGTCGAGGAGCTTGATGACGAAGGTTGGAGAATCGCTAGCACGGAGAAGAGGATTGTCGAACTGGGAAATTTGGGCGAAGGAGCCGGTGGCGCCGTTACGAAGTGCATTCTTCAAAGCGGTAAAACAGTCTTCGCACTCAAGGTAAGGAAGGCTGCCCTACGTTGACTCATGAGTGAAAGTGATCCTGTTCAGTATGCCCACTGACACCAATCTGCAGGTCATTACCACCAACCCAGACCCAGACGTCAAAAAGCAGATTGTGCGAGAGCTAGGCTTCAATAAGGAATGTGCATCTGATCACATCTGCCGATACTATGGTGCCTTTGTGGATCCGTCCACCTCGACTATTTCCATTGCCATGGAATTTTGCGAGGGCGGCTCTCTGGACAGCATCTACAAAGAAGTGAAGCGGTTAGGCGGCCGCACTGGAGAGAAGGTTTTGGGCAAAATTGCCGAAGGTGTATTGCGCGGGCTCACCTATCTTCACACACGACGGATTATCCACCGCGACATCAAGCCTTCCAACATTCTGCTATGCCGAGACGGCGCTGTCAAATTGTGCGACTTTGGCGTTTCTGGTGATTTTGGAACCAAAGGAGAGGCAAACACTTTTATCGGCACAAGTTATTACATGGCACCTGAGCGAATCACGGGTCAATCGTATACCATCACCTCAGATGTTTGGTCGACTGGTGTGACGTTGCTTGAAGTGGCCCAGCACCGATTTCCTTTCCCTGCCGACGGAACCGAGATGCAACCTCGGGCAGGCTTGATTGATTTGTTGACGTATATCGTCCGACAGCCCGTACCCAGACTCAAAGACGAGCCCCAAATGGACGTTTATTGGAGCGACAATTTCAAATACTTCATTGAGTGCTGGTGAGAATACATGTCCTCTGTTCTGCTTACCGTCTTTTTACCATACTAATTATTGCATTTCCAGCTTGGAGAAGCAGCCGAATCGCCGAGCTAGCCCATGGAAAATGCTTGAGCACCCTTGGATGGTGGACATGCGAGCCAAGCGGGTAAACATGGTCAAGTACCTCTCTTTTGTTTGGGGCTGGGATGAAGAGAAGGCTGCGACATAATTGCCGCGCCGATGCTTCCATGCTACAGCACAAATACGCACCCTCGAACCTCATGCCGCCGATGGCGTAAAGTTCTTCTACTCGACCAGCGTCACGATGTTATAAGGTTGGCATCCACGAGTTAGCCAGCGAATGAGGTCATGTATCAATCGAATTGCAAGACCAAGGAGCACGAACCCTGAAAGCGACCAATTCAGCGTCCGGTTTTTTTTTTTTTTAACATATACAAGCTAGAGGGCTGATGAGAGTATAGCAAATATCACAACTGCATGAATGTTTGCTTGAGCGATCCCATTTCCTTGCATCGAAAGACCACTCAACCTTCTCTGCATCCCGGGGCAGATCGCCCATCGCTTATCTCCTGTTATCTTTTATATTTCATCTTTATTCATTGTCCAAGTGGGTTGGAAGAGTGATGATACTAGGTCGTCATAGTCTGTTGCTTTACTCTGTCAGGTCATTTCACTCTGACTTGCATTCGAAGTTTTGAATATAGGGGCGTCAATACTGCTGGCTGGCGGTATTGGCATTAATCAGCGTTTATATATTGATTTCCAACATGGGAAAATGGGTGTTCATGAAGCCACCCTCTCGTCAAGATCCGTGCGGTCGCCGTCACCCATAAGCTCTCTGAGTGTCACTGTTGCGTAGGCACTACTTGGCAATTGAAATTTGACCACAACCGCAATTTTGGTAGGCTCGGCAGCCTGCTCCACTGTTGGTTCTTTCTCTGAAGCGCCGGAGGCTCCTTGCCCGAAGTCGGCGACCTGGTCTTTTGGTTCCTCAGCCTTGACGACACTGTCATCGTCATCGCCGCTGACCTTGACCTTGGCCTTTTTTGTGCCGGCCCCGCCGTGGCCATCAGTCTCATCATGATGGCGTTTTCTCTTGCCCTCGCCTTCGTGGCCGTTTGCCTGTCCCTTGATGAGATCCATATCTGTGGGATGCATCTGCTCCGTGTCATCCTCGTACAACCTGACCTGCACGCTGGGCTCTGCCAAGAATCTCTGCATTAACTTCCTATACCTACCAGGCAAGCTAAATTCCCTCCGCAGCCGACGCATCTTGAGCGGATCGAGACTGCCGTTCTCTTCAAGGCCCATGAAGTCCTTGTAGAACTCGCCAATCTCGTTCTTCGGGTAAATCACATCATGGCCCGGGGAGGGCAGGACTATATCATGGATGGTGTACTTGCCAGAGGAGGCTTCTTCCTCGGTGAGTGGGCGGGCACGGAGAGGGGCGAATTCCTCCTCGTCGTCAGCGGGGTTGATGATCTCGTCGCCGTCTTGGTCTCGGCTTACTTCAGTAGCAGACGGTTGGGACTCCGCATCGGCGATGACGAGGTCGCCCGCGACTACGGTTGTGCCGTGTAATGTGTATCGGAGACTGGCTGCGTGGTTCCACACGTGGGATTGATATGCGTGGAGATACATTGATCGCAGGCCGCGGGTGATGTGCGTGACTGCGCCGGCAAAGTCCCGGGAAGAGCTTTTGCCGGAGCGAGTCAGATGGCGGAGGACGCATGATTCTCCTGCGTACCGCCGGGGGATGAGCTTGGCAGCTCGGTCAAAGTCCTTGCCGGTTTGGAAGAGCATGCACGCCTGGTGGCGGAGGTACTCGTCCCTCTTGGAGGGCTCGTCGGGTACTTGGCCTGCTTCTGCTTTGGCAGCTATTTCTGCGTCATATCGCAGGAGGGCGTTGACGGCGCCTTCGTAGTCGTCGCGAAGAATGAGCTTGCCGACTTGGTGGGTGCCCACGTCGTGGGTTCCGAAGCGCTGGTGGCCAAAGTAGTTGATCCAGCCGTGGGAAGCCATGTGTTTTATGGCAGACTCAACATTGCTCTTCATCAGTGCAAGCCTTTCCGAGGGCGCAAGTGACATGTCGTCGTCCGCCATCTTGCAGTTCTTGAGGGTGATGACGAACTCGTTTCCGAGGAGCTGGCCCAGGTGGATGGGGCTATCGGAATATTCGTAGTCTCCCGTCGCTATACCCCATAGCTTGCCGTTCAGGCCAGCCATGGCCCTCTTGCGCTGGTAACGGATCGAGCAGCGCTGCGTTGTTGATGCTCTGCGGTCCTTGGTTCCAGCGTATCCAATGACCTGCGGCTTGACTCGCAATAAACGCGAGATCTGGCTGACTGCGTCCATGGTGTCGCGATTGTCCTTGTAGAGCGTGAAATGGAGATATTGCCCAATAGGTTCGTCGTCAGGCCTCCCGCGAGGGCCGCGGCTCTTCTTGGAATTCTTCCGGGGGGCGACGTAGCTGGCGACAATGGCGCCTTCGGGACCTGTAGTCGTTTCAAGGCGAGAGTTGAAGATGCGACGCACCTCACCGTGGAGCTGGGCGCGCTTGGCCTTGTCATCTAGGGTTTCTGAGGTGGCAGTCTTGGGTTGCTCGCCCGTCGGGCCGTTGCCTCCGTTGAAGAGCTGGACGAGGTCCTGGGCGAACTGTTGGCTCGAGAGATTCTCAAGGGCAGTGATGTCTTCGGGCGCTATTTCGATGACGCTGGGTTCATCTTGAGATTTGGCATTGTGCGCATCTTTATTAGACGGCTTCTCCTTGGGTTCTGACGCCCCTGGGGTTTGAGAAGACTGAGAAGGCTTCGAGGTTTCGCAAAACATGTTAGCATGAGTTCTTGGCTGTCATGGTTGCGAAATACATGCACAATGTGGTCTCTCACCTTCTTGTTGTCATTCTCAAGACCTATCGTGCGCAGGTGAATGACTGATCCGTTTTCTCCAATCTCATTGACTTGGAAATCTGAAAATCTAAAAATTCGTACGTTAGAGTTTTCGAAGTCTCGCAGTTTAACTCTTCTCATCGAAATCTGTCAGTGGAAGAAGATACCTTACTCTCATGTCACCGGTCCAAGAGCGCGCCAATGGCGTCGTTCGGTGGGTAATTCCCAGTGACTTTGCGTGAGATGAACCCACGCGCACATTGTAATGCTCCTTATCGGCCATCTCGGCAACTTGCGCACATGAATAATTTACCTGCTGCGCGATGCTTGTGAGAAAATCACCTAGTGGGGGCTTGCTATTAGAGGCTGTCTGTCGGTCGCGCCAGAGGTTTTTCAATGGGCAAGTCTCTGATTCTGATGTGGTGATGGTGGCAGATTTTACGTTTCTAGAAGGCGGTCAGAAGAAGGTTTTCGAAGCTGGCAGGCGGTGAGACGGAATGGATAAGGTCTTGATGCAACTGTCAAATCAAAAACGGGACCATTGGTCCAAGACAAGTGGAAGAGCGGATAAATCCACTCATAAACTTCAACCTTTTCCTTCCAAAGCCTACTCCGTGCTCCGTTCGATATCTGTAATGCCCGATTCATCGAATGATAGTCGTTGGCGTGGCGGCACCGTGTCACGTCGACTTTGGGTCGATTGCGTCTGGCTCATTCGAGTAGATCCGGCTCAAGACTCCACCGCTTGCCGAACCGTCAGATCGTGCACTGGGATCTTACTTGCACCGTGAAACAACGAGTCGAAGCCTCGTCAGGCCACGCAGAAGTTACAGCCTCAAAAACCCTTGAATACGATTTGACCATGGCAACCGACGAAGAAAAGGGCCTCGATGTCCAACAAGTCATTACCCCAGAAGGGGCAATTGATTACGAGCTCAAATGAAACGTCAATTGCGCAGCAAACCCCGGCTCCAAAACCACAAGGCATTCTTGCCAAGCTCCGCGTCATAGAGGCGCGGTTGGACACCAGGCTCGGCATTGAATCCGATGCTATTGTCAGAAAGCGCCCAGAGGACAAAAAGGATGTGTCGTGGACCGAGGAGCTCCCGATGGCGCTCCTCTGGGCCAGTGGAACCATGAACACGTCTTGTTTCGCAACTGGCTTTCTTGGCTGGGGATTCGGGCTGAGTTTATTTCAGACCATTCTCATCACGATATTCGCTTCGATACTGGGCGGGGTGGTCACGGGCTATTGTGCGACTTTTGGCCCTGCCATGGGTCTGCGCCAAATGAGCGTAAGCAGGTACAGCTTCGGGTGGTGGCCGAACAAGATGATTGCGTTTGTGAACTGTATCCAGCAGATGGGCTGGGCCGCTGTATCCTGCATCACAGGCGGTCTGGCGCTCACAGCAGTGTCGGACGGCCATGTGTCCCTGATCCTGGGTATCGTGATCCTGGCGGCCATTGCCCTGCTCATTTCATTCATTGGGTTGAATGCGATCTTGGTGTATGAGAGATATGCATGGATTACGTTCTTTGTCATTTCCCTGAAGGGCTTGGTTATCTCATTCAAGAGATGCTCTATCCACGAGGCTTTGTCAAGTTTCTACTCACTGTACTGGTCTTGTCTGGGATCAACACCAACGTAATTAGCATCTACAGTGCCTCGCTGTCGTTCCAGCAGCTCGCTCGGCCATTGGCCTTGATCCCGCGGTTCATCTGGACTCTTGTATCCTTTGCGTGCATTCTCGCATTGGCTGTCGGTGGGCGAGAACAACTCAATACCTACCTTCAGAACTTCCTGAGCCTGCTGGGATACTGGTGTACAAGCTACGGCGTCATCTTATTCGAGGAACACTTTTTTTTACGCAAGGGCAGATTCGAGAACTAAGATCTGGAGGCTTGGAACGATCCGGCAAGACTGCCGTTGGGCGGTAGAGCAGCGGTGGCGTTTGGCCTGGGCGTGGTGTCACGGTGTATGGGGATGAATCAGACGTGGTTCAGGGCCCCGCTGGCCAAAGTCATAGGCAGCGATGGTGGTGATGTTGCTAATGAGTTAACATTTTTGGTGACAGCGCTGGGGTATCTGCCGGCGCGATATTTAGGGCTCAAATTTTTTGGGCGATGAGCAGTAACAGACGCCGTGTGCTCTCATGTAATGGGCCAAAACACTTCTACCTGCATAAATATATACATATACATATATATATATATATACATACACTTTTTTTTTAAAAAAAGAGCAAGTCTTGGCCTCGCTGAGAACTCGTATCGCGCAGACGACTGAGGAGGCTCGAAGAACACTCTACACATCAAACGTGGTTGCATCACCACTTGCCCCTCAAAATCACGCTACAGAGTCTCGGACGGCGCGTCGACCTAGTCCGCAGCCTCCCAGCCAATGCTACGCGATCCAAGGTCGAATTTTCTGATTGGGCTGAATGGGCAGGGTATCGGACACCACGCGTCTGAGTGAGTTTGACCGTGAGTTCCAGCGAAGTTGCGGCGAACTCGCCAGGTGTGCGCAGCTGGCTGTGGTTTTGGCCGTTGGCAGCCGTGACGCCGAATTTTTGACCTGCGGCTCACTTTCGCTGCCCGCGTAGATCACTCGAGGGGGCTGCAGTATGTCCCGCTCCTTCAGCTCCTGTCCCGGAAAAGTCTCCTCGCAAAAGGGCATCCCGAGCTTCCAAGACCTCTGCGTAAGTTTTGCCTCTCGCTCGCAGTGTTGCTGCTGCTAACTCGCTGAACAGTAGCATTAAGATTCCGTGTCTCCGCTATGGTTAGTGGGCTGCGAACCACAATATATCCTCGACGGGAAACCTGTTCCTGACGAGTGCCATCATTCTCCCAGTATAACTAAGCTGCTTGCTTGCTGCTTTCTTATCGCTAACTTAGCTAGGGAATTCTTCGAAGTGCGCTCACTGCGCGAAAAACAATAAATCATGTGTCGGTCGTCAGCATCTGCCTCGCGCGCGGCCTCGGCGGTCAATCGAGCACGGCGAACACGTCCACGTCGATCGGCATTCTTCATGGCTAGGAGGGCATCATGCAGCTTGCGTTTTGCCCGCACAAGACCCTAGCAACGAGTTAGCTATGACTGAGTTAATGGAGTTAATGTTTCTTACCGGATGCGCGTAGTAGTGACTGCCTTCTGGAACAACTTTCATGATCTCGAAGAGCTTCCGATACAGCTTTGCAATTCGAGCAGGACACTAGCAGTGTGTTAGATGTCTGAAAGCAGTGATTTATTGTTTTTCGCGCAGTGAGCGCACTTCGAAGAATTCCCTGGCTAAGTTAGCGACAAGAAAGCAGCAAGCAAGTAGCTTGGTCGTACCGGGAGAATGATGGGTAATATACAGCTCACGATCATTTCACACACGGTGATTCAACGTCGAACAATGTCTGGCGTCTGGCGTCTAACGTTGCATTTATTGTTAAGGGATCCGCTAACTTTTCCCTTTCCCTTGGCTGAGCCGCGAAGGGCTTGACAGCAAGGGAGATGGCCCCACCAGCTGTCGTCGAGTGGTTTCATTGGCCGAGAACACATGTTACGTGGCTGTGACCTGCGAGTTGAACGCCACGATAAAGAAGCCAACATCGCGAACGGGTTTCTTCTCAAGAGAGAGTGTCTGTCCCTTTTCCGTCTTCCACCAATTTTCTTTTCCACGACACTTGGAGCCTGCGACTTGACCACACAGTTGCTGTGCGTTGCCTTTTCTTTCTCATCCAGCACATTACAAATTATTTAATTCATCCCTCTCTCCCCTTCAAGTCCCCCCCTGTCCTTGTTCAACCTGTGCTCGACGGCAAAACCACTCTTCAATATGGATGCGCCGGAGCCTGATCAAACCCCTTTCGCAGCCGTCACGGTTCAGACCACAAAGCTGCAAAGAGTATGCCGGATCTCAGACCCCTCGCACAAATGGAGCCGAATCACCTCTGTCTGCGCTACTCTTCTGCAGACGCGATTGCTGATGTTGCGAACAGAAATACCAAGCCTTGCTCGACCAGTCAACTCCCTTTGTGCTGTATCGATGGGTTGGAACCGGAGTCACTCTGCTCCTCTTCTTTGTGCGCATTTTCCTCATTCAGGGATGGTATATCGGTAAGAATCAAGTCTCGGGCTCTAATACTCTGCGCAAGATCTGCTCGTGTCTTGGAGTGTCCCACTGACCTACCGCAATGTAGTCGCCTATGCGCTGGGAATTTACCTGCTCAACCTGTTCCTGGCTTTCCTCCAGCCCAAATTTGACCCATCGAGCGATGCCCTTGACCAAGAAATGGAAGACGGTTCAGTCGGAACCCTCCCGACGAAGCAGGATGAAGAGTTCAAACCCTTCATTCGTCGCCTCCCCGAGTTCAAGTTTTGGTACTGGGCCACCAGGGCTGTTGCCATCTCTTTCTTCTGCACCTTTTTCGAATTCTTCAACATCCCCGTCTTCTGGCCCATTCTGGTCATGTACTGGATCATCCTCTTCGTCTTGACGAGTACGCACTGCCGTTTCCCCTTGTGTTGTCAACTTCAAGAGGCCTAGCTAACGCCTCAAAATCAACAGTGCGCAAGCAGATTCAGCATATGATGAAATATCGCTACGTTCCATTCACCATGGGCAAGAAGAAGTACGCCAAGGACAGCTCTTGAATGTGTCCCAAGCATATCGAATTGGGTCGGGAAACAACCCTTATCCATTCATCTGTGTGCGCGGAGGGGAGCCTCTGGGGCGGGGTTTTTTTTTTTTCTGTAAAAATGAAGAGAAAGAGCGACAGAGAGGAGGAGGAAGACTACACCACATCTGCTCCACACAAAATGGACTACTGGTACATAAGGTCACAGGAAGAGCGAATTGTGCATCCTGTTAGCTTTTGGCGGGTTTGGCTTGTAACATCAAGAGGACTCAGCATTTTTAGGCAGGGCATAAAGGATATCTACGGAGTAGACGCAACAAGGGCTTTCGGAAATCGCAAGTCATGGATGGAACCAGAAAAGCACATGCCTATTCTTGGGATACTCCGTAATGAGAAACGCAATGGCAAAAAAACTGAACGATGGTGTATTTGCAATTAGACTAATGGCCGTTAGTCGCGGTGGCTCAATTGATGAATGGCTTGTTTGATGAGACATGCCGTTGCCGTGGTTCTTTTGCATTTCTTTTGCAAGGAAGGAGTCTTGTCTGGTTGCGCACCGGCAAAGTGTCAATGTCAATTGGCAGGCAGGTGGTTCAACCGGTGGGGAGCGCTTGCCAGTCACCTAGCCTAATAGCAATACTCCGTGCTCCTGACTTATAATCCGTCACTTGGCCGGGCTTTTTCTCACGGGTCAGCAGCTCTTGGCTCGCCTCTTCACCTCACTATTGCAATGTCATCCTCCGGTGCGCGCTCCGGCGAGCGCATGGTGCATCAAGATTTCATCGCGCGAATTCGCTATTCCAATGCTCTCCCTCCGCCGCCCAACCCCCCCAAACTGCTCGACATCCCGAATACTGGCCTTGCCAGTGGGCAATATACCACGCCCGGGTTCGCGTCGCGGCTGGCAAGAGAGCAGCCACTGAACATCGAGGCCGATGCCGAGCTTGGTATGCCGCTGGATCTGGTGGGCATGCCCGGCGTGTTTGACGGCGATGAAAGATGTAAGTTTGGCCCAGCTCGCGTCTCGGATGACGACGAGCCTCACTATGCCAGGTATGGAATCAATATTAGCATCAAGTACAGCCCAACTGATTCGTCGTCCGCATTTCAGCAATTCAGGCTCCCGTGCAGACTCCCCCCGTTCATCCTCACGACCGGCCTCTCCTGAGACCCATTGCCGCGCTGGGCAAGCTCAAGGTGGCCGAGGCAAACGTGTCTTTCCTCCGGCGAACAGAATACATCTCATCCACCACCCCCAAACGACTTGACGCCGGCAACCCTCGCGCCTTTCTCCCCAAGGCCAAAAGACCAGCGCGAACCGCCACCGATGCCGCCGCAGACTCACCCCAGGCCATCAAGCGCAAGATTGATCGCGGCTTCGAAACAGCCCTGCAGGACCTCAAAGACGCCAAGCGAGTCAAGCACCCTACCAAGAAGCATCTCAAGGTGGTCGAGGCCATTCCCCTACTGCCAGATCTGGATGCCTTCCCGGATTCCGGCGCCTACGTCACCGTCAAGTTCCTCACCAACCCCGTCAGCAGTGCCGACGAGTACGATCCGCGCCTCCTCAGCGGTCTCTTCCGGCCCATAGAACGTACTGAGGGCGAGGAGGCCGCGTACGAGGCGGCCCTCGAGGCCCACGAGCAGGATCCCGACAATTACCCCAAACCCCAGAACCTCATGAACTACGACTTCTACCTAGGGCAGAGCACCACGGTGGCCAAGAATTTCCGCCGCAAATTCGACGTCGACGACCCAGATCATGACAGCGACGACCTGTACACGCACCAGGGCGAGGCAGGCGGCTACTTCCAGTTCAACCGGGTGCGGGCCTACGAGACGGCCGACGAGAAGGAGCTCGACCATCCCACCAAGTACGCCGACGAGATCATCCTGGCCTACAACGATGAGGATGTGTACCCCAAGCAAAAGGCAATGTACTACTACCCCATTATGCAAAAATCCACCATCCGGCCCCAGCGAACAAAGAACATTGCTCGCACGATCGGCATCCCCGAGGAGGAAGGGCAGATTGTAGACCAGCTTGATCTGACCGTGGAGGATCCCACCGAGGAAATGCTCGATGCAATGAGGAAGTACAAGGATCACCCGCTCGGCTGGGAGCAAGACGCCGAGGAAGAAGTCACTGGAGCGCAAGAGCAGGATGCAGATGCCGATGCCGATGCCGATGGCGGGAGTGAACGAGAGCGAACAGAGCACAGGTCTCCATCCGAGGAGAGAGATGGGGAAGGCGAAGACGATGATGAGTAACGTGGTAGACAGACAAGACATGAAAATTGCAGGTGCTTTGCTTGCAAATGATTTCTCCGTAAAAAGAGATGAGGAGAATAGAAGGACCGGCATGTGATGAGGTCGGTGATGCTAGCGAACAATTTGTTTGATTATTCCTTTTTTTTTTTTTTTTACCCAAAGGAACGCCACTTTTGAAAGAATCCTGGCTGGCGGCGCATGGTCACAAAAGTCGATATTTTGATATACATAGAATCGTGATGAAAGATTTCGGAGCAACATTTCCACGTAACGTCACTTGCATGATGAGCATTTCGCAATTCAGGTTTTAAAATCTGCAAATCCCGTTGCCCATCTGTTGTTAATGGGTCCATTTCATTGCCCAAACGCCGGATATGTGTAAATAAAGAAGAAAGTAGACGCTAAATGCGGCTCCAGAAACTGCCATGCAAAACTGACAAGGGCGCCTCATATCGTATATACATGCATTCATTCGTTGGTCAACAATGATTTTCCAGCGTCTGAGCTAGCCGAGTCTCTTTGTTGAGCTGGACGTGTCAAAGCCAATTGTGCCCCTCTGGTCATCAATGACCCTCGCGTACCTGAGAGGCAATCGTTAGTCGAGAGAGAGTTCTGTTCACGTACTCGTGGGTGGATGGATGAGCAAAAAAAAAACTCACTCGAGCAATAACCTGAAGAACCAAGCCTCCATGTCCTCTTTCCTCATCGCCTTGCCGGCCCAATCGCGACTCTCTTCCGCCATGGTCCTGGCATCGTCTGCGCCCAAGCCCGTGTCGTTGAAGAAGCGCACCGTCTCGAGCCAGTCGTCGCCCTGCAGGCTCAACGGCACGTAATGCACCCAGGGCTTGAGCCACTCATTGTGCCATTCCCGGAAGAGGGCATACTTGAACGTCAGGCTCATGCTTTGCAGGAACGCCAGAAAGCGGCCGGAGAAGGCGTTGCCGTCAATGTCAAGGAGGTACTTGTAGCCCCAGGCATCGGTTTGGTTCACGCGATCCGTAACGTTGAAGAAGGCCCGCTGCGCATCGCAGTCTCCGGCATCGCACTGGCCGACGTGCGAGAAGGCAACGTCTGTCAATGCTCTGTAGTCTGCGCGTGAGACGTCTGACACACCCCAGTCAGGACGTGTTTGGCTGCCCTGGTTGGACACAATCTTGGCCCGACCCCCTGCGTTGATCTTCTTCACAAAGTGTTGACGATGTTGTCGGCGCCATCCGCCGTCTCGACTGAAGCCGCCCGTTGTAGAGCCCCTCCAGTAGAGACGGTTTGCCTTGTCGCCCCATGGCACATCTCGCTCAGGTATGTACTGCACCTTGTCGCTCCAGTACCACGGAGAGGGGTAGATGATGTCATTGTAGGAAGAGATCTTGGACTGCGAGAAAATAGGAAACAAGTCGTGAACGACCTTGTACGTGTTTGGTCGATCAAAGAAGCCGTGCGTCGAGCTGAGGGATGGGCTCAAGCAGATGTCGGCCATGGCTGTTGAATTGTACACGAAGCCGAGCTCGCTCACGCCGTACTGGCCTCGATCATCCCACCTGTCGTCTTCCTCCAATATCCTCGCCGGGCTGTCGGGAGAGCACGACATCCTCGAGTGCGTCCACGTCGCCTGTCGGCCGAATGAGTTGAACCGCGAGTGCTTGACCTGCTCGAACATCATCTTGTTGCTGAGCTCCGGGCATGTCTTGGAAAAGTCATTCGTGGGCTCCTTGTTCCGGTTGGAAGCCGGCATCGTCTCTTGCCTGGCCTTGCGAACCAGTCTCGTCAGGTCGTCATGGGGCACAATGACCCTGGGCTCGTCGTGCATGTTAAAGGCCAAGTCCATGTCGGGCAAGTGTTGGAGGAACTTCTCCAGCATGCCGCAGGTGGCATTTCGCTGCCATTCCAGCCCGCCCTCCACGTGAGAAATCTCGTGGTTGCGAATGGCGACCCCGATCAAGGCATTGTCGTAGCCCAGGCTCTCCCTTGCTCGGGCTCGTATCGTCTTGGGTTTCAATCCCCAAAACGGTGTCATGACGTCGTGGATGGTATCGAATTCGTCAACAAGCTGCACATTGTGGGCCTTGGCGAACTGAAACCATTTGTCAAAGTTGGGGGGAGGCGGAATGCCATATCGGCGGCGGTACTCCTCTACTGCCTCTTTGAGATTCTTGGTCTGACGCCGCGTCAAATCGTGTAGCTCTCGCTTCGCGCTGGTCAGGAGATGTCGGATTGGATGATGCTTGGAACTGGGCACGTCCCTGGGCCTCGGCCCTGATTGAACTGCAGGCACATCCTCCCACTGAGTCTGCAGGTCGTTTGTTCTGGTAGCTGCAGGCAGCTTCGGAGCTGTATGCGATGATGTTGATCCAGTTTGCTTTACAAGCAGCTTTGCATCATCGAGTGAATTCCTTAGCACTGAATAGATGCAGACTGCGAAGAAGAACAAGGCTGCGAGGGCGGTGACTTGTCGCCGCGGCATCAGCATCTTGTTCTGCCAGACCTCGCAATTTGGCTGGCGCTCCCGTGACATTCTGTTGTCTGAGCGCCTTTGATTGTTTACTTTGGGGATTGGCAGCAGCCGTGGTGGCGCCGGTCGGTCTCCCCATCAACAGTCCCCATCAACAGTGCGCAATGGGAGTGAGTGGATGGATAGATACCAGGCCGAGCACCCGCCGCCCACACAAGCACAAGTACCTCTCTTCAGTCCCCCCCACCTGACGCCGCCGTTGGTCCGTTCTGTACATACATCTATCCTAAATCACTGAAGCATTGGACAAGATTCTAACGATTCTGGATTGAAGAAAACAGATCCTCGAAAATCACGAAAAAAATCAGGACAGCGGTTGGTCATAATTCAGCACCATGTTCAGTACAGGTTTCGCCTTCCGCCACCAGATGGGACCACATCTACAAGAACTGGTCCTCGAGATTCAAGGCATTTAGTTGAAATCATCATCTCGCGCACACCTCGCTATCGGAAGACACAGCATTTCACGACGAGGTCGAGGTCAATTGCGGCATAACAGCTGCATGTCCAGTATGCATCAATCGATTGTGCGACTGCCTCAACGGCTGCCTCAGGGGTATTGGCCATTGTCATCCATCAAGACCTTTCCATAACGCCAGCTATGCCCAAACTTTTATTTGATATCCATCCCGTTCAGTAGAAGAAACCAATGATCTTGCCAGCGACGTGCTTGCGACGGGCCTCCTCGTGGTCCATAATACCAGCAGAGGTGGTCAGGATAACGTAGCCGAACTGACGAGCGGGCAGCAGCTTGACGACCCACTTCTCGAGATCAGCGAGACGGACGTTGTATCGGGGAGAGATGACACCAGTCTTGTTGAGACGGCCGTTGAGCTGAACGACGATCTTGCCGGAGCGATGGTCGTCGACCTCCTCGAACTCGCCAATATAGCCTGAACAAAGCATGTTGTTAGCATAATGTTGCGATGAGACTCGGAAATATTGACATGGAACACATCGAGGAAATCCCCGTTCCCAAGACAGATCCAAGACCACCGCATGAATGTTTGATATATCGGCAACTTATAGGGGCTGAGCCGCGGTGCGTAATATGGCCGTCACCCTAGTTATCATGCCGAAGAAGGTGGTGGTCTCGGAGTCTGTTGAAAGGGATCGATGAAAACTCGACGATCCGTCAAGACATTGGAGGTAGAGAGTTGCTCGATTACGCACCGTGACGCTGCATGACCTGGAGGAACTTGACGATGACCTTGGAGCTAGGTCGGATCAAGACCTGACGCTTGCCGGTCTTCTCGGCATTGTTGATGGAGTTGAGAGCATCGTGGAGAACGGAAGTGCGGACCATTTTGGCGGTGTTGTCGGGACGGAGATTCTCAAGTCAAATTTGGAAATGAGGTATCTGCCAATGGGGGAAAACATGTTAGCCTCCCGCGGTCGTGAGCAAGAAGAGTGCCCTCCAGAGATGGATCAAAGAGGGTTCTGCCGCTCGTTTCCGAAGAAGAGAAGCGTATCGAGAGCGTCCGACGATCAAGATTCGACGTTATTTTGCACGGCATCGCAAAAGGAAGACACCCTTTTGTGTCCATCTTCACCCGTCGCGGAGCTCAAGACTGCTCTCTTCTACCACGATAAAGAGGCATCTTCCTCGCTGGATCCGGACCGCTGTCAGTTTCTCTTTGTCCCAAGTGAACAACATACCTCAGTGATCTACTTTGTCGGCCCTGGAAATGGGAAAATTTGTCGTGAGAGTCGAAGCGGATCAGGCTGGGGAAAAAGTCGTGCACAACAAAGCTGGGGGGGGGGATTTTTCGTGTGCCCTGGTGGTCCGTGCACGTAAAATTGCCCTAAGCCATCACGCACTGGGCCACCAAGATTTCGGCGAATCCTCGTTAGACTAAGTCCCCTCCAAGTCACCCTTCACGACGTAAATTCCGCCACATACCTTCTTTCCCTAACTAAACACCTGAAATCTTCGAGGATCGCCCGACAAGATAAATTTTTCAAGATGGTTAGTACTGCTCAACTCATCCGACGTTGAATCGTTCTCGCGGTCCGGCTTTCTGTATGCTTAAAGAGGGAATTCCCGTTGCGCAATGGAAGTGGAGGTGTTTTATACTGGATTCCGCGCCGCCGCCGCCGCCGCTGCACAATACGATCACAAAGTCTGAATTCTTCTTGACATGGGCCGAACGCAATTGCTAACATTTCGCCCAACTATAGTCGGACGTAGAAGAGAACAACGCCCCCGAAGTTGCCGAAGAGGTTGAGGTTTCGGCCGATGCTCCCAAGGGCCAGATGTCCGTTCTGGACGCCCTCAAGGGTGTCTTGAAGCTGGCTCTCATGCACGATGGCCTTGCCCGTGGTCTCCGTGAGGCTTCCAAGGCTCTCGACCGTCGCCAGGCTCACATGTGCGTCCTGAACGAGAACTGCGAGGAGGACGCCTACAAGAAGCTTGTTGCCGCCCTCTGCGAGGAGCACAAGATTCCCCTGATCAAGGTCCAGGACGGCAAGCAACTCGGCGAGTGGGCCGGTCTCTGTACGTGGAGCCATGCCAACACTACTTCGAATGACCATATCCCGAACTAGCTACTAACATGCTTGCTACAGGCGTTCTCGACCGTGAGGGCAACGCTCGCAAGGTCGTCAACTGCTCTTGCGTCGTCGTCAAGGACTGGGGTGAAGAGTCACAGGAGCGCTCCATCCTCCTAAACTACTTCCAGACTTCCTCATGAAATAGTGGATGCTCATGAACGGCGTTGATTTGAAGGGTATAGAGGGTGCGGACTTTTGGTTTTTTTTTTGAGACCGCCGGCAACGACTTTTGCGGGTTGTACTCTAGCCACTTCAGCTGGCTTTCTGGATGTGTTTGGGGGCCCCAGCATGATACGGGCTCCCTGCATGAGGAAGGCACAATAAAAAAAAAGGGGGAACAAAAAGTTCGGTTTCACCATTGGTTTCCACAACGTTGGCCTGTGACCCCCCATGTCTTGGTTTTTTTTCCCTTCACTATCCCATCTTTACACCAGTGTGAACGCTGTCCCTAACTACGAAACACTATTTACGGCCCTCCACCTACCGATGCTGGAATAAGCAAAAGTCTTCAAGGGACAACAGCCCAGACTTACCATGATGATATGATACCCGAACTCAGTCTTTGCTTCGCCAATCTTGGGGCTGTTGGTCGTACTAGGCTCCAGCGCAAAAGCAATGTCCTCAAATTTGGGATCCAGACTGCCTTTAGTCTTCCATCCCAGCGCCCCGCCTATAACGGCATCACACCAGCTCATGGTTGTTAGCCTCTCGTTTTTTTTTTTTAAGAAAAAAAATAAAATAAAAAGGTTGCAAAACTCATAGGACTTGTTCGCACCTTGCCGCGCCTTGTCCTCGGAGTAACTGCGAGCAACCTCGTCAAACTTGACCCCGTCATTGATCTTGGCCAGAGCCTCTTCCTTTTTCGCATGCTTCTCACACTTGTCATGTGCGGTCGGTCGGTCAGTAACATGATGGCATCCTGCACCTGGTTGTTGGCGACAGCGCCTCGACAAAATGGAGACCAACAAGCAAGCAACTCACCAGAATGTGGCGGACGTTGATGGACTGGGCTCCCTTGGACCTGGCGCCTCCTCCTGCTTCCTTGTCTGCTGCCTTGCCCTTGCCGGAAGACTTGTCACCGCCCTTTTTATCGTTTTTGCCCATCTTGCATTGTTGGAGTCAACAAGAAGCGTTGGATGAAGGATGGCCGTGGTGTGGTGGGTTTGTCCAAGTTACCCCGCCCACCCGTGAAACCCAAGTTGCTCAGCCCCTCGATGGATTGCCTAAATTGCAGACGACCTGCTTCAGTTTCACGATTGCGTCCTTTTCAAAATCCGCTCACGCTCCGCAGTCCTATTTCACTCTCCTGGTCCCTGCGTGTAGACGTGATCCTACGAGATTGATGCCATCGAAGCGTCACGAAATATGAGTGATACATGTATATTCTCAGCACCGCCCGCTTTCCCTGATGAGCCCCCCTGCCTTGCATGGGGGGGGGGGCATCGACGAACCCGACTGGGGCCTCGAAACGCCAATTCCCACCGCTGATCAACAAACGCCCTGAGGTATACGTCCGAACAGCCCAACAAGCGCACCGCAAGAAGCGTCAAGGAACGAGTCGGGAGGCCGCTGTCCCATCCGTACCTTGTCTCTTCAGACTAGTGAGTGGGCTGCTCTTGAGTGAAGCAGGCATGGATGGCTGGCGTTTTGCGAGCCCCGAGTTTTGCCTTCAGACCACAGCGCTCTGCGTCCATGGGCGAGACTTTGTAAAGTAGTATTGCACTTGGCTGCGACGGAAAGTTGACTGCGGCGATCTACATCCAGGTAGCCAGAATGGATTGAGAAAGCCATACGCCGTGTACAAGACAAATCAATTGTCTAGTTTCGAAATCCTACAAACAATGAAGTAACATGACAAGAAGCAGAGGCAAAGGCCAAAGAAAAAGAAAAAAATAGACTTCACGACTCCTGTTTCACACGTAAAACCCACCTAGTGAGAATCCATGGGGAACCGATCCGTAAACTTAAACTTGGCAAGTCCCTTCTTAAAATCCCCTACCAGTTCCCCAGTCTTGTCCTTCAAGTACACGCCTGCACTTTGAGAAACACCAGTCGCGGTGACGACCTTCTTGGCGCTGCCGAGGAACCCAACGGGTTTACCCCAGTTGTATCCATCCGTGACGATCTGAATAGGGCGACCGGGCGGGAAGAGCGTAGACTTCTTCTTGTTGTCAAAGAGGGTCTCGACCCCGTCTGCGACAATGATGCCATCGAAGCCGACTGCATCGGCGGCATCATATGTCTGATCCACGCCGGGGCCGAGGGATTCACCGACCACGATGACGGTGACGTTGCTGGATTTGAAATCATGCTTGAGGGCCTTTGCCTGAGCGAGAGAGCTTTTGGAGCCTGTGGAGGCCAGGACGCCGACGACGAGGGTAGCAATGGTGGGCAGCTCCTCGCCGAAGATGGACAGCCCCCTGGTCTTGTTGTTGTGGTAGTACCTGTCGTCCGCGGCAGGTGCATCCAGGCCAAGGGCCTTGGCTACGCGGACAGAGACGTCGTGGCTGATTTTGTTGAGCTGCGTGAGGACATTCTTCTGCACGGCTTGGCTGACGTGGGCAGTTTCGAATCGAATTGCGTTGATCAAGAACTGCTGCTCAATAGGCGTGATGGAGTTGTAGAACAGACGAGGCTGGCTCCAATGGTCGAGGAAGGTGTTGCTGCGGCGTCGTTCCAGGGCGCCAGAGACTTTGCGTCCAGGAGCCGTGAAGAAGCCCTTGCCTTCCTTCTGGTTCGCCTGTTTGGGATATCCCTTATTGAGAGTATTGGGGCTATCTTTTTTTGTTTTTTTTTTTCGTATTAGTCAAGGAGTCAAGGAGTCAAGGAGTCAAGGATGGGTCGAAACTTTGGGACGTCTTTGAAACGTACAAGGAGCATTGTTCTTATGAATGAGATTCTGGCCAGCTCCATCGCGGTTGTTGTTATGGATAGGAACAACCGGTCTGTTGATCGGGAGCTGCTCAAAGTTGGGACCGCCGTGTCGGTTGAGTTGAGTGTCCAAGTAGGAGAATATGCGGCCCTGCAAGAGAGGGTCCTCTGTGAAGTCGACGCCTCGCACAATGTGGCCGGGTTGGAACTATGAATTATAAAGAAAATAGTTTGAGCGGGTGCTCTCAAGTCCGACAACAACAAACTGCGGAAGAAGATGGGAACATACCATGACCTGTTCAGTCTCGGCAAAGTAATTGGCAGGGTTTGCATCCAGTCTCAAGACACCAACGGGGTGCAGAGGAGCGTACTCCTCGGGAATAATCTTTGTAGGATCAAAAACATCGAACCCAAAGGCCAGAGCTTGATCCTCGTTGATAATCTGCAGGTTGAGTTCCCACTCGGGAAAGTTGCCCGACTCAATGGCGTCGTAAAGGTCCTGTCTGTGAAAGTCGGCATTCTTGCCAGCAGCACGCTGGGCCTCATCCCAGACCAAACTGGCCTTGCCCTGCTTCGACTTCCAATGCCACTTGACCAGCTTGGTCTCGCCCTTCTCGTTGACAAGTCGGTATGTGTGAACACCGAAACCGTCCTGTTCTCTGAGCATTAGTCTGAGCGCTATACTTCTTATATTATAAGATTAACACGCCACACCAAATCCATTTCGAGGGGGCAAAGTAACTCGACGTACAATGTGGCGCAAACTACGCGGGATACCATAGCCGGCCATGGCCCAGAACAAAGTGTGCAGAGTAGACGTCTCTTGGGAAAAGAAGTCCCACGAGGAGTCATGAGCAGTGGCGGCCTGGGGAATCTCGTTGTCTTGTCGTGGCTTCACCGAATGTATCAGGTCGGGGAATTGGATCGCATCCTGGATGAAAAACACCGGGATGTTGTTGCCGACGATGTCGAAGTTGCCCTCATCGGTGTATCTGTCAAAGGCAGCGCACTCCATCAGCATTCTGAAGAACGGCACCAGGTTTGAAACCAGGCAAACGATGCACGAGATGGGTTGTAATGGGTTGTAAGTGCTCACAATCGAACCGCGAAGCCGTGCACATCACGAGCCGTGTCTGCACTTCCACGAGAGCCAGCAACGGTGGAGAAACGAACAAACACCGGTGTCTTCTTGTCCTTCTTGCCCAAGAACGACGCTGCAGTGATGTTGCCATAATCATCGTAGCTGGTGAAGGTGCCGTGGGCACCTGTGCCTCGAGCGTGAACCGCTCTTTCGGGAACCTGAGTTTCACGAAGCTTGTTAGTCTCTCTGGAATTGGAATGGCATATTCATTTGTCGACATTCCAACTCGAAACAGTCCAGCCAGCCAGCCAGCCAGTCAGTCAGTCAGTCAGTCAGTCATTCAGTCACTTACTCGCTCGTGATCAAAATGGGTAATCTTCTGTCGAAAGATGAAATCTTCCAGCAGCGTGGGACCTCGATCTCCGGCCTTGAGACTGCTCTGGTCCTCAATTGGGCCGCCAACGTCAGATGTCATGAATCCCTCGCCATCATCGACTTCGAAGTTGGCCAGATGACCCCTGGAGGATTCGGCCAAGCCTTGAGCTCTCGCGGCGAGACGTCCTGGGTCTGCAAAAGGGCATTGAGCCCCGGCCAGGCCAGTGACCGCCAGGGAGATGATGGCAGCCAGTGAAGCTCGCACCATGTTTTGTTTTCTCTCAACAGAGGCGAGGCAAGGCAGTCCGTGACGGATCAATGGATGCTACGGACAATAAAGAGTCCGATCCTCTAGACGCAGTTTCCAGGTCGCACATCTTCACCGTCTATTTATACAAGTGCAAACAGGAAGAAGGGACCTCGGTCTGTCTCTCCCGGCAGCTATCACATTTTAGCTGACGGGTGAAACAAGTTTATCTGCCTGCGTGCAGGCATCGGAGTGCTCCGTACTGCTCCATTGGTATGTATATTCCCGATGCAAAAGGCAAGCCAAGACACGGGGGGGCGATGGGGTGATTTTGCTCGTCGCACAGAGTTCATCGCATGAATTGCTGGGGATGAGTACCCCGTACGGATTAGAATGCACATGGCCCTATGTCTCTTCTGTGCTAGTTCATGTGACGCCGGTGATGTCCAACGTATTAAGCGCCGACATTTGCCAATTACCGAGCAAGCAGAGGGTTGAACGGGAAACTGGAGCCCTGGGCAACTACGGGGGCAACTACGGACTACTCCGCTCCGTGCAGGGGTTGCTTTGTTTGAGATTGGATCCCAAGAATCTTCTTGGCGGGGCACCACGGAGTACGGTGGACCATGGTTGCTTCCCCTCTTGCGAGTGTGGTTTTTACATAATAGCATAATACGGAGTATGTTTGGCATACATATGTAGCGATTTTTCACTGCCTACGGATTACCTAATTAGGATTTAGAGTCTCCACCCTGCATACGAGACGAACTTTGTTGGAGCCGAGATTTACTGTATCCGCCTGGCCCCTAGTCACGTGGCTGCCCGCGACCCCCTCTTTCTATAAACACACACTACATAGAGACCCCTTCCCCTTATTTAGCTCTCGTTTTTATCCCTTCTCTTAGTAAACTATAAATGAATACTTGTTCTTTAGTCTGAAAACCCTACTAGTGATGCGCGAATCCGAAAGAGGATCGCGAGTCACGTGATGATGCCCCTATGGCCCGCCCTCGCGAGAGGCCACGATAACATCATCATCCTTCCTTACATATCAATTTGACCATACATTGTGCACAGGCTGAGGCTGAGGCACAGGCTGAGCCAGAGCTTTGCACTCATGTAGTGTAGTTTTTTTTTGTTGTTTTTTTATTTAATTTTATATCTAGCTTATGATTAAAGGTATTATCCTAAAAATTACGTAATCTCATAGAGTAAAATTCCAAGGAAGATACTATACACATAGGGGTCTAAAAGTGGGTCATTGCCCCACAAAGTGGAAACACTACATTTCTCGTGTTTTTCAGTGCTAAAATGTAGTGAACTGTAGTTGTTGGAATCACCAGGTGTGATAATGGCCAGTTATCAATTAGGCGCGCTCGTGATAGTATTAATTGAATAATCTATTGTAAGCTATGTGTTCTATTAAAGGAAGCTAGAAAAGAGAGGGCTCCTGTGAGAGGGAAAAAGGCAGCTGCAGCTATGTGGGTCACGTGATATAGGTAGGTTATATAACCCAGGCCCTGCCCTATCGCAGGCCTGCCTATAGGCAGGAAGGGAGGCACGCGTATACGCGCAGTAGCTAACCTTCTCCCGGTTAGGCCAACCTTTAGCTAAAGGGAATTATAGCTACTAAGCGTAATTAATATTATACTTATTTTAACACTAGGAACTCTCTTTTTAATATAGTTATTAATATATAATATTAATTGCTAATAAAGTAATAGATAATAATAGGAGGGGTTATAATCCCCTAATAAAGGGGACTAATAAAGGAAAGGAAGGGGAAGTGGTGTATACCTATAGTAGGTAATAATAAAGGAAAGCAATAATCTATCTTTAACCTCCTACTAAGAGGGTAAGCAGGCCTCTTCCTAAATCCCTTTTTCCTCCTTAATATTATTAATAATATCTATATAGTAACCCCCTTATCCCACTACCTCTTTTCCTCCCCTTTACCCCTCTCCTTAACCTTATTATCTCCTATATCTACCCTTCTATCCTTACTAAAGTAAAGTATAGGTATCTTATAAATCTAAAGGAGGACCTCCCTTATAGCTCTATACTCTACGTAGATTACATAGAGTTATAGAATTATTAGAGGCCCTCCCTAGAGGTTAGAGGAGGAGCTATATAGCTTCTCTTCCCTCTCCTCCTCCTACTCCCCCTAGAGCATTACTCCTTCTCTAATTTTCTCTACTATCCCTAAGAGGGTAGGATCTATATCCTCCTATAGTATAGGGATTAATAATCCCCTAATACTAGGGAAGATTACTTCTTCCTATAGTATAGGGGTTAATAGTCCCCTAATACTACTACCTATAGAGCTATCCTCCTTATAGGTTACCCTCCTACTGCTATTTATAGGGGCTATCCTCTATATAGGTTACCTACCCTTCTATTTAGATTATTATCTAGTTACTAGAGATAAATTACTCTAGGGCCTTATTTAGTAATACCTTTATAAAGGCATTAGCTAGATTATCTGCTCTATTAATCTAACAGATCTCGCAGAGCTTATAGTGTTTATATAACTATTATAGGGCTATAATATTAATTATTAGGCGCTTCTTCTTTATTATACTAAGCTTAATAAGGCACTTATAGAGGGAGTATAAATCTATATATACTATAACTAGTGTAGTAGGGAGATTTAATTAGTCTATAAGTATATAAAGGGTAGTGGCTATTATATATACTATATTAACGCTAGTAACTATACTATAGACCTTAGAGGTAAGTATACTTTATATAACTCTCTTACTCTTTATTAAGCTAAAGTGTATAATATTACCTTTAATTATAAACTTACTATCCTTATAGTCTTTATTAGCAAGGATTAGTATATAACTAAGCTATAAGGTAAGGTCCTAATTATTTATAAATAACCTATCTATAAATATATATAGCTTTACTTTAGTAAGGTTAATTAGAATAAATATTAGGCCTTAATTAGGGTAATCTATCTGCTATTAGATCTAGTAATTAAGGGCTTTGACATTATTAATTATTAGTTCTTAGTGTTAAGTAGCAATAAATAGATTATAGTAGGCTTCTAGTTAGTAGATTAAGGTAATATAGGCGCCTTAAGCCCTTTATTTAATATACTTCTGCTTTAAATCTATAAGCGGGATTAAATTAAGCTTACTACTTTAGCCTTTTTATTAAAGCAAAATAGCTACGCTAGCTGCTAATTTAATAATTCCCCTATTAAAGGTTAGGGAATTATTCTTAAAGAGGAATTACTTTAGCTTTACCGCAAAAGCCGCTATAGTTAATTCTCTCTCTTCTTTCTTAGAGAACTCCTTATCTAATAGCCTAAGAGTATTATTAGTCTATATGCCTATATATACGAATTCTAGGCTATCTTCTATAGTTACTAATAGGCATAGATTATATGTAGAAGTCTCTATCTAGAGCTTCTCTCTATAGTGCCTATAGTATATAACCTACTAGTGTGTTCTAGCCTCTGTAATACTATAGAGCGGTTTAATTACCCTTATAATTATTCCTTTAGGGTATTAGTTATAGATTTAGGTTAGAAGCTATATAAGGATTACCCTATTTAATTATGTGGTTAATTAGATATATGCCTAGGTAATATTGCGAATCCATAGGATAAAGCCTTTTATTAAGAGGGAAGGTGCTATTATAAGAATAAGGCGTTAACTAGCTTATTAGATTATTAGAGCCTATATTAAGATTGCTTGCTTTGCCTTATCTCTAAAGCCTTATACTATAAGCCTTAATTTCTTATATAGTTAGCCTATCTTACCTTTTACCTTATTAATAATTCGCGAATTAAAGATTCACACGCTACTATGCTCTCTCTTATTATAGGCAATAAATTTAAACATACCCTAATTAATTAGTATATTAATCTTAGTCTTTATAGAGAGCTTAAATAGTGCGCTAGGGGTTATAATAATGCCTTCCTTATATAATTAAATTATAAGGTTAAGGTTAGCTTCCTCCTTAGCTAAGATAAACATATTAGTCTTATTAATAATTACTAGAGGGTTCTTTTAGGGTCTACCTAGGTATCTCTTTAGCGGGATCTCTAGGGTCTTACTAGGTAGCCTAGTTTAGGCCTCTCCCTCTTCTCTACCCTCCTAAGGTAGGAGGGCTTCTATATTAGGGTCCTTATAATAAGGCCTAATAGAAGTTAAGCAGAAGGCCTTTAGGCCTTATAGGAGGTTAAGGGTATAGGTCTCTCTATTAATAAAGAGGAGGTTATATAGGCCTTACTACCCTTTACCTTTATACTAAACTTAGACTAGTAATCTAAGTAGGAGGTTAAGGGTCTTACTTATATCTAGACTATTCCTTACTATAAGGGCTTTACTAACTTTCTAGATTATATAGAGGCGCTTAACTTCCTTTATTACCTTTTATATAGTAATAATATATTATAAGATCTCTAGCAATAGAGGAGAGTTACTTAATATATAAAGGTAGGCACTAAAGATAAGGAGGGTTAGAATAAGGCTATTTAGACCTATAGTATTATTAAGGGCTTTTATAGCTATCTATAGGGCGACAGGTTCCAGGGTTATTAGGTATTCTCTTTAGATAATATTATAGGCCCTTTAGAGCGGCCTATAATATCTCTTAACTTTTCCAATGCTATAATATGCCTTAATTAGGACCTTTTTAATAGAGATTAATATTAATGCCGCGAATTAGCGAAATTCTTTGCCGCAAAAGTTTATACTAGTATTAGTAATAATCTAATTAGAAGGTCCTTAGTATATATTAATTTAGTATATTCTAAGGGCTTCCTAAGTTATTTTAGCTAAGATATTAGGAAGGAACCTTACTACGTAGAATACTATAGCTATATCTACCGCGTGGAGCGTTAGGCGGTTGCTATTAAGGTATATAATATTAACTATTACTTTAAAGTTAAAGGTATACTTATCCTTAAGAGTGAATTTAAAGTAATAAGGGCTATTAGTATTTATCTAGCACTAGTGGCATACCTTTAATATTACCTTAATAGCTTTAAAGGTAATCTTATGCCCTGCGTTACTTAGGAGATTATAGAGTTAGCATACTAAAGGATAACTAAAGTAGTAATATAAATACTATAATTTAATCTTAGTTAAATAATTCTACGCTACTACCTTCTTATCTTATATTAGTAGTATCTATATATAGCCCTATTTACGTACTAGGGGTACCTTAATATTTCCTTACTAGAGGATATTCTTAGTGGTAATAAAGTTAATCCTTAATTAGCCTATATTATTAAGGTAAAGTAGGAAGGGAGTATTTATTAGTATTACGTAAAAAGTAATATTACTAAATAGTGTAGGCATATTAATTATTCTAAGTAACGCAATTAGCTAGCCTCTACTAAATATAATAACTACTTTACCTACCCTTATAGTGTTAAGATAAATCTTTAGTATTATCTTCTATAGTGCCGTGACTTAAGATTAGCCTACTATAGAGAACTATACTACTCCGGTATCTAGTATAATACCTTAGAAGGCCTTAGATAAGTAATAGTCTTTAAGTAGGAATAGGTAAGGAGGCCTAGCGGCATTCCTATTATTAAATAGATTCTTCTTACTTAGTTTATATATTATAGCTTAATTTGTAAGGACTTTAACCGTTTTCTAACTATTAAGGGTTATACTATAGGTAAAGAAGCTTATAGGTACCCTTTCTTCTCCCTCTCTCTCTAGCTTAGTGTTAAATCTAAGGCTTATTATATACTAGGTAACCTTATTAACTTTAGAGAGATAAGAAGTGGGATCTTCTATTAGGGTACCTTTATACTAGGTAAGAAAGGTATTATATAAAGCTAGTAAGGATAATAAGGTATCTACTAGGTAATGGTTCTTATATTACTAGTATACCTTCTTATACTCTTCCTTAGGATGCTTTATTAACTAGTATCCCTCTTTACTATATATATAATATTTCTTTATATAGGGAGGGCCTTTTCTAGATTTCTGCCTTTACAGAGGGTATTATAACTCTTTGCCCTTACTATTATACCTTTTATTAGTCTAGAAGGCATTAGGAGTCTAGGCATTAGCAGGGAATTAATGTTAACCACCGGATTCCTCTGCGATAAGCTAGATTATTATATATACATGCTTATAGAATTATTAGAGGCTATCTAGAGGGTTAGTAAGGTATCCTCTACACTTAGGGATCCTATTATAAGCGGTTATAATCTAGTTCCTAAGGGCTCTTTCTAATTAACCTATATTAGGAATAGCTTACTATAATATTAATAGCCTCTTAATAAGCTTATTAAAGCATTCTATCTTTAATTTATTAGGGTTTTTATTAATAGTTTTCTAGAGTAAAGTATTATACTATTTAAGGAGATACTTCTACCTTATATCTTTAGTCTTAAACCTCTCTTTTATTCTCCTTATAAAGGTAGTAAGGTCCTAAGGGTTACTAGGTTTAGAGAGGTAATCTAAGTAGTACTAATAAGCTTTTCCTTTTAATATTACTTTAAATATATACCTAGCTTATTCTAGTTTAATATCTAGAAGCTTATACTTTTACCTAAAGATTTAGAGCTTTAGTTTAAGTATATTATAGTTATTAGCACTATATTACTACTTAGATATATATATCTTAATAAGGTCTAAGATCTGCTTTACTATTAGTTATAGAGGCTTAAAGGGAGGATTATTAGTAGGTTTATATATTATTCTTTAGTAAATAGGAAGGGCTTATTATTAGGGAGTAGGGGTTCTTTACTAGGTAAATATAGGTTCTTAGGGGTAATAAGGAAGGGCTTATAGGGCTTAAGGTATTTAAGGAAGAGGCTAAGGGTTCTATTCTTAGGGAAAGGTTACTAATATTGCTCCTTATAGAGGTTATAAAGGTTAGTAGGAGGAATAAGTAGTCCTTATGCTCCTTTAGTCCTAGAGATTATTATCCTTATAGAGGTTATTAAGGAAATTACTATTCTTAATTATTCTAGAGTAAAGTATTATACTATTTAAGGAGATACTTCTACCTTATATCTTTAGTCTTAAACCTCTCTTTTATTCTCCTTATAAAGGTAGTAAGGTCCTAAGGGTTACTAGGTTTAGAGAGGTAATCTAAGTAGTACTAATAAGCTTTTCCTTTTAATATTACTTTAAATATATACCTAGCTTATTCTAGTTTAATATCTAGAAGCTTATACTTTTACCTAAAGATTTAGAGCTTTAGTTTAAGTATATTATAGTTATTAGCACTATATTACTACTTAGATATATATATCTTAATAAGGTCTAAGATCTGCTTTACTATTAGTTATAGAGGCTTAAAGGGAGGATTATTAGTAGGTTTATATATTATTCTTTAGTAAATAGGAAGGGCTTATTATTAGGGAGTAGGGGTTCTTTACTAGGTAAATATAGGTTCTTAGGGGTAATAAGGAAGGGCTTATAGGGCTTAAGGTATTTAAGGAAGAGGCTAAGGGTTCTATTCTTAGGGAAAGGTTACTAATATTGCTCCTTATAGAGGTTATAAAGGTTAGTAGGAGGAATAAGTAGTCCTTATGCTCCTTTAGTCCTAGAGATTATTATCCTTATAGAGGTTATTAAGGAAATTACTATTCTTAATTATATTCTTTTAGAAGTTATTATACTTCTTCTAGGCATCCTTTACTTCTTCTTATAACTAGAAGCGGAATTTCTATTAGTTAAGGACTTCTTAGAGGTTTATTACTATATTTATATTCTAGTTAATTATTATATAGATTCTAGAGTTAATAAGGTAGTCTTATAAGTACCTTAGGACTATAACTAGGGTCTTAAGAAAGTTACTATAGGTTTATAGGTTAAAATCTTAAGTAAATTCTATAAAGAGTAATCTTCTATATACCTTTTATATTATATAGTCCTTAACCTAAGAGAGGATATAGGCTACTTATATCTTAGGTATATTATTATCCTTAATATTAAATTTATCTACCCTAGTAAGTATTTCTTCTATAATATACTAATATAGTTACTATAGGATATAGAGGAAGGGGATAGTAAATTCTAGGGCTTCTAAGGGATCTGCTTAAGAGCTATTATAACTTATTAGGTTTTATAGTTATTCCTTCTTATTAACTATTATAACTTATAGTATTAGAGGAGATAGAATAAGGGAAGTAATAATAAAGGGATTAGGGAAAAAGAGATATAAAGGATTATAAGCTCTAGTAATTAGCTTTACGCATAATAGAACGCACTAAGTTAAAGAATAATAGGATAGCTTAGCTACTAGAGTTAAACTCTTCTTCTTAGTTTAGGCTTTAGCTTCTTCTAGCTACTCTTATTACCTTAATAGGCTAGCTAGAGTTAGCTTCTTCCTTAGTATAATTAGGGATCTTAAATAATAAAGCTACTCTTATTACCTTAATAGGCTAGCTAAATTACGCTGCTTCTATGAAGGTCTCTTCTAGATAGAACCTAGCTAATCTATAGTGTCTTTAAAAGATAATAGGTATTTATAAATAAAAGTAGTTATAAAGTTAACTACTAATTAGTA
Source organism: Epichloe elymi (assembly GCA_023658475.1). NCBI lineage: Eukaryota > Fungi > Ascomycota > Sordariomycetes > Hypocreales > Clavicipitaceae > Epichloe > Epichloe elymi. The sequence goes on along the minus strand of CP098273.1, from coordinate 2,147,100 downwards.
TTAGAATCACTAGGTGTGATAATAGCTAGTTATTAATTAGGCGCGCTTATAATAGTATTAATTAAATAATCTATTATAAGCTATGTGTTCTATTAAAGGAAGCTAGAAAAGAGAGGGCTCCTGTGAGAGGGAAAAAGGCAGCTGTAGCTATATGGGTTACGTGATATAGGTAGGTTACGTGACCCGGGCCCTGCCCTATCGCAGGCCTACCTGTGGGCAGGAAGGGAGGCACGCGCACACGCGCAGCAGCCGACCTTCTCCCGGTCGGGCCGACCTTCAGCCGAAGGGAATTGCGGCTGCCAAGCGCGATTGATATCATGCTTGTTTCAACAGTAGTTTTTCTAATTTACGGCCTAATGGCCCACTTGAGACCCACTTTTGTATGTAACTACATTATAGTTTCTTAGTTACCTATCTAAGATGTGTTAGAAAAAAAAACTACAAGATATAGTGTAGTGCAAAGCTCTATGCATGTGATGGTCTGGGGCTTTGGCCCCAGATCCTAGTAATATAGGTGTCAATGGCACAAATTAGAGGGACTTGTACAATGCGTATTCTTTTGTGGTCTTCTCCGGCGCAATTGCCGCATGGTGGCGCAGACACCCGCGATTTAGCCCTTTGGGCTAGACCATGACAATGCACAGCACCTTTGCCCCTTCGCGGCCTGCCTATCGGCATCAACTAGTAAGTCATTAGTATCCTGTAAATACGAAGATTTTCATAAATACAGTGGGTCTTGAGTAATTCCGAAAATTATCTGGTAAATGCGTTTTTGAATTTACCCGAACGCACTTTATATCTAACTCCAGGCACTCGCCTTCCTCTTTTGAAGCACTCTGCTCAATACACCTCGAGTTTGCCTACTTGCCAAGTCCGTATTCCCACTAGCACACCTAATCAAGATGACGCGTGTCATCCGCCCCCTTCTCAGGGTCTTGCCCATCCTAGCTACTTCCATCACTATAGTCAACGCGGAAGATTTCGCCGAGCGGATCCCAGCTCCAGATGATTCGAATCCAGCTACGGTTGCTTTCAACGAGGCAGAACTCTTCAGAGTTCTTGATCACCAGAAAATTAAGAGCTCTCCCGTAATGCTCGAAGATAGAGCCGCGCCCCCTCCGCCAAACGGAGACCCTTGGCCAAACGGGAGGTGTCCCGCAGACCCCCGTCTCTACGTCGACATTAATGAAGACAGAGTCTGTGACGCTCAATTCGCCCGTCACAAAAACAAAGGTCGCGATGACACTATTTCATTTGCCGCCTATAGCTCTAGTTGCTCCCGGGCTTACCGCAAAATCACTTGCAAACTTTGCTTTGGTTATGGTGTTGATAATCCACATGTAAGTCTCTGATACTTTGGCCCTCGATAACGTAGTCTGACCCTAGAACAAGGAAGACAAGATAACATATATCTTCTGCGGCGCAAACAAATGGTGTGCTCAAGACGAAGTCCGATGGAACAAATGGGGCGTCATGACACCACATACCATTTGTGTACTCGCTAACACGCTGACGGAGAAAGTCATCAGCTCGGGTTCCGCTGTTAAAGAGTACTGTACCATGAAAGTTCGATTTCCTTCAGCTGGGAATGGGAAAAAAGTGAAAAAAATGAAAAAAGGGAAAGAAGTTGAAGAAGTTGAAGGCCGGCCTGCTAAATTTCATGCATGGTTTTATGATAGTGATACAGGCTTTTACACAACAGCTAAGTGGCTATATTTAAAGGTAAATGATCGTTATGCTAGGTCAGCTTCATATTCTGACGACTGGACATTTACTTTCCCAATCACATCTACAAGTAATATTGAGATGTGTGCATTCCCCCTTGATACGGATCGGAATCTCGAATTGCAATTCCGAGCCACAATGCTTTAGATTTAATAGAGTAGTTAAGGAAGGCGACCTCTGAAAGCCTTATTGATCCAGATTATACATGTAATGCACTGTAAACTCCAACCCTGTGGTGTGGACAATTCGTCTGTTGCACCCGGGCCAGAGCAAGCAAGCTTTGGAAAAAGGGGAAAAGAGAACCCCGGTCTCACTTCTCCTCTTCTTTTGCCGCTGCGGGATTCCCTTGGCAATATTAGCCCGTGTTAGAAGTGCTTTTCAACCAAAGTTTTCTTCTGCCAAATTTGAAAGCCATCACACAGGCGGGCTTTGCGTCCCCGGCAGCGTTTCATGTCCCCTCCATGCGTGAACACCGTCATCACATGAGGTAATCCATTGATGGCCGAGTGGACGCCAGGCACTTTTGGATAAATGGCAGACGGTCGCAGTCGCGACCACCCTGCCACTTGATGCCACTTGATAAAACAATGTAACCCCGATCCATATTACCAGGACAACAAGCCTTGTCTCAGAGCTGGCCAGGCTGCCAGGCCAGACCACGTGTTGCTAGTCCTGATACCCACGTGACTGTAGATAACCCGAGCGAGTGAAGTTACTCATCATGGACACGACTTGGCGGCTCAAGACGGCGCTCAACCAGCCGTGTTCAATGCCCAAGATTTATACACAGAAATGAAGTGTCTTCGAACCATGGGCGAAAAGGAAAAAAGTCTACGCATCATGAGACTTTCAATCAAGTAGCGAAATAGAGCCTTCGCAGGAGAGATAGATACATTAGGGTACAGACTAAAACAAGAGGAAAGAAAGCAGGCGAAAAAGCCTCGAGTGCCAGACCATGCTGCAAACGCGAAAGCACAAAATCGCTTCCTCATTCGCCATGACTGGCGCTGCGCTGCGCTGCACTTGCCCTATCCGAGATAGATGTCCACCTCATCTCGCGCATCCGCATCCCATGCCTTCTGCAAGATATGGCCGATGCCTCTTCTGTAAGCTACTCCAGAAATCCTCTCAACCCACAGCACATTGACAAAATGCACAACGCCGTCTTCGTCCATGTTCTCTGCGAACCTGTCCATTGGGAAAACATAAGACCCCTTGCGCTCCATTGCGCTCGAGATGGCGATGAATTCCAGCTTTTCCTCGCCGTCGTAGTTGGATGATTGGATGCCCAACCAGCCGTCATGTGCTCTAAACTCGCCAACCCATCGATTGGACCTGCTCCAGATGTTTCCCACAGCAATTGGCGGGCTGGGTCTATCCTTGGGCGCCATGGAAATGGCATAGTCTACATCGAAGAAGCCAGACGTCGTTTTGAAGAATAACAAGGGACCAGGCAGGTTGAGCTCTGTCGGACGGGAGTCGTACGCGCCACCTGTCGGCACATCTTCAATGGGAACTGGATATTTGAACGTGGTAAAGTCATCGCTGTCATGTTTGAAATGACCACCCGACTTGGTCCAGCCCGGTGGCAACGCTGAGCTGGAGTTTCTGCGCGAGCGGAAATCCCGCAACTGCAGGCCTGTGTTCTTGATGGGCATGGTTTTGGCTCTGTCGGACAAATGCCAAGTAACCGTAGCTTTGATCCGAAATGGATGGGTGGCCTGGAACCTCTTCGGCTCTTGGCCACGCTTGGTCGACTGCGTTGCTTCGACATAGTCGGCAGCTGCCCTCCACAGAGTAAGGTCCAGAGGGATTCCATCAGCCCACCAACCCATCCAAGACCAAGAGGGTAAGAATGGTGGACGGGGCAGTGCTCGCCTTCGAATCGTTGCTTGTGGTCGCCATAACAGGGCTATGTCGATGAACATGAGCGGCAAGCCATAGACAAATCCTCCCTGAAAAATACGCGACAGCACATGCGTGATGCCCGCGAAAGCCCGAAGAGTGTCATCTACAATCGCGACTTTTCTGGCGCTGTAGTCCATCACTAATCGGGCATATTCATCTAGATCCGGCCATGGTGTGTGTTGAAATCCGAAAGCTGACTCTGATAATCGATTTGTGCAGACGGGCTTCTTACCCCTCAGGATCTTCATCATGTTCGTAGTCGTTCCCTGCCAGAGATCACAGTGGCACTCCCATGTCAGAGCATCTTCGAAAAAGAAGACTGCGCGACGCGAGTAAATAAGCTCCTGGAGGGTCCAGCCTCTAGTGTTCCACTTTGATGCCAGTAGCAGCTCTTCGTGTTCTAAATTGCCTGGCTTATGAGTTCGAATCGGTCGCCGCGGGTCCAGGGCGAGTATACCGGTGTGAACATTGCCGTGTGCTGCAACGATGGTCAGGTAGGCATTGGAAAACACGTAGGCCATGTGTTCAACGTGCTCCGTTTTGTCTGCTTCGTCATCTTGAACTATACAGAGGCGATCCACCCACAAGTGTCGTATGCCCAGCTTTTTGGCAAGCCATATGGCATCAAGGATTGTCTGCGGCACATCCTTGTCGGGGAGGCTGAGCTGATAAGCATCGACGTTGGTCTTCAACAGCTGAACCAGACCTTCGGGGCTACTTTGTCGAGGGTTTGATGAGCCCCATACATAGCTAAGAGCAGCGTATCTGTCCGTGGTTTTGGCATGGACCAGACAGCGCTCGACGCAGTCGATGAGATAAACCGGGCGCCAGGTCGGGACATCAGCGTCGTCGTGGCCCGTGCAATGTCTACCATGTTCGGTATTGCAGGCATCAAGCCATTCGCGAATGCGTGGTATCGGCGACTTCTTGGCGGCTGAGGTAGACGAGGTCGATGCGCGTCGTGGTACAGCAGCGGCTGTCTCCTTGCGAGCTTGACTGAAGGTGCCTCGAAGTCTATCGGTAATGCTCAGTCGTTTGCTTCGCACGGGCGAGTCATGGTCTCTTTCGCGATCCCTTGCGCGATTCCTTTCATGGTCTCGGTCTCGGTCTCGGTCTAGGTCCCTCTCGCGAGTTCGATCTCGCTCCCGCTCCCGCTCCCGGTCTCGTGGGGAAGGGGGTGACGGAGTAGAAGAAAGAGACGACTCGGGCATGGCTGGTGAATCACGGGCGAGGCGCACGCCGTGGTGCGCTCATTACAGGCGGAGTGACTGGGAAGGCTTCGAGAATTCAATCGCATCAAGAAGGTCTCTTTTGATCCATGACTCAAGCGCAGTCGCAAGATGCGGGCGATGGGCGATGGGCGGCCCCCCCGGAGCTGCGTCATGAGCTTCAGGTTGTTGGTTGTTGTGTGACAACAGCCCAAAAAAACAAGACTGCATAAGTGGGCAAGCTTGTTGGGCACCTGTGACACCCGAGGCGAAGTCACCACCACGGAAACTTGGGCGTGAAGCAACATTCGTCCAGGGCCCGTCCGACTGACAGGGTCTGTCTGGCTGTTCTCAGCTTCCGTAATAGTGGGCCGACGAAGTCATGGGCGACGGGTCCTCTGATTGGAGCACATTTGTGAGAAATCGTATGCTAAATACATCATCGTGCCATCTTATTAGGGCGGTCTCTACGGATTACGGATTACGGAGTAGTCCGTACATCACACATTAACCTGCAGCACCAACACGCCTTTAGGGAACATCATTGTCGTCGTCACTGCCAAAGCCAAAACTGAACCCTCCCCCAAGGCCTTCAGTCTCTGCTTCCTTTCCAATGACGGCATCCCACTTCCTCTTCTTCCCGCTCTTCTTGTCCGCTAACTCTAGTGCCCTCTCCAAAACGTCGGGATATTTCTGGCCAAGACGATCCCTGAACAGTTGATAAGGCTGGTCGACGTTGCAATCAAACCCGGAGACCTGCTCAGCTTTGTCTCGCATGAACAGGAGTACTTCCGATAAGAGATTCAATCCCGGAGACTGGGGAACAAAATTCTGTGTCAGAGCGATTCCGCTTTCCAGGTTCACCACCAGGTGCCACCATCCACTCGGAACATGCAGTATCTCCCCAGTGTGGCAAACACCTTCGATGCATTCGGGAAGCTGTCTCGCTTCCTCGTGGAATGTCAATAACCACTCCGCAATGCTGAGCGGGCTAGTCACTTCGCTGCTGTCATCGGACACATAGACGCCCGGAACCTGTGCATTGGGGGGGAACATGATCCAGTACTTGGAGCCTTGGATTACCGCGTTCCAGGCGCTCGTGCCATTGGGATCCTTGTGAAAGGTAGAGCCGCTTCTCTCGGGACCAATAATTAGCCAACGGTGTGCTGGTCGTTCGTCTCCCAGCACCTCAAATAAGTCTGGCCCAAAGCAATCAGGCCGCCAGTATGCTGCGCCGTCTCTATGCCCGACAGAGATGCCCATTTTCTCGGCGAACTTGCGATCGAAAAGGTACAGAGGGCTTTCATCTTTGTTGTCCTTCATGTATTCACAATATCTCTCCATTGTCCAGTCGACTGCCTCTGCACGAAATTCGACGCCGCGATATTCATGGAGCAGCCTCTCAATCGTCCACTCGGACATGACAGGCCATTCTTGGATGCATTTCGTCAGAATAAAGGGCTGCTCGGTCCATCGATCTGCGTAATGCTCATAAGTGAGATTCTCCATGCGATGGATTTGGTTTGCCTTGGGTATGTTGGTTGTGAAGTTGGACAAGATAATGTTGCTGCAAGCAAAAGGTCTGTGCAAAACATCCGAGAATACATTGCCACAATCCACAACGGCCTCTCGACTTTTGGGCATGGCCAATAAGGTTGATCTCCAAGAACCAAGCCACACGAGAGATCGACTAGACTCGGTAGATAGACTGACATCGCAAACATTAGTTAACATCACTCGGGTAAACGTACGGAGTACAAGCCGGCATTTTGCGTGGAATGGGAGAGATGCGCAAATTTTTGCATTGGGATAAGCGGGCTCTGACCGAGGCCATGGAAGCGAAGCTAGGTTCAAGTCGAAAGCACTCACAGCAGAAAGAGTGCTTTCCACAGTTCGTCTGAATGGCAAAAGGCAAATAGAAATTTACATGTTGAGCCCAGACTCAACAGTGATCTGGCGTCCATTTGCTCCAGAACCAGCATGACCATCTCATCTGGCAGAATACCCCAGTTTCCACTGCTTGCTTTGGCATTTGGGCCCTTTGAGAGGTAGCTGTTGCCCAAGGGCTTAACGCCAAGCGCATGTGTGGGAATAGAGTCACCTTGGGTGACAATACCGTCAAGTGACGTTGACTCAGCAACGTGATGTAATTCATTGGCAGTGCCATTGGTTTGCTCAAGAGCAGGGGTCAAGACAACGGACGGCATGCTGCTTGCAACTGGGACTGAGAGTAACGACAGCGTCCAGCTGCCGCCGTATGTCAAGAGTAGACAGTGATGTTGGGTGCGGTCGAAAATATCGTAGCGGCTTTGTCACTTTGATGTACTTCAATGCAGCCGATTTAGCTAGTTCGACGGCTGCGCGTGGAGGGAGTCGGAAGTGACGAGGAACGAGTTTCCAGAATCCTGGTTTGAGTATGATTAATGGAGCACGGAGTACGGAGTACGGATTGTAGGGTTGAAAGAAAAGTGGCCCGTCAAGTGTTCTGTCTGGTGTTGTCTGCGCGGCTGTGGGTGGTGCCCGTGTGCGGTGCGGTGCGGTACAACACGGGCGCAGGCTCGGAACAGTGCCAATTTGGTGACAAAGAGAGACAGCCCAATGAAGCAGGGGATGCAGGGGTTGCAAGAGTCAGAGCAGTGGTGTTCAGACCAAAAAAAAAAGACTAATCTAATCGAACATTCACAGGCTCTCTCAACCCAAAGAGCATGTGAATCGAACTTTATTACGCCGAAATCCGCTATTGCTAGCAAAACTGTGGAAGAGCTGATGAAAGAAATCCCCCCACGCAAAAAGTTGCCAATCTAGGCATGCGCAAGTGGGAAAAAAAAATGCACAATCAGAGTCAGCTGTGGTACGCTGAACAGGTACCCTAAGTGTGGGTCCCACAGCCTCTTTACCGCCTCTGATTGGCTACTGCCCGACGGGCGGGCAAAAAATATACAAGCAGCCAACGCCCCTCAGCAGACAATTTTTTTTTTTTTCTCTTCTCAACCCTTTCCTCTAAGGTACATCACTACAAGATATCACGAATTTTTTCCTAGATTACGTTTCAGCTCTCGCATTTTACGAGAGTGTACGAATCTAGTCGACTTTAATTTTCTTTCCCGACCGTCCCCGACTGTCGCAGCCTTCCCAGTGAGGACCCTGCGATTTTTTTCCTTTCCAACCGACTTCGTCGCCCCGCGTCTTTGACATTATCTAGGTCGAGCTGCGCTTGATCTAGATTTTCCAACCACCAAACCGCAATTATGGCTACCGATAAGGGACTCGAGGACGTCCCCGAGGGTGAGTTTTGCACATGTTCGGGAGGGTCTCTCCGTGGTTCGGCTGAGAAGTCAGGATGCATTGCGACGGTCTGTCGGCATAATCAGGGAGAATGCAGAAACTGCGCGCGTTCTCGCCCATGTCGGTCAAGACCCCACGATGCTGCGTGACCTCTGGCCCGCCATGTCTGCCCCACACAGAAACATGAAGAGAAATCGAGCGCAAAATGGCTGACTCGAAATCTCCTTGCAGGACAGATCGAGTCTAACTACGATGAGACCGTCGACTCATTCGATGACATGGGCCTCAAGTCTGAGCTTCTCCGAGGTGGTGAGTCCATTTTACCCTGCATCATGAGAAGTGCATGTCATCGTCACTTCTGCCCTATAACTCTCGGAAAAGAAAGGAATGAAAAACGCAATATTCATGTATCTGATTGCCGAACGTCTTAGTCTATGCCTACGGTTTCGAGCGTCCCTCTGCTATCCAGCAGCGTGCCATTATGCCCGTCATCAAGGGTCACGATGTCATTGCCCAGGCCCAGTCTGGTACTGGCAAGACGGCTACTTTCTCCGTTTCCGTCCTTCAGAAGATTGACCCCGCGGTCAAGCAGTGCCAGGCCCTCATCCTGGCCCCTACTCGTGAGCTTGCTCAGCAGATCCAGAAGGTCGTTGTCGCCATCGGTGACTTCATGAACGTTGAGTGCCATGCCTGCATTGGTGGTACCAGCGTCCGTGATGACATGAAGGCTCTCCAGGACGGTCCTCAGGTCGTCGTCGGCACCCCCGGCCGTGTCCACGACATGATCCAGCGTCGCTTCCTGAAGACTGATGCCATGAAAATGTTCGTCCTCGACGAGGCTGACGAAATGTTGTCCCGTGGTTTCACCGACCAGATTTACGACATCTTCCAGCTCCTGCCCCAGTCTACCCAGGTCGTCCTGCTGTCCGCCACCATGCCCCAGGACGTCCTCGAGGTCACCACTCGTTTCATGCGCGACCCCGTCCGTATCCTGGTCAAGAAGGACGAACTTACCCTGGAAGGTATTAAGCAGTTCTACATCGCCGTTGAGAAGGAAGAGTGGAAGCTCGACACCCTCTCTGACTTGTACGAGACTGTCACCATCACCCAGGCCGTCATCTTCTGCAACACCCGCAGAAAGGTCGACTGGCTCACTGAAAAGCTCACTGCCCGTGACTTCACCGTCTCCGCCATGCACGGTGACATGGACCAGGGTCAGCGTGATCTGATTATGAAGGAGTTCCGATCCGGCTCTTCTCGTGTCCTGATCGCGACTGACTTGCTGGCCCGTGGTATTGATGTCCAGCAGGTGTCCCTGGTCATCAACTACGATCTTCCCGCCAACCGTGAGAACTACATCCACCGCATCGGTCGTGGTGGTCGATTCGGCCGAAAGGGTGTTGCCATCAACTTCGTCGTTGCTGAGGATGTCCGCATGATGCGTGAAATTGAGCAGTTCTACAGCACTCAGATTGAGGAAATGCCCATGAACGTTGCTGACCTCATCTAAACGAATCAAGCCCGTTCATCATTTCTCAAAGTCTCTCTCTCTCCACACTACATTTTCCTCTCTCGAGTCACTCACTTCCTTTCAAGGACTGCTCCGTCTATGAGCAGCCTTCCCACTGCAACAAGCAGCTTGGCATCTTTGGCCAGGGGGTGGAGGAGAAAGGGGAAGTGTTATAACCAGGTTGTTTCCTTTGTTGCAGCTCTCTTGATAGATGCGCGGTTTTCTAGAGTTGACATTTCGAGACCGAGGCCACCTGCCCAACAAGACGACGTTTTTCTTTTATTCTGCATGGGTAGCGGAGCCTCGGGGAGGTGTGAAAAAAGAACAGAATGGAATAGCTGCGTGACGAAAGCCTCCGAAGAACTGTCTTTTGCACCTTCATGACGTTTACAAGGTGTGGGTGGGCTACTCGAAAAGTAATGCAATGGTTTCTTCATTTTTTAATTACCCTTGTTTTTGTCGCCTATGGTGTCTGTCTGTATCTAGGAGTCGCTAATTCATGATGAGTTTTCTGTTCGAATTCGTGTGCCACGTGACTAAGTTTACTGAACAAGTGAAGTGGTTCATGTTAGAGTACTCTTATTGATTTCTTGCCCAGAAAAGTGGGTCCACAATCTGTGCCTCGGCCTCGCTCGTAGATCATCTAGCTGGGGACTACGGATTGAAACCCCAGGTTAGGTTAAACAGAGCAGTAAACACGTCCAGGCACGTCACTGGAACGGCAAATCTCGGCATGGCATGACTGTACAATTTGAAAATTATGGCCATGTCTGCTCAGCACTGCACCGTACCACCTAGCAAGCTCAGCAAAAAAAGGCGTGACTCGAAGCTCTCCAAGTCGCTTTCCCAGGTAAAAGAACTCCCAAAACATGGTATAAAACCCCCCAACCCCCCTGCCTCCCAAATAGAAAGAGTGAAGATGGAAACATGACGAAGCAACTTGTCGTTGTTGATCATGTCACTCGAACAAGGAGAGAAAACTTTCGGGTCATTGCACGTCAACCCACGGCGGTTTTGACAAACTCAAAGAAAGAAAAATAATCCGTTATATGTACGCATTCTCATGTGAATTCCTTCATCTGCTACTCCTCTCTCAATCTCCTATTCTCAAATTGCTTGGCCAAAAGTTGTCTGATGAGGAGGCGGGCTCTTGATGGCCTGGCCGGCATAGGCGCCGGGGATGGGAACCGACTCATAAGTTGGTTCATCAGCTGGTTGGGGAGCATGCTGAGGCGCCGAGGACGTGGCAGGCGGTGAGGGGGCTCGAGGAGCAGTGGGCGAGAAGGCGGCTTGGATGGTCTTGGGGGTGGCAGAGGGTGCCTTGACGGGAGGTGCTTGGAGCTTGAAACCAGGCTGGGGGGAGGGAAACGAGGGCTGGGTCACCGTGACATTGCCGCCAGGAGTGAAGGGGCTCGACTCTTCGATATCCGAGAGGTTTCGGTAGGTGGCGGGGGGGTGGCGGGGGGACATGGCATAGTTGCTCAGGGCAGGCGATTTGGGGCCGTGGATGGAGTAGCCGGGAGATTTGGGACCAAACCCGGGCGTGTTGGGGGCAGACTGGGAGCGGAGCTGGGCGAGGTAGAGATCGGAACGAGCGCGGTCTCGCATGTCCATGGACTTCATGAGGCGACGCTTCGAGTAGAATCGATAGAAGACGATGCTGTAGAGTGAGATGCTGATGACCTCGACAACGATTTCGATGATGATGCAGATCAGGGTCCAGTTCTGAAGACGGCAAACAAGAGCGTAATCGACCTTGTCTGCGTAGATCTCGGCACGCTGGTTGTTCACGCAGGCCCATCCCCACATGTCTTTGTTGTTGCTGTTGTTTTTGCTGTGCTGGAAAATGACGGCGGTAATCACCCAGAGGAGCATGCTCAGGATGAACTAGAGGACCTGTCAGTTGGCTACTTAAACAGAGAACGGTGCGGCGTTGCTGAGTCTCGACTTACCCAACCGATTGCAAACATTGTGTAGTAGGTATTGACCTTGGTAGCTCTCTTATGGCCACCTCGGCAGTATGCGACAAAGACCAAGATACAGGCAAACAGGGAGACACAAGCCATGGAAAGGGTGAGCTTCTGCGGCCATGCCGTCTGCTGTGTATTGGGAGCCCAGGGCGTGAACTTGCTGGCCGTGGCCAAAGACTTGGTCGAGTTGAAGATGGCGAATGATGCCGACAGCATGGACAAGATGATCATAGAGCAGCTGAAGTTGACACCACGCAAGGCAAACTTGGCCATGCGAACTCGCGTCTTGATTTTCTACAAGCAAACACATTAGTAAGGACTCGGTTTCTCTGGCTGTATTGGAACGGCTGGGGGAACGTACGACGTCATTGGCTTGCTGCTGGTCATTTTGGGCTTCTCGCTTTTCGAGAACCTCTTCTTCCCGGAAAGTTGGGCTGAGAGGGTTTGTGAATTGTCTGGCAGGTGTTCCTGGCACCTTCATGGCGCTCTTGAGAGGAGATTTCGGTCCATTGCTGGACTCGTGGGTGTTGCAGATGTAGCCAAAGCCAACTACGCCAGGCTGCTGTGAGTCGCCCGTTTCGGGCTTCTCGGGGTCGGCGAACGGCGACTTATTCATGTCAACAGGCGAGTGTACAGATGTAGCTTCTGCGAAACGAGGTGTCCGTGGAACCTTGAGCGAATTGTCTGTGGACGATGAATCTGATCGCTTTGGTGTCAGGTTCAGCGCAGCGGGCCGCTTCTTTTCATCAAAGCCTAGAGTAGAGACAATCGTGTGTTAGTCACAACTCTTGGTTCTCAGAACGATACACCAGTCCACTGCGTCTCCAAACGGACCTTTTCCAACCATTGTGTAGTCAACTTTTGTATGTGGTATATATGGAATAAACGAAAGGCGAGTTATGACAAAAGGGACAAAACCAGATGCCTTGGGTATGTGATATATGTCGTTGCTACTAGGAACGACGTGACCAATGCTTCCGAGCCAGCTGCAAGCAAAAGAGTCCGAAACAGAAGAAGAAGAATGAGAGAATTCACGAGTGAATTTTGGGGAGATGTAGAGACCAGCTGAAGAGGAACAAGAAAAGGGCCAGCAGGTCAGGGTCTGGAGAGGGAGCAGACGACTTTTGAGAGCGGCGGCAAGACAAGCCAAGCAGCTCTCATTCGACAGATCACAGGCGCCGGCCTAGTCGACGGGTGTGGAGACTGTAAAAGTGATGGTGAGGCGTGAATGACCAGATCATGCACGGAAGATGGCGGACAGAGCATACGGCCTCTGATAGGCACGGACACTGGCCAGACCAAGTGGGATGGATGGCTTGATTCAATAGACGCCGACTGAAGGAGCCAACCGGATATGGCGCTGGACCGTCGCGGTACGGTCCTTGCTCTGGGCTGAGTTCTATTTCCCATATTCAAGATTTGGGGCGAGGTGCAAGCATCCGGGCGGTGGAGATGAGACAGCATACGGGAGCATATGGGAGCATACGGGAGCATATGGGAGACGTCGACTTACACGAGGCTTGTATCGCGGTGATTCGAGCGTTGGAGATGTCAGCGATTAGATGCCGTCGTGTGAGAGCAAAAGCAGCTCTCGATCAACCAGACGTTTGGGACAGAATCAACAAGGCGACGAATGGCGATTTCCCACAAGGGGGCCGGCATTGTTTGATATTTGTTCGCTGCTGGACACAGCACCACCAGCACCAGCACCAGCACCACAATAAATAAAGTGCGCAGATTCCACGTGCAGCCGTGGGCAGCGTTGCCATCGCACTGGAGCCAGCCGCCGTTGGCGGTGGTGAATTGGCGCCGGGGTGCGAGGACGAGGTTGAAGATGGGAGACACCGTTGACACGCCACGCCGGCACATGGACGTGGTTGGCTCAACAAGTTGCGAGACCCCATCCCCCCATCTTTGCGACTGCGGGTTGTGTTTGGCCCGTCCTACGGATCCGTACATAATACAGACTTAGCCATGCAGCAGCGAATTTTGAATCATGCAGCAGCAAGTATTTCTATACATCTCTTACTCGGGTAAGTACTTATAGCTTACTTATACTAAATAATAAGACCTTCTACTAAGTAGGATGTAGTACGGACGTAAGGCTCTTGATTATAATAATCTTTATTTATAAGACGAGACCTTCATTAATCAAGACCTTCGTGGCTCTCCGCAACCCTGGTTAAAAGGGTCCACTTCATTCCACTTAGCGCGAAGCACGGAACGGCTTGTCACAGTGGTCGCAAGACGGGTCTACAGGGGAGCTGCAGTCCGTCTTCACACCTGCTAAGCCAATTAGAGCGCATACGCCGTGCCGAATTCGACTAGGCCCAGCCACCGTGCAGCACCCGGGCGGCAATGCGTGCATCGGGATTCGTTGCTCTTGGGCCCAGATATCATCTTGGCCCAACCAGGCTCGACGTTTCAATTCAAGCATCTGCATCCGTGCAAGTGCAATCCTGCGTGACGCTTCATCCATCAAGTATTCTTCCATTGCAGTGCGCTGCGCGGTTTTTTTTTTTTTGCAGTTTTGCAGTTTTGCAGTTCGCAGTTGGCAGGCTTGAAGATTCACGCACCTTCATCAGTCCAGAGTGTCGCATAATACGACACGAATGATGCGAGTTCATTATAGACCTTGACGACGTTTTTCGTCTCTGTACGGAGTAAAATGCAAAAGCACTTGGATGGCATATCGTGTCATTTTATTGACGAAATCCAGGGTGGCGAGAGATTCAATCTTCTCGAGTAAAGAGCACCCATGTTGAAGTCAACTGTTTGGCGTTTAATCGACGAAGCGCTGCTTTCACAGTAGCCCAACTACAGAACGAAACTTGTCCTCAAAAATCCGACCCTATTGATTGCTTGACCTCAAATTTTCGAAAAGTACGAGTGTCGTCCGTAGAAAAAGGCGAATTGCAAAAGGAACGTCTCAATTTAGCCATGCTTGCGGTCAGACGTGCCACAGGGTAGCATAGCATAACGCGAGGATTTGGATGCCCCTGCAGAGCAGGAGGGCCGAGCAGGAGGGTTGATTCGTGTATTCTTTTTTTTTAGGTTACCCATCAACGTAAGAACGGCAGAAGTGATCAAATGGATCACGTTGGCAAGAACCAAATAGCCTGTGATGTGTTATGTCTCTTCGCTACAGACTACTTGGATGGGCATGGGAAAACAGACTAATTAGAATACGGACCATCTTCGGCAGTAAAACACCGACTCGGGCCGCGGATACAAAAAGCAAGTTAATCGTTCGAGCATTCGGACTCGGTCTTCATCTGCTTTCGTAGGCATTTCTTCCGTCACTGATCAATGGCTCATCTGAGATGCAGCCAACCGACTTTCAGCCGAGGAGGGGCAACAGGAGCTTGTTATCAGTTTATCAGGCCCCAAGAGGACTAGCGTAGAGTCATCTCCTAGATGAATTGCACACGAGGAATTTTGGCTGCTTCAAGACGAATTACCCTCCAGATTTGTGAGTTTCACGCAGCAACAAATAGTGGCGGCCTATCTAGGTGGAAAAACTCGCGGATTTTAAGGAATTATCTTCGTCTGAATCCCAAGGTCACCCGAACTCTAACTATTTCACGCCCTCGGGGACCTAGTGCGATAGAGCAGCCTACTTGAGTTATTCGCAACTGGACAAACGACCTGCCCCGCCAAAAAACCCTTTGCCTTGCCCACCATGTCGAACGGGGACCCCAAGTACGACGACATTGACTCCGAGTCCGACTCTGGAGAATCCGTCGAGCACAACGAGGTCGGCGACGGCTTCGATGACCAGCCTTTGAAGTCTGCGCTGAAAAGGTCTGCTGCCCCGGAGCCTGCCATCCAAAGACCCCCGCTGCCGCCGCAAACCGATCCCAAAGATCTCGACGTCGCCAGCCTCAGCCCCCTCACTCCCGAGATTATCGCGCGTCAAGCAACCATCAACATTGGTACCATCGGCCATGTCGCTCACGGAAAATCCACCGTCGTCAAAGCCATTTCTGGTGTGCAGACCGTCCGTTTCAAGAACGAACTGATTCGAAATATCACCATCAAGCTGGGATACGCCAACGCCAAGATCTACAAATGTGACAACCCCGAGTGCCCTCGACCAGGATGCTACCGAAGCTACAAGAGCGAAAAGGAGGTCGACCCTCCTTGCGAGCGTGATGGATGCAGTGGCACTTATAGATTACTGAGACACGTCTCGTGAGTCATGTTCTTTTGTTGCGCCGGCTTTCCAAGTAACAGTGGATCTGCAGCGACATATTCGGAGCTAACATGAGTTGGAACAACACAGATTCGTCGATTGCCCTGGCCACGATATTCTCATGAGTACCATGTTGTCAGGTGCCGCTGTCATGGATGCTGCTCTGCTTCTTATTGCTGGAAACGAGTCTTGCCCTCAACCCCAGACTTCTGAGCACTTGGCTGCTATTGAGATTATGAAGCTCGACAAGATCATCATTTTGCAAAACAAGGTCGATCTGATGAGAGAGGAGGCTGCTCAGCAACAGTACGAGTCTATTCTCAAGTTCATCCGAGGAACCGTCGCTGGCAAGTCACCCGTCATCCCCATCTCCGCTCAGCTCAAGTTCAACATCGACGCCGTCAACGAGGCAATCGTCAACACCATTCCCGTGCCCCCAAGAGACTTCACCATGGACCCTCATATGATTGTCATTCGATCATTCGACGTCAACAAGCCCGGTGCCGAGATTGACGATCTCAAGGGCGGTGTTGCTGGTGGTAGTATCTTGCACGGTGTCGTCAAGCTCGGCGACGAGATTGAAATCCGTCCTGGTATCGTCTCCCGTGATGACAACGGTGCCCTCAAGTGCACTCCCATCTTCTCTCGTGTTGTCACACTTAACTCCGAGGCCAACGATCTCAAGTACGCCGTGCCTGGTGGTCTGATTGGTGTTGGTACCCGCATTGACCCTACTCTCTGCCGAGCTGATCGTCTGGTCGGTTTCGTTCTCGGTCTCAAGGGCAGACTTCCCGAGATCTACAGCGAAATCGAGGTCAACTTCTACCTGCTGCGTCGCTTGCTCGGTGTCCGAACCGCCGACGGCAAGCAAGCCAAGGTGGCCAAGCTCGCCCAGAACGAGTTCATCATGGTCAACATTGGTTCTACCTCTACTGGTGCCAAGGTTGCTGCTATCAAGAACGACGCTGCCAAGCTCGTCCTTGTCAGCCCTGCTTGCACAAACATTGGCGAAAAGGTTGCCCTCAGCCGACGTATTGAGAAGCATTGGCGTCTCATTGGATGGGCCACCATTACTGCGTAAGATTTCCACCCACAACTATGTGGTGCACAAAACACACGAGGAAAGCAAATTACTAACCCTTTTCGTACCATGACAAATAGCGGTGTCACTTTGGAGCCCAGCACGGCCTAAAGGCTTCCAGACGTACGATTATGATGGGATGAGGAGCGCTCTATGCCGCGGCATGTCGGGTTACACAAAAGTGGCACGAGGTGCAACAACCGCCGTTTGAAACAGTATACCTGGGTGTTATACCAGAAGCGGCTTGGCGCTCAAAACTCGGGGAGTCGGTTCATTTACCAAATAAACTGTCGGAAAGCCGGGCGGGAAGAGGATGATCAGTGATAGCGGCATCATCGTTTGGAGGCCCTCGGAGTTGGCTTCAGCGGCCGTGGTCTGTGAAATGTAGAAGCCGCATCATGGAAGCAAAGACACGGCTTTGCAAATGATCAAAGCAGGGCAGGAAAATGTCCGAAATATAGCTAGACCCCAATTCGATCGAGATATTTGGACATGATTTTCTTCTTGGAGAAGCTCGTCGTCCTCTTCATTATTATTCATCATTTCCTGAATTTACGGGCATGCTGTACCAGGTTCTCTATGACCCCTTCAAACGCCTCTCTGTCGCCTATTTTCTCGTCAGTCCGTTTCCGCCAAAAGTCCAAAACCTCATTGGCTGTTCCTTGCATCGCTTCTAGTTTGGCAACATGCTGCTTCAATTCTTCATTCGTCATGCCGTCAAGAGCCTCATCTGTCGTCATACAAAGATATCGTGCCGCAACCAAGTCTAAGTCGGGCTCTGGTGGTGGTCCCTTTCTTTTCTTGGAACCAGTGGGTTTCCCCTGTGTATCTACAGATGTTGATGATGGGTTTCCCTCGCCCTGTGGCAGCCGCGAAGTAGATCTAGAGTCGCTGGACGTTCTAGGCGATATCGCACGCAGGTTTAAGGAAGGCAGAATCAGCTTCTTTTGTTTGGACGCCGGTAAAATCTCGTCCAAATCAACGGGTACACCTAGTGATACTAGGAACAGGCGTCGAGTCCGGGAACGAATCCAATCCGGAGGAGCTAATGGTGGGGGAGCAACGAGTTGGGACCACAATGAGGCAGATCGTGGTGTCAAGAACATGGATGATTCTTTTAGTAGAGTTTGAGGGGTTGCGAAATCGACTTCTTCGGGTGGGAACAGGTTGTCCAAGCATTGCTCTGTTGCTGACAAGACCTCGTCAGGGCCCAGGCCATCGAAATCGGGTATCAACTAGAAGCTTTGTTAGAGGGTACGAAGATGCCTGGATATTCAAAGCCAGGGTTTCTCACAAATGGCAGTCGTGATGGTTGAACCGGTGGGGGACCTTGCGAGGCCGCTGGTGAAGGTTGCGGTTGTTGAAAACCGTCTTCGAAATCATCAAAGTCTTCATCATGAGCCCCTTCCTCGAAGTCGTCAAAGTCGTCGCCAAACTCATCATCCTGCTCCTCTTCTGCGGCATCTTTTTCTGCATCGCTAGTAGTGATTTCTTCGTCATTATTCGTCGGCTCTAGTACAACGTCAGGTTTGGCATCGACATCTGGTGAGCTTGTCGGCGCAGGGGATCCTCCCCTGTCTGACTGCACAGGTTCCAGGACAGTTATCGGGACCTCTCGTCGGGGCGTTTCCATCGATACCTTGGAATACTCGTCCGTGTCGTCATCTTCAACTGCGATCTCATCCGGCTGAGCATCCGCTTCCCTCATTTTGTACGCCTCTGTGCCTGGGATCTCGCCGTGAGAGGGGCTGGAATCAATCTTCTCAATACGGGTTTTCGGTATCGGCGAGTTTATATGTGGCGTCATAGGATTTGATTGGGCGTCTGTGAACTGATCCTCTGAGTCTGATGTTTCTGGCTCGGCTATGTCACTGTGTTAGAACTTGATTCTTGTTATGCCGTTGGTAAGAAGCGAACATAGCTGATGTGCCCCCGGATCGGCCTTGTTCATCTCTGGAGGAGGCTCTAACCCCTTGGCCGACGCCATCATGCTGATTTGCGACGTCTGCCAATGTGTCCGGTGGATTGCAGCAGGAAGCTTTCCCAGGATGGCGTATAAGGGGGGTCGCAGTAGGTAAGTAGCTAGTAATACAGGCACCCAAGGTATGTGAACCTCCGTTGGAGCTCGGGAGCTTCGCCCAGGCCCATTCCGCTTCGAAGAGGCAGCTGTCGGCGTCAAATGTTCTCAGGTTGTTGGCCCTCGGCCTCGTTTTGTTCTGCCTCCTGAAAAGTGCGAAGGGGATAATGACACAGACTGGACAATGGTGAGCGCAGGAGTCGAGGTCCAGCTCCATCACGTGGGGCTCATCAACTGGATGATTGTGGTCGGGTCTCACGCGTTGACGCCTTGCCAATTGGGCAAGCTGTGGTGTGGCAGGGAACGGGCTCTAGCGCGCCTTGCTCGGGTCCAACCCAGCCTGGCGCGTGGAGCTGGAGCACCATCACCACAAAAAAAGCTCCCAGCCGTCATTCGTCTCGCGCAAGCTTTTCTTTGCGTCGACGATTGATCCTCAACCACATCGGCTTGTATCTCACAGAAGTGGTTTCAGTCCCAGAGGACGTTGACATTCGCCTTTTATTCTCTGTGACGTGGTGGATATTTCTAGTTCTTTCGGGAGCACAGTGATATCCTTGCCTTCTTTCTCAGTCTCTCCACCAAGGTAACCACTCCAGCACACAGCCAGCTTCCCGTCGTGAAGCCACCATGCCCTCCTTCACCTTTGGAACTCCTAGCTCGTCGAGCGCTCCTTCGAACAATGCGACGAGTACGGCGCCCGCATCGGGCGGTCTCTTCGGCGGCGGCTCTGGAGACACTCCATCTTTTTCGTTTGGTGCAGTAGGTGGTAGCTCTGGTAACAGCGCCACTCCATCGAACAGTGGTGGCATTCCCTTCGGCCAGAAGCCAGCAGGGGACGCGCAGAAACCATCGTCAGGAAACATATTCGGCGCCGCTGCTCCTTCTGCAAACACAGGTTCAAATCCAAACTCGGGGCCTGGACTCTTTGCAGGCGCCTCGACAACTCCATCCTCTCCAGGCCTCTTCGGAGGGGCTAAGAACACATCCGCTACTTCGACATCGGCAACTCCTCCTCCCGGTGGAATTTTTGGAGGCACCAGCACAACTCCTGCTTCGGGAGGTTTATTCGGTGGCGGTGCTTCTACAGCTGCCAAACCTGCTTCGGGTGGCCTATTCGGAGGTGGTCAATCTTCTTCAGGTTCCTCCCTTTTCGGCGCTCAGAGTGGCGCTTCACAGTCACAAAGCACGACGACAACGGCCGCGCCATCATCTGGCCTCTTTGCGAACACCGGGAGTTCTTTATTCGGAAACTCGAACACTGCTACTGCAGCCACTCCAGCCAAACCTCACTTATCTCTGCCGTCGACTACTCCCGCGGGAGCTCCTCCAGCTGATACATCTAAACCTGCGTCTACAACTGGGGCCTCTGCTGGCAGGCTCTTCGGTGGAGCGGCAGCTAAGCCAGCTACTTCAGGCACGTCTACCTCTGCCGCTCCAGCAACTTCTGGTCTCTCCGGTAGTGCTCAAGCTAGTACTGGCTCCTCTGCAGGCGGTCTGTTCGGGAATAAGCCTGCGTCGACGTCTGGGGCATCTGCTGGGAGTTTATTTGGAGGAGCCAGCGGCACCACAGCTGCCGCAGGCTCCGCGGGTTCATTATTTGGCGCGAAGCCTGCCGCCAGCAACACATCTGGAGCTATGGGTTCAGCCTCAACGACAACCAGCGGTCTGTTTGGCGGCAATGCCAGCTCTGCCGCCGCAGCTCCATCCACCACGACAACGAGCGCCTCCTCTGGTGGCCTGTTTGGCAACAAGCCCGCTGTGTCAACAGCCTCTGCCACAGTCCCGTCTACAACGTCCACTGCAGGTGGTCTCTTTGGCGGCGACCAGTCATCCACAGCTGCGTTCGGCGCAGCATCAAAGCCGGCATCGTCTCTCTTTGGAGGCGGAGCAGCTACATCCACCACCGCGCAGCCTCCAGCGACCACCGCCTCATCGACCAGTGCAGCGCCTGCTGTGTCCGCCTCTACAGCTGGTGGACTTTTCGGAGCCCAGCCTACCACAGACGCTGCGAGCAAGGTCGGGAACCAAAGTAAAGAGGGATCCAAGCCAATGACTCAGATTGGCGCTACAGGTGCCTTGGGAGCCTCCACGACGGGACCTACTTCGCAAATGGCCAGACTTAAGAACAAGACCATGGAAGACATTGTGACAAGATGGGCCTCTGACCTGACCAAGTATCAGAAGGAATTTAAGGAGCAAGCCACCGCGGTATCCAACTGGGATCGCAGTTTGGTCGACAATGGAGAGAAGATTCAAAAGCTATATCTTGATACTTTCGAGGCTGAACGCGCCAGCCACGAAATCGAACGCCAGCTTGCTGCTGTGGAGAGCCAGCAAGAAGAGCTCGAGGCTTGGTTGAACCGCTATGAATCAGAAGTTCAAGATATGTTCGCCAAGCAGATTGGTCCGGGAGAACAACTCGCCGGTCCGGATCAGGAGCGTGAGCGCACATACAAGCTGGCCGAAAAGCTGACGCAACAACTGGATGAGAAGTCTCGAGACCTTTCCAAGATGGTCAAGGAGATTAATGATATTTCCGGAACCTTGAGTAAAGGAGCCAAGGCTGAAGACCCTGTACGTTCCCTGGCGCGCATCCTTTATTCCCCTCTTCTCATAGTATGCGCTCGCTAACATTTACGCCACAGCTGAGCCAAATTGTGCGTGTTCTCAACAGCCATCTTACGCAGCTGCAATGGATCGACGCGAATGCCTCGGCGCTCCAGGCCAAGGTGACGGCCGCACAAAAGTCTAGCAGCTCCCTCAGCAGTCACTATGCCGGGCCAGAGAGTGATGCTGCCGAAGGCTTCTACCGATCATACTATGGTCGACGATAGTCTGCGTGCATGGGGCTGGTCCATTCCTTGAGGTTGGTTTACCGGAGTTCTTTTTTTTTGGCTTTTTTTGGGCACGCTATCAGGACAGATGACATCTGAAGGAAAAGTTCACATGTGTTGGCCAGAGGAGATTATGCAGATATGGAGCTGGAAATTTTACACGAGAAGTAAGACGAGTAGATATTTGTACACTAGCTTAGATGGTGACAAAACAAAGCAACCAAAGTTTCATTGTCGAGCAAGTTTATTGTCCCTTGATCCTCATGGTCAATCTTGTTCCTCCAAGTTCTTGATTTATGTTCGAGTAACAGCCGCCATCGTTACGTCTAGAGCTTCTGGAAATGCGTTCAGGTTATCCGGTGACCCAAGCTTAGTTCTTCTCACCGCCCTGGTCCTTGGTGATTTCCTCTCTGGGAAGATAACGTGTCAGCTTTCATTGCAGAACCCATTCACAAGTCAGAGGTTATGAATGGACGTCGGGCTCACATGTGGTCAGATAGGCGCTGAAGGTGCTGCTGCTGCTCCTCAAGCTTCTTCTTGAGCTCCTGGAGCCTCTCCCTCTCGCGCTGACGAATAGCCATGTCCTCGCTGGCGCGTTCACGGCGCTGGAAGGCATCGCTGTGTCGGGGAAATTCCGGTCAGTCATCGATATCGCACTCTTGCATCGACTGATAACAGGGCGTCGGGGCTGTCTATGATCGTCTTTGCACCCCGAAAACACATCTCATCGTACTCTTTTCGGAGGCGGGAACGCAACTCACCCTTGGCCACCAGTCTTGGGGGGAGCACCGGTATCACCTGCGGCCATGGCCCGAGCAGTGGTGGTGAAGGTGGCTCGGAGGGGACGGAAAGCAGCCGTCTTGATGAAGGTTGTGCGGAGCATGTTGGGCAATTGGGAATGTTTGGTGTGGTGGGAGTTAGGGAAAAGAGGGAGGATAGAGGGTCGTGGTGTGGTTGGTTTGTGTATTGGCATTATGACGTGCGGGCGGGTAGGCGGGTACTCCGAAAAGGCATAGGCGGTTCTGAGGCAGCTACGGGGGAGCTGGCTGGGTGGTCTGACCTTGGTGGTCTGACCCGCTGGTACTTGCATACATTAGGAGAAATTGTTGAAAGACGGCGATGATTTCTGTGCGCCCCAGAAGCAAAGTCACTCACTTCATCTTCAGTGTTTTAGACATTGAC
Organism: Epichloe elymi; assembly: GCA_023658475.1. Lineage (NCBI taxonomy): Eukaryota > Fungi > Ascomycota > Sordariomycetes > Hypocreales > Clavicipitaceae > Epichloe > Epichloe elymi. Next base: position 2,124,125 of record CP098273.1, on the reverse strand, counting down.
CACTGCCGCAGGGGCAGGATTCGACAGCCATAATGTGTATATATGTACAGCAAGACAATTATCCACCGCTTTAACGCAAGGGTTCGTGCCGACAGCTCCTCGGCCTTGGCATTTTCAACGTGAAAATTGTCCAGACATTACGGAGTTTAAAAGTCATCTTGATAAAATACTCTTTCGTCCCGCTCTCTGTCCCCCTGTTTCGTAACCTCGGATTGTGGAACGAATGCAGCGACTTGCGGTGCACCCCACACACAAGTGAAGTGAGTTGTCTATGTGCTAAATCGGCACCAACGACGTTGACATGGCGCCACTGGAGGCAGACAGCAACTGCACGGAGTTAGAGTGAGGTCATGGACAAGCAAGTAGACAGTACTTGTCAAGTGGTCGCTTTTAGCGGGAGTTTCATGTTCAACTGCATGCTGACAAGAGTAGACTGCACTTCTGCCCCACAGAGTGATGCACTTACCTACAGGTGCCCAATTATGACAGGAGCCTCGGCGTGATACAGTTGAGATTACGCTGAGGGCCTCCCTGTTCCACCGGTGGTGGAGCAGCTGGCGATACATACTTGACAGGAGGGCGGGGGGCAGCACAGCCTGGTGTCCTGGTGGTGGTGCCCCGGTGGTGGTGCCCTGCTGCCTCGTTCCGGCCTCCGTCCCGAGCCCCTTCTCCATTTCCATCCTATCCCACGCTTTTCGCTCATCAGCCTTTCAATTTCAAACCTCCCAACAAACAACCACCACAACCGTCCTTTGCGCCAACGCATCTGTCGTCCACATAATCGTAGTCCTCAGCTTCGTCCCGCTGAATTACTTTTCGAAACCAACTTCAATCTTCTTTCGGTATGTATTTTGCCCAGTTCCTGATGCCGTGCTGTCCCCGTCTGCTGCTTTCGTGGCTCTATTGCGTCGCGCCCCTCCCTCCCTCTGTCGTCATGGCGTCTCCTCCCACCTCGCCTCGTCTGGGTTCATGAAGTCCATGATTCGACACCACCCCCCAGGCCGCCGTGCTGGTCTGGTCAAAGCATTGCCGTCAGCACTACACGACAACCTCGAATACGCGGGCTTGCAACAAGTGCAGGGGCCTGAGACGCTCAATTGGTGACGCAGACCACGCACGCCTCTCCACGGCTTCGACTTTGGCCGTTGACGAACCCCACCAAGACGAGAAAGGCTGATGGAGGCGGGGACGCGAGGTTGTATCCGTCTTCTTGTGACCCTGACTCCGCGAGGTTCCCGCCTGTTCTTGCAGTTTGTGCAGACTCGCCTTGTCTTTGTGAGGTTCGGTAACTGCAGGTTGCGACCAGAACAAGGCCGCTGACCGCTTTCCTGCCCCAAAAAAAAAAACCGTCTAGGCTATGGACACGGTGTGGTCTAAAGGGGCCACGCAAAGTCAAAACACCAATGTCTCTCTTGCGAAACGCTACCACCAAAAGCTCGCGCTAACATGCCATCGTGCCCCCAACAGTCCAAAACATCATCAAAATGGGTCACGAAGATGCCGTCTACCTGGCCAAGCTCGCCGAGCAGGCTGAGCGATACGAAGGTTCGTAACACCCTCTGAACTGACCATGACTGATTTTGAAGGAAAACCCATCCGGCGCTAACGTCGCGCGCTTGTGCAGAGATGGTCGACAACATGAAGATTGTCGCCTCTGAGGATCGCGACCTGACCGTCGAGGAGCGCAACCTCTTGTCCGTTGCCTACAAGAACGTCATTGGCGCCCGCCGTGCCTCGTGGAGAATAGTCACTTCAATTGAGCAGAAGGAGGAGTCTAAGGGCAACTCGTCCCAGGTCACTCTCATCAAGGAATACCGACAAAAGATTGAGGCCGAGCTCGCCAAGATTTGCGAGGATATTCTCGAAGTCCTTGACAAGCACCTTATTCCTTCTGCCAAGTCTGGCGAGTCCAAGGTCTTCTACCACAAAATGTACGCGTACTCCCACTTCTGTCCACAAGGTTTATCAACACTATCAACCGAAGACAGACACTGATATTTCATTTCCAGGAAGGGTGACTACCACCGCTACCTTGCCGAGTTCGCCATCGGTGACCGCCGCAAGGACTCCGCCGACCAGTCCCTTGAAGCTTACAAGGCTGCCACCGAGGTTGCCCAAACTGAGCTTCCTCCTACCCACCCTATCCGCCTGGGTCTTGCCCTTAACTTCTCCGTCTTCTATTACGAGATTTTGAATGCCCCCGATCAGGCCTGTCACCTGGCCAAGCAGGCTTTTGATGACGCCATCGCTGGTATGACCTGTCGCAATCCGCTACCATTCGTCGCCTCCACCCTCAATTCTGAATGATAAGGCTAACTCTTGTACCACAGAGCTTGACACTTTGAGCGAGGAGAGCTACAAGGACTCTACTCTCATCATGCAGCTCCTGCGTGACAACCTGGTACGTCCCTCAAACGATGCAGCCGCATTGGGAGCGAACTCGCACTAACATGGGTTGACCTAGACTCTGTGGACTTCATCCGAGGCTGAGACCGGTGCCGCTGGCCAGGCTGATGCTCCTGCCAAGGAGGAGACCGCCGCCGCCGCCGCCGAGCCTGCTGCCGCCTCCACCACTGAGGAGACCAAGGCTACTGAGTAAAAAAAACTAAAAAAAACTGGATAAATATGCTGCCAAGATATATGCTTCGATCACTATGGTATCGGGCGGGCTGGTGTCTACGGAGTGGACGGAAGACTTGTGTTTTAGTTTTGATCAAGTGCCTCGGCATCTTTAAGGGAAATGCGCGTATACAACGGATGGAGACGTCGATTTCTGCTCCTACTGTCCTGCGGACTGGCACGTGGTCCTATGAGAGAGCATTTGTTTTGGAAGTTCTGCTTTTAGACTCTAATGCGAGAGGCCGTCTGGACAAATAAAAAATACTAAAATTGCTTCAACCGAGTATTAGGTTGGCTTTGGAATATTTTCATTCCCTTCGATTCTGTTTGAGCGGTTGCCCAGCTTGTCGATGCCTATTGCATGGAGTGTTGATCCGATTAATGACACGCACCACTGAACTCGCCAGCATTTTTGCCAACGTTTGTCAACTTTTGTTAATTATGTTCTCCTTCGATGCTAAATCGACATGATCTAAAACCGCAAAGTGAACTCGTAACCAAAGACTGCAATCCTGACATCCTACCAGCAACACACCCTCATCCTCCACTTCCACCAGGTCGTCCTCGCCAAACAAGTAGCCCCGGTCGTTCCCACATCGACAAGACTTGTGCCACCGCTCCATTTCCTCATCGAAAGGGAGGTCATCCAAATCGACGTTTTCTACACCGGTTTGGAATTTTGGCGTCGCCGATCCAGCAAGCGCTTGTGATTGGCGAAGACTCGCATCATATTCTGTGCGTTGGCCAGGGGAGGACAGAACAGCGAATGCTGTGGCAATTTGATCAACGGTGTATACCGTGGAGCCGGATATTGAATCCGAGGCTGTGTGTAATGGAGTAGACGAAGAGGAGGAAGATGGTTGTTTATCGGGATGATGGCGTAGGAGGGCCCCGTGATACGCCTTCTTTAAAAGCGTGGAGGGGTCTTGACCGGATTCGTTGAGGATCGAAGGGGTGAGACCAAGAATTTCATAATGCGTGGGATCTGTAGCGTTCATGATTGGGAGAGCCACGGTGGCCCCGGTACGGCAGTATGGTATTCCGGTTCGACAATACACTGGGCAGTTATTTTGACTATGGAGTACGGAGTGTTGGGATGGCGATATGGAGGAACTTGGGAGTATTTCCAATTTAACATCACGTGATTACATGTAGGTTTGGGAAGTTTCATGATGTTGGAAATTGGGGGCGTGCCATCTTTTGACGGCGTTATTGGAAAAAGTAAGGGACATCACGTTGCTGATTCTTGCGAGATTCTATTTTGTTGTCGGAGAGACGAGTTTCCTCAGTTCATGGAAGGCTTCGTCCGGCGGATATCATATCATGAGGGGTAATTCTCCCCTTTGGCCTTTGGGAGCGGGAGTACGAAACTAGTGCTATTTTCCCTGGTGATTGCATAGATATATATGAAACATACAAGACACCTCCTTGCAATGGAATCATTTATTTGGGCCATTTGGTCCAGTTTCGCTTTCCGACCTATTCCAATTCATTAGTAGGCGGCCGATACGTTTACGTAACTGGGCTCATAAAGGGAGGGGAGGGGAGGGAGGGGGGGGGTTTAATCAAAGAAAAACTCACTCTCTTCCAGGCCTTGATCAGCTTTGGCATCTCCATCATGGCTTTCCTTCTCTGTTCCATCCTGTACGCCGAGTGTGTTAGTTTTTTTTTTTTGCTGGATTTTGCCATGGAGGACAGATGATGACGAATCGAGACGGGTCGACGTACTTTGCAATCATGTGTCGCTCGTGGATGTGACCCTTTACTTTTTGTCCTACACCGGTGCCCTTTACTCTCAAGCCGTGCTCTACGCGGTACGCCAGGCGGTACTCTGTTCCCTTTGTGGTTTCTGGCAGGAGCTCTTCGACGCCGTGCTCGCGCGCCATCTGGACCAGCTGCGCCTGTCGTCGGGAAGAGTACACGGGGTCTTGCCACTTGCCTGTGGCGGGATGTTTGTAGAACCGAAACGGATCCGGCCGCTGCTCCTGAAAATGCGTCGGGTCAGCGGCCGTGGTCTGGAGAGATGCTGGCGGCCATCGTGCAAAGAATCGCTGCAGCGGCCCTGGCAGCGTCTTGGCCAGCTGCGCGTACTTGGATGCTGAGGCCATGACGTCCCTTCGAGTGCGGGTGCCTGGCTGCTGCTGCTGCTGCGGCGGCGGCGGCGGCGGCGGCGAAAGATGAGAAGATGTAGGATTGACCTTCGTGGGATTCAATTCGGGGTTTCGGGGTTGGCCGTCGTTGGTCGTCGAGGTCGAGGATCTGTCAAGGCTACGCTAACTTTAAGCTTGGATTGGTGGCGTCCGCACAATTTGATTGGCCGGTTGCTGGATGCGAACCTGGAGAAATCCACAGCCTTGCCAGGCGGCGTTCCATTTCTCTTCAAACGAAATTCATCACTGTTTCAACAATACATCCAACAAGACTCTCACTCGGGATTTGCAACTGTCACCGAGGAAAATATTTCATTCTACATGGTCTGACAATATTTTTGGAGTCACAACAGCACAGTTATGCCTCTTGACATAGAGGAGATCCTGCGGCAAAAAAAAGCAGCAGACGCTGCCGCCGCAAAGCCTCGCTTCATTCCCAAAGCTCAGCGCGAGCGCATAGCCGCCGAGAAGGTCAAACAGGAGGAAGAAGAGAAGAGGCGCAAAGCCGCCGAAGAAGCCCAGAAACGAAGAGAGGAAGAGAGGAGATGGGAATCGCGATCCAACGGAGCATCTGCCAGAGGAACGTCGTCCGCCTCCACGAACGGATTTGCAAATGGCCCGGGCCAGTTGCCGCAAATTCCCACCGGCCCTCGATCCATGAATCGACCAAAGAGTGAGAAGAAAAGCGAGAAAACCAACGGCGAGAAGAGATCAGCAGAGGACATTGAAGCCTCGCTCTTGCGGTCGCGGTATCTGGGACCTCAAGTCAACGAGCAGTCTAGCTTCTCGGCCAAGAGGAAGCGCATGCGCACGACGGAAAAGAAGTTTAATTTCGAATGGGATCTTGAAGATGATACGTCCAGAGACAACGATCCCATATATGCGAACCAGAGCATCAACAGGGGACTCTCGCTCGCCGGTGTCGGAGGCGAGTTCGACGATGATGCAGAGAGGCGAGCTCGGAAGCGCGCGAGGCTGATTGAAGAACGGGATGTCGAGAATGGCAAAGAGCGCGCAAAGGGCATCATGGAGGACTTTTATCGGGCAAGGGCCAAAGCCAGGGAGAGAGCTGAGAGGACGGGCCTTGGACGACACTGGTCCGAGAAGAGGCTCGAGGAGATGCGCGAGCGAGATTGGAGGATATTCAAAGAGGACTTTGGTATATCCACAAAAGGAGGCGCCATTCCAGATCCCATGCGCAACTGGGAAGAGTCGGGACTCCCCTCACGGCTGCTCAACGTTGTGGACAGAGTCGGCTACAAGGAGCCCACGCCTATTCAGAGGGCCGCAATCCCCATCGCTCTGCAGGCGCGCGACCTCATCGGCGTTGCCGTCACCGGTTCCGGAAAAACGGCAGCCTTCCTGCTTCCACTTCTCGTCTACATATCTGATCTGCCTCCCCTCACCGAAATCAACAAAAACGATGGCCCTTACGGTCTCATCCTCGCGCCAACTCGTGAACTGGTCCAGCAGATCGAAACGGAAGCCAGAAAATTCGCCGAACCGCTTGGATTCCGCTGCGTCAGCATCGTCGGTGGACATTCGCTCGAAGAGCAAGCCTTTGCGTTGCGAAACGGCGCGGAAATCATTGTCGCCACTCCCGGTCGTCTCGTGGATTGCATCGAGCGACGACTCCTCGTGCTCTCCCAATGCTGCTACGTCATCATGGATGAAGCAGATCGCATGATTGATCTCGGGTTCGAAGAATCCGTCAACAAGATCCTCGACGCACTGCCCGTCAGCAACGAGAAGCCCGATACGGAGGATGCAGAGAATGCGCAGCTCATGAAGAGACATCTTGGCGGAAGGGACAAGTATCGCCAGACCATGATGTACACAGCTACCATGCCTCCCATCGTCGAGAGAATCGCCAAGAAGTACCTCCGGCGTCCGGCCACTGCAACGATAGGAAATGCCGGAGAAGCTGTCGAGACGGTCGAGCAGCGCGTCGAGTTCGTGTCTGGAGAGGACCGCAAGAAGAAGCGACTGCAGGAGATCTTGTCCAAGAACGAATTCGCGCCGCCCATCATTGTCTTTGTCAACATCAAGAGGAACTGCGATGCCGTGGCGCGTGATATCCGATCCATGGGCTGGTCAACAGTCACATTGCATGGGTCCAAGACGCAGGAGCAGCGTGAGGCGGCTCTTGCGTCGGTGCGCTCGGGACAGACACAGGTTCTCGTGGCCACCGACTTGGCTGGTCGCGGTATTGATGTCCCTGATGTTTCCCTCGTGGTCAACTTCAACATGGCTACCAACATCGAGAGTTACACCCATCGTATTGGTCGTACGGGTCGTGCTGGCAAGAGTGGTGTGGCTATTACCTTCTTGGGCAGTGAGGATGCAGATGTTCTGTATGACCTGAGGCAGATGCTGAGCAAGAGTTCCATTTCCAAGGTCCCAGAGGAGTTGAAGAGACATGAGGCGGCACAGTCGAAACCTGTCAAGGGGGGAGGCAGGAAAAATGACGAAGCGTCTGGTGGTGGTGGTGGTGGTGGCGGCGGCGGCGGCGGTAAAGGCGGGTGGTAATGAAACATAATGGTCCGTCCGTCAGTAACTTATCAAAAGATGAAAATCTAGCGAGCCAAATTTGCTTCGATACACTTCCCTCTAGGTGGATGGTTTTTTTTTTCTTTTTTTTTTTTTGCCATGAAACCACACGATTCTGACCATGGTAAACTACTATGTGAGCGGAACTACTACAGCAATCTCTTCTTTTAAATGTGTATTTGAGCTTATCAATCTCCCCTTTAACAACATGCTTTACTCGAGTTTTAGCTGCTCAAATTGTTTGATCGTTTCCTCGAAACTGAGCACCTCCTGCTCCGCATCAGCCAGTCTCTGCTCATCTTGTTTACGGACCGCTGCCGAGACCTTCTCCTTGTACCCAGGGTCCCGCAAGATCTTCTCCTGCTTCTGCATCTGCATCTTCGACTTCTCCAGCTTCTTCTGGGCCTTGTTAATTTCGGCGTCCAAGTCAACACGGCCCTTGACGTGCAAGAAGACGGCGGCAGAGGTGGAGACGGGATAAGCAACACACCCGGCTGGGCGAGGGGCATCTGGCCCGATGACTTGCATTACCTTGACGCCCTTGCCGCTGAGCGACTTGATTGATGCTACTTCGATGTGACAAGTCTGGAGGGCGGCTTCGTTGTATGCTTGAACGAAGACTGGGGAAGAAAGACAGTTAGTCATGGACAAGTCGTCAGATTGCTAAAAAAAAAAAAAAAAAAAACTTGGGCACGGAGTTGCCTACCTTCGGCATTTTCCTTGAGTGCGTACTCGGACATGAGAGATCGGGCTGCCTTGGTGCAGGCCAGGACAAGCTCATAGGCAGCTTCTGACTCGGGGTCATCCAGGATAGGGCTGTACTGAGGACACCTGGCAACCATGATGGACTTGGTGGCGTCGTTGGGTCGGCGAGGCATTCTCTGCCACATCTCCTCGGTGATGTAGGGCATGAACGGGTGGATCAGAGTCAGAGCTGACTCCAGAGCCGTGTACAAAGTCTGAAGAGCAGACTGGCGCTCTTCCTCTGTGCCATCGCGGATAATGGCCTTGGAATTCTCAATGAAGACATCGCAGAGCTCGGCATACCAGTACTTGTAGATGATGGTGGTGGACTTCTGAAATTCGCGGTCCGCAATCGCAGCGTTGAGATCCCTGGTAGCGCTGTTCATCTTGTGAAGAATCCATCGCTCAGCCAAAGTCTTGCCGCGAATGATGCCGATCTTGGCCGGGGTAAAACCCTCGGGCAAGCTGCCCAAGACATACTTGGTGGCTTGGAACTTGGGTATTCAGTTAGCAAGGCCACACCTGAGTGATATGCTTTTCCCTGGACGACTTACAATCTTGTTACAGAACTTGCGGTATCCGTGGATGCTAGGCGATAGCGGTGAGAATTGAAGTATTTACACGTTGACTCTCGGGAACGCGACTTACACCTTGACGTCCAAATTGATGTCGCCGCCGCCAGTGGTGGCATTGATCATGGTGAACCGTAGAGCATCGGCACCGCATTGAGGAATACCGTCAGGAAACGCAGTCTTTTGATACTTGGTGGCTTTTTCCACCTCACTGGGATGCAAGTTTCCTTGATGAAGTTTCTCATGCAGTTCCTGCAGCTGAATACCTGAGATCACGTCAAGAGGATCAATGACGTTGCCCAAACTCTTACTCATCTTCCTGCCTTCTGAGTCACGGACAAGACTGTGGCAGAAGACTTCACTGAAGGGGACCTTGCCGGTCATCTTCAAGCCGAGGGTAATCATTCGGGCAATCCAGAAGAAGAGGATATCCCATCCGGTTTCGAGAACGGTGGTGGGATAGAGCGTGTCCAGGTCGTGGGTCTTGTTGGGCCAACCGAGTGTGCTGAACGGCCAGAGACCAGAAGAAAACCAAGCTGTCGTCGTGAATGTTAGCGCTGAACACGTAGATAGCTCTCCCTCTCCGTTTGTTTCGGGGAGTCTGCTTACTGTCAAGAACATCTTCATCCTGTCCAAGAGTGAACTTCTTGCCTGGCAGGGCAGCAGCAGCCTTCTTCTCGGCTTCTTGACGAGTTCGGCCCGAGAACCAAAGCTTCTCGTCGGTAGTGTCTTTAGAAACACCTTCAATGTTGGCAAAGTAGACAGGGCAACGATGACCCCACCACAGCTGTCTGCTGATGCACCAGTCATTGATATCCTCGAGCCAACGGAAGTAGCTTCTCTCGGCCGTTTCGGGTCTGATCTTGATTTTACCCTCTCGGACAACCTGCATGGCAGGCTCAGCAAGCTCCTTCATGCGAATCCACCATTGAGACTTCATAATGGGCTCAATGACATCCTTGGACTTTTCACACAAGGGAACCTTCATGGCATTGTCCTTCTTGTCAACGTAAAGAGCCTTCTCCTTGAGTGCATCTTGGATAGAGTAACGGACGTCGAAGCGCTTCTGGCCCTTGTATGGACCTGCGTTCTCATTCATCAAACCATCGTCTGTGAGGATATTGACAAATTCCAAGTGATGCTTCTGGCCGAGGTTGAAATCGTTGGGATCGTGTGCGGGCGTCAACTTGACAGCACCAGTTCCAAACTCCATGTCGACATACTCATCGGCAATGATGGGAAGCTTACGGTCAGGAATGAAAGGATGCACAGCGTTCTTGCCGACGAGGTGCTTGTAGCGGGCATCGTTGGGATGGACAGCGATACCAGTGTCGCCAAGCATTGTCTCAATACGAGTGGTGGCAACCTCGACGGTCTCACTTGATCCCTCGATGGGATACTTGAAATGAACAATGACACCGAACTCAACCTTTTTCTCGTAGCCTGGAACATCAAGCAAAGTTCGGCCCGTGAGCTCTTTATTCTCGACTTCCAAATTAGAAAGGGCGGTGTTCAGGTGTGTGCACCAGTTGACAAGTCGGTTCGCTCTGTAAATGATACCTTCCTCGTGAAGTCGGACAAAGGTCTCGGCCACAGCCGCGGAAAGGTTGGCATCCATGGTGAAAGCTGAAGGCACGTTAAACGATGTTCTTTGATAATGTTGCTTGCTCAATTGAAGGTACCTTCTCGACTCCAGTCAAAAGAGCCACCCATGTGTGTGAGAGCCTTGTTGATGCGCTTGTGATAGTCTTCCTTCCACTCCCAGACAGTCTCCACAAACTTCTCTCTACCGAGATCATGTCTGGTCTTCTTCTCCTTTCTCCACAGCATCTTTTCGACGACGCTCTGTGTAGAAATACCAGCGTGGTCGCAGCCGGGCAGCCATAGAGTGGTCTTTCCGTTCATTCGATTCCATCGGATCATGAGATCTTGCAGCGAGTCACCGAGAGCATGACCCATGTGCAGAGAGCCGGTGACGTTGGGAGGGGGGTGAACAATGACGAAACTACCGGCTTCCTTGACCTTGCCCTCGGGGGTGAACTCGGGCTTGAAGAAGCCCTCCTTTTCCCACCAGTCATACCAGGCTGATTCCACGGCAATGGGGTCGTAGGCCTTGAAATTCGGGTCCTCGAACGATCGAATGCGCTTCTTCTCGCCAACGGGCGTATCCTCGACGTATGGTGGGACAACTTCCTCCGTCTTCTTCTCCCTGGCCTTCTTTTCTTTGGAGGCAGAGTTCGCAGCCATTTGCGCAGCCTTTGCCTTCTTTGCCTCGAGCTTAGCAGCCTTTTCCGCCTTTCTCCGCTCCTTTTCCACTTTGCGCACCCACCCATTAGCATCGTTCTCTTGTTGATCATGCTTGATGATGGTCGGAAAAAGTGGACAGACAAAACCTACAGTCCTTCTCTGACTTCACTTTGGGAGTTCCATCATCATTGGTCGCAGTAGCCTGTGCGGCCTGGTTTACATTCTGCTTCACATTAGAGTCTGGTGTTGTTGGAGCTCGTCTCGATCGGTGGCGGAGTATTCAAATCTTACTTCAGCTGCTTCGCTCGGCCCAGCTACATCACGTAATGGTCAGTCTCATGCCTGAAATATAAACCAGTACATACCAATTGTCTTACCAAGGCCTCCTCGAGTGACGTTGCTTGCCATGGCGGCACGAGCAGTTGTAGTCAAGGGTCTTCCGGGGGAAACAGACCGCACCCGAAGTGCTCGAACTGCGAGTCTGAACGTCGTGCTGAAGACTTTTTGCTGAAGCCCAAAATGTAGGGGCTTCCACGTCTTCTCAAGGGGAGATTTGGACTGGAGGAAGCTCAGAGGCACTGGTGACTCACTTCCGAGTCTCGGCGCGAATACAACTTGGATCGAAATTTTGAGTCAACTTGAAGGGTGGGATGAGGAGGGGTTCAAAAAAATGTGGCAGTGCGTCAGCTTCAGCCACATTGTCAGCCACAATCACTTTGGTGCTGGCCCCTGGGCGTATGACATGAATCACCACCATCTTTACTTTGATTTCTCTCGGGCCCTCTATGAGATAGTTTACCCCAACCTTGTATTAAAACTTCAAATTGATTCATGAATTGTCATAGCAGGAAGCACGGCCCAGCAATCAGCGTCGCAGGCCACAGCCAGCATGGTGCTCTGTGCGCCTCGTTGCATTTTGAGAAGCTCCCCCCTCAGGCGCTACGTCGTATCACGGCGGCAGCTATCTACACTGAAAGTTCCGAACCAAACCAGGTTCTCTTACTATCTATCGTGCAACGTAGGGGAAGCGATGAATATCAAGTCTCCATGTCACGATACTGACTGTTTCCACAGGACAACCCCCAAGAAATCATAGGCAAGCTCCACGGCAATGCCGTACTAGAAAACCCAAAGAAACACAATGCGGCTGTTGTTCTAGCCACGCCGGAATTGGCCAAACAATTAGATGACCACGACTTCAATTCGGAGTTGGTCAATCTTCTATCAGCCTCGGAAAGCATCAAAGACTTCCATCTGTTATGTGCTATCGTGGACAACATTGCTCCTGCACCAGGCGAGCCCGTTCCCATGCCAGGCATATCGGTCCTGCGAGGCAACCTGGATTCGTTACTGCCCAAGTTATGGCAACCAGATCAACCAGATACGCCAGTTGAGAGATTTGAGAGAGATTCGGTAGCTGCGCTCACATTCAAAGTTGGGCTGTCCACTCAGACTCTCCCCCTCACCCGGACGACGTTCCTCAACAACAAGGCCTCCACGCTCCTGACGAGCCGGTATGATTTATCTCAAAGAACCCCGAAGCTGAAGCAGACGAACGAGAAGCAATGGCAGAACGTTCACGTGGAGATTGATCAACCGGCGCAATCAGTTGCCGACTTTGGACTTTGGGCACCATTATCTCCGGTGACTCGCGCTCGTAAATTGACGGAGAGCTTCGGAAACATCGTACGGGGCATTGAAGCAGGAGGCAAGCCGATACCGGCGTCAACGGAGCTGGAAGATGCCGTCAACAGCATGTTCGCACATCAGAGAACAGCTGCGACCACCTCAGGACCAATGGGCGTCTGGGCATTGATCACCCCGGACAAGTCACGGACGAGCTCATGGAGTGCCGAGAATGCTCCTGATCCCTCGGCCATATTACAGGGCAAAGCTGTGACCCGAGCAGACGTTGAGTCATGTGCCCACTACCTGGAGCAGCAACACCAAGCCGGTAGTCGATTCTACCAAGTCTGTACGTTCTTTCTTTCTTTCTTTCCTTCTTCCTTCTAGACTTTTCATCAAGAATCGCAAGCTTTTCATCTAACATCTATGCTTGTAGTGAGTGGCGGCGGCGGATGGGGTCCCAAGAAAGGCCTACTGTCACTTGATCCACGAGAGACCTACTTCGCGTCATCGGAGGAAGAAGAGATGGAAAAGTTCATGCGAACAATGAGCAATTCCAGTTTTGCGCCCCCTGGCGCGCATATACAGTTCTTTGTTCCCGCGATGGCATCGGCCGAGACGGTGGCTACTTCCGCGACCGGCGTTGTATTTGGAGTCCCACTGACCCCAGAGTCTGCGCAAGAGTACGATTCCTCGAAGAAGGGATACCTTGTTGCGGACCATTTTGGAGCTCTTTCGACACAAGGCATCTACTTGTCTGTCCGCCCAGACCCCGGCGCCGATCCATATCACGATTCGAAGCTGAGTGTTCCCGGCTCTAGAATTTATATCGGTAATGCCGGGACCAAAACCGGAGGAATCTTTGGATTTCTTGGTGGCGGCGGCCTAGCAGATGCTGGGACGATAGCTATGATGTAAAAAAAAGGAAACACGCTTTGGATCTGCCAAAAACTACCTGTGCCATGTACCAGCTGTAACTATAAAACTTGCATCCTTACATGATCTAGAGAAACCAATCATGTGTAAAACTCTATCCCATCTTCTTCCTCCTCCTTTCCAAACCCCCCGCCATCGCAGATGCCACATCTTCATTCAATTGTGCCCCCTTCCCCCTTTTCCTTTTGCCCATCTTTTCCTCGCCCAGCACCTCATCCTCCGCAACGGACCTATGCACACCAGCTACGTCCCTGAACAACTCCTCGCCTTTTCAAACATATACACCATGGCCTTGGCAGATGAGGGAGACACTGTATTTAGGTCCATGAGGAAGATGGACTCGCTGGCCGTTCCCCCTGACAGAGCATCTGCGATGCGCTGAGTAGTAGTGGCTTGCGCACCGCGTGGAGGCACGACGGAGGCACGACGGAGGCACGTTTATCGAAACAACGTCTGGTGGCATAACAGTCCGTGTATGAAGCTGGGGATGTGAGATGACGCTCCAATTGTACCTCCGTCCATCCAGGATAACCAGTGCGACGCTGCCCCACCCACCATGATGAATATGTTGCACGGCTAGAAAAAAGAGGCGCAGCCGACTGGCCACTAATTTCTGCGTTTGTTATCCCCTATATGCCTTACGACACACCCCCTAGCTTTAGGTACAACAGACCTGAAGTTATCTCTTCTAGCTAAGGCAGTGGTATATTTTAGGCTAGGATAATGTGGTATATGTGGTAGGATTCGAACTTGCGCACTTTGAAGTTACAGGTCTTATAGTCTTATAGACCTCCCGGGCTTATAACTATTGCACGGCTAGAAAAAAGAGGCGCAGCCGACTGGCCACTAATTTCTGCGTTTGTTATCCCCTATATGCCTTGCGACAGAATAATGAGGTGGTGTGGCAATAATAGAGGGAAGGATTCTAGTGACCGACGAGCAGTCATCACGACATGGTGCAAGTTCCACGGGATCTACTCATGCTTTACCATGAGATTGGCTTGCAGTAAAAGTAAACTGAACCAAAAATAAAAAAAATCCGAATCCTTACAATTGATTATAAATTCTAGCGCGTCAACTGGCGTCAACTGATGGTGAGCCCGCGTGCCATTGTTACCCGTTCGTTTCATGCACAAGATGACTGAAGCTTAACCGAAAGATGGCCCCAGGTGTTGTCCCCAAACATTGATACAGAGATGTCCTTATTCAATCATGTCAATGTCGTCATTTCCAGCGGCTGGAGCATCAGCAGCTGGAACCGCACCATTCACAGGAGCCTCGGCTGCGGGAGCAGCATCGTTGCTACCATCCCCAAAGTAGTCTGCCATCTCCGCGTCCAGCTCCTCCTGCGTCTTCTTGGCACGAGGGTTGCTTCGAGCACCCCCACGACTCCCGCGGCCACTCTCCTGCGCGTTCTCTTCACGCCGAGCACCTGGACGTCGTCCTTCCCCTCGCCCTCCTCGACGACGGAGTGTGGGCATGGGGCTTCTGGATCGTTCACCGGGTACATATCTATCGATGCCTTTACGAGCCACGTCATCATCTCCGCCTCTACGCCGGCGAGACGTGGAGCGAGGAGCTCGACTGTCAGGGTTCGAAATTCGCTCTGACAGTGGTCGCCCAGGCATGATGGCAGTATCGAATGGGTTGCGAGATGGCAAAAACGTTAAACGAATCGGCTGGCCTGAAATTATCAGTCAGAGGCGTGTTGTGTGTAAACGTTCAGTCTTCGGGGACAAACCGTTCGCGTTGGCTCCGTCGAATTGCCGAATAGCATCCTCAGCATCTTCCTTTCGTTCATACGTGACATACGCAGTACCTTCGGATCGCCCTGCGCGGTCATATCGCAGATTCAGCTTGGTGACAGTGCCAATTCTTGAGAAAAGTTCCTGCGTTGATGTCAGACTGGGCTACAATCAGGGCCGATTTGAGGAGAGCTTACATCCAGATCCTCCTCTGTAAGGTCGTAGTGAATATTATCGATGCGGATTTTCGATCCGGTCTCGCTGTCAAAGGTGATTAAGAATGAATCCACAAGCTGGTTATTTTAGGAGTTGCCCGTCCTGGCACGAGCTTACTTTGATGGCGACTGACGACGGCGTCGAGGGGCTGGAGCTCGGCGAGAATCTAAAAGTTCATGAGTTCGAGGTCCAGATAGGCGTCGCGACTCGAACCCTTACCACTCTCGTCATACCGATCATGAACCCATTCGCTTGATCTTGATCAGCTGGAAAGTCGCCGCGCGTCCATGTGGGCCAACAACAACTTACCTATCCAAGTTTCGAGGTTCGTCGCGGGTTGACTGTTGGGGGGGGGAGGGCAAGAGTTGGTTAGCGTTACGTCTAGGGAGAATGCACTGTCCGCATCGTCAAGGCTCTCTGTGTATCGAGTCGACAAGTTGAGAGGCAAGCCAGGCCAGCCCGCTGGCTGTACAGTCGCATGGAGAGGAGGGTTGTGCAACCTGGGAAGGAACCGGCGTCAGAGGTGGCCAATGGAAGGTAAACTATGAGGACAAACCTTTCTTACCCCGTCTCGGGGATAATCATTTCGGTCACGACGGCGGTTATCTCGCCCGCTGCTACGGTTTGGACGACCATTGCTGCGCTGCAGAGACGGTTAGCTTGGGTGGTTCGGGTAATTGGGAATTGGGAATTGGGAATTGGGAATTGGGCAGACAGGGCACACGCCGAGGGAATGAATGGTTTTGAGGGCTTCATACCTTGTCAGCGATGATCTCGTCGAGGCCACGATCCATGTTGTCGGTCATTTTAGATGACGGAGTCAAGGGACAAGAGACGTGGTCGATGATTGAGCTGCTGCAGAGGTGTGAGAGATGAAGGGCGAGATGAAGGGCAGACAGACAGACGGTCTCCCGGGCCGGTGATTTGACGAGGCTGAGAGGGCGCAAGCAACAACGAGCTTGTCGTGGGTGGATTCCGCAGTTCCGCAGTTCATCCACCTTTCATCTTTCATCCACCGGTTTGTTTTTTTCCCCTTCTCCATTCACGCTCTACGGAGTAATAATATTGCTGCTCCCTTAATAATCCCGGCAACGTTAACCGCCGCCGCCGCCGCCCCCGTCTTGCACGCGTCCCCATCATCCCTTGTTGCCAGTTTTAATATTTGCCGGTGCGCATTTGGTTGTATTGTTGTGCCAATCCAGGTCGGTCGCACCCGAGTCGACTCGCTCGTTCCCTTCATGCCACTTTGCACCTGCATGTCGCCCTGACCACAATGCCATCGTCGCAACTCGCCTCTGCCACGTAAATAGCGAATCGAGTCGAATCGGATCGAGGCAGCACGGCACTTCTCCCCTTGAGAATATCCCATCAGCAGCAGACTCCATGGCTCGACCCATGGGGTCAGTCCGCCTCAAGAAGGCAAACCCATGTACTCTCGTTCTGGGCGTCGTTCTTTGCATCTTCATTCTCTTCTTTCTCATTTCTCCCTCAAGTCCTGCCACGTCGGCTCGGTCGAAAGCTGTCACTGCGCAGCATCACTTGTCGCCGCCGACTTCGCCCTATAGGAAGTCCAACACGAAATCGGGACTGCAGACGGCGCCGCCACCTGTCGTTCGCTACAACCTCAACAATGTCACCATCACACCGAATCCGATAGAGAACCAGGAGCACGTTCTTATCCTGACCCCGATGGCCCGCTTCTATCAGGAATACTGGGACAACCTGTCGCGCCTTAGCTACCCTCACGAACTCATCACACTCGGTTTCATTCTTCCCAAGACCAAGGAGGGCAATGCCGCCACGGCCGCCCTGCAGCAGCAGATCCAAAAGACCCAGAAGCGTGGACCCGACAAGGATCGATTCAAGAGCATCATTATTCTGCGCCAGGACTTCGAACCGGCGATTGCATCGCAGGATGAGACCGAACGTCACAAAATGGCCAACCAAAAGAACCGACGCGCCGTCATGGCCAAGGCTCGTAACTCCCTGCTCTTCACCACTTTGGGGCCCGCCACCTCATGGGTGCTGTGGTTGGACTCTGACATTATTGAAACGCCGCCTACGTTGATCCAGGATCTTGCCAAGCATAACAAAGACATCATTGTCCCCAATTGCTTCCAAAGATACTACAATGATGAAAAGAAGAAGATTGATCAACGACCTTATGACTTTAACAGCTGGCAAGACAGCGATGTAGCCCTGCAGATGGCCTCCAAGATGGGCCCTGATGAAATTCTGCTCGAGGGTTATGCCGAGATGCCCACCTACCGCACTTTGATGGCCTACATGGCAACGGATGGCGGTGACAAAAACTTGGCCGTACCACTCGATGGTGTTGGTGGCACTGCCCTGTTCGTCAAGGCTGATGTTCACCGAGATGGTGCCATGTTCCCTCCCTTCCCATTTTATCATCTTATCGAGACAGAGGGATTTGCCAAGATGGCCAAACGATTAGGGTGGCAACCATACGGTCTTCCAAATTACAGAGTAAGAACATAACGGCGCGAAATTGGCATGGCAATGAATGACTAACTCGAACCTAGATCTACCACTATAATGAATAAGAGACGATTTCAATTCTCATAGCAAAAAAAAAATGAAGATAAAAATAAAAGGGAGGAGGAGTTGACGCGTCTGAGCCTGTTTGGCGCAGGGTAACGCGCAGGGGGATGCTGTAGCCTCTTCTGCTTTTTCTCTTATGATTGGCATGCCGCATTGAAGAGGCTTCAAGGACAAAAAACACAAGTTGGTGGCAGGTGACAGGGAAGTCAAGGGGACCTCACCCATCCAGCACGGCCAATTTTGAATGGAGGTGTACTTTACGTAGTCGACATGACTACACCCGGACCTGGAGTTCATGTGTTGCTAGCATATCTTATCGATTCTGATCATTTTCTTCTCATGTCACTGGTTACGGCCAACCAACGCATCGGGTTTCTAGTAATGTTTTGGACACATTACTGCCGGCCATAGCCCAGGGACGATTGACGATTGACAATTGACACACATGGAACAAACTGCAGATAAAGACGACTGTCATCAAATGTATCCCCCCTCCGCCCAATCAAGCACCATCAAACACCATCGTACCTCCCCCCCTCATCCGCACACCAACACTCAACCAACTTCCTCGTCCCAATGACATCGCCCCCCCTCAGCAACGCCGCCACATCCACGTTGAGCGGGCTGTCCGTCTCCGGACAGCTCAGCAGCATGCGCACCGCGCGCACGCACTCCAGCACGCTGTACGCGGGCGTCCACGCGTCCTTGAGCAGGTCGAGGCATATCTCGCCGCTGGCCAGCCCAACATTCGGGTGCACGACGGGGGTGACGAAGCGCATCTTGGGCGCCTGGAGGGGATACGCGTTTGGTATGGCAATGGAGATGAGCCATCTACCCGCTGCGCGGCACGAGACAAGTCAGCTCCTGGCTCCTGCTTCTTTCTGGTACCTCGAGAAGCTTCCGGGGGGGGGAACAATGTCCGAAGAGCTCTTTCGTTCTGTCGCTACAAAAAGTTGACGTGTCTCGCGGGGAAAAAAAAAAAAAGGTGTTCAAACTCACCATCGTAGCCTGCGCCGACGCCCCTTCCGTTGATGACGGCCTCCCATGTTAATAGGTCTCCTTCGCTGACGGGTCCCAGCCTCTCTATGCCCGTTTCCTCGCGCTGCTCCTTGCGCCATGTGTCCAGCTCTTTGATGAGGCGCTTCGTGGCTGTGGCTGTTTTGGATGACCCTGTGCTGCTGCGACTGGGGGATCTGGTGCGTGGCATTTTGGATGAAAGTTGTTTCTTTCCTATGCGTGCCGTGCACCCGTGCGTTGGGCCGAGCGAAGTTGTGCCCGGGGACAAGATGATTTTCCCGGGAAGGATGATGCGGGCGTAAGCTTCAAGGTGAGGTGAGGCTTTGCGGCGTAAAGTAGCTCTCGGTGGCAGGTCAGTCTCAAGTTTCAGACTCTCTACCCACCCACCCACCCTGGACTGGGGACGACCAAGCGACCTGCCGTGCAGTATGTTATGTACTACCCCTCCGCTATTTATCAATGACAGGCAAACTTCAGCAATCCAAGCATGCCAAGACTTGTGCTCCGTTCGCATCTACTCGAGTTAGGATCGACTGACGAACGCCAGAGGAATTAGGTACAGCATACCGGATGTTAGACTTGATCACTCTGTTTCCGAATATCGCTCGGTATTGCCGTCTGAAATTAGGAAAGCCCTTAAACAGACGTTCGGGGGAGGCTACGCGACATGCGGCAGGCTGGCGAGGTCCAAGGACGGGCTTCAATGTTGCCTGGTATGACGTCATGTGTTCACTTGCTGCAATTCACCTTCAACTGTCTTCACACAAAGGTTTGCCAAACTACAAATACTAATATCAATGCGCCATAAGTTTGACCAGCCCTTTCACTCTCACTTCTTCTTCTTCTTCCCCGCGATCTGTTTTCGTTTTACAGGAGACGACGACGACTTCTTCTTGCTTTTTGTCCGCTCAGGCGACTCCTCGACTATAATGGCTTCGCTCCTCCCCCGGCCCCTCGTTCTCCCACCCGGGTCCCGAATCTGCGCCCCGTTGCCTCCATCATCACTCGTGCTCTCCTCGCTAGTGGGACTGCCTTCTTCGCTGGTGTACTCGTCGTAGCTGGCCCGCCTGGATCCGTGGCGGCTCCTAGCTGCAGCAGGAGTCGTCGTTCCTCGGCGCTGCTCGTACACAATCTCTGGAGGGCCCGACACATGCCGTCGAGAGGCGGCCGCAGCGCCAGGAGGATAAGGCGCGCGCGGACCCGCTGTCTGGAACTGGAATGGGTTCAGGCTGTTGTTGTGAGACCGACTGCTGGTGGCCGAGGCCTCGTCCCGGGGAGATCCTCTCGACGGGCGTGGTCGATTTGCAGGCGATGGCCGCGAAACGTAATCGTACTCTTCACGAGCCCGACTAAATGGCCCTTGTGATGTTGTTGTACCAGCCCGGGGCCGCGAGCGAGACGCAGAAGGTGGTGGGAAATAGCCCATGGGCGGATATCCTCGTCGGTCACGACCATCGGGCGGCAGGTCGTTGGCTGCCCTCTGTCGAGGCAGGGAATCCTGTCGAGGAGGAAATTCTGCCGATGATGATAGAGATGATTTCTTCTTGCGTGATGTCGGTGCCAGCTGTGTCAGGGGCACAGCCATTCGCTGCTCCTTGGCCTTCTTCTTATCACTTCCGCTGCCCGAATTGCGCTTCTTCCTCTGCCTCGCCCGTTCTTCCTCTTCCTCTTTCACACGCTTCAAGTATCGCCCGTATGCTTCAAGTTCTTGCTTGTTGAGATGTACGTCAGTTTCGCCCATGGCCTGGGCTCGACCAATGAGCTGCAAAGCCGATCGAACCAACACCTCTTCTCTTTCCTCTGAACTCAGACGAGCCAAGTGTCCGCTCGAACCGTCGTCGTCGTCGTCGTCGTCTTCTTCTTCGTCTTCGTCTTCGTCTTCGTCGTCTTCCTCTTCGCCATAACTCTCACTTGAATCAGAATCGCCATCCTCGTCTTCCGAATCGCTGTACTGCCGGCGGCGATATGTGCCACTTTTCCGATCACCCAAGTCTATACCCGTAAAATGAAGAGAATCGCTGACGAACCGCGTGTTACGCCGCATAGCCAACCCGACGCCTTGTGTATCCGTGTCTTCACCCTCCGTCTCCAACTCTTCGACCCTGGGGTCATTGCCCCAAGAGCTGTAGTGCGCAGCATCCCCGTCTGTTTTCCTCCGCCCGCGCCTCGATGGTCTTCCCCATTGGGGCGCAAATTTGGGAGCTCGCGGCCGACCACCTAGACCGCCTCCCCTGAAAAAGCCTCATCGATGGGCTTGTCCAGAAATGAGGCGTGACCGAGAATGGTCACGCCAGTAGCGCCGATCAGCCAGAGCAGGGTCGAGAACGGCGAGGCAATCAGACCCAATGGCACGGCAACGACCAGGAGACCTGTGTACAGCTGCGACGAGGTGGCGCGGAAGGTACCAATCTCGAGATCGCGCCCGTCCAGGCGTCCGATGAACCACATGCCAACAATGACGAGAATAATGTCGAAGAGCAGGAGCCAGTTGGTGAGAAGTGCATACAGACTCAGCATGGCAAAGACAACGGCATAGTTGCTGGAGTAATGGCTCAGGTTGTAGTTGACGCGAGACTGCATGTCACTAAAGTTGGCGGGCTTGGACAGGCGCTTGAAGTCGAGGAACTCGGAGATGGGTCGCAAGTTGGAGAAGCGACCGGACAAAGGACCAGAACTGAAGCCTGAGAAGCGGTCCCCGAAGTTGAGACGCGACGTCAGAGCGTCGAGGGGGATCTGAATACGAGCCATTGCGACAGTGTGGTGCTCTTGAAGAAATATTTCGCATCAATTTAGACTGGAGAGGGTCGTGAACCGTTTGTGTGATGCTAATCGTAGAAGAGGAAAAGTCAGCCATAGCTCCAGACCTTCATCATCCGTTCAATTCCGCTCGTTCGAGAGAAATGTTGGAAGAGGGGCAAGCTGTCCCAAGGCCCATCGCAGGGTGTCAAGGGCCACTTTCCAAAGGGAACAAGGGCGCGCTGACGGCTTCTGATAAGGCAAGACTCGACCGGCGCGTTTTAGGGGGCTCTCGATGATACGTACCAAGGGATTCCAGATGAGATGAGATTTGGGGGCGGGCGTAAAACAAACAAGTGTCCAGGCCAGGTCAGGTGAGAAGAATGTGTGTGTCGCAAAGCAAAGACGCACCGAAATGCTGATGGTGGAGTAGAGTTCGATGAAGAGGTTGTTGTTTCACTCCTGTGGTTGCATCCGTGCTGGAGAGTGGTGAGAGAGAGGAAAAAAAATCCAGCGAACAAGTCCCTTGTATCTGGATATCTAGGTATCTTTCCAGGGGGGCGAGCAATCGATAGGGGATCCGGTGATGCTGCGTCAGGGGAAGAAGTCCACAAGTTGATCGCAAGATATTAACGCCGGCGCCGCGTCTCGGTTAGTCAGCAGCGTGCAACAAACCCGCCTAGAAGTTGATGAATATGATGGTCAGATACAAACAACTTCTTCCTCCCCGCAGCGAGAAATGTCCTATTCGCACACGAACGGCACCATCTCATCCAACACCCGACGCGTGGAGGACAGGCGGAAAGACAGCAAGAGTACTCCGTAGAGTCAAGGAGAAGAAGAAGAGAGAGAAAAAAGTTCCCCAGCGGCCAAAAAAAAGAAAACCAAGCTCGTCCGTTGTTCTTGTAGCCAAATAACAAGCCTGCAGCCGCAGCCACAAGTCGCAGCCGGCCTCCTTCTCTGTGCCCGCTTCACCGACTTAAAAGTGACTTGAAGCTGTTTTACATACCCACCAGGCCCACCCGACTTGACTTGTCATGCATCATGCTCATGCATCAGCCATCAGCCATCAGCCACCGTCACCGCTTCCCAACGGCCCAGCAAAACAGGATTCGTTGATGGCTGGACATTGCATTGAGACGGGCTGCAAAAGGCATGCATCATGCACGGACAGCAAACGGAATTTCGTCATCTTCAGATGCACGTTGCCTGTCTGGCACGCAGCTATCCAAGACGCGTGGAAGGACGAGGTATGTACGTACACCCACCCACCGTATGTAAGTCGTCCGCCAACCACCAGGCAACCAGGCGGCACCCAGGCATTCCACATGTCTCTGCTCGGCAAGCCCGAGCGCAGGCGACTTCATTCTACATGTGTTACAGTGCGGTAGGATGAAGAGGCTCTTCTCATTTGTGAACAAGTTCAATGGCATCGGAGCCTGTATGCGAGCTTTTATTTACCGCCTCCGTCATGACCCTACCAGTATGCCAACCGCATCTCCTCTCGTCAATGCTAGCCTAATCATCAAGTAAATACAAATATTGGCGGTTGCGGGAAATGAAATGAGATGGCCGAGGCCGGAAAACTCCATATGCATACATAGGCAGCATGTTTCGCCTCACCCAATAAATAAAATTGGAATATCCTCCCGCTTCATGATTTGCCTTTCCAAACACAAGATAGAACTAACGGAGGGGGTATATGAGAATCAGGAAATGTACAAGAAAGAAAAGGAAAAGGAATACAATATCGACAGCATGAATGTAGAACAAGGCCAAAATTCACAATTCGAAGAAATAATCGTCGTCCAGTCCCGCTCGACTGGGCACCAGGCCCGCACCTGGGGGTGGACCTTCAAACGCAGAGTCCATTCTCACGTTGAGCAGCCGGATTCTGAGCCCATAATCGCTCACCAAGTTGATGAGCTTGCTTGTCTCGGCAGTGATTGGAGCTTGGTTGAGCAGCATGAGCAGGCCATCCAGCCATTCCGATGCCAGGCTGGGACTGACTGGCCACAATGTCAACATGGGATATTCTTC
The DNA here is from genome assembly GCA_023658475.1 of Epichloe elymi. NCBI lineage: Eukaryota > Fungi > Ascomycota > Sordariomycetes > Hypocreales > Clavicipitaceae > Epichloe > Epichloe elymi. The sequence goes on along the minus strand of CP098273.1, from coordinate 2,100,365 downwards.
CGTCTCGCCGTGTTTGTTGGTCTCGGCTGCATAAATGGTGATTTTGGTCGTCGTCTTGGAATGGCTCGTCAGGTTTTGAACTGTGGATGCGCTGGCATTGCTCTTGCTGTCTTCGGCAGCAGATACGTTGGAGCCCACGGAGCTGACGGTGCCCAAGTCGACCTTGTTGGTCAAGGCGTCCAGACCCGGGTCTTGCGTCATCTGGTGCTCAAAGTCCGCGTAATGCAGATAGCGCCGGTTGTGAGAGAGCTTGGCAAATCGCCATGATCGCTTTTGCTTCCGTGCTTCATCCTCGTCGTGATCCCTCTTGAGCGGCGCCGGCTTGCAAAACCAGGACCCTTGGAGAAGACACCGCACCCGCTGCTCCTTGACGAACTGTAACGCTTCCTGCTTGAGAGTCTCACGCACTTGGTATAGATGTTGCCCCCATGTATCGTCAAAAGAGAGTTCTAGAAGCTCCATCTGTAGTTCGTGAAGCTGGGCAATGTCGAACTCGAGAATGTCGTCCTCCGTCTCAAGAATGCCCTTCGTTCGAGGAGCGCGGCCAACAACTTGCTCGACAAGGATACGAACAAGCTCGGCCACCTTGTCAAAGTCCTCCAACTCGGCGCCGGTTGCTTTCCAGATCCGGAAGAAGCCCAACAAGCCCGCCATGTGCAGACGGGACCACTGGAGAATCAAGGGTCGAAGAAGCCCATCGTGGTCCTTAACCTCGAGCCCCTGATGCCCCTGATGCCCCTTGGTGTCCTCGAGCTCCACTCCGTCGACCTCGAAATGCTCGTATAAAATCATCGTCACAGCTAAGCTGGCCCTCGCAATGGGACATCTCTCCCGAGCCGGCTTGGCAGCTTGCTCGAGCAGCAGCTTTTGGAACCCATCTTCATGTTTTCGTACAAAATCTGCCAAGTCCATGACACCCAAGTAACCCGTTTGGTCAAACTCATTCGCAGGACTCTCCGACTCGAACCCAAGTCTCCTCCATTTCTCGGGGTTGTGTCTTCGAGCGCCGTCCTTCTTGCTCCCCTCTGAAGCATCATGTACGGACAAATCCCCGTTCACACCCCTCTCCGGTGCACTAGCCAGGTGTATTCCTTTAAGTGCTCGTCGGTGTTCTTGCCGTTCCAAGTCGACCCTGACCTCTCGCCACTTCCTCAGCAGCACTTTGGTGAGAGACTGGAATTCGAGTGCAGGATGCGCCAAATCTTGTATTGAAGAGCTCTGCATCAATCGGTACACGGCCTTGATCAGGCCCAAGTCTTGCAGGCGCTTGATGAGTTTTTCCCAGTCCTCGCCAGCTCCAGCACCGGCCGCGGCACGTTCATTCGCAGAAGAGTCTGTAGAGCTGTTGGAGATGGCATCACGTATAAGGGCATTGATGAGCATGAGCGCATTGGCGCACAGCGCATGATCGGCGCTCTGCAACTGGTGAATGACCAGCTCAAAGAATTGCGGATAGACAGCCACGGCGGGCTTGAGGGCGCGGAACCCAAAGGACCCGGGCGATGGGCCAAGCGGACTCTCAGGCTGTCTCGACTGAGAACGACTGACGAGAGCAACAAGTATGGACATGGCTCCCCGGAGGATATTAACCAAGGGGTTGATGACGATGAGTTCGGCGATGCGTTCCACAAATGCACTTGCAGATGGACCCTCGAAGATGTCCCACCCCATGTCCACCTCCAGCAATCGCGTCAGACTTTGTAGAGAGTAGGCGAGTGTGTTTCCTCCCGATGACATGATCAAGCCTCGCAAGACGACGAGGCCGCCCGATGATATAAATACGTCGGCAAAAGCGGGATCGTTGATGGACGTCTGCAGCTTGAAGACTGCCATTTTGCGCGCGGCATCTTCCTCGCTGGACAACCGCGCCAGGAGCGCGGGGATGTCTGATTGATCCATTGCGGTTTGGAGGTTCGTCGGATGCGATGAGGGAAGTAGTCTCTGGGGAGTTGTTTCGGAAAACGCAGGTGTGCGCAAATCGGTGTATTCGACAAGTCGTGGATAGAAATCAGGGTCTGAGCCAGAGCATGATTTCTACGATGGCACAAAACCCAAGCCAGTGTTGATCGGAGGACGGCCCCCTTGCGATGGCCAACGGAGGAGGGGAACAGAAGTTGTCGAATGTTCAGCGGGACGGATAAAATTAAGGAGAAAACCCGGTGTAATTGATTCAGATGAGGTCTCGCCGCACCGACAAAGCCGGGGTCGAGTGGACCTTATGTCTAGCTATGTCTAGCACTAGCCACAGAACCCATCCGGCAAACGCTAATAGACCAGCCACTCACGTGACCCAGACCCAATCTGCTTCCCCAAATCCACCTATCAAGCTACAACTTCTCATCCCCACCGCATCGCATCGCCCGCATCGCATTCGCGGTCCCCCATCCAACTTCACCACCGACTTCATCTTCTCCCAACGCCCCCCCACCCCAAAATATACCCTCGCCAATATGGCCAACTTTCTAGCATCCATCTTCGGCACCGAGCTCGACAAAGTCAACTGCTCATTCTACTTCGTAAGTCTTCCCCCCCCCCCACCCCCTTCCCAAAACAAAACAAAACTAACCAAGTGCTTCTTCATTCATCCAGAAAATCGGCGCCTGCCGCCACGGAGACCGCTGCTCCCGCAAACACGTCAAACCATCCTACTCGCAGACCATCCTCATGCCAAACCTATACCAGAACCCGGCGTACGATCCCAAGAACCGCATGAACCCGTCCCAGCTACAGAATCACTTCGACGCCTTCTACGAAGATATATGGTGTGAGCTGTGCAAGTACGGCGAACTCGAAGAATTAGTTGTTTGCGACAACAACAACGATCGTATGTTTTCTTCTCATGAACAGCTAAATCTTGATGGATCGCTTTTAAATCCTTTCTTGTTTTTTTTTTTTTTGGTTCGGGCTCGGCTTCCCCATGCTGACGTGCCGCAACAGACCTCATAGGCAACGTCTACGCGCGTTTCAAATACGAAGAATCCGCTCAAAAGGCCTGCGACGAACTCAATTCCCGCTGGTACGCCGGCCGCCCCATCTACTGCGAACTCAGCCCCGTCACCGACTTCCGCGAGGCTTGTTGTAGATTGAATTCTGGAGAGGGCTGTGTGCGCGGCGGATTCTGCAACTTTATTCATCGAAAGAATCCGAGCGAGGAGCTGGATCGCGACTTGACGCTCAGCACCAAGAAGTGGTTGAAGCTGAGGGGACGGGATGAGAGGAGTGTGAGTCGGTCGCCTTCACCTGAGGCGTCCAAGAGAAGTTGATTTCTTGCTTGCTTTATCTTTACATTGGCTCATCGTTTTTTTCATTGGGATTGGCAATTTCGACATTGCATGTCAAGCTGTACTTGTACAGAAAGGGCTTTCACGGAACTTCGGTTGGATGCATGGAATCTGTATTCTACTTGCAAAGAACGGCGTTGAAAAAAAAAATGGACGGACTTTATATTCCAGGGTCATTAATTCTCATTTGATATCGCGCCGACGATCCTGTGTTGTTCACGCTTCTTCGTTATCGATTCATGCTTCCCCGGGAAGTCGTCTACCAAAAGGGCAAGCAGGTGCCAAGTGTTGAAGCTATTGCGGTGAATAATTCATCCATGTGGCTGAGAATAATGACAAAAGATGATATACGATGCCCCTTTGTGTCAATGGTGACTATGTGCCCAGCTCCGATATCCAAATGAGCTGCCCGAATGCCCCACCAATCACATCCGCAGGTTTTTTATATAATTTGTAGACTAAATCAACCAAAGCAACCAACCAACCGACCAACAACGCCTGACCCATGTTGGGTATCGACAGCGGCAGAGAGTAGACGAGCAAGAGGCAAATGATAGGCATTCCGCTTTCTAGGGCTTCTGTTCGGCGTTGGGCAAATCCTTCCTCATCTCTTCGGCAAAATCAAGCAAAGGGCCGCCCTCGGCCGGTTTGCCTGTAGACTTGAGCAAATTCTCAATTTCGTCTGGCTGCTTTTTCGTTTCCGCAGTTGCCGGGGAAGGTGACGGAGAAGGTACTGGTGCCGGAGCGGGTGTCGCAGCGGATGCCGGAGTGTCGTTGCCACCAATTTTGATAAGATTGCCTTCTGGTTCGGCTGGTGCTTCTTGTGGGCTGGTTTCCTTCCTTGGGGGAATGACTAGATCGCCGTCTAGCTTTTGGCCATCGACCACTGGGTAGATGGAAAGGAACTGCTCGGTCTGTTCTTTGGGTGTTGCATGAGGGTCGCTGCTTGACTAGCATCAGCTCACGCTCTGGTGTGAAGAGATCATGACGGTAGAAGAACTTACACTTGAGCTTGAATAATCCATTCAAGATCTTCTCCAACACCATCGCTGCTCTTTACTCGTCGGAACAGCCGAGGGTGCCATTCGATATCGTCTTGAGCCCTTTTTGCAGCCTCCTCCCTTTGTCGATCCTCAATTTTGGTCTTCTCGTCAGTCGCAACCTCGTGGTTCCTCTCCTTCACCGCTTTCGCCGTGGACAGCCAGAGCTTCTGCGACTCTCGCTCTCCCTGCTCATCTAGCGGTCGAACCTGGGGGGCGCTCGGCCTGGACGTTGTTGCATTGAAGAAAACATCCTTGTGCCCGGTCTTGTGGCTAAGAGTCAGAATAGTCCTCTTATAGACGCGAGTCTGGAAATTCATGACTCACCTTGACATCCTTGATGCACATTTCTTCACTCCAGAGACCCGACAGTTCGTACAATATTTCGCCGGTGCTCTCTCTCTTAATGACTCCACCAATGGCATTATATGTGCCGCTCACCCATCCCTTAGTTTTGAAATCAATGTCTGCGGTCAAGTCCAGCTCCGGGCATCGGACAAAGCTGTGGTCGCCGAGTTCGTACTTCATTTTGCCGAATAGAATGCCCCGAGCATACATGTTCGGTTGTGTCAGGATGCTAGAGTACCTGGTCAGCTGGCAGGTCAGATGTCCCCAAAATGGTGCCATCGCGCCCTTACTATTGTTCGCCAATGTCCTTATTCTTGCCTCGATTCAATAAGCTGAGATAGGCGACACCCTCCATGAGACTAGCGGCCGAGTTGCCAAGGAACCTACTCCTGGGTTTCAATGTGCCGTCGATTCGGATGTGATGGTCAGGCGCCATGTAAAAATAGCTCGACTTGGGCGGATGGTGAGATGTCTGTTCGGAAATGTAGTAAGCTCTCTTGCCGGCGTCGAGGTTCCAGTAACAGGAGAAAATTTCGCCGAGAATCGGATTCAGCGGTTTCTTAACACCTCTGACCAGCACATTAGCGATACTGAGCGTCCTGCATCATTGTAAGCGGGAGTTGGGGTGGCTAGGTCCCACTAACGGAGGTCGGATATGCCATCCACTGAGATAGAACTTGACGACGGAAACGAAACGCTCGACAGGGTCTTCGATGTCAGGGATATGGAGGAGCATTTCGGGGTGACACATGAAGCTACCCGGGTCGTGATCGTTAGCAACAAGGCGACTTTGAAGGCGGATGAAGAATCGTCGCAGCAACAACTACTTATCCTCAGATGGTGAGGGACGTACTTTGTTATTCTCTCCAGCATGCTTCGGGGTTCGAGGATGAATGTTGGCAAAACGACGCGACTGAGGTCTGCACCCGGCCGCAGCTGGGAGATGATGTGAGAGAGTACTGTGACACAACAAACATGGTGTTATCAGCCAACCCATTCAGGAACAGGAAGTTGGGCGCATGTTGCCGCATAATGCCGCATGTTTCAAAAAGGCATCTTGTGCCGCGATCGGGGAAAACCTACCATTGCCCTGATCGGGCTCCATGACCTGAGTATCTTCATCAGTTTCGCCGGAACCCTTCCCCTCATCGGCCGAGGAGTGGGCGCTGCCTTCGGGTTGCGCAAACCAGTTAGACAACATGGTAGTCCACGAAGAAAGTTATGCAGGCAAAAGCCAAGAGAATGAGAGCTGCGGACGAAGAAACACAGTCGAGAGTCTGCGGGGCAACGAATGGAGATGAGAAAAAGACTGGTGCTTCTCATGCGCTGCAAGCGTCAAATAACAAAATAACATCAACAACAACACGAAGACAAGGGCTGGTAGGCGGGCGCGAGGGGTAAGGTGGGGGAGGGAGATTCGAGGTGGGGAAGGGGAATGATGGAAGGGGAGAGAGACTCAACAAGCGACAGAGGGAAAAAGTGCCATGGAACAAACAGGAGGAACTCACTGGCAGCAGTCGATGCGCGACGTCGGCCAGGCACTGAGACCAACCCGCCAAGTCCGTTCAGGACCATGACGACACAACGACACAGACCAGATGGATAGAAAGCACGGGTTGTCACGGGATTGATTGGCCTTCTCCGAGAACGAGCGAGCGAGCCGACTCGTCTTGCTCTGTCAGAAGGCGATCGTCAACGTCACTTGTTTGGGGGGTAACACGAGGTTGCTGGCCAGACGGCACGATGGATTGGGGAAAAAAAGCAGATGGGACAAGACGAAGAGAGTAAGTAAAGTGGACAAGGAAGATGATCAAATAACAATGATAACATAATAATACGGACTATACCCCGGGTGGTGGTGCCATGAAGCTGTCGGTCATTTGCCCATTTGCCCCTCGACTAGCCGGTTTTTGGGGAGGGCAGGGCGGGGTTGGACACTGGTTGTTGACTGGCAGGGACTTGGACACTATTACCAGCCAACCAGGAAGTCACTGGCTTGTTTCCGATTGCACTCGTCATCACAACCTGGCCCGGAGTGAGGGAGACAAAAAAAAAAAAAAAAAAAAAAAGAGAATAGTGTATTGAATTAATTCAAGTGATAGCTGATGCTGTTCAAATGCTCCGCCTCAACGCCTGTTCGCCCTTCATGCCCCCAAACGAGCATGGCAACGGGCCAATGCTGATGACATGGAGCCACCAAAGCTGTCTGCCAAGAATGTTTGTACAAAATGAATACTCGCAGCCCGTCTTGCATGTCCCTCTCCTATGCTGCTGGTTCGATTCCGCTCCCCTCTTTTCACACTATCACATCTCTCGGGGATCATATTCATTATGCTTGGTCCCGTCGGCACTCTCTTCGAATCCTCTCTCTCACCTTGCTAGGCGAGATGAAATTCTAGACGACCCCTTAGCCGGGGCTGGAAGGCAATCAAGTAGACGATCCCGGTCTATCATCAGGGTTAGCAGGCATTCACTCCCCAAAAAAAAAAAAAAACCTCCCCTCTTTTTGCTTACCGGCTTCGTTTTCAAACATGATAAAAATGTCATCGTGCTCGCCAGGAAGATCTGGGAGATCAAGACATACAAACGCCATGTCATCGTAGTCTGCATCCTTATCTGCCGGAAGCCGCGGCAAGGGAAATTTGGCATCGACAAACCTGATCCCAGCCTTGCTCCCTCTCTGAAAGGTTTCGTAAACATCGGTACCTTTCAACACGAAGTTCATGCAATGTCCATGCTGAAAGTCTTCGAAGAAGGCTAGCAGCTGGAGCTGTTTATCTTCCAGTCTGACGACTTGAATTCGTGTGTATCCGGCCTCCCACTTTTTATGAATGGGCAGCACCATACGCCGCCTGGATATGGCAAAGGTGGCCGCAAGGGCATCGAAAATGACTTCAAATCCGGTCAACGCTGCTTGGAAGTTATGGAGATCTTTCAAGTTGTCGAATTCGTAGGTGCGGATGGTTTGATTCGCCTTGAGCAGCTGCAGGGCGTCGGATAGATTTGCTGGTAGCTCTTTGGGTACCTGCGCTTCGGAAACCGACATGGTTGCATCTTGCTGTGGCTGTCGCAAGATTCGCAACAGCTTCGCATTCGTTACCTCGAGACGCATCCGCAGCTCGCCGGGCGCGACGTTCACTCTGTCTGCGATGGTTCCATTCTGATATTCGAGTACGATCTTGAGCTTGTCGGCGAGAACAGTGGGCGGTACGTCTCCCTCGGAACTGAACTCATCATTCACAATGCGGGCGGCTTTCCAAGGAATCCGACTGAAAGGCATGATGCCCGTGGGTTCGCGGATACTTTGTGAAATCATAAAACTCCTGAGGGGGGCGTCTGAAAAGATTCTCTCGTCGTGGTTCAGCGCGGTGCCCGTCAGGAGGGAGTGGAATTTGACTCTTTCCTCTTCTTCGCTGAACATCAGCACCATCCGACCCCTTTGTCGACCACTGACATACTTGAGGGATAGCGCTGGAGCATCTCCCTCGGCTCTGAAAAATCCAAATTGGACCGGCATGGGAGGCGGGAAGCTGTGCTGAACGCCACTCAGAGTTCTCGTCCGGGGACCCGTCACGACAGCAATGCGGAAGCCGCAGTGCCAGCTTCGTGGCCCGGCCGGCCCGTTTTCTTTGTAAACTTTCTCGAATAATGCCACATCGCATTGATGCACAGAGTCTTTGGGGAAAACGCGCGACTGCGGATCCGCATCAAGATATTGGAACGATCGCAGATTGTTTCGGAAAACGACCATTTCGTCACTCCGTGGGTGTAACATGGTTCGCACCTTGGTACTGAAATCGTACATATTCCACAGCATTCGGTAGTCATTTTGGTTCAACTGAAGGACCAATAGGAAACCTCGTGGCAATCGAACCTCCAGGGCGCAAGTTTTGTTCTGCCAGCGAACATCGTCCCACACTGGTCCCGCATTCTTGTTCTCCTGAATTGCCAACTGTACGCCGCCGTTTTGGCTGGCGATGACGAAGACAAGGCCCGTGCTCTTTTGTGGCCGAATCATGGATAGGATGCAAGGCAAAAATATCCTTTGCGAATCTCGTCCTTGCTCGGCCAGGAATGCGTCTGCCATGACGCGACCATAGCTAAAGTTTTCCGCGGTGTCGCTGACAGGGAAGGCATCCAGGAGTTGAAGCGTGGACATGGGGTGCTGCATTGCTGTCAAGCCCGAGCCCCAGTTGCCAGACAAGAGAGCAATCATGTCCTGGCTAAGAGCGGGATACTCTAGCCATATTGATTTGTCCATGGTCTGGGGGAGAAATGGTTCTTGTGGAGGTAGAAATCCATTTCGTTTCATGGATTGAGATAGCTTTCGTAGTGCTGATATGATACTTTGCGCTGCCCCGGTGACTTCTGCATTTGGTGGTAGTCTCTGAGAATCCATGATTTCGGGAATCGCCTCCTGACAGAGCCAGTAACCTTTGGACAGATTCGAGTAGGCCTGTTGTCTGTCCAGTTGATTTTGCATTTGCGATTGGGGAGAGCTTGGCCGCTCTCGTATGGCGAGTTCTAGCCCCATCCTGCCCTTTATGAACCACCACAAGGCCGCCCGTGCACATTCCTTGGGCGGGCACGTTGATAAGGGTCGAATTGTTTCGGCATGTAATCGGAAGAGCTCAAAGAGGTGTCTTGTTCCCAAGACAAAGGCATTGAGAGCGTCGTCTCCGGCAGTATCGACTGCATCATGTAGCCTGACTGATGCAGATCGTGCGGCCGTGGGATGCCGTGGCCCATTTTGAGACGCTTCACTGGGCTGTCGGATGGGAAGATTGGTTTGAGATGGGTTTGATGGCGGATAGGTGCTGGAAGCAGTAGAAGCTATCGAAGCAGCCGGACTGTATTCCAACGCCGACTTCTTCTGCGCGTCTGGAGATGGAGGAGCGTGGCGTGGCGGGTTGGGAGAGTCGTCCACATACGATGCCGGCGGTCGAGCACCATCCTCCCACTTCTGGAGTGACGCTACGCTTGCGGTTCTAGCGGCTTGTGCGAATGCCTTGCCTTCTGCCTTGCGCATCTGCGCCTGGTGGATTTCTATGAAAGAACGTCTTTGTTCATCGCGTCTCCCTGACGTCTCGAGAAATCTGGCGGATGCAGCCCGTCCGGGGACCAGCGTGTTGCCGTCTCTCTGCTCGCCAGGCTCTGGAGGTCTAAGAAGAGATGCGTTTCGTTCTTCCTCTGGTTCATAGATGGACGAGTATCCAGTCTGGGTTCGGGAGAGGGGTGTTGGTACGAAGTCGTCACCAGGTCCCCCATGACCACCGCCTGAGTACCCAGACGGTGCTGGTGGGACGGGGGGGCCAGCATGTCGCGAGGAGTTGAGCAGAGGTGAGCGATGCGCAGGCGGCGGGGGAGGCGGCGGTGGCCTGGCTCTTTTTTTTCTTCCAATTTCCATGACAGGAACCTCAGATTCGTCGCCACCCTCCCCAATGACTTCTGGGTATGAATCGGCAAAGCGGACAGTCGTTCCTTTCTTATTTGGACGAGAGCTGATCCTAGGCGACCTTGATTCTATCTTGCCCGGCGCTTTGGGTCGGTTCTGTTGCGCCTGCTGATTCACCGCCAGAGCCTGCGGATAGCGGGAAATTGTGGTGTCGAGTTTCGCAAGCTTTGGAAGGGACGAAGGCGGAGGGGGTGGTGGTGCATGAGCTATTTCGAGCTTATCAGCCGAACCATGGAGGAAAGCGTCGAGCGTCGAGGCCGAACTGGCGGGACTGTCCTGTGACTTCTTCTCTTTGCCAAAGAGCTTGCCCATGAAGCGACCCCTCCTGGACCGTCCCTCATCGACGGATGGTGGCTCGTTCTCCATGGTGTTGCTGGCGAGCCCACGGCCTCATTGACATTGAAGGATTCGGATGCGGATCCTGTTCTCTCTCTCAAGTCTTGGCTGATCTGAGGAAACACCCGTCATGCGCCAGGGTCCTGGATTGAACCAGCAGGGACTGGTGGAGCTTCGAGGCTCTCCAAAATGTGCGAGGCGGATTCGTTGCAATGTGGTGGCAGCGTGGATGCTGCGTGGATGCTGCGTGGACAAGGAGCGAAGGGCAGGCGTCGGTATCAAAATCAAAAATACACAACGAGGGGCAATCAGGCTGAGACTGACGACGACAGCTGGCAGGTTGTCGTTGGTTGTTGCTTGTGTCGACGATGTGGGGGAGGAGCACCAGCCTTGTTGGGACTTGTGCCAGGCGCGTCTGGTGTGGCCCCACGGGAAGTACGGATTATGTACATAGATATTGAAACGCGCAAAGCGGCCAGGGATGGGGGCAACGTGTTGTTTTGTACAACTAAATCCAACGACAGACAAAATGGAGGATGGGCCGGCAATTCGGAGAGAATGTCGTCAGTGTCTACATGTAAATTGTCTTCCGAGCTTCCGAGGCAGAAAGCAAAGGGGCTGAGGGAAAACAGGCAGATATGTACGTCCGTAGATGGTACAACTGTATTAGATGGTCACTTGACCTGAGGTAGGCACCGGCCCCGGTACCTGTACCTACTGCTTGAACCCCCTGAGACGACCTCCACTGAAGCCTAGGGACGCTGCCAGTCTGTCTATTTTAGGGTCGGCCCGCTATCGGTCTTGGCCGTATGGAGGTATGGAGGGGGTTGTTGTATTACGCCCCAGACATCAGACACACCATCAATCAATCCATCCTGGCTGGCTGGGACTTCCAGGTGGCGAACTGCACGTCGCATGCCCCTGGAAATCTGCACACCAATATTTTCTCCCGATTCTACTAGCACTCCTTCGCGGATACTACAGTTATGTACGACATGATGGATGGCTCAACGGAGCCATCGGCCTTCTTCAGGAATCTGTTATAATTATCATTATTATTCAGTTTTGCTTCGGTAATCATTACGCAAGCTGTGATAACAAACGGCATATCGCGGAGCGCAATGTTTACGTTACGATACGTTGCCTTTTTATCTGTACGGAGTATGTATTCTTAATCCCAAGTCTCATCCCTGTAATATACAGGAGTCCCTTGTGTTCCCAACAGTCAGATTATCTGCCTTATCGATAAGCAGCCTGACCGGCCGCCGCCGCCACCTGAATGCGATAGCCCAGCTCCGCTGCAGTCATTCTGTCTCAAGCTTCGGACAAGACTATGTAGCAAAGTTCCCCCGTGCGGGTATGCTTTCTACTTTATTCAAACGGATCATGGCTGCCGAGATCAAACGAGTGCCCATTCCCCGCCGGGGCGTAGACTATCGAGGCAAAGTTGTGCTTGCGCCCATGGTGCGTTCGGGAGAACTGCCTTCGAGACTGCTTGCTCTGCACTACGGCGCTGATCTCGTATGGGGTACGTACGGAATCGCGTATTCGTCCCGTTTCTTTTCCCCAACCTTCTCCGCGAGATCACAACATGCTAACAGGCCGCATCGTCACTAGGCCCCGAAACCATTGATCGTGCCATGATCGGAACGACGAGACGCTTCCGAGAAGAAACCGGGGTCATCGAGTGGACGCGGCCATCGTCGCAGGGCCACAAGGATCCACCGCCAGACGCCAAAGAGAGCAGCATCTACAGGGTGTTGCCCGAGATGGAAGCCAACAAGCTCATCTTCCAGATCGGCACCGCCGACCCTGACCGGGCCGTCGAAGCAGCACGCCTCGTGGCCGCGGACGTCGCGGGCATCGACGTCAATGCCGGATGTCCGAAACCCTTCAGCACCAGCGGTGGCATGGGCGCAGCCCTTCTCCGAACGCCAGACAAGCTCGTCGCCATACTGGAAGCGCTGGTGAAGAACATCACGCCCGAGTTCGAGATTGGCATCAGCGTCAAGATTCGCATCCTGGAGACCGCCGCCGAGACGGAAGCCCTGGTGCGACGACTGGTCGCCACTGGCATCACCGGCTTGACCGTTCACTGTCGGACAACGCCCATGAGGCCTCGGGAACGCGCTGTCCGGGACCAGCTCCGCATGGTCGCCGGCGTTTGCCGCGAGGCCGGCGTAGCATGCCTCATGAATGGCGATGTCGAGACGAGAGACCAGGGCCTCAGATTGGCAGGCGAGTACGGCGCCGACGGAGCCATGATTGCCGTCGCCGCCGAGAGAAACCCCAGCTGCTTCCGGAGCGAGGCCGACGGCGGCATCTTGCCGTGGCAGCCCGTCGTGGAGCAGTACGTCAGATTCTCCATGGTCGTCAACAACCGCTTCAGCAATACCAAGTACCTCCTGGCGCAAATGGTCCCCGGCAAAGCCAAGCCCGCTCAGTCCGTCAACCAGGCCAAGAGCTACACCGACATGTGCAAGGCGTTGGGGTTCGAGCATTTGCTCCAACAAGCTCAGGAAGCGGACGTGAGCAGAGGTTTGGACAAGCCTCGAGAGAAGGTGTCCAAAAAGGCCAGGAAGAATGCGAGCGCCCTGGCTGCCGGCGGGCAGATGGTTCAGGGCCAGCAGCGCAAGGCACTTTCCGAACGTAACGTGGGGTCCAAGACGAGACCAGAACCAAAGCTGGAGCCGGCACCCGTGGCATCTGTCATTTAGTCGTTGGCGAAGAAGAGGCGTGGGAAAAAAACATATCGTACGCTGGAAATTAGCAGCACAAGACACAGCATCCATGGTGTTTGGGAGGGTCATCTTTGAAAGCAAATGAAGTTGGTCAATATGGTTCGCAGATTGCTTGATTTGTGCGTTTGCTGGAGAGCGCACACTATTCAACACTAGTAGGAAGGATATGGCGCTCCCGTTCATAGAATAGAAGACATAAGAGATCATCTACGATTCAAAATGAACACGAAAATGTTCACACTTGGCCGAACACACTAGTCGCAAACATGATCGCATGGAACAAAAGAGAAATATCTCCATCTTTTGTCCAAACATCTCTTTCTCTATGTGATGATGGTACAAATCATAATGATTTAAGTGAGAACAAAAAAAAAGCGACTCTCCGCTTTGGCAGCGAAATTTTTCAATAGCCCGTCTATTTACCCTGCTTGACCCAAGCCTCCACAGCCTCCCTCGCATCCGTCACCTTGTCATCCACGTACTGTACACCAACCCGGCTGTGAGCCTTGGCAAAGCTCACGCTCCTCCTCAGGCTCTCTCGAACGTTGGCGTGCGTCTCCGCGACGGCCGGAAATCGCTGCTCGTACTTCCACGCCAGGTCGGAAATGTTGCGCATCGTCACGGGCAAGACGGTCCATCCGGCGCCGACACCAAAGGCCAAAGGCACGGTGCTTCGTAGCAGGATGTTGCTCCTGCGGGTGATGATGCTGCCGGCCATGGCGGCGACCAGGACGTAGATTGTGCCCGGCATGAGCTTCTCGCCGCTCGCGCGGGAGGGGGCGAGGCTGGCAACGGTGCTGGTGAAGGACTGCTCGAGGTGGAATGCCGAGTCCATGGTTTCATTGACTTTGTTTTCGGCGCGGACGGCGAGGCGGTAGAGTGCCATGCGAGCTTTGCCCACTTGCACGGCTAGCCTGTCCGTGGGAGATGGTCCGCGAGGCTTCTTCCCCTTCGCGGGCTCTTCTTGGTCGGCGGTGCTGGGCGTCTGCTCGGGCTGGAGGACTTTGATGGGGATGGACGCGACGGGTGCGCCATTCGAGGTAGGGACGTTGACATCATCGTAGATGGGTTTCTTCTGCCGCGAGAGTCAGTTCTGCTTCTACGACTCGTTGTCGCCATCGATTATCCTGTTTCTCCTTCTTCATCGCTTGTGACAAAAGGCTGGGGCGTCCACACACCTTGTACGCAGGCCCTTCGGCCAGGACAGTCGCGGGAGCTAAAGCCAGTCCTCCGAGCGCGATTGTGGCCAACGGCGCCAAGCAGCGCTGGGGAAATTTGACGTCAGCAAGAAGAGGTGGTTCACGCGTGGCGTAGAGGAATTCTCACCCGTTGCAGCAGCACTCTTGCAGCCATTGTCGGTTCGAATGGCAGAAACCGTCGGGGTCGGTATTCGTGGTTTTGTCGGCTTATGTATGCGTTTGTCGAGATGTCGGGCAGTAGTGAGTGGGTCGTTTTCCTGCTTCCCCCGAAGCTGGCACGTGATCAGGCCGAGTAGTCTAGGGGACTCCAAGGCTCTCCAAGAGATGAAAAATTCCTACGAGAATTGGCAGCTGTATGGGAGCAGAGCATCTTGGGCTGAAAATCAAATCATGTTCAAGTAAGAGAGAAATTGTGAGCCACAGATTAATTCAATGCGAGTTGAGTGCCAGCGAGTTGAGTGCCAGCGACGTCAGAGCCGGCCGGGCTGCGGGCGCTGTTGGGGTGGAGAATGGCTTAGGTAATCGGAGGTAATGTTATTGTGGAGGAGACCGTAGCTAGATTACTGGAGAATACAACCCACATTATCCCTATTAATTTTAGTACTGCTTTATGGTGATAAGACTGGGACTAGCTCTGCCCTTTTCTCTGGTTAGAAATAACTTAAAATCCATATATTTAAATAATTAAGACTAAATAAATAAATATATATATATAATTAGGCAAGGGGAAGTTTAAAGTTTACTTCTATAATGTCCATCCTCGAGCAAATGCCGCCACTTTTAGCAGGTGACCCCCGCCACATCCTGCGGCGTTTGCTCACTATCTATCAGGGTCATAAAGGCAATAGAGCGACAGAGGCTATAAAGGCAATAGCATTATGTATAGTAGGGCCTAGTTATAGCTCGCAGCGCCCTAGCTATAAGGTTGCTATAAGCTAGTTATATATATATAAAGGGGGTATTTAGGTAAAGGTTATATATATAGAATATAGGAGGCTAGAGATTAAAACCTTTAAGTATATATACCTACCTTCTAGTTATATAGCTACTACCTTAATTATACTATTACCCTATTTATTATATTTAGCCTAGAAGCCTTAATAAGTTAATCTCTCTTTCTTATTAGAGTAATAGGCTATTAGTAGGTTAAGAATATTAGCACTATATAGAATAAATACCTATTTAATAGGTACTAATAACTCTAGAGTAAATATACTATATAAAGATATATTTATAGATAAATACCTACTCCTAGAGTATAAGTCTTCTTATTTAACTACCCTAGAGAATTCCTATATATTAGAGCTAGCTATTAATAATAAAGAAGCTATATTAAACTATAGCCTTATATAAATAAAGGTATAGCTATAAATTACCTAAAAAAGATATAAACTTAAGTAGCTATAGAAAAATTTATAGAAAGTAAATACCCCTTTCTAATTAGATAATACTAACTAAGGCTTTACTTCTACCTTATAAACCCCTTTTACTTAAGCCCCTATTCTTATTCCCTAGTTAGCACTAACTATACTAAGGCTATATAAATATAGTATAGTAAAGATATAGCTTAAGACTTCTATATATAAGGGGGATACCTATAAGAATCTATAGATATTCCTAGTAGATTTAAATATAGTTTTTACTATAAATTAGAATATATTTATAAATAATATAATAAAGAGTATATATACTAGTAGCTACCTAGTAAATAAGGTAAAGTAATAGTAAATATATTTTACTACTATAGATAGTTATATAGACTACTAAAGCTATACTTAGATAGAGTTTATTTAATAATTAAAAACTAAAGAAATAGATAAAAATAGTTACTACCTAAAAGCTATAAAAATATTACTAACCCTTTAGTAAGGTAAGGACTAGTTATTCTAAGTATTTATTAAGGTTTAGGGTAAGGTAAAAGTAGAATTACCTAAGCCTATACCTAAGCCTATAAGAATTACCTAGTTTATATAATACCTAAATAGTATTATAAAAAAGTAGGTATTTAGCTAAGAATACCCTATAAGTTAGAACTATTTTATAGGCTAAGAAAAAAAGGTAAAAGTAGTAATAAAAAAGGAAAAAAGGCCTTACTATAAAGATAACTAAGGAGGTAACTAATAGAAAAGGAGAAATTACTTAGCTTTACTAGAAGGTAAGTTATAAAAAGGATATTATATAAAAATAAGGGGCTTACCTATTACCTATTTTAAGTATAAAAAACTAAGCTACCTCTTAACTAAGTGCCCTAAGCTAGACTATAGTATCTACTATAGAGATAGCTATACTACTAACTAGTACTAAGGTAGTAATAACTAAGCTAAGAGCTAGTTAAACCTAAATAAGGCCCTAATTAGTTTAGTATAACCCTAGGAAAACGCTCTTAATATAATATAACTTAATAAAAATAGGTAATTAGACCTATAAATTTATATAGAAGTTAAGTTATAGTAAGATTACTACTAGGTAATAGTACTAATACTATTTAACCCTAGTACTATATATTCTTTAATTTATCTAGATATATTAATAAACCTAGACTAGGTAAATATATAACTAAGTAATAGTATACTTAAGAGTATATCTAGTAATATTATACTATATTAAGGAATTTTAAAAAAGGTAATATTAGTAAGGGATAGTATAGGATATATAAAGATATACTAAGTTAGCTACTATATTACTAATAGTAGTAAAAAGCTAGTGCTAGGTATTAACTAGGTAAGATAATATAAACCTATTATAATATTATAGGGGAAAAGACTTTAGAGATACCCTATAATAAAGGAATATATCTTATTAGTAATAGGGTTATAGGATAGATAGCGTGTAGAGAAATGCTTATTAGTTATTATTGAAAATGGAAGGGAATCTGTACTAGAGGGATAGGAAGACCTCCCTAGTAGATTCTAACGCGGCGGCTTCTAGATTCACTATAATACGACGATTCTTCAAGATATAGAGCTTTAATAGTTAAATATAGTAGATTTCAGCTAGACGAACGATCTGACAAGCAATGAGAGGATTTTCTAAGTCCCCTTATAGACCTACTAACCATATTAACGGAAGGGGGTCGCTAGCCGGGCCTTAGGAGCTATTTTTTATTTTCCGTAAAATTCATTTATATGTGAAAAGTAAAAAATCGACTCACGACCATATAATCTAGCCACCCACGTGCACTAACTAAGCAATCTAATAAGCAACCCTATAAATAAAATACATCATTAAATCCAGAAAAAATTAAGGATTCAAACAGTATAAGTCAGCCTTTTATATAACTACTAGTTCCCTAGTTACAGTCGATTTTTGCTTCCCTATAGGGTAGCCTAGTCGGCTTAGTCATACAAGCCTGTGGGTTGGTTGTGTGCAGGAGCGCAGGTCACAGCCAAAGCTGGCCACAGCCAACAACGCTGCAGGCAACGCCTCGTAACCAACGTTGCAACAACGCAACTAGGCAACTAGTGGGCCTATAAAATAGTGCTATAAATAGCATAATTTTAACAGTTATAGTAATACTCCCCCCCTAGTTAATAGGTCTAATTAAGTGTATAGCCTTTATTAGAGATATACTAAAAGAGTAAAAACTAAGTAGTATCTATATAATAATAAATCTATTTAATACTATTTATAAGGTAGCCCTCCTAGAAGTTTATATAGAGTTTAAGGATATATTCTTAAGCTATAAAGCTAGCACCCTCCCTAAATTAGGTAGGTAGATATATATAATTAAATTAGAAGAAGGAAAAACACTACCCTAGGGACCTATATATAACCTAGCTAAGAAAGAGCTATAGGTGCTCTATAAGTACCTAGTAAGTGTGTAGGAATAAGGTTAGATCTAAAGATCTATTAGTCTAGTAGGTACCCTAATCCTATTTATACTAAAGAAAGGGGGAAAATTATAACTATATATAGATTATAGGGGCCTAAATAAGATTATAGTTAAGGATAAGGCCCCTTTACCCCTAATTCTAGAAATCTTAGATTAGCTAAGAGATATAAAGATCTTTATAAAGTTAGACCTTAAAGATATATACTATTAGCTATATATCTATAAGAGAGATAAGTAGAAGATAGCCTTTTAGTGTAGATATAGTTACTTTAAGTATCTTATAATACTATTTAGGCTTATTAATATACCTACTACCTTCTAAGAATATATTAATATAGCTTTAGAAGGTCTTATAGATATTATCTATATTATCTACCTTAATAATATCCTAATATATAGTAGTAATATCTTAGAGTATAAGAATTATATTAAGTAGGTTCTTAAGAGGCTTTAAAGCACTAATCTTTTTATTAACCTAGATAAGTGCTAATTCTTTATTAAGGAAGTTAAATTCCTTAGTTATATAATCTCCCTAGAAGGAATCTTAATAGACCCTAGTAGAGTTAAAGTAATTATAATATAGCTAATACCTATCTATATATTTAATATCTAATCTTTTCTAGGATTTACTAGTTTCTATAGGCACTTTATTAAGAATTATAGTAAAATTATTATCCTATTAACTAACTATCTATAAGGGAAATAACTAGTAAAGTTTAAGCTAGAGCCCTATAAGCTAGTAGTGTTTAGAGAATTATAAAAGTAATTCTAGGAGGCACTAATTTTAGTATATTTTAATCTAGTATTACTATTATAAGTTAAGACTAATACCTCTAGATATATAATTAGAGCTATCCTTATAATATTAGTGCTAGGTTACTAGTACCCTATAGCGTTTATATTAAGGAAGTTAAAGGACACTAAATTATACTATATAATACTAGATATAGAGTTACTAGTAATTTAGGAGGCCTTTTAAACTTAGAGGTATTCCCTTACTTACTTAGCTTACCTAGTAAAAGTAATAATAGATTACTTAAACTATAAATACCTTATTTTAAAGCCTAAGCTAATAAGCTAGTAGGTTACTATATTAGATAAGCTATACCTATTTAACTTTATTATTAAATACTAGGTAGGTAAGCTAAATCCTACTAATACTCTATTATAGAGATTAGATTATATTAGTAAGGAAAGGAAAGCTAAGGTATTTATATCTTAATTACTAACCTTCCTTACTAAGTTTACTACTATTAGGCTATAGGGATATTATAATAAGTATAGTACTATTACTAGTCTAGTAAAGCTATAGTATATTAGGTTTATAATTAATAAGTAATATAAGAGTAGTAGTAACTTTATTAATACCCTATATCTAAGATTACTACTTATTAATAATATAGTAAGAAGTCTAATAGTAGGTAGGAGAACCTCTATAAAGTTAATCTCTACTAGGCTAATTAGATAGTTTATAGGTATTACTAAAGAGCTATAGGCTTATAGTAGTATTATAGTAAGAATCTTAGTAGTTTAGAGAACCTTTATAATATTAAACTCTACTATTAGGAGTAAGGTATAGGAATTAGAAGCCCTAATTCTAGTCTTATTATTAGAAGTATAATAAGGGGATGCCTTTATAGTGTAGTAAAAGTTATTACTAATAAGTAGTAACTCTAGTGCATTAGGACTATAGTTAATTAGTCCCTCTAAGCTAGAGGCTAAAGGGTTATAAATATAAACTAGGGTGCCCTCTAAGTTACTAATATATAATAATTAAGTTTTTATTCTATAAGGTATATAAAAAGAAGTCTTACTATTAACCTATAATAATCCTATAGTAGGTTATTAGGGGGTTAGTAGAACCCTTTATTAAATTATAGGCTAATATTACTAGCTATTAATAAAGAAGGATATTAAGTTATATATATAGACTTATATTAATTACTAAGTTTTAAAGCTAAGGTTATATAAACCTTATAGCAAGTTAGCTATACTACTAGTGCCTAATTACCCTTTCTAAGAATTATTAATAAACTTTATTATAGGCTTACTGCTAGTAAAGGATTAGAAGTATTAGATATATAATATAATACTAGTTATTATAGACTAATTTTTAAAGTATAGTATTTATATACTAGTGTCTATATACCTATTTAGTAATAGGCTAGCTATAGTGTTGTCAGGGTCACAGAGGCAATAGAGCGACAGAGGCTATGAAGGCGATAGCATTATGTACAGTAGGGCCTAGTCGTGGCTCGCAGCGCCCTAGCTGCGAGGTTACCGTAAGCTAGTCACGTGCACGTAGAGGGGGTATTTAGGCAAAGGTTATACACATAGAATATAGGAGGCTAGAGATTAAAACCTTTAAGTATATACACCTACCTTCTAGCTCTATAGCTACTACCTTAATTATACTATTACCCTATTTATTATATTTAGCCTAGAAGCCTTAATAAGTTAATCTCTCTTTCTTATTAGGGTAATAGGCTATTAGTAGGTTAAGGATATTAGTACTATATAGAATAAATACCTATTTAATAGGTACTAATAACTCTAGAGTAAATACGCTATATAAAGATATATTTATAGATTAATACCTACTCCTAGAGTATAAGTCTTCTTATCTAACTACCCTAGAGAATTCCTATATATTAGAGCTAGCTATTAATAATAAAGAAGCTATATTAAACTATAGCTTTATATAAGTAAAGGTATAGCTATAAATTACTTAAAAAAGATATAAACTTAAGTAGCTATAGAAAAATTTATAGGAAGTAAATACCCCTCTCTAATTAGATAACACTAACTAAGGCTTTACTTCTACCCTATAAACCCCCCTACTTAAGCCCCTATTCTTATTCTCTAGTTAGCACTAACTATACTAGGGCTATATAGATATAGTATAGTAAAGATATAGCTTAAGACTCCTATATATAAGGGGGATACCTATAAGAATCTATAGATATTCTTAGTAGATTTAAATATAGTTTTTACTATAGATTAGAATATATTTATAAATAATATAATAAAGGTTATATATACTAGTAGCTACCTAGTAAATAAGGTAAAGTAATAGTAGATATATTTTACTACTATAGATAGTTATATAAACTACTAGAGCTATACTTAGATAGAGTTTATATAATAGTTAAAAACTAGAGGAATAGATAAAGATAGTTACTACCTAGAAGCTATAGGAATACTACTAACCCTTTAGTAAGGTAAGAACTAGTTATTCTAAGTATTTATTAAGGTTTAGGGTAAGGTAGAAGTAAAATTACCTAAGCCTATACCTAAGCCTATAAGAATTACCTAGTTTATATAGTGCCTAAATAGCACTATAAAGAAGTAGGTATTTAGCTAAGAATACCCTATAAGTTAGAACTATCTTATAGGCTAAGGGAAGAAGGTAAAAGTAGTAATAAAAGAGAAAAAAGAGCCTTACTATAAAGGTAACTAAGGAGGTAACTAATAGAAAAGAAGGAATTACTTAGCTTTACTAGAAGGTAGGTTATAGGAAGGATACTATATAGAAATAGGGGGCTTGCCTATTACCTATTTTAAGTGTAAGAAACTAGGCTACCTCTTAACTAAGTACCCTAAGCTAGATTATAGTATCTACTATAGAGATAGCTATACCACTAACTAGCACTAAGGTAGTGGTAACTAAGCTAAGGGCTAGTTAAACCTAAATAAGGCCCTAATTAGCTTAGTGTAACCCTAGGAAAACACTCTTAATATAATATAACTTAATAAGAATAGGCAATTAGACCTATAAATTTATATAGAAGTTAAGTTATAGTAAGATTACTACTAGGTAGTAGTACTAACACTATTTAACCCTAGCGCTATATATTCTTTAATTTATCTAGATATATTAATAGACCTAGACTAGGCAAATATATAACTAAGTAATAGTATGCTTAAGAGTGTGTCTAGTAATATTATACTATATTAAGGAATTTTAAAAAAGGTAATATTAGTAAGGGATAGTATAGGATATATAAAGATATGCTAAGTTAGCTACTATATTACTAATAGTAGTAAAAAGCTAGTGCTAGGTATTAACTAGGTAAGATAATATAAACCTATTATAATATTATAGGGGAAAAGACTTTAGAGACACCCTATAATAAAGGAATATATCTTATTAGTAATAGGGTTATAGGATAGATAGCGCGCGGAGAAATGCTTATTAGTTATAGTAATGCTTCCCCCCTGGTTAATAGGTCTAATTAAGCGCGTGGCCTCTATTAGGGATATACTAAAAGAGTAAAAACTAAGTAGTGTCTATATAATAATAGATCTATCTAATACTATTTATAAGGTAGCCCTTCTAGAAGTCTATATAGAGTTTAAGGATATATTCTTAAGCTATAAGGCTAGCACCCTCCCTAGATTAGGTAGGTGGATATATGTGATTAAATTAGAAGAAGGAAAAACACTACCCTAGGGACCTATATATAACCTAGCTAAGAAAGAGCTATAGGTACTTGTGAGGCCCCTCACAACATGACCCACGCGCATGCGTGCACCGCAGCGCCAGAGCACCGCGGAGCCCGACACTAGAAGGAAGGGCTAGGTCTATGTAATATTAGTAAGCCGCTAGCTATAAACCCATGACTTATACACATATTACACTTAGACCTAGCAAGCTTTAGTTAATATATAAGTGCACCTTATATCCTTTTACCTAGCTACCTTTATTCTTATAATTCTAAAGCTTCTACTACTAGCTACCTAAGAGTAATATAGGGCTAAGAACTACCTAATTAATCTAAGTAATATTAGATAATAACTAAAGTTAATTAAATAAGGGTAGTATTACTACTAAAGACACACTATATTCTATAGGAACTAGGACTAAACCTAGACCCTCTAATATTAGGGCTAATACTATAGTAATAAATAAGCAAATTACTTAGCTTAAGAAACTTAAAGAACTATAGAAATAAGAGTAAGAGCTTATTAATCTTCTATAGCTAGGTAGAGGGAAAGAGAAGATAAAAAGGCAGTAAAGATCTAGTTCCTTCTTTAGTAATAGCTACTAAGAGGTTAAAGTTAGGAATATTACTAACCTCTAATACCCTATAAACCTATAGAAGTATAAAATATAGATAAATAATCTAAACTATACCTTTAATAGGGCAAAGTAAAAATATTAGTGTGATTACTAAAAAATCCTCTTTACACTTAACTATATATATAGTAATTATAGGGTAAGATAGGACTAATACCTTAATAAATAGATAGCTAATAACTAAAGCGATCTTAAAGATAACTAGGATACATTTAAGACCTAGACTCTTACACTACTCTAAGATACTACTAACCGCAATGCCTAAATGTCAGGGTCACAGAGGCAATAGAGCGACAGAGGCTATGAAGGCGATGGCATTATGTACAGTAGGGCCTAGTCGTGGCTCGCAGCGCCCTAGCTGCGAGGTCGCCGCGAGCTAGTCACATGCACGCAGAGGGGGTATTTAGGCAAAGGTTGTACATATAGAATATAGGAGGCTAGAGATTAAAACCTTTAAGCACACATACCTACCTTCTAGTCACATAGCTACTACCTTAATTATACTATTACCCTATTTATTATATTTAGCCTAGAAGCCTTAATAAGTTAATCTCTCTTTCCTATTAGGGCAATAGGCTATTAGTAGGTTAAGGATATTAGCACTATGTAGAATAAACACCTGTTTAATAGGTACTAATAACTCTAGAGCAAACACGCTATGTAAAGATATATTTATAGATTAATACCCGCTCCTAGAGCGTAAGTCTTCTTATCTAACCACCCTAGAGAATTCCTATATATTAGAGCTAGCTATTAATAATAAAGAAGCTATATTAAACTATAGCTTTATATAAGCAGAGGCATAGCTATAAATTACCTAAAAAAGATATAAACTTAAGCAGCTATAGAAAAATTTATAGGAAGTGGATACCCCTCCCTAATTAGATAACACTAACTAAGGCTCTACTTCTACCCTACAAACCCCTCCTACTTAAGCCCCTATCCCTATTCCCTAGTTAGCACTAACCACACTAGGGCTATATAGATATAGCATAGCAAAGACATAGCTTAAGACTCCTATGTATAAGGGGGATACCTATAAGAATCTATAGATATTCCTAGCAGATTTAAATGTGGTTTTCACTATGGATTAGAACATGTTTATAAATAACATAATAAAGGTTACATACGCTAGTAGCTACCTAGTAGATAAGGCAAAGTAATAGTAGATATGTTTTACTGCTATAGATAGTTACATAGACTACTAGAGCTACACTTAGATAGAGTTTGTGTAATAGTTAAAAACCGGAGGAATAGACAAAGATAGTCACCGCCTAGAAGCTATAGGAACGCTATTAACCCTCTAGTAAGGTAAGGACTAGTTATTCTAAGTATTTATTAAGGTTTAGGGTAAGGCAGAAGTAGAATTACCTAAGCCTATACCTAAGCCTATAAGAATTACCTGGTTTATACAGTGCCTAAATAGCACTATAAAGAAGTAGGTGTTTAGCTAAGAATACCCTATAAGTTAGAACTATCTTATAGGCTAAGGAAAGAAGGTAAAAGTAGCGATAAAAGAGGAAAAAGGGCCCTACTATAAAGGTAACTAAGGAGGTAACTAATAGAAGAGGAGGAATTACTTAGCT
Source organism: Epichloe elymi (assembly GCA_023658475.1). Lineage (NCBI taxonomy): Eukaryota > Fungi > Ascomycota > Sordariomycetes > Hypocreales > Clavicipitaceae > Epichloe > Epichloe elymi. Next base: position 2,075,467 of record CP098273.1, on the reverse strand, counting down.
TTACTAGAAGGCAGGTTATAGGAAGGACGCCATGTAGAAATAGGGGGCTTGCCTATTACCTATTTTAAGTATAAAAAACTAGGCTACCTCTTAACTAAGTGCCCTAAGCTAGACTATAGTATCTACCATAGAGGTAGCCACACTACTAACTAGCACTAAGGCAGCGGCAACTAAGCTAAGGGCTAGTTAAACCTAAATAAGGCCCTAATTAGCTTAGTGTAACCCTAGGAAAACGCTCTTAACATAACATAACTTAATAAGAATAGGCGATTAGACCTATAAATTTATATAGAAGTTAAGTTATAGTAAGATTACCGCTAGGTAGTAGTACTAACGCTATTTAACCCTAGCGCTATATATTCTTTAATTTATCTAGATATGTTAATAGACCTAGACTAGGTAAATGTATAACTAAGTAATAGCACACTTAAGAGTGCGTCTAGTAATATTATACTATATTAAGGAATTTTAAAAAAGGTAATATTAGTAAGGGATAGCATAGGATACGTAAAGATATGCTAAGTTAGCTACTATATTACTAATAGTAGCGAAAAGCTAGTGCTAGGCATTAACTAGGCAAGATAATATAAACCTGTTATAATATTATAGGGGAAAAGACTTTAGAGACACCCTATAACAAAGGAATGTATCTTATTAGCAATAGGGTTATGGGATAGATAGCGCGCGGAGAAATGCTTATTAGTCGCGGTAATGCTTCCCCTCTAGTTAATAGGTCTAATTAAGCGCGTGGCCTCTATTAGGGACACGCTAAAAGAGCAGAAACTAAGTAGTATCTATATAATAATAGATCTATCTAACGCTATTTATAAGGTAGCCCTCCTAGAAGTCTATATAGAGTTTAAGGATATGTTCTTAAGCCATAAGGCTAGCACCCTCCCTAGATTAGGTAGGTGGATATATGTAATTAAATTAGAAGAAGGGAAAACACCGCCCTGGGGACCTATATATAACCTAGCTAAGAAAGAGCTGTAGGTGCTCTGTGAGTACCTAGTGAGTGCGTAGGAATGAGGTTGGATCCGAAGATCCGTTAGTCTAGTAGGTGCCCTAATCCTATTTATGCTAAAGAAAGGGGGAAAATTATAACTATACGTGGATTATAGGGGCCTAAATAAGATCATAGTTAAGGATAAGGCCCCTTTGCCCCTAATTCCGGAAATCTTAGATTAGCTAAGAGGTACAAAGATCTTCATAAAGTTAGACCTTAAAGATGCGTACTATTAGCTATATATCCGCAAGGGAGATAAGTGGAAGACAGCTTTTTAGTGTAGATACGGTTACTTTAAGTATCTCGTGATGCTATTCGGGCTTGTTAATGCGCCTGCTACCTTCTAAGAATATATTAATATAGCTTTAGAAGGTCTTATAGATGTTATCTACATCGTCTACCTTAATAACATCCTAATATATAGTAGTAATGTCTTAGAGCATAAGAATCACATTAAGCAGGTTCTTAAGAGGCTTTAAAGCGCTAATCTTTTTATTAACCTAGATAAGTGCTAATTCTCCGTTAAGGAAGTTAAATTCCTTAGTTACATAATCTCCCTAGAAGGAATCTTAATAGACCCTAGTAGAGTTAAAGTAATTATAACGTGGCTAATACCTATCTATGTGTTTAATATCTAATCTTTCCTAGGATTTACTAGTTTCTACAGGCGCTTTGTTAAGTATTATAGTAAAATTATTATCCTATTAACTAACTATCTATAAGGGAAATAACTAGTAAAGTTTAAGCTAGAGCCCTATGAGCTAGTGGCGTTTAGAGAACTATAAAAGCGATTCTAGGAGGCACTAATTTTAGTGTATTTTAATCTAGCGCTACTGTTATAAGTTAAGACTAATGCCTCCGGACACGCGATTAGAGCTATCCTTATAATGTTAGTGCTAGGTTACTGGCACCCTATAGCATTTATATTAAGGAAGTTAAAGGACGCTAAATTACGCTATGTAACGCCAGACGCAGAGCTGCTAGCGATTTAGGAGGCCTTTTAAACTTAGAGGCATTACCTTGCTTACTTAGCTTACCTAGTAAAAGTAATAATAGATTACTTAAACCATAAATACCTTATTTTAAAGCCTAAGCTAATAAGCCGGCAGGTTACTGTGTTAGATAAGCTATACCTATTTAACTTTATTATTAAACACTAGGTAGGTAAGCTAAATCCTGCTAATACTCTATCATAGAGATCGGATTATATTAGTAAGGAAAGGAAAGCTAAGGCGTTTATATCTTAGTTACTAACCTTCCTTACTAAGTTCGCTGCTATTAGGCCACGGGGGCGCTATAATAAGTGTGGTACCACTACTAGTCTAGCAAAGCTATAGCGTGTTAGGTTTATAATTAGTAAGTAGCGTGAGAGCGGTAGTAACTCTATTAATACCCCGCGTCTAAGATTACCGCCTATTAATAGCATAGCGAGAAGTCTAATAGTAGGTAGGAGAACCTCTATGAAGTTAATCTCCACTAGGCTAATTAGATAGTTTATAGGCGCTGCTAAAGAGCTATAGGCTTATAGTAGTGTTATAGCAAGAATCTTAGCGGTTTAGAGAACCTCTGTGATATTAAACTCCGCTATTGGGAGCGAGGCACGGGAATTAGAAGCCCTAATTCTAGTCTTATTATTAGAAGCGTAATAAGGGGATGCCTTTATAGCACAGCGGAAGTCGTTGCTAATGAGTGGTGACTCTGGTGTGTTAGGACTATGGTTAATTAGTCCCTCTAAGCTAGAGGCTAAAGGGTTATAGATATAGACTAGGGTGCCCTCTGAGTTACTAATATATAATAATTAAGTTTTTGTTCTATAAGGTATGTGAAAAGAAGTCTTACTATTAACCTATAATAATCCTGTAGTAGGTTATTAGGGGGTTAGCAGAACCCTCTATTAAATTACGGGCTAATATTACTAGCTGTTAATAAAGAAGGACGTTAAGTCATATATATAGACTTGCGTTAATTATTAAGTTTTAAAGCTAAGGTTGCATAAACCTTACGGCAAGTTAGCTACGCTGCCGGTGCCTAATTGCCCTTTCTAAGAATTATTAATAGACTTTATCACAGGCTTGCTGCTAGTGAAGGATTAGAAGCATTAGATATATAACGCAATACTAGTTATTATAGACTGATTTTTAAAGTATAGTATTTATATACTAGTGTCCACATGCCTATCTAGCAATAGGCTAGCTATAGTGTTCCTAGAAAACATTTTTAAGGACTATAGTGCCCTAGAAGGTATTATTATAGACTAAGGGTTAATATTTACTAGCGGATTCTAGAGGATATTCTGCTACCTAATTATAATAAAGCGGTGACTAAGCACCGCGTTCTACCCCTAAATAGACGGATAGATAGAGCAATTAAACTAGGTTCTTAAGCACTATCTAAGAGCCTATGTGTACGCTAAATAGGATAACTAGGTAGAATATCTGCTAATAGCATAGTTTGCCTATAACATAAGTAAGCATAGTAGTCACGGCCTAACGCTAGCGGAGGCGCTATATAGGTATAACCTAAGGGGACCACACTAGGCTGTCCTAATGCCTAATTTAGTGAATAACTAGGTAGAAAATAGAGTCTTAGAACTAAGATAGAGATACTTAGAGATTAAGCAGCTACTAAGTAATGCATAAGTATAGCAAAAGAAGTACTATAATTATAAGAGAATGCTAATAGAGTTTAAGGTTAGAGATTATATGTTACTATTAATAAAAAATATTAACCTAAGATGCCTAAGCTAAAAGCTCGCTGCGAAGTACCTAGGGCCCTATAAGATTAAAAAGGTAGTTAGTAATTATAGCTTAGCCTATTAATTATAATTACTAGCTGGCTTAAGACTTTATAATGTGTTTAATATTATAAGCCTTAAACCCTTTAAAGGGGACCCTACTAGCTATATAGACGCGTCCTTACTATAAGATAATGTTAAAGATAATAAAGAAGAGTTCGAAGTTAAGAGAATTATTTCGCATTGCTATAATGGAAAACAACGTAAATACCTAGTAAAGTGGAAAGGCTATAATAGTTTAGAAAATTTGTAGGTGTTAAAAAGGGATTTTATCACAAAGGATATTATAAATAATTATAAGCGGTAATTAAGTAGCTAGTTTATAGAGATATAATTACTTTAGCAAATTAGCACGTAAATGTCCTATAATACAAGTTATATTCTTCTTAAAGCAAAAAACTACCTTATAGCTATCTAGTATCTACTGTTCTATTATTATATTAGTAGCCGCATTTTTGTCTATAGTAGCTATAGGAGCCTTATTATTAGAAGACTCCTCCTTATCCCTATAAATAAATATATAAAGCTCTTTAGGGAGCTTAGAGGGGCTAATGTAGGCAGGGATATTAGAAGTAAACTTAGCAAACTAGTAGCAAGTTAGTAAATTAAAAGCTATGCCTAAAACAATAAGATATTACTATTAGAGTATGCTAGGTAATAAAGCATAGGCTATTCGCAATATTAATCTATACCTTAAGGTTTATGGCATTAAATAGCTACGATATCATAGCGCGCTTGTTAGCATTAGCCTCACGCGTAGCCTTAGCGGTTAATCAAGCCTGGCGAACACATCCATGTTAATTAGTATTTTTTATAGCTAGGAGGGCGTTATATAACTTGCGTTTAGCCTGCATAAGACCCTAGTAATAAGTTAGCTATAACTAAGTTATTAGAGTTAATGTTCTTACCGGATACTTATAATATTAAATACCTTCTAGGATATTTCTTATTATCTTAAATAACTTATAATATAATTTTATAATTTAGGCAGGACACTAGTAGTGTATTAGTTATCTAGAAGTAGTTTCTATTAGAAAGGTACTTACGCTAATATATAATTTATTATTTTTTACATAATAAGCGCACTTAGAGGAATTTCCTAGCTAAAGTTAGTAATAAGAAAGCAGTAAGTAAGTAGCTTAGTTATACTAGGAGAATAATAACACTTATTAGGAATAGGTTTCCTATTAATAATATATTATAGCTTACCACTATTATCTTTAGGCGCAATCTACTAGATAGTAGCCTACTAACTATAGCGTAGATATAGGATCTTAATACTACTATTCAGTAAGTTAGCTACTATAACACTGTAAGTAAGAGGCAAAACTTATATAGTAGTCTTAGAAGCTTAGGATACCTATTTATAAGGAGATTTTTCTAGGGTAGGAGCTAAGGGACTAGGAGTTACTAGGTAGATAGCAGATATAGCGAACTAGCTATAAGTTAGCAGCGAGTAAGCGAGGAAGCAGGGTAGTAAGAGACTAATAATAAAGGAGCTTAGAAGTAAGAGCTAGGAATAATATAATCCTAGGTAAGGTTAGTGACTACTAAGTAATAGTAGCGGGAGCGCTACTATAGGGCTAGTAGGGCTAACTTATAATTTACGCGGAGTAATTAAGAAGGATAAAGAAGAAAGGAAAAGATAAAGGGGGGGAAATCCGGGCTCTTTTATATTAACTACAGCCCCTTAAGTGATCTACATGGGTAGTAAAAGTAAGCTATAGGTTAAAGAGTTAGCGTCACGGCTGCTAACGGTAAGAATTACAGCTAGTTACACATACCTAGCGAGTTCGCAGTAACTTCGCTAGAACTCACAGTTAAACTCACTTAGACATATAGTGTCCGATACCCTATCTATTCAACCTAATTAGAAAATTTAACATAGGGTATTCACTTCTATAGAAACCACAATAAAGATAACATAAGCATTCATAAAGTAACTCTATAGCTACGATTATATAGCAATTAAGAGCTTATAAGTAAGGTAGGGAATAATCCGTAACCTATGTTAATAGGGCTATTATGTCTCCCCGCGTATTGCGTTATAACGCGAAAAGTTATTTAGATTCACGTAGGAAATTAAGATAGCAAGTTTACACTAACTAGGTAGCTAGTTATAATTAAGGGCGATTGTAAAGGAGAGGGGGAACTATATTAGGGTTATAGAGGCAATAAAGCAACAGAGGCTATAAAGGCAATAGCATTATATACAGTAGGGCCTAGTTATAGCTCGCAGCGCCCTAGCTACGAGGTCGCCGCGAGCTAGTTATATACACGTAGAGGGGGTATTTAGGCAAAGGTCGCACATATAGAATATAGGAGGCTAGAGATTAAAACCTTCAAGCACACACACCTACCTTCTAGTCATATAGCTGCTACCTTAATCATACCATCACCCTGTTCATCATATTCGGCCCAGAAGCCTTAACACTAAATAGCTATATAGCTAGAGAACGCAAAGTAACGTAAGGGCTAGAGTCCTATTAAATTTAGTATCTACCTAGATTTACTAGAGAAATACCTAGAAAGAGCCACTAAAAAGTTATAAGCTCTTATATTCTTTATAAAACTACTCCCTAACCTATAAGACTAGATTAACCTATATGCCTTTATTATAGGAAAGGTATAAGAGGAGGTTATATAACTCGCTTAGTAACTCTAGGAGGCTATACTAAAGAGCAAGCAAAAGTCTAAGTATTTAGAAGATAAGGGCCTAAATAAGGCTCCCTAACATCATAGATATAACTTTCTATAAGGCAGAAGGTCTAATAAAGATTAGAAGGATAAGGACTAAGAGAAGTCTTCTACTACCTATCTAAATAACTGTAAACCTAGGTATAAAAGGCAGTGTTTTAACTATAATAGTATAGAGTACCTTATAAATAGATATAATAAGCTAAAGAAGGAGCAATAAGACCTAGAAAACTCCCTAAGGTAGAAGTAGATACCCTTACCTCTACCTTAAACACTAAGGTACTAATAGGGTATTAATTTTATACACTAGTTACTATTTATAGGCATATAGATATTAAAATAGCAGTGGATCTTAATAGTTACGCTAAGATTAATATTATTAGCGCTAAATTTATATAAGCCTATAAACTTAACTAAGCTAAGGCTATAGTACCTATTATTAAGGTAGTAGGGGCCCTTATAGTTCCCTAATATAGTGTCTATAAGGTCCCTATTATAATTAAAGACTTAAGAGAAGAAGAAAAGGACCTTAAGCTACTGTGTGTAGCTATTAATAGGGACCTAAGAACTAAGGGAAGCCCTATATTAATTAGGATATATACACTTACTAAGGAATATATCTACCTTTACCTATACTTATAAGAGTAGTGGTTTAAGAAAAGAAAAAAGGCCTTTTTACTTATAACTCCCTGTAAATTTATAAAGGTTATATATAATAAGACTATTATATATACTATTAATAGGGTTATAGAAGATAAGTTTATTACCCTTAGAGATAAAGAAGAGGTAAAGGCATATAGAACTATTAAAGATATCCCCTAGGAACTATATAAGTTTAAAGATATGTTTATATTAGATAAGGCAGGAAGCTTGCCTTTAAGAAAGACCACTAATCACGCAATTAATCTAATACCAGGGGCCACACCCCTATATAGACTAATTTACCCCCTTTCCTAAGGCAAATTAAAGGAACTTTACAAATATATTAATAAGAACCTATAGAAGGGCTAGATAAGACTATTAAAGAGCCCTACAGGCATGCCTATTCTATTTATACTAAAGAAAGATAGTACACTCTAATTATACATGGACTACTAGGGTCTTAATAGGGTAATATAGAAGAATTACTATGCTCTCCCCCTGATTTTAGAGATCCTAGACTAGTGCTAAGGAGCTTGCTTTTTCTTAAAAATTAATATTAAAGATGCTTATTATAGAATCTAGATTAAAGGGGGTAATAAATAGAAGACCACGTTCCACATGTGTTATAGGCACTATAAATATCTTATAATGCCTTTTAGGTTAATAAATGCCCTAGCCACGTTCTAGAACTATATCTATAAAGCGCTTCATAGGCTAGTTAACACTATTTATATAGTATATCTAGATAATATCCTTATCTTTTTAAAAACATAAGAGGAGCACACTATATATATTAAAGAAGTCCTAGGGCATATAAGAGAGGTGGAATTATATATAAAACCCTCTAAATATAAGTTTTACTAAGAGTTAGTGGAGTTCCTAGGGTTTATTCTCTCTATTAATAGGATCTTAATAGATACCTACTAAGTTACTACTATTTAGGATTAGAAAGAACCTATAAGCTTTAAGGATATATAATCCTTCCTAGGGTTCTATAACTTTTACTAATAGTTTATCTATAGATACTCTAGGATTATAGCACTACTGCACGCATTAATAAAGGGCAGTTAAAATAGCATCTAGACTAGGAGGTTTATATTTAGGGTAAGAGAATAGGTAGCGTTTTGCTAGCTAAAAGACGCCTTTTAGTAGGCTCCTCTTCTCTATTATTATAACCTAAGTTAACCGGTGCGTATTAAGATAGATACCTTAATCTTCGCAATAGTAGGGATCCTATTATAATAAGATAACAAGGGCCACTAGCACCCTATAGCCTTTTAGTTAAGGAAGTTTACTAACGCTAAACAAAACTATAGTATACCTAACTAAGAGCTACTTACTATAGTTAAGTTATTTAAACACTAGTAATATTATATTAAAGGCATAGAGACCCTAGTAGAAGTCCTATTAGACTACTATAACCTATAGACCTTTATAAAGTAATAGAAGCTAAATAGAAGATAGGCTAGATAGTGTATATTCCTATGCCCACTAAACTTTATAATTAAGCATAGACTAGGGAAAAGTAACCCCGTAGATACGCTATTAAGAAGGTCTAATTATAAGAGCGAACCCCTAATAAATAAGGCACTTCTACTAGAACTTAAGAAAAAGTTAGTAGCTACTAAAGAAGTAGTAGAAGAAGAGATACTAATATATTAAAGAAGATATAGTAAGATACCTTTAGGGGAGGAAAATGCCCTAGTCTTTATAGAGAGGCGTGGCAAGACGCCTTTAGGGGAGGAAAATACCCTAGCCCCTATAGTAAAGGCTAGATTAGCTATGTTAAGAGGCTAGTTAGCCACTATAGATCTAGTAAAAGGTTAGCTAAATAAAGGGGATTTCTAGGAGAAGGTAGCGTGTGTCTAGGACGCTAGTATAGTATAAGAGATCTAGGGGGCTATTATATCACTAGATCCCTACTAATCTAGCCTAAATAAACTATTAGTGTAGCTACTATAGAAGGCCTAAAGCTAAGATCTAGACCTATAGAGGTAGAGTAAAGAGATTAATTCCCTAGAGAGAGGGAAAGCTAGTCTATAGTTATATAGCGTAAGGGGTTTCCTAATATATAAAGACTAGGTAGTTATTCCCTAAGAGCCTACCTTATAATAGGAGCTTCTATAGCTATACTATAATAATCCGCTAGCGGGTTACTTTAGGACTAAGCAAACGCTTAAGCTATTAAAGCGCTACTTTTAGTAGCTAGCTATAAATAAGTCTATATTAGACTATATTATAAGCTATAGGATGTGTTAGTAAATAGTTACTAGAAGGCATTACCTATATAGGAGTCTTAAATTACTACTAATACTAGAGTAACTATAGGTAGAAATCTTAATAGACTTTATTATAGGATTGCCTATTATATAAGCAGGCAAATAAGAAACTAATATAATCCTAGTGATTATAGACTAATATACTAAGTACTCTATCTTCCTACCTATAATAACTATAATTAACGTAGCTAAGTTAGCGGAACTTTTCTATAAGGAGATTAAGCTATAATTTAGGCTACTAAAGGGTATTATATCTAATAGAGAATCCATTTTTATAAGCTAATTCTAGTTAGACCTATGCTACCTATTATATATAAAACATAGGCTTTCTATAGCATTTTACCCCTAAACTAATAGGTAAACTAAGAGAACTAACTAGGTACTAGAGCATTACCTATAATGCTTTGCTTCTAAAAACCAGTAGATATAGCCTAAGCTACTCCTAGTTATATAATTTGCCTATAATAATATAGTAAATAGAACTATAGGCCACTTACCTAACTATATACTTATAGGGTACTTACTAGAGTTTTAGCTAGCCCTTAGGGATAAGGTTATAGAAGGGGAGGTGCTAGAGGCTTATACTTATATTATAAAGTTATATAAAGTTAGGGAGTAGCTAAAGTAAAACTAGGTAAAAGCTACTAAATCCTAGGTAAAGTACTATAATAAATATTACTAACCGCTTACTCTTAAAAAAGGTAACCTAGTACTACTATTAGTAAAGAATATATAGCTTAAGGAAGTAAAATAAAAGCTAACCCCTAGGTTTATTAGACTATTTTAGGTACTTAATATTATTAGTAAGTAAGTATATTAGCTTACACTACTAGAAAAATATAGTAGGTTATATAATATATTCTATATTAGCCTACTAGAGCCTTAGACCTATTATAAGAATATAAATAAAGAAAAAATACTAATACCTAACCTTAAGGATAAAGATAATAAATATAAAGTTAAGGAGGTTAAGGAATATAGAAAGACCTATAAAGGTAATAAATACCTAGTAAAGTAGAAGGGTTAGCTAAGTAAATATAACTAGTGGGTTCCTATTAAAGATATAGAAGGAGCTTAGTATATAATTTAGGTATTCCACTAGAATAAGTTAAGGGAAAAGGATAGTAATATATAAGTAAGTTATAGGCAAAAGAGTATAAAGTTCCTATAAGAAAGGCATAGCCTTACTAGCCACTATAATACGCCTAATAAAAAAAAATAACTAAACTATATATAAAAATAAAAGAAAAAAATATAAAAGAATAAAATAAAGGAAACTATCTATAGCTTTAGGAGAGTTAATAGAAATCCCTCTATAGTTGCCCCTTTATAGCTAAAGACTTAGCCCCTATAGACTATATACTTAGCATTGTTCTTATCCGCTGTGACTGCCTCCCTTATTCTATAATAAAAATAATGTAATACTATTCCCTAGGTAATAAATCCTAGATTGCTTAGCCTTAGCCGTAAAACTATTGCTGTATTCTATATAGTAAGGAGTTATAGATAGTTAGCCTACTAAAATATTAGCAAATAGACAGCAAAATAGGGCTAAGATATAACCTATTATCCCTAGGACTAGAGCTAGGTTTATAGTAACTATAAGGGTTTAATAGGAGACTATATACTACTAGTATATAATTAAAGTATCCTACCTAGATATATTAGTAAAGAACTGGCGAAAAGGGAAGAAATATATAGACCTATTAGACCTTAGCGGCCCCTGTTAACCTAAACGCAATGTAATATATTATATTAGTATAGTTAAAGCCCTATATAAGCTAAAGATAATAGGTAGCAAAATACTACTAAGTTACCTCTAAGAATATAAGGTCTTTAGGATTATCCTTATTCTTATTACTAAGTGCCTCTATTAGGATATCTACCTAATCTAGCACCTTTAATAAGTTAAGGAAGTTACTATATATAGTAGCTATAGACTATATAATTATTAGTAAATAGAAACCAAAGAGCAAAGGAAAAGTAAGCTACTCATAGCCTTATAACTATCCCCGCGCATATAACACTAAATATAGCGCTTTAACTGCTTTGTCTTTAACTAACCTACATATAGGTTAGCGACGAATTAATAATTAATCTAGGGGAGTTTAGGGGCGGATAGGGGGCTCTTTTTGTGTTTAGTATATCTAGTACGCAAATAGTGTATATATAAGTAGTTATAAAGCAGAATCATTAGCGTACTTATAGTGATTTATTAGCGATTAGTGATTAATAATAGATAGATAATAGTATTATAAAAAGTGATGATTTAGCTAATAATATGGAAATAAAAATAGAATAATATAGTAGAGAGTTAGAGGTAAATTTATGCTAAAGCGCTAACTATTATTTGTTATTATAGATTGTTGTTTATTATTATTTTAATACGACTACTAGTTAGTAAATAGTTATAAAATATAGGGTAAAAGCCATTTAGGAGCCTGGTGATAAGGGGGGGGATAATTATAAGGCCCCTTATAATATAACCTACGTGTATACGTGCACCGCAGCGCTAGAGCACCACAGAGCCTAACACTAGAAGGAAGGGCTAGGTCCATGTAATATTAGCAAGCCGCTAGCTATAAACCCGCGACTCGCACACACATTACACTTAGACCTAGCAAGCTTTAGTTAATATACAAGTGCACCCTATATCCTTTTGCCTAGCTACCTTTATCCTTACAGTACTCCGCGAGTACCTAGCGAGTGTGTAGGAATAAGGTTAGATCTAAAGATCTATTAGTCTAGTAGGTGCCCTAATCCTATTTATACTAAAGAAAGGGGGAAAATTATGACTATATGTGGATTATAGGGGCCTAAATAAGATTATAGTTAAGGATAAGGCCCCTTTGCCCCTAATTCTAGAAATCTTAGATTAGCTAAGAGGTATAAAGATCTTTATAAAGTTAGACCTTAAAGATACGTACTATTAGCTATATATCTATAAGGGAGATAAGTAGAAGATAGCCTTTTAGTGTAGATATGGTTACTTTAAGTATCTTATAATACTATTTAGGCTTATTAATATGCCTACTACCTTCTAAGAATATATTAATATAGCTTTAGAAGGTCTTATAGATATTATCTGCATTATCTACCTTAATAATATCCTAATATATAGCAGTGATGTCTTAGAGTATAAGAATTATATTAAGTAGGTTCTTAAGAGGCTTTAAAGCGCTAATCTTTTTATTAACCTAGATAAGTGCTAATTCTCCGTTAAGGAAGTTAAATTCCTTAGTTATATAATCTCCCTAGAAGGAATCTTAATAGACCCTAGTAGAGTTAAAGTGATTGTAATATAGCTAATACCTATCTGCGTGTTTAATATCTAATCTTTCCTAGGATTTACTAGTTTCTATAGGCACTTTATTAAGAATTATAGCAAAATTATTATCCTATTAACTAACTATCTATAAGGGAAATAACTAGTAAAGTTTAAGCTAGAGCCCTATAAGCTAGTGGCGTTTAGAGAACTATAAAAGTAATTCTAGGAGGCACTAATTTTAGTATATTTTAATCTAGCGCTACTATTATAAGTTAAGACTAATACCTCTAGACACGCGATTAGAGCTATCCTTATAATGTTAGTGCTAGGTTACTAGCACCCTATAGCGTTTATATTAAGAAAGTTAAAGGATACTAAATTACACTATATAACGCCGGACGTAGAGTTACTAGCAATTTAGGAGGCCTTTTAAACTTAGAGGTATTACCTTACTTACTTAGCTTACCTAGTAAAAGTGATAATAGATTACTTAAACTATAAATACCTTATTTTAAAGCCTAAGCTAATAAGCTAGTAGGTTACTATATTAGATAAGCTATGCCTGTTTAACTTTATTATTAAACACTAGGTAGGTAAGCTAAATCCTACTAATACTCTATTATAGAGATTAGATTATATTAGTAAGGAAAGGAAAGCTAAGGCGTTTATGTCTTAGTTACTAACCTTTCTTACTAAGTTTGCTACTATTAGGCCACGGGGGCGCTATAATAAGCATAGTACTACCACTAGTCTAGCAAAGCTATAGTATATTAGGTTTATAATTAACAAGCAGCGTAAGAGCAGTAGTAACTCTATTAATACCCTATATCTAAGATTACTACCTATTAATAGCATAGTAAGAAGTCTAATAGTAGGTAGGAGAACCTCTATAAAGTTAATCTCTACTAGGCTAATTAGATAGTTTATAGGCGCTACTAAAGAGCTACAGGCTTATAGCAGTATTATAGCGAGAATCTTAGTGGTTTAGAGAACCTCTGCGATGTTAAACTCTATTGTTAGGAGCAAGGCATAGGAATTAGAAGCCCTAATTCTAGTCTTATTATTAGAAGCATAATAAGGGGATGCCTTTGTAGCGTAGCGGAAGTTATTACTAATAAGTGGCGACTCTAGTGTATTAGGACTATAGTCAATCGGTCCCTCTAAGCTGGAGGCTAAAGGGTTATAGATATTATTAAAAATGGAAGGGGAATCTAGCTAGAGGGATAGGAAGACCTCCCTAGTAGATTCCAACGCGGCGGCTTCTAGATTCACTATAATACGACGATTCTTCAAGATATAGAGCTTTGATAGTTAAATATAGTAGATTTTAGCTAGATGAACGATCTGACGAGCAATGAGAGGATTTTCTGAGTTCCCCTTATAGACCTACTGACCGTATTAACGGAAGGGGGTTGCTAGCTGGGTCTTAGGAGCTATTTTTTATTTTCCGTAAAATTCATTTGTATAGGAAAAGTAAAAAATCGACTCACAACCATATAATCTAGCCACCCACGTGCACTAACTAAGCAATCTAATAAGCAACCCTATAAATAAAATACATTATTAAATCCGGAAAAAATCAAGGATTTGAATAGTATAAGTTAGCCTTTTATACAACTACTAGTTCCCTAGTTACAGTTGATTTTAGCTTCCCTATAGGGTAGCCTAGTCGGCTTAGTTATACAAGCCTGTGCGTTGGTTGTGTGCGGGAACGTAGATCACAGCCAAAGCTGCAGGCAACGCTGCAAGCAACGCCTTGTAACCAACGTTGCAACAACGCAACTAGGCAACTAGTGGGCCTATAAAATAGTGCTATAAATAGCATAATTTTAACACTCCCTCTAGAAAAGTATAAGTTAACTAATTCGATACCTAAACTTAGCTCTTTAATAGATATCTAAGTTAACAATAAAATTCAATAATAAATCCAATAACTTTTTAACTAATATTAATAACTTTTTAATGGAATTCCAGTGTTTTTGTTGATTTTAGGTTTTTCGACTTTTTAGTTGTTTTTCTTTTAAAACTAGGCCTTTGTGTTCGTAAGACCTAATAGTTGAATAAATTATTGAAATTTATCGTTAGGCAGGGGCTTAGTTAAGCCATCTGCAGGCATCTCTTTAGTATTAATATAGATAACCTTAGCTATACCCTTCTGTACCTTTTCTCTAGTATAGTTGAATTTTAGCAGGGTATGCTTTGTTCTGCTGTGAAGAGCAGGGTTATTAGCGGTCGTTATAGCGCCTTAGTTATTACTAAAAATCAGAACAGGAGGTGCTATAGGCAGCTTAATTTCCTTAAAAAGGCTATAAAGCCACTCTAGCTCCCTAATAGCTTCACATAGAGTATCTAATTCGGCCTCTAATGTTAATAAAGCTATTGTAGTTGCTTTCTTTGATTTCCAGCTAATAGGTCCTTTAGCTAGCTTATAGAGATAAGCATAGGTTAATTTAGAGGACTTATCTCCCGCGAAGTCGCTATCACAGAAGCTAATAAGGGTTGTAGAAGCTTTAATAGCGTTTTTAGACCTTCTATAAGTTATAGAATAACTCATAGAGCCTAGAAGGTATCTAAGCAGATGTTTAGAAGCATTTAAATGCTCTATATAAGGCTTAGCTAATGCTGTTGAAAGCCACTGAACCGGAAAGGCAATATCAGGTCTTATAAGGAGCATTAAATACATAATAGTCCCTATAATACTCTAATACAGCTTGTGATTAGAGGGGGAAAGAGGTTTAGTTAGGTAGGCTGCCTGTTTAATAATTCCGGGTTATAGGGGAATTTTAGCAGGCCTAGCATCTTTTATATTAAATCTCTCTAGGGCCTTAGAAATGTACTAGGACTGGTGGATAGTTAGGGTCCCTTTCTTTTGATTTCTAGTGATTTAAATGCCTAGGAAAAATTCGGCTAGCCTATAATCTTCTATAGGGTAAGCTTTGTGTAATAGCTTCTTTAGCTTATTAATATAAGCTAGATCCGGTCCTATTAGAAGATAGTTATCCACATAGGTCGCTATATATGTAGATATAGTTAGGTTAAAGAAGACAGCCAGGTTAGATATAAGGGGGTGGAAGCCTAATTTTCAAAGAAGTTCCTTTAGGGCCTGCTGCTACTCTCTAGAGCTCTGTTTTAATCTATATAAAGCTTTTTAAAGGAAAATAACCTGCTTTTAAGAGGGATTATAGCCGTATTTCTTAAGTAATTTAGCTATTTCAGGCGAAGCAGCTTTAGCAAATTCAACGAATCCATTAGGGATCTGTATATAAATAGCTTCTTTTAATAAGCTATTTAAGAATGCCCCTATAAAATCAACCTGTTTAACTTCCCAGTCATTACAAGCCGCTAGGGCTAGTAATATCCGCTAACTAGGGGGGATGCTAGTTATAGCATAGGTTTTAATATAATCTTGACCTTCTATCTGCATAAAGCCTTTTGCAACGAGTCAGGCCTTGTGTTTTATAGGATTATTTTCTTTATCCTTTTTAAGCTTATAGACAAGCCTATTTTTAAGAACTTTTCAGCCCTTAGGAATTTAGTCTATCCCTATAAATTTAAAAGTTCTAGCAGCTAGTAGCTGCTTAAATTCGCTAAAAGTTACATTAACCTATTTTTTACTATCCTTGCTTTTTAATGCCTGCTTCTAGGTCTTAGGCGTATCCGAATTGTTGTTATTAGCTGATGATTTAGCCTTTTATTGCGCCTTAAAGCATATCTCCTTAACGAAAGAAGATAGGTTAAAATCATCAATGTCCATAGAATCAGGGTTAATTAAAGAATCCGAATCTAAAAACGGTTTTTCGATAGCACCCTTATTAGGGGCGCTAGAGCTTAGGCTCTCTAGGGGTAGCGCTAGAGGCGTTACAGCGGTCGTCCCGGGCGTTGTAGGCGCGGCGGGCGCTGTAGGCGCTGTGGGCGCTGGGGGCGCTAGAGGCTTTGGATAGCTATCCTGAACCTCTAGATTATCTCGTGAGATATCGGCTTCTCCCTCTAAAGGATAGCTCCCTAAAGGCTTAGGGGACCCTATAGAGCTTATATCCTCTATAATCTTAATAAAGCTAGTCTTAATAACTAACCTTTTAGAGGGTATATAAACAAGATAAACGCTGGAACCTAGAGTAGCAAGCAGCCGGCCAGGGATGGTCCTAGGGGCTAGCTTCTGAAGCTTTGATCTCTGCTCCGGAGGTATTAGAACCTTGTAATAAGACCCTATAGCCCTAATTTTCGAGAAATCAGGCTTATAGATAGTCTTAGGCTCTAAGTTAGCTAGAAATAGCTGCTTAGGGGTTAGGGGCTTAGTTATATTAGCGGTAATATTAACTAAGTCCACTATAGCTGGAAGGATATAAGACCATAGATATAAAGGCAGCTTAGACCACTAAAGTGTAGCTCTAAGCCAGTCTAGGATAACCCTAATAGCCCTCTTAACTAGCCTATTCTGTTCGTAAATATAGGGGCAAGAGGTGCTAAAGTAAATTCCTTTAGAAGATAACCAAGACTAAAGTTCGTTGTTGATTTCAGTACCTCTGTTGAAGTAAAGGTGCCTAGGATACGCGTTATATCGGTTTTTCAGGGCCTTAAAGAAGCCCTTAATAGTAGTATAAAGGGTCTAACCTTCTTTATTAGCTAATAAAAAGCACCACTTATACCGGGATTTTCGATTAATAAGGATAAGGACTAGGGCCTTCTTATTGTGCGGTATAGGTTCGATTTTAACCGTATCTCCCTCTAGGATATCTAAAACCCTAGGGGGGTCCTGAATAGGTCTTTTAGTAGGTCTTCTAATAGCCTTCGATTGCATACAGGCTATGCAGTTGAAATCCTTATCTTTAATAGCGGAAAAATCAGGGATCCCTTTAGCTAATTTCAAAGATTTCTTAAGTAAAGGGAGGCCGATGTGGCCTAATCAAATGTGCCAAAGAAGGGCTAAATCTAGTAACTTCTTGTAACTAGAATCTAGCTTTTCAGAGCTATTATCCCCTAGCTCCCTCTGTTGCCAGGCCTCTTAAGAATCACAGGCCTCTGGGGGCAATAGACAGCCACTATCATCACCTAAGTCATTAGGGTATGGACCTTCTAAACCCCCTATAGAAGATGCCTAACTAGGAGGAGCTTCAGTGGGACATAGGGCTGAATCTTCGTCTTCGGAGTCTAATTCTTCAATTTGTTGATATTCCTCGGGATTAAATGCTGGCTGTGGAATTTAAACCTCTATAGGGTAGGAGAACCCTAATTCGGTCTTATAGGCTCTTTGTTGTTAATTTTGTTGTTGGTTGCAAAATTGAGAGCCCATAAAGGAGAGGTGGGTTAAATGCTTGTAGATCTTAGGAGTAGCTTGCCCCTTAATCTGCAAAAAGAAGTCGTGTTTAGCAGGTTCTAGTAACCTATAGGGGCTTTTATTAGCTAGGAAAAGCTAATCTTTAGCTAGATAACCTCCCTTAAGATAGTGGGATAACCCGCTAACTAGGTTGGTATCTATACCGGGGAAATATAGGGCATCTAGCAGAGCTAAAGGCCTATATTCTGGTGGATTTTTCTTGACTAGAACGTTAAAAACAGCGGTGCCTCTTCCTTTAGGATAGATAGGTCCTCCTGCTGTAATTATAGGGCCGGTTTAACCTTTCTTAAGAGGCTTAAAGTCCCTAAAGAAAGCCCTATTATTACAAATATGACAAGAAGAACCTATATTATATAGAAGGGAGTTTTTAACCACATCGTTAGAGTAGCTAAAAGTAGGCTTAGTAGTGTCACTAGTAGTAGTGGTACTAGAGGTATCCAAATTAGATTCAGAATCACTACTATCCTCGCTGCTAGACTCGCTAGAATCTAGTTCTTTAACGTATCCCGTGGCTAGGCTATAGCCTAACGTAAAAGCAGCTTCTTTTCCTTTATCTTTATCCCCATTACCACTCTTCTTCTTCTGCTTTTTCTTCCTAGAGGCTTTAGAAGGGTTTAAATCCTTCTTATCCTGCTCTTTAGTGGCATTAGTAGAGTCCTTCTTAGTATTAGGATTAGAAGATTTCTTTTCCTTGTCCTTAGAATTTCCCTTATTATTAGAAGCCTTATAGCTAAGAGCTTTAGCTACAGGGGAGGTTTTATCCCTCTGCTCTTCTAATAAATCCGCTATAAGGAACTGTAAATTCAAGGTATTTACAGGCAGCCCTTGTGCCCTAGCAGCTCTAATAGTAAATCTTTGTCTCTCAGCCTAACTAGGAAAGGTCTGCTTTAATGCGTTAATATAATGGTTTACTTAATCTATAGGAGCGATCTCTACACTACAAAGCTATAGTCTAGCTAGTAAGTTATTAAAATTAGCATTAAAAGCCTCTAAAGATCCCTTATAATTTGAAAAATTTAGGGAGTAGTAGCTAGCGTATAGCATACCTCGCTGGATTTCAGCACTCTGCGAATATTGCCTAATAAGGACTTTATAGGCTTCTTCGGGGAATTTTTGCTAACATATAGCTACCTGCGGTCCAGGTTAGCAGCTATCTCTCAATATCATTAAAAGAATAGCTTAATCACAGTTAGCTAGATAGCCTGCTAAGCTAGGATTATCTATAAATTCAGGTAATCCTAGGGCTCTAAATTAAATGCTCAGGGCTTGCTTCCACTGATCATAATTTTCAGGGCCTTTTAACTTAGCTCCCTTAGGAATAGAGTGAACCTTCTTATTTAGTTCCTTAATAGCCCCTATATTAAAGGTAGCTTATAAGTTACTAGAAGGTAAACTCGCAGAATTAGCGGCAGGTAGGTCTTCTACTGGAGCTTTGGTATTTTCTTCCCTTAGCTTAGTAGAATCCTAAAGACCTTGCATAGCAGTCATGGTTTGCGTTAATTTATCTAATAGATCTTTAATGCTAGCCTTGTTTTTTAGATAATTTAACTCAGTATGCTTAATAAAATCAGTTAAGGTCTTGCCTTATTGTTCAATTTAGCTCTGCATCTGTTGTTGCAGTTGCAAAGCACTGGCTTAAACAGCTAGACCTTCTATTTCTATCCTATTAGGGTCCCTAGGAGGGCTAGAAGGGCCTGTAGCAGGTCCCTTACCCTTATAACTTGGTGGTGCCATCTCTAAAAGTTCCTATGTAAGATCTCCAAATTTCTTCCTATTGCAAATATCGCGCGCTAGAAGCTAGGTTGTGGTGCAACCGGGCTGCGCACGCAAATTGTGCGGCGGGGCTGTTTAAAAGGGTGCCCCTCGAGGTCTAAAAGTGGGTCTGCGGTATACGCAGGCAGAAACGGACCGGAGAAGATTCTCTGCGAAAATTTTCTTAACACTAAAAATAGCGGATAGGAATAGTAGGATATAGATATTGCAGCAGCTACAACACAACGTATAGTGCGTGCAACGTATTGCAATAGGTTAAAAAGCCTAGTATAGATATACTAGATATTCGATGATTTTAAAAGAAGTGCAGCGTATCTACAAGGTAGATAATATCAAATATAACGGTCGCGGCAGTGAATAGGATCACTGAAAAAGAGGTTATAGTTGTAACTAGATAGTTACGGTTGCAATATGGTGGTTGTAGGTGCGGCTGTAAATGAATTCAATACCAAGGGTCTGATGTTACGATGCGTAGAGCTAGTGGATGAAAAGCTTTAAATTCTAGCGGATTTCCTTTGTAATCTAAGAGCCCACAGGTCTAGTAGAGAGTAACTAGTACCTAAAATTAAGCACTAATTGCAGTAGAATAACGTAGTAATGTAGTAATCTTATAGGCCTTCCGGGCTTATAACCTATTGAAAATAAAAGGGAATCTGTACTAGAGGGATAGGAAGACCTCCCTAGTAGATTCTAACGCGGCGGCTTCTAGATTCACTATAATACAACGATTCTTCAAGATATAGAGCTTTGATAGTTAAATATAGTAGATTTTAGCTAGACGAACGATCTAATGAGCAATGAGAGGATTTTCTAAGTCCCCTTATAGACCTACTAACTATATTAACGGAAGGGGGTCGCTAGCCGGGCCTTAGGAGCTATTTTTTATTTTCCGCAAAATTCATTTGTATGTGAAAAGTAAAAAATCGACTCACGACCATACAATCTAGCCACCCACGTGCACTAACTAAGCAATCTAATAAGCAACCCTATAAATAAAATACATTATTAAATCCAGAAAAAATCAAGGATTCGAACAGTATAAGTCAGCCTTTTATACGACTACTAGTTCCCTAGTTATAGTTGATTTTAGCTTCCCTATAGGGTAGCCTAGTCGGCTTAGTCATACAAGCCTGTGGGTTGGTTGTGTGCGGGAACGTAGATCACAGCCAAAGCTGCAGGCAACGCTGCAAGCAACGCCTTGTAACCAACGTTGCAACAACGCAACTAGGCAACTAGTGGGCCTATAAAATAGTGCTATAAATAGCATAATTTTAACACTTATAGTAAGTTAATATCTCTTAAGTTATATTCTAGAGTCCCTTCCACTAGTATTAGTGCTTTATTACTTAGAATACTACCTTAATGCCTTTATAGCTAAGCTCCTTATAAATTACCTTAACTATTATATGTTATTACTTAGGTATATTAATAACTAACGCTAGTCCCTTTATAATCCCTGTTAGTCTTTTCTAAAGGTATTTATTTTCTAGAAAGAACTTTTTAGCCTTATTTTATAGCTTCCTATAGTCTCCTATACTAAGATTAATTAGTCTCTAGAGGGTTAATAAGAAATTAATTACTTAGCGTATCTTAGCTAAGTAATCTTTCTTACTATCTTCCTTAATCTTAATACTATTTAAGTGTAGATTAATAAAGTCTTTAATATCCCTCTTAACCTCTTAATCTAATTAATCTAATAGTCTAGGACCTTTTCTAGATAAAGTATCTATAATTTAGTTCTTTTTACTAGGAATATATTATATAGAAAAATTAAAGAGTAGTATATAACTAATCCACTATATAACAAGGGCTCTAGGCATATTATTAACAGCGCTATTAAGCTAGTGTATAAGGACTTACAAATCTATCTCTAGCGTAAAAGGGACTCTATAGAGATAAATTCGTAGCCTTTATAACATATAGATAACTACCTAGCATTCTTACTTAGTCGTATTATACTTAGCTTTAGCTATAGTCTAGGTACCGCTCTTATATTAAATAGGGTAGTGTTTTCCTTTAACTATTTATAGTAGTTGTGAGGCCCCTCACAACATGACCCACGCGCATGCGTGCACCGCAGCGCCAGAGCACCGCGGCGCCCGACACTAGAAGGAAGGGCTAGGTCCACGTAATATTAGCAAGCCACTAGCTATAAACCAGTGACTTACACACATATTACACTTAGACCTAGTAAGCTTTAGTTAATATATAAGTATACCCTATATCCTTTTACCTAGCTACCTTTATTCTTATAATTCTAAAGCTTCTACTACTAGCTACCTAAGAGTAATATAAGGCTAAGAACTACCTAATTAACCTAAGTAATATTAGATAATAACTAAAGTTAATTAAATAAGGGTAGTATTACTACTAAAGACACACTATATTCTATAGGAACTAGGACTAAACCTAGACCCTCTAATATTAGGGCTAATACTATAGCAATAAATAAGTAAATTACTTAGCTTAAGAAACTTAAAGATCTATAGGAATAAGAGTAAGAGCTTATTAATCTTCTATAGCTAGGTAGAGGAAAAGAGAAGATAAAAAAGCAGTAAAGATCTAGTTCCTTCTCTAGTAATAGCTACTAAGAGGTTAAAGTTAGGAATATTACTAACCTCTAATACCCTATAAACCTATAGAAGTATAAGATATAGATAAATAACCTAAACTATACCTTTAATAGGGTAAAGTAAAAGTATTAGTATAATTACTAAAAAATCCTCTTTATACTTAATTATATATATAGTAATTATAGGGTAAGATAGGACTAATACCTTAATAAATAAATAGCTAATAACTAAAGTAATCTTAAAGATAACTAGGATATATTTAAAACCTAGACTCTTACACTACTCTAAGATACTGCTAACTATAATGCCTAAATAGCTACGTAGCTAGAGAACATAAAGCAACGTAAGGGCTAGAGTCCTATTAAATTTAGCATCTACTTAGATTCACTAGAGAAACACCTAGAAAGAGCTACTAAAAAGTTATAAGCTCTTATATTCTTTATAAAACTACTCCCTAACCTATAAGACTAGATTAACCTATATATCTCTATTATAGAAAAGGCGTAAGAGAAGGTTATATAACTTGCTTAGTAACTCTAGGAGGCTATACTAAAGAATAAGCAAAAGCCTAAGCATTTAGAAGATAAGGGCCTAAATAAGGCTCCCTAATATTATAGATATAACTTTCTATAAGGCAGAAGGTCTAATAAAGATTAGAAGGATAAGGACTAAGAGAAGTCTCCCGCTACCTACCTAAATAACCACAAACCTAGGTATAAAAGGCAGTGTTTTATTTATAATAGCATAGAGTATCTTATAAATAGATATAATAAGCTAAAGAAGGAGCAATAAGACCTAGAAAACTCCCTAAGGTAGAAGTAGATGCCCTTACCTCTACCTTAAACACTAAGGTACTAATAGGGTGTTAATTTTATACACTAGTTACTATTTATAGGCATATAGATATTAAAATAGCGGCGGATCTTAATAGTTACGCTAAGATTAATATTATTAGCGCTAAATTTATATAAGCCTATAAACTTAACTAAGCTAAGGCTATAGTACCTATTATTAAGGTAGTAGGGGCCCTTATAGTTCCCTAATATAGTATTTATAAGGTCCCTATTATAATTAAAGACTTAAGAGGAGAAGAAAAGGACCTTAAGCTACTATATATAGCTATTAATAGGGACTTAAGAACTAAGGGAAGCCCTATATTAATTAGGATATATATACTTACTAAGGAATATGTCTACCTTTGCTTATACTTATAAGAGTAGTGGTTTAAGAAAAGAAGAAAGGCCTTTTTACTTATAACTCCCTATAAATTCATAAAGGTTATATATAATAAGACTATTATATACACTATTAATAGGGTTATAAAAGATAAGTTTATTACCCTTAGAGATAAAGAAGAGGCAAAGGCATATAGAACTATTAAAGATATCCCCTAGGAACTATATAAGTTTAAAGATATGTTTATATTAGATAAGGTAGGAAGCTTACCTTTAAGAAAGACCACTAATTACGCAATTAATCTAATACTAGGGGCCACACCCCTATATAGACTAATTTACCCCCTTTCCTAAGGTAAATTAAAGGAACTTTATAAGTATATTAATAAGAACCTATAGAAGGGCTAGATAAGACTATTAAAGAGCCCTATAGGCATGCCTATCCTATTTATACTAAAGAAAGATAGTACACTCTAATTATACGTGGATTACTAGGGTCTTAATAGGGTAATATAGAAGAATTACTATGCTCTCCCCCTAATTTTAGAGATCCTAGACTAGTGCTAAGGAGCTTACTTTTTCTTAAAAATTAATATTAAGGATGCTTATTATAGAATCTAGATTAAAGGGGGTAATAAATAGAAGACCACGTTCCACACGCATTATAGGCACTATAAATATCTTATAATACCTTTTAGGTTAACAAATGCCCTAGCTATGTTCTAGAACTATATCTATAAAGCGCTTTATAGGCTAGTTAACACTATTTATATAGTATATCTAGATAATATCCTAATCTTTTTAAAAACATAAGAGAAGCACACTATATATATTAAAGAAGTCCTAGGGTATATAAGAGAGGTAGAATTATATATAAAACCCTCTAAATATAAGTTCTACTAGGAGTTAGTAGAGTTCCTAGGGTTTATCCTCTCTATTAATAGGATCTTAATAGATACCCGCTAAGTTACTACTATCTAGGATTAGAAGGAACCTATAAGCTTTAAGGATATATAATCCTTCCTAGGGTTCTATAACTTTTACTAATAGTTTATCTATAGATACTTAGGGATTATAGCACCGCTATATATATTAATAAAGGGCAGTTAGAATAGCATCTAGACTAGGAGGTTTATATTTAGGGCAAGAGAATAGGTAGCGTTTCGCTAGCTAAAAGATGCCTTTTAGCGGGCTCCTCTGCTCTATTATTATAACCTAAGTTAACTAGTGCGTATTAAGATAGATGCCTTAATCTTTATAATAGTAGGAATCTTATTATAATAAGATAATAAGGGCCGCTAGCACCCTATAGCCTTTTAGTTAAGGAAGTTTACTAACACTAAATAAAACTATAGTATACCTAACTAAGAGCTACTTACTATAGTTAAGTTATTTAAACACTAGCAATATTATATTAAAAGCGTAGAGACCCTAGTGGAAGTCCTATTAGATCACTATAACCTATAGACCTTTATAAAGCAATAGAAGCTAAATAGAAGATAGGCTAGATAGTATATATTCCTATGCCTACTGAATTTTATAATTAAGCATAGACTAGGGAAAAGTAACCCTATAGATACGCTATTAAGAAGGTCTAATTATAAGAGCAAACCCCTAATAAATAGGGCACTTCTACTAGAACTTAAGAAAAAGTTAGTAGCTACTAAAAAAGTAGTAAAAGAAGAGATACTAATATATTAAAGAAGATATAGTAAGATACCTTTAGGGGAGGAAAATACCCTAGTTTTTATAGAGAGATATAGTAAGATACCTTTAGGGAAGGAAAATGCCCTAGCCCCTATAGTAAAGGCTAGAGTAGCTATATTAAGAGGCTAGTTAGCCACTATAGATCTAGTAAAAGGTTAGCTAAATAAAGGTGATTTCTAGGAGAAGGTAACGTGTATCTAGGACACCAGTATAGTATAAGAGATCTAGGGGGCTATTATATTACTAGATCCCTACTAATCTAGCCTAAATAAACCATTAGCATAGCTACTATAGAAGGCCTAAAGCTAAGATCTAGACCTATAGAGATAGGGTAAAGAGATTAATTCCCTAGAGAGAGGGAAAGCTAGTCTATAGTTACGTAATATAAGGGGCCTCCTAATATATAAAGACTAGGTAGTTATTCCCTAAGAGCCTACCTTATAATAGGAGCTTCTATAGCTATACTATAATAATCCGCTAGTAGGTTACTTTAGGACTAAGCAAACACTTAAGCTATTAAAGCGCCACTTTTAGTAGCTAGCTATAAATAAGTTTATATTAAACTATATTATAAGCTATAGGATATGCTAGTAAATAGTTACTAGAAGGCATTACCTATATAGGAGTCTTAAATTACTACTAATACTAGAGTAACTATAGGTAGAAATCTTAATAGACTTTATTATAGGACTACCTATTATATAAGCAGGTAAATAAGAGACTAACGTAATCCTAGTAATTATAGACTAATATACTAAGTACTCTGTTTTCCTACCTATAATAACTATAATTAATATAGCTAAGTTAGTAGAACTTTTCTATAAGGAAATTAAGCTATAATTTAGACCGCTAAAGGGCATTATATCTAATAGAGGATCTGTTTTTACAAGCTAATTCTAGTTAGACCTATATTACCTATTATATATAAAACACAGGCTTTCTATAGTATTTTACCCCTAAACTAATAGGCAAACTAAGAGGACTAACTAGGTACTAGAGCACTACCTATAATACTTTACTTCTAAAAACCAGTAGATATAGCCTAAGCTACTCCTAGTTATATAATTTACCTATAATAATATAGTAAATAGAACTATAGGCTACTTACCTAACTATATACTTATAGGGTACTTACTAGAGTTTTAGCTAGCCCTTAGGGATAAGGTTATAGAAAGGGAGGTGCTAGAGGCTTATGCTTATATTATAAAGTTATATAAAGTTAGGGAGTAGCTAAAGTAAAACTAGGTAAAAGCCACTAAATCCTAGGTAAAGTACTATAATAAATATTACTAACCGCTTACTCTTAAAAGAGGTAACCTAGTATTACTATTAGTAAAGAATATATAGCTTAAGGAAGTAAAATAGAAGCTAACCCCTAGGTTTATTAGACTATTTTAGGTACTTAACACTATTAGTAAGTAAGTATATTAGCTTACACTACTAGAAAAATACAGTAGGTTATATAATATATTCTATATTAGCCTACTAGAGCCTTAGACCTATTATAAGAATATAGATAAAGAAAAAATACTAATACCTAACCTTAAGGATAAAGATAATAAATATAAAGTTAAGGAGGTTAAGGAATATAAAAAAACCTATAAAGGTAATAAATACCTAGTAAAGTAGAAGGGTTAGCTAAGTAAATATAACTAATAGGTTCCTATTAAAGATATAGAAGGAGCTTAGTGTATAATTTAGGTATTTCACTAGAATAAGTTAAGGGAAAAGGATAGTAATATATAAGTAAGTTATAGGCAAAAGAGTATAAAGTTCCTATAAGAAAGGTATAGCCTTACTAGCCACTATAATATACCTAATAAAAGAAAATAACTAAACTACACATAAAAACAAAAGAAAAAATACAAAGGAATAAAACAAAGGAAACTATCTATAGCTTTAGGAGAGTTAATGGAAATCCCTCTATAGTTGCCCCCTTATAGCTAAAGACTTAGCCCCTATAGACTATATACTTAGCGTTATTCTTGTCCGCCGCGACTGCCTCCCTTATTCTATAATAAAAATAATATAATACTATTCCCTAGGCAACAAATCCTAGATTGCTTAGCTATAGCCACAAAACTATTACTATATTCTATATAGCGAGGAGTTATAGATAGTTAGCCTACTAAAATATTAGTAAATAGACAGCGAAATAGGGCTAAAATATAACCTACTATCCCTAGGACTAGAGCTAGGTTTATAGTAACTATAAGGGTTTAACAGGAGACTATATATTACTAGTATATAATTAAAGCATCCTACCTAGATATATTAGTAAAGAACTAGCAAAAAGGGAAGAAATATATAGACCTAGTAGACCTTAGCAGCCCCTATTAACCTAAATATAACATAATATATTATATTAGTATAGTTAAAGCCCTATATAAGCTAAAGATAATAGGTAGTGAAACGCCACTAAGTTACCTCTAAGAATATAAGGTCTTTAGGATTATCCTTATCCTTATTACTAAGTGCCTCTATTAGGATATCTACCTAATCTAGCACCTTTAATAAGTTAAGGAAGTTACTATATATAGTAGCTATAGACTATATAATTATTAGTAAATAGAAACTAAAGAGTAAAGGAAAAGTAAGCTACTTATAGCCTTATAACTATCCCTATATGTATAACACTAAATACAGTGCTTTAACTGCTTTATCTTTAACTAACCTACGTATAGGTTAGCAATAAATTAATAATTAATCTAGGGGAGTTTAGGGGCAGATAGGGGGCTCTTTTTATGTTTAGTGCATCCAGTACGTAAACAGTGCATACACAAATAGTTATAAAGCAGAATTATTAGCGCACTTATGGTGATTTATTAGTAATTAGCGATTAACGATAAATAGATAATAGTATTATAGAAAAGTAATAATTTAGCTAATAATACAGAAATAAAAATAGAATAATATAGTAGAGAGTTAGAGGTGAATTTATGCTAAAGCGCTAACTATTATTTGTTATTATAGATTATTATTTATTATTATTTTAATATAACTACTAGTTAGCAAATAGTTATAAAATATAGGGCAAAAGCCGTTCAGGAGCCCGGCAATAAAGGGGGGGATAATTATAAGGCCCCTTATAACATAACCTACGCGCATGCGTGCACCGCAGCACTAGAGCACCGCGGCGCCCGACACCAGAAGGAAGGGCTAGGTCCATGTGATATTAGCGAGCCACTAGCTATAAACCAGCGACTCGCACACACATTACACTTAGACCTAGCAAGCTTTAGTCAATATATAAGTGCACCCTATATCCTTTTGCCTAGCTACCTTTATCCTTACAGTAGTGCGGCCCCCTATCTAAGTAGGCTTATATTAACTATAAGGATAATTTCCCTAAAACCTAGTCCTAGATTAAGTAAAATAAGAATTAGAGCTATAGTTATTACCTTTTTTAAGCTATCTATAGCTTCTTACTATTC
Source organism: Epichloe elymi (assembly GCA_023658475.1). Classification (NCBI taxonomy): domain Eukaryota; kingdom Fungi; phylum Ascomycota; class Sordariomycetes; order Hypocreales; family Clavicipitaceae; genus Epichloe; species Epichloe elymi. Next base: position 2,046,784 of record CP098273.1, on the reverse strand, counting down.
TAGTCCCTATACCTATTCTATTATCTTCCTAAGTAGAATTACTAGTGGTTTTGCTTTCCACATATAGTGCTCTACCTAGATATAGTAAACTCCTATTAGTCTAATAAAGGAACGTACCTTAGATAGGTCCTGGTAAACTATCTATTCTAGGATCTTTATTATTTTTACTTTAGTTAGTTTCTATCTATTTATCCTATATATAAACCCTATAATTTCTGCTAACTTCTAGTAGAACTTTAATTTTAATGCTAAGGCTATATAACTAGAGAGTTTAATATTAACTAGAACTTTATTAATGTTAATTAAATATTCTAGCATATATCTACATACTCTAGGTATAATTTCCTCCTTATTATATATTATAGTTAGTTATTGAAAATGGAAGGGAATCTGTACTAGAGGGATAGGAAGACCTCCCTAGTAGATTCCAACGCGGCGGCTTCTAGATTCACTATAATACGACGATTCTTCAAGATATAGAGCTTTGATAGTTGAATATAGTAGATTTCAGCTAGATAAACGATCTGACGAGCAATGAGAGGATTTTCTGAGTTCCCCTTATAGACCTACTGACCATATCGACGGAAGGGGGTCGCTAGCTGGGCCTTAAGAGCTATTTTTTATTTTCCGCAAAATTCATTTATATATGAAAAGTAAAAAATCAACTCACGACCATACAATCTAGCCACCCACGTGCACCAACTAAGCAATCTAATAAGCAACCCTATAAATAAAATACATTATTAAATCCAGAAAAAATCAAGGATTCGAATAGTATAAGTCAGCCTTTTATACGACTACTAGTTCCCTAGTTACAGTCGATTTTAGCTTCCCTATAGGGTAGCCTAGTCGGCTTAGTCATACAAGCCTGTGGGTTGGTTGTGTGCAGGTCATAGCTAAAGCTGGCCGTAGCCAACAACGCTGCAGGCAACGCCTTGTAACCAACGTTGCAACAACGCAACTAGGCAACTAGTGGGCCTATAAAATAGTGCTATAAATAGCATAATTTTAACACTCCCTCTAGAAAAGTATGAGTTAACTAATTCGATACCTAAACTTAGCTCTTTAATAGATATCTAAGTTAACAATAAAATTCAATAATAAATCTAATAATAATCCAATAACTTTTTAACTAATATCAATAACTTTTCAACGGAATTCCAGTGTTTTTGTTGATTTTAGGTTTTTCGACTTTTTAGTTGTTTTTCTTTAAAACTAGGCCTTTGTGTTCGTAAGACCTAATAGTTGAATAAATTGTTGAAATTTATCGTTAGGTAGGGGCTTAGTTAAGCTATCTGCAGGCATCTCTTTAGTATTAATATAGATAACCTTAGCCATACCCTTCTATACCTTTTCTCTAGTATAGTTGAATTTTAGCAGGGTATGCTTTGTTCTACTGTGAAGAGCAGGGTTATTAGCGGTCGTAATAGCGCCTTGGTTATCACTAAAAATCAGAATAGGAGGTGCTATAGGTAGCTTAATTTCCTTAAAAAGGCCATAAAGCCACTCTAGCTCCCTAATAGCTTCATATAGAGCATCTGATTTGGCCTCTAATGTCGATAAAGCTATTGTAGTTGCTTTCTTTAATTTCTAGCTAATAGGTCCTTTAGCTAGCTTATAGAGATAAGCATAGGTTGATTTAGAGGACTTATCTCCCGCGAAGTCGCTATCACAGAAGCTAATAAGGGTTGCAGAAGCCTTAATAGCGTTTTTAGACCTTCTATAAGTTATAGAATAACCTATAGAGCCTAGAAGGTATCTAAGCAGATGTTTAGCAGCATTTAAGTGCTCTATATAAGGCTTAGATAGCGCTATTGAAAGCCACTAAACCGGAAAAGCAATATCAGGCCTTGTAAGAAGCATTAAGTACATAATAGTCCCTATAATACTTTAATATAGCTTGTGATCTAAGGGGGAAAGAGGTTTAGTAAGGTAGGCTGCCTATTTAATAATTCCGGGTTGTAGGGGAATTTTAGTAGGCCTAGCATCTTTTATATTAAATCTCTCTAGGGCTTTAGAAATATACTGGGACTGGTGAATAGTTAGGGTCCCTTTCTTTTGATTTCTAGTGATTTAAACGCCTAGGAAAAATTCGGCTGGCCCACGATCTTCTATAGGGTAAGCTTTGTGTAATAGCTTCTTTAGCTTGTTAATATAAGCTAGATCCAGTCCTATTAGAAGACAGTCATCTATATAAGTCGCTATATATGTAGATGTAGTTAGGTTAAAGAAGATAGCCGGGTCAGATATAAGGGGGTGGAAGCCTAATTTTTAAAGAAGTTCCTTTAGGGCCTGCTGCCACTCTCTAGAGCTCTGTTTTAATCTATATAAAGCTTTCTGTAGGAAGATAACCTGCTTTTAAGAGGGATTATAGCCGTATTTCTTAAGTAATTTAGCTATCTCAGGCAAAGCAGCTTTAGCAAATTCAACAAATCCATCAGGGATCTGCATATAAATAGCTTCTTTTAATAAGCTGTTTAAGAATGCCCCTATAAAATCGACCTATTTAACTTCCCAGTCGTTACAAGCCGCTAGGGCTAGTAAAATCCGCTAACTAGGGGGAATGCTAGTTACAGCATAGGTTTCAATATAATCTTAACCTTCTATCTGCATAAAGCCTTTTGCAACGAGTCGGGCCTTGTGTTTTATAGGATTATTTTCTTTATCCTTTTTAAGCTTATAGACAAGCCTATTTTTAAGAACTTTTCAGCCCTTAGGAATTTAGTCTATCCCTATAAATTTAAAAGTTCCAGTAGCTAATAGCTGCTTAAATTCGCTAAAGGTAGTATTAACCTATTTTTAGCTACCCTTGCTTTTTAAAGCTTATTTCCAGGTCTTAGGGGTATCCGGATCGTTGTTATTAGATGACAATTTAGCCTTTTATTATGCCTTAAAGCATATCTCCTTAACAAAAGAAGATAGGTTAAAATCATCAATATCCATAGAATCAGGGTTAATTAAAGAATCCGAATCTAAAAACGGTTTTTCGATAGCACCCTTATTAGGGGCGCTAGAGCTTGGGCTCTCTAGGGGTAGCGCTGGAGGCGTTACAGCGGTCATCCCGGGCGTTGTTGTAGGCGCGGCGGGCGCTGCAGGCGCTTTAGGCGCTAGGGGCGCTAGAGGCTTTGGATAGCTATCCTAAACCTCTAGATCTCGTGAGATATCGGCTTCTCCCTCTGAAGGATAGCTCCCTAAAGGCTTAGGGGACCCTACAGAGCTTATATCCTCTATAATCTTAACAAAGCTAGTCTTAATAACTAACCTTTTAGAGGGTATATAAACAAGATAAACGCTAGAACCTAGAGTAGCAAGCAGCCGGCCAGGGATGGTCCTAGGGGCTAGCTTCTAAAGCTTTAATCTCTGCTCCAGAGGTATTAGAACCTCACAATAAGACCCTATAGCCCTAATTTTCGAGAAATCAGGCTTATAGATAGTCTTAGGCTCTAAGTTAGCTAGAAATAGCTACTTAGGGGTTAGGGGCTTAGTTATATTAGCGGTAATGTTAACTAAGTCCACTATAGCTGGAAGGATGTAAGACCATAGATATAAAGGCAGCTTAGACCACTGAAGTGTAGCTCTAAGCCGGTCTAGGATAACCCTAATAGCCCTCTCAACTAGCCTATTCTGTTCATGAATATAGGGGCAAGAGGTGCTAAAGCAAATTCCCTTAGAAGATAACCAAGACTAAAGTTCGTTGTTGATTTCAGTACCTCCGTCGAAGTGAAGGTGCCTAGGATACGCGTTATATTGGTTTTTCAGGGCCTTAAAGAAGCCCTTAATAGCAGTATAAAGGGTCTGACCTTCTTTATTAGCTAATAAAAAGCACTATTTATACCGGGATTTTCGATCAATAAGTATAAGGACTAGGGCCTTCTTATTGTGTGGTATAGGTTCGATTTTAACCGTATCTCCCTCTAGGATATCTAAAACCCTAGGGGGGTCCTGAATAGGTCTTTTAGTAGGTCTTCTAACAGCCTTTAATTGCATACAGGCTATACAGTTGAAATCCTTATCTTTGATGGCGGAAAAATCAGGGATCCCTTTAGCTAATTTTGAAGATTTCTTAAGTAAAGGGAGGCCGATGTGGCCTAATCAAATGTGCCAAAGAAGGGCTAAATCTAGCAATTTCTTATAGCTAGAATCTAGCTTTTTAGAGCTATTATCCCCTAGCTCCCTCTGTTGCCAGGCCTCTTAAGAATCACAGGCCTCTGGGGGCAGTAGACGGCCACTATTGTCACCTAAGTCATTAGGGTATGGACCTTCTAAACCCCCTATAGAAGATGCCTGACTAGGAGGAGCTTTGGTGGGACATAGGGCTGAATCTTCTTCTTCTTCGGAGTCTAATTCTTTGATTCGTTGATATTCCTTGGGATTGAATGCTGGCTGTGGAATTTGAACCTCTATAGGGTAGGAAAACCCTAATTTGGTCTTATAGGCTTGTTATTGTTGGCCTATAAAGGAGAGGTGGGTTGAATACTTGCAGATCTTAGGAGTAGCTTGCCCCTTAATCTGCAAAAAGAAGCCGTGTTTAGTAGGTTCTAATAACCCACAGGGGCTTTTATTGGCTAGGAAAAGCTGATCTTTAGCTAGATAACCTCCCTTAAGATAGTGGGATAAACCGCTAACTAGGTTGGTATCTATACCTGGGAAATATAGGGCATCTAATAGAGCTAGAGGCCTATATTCTGGTGGATTTTTCTTGACCAGAACGTTAAAAACAGCGGTGCCTCTTCCTTTAGGATAGATAGGTCCTCCTGCTGTAATTATAGGGCCGGTTTGACCTTTCTTAAGAGGCTTAAAGTCCCTAAAGAAAGCCTTATTATTACAAATGTGACAAGAAGAACCTGTATCGTATAGAAGGGAGTTTTTAACCACATCATTAGAGTAGCTAAAAGTAGGCTTGGTAGTAGTGTCACTAGTAGCACTAGAAGTATCTAAATCAGATTTAGAATCACTACTATCCTCGCTGCTAGACTCGCTAGAATCTAGTTCTTTAACGTATCCCGTGGCTAGGCTATAGCCTAACGCAAAAGCAGCTTCTTTTCCTTTATTATCCCCGTTGCCACTCTTCTTCTTCTGCTTTTTCTTCCTAGAGGCTTTAGAAGGGTTTAAATCCTTCTTATCCTGCTCTTTAGTGGCATTAGTAGAGTCCTTCTTAGTATTAGGATTAGATTTCTTCTCCTTGTCCTTAGAATTTCCCTTATTATTAGAAGCCTTATAGCTAAGAGCTTTAGCTACAGGGGAGGTTTTATCCCTCTGCTCTTCTAATAAATCCGCCATAAGGAACTGTAAATTTAAGGTATTTACAGGCAGCCCTTGTGCCCTAGTAGCTCTGATAGTAAATCTTTGTCTCTTAGCCTAGCTAGGAAAGGTCTGCTTTAATGCGTTAATATAATGGTTTACTTGATCTATAGGAGCGATCTCTACACTACAAAGCTATAGTCTAGCTAGTAAGTTATTAAAATCAGCATTAAAAGCCTCTAAAGATCCCTTATAATTTAAAAAATTTAGGGAGTGGTAGCTAGCGTATAGCATACCTCGCTGGATTTCAGCACTCTGCGAATACTGCCTAATAAGGACTTTATAGGCTTCTTTAGGGGATTTTTGCTAACATATAGCTGCCTACGGTCCTGGTTAACAGCTATCTCTCAATATTATTAAAAGAATAGCTTAATCACAGTTAGCTAGATAGCCTGCTAAGCTAGGATTATCTATAAATTCAGGTAATCCTAGGGCTCTAAATTAAATGCTCAGGGCTTGCTTCCACTAATCATAATTTTCAGGGCCTTTTAGCTTAGCTCCCTTAGGAATAGAGTGAACCTTCTTATTTAGTTCCTTAATAGCCCCTGTGTTAAAGGCAGCTTATAAGTTACTAGAAGGTAAACTCGCAGAATTAGCGGCAGGTAGGTCTTCTACCGGAGCTTTAGTATTTTCTTCCCTTAGCTTAGTAGAATCCTAAAGACCTTGCATAGCAGTCATGGTTTACGTTAATTTATCTAATAGATCTTTAATGCTAGCCTCGTTTTTTAGACAATTTAACTCAGTATGCTTAATAAAATCAGTTAAGGTCTTGCCTTGTTGTTCAATTTAGCTCTGCATCTGTTGTTAAAGTTATAAAGCACTGGCTTGAACAGCCGGACCTTCTATATCCATCCTATCAGGGTCCCTAGGAGGGCTAGAAGGGCCTGCAGCAGGTCCCTTACCCTTATTATAACTCGGTGGTGCCATCTCTAAAAGTTCCTGTGCAAGATCTCCAAATTTCTTCCTGTTGCAAATATCACGCGCTGGAAGCTGGTTGTGGTGCAACCGGGCCGCGTACGCAAATTGTGTGGTGGGGCTGTTTGAAAGGGTGCCCCTCGAGGTCTAAAAGTGGGTCTGCGGTATGCGCGGGCAGAAACGGACCGGAGAAGATTCTCTGCGAAAATTTTCTCAACACCAAAAATAGCGGATAGGAATCGTAGGTTATAGATATTACAGAACGTGCAACGCAACGCAACGTAATGTATAGTGCGTGCAACGTAGTGTAATAGGTCAAAAAGCCTAGTATCAAGATACTAGATGTTCGATGATTTATAAAAGGATGCAGCGTATCTACAGAGTAGATAATATCAAATATAACGGTCGCGGTAGTGAATAGAATCACTAAAAGAGGTTGTGGTTGTAACTAGATAGTTACGGTTGCAATGTGGTGGTTGCAGGTGCGGCTGTAGTTGAATTCAACACCAAGGGTCTGATGTTGCGATGCGTAGAGCTAGTAGATGAAAGCTTCAACTAGCGGTTTCCTTTGTAATCTAAGAGCCCACAGGTCTAGTAGAGAGTAACTAGTACCCAAAATCAAGCACTAATCGCAGTAGAATAACGCAGTAATGTAGTAATCTTTAGGCCTTCCGGGCTCATAACCTATTGAAAATGGAAGGGAATCTGTACTAGAGGGATAGGAAGACCTCCCTAGTAGATTCTAACGCGGCGGCTTCTAGATTCACTATAATACGACGATTCTTTAAGATATAGAGCTTTGATAGTTAAATATAGTAGATTTCAGCTAGATGAACGATCTGACGAGCAATGAGAGGATTTTCTGAGTTCCCCTCATAGACCTACCGACCATATCGACGGAAGGGGGTCGCTAGCCGGGCCTTAAGAGCTATTTTTTATTTTCCGCAAAATTCATTTATATATGAAAAGTAAAAAATCAACTCACGACTATACAATCTAGCCACCCACGTGCACTAACTAAGCAATCTAATAAGCAACCCTATAAATAAAATACATCATTAAATCCAGAAAAAATCAAGGATTCGAATAGTATAAGTCAGCCTTTTATACGACTACTAGTTCCCTAGTTACAGTCGATTTTAGCTTCCCTATAGGGTAGCCTAGTTGGCTTAGTCATACAAGCCTGTGGGTTGGTTGTGTGCAGGTCACAGCTAAAGCTGGCCGTAGCCAACAACGCTGCAGGCAACGCCTTGTAACCAACGTTGCAACAACGCAACTAGGCAACTAGTGGGCCTATAAAATAGTGCTATAAATAGCATAATTTTAACATTAGTGTTGGAATCACCAGGTGTGATAATGGCCAGTTATCAATTAGGCGCGCTCGTGATAGTATTAATTGAATAATCTATTGTAAGCTATATGTTCTATTAAAGGAAGCTAGAAAAGAGAGGGCTCCCATGAGAGGGAAAAAGGCAGCTGCAGCTATGTAGGTTACGTGATATAGGTGGGTCACGTGACCCGGGCCCTGCCCTATCGCAGGCCTGCCCGTGGGCAGGAAGGGAGGCACGCGCACACGCGTAGCAGCTGACCTTCTCCTGGTCGGGCTGACCTTTAGCTAAAGGGAATTATGGCTGCTAAGCGCGATTAATATTATGCTTGTTTTAACACTAGGAACTCTCTTTTTAACATAGTTATTAATGTATAATATTAATTACTAATAAAGTAATAGATAATAATAGGAGGGGTTGTGATCCCCTAATAAAGGGGACTAATAAAGGAAAGGAAGGGGAAGCGGTATATACCTATAGTAGGTAATAATAAAGGAAAGTAATAATCTATTTTTAACCTCCTACTAAGAGGGTAAGTAGGCCTCTTTCTAAATCCCTTTTCCCTCCTTAATATTATTAATAATATCTATATAGTAATCCCCTTATCCTACTACCTCTTTTCCTCCCCTTTACCCCTCTTCTTAATCCTATTATCTCCTATATCTACCCTTCTATTCTTACTAAAGTAAAGTATAGGTATCTTATAAATCTAAAGGAGGACCTCCCTTATAGCTCTATACTCTATATAGATTATATAGAGTTATAGAATTACTAGAGGCCCTCCCTAGAGGTTAGAGAAGGAGCTATATAGCTTCTTTTCCCCCTCCTTCTCCTACTCCCCCTAGAGTATTACTTCTCCTCTAATTTCCTTTACTATCCCTAAGAGGGTAGGATCTATATCTTCCTATAGTATAGGGGTTAATAATCCCCTAATACTAGGGAAGATTACTTCTCCCTATAGTATAGGGGTTAATAGTCCCCTAATACTACTACCTATAGGGCTATCCTCCTTATAGGTTACCCTCCTGCTACTATTTATAGGGGCTATCCTCTATATAGGTTACCTACCCTTCTATCTAGATTATTATCTAGTTACTAGAGATAAACTACTCTAGGGCCTTGTTTAGTAATGCCTTTATAAAGGCATTAGCTAGGTTATCTACTCTATTAATCTAATAGATCTTACAGAGCTTATAGTGTTTATATAATTATTATAGGGCTATAATATTAATTATTAGGCGCTTCTCCTTTATTATACTAAGCTTAATAAGGCACTTATAGAGGGAGTATAAATCTATATATACTATAACCAGTGTAGTAGGGAGATTTAATTAGTCTATAAGTATATAAAGGGTAGTGGCTATTATATGTGCTATATTAACACTAGTGACTATACTATAGACCTTAGAGGTAAGCATACTTTATATAACTCTCTTACTCTTTATTAAGCTAAAGTGTATAATATTACCTTTAATTATAAACTTACTATCCTTATAGTCTTTATTAGTGAGGATTAGTATATAACTAAGCTATAAGGTAAGGTCCTAATTATTTACAAATAACCTATCTATAAACACGTATAGCTTTGCTTTAGTAAGGTTAATTAGAATAAATATTAGGCCTTAATCAGGGTAATCTATCTACTATTAGATCTGGTGATTAAGGGCTTTGATATTCTTAATTATTAGTTCTTAGTATTAAGCGGTGATAGATAGATTATAGTAGGCTTCTAGTTAGTAGATTAAGGCAATGTAGGCGCCTTAAGCCCTTTATTTAATATACTTCTACTTTAAATCTATAAGTGGGATTAAATTAAGCTTACCGCTTTAGCCTTTTTATTAAAGTAAAATAGCTACGCTAGCTGCTAATTTAATAATTCCCCTATTAAAGATTAGGGAATTATTCTTAAGGAGGAATTGCTTTAGCTTTACTATAAAAGCTACTATAGTTAATTCTCTCTTTTCTTTCTTAGAGAACTCCTTATCTAATAGCCTAAGAGTATTATTAGTCTATATGCCTATATATGCGAATTCTAGGCTATCTTCTATAGTTACTAATAGGCATAGATTATATATAGAAGTCTCTATCTAGAGCTTCTCTCTATAGTGCCTATAGTATATAACCTACTAATATGTTCCGGCCTCCGTGATACCGTAGAGCGGTTTAATTACCCTTATAATTATTCCTTTAGGGTATTAGTCGCAGATTTAGGTTAGAAGCTGTGCGAGGATTACCCTGTTTAATCGCGTGGTTAATTAGATATATGCCTAGGTAATATTATAAATCCACAGGATAAAGCCTTTTATTAAGAGGGAAGGTGCTATTGTAAGAATAAGGCATTAACTAGCTCGTTGGATTATCGGAGCCTATGTTAAGATTACTTACTTTACCTTATCTCTAAAGCCTTATACTATAAGCCTTAATTTCTTATATAGCTAGCCTATCTTGCCTTTTACCTTATTAATAATTTACAAATTAAAGATTTACACGCTACTATACTCTCTCTTATTATAGGTAATGAATTTAAACACGCCCTAATTAATTAGTATATTAATCTTAGTCTTTGTAGAGAGCTTAAATAGTGCGCTAGGGGTTATAATAACGCCTTCCTTATGTAATTAAATTATAAGGTTAAGGTTAGCTTCCTCCTTAGCTAAGATAAATATATTAGTCTTATTAATAATTACTAGAGGGTTCTTTTAGGGTCTACCTAGGTATCTCTTTAGCGGGATCTCTAGGGTCTTACTAGGCGGCCTAGCTTAGGCCTCTCCCTCTTCTCTACCCTCCTAAGATAGGAGGGCTTCTATATTAGGGTCCTTATAATAAGGCCTAATAGAAGTTAAGTAGAAGGCCTTTAGGCCTTATAGGAGGTTAAGGGTATAGGTCTCTCTATTAATAGAGAGGAGGTTATATAGGCCTTACTACCCTTTACCTTTACGCTAAACTTAGACTAGTGATCTAAGTAGGAGGTTAAGGGTCTTACTTATATCTAGACTATTCCTTACTATAAGGGCTTTACTAACTTTCTAGATTACATAGAGGTGCTTAACTTCCTTTATTACCTTTTATATAGTAATAATATATTATAAGATCTCTAGTAATAGAGAAGAGTTACTTAATATATAGGGGTAGGCACTAAAGATAAGGAGGGTTAGAATAAGGCTATTTAGACCTATAGTATTATTAAGGGCTTTTATAGCTATCTATAGGGCAATAGGTTCTAGGGTTATTAGGCATTCTCTTTAGATAATATTATAGGCCCTTTAGAGCGGCCTATAATATCTCTTAACTTTTCTAATGCTATAATATACCTTAATTAGGACCTCTTTAATAGAGATTAATATTAATACCGTGAATTAGCAAAATTCTTTACTATAAAAGTTTATACTAGTATTAGTAATAATCTAATTAGGAGGTCCTTAGTATATATTAATCTAGCATATTCTAAGGGCTTCCTAAGTTATTTTAGCTAAGATATTAGGAAGGAATCTTACTATATAGAATACTATAGCTATATCTACCGCGTAGAGCGTTAGGTAGTTACTATTAAGGTATATAATATTAACTATTACTTTAAAGTTAAAGGTATACTTATCCTTAAGGGTGAATTTAAAGTAATAGGGGCTATTAGCATTTATCTAGCACTAGTGGCATACCTTTAATATTACCTTAATAGCTTTAAAGGTAATCTTATGCCCTACGTTGCTTAGGAGATTATAGAGTTAGCGTACTAAAGGATAACTAAAATAGTAATATAAACACTATAATTTAATCTTAGTTAAATAATTCCACGCTACTACCCTCTTATCTTATATTAGTAATATCTATATATAGCCCTATTTATATACTAGGGGTACCTTAATATTCCCTTACTAGAGGACGTTCTTAGTGGTAATAAAGTTAATCCTTAATTAGCCTATATTATTAAGGCAAAGTAGGAAGGGAGTATTTATTAGTATTATATAAAAAGTAATATTACTAAAGGGTATAGGCATATTAATTATTCTAAGTAATGCAATTAGCTAGCCTCTACTAAATATAATAACTACTTTACCTACCCTTATAGTATTAAGATAAATCTTTAGTATTATCTTCTATAGTACTATAACTTAAGATTAGCCTGCTATAGAGAACTATACTACTCTAGTATCTAGTATAATACCTTAGAAGGCCTTAGATAAGTAATAGTCTTTAAGTAGGAATAGGTAAGGAGGCCTAGCAGCGTTCCCCTTATTAAATAGATTCTTCTTACTTAGTCTATATATTATAGCTTAATTTACAAGGACTTTAACCATTTTCTAACTATTAAGGGTTATACTATAGGTAAAGAAGCTTATAGGCACCCTTTCTTCTTCCTCTCCCTCTAGCTTAGTGTTAAATCTAAGGCTTATTATATACTAGGTAACCTTATTAACTTTAGAGGGATAAGGAGTAGGATCTTCTATTAGGGTACCTTTATACTAGGTAAGAAAGGTATTATATAAAGCTAGTGAGGATAATAAGGTATCTACTAGGTAATAGTTCTTATATTACTAGTATGCCTTCTTACACTCTTCCTTAGGATACTTTATTAACTAGTATCCCTCTTTATTATATATATAATATTTCTTTATATAGGGAGGGCCTCTTCTACCTTTCTACCTTTACAGAGGGTATTATAACTCTTTACCCTTACTATTATACCTTCTATTAGTCTAGAAGGCATTAGGAGTCTAGGTATTAGTAAGGAATTAATATTAACCGCTAGATTCCTCTGTAATAAGCTGGATTATTATATATATATACTTATAGAATTATTAGAGGCTATTTAGAGGGTTAGTAAGGTATCCTCTACACTTAGGGATCCTATTATAAGCGGTTATAATCTGGTTCCTAAGGGCTCTTTCTAATTAACCTACATTAGGAATAGCTTACTATAATATTAATAGCCTCTTAATAAGCTTATTAAAGTATTCTATCTTTAATTTATTAGGGTTTTTATTAATAGTCTTCTAGAGTAAAGTATTATACTATTTAAGGAGATACTTCTACCTTATATCTTTAGTCTAAAACCTCTCCTTTATTCTCCTTATAAGGGTAGTAAGGTCCTAAGGGTTACTAGGTTTAGAGAGGTAGTCTAAGTAGTATTAATAAGCTTTTCCTTTTAATATTACTTTAAATATATACCTAGCTTATTCTAGTTTAATATCTAGAAGCTTATACTTTTACCTAAAGATTTAGAGCTTTAGTTTAAGTATATTATAGTTATTAGCGCTATATTACTACTTAGATATATATATCTTAATAAGGTCTAAGATCTGCTTTACTATTAGTTATAGAGGCTTAAAGGGAGGATTATTAGTAGGTTTATATATTATTCTTTAGTAAATAGGAAGGGCTTATTATTAGGGAGTAGGGGTTCTTTACTAGGCAAATACAGGTTCTTAGGGGTAATAAGGAAGGGCTTATAGGGCTTAAGGTATTTAAGGAAGAGGCTAAGGGTTCTATTCTTAGGGAAAGGTTACTAATATTGCTCCTTATAGAGGTTATAAAGGTTAGCGGGAGGAATAAGCAGTCCTTATGCTCCTTTAGTCCTAGAGGTTATTATCCTTATAGAGGTTATTAAGGAAATCGCTATTCTTAATTATATTCTTTTAGAAGTTATTATGCTTCTTCTAGGTATCCTTTACTTCTTCTTATAACTAGAAGTAGAATTCCTATTAGTTAAGGACTTCTTAGAGGTTTATTACTATATTTATATTCTAGTTAATTATTATATAGATTCTAGAGTTAATAAGGTAGTCCTATAAGTGCCTTAGGACTATAACTAGGGTCTTAAGAAAGTTACTATAGGTTTATAGATTAAAATCTTAAGTAAATTCTATAAAGAGTAATCTTCTATATACCTTTTATGTTATATAGTCCTTAACCTAAGAGAGGATATAGGCCACTTATATCTTAGGTGTATTATTATCCTTAATATTAAATTTATCTACCCTAGTGAGTGTTCCTTCTATAATATACTAGTGTAGTTACTATAGGATATAGAGGAAGGGGATAGTAAATTCTAGGGCTTCTAAGGGATCCGCTTAAGAGCTATTATAACTTATTAGGTTTTATAGTTATTCTTTCTTATTAACTATTATAACTTATAGTATTAGAGGAGATAGAATAAGGGAAGTAATAATAAAGGGATTAGGGAAAAAGAGATATAAAGGATTATAAGCTCTAGTAATTAGCTTTACGTGTAATAGAACGCACTAAGTTAAAGAATAATAGGATAGCTTAGCTACTAGAGTTAAACTCTTTTTCTTAGTTTAGGCTTTTGCTTCTTCTAGCTACTCTTATTACCTTAATAGGCTAGCTAGAGTTAGCTTCTTCCTTAGTATAATTAGGGATCTTAAATAATAAAGCTACTCTTATTACCTTAATAGGCTAGCTAAATTACGCTACTTCTATAAAGGTCTTTTCTAGATAGAACCTAGCTAATCTACGGTGTCTTTAAAAGATAATAGGTATTTATAAATAAAAGTGGTTATAAAGTTAACCACTAATTAGTGTTAGAATCACTAGGTGTGATAATGGCTAGTTATTAATTAGGCGCGCTCGTGATAGTATTAATTAAATAATCTATTATAAGCTATGTGTTCTATTAAAGGAAGCTAGAAAAGAGAGGGCTCCTATAAGAGGGAAAAAGGCAGCTATAGCTGTGTGGGTCACGTGATATAGGTAGGTCACGTGACCCGGGCCCTGCCCTATCGCAGGCCTGCCTGTGGGCAGGAAGGGAGGCACGCGCACACGCGCAGCAGCCGACCTTCTCCCGGTCGGGCCGACCTTCAGCCGAAGGGAATTGCGGCTGCCAAGCGCGATTGATATCATGCTTGTTTCAACAGTTAGGCCTTTAACTATAATATTATCTAGGAATAGCGTGTAAATTTTAGGGATTAGGTTAAATAGGATTTGCCTAATAATTCTAATAAATTAAGCTACTAAATTAGTAGCTCCTTATAGTAGGTAGTAAAGCTATAAAAGCCTAACTATAGTAGAGATTATAGTTATATCTCTACTCCTTTCCGCTAGTTCTACTTAGTTATATTCTAATAGTAGATTAATAATAGATAAAATTTTATATATCGCAAAGCTCTTACTAAATGCCTCCGCCCCTTAGGGAATTAGCGTATTATATATTATTACTTTATTGTATTTAGTGGCTAATAGGATTAGGCGAATCCCTCTATCCTTCTTTATAATAAGGAAATATAGATTTCTATAGGAGCTATGGCTTTCCTCTAGGTGTCTATACTTTAGCTTCTTCTTTAGTAGATTAACTAGTCTTCCTTATAACCTAAGAGGTATTAGGATAGAACTAGCTTGCCATGCCTTATGCTTAATAACCTTTATAACCTATAGTGGTGTAACTAGTGGGTTAACTTTCCTATATTCTAATAAGTCCTATGCTAGCGCTACTTCTTAGTTATAAAGGATTTCTTTAAAAATATTAACTTCTTCTTATATTAGATATTCTTATACCCCTTTAACTATCTAATCTAATTATTCCTAGGTTATTCTAAAACCCCAGGGGTTTTTGCTAAACTACCTAGTAATAAACTTACTATACTTTCTAGATATATCTAAACGTAACTTTGCTTCTTCCTATTTCTTTATCTTCTATTTTAGGTCTCCTTCTAGGGTTAACCTATTAGAAGGTACATTATTATATAGGTAAATCTTGTTAGCTTTGTGTTTATATATTATATTTATTATAAGATTAGGTAGTTTTGGTTACTATAGGGGCTAGAAATCCTCTATAACCGCTTTAAGTTATTAGGAGTGGTTTATTATTATATCCTAAACCACTTCCTATAGGATACCTATTCCCTCCCTGGTTATAATAGAGACTAGTTACTTATCTTTATCTAGTTCCACTTTTAGTCCTTTATAAACTATTTAATCCTCCTCTTCTTTAACTATAGGATAGCTAAATATAATAATATTAATTATAGGTTACTAGGCTAGTTACTTACTAGTATATTACTACTAAATACTCCCTATAACTCTTAAGATAATAACTATATCCCTAAAGCAACACTAAGCAAAGAGCTCGCTGCTCCTTAAATAGTTAAATTATATCTATAATAGCCTAAAGAACGGCATCCCTAGAATTAAGCTTATATTAACTAAATCTAGACTAACATAGAAGTTAGTGGGTATCTAGATATTCCCTAGATAGAGCTTTATTTAGACCTCCCTAATTATCTTAATCCTATATAATAAAAATAATATAGTGTTTATTATATCTATAGGATAGATCCTAAGCCCTAAGCGCCTAGTAGTGCTCTTAGTAATTACATTCCCTTAAGAACCTATGTTAATAAGTCTAGGGAGGAGCTCCCCTTTAGGGTTATCTAGGTAGACCTATAAGTATAGTAGATCTTATAATTAATTAACTATAGCCCGTGGCTCTATAATCACATTTAGCATAAAGTTTGCTCTAGAAAGCTTGCTCTAAACTTATTATAGCTTTTCCTATTAACCTTAGGCCCCTAGTTATTCCTAGATCTATTCCTATAAGGCAGTGTTAATCTTAGGTAGCTAGGCTAAGGCTATCTTTAGTAGCTTTTTCTTAGCCTCCTCCTTATTCTTCTTATCCTCTTAAAGGGCCTTCTTTATTATTTAGATAATAGAATTAATCTAGTGCTTAGGATTAATTAGTCTTAAGCTTATTTTTACTCTAAATATCTTTAAAGGAGGTATAGGGCCTAGTATATCCCTATTATAATAACAGATATCCTCCACACCCTTTGCTTATAAAAGGCATTTATTACTAACTACCTCTACTAGCGTTAGTATAATATAGTAAATATCCCTAAAGGGCACCCTAAGCTTCTTTTAAAAAACCTTATTATATAGTTAGTCTAGAATTCTCTAGCCTACCTTACCTAATAGGTCCTTCTTCCCCTTTAGTAAGGTCTCTTTACCTTTATTAAGCTACTCTTAAACCTAGTAATCCTATTTATTATTTTCTATAATTTCTTTAATATATACTTATTTTATTACCCTTTCCCTAAGGGTTATAACCTTTATAATATAGGTATTTACCTCTTTATTCTCTATACTTAATTTCTTAAACTTAATAGCTAAGACTACTCCTAATAGACTTTTTAAGATTAAGGTTACCTAGTTTACCCTCTCTAAATAGTATTTAGTAGGATTAAACTAGTTTTCTATTTAATTAAAAATATCCTACTTCTCTAGAGTTATATCCTAATCCTTTCCTCTATAGGGTTTATATTCCTTAATCTAAGGTATTATATAGGTAATTCTACTATCTAGGAAGTATTTAACCTAAAATATAGCTAGCCTTTATATATAGCTACTAATAGTAAGAAACTTTAAAAGTAAGATAGGCGGTATTATCTAATATTTTATATTATCTCTAATTACTAAAATACAGATAGCTAGGTTATAGATAGTGAATTTTAATATTTTATTAAATCCTAGTGTATTATACTTTATAGCTATATAAGAGTTAGTATTATAATAATAATATTAGTTTAACTATTAGCTCCTTCTAGCTATTACATTAATATTAAAGATACGCTTATTATCCTAATTAAATAATCTAATGCTATTTAGCTAGTAAGTATATTATTATAGGTTAATATTATACTTTTGCTTAAGCTGCTTTATAATATTAATTTCCTTGCCTACCTAAGCTATAACTATGATTTTTAACTTAGCTAGTTATTTTATTAAATTATCTATTTAATCTTAGTATTCTACTAGTCTAGGAGTTCTATCCTTCTTTATTTTATTATAAGAAGTGTTTAATCCCCTTTTTTACTTAGAAGGCTTAGCTACTACTATATAGTTCCTCTAGTTAGCCTAGTAAATACTAAGCGCTACTTAATCTAGTAGTCTCTAGCTTCTTAGATTAGGTTTAGTATTATCTAGGTAATATCCTCTTAAGTTAGAGATCTTAGGGTCCCTGTTTTTAAGCTCTAGTTATATTTAAATATACGTATTAAGTGCTATCTAAAGAGTTTTATATTATATAACTAGAACTTCCTTATATATATACCCTTTTTAATCTATAAAGCTTAAGATTAAATAGTTAGGGAGGGCCTTATAGATATAGTTTAACTAAGTTATTATTATTTACTATCCTATTAGGTCTATATTAGATATTAAAGCTTAATACTTCTATAGCTAGTAGTAAGTTTCTTTAATAGATTTTAGTTATATAAGATTAAGGTCCTTAAGTTATTCCCTAGCACTTTCTATTTAGTCCTAACTTATAGTATTAAACTAAAGAAGTATTTTCTCCTTTAATTCTACCTAAGTATATAATACTATTAATATCTTAACTACTTATTAAATCTAGGGGTTAATATTACGCTTAAGTATCTTATGCTAATCCTTCTTAGGAATATATATTACCTTTATCTTAGCCTTAAAGTCCTTAATAAAATTAGTAATATTTTCTCCTATAAACTACTAAATATTATACCTATTCTATATAGTAATAAGAGATAACTAGCAAGCTATTATTTCTCTAAGGATCTTTATAAAGGTTTCTATATTAAGCCCTTTAAGGGGTCTAGAGGCCTTCCCCTTAATATTAGAATCCTTCCCTAATAGCCTATTAGTATAGGTATAAGTTAGTATTAAAACTATTTTAGGATTAGATAGTTCCTTACTTATAATTAGGGTACTTAGTAATAGCAAATCCTATAACTCTTTTAGATAGCTTAGCTACTTAGTAGACCCTACTTTACTTAATTAGCGGGAATAAGATAAGGTAAAATAATTAGGTATAGAGTTAGATAATAGTGCTTTTAGATAATCTTATAATAGAGTAACTATTTAACTAAAAGTTTTAATTCTAGAGAGAACTTTATAAAAAAGAGCTTACTACAAGGCAGTATCTATAGTTATAAATAACCTATAAGCAAGGACTACTAACGTAATTATATAGCTCCTTATAATTACCTATAAGATCCTAATATATAGCTAAATTATTATAAAATTAGCTATAGGTCCTAAGATTAAATGGTTTATAATATTAAATAGTGGTTTTTGTTTTAGATCCTTATATTCAGAGAGTCTTAGTAAGGGCGTAATAGCTTAGCTAGTGTTCGCAAGGTATCTTCTTAAGCTAGTTAGCCTTATATCTAATGTTTCCTTATGACTTAATTTCCTTTCCTTATCCTAGCTTAGTTCCTCTAGATTAGCTAGCCTCTAACTAGTGCCTTAGCTTCTCTAGGGTCTAGGTTTAGGTTTTTAATTTATATTATAGTATAGGGAAAATAAAATAAAGGGGTCTTTATGTAATTTAGCTTAGTATTAGCTAAGACCTTTAGTAAAAAGTGCGCTTCTAATTAATCTTAGTCTATAGTAGATTAAATAGAAAACAGAAGTCCTAGGGGTTTAAGACTATATTTCTCTACTAGTTTTATTAAGCGGAAAATAACACCCTAAAAAATATAATGCTAGCCTACGGTTATAAGTAGCTTTATAGCCTATATGTAATAAGAGGGGTTAATTAACTTAACGATATTAATTATAATAATAGCTAGAGAAATCTCGTTATGTAGAGATACTCTAGATTAAATAGTCTATTAGATTAGAAGTGCTGTCTTAATTAAATAAGGGGAAATAATCTTAGTTTATCTTATTATAAGCTTAGGTATCTTCTTAATAAAACTTAGTAAAACTCAAGGGTTAATTTAAGAATCTCGTGGTGCGTAAATACCGCGAAAAGAATCTAGCTATAGGTAGTCTCTTTATAGATTAAATAGTCCCCTTGCTTAGATGACTAATATTATCATCCCTTGTTATATTATCTATCTCAATGATCCCTAGCGCTTGTCATCGTGATCGCGTGTTTTCTGGGCGCGCATCTTATGGCACACAATATTATAATTATATCCCTACTAGGGAGTCTTCTAGCTATAATTACTATAATTTAGCCTATTACTCTATTAACTACTAATACTATATTTTTAGTAGTTCTAAACTAAAGTAATTCTTATATAGTATTTCCCTTTATAAGGACTTCCCTATACTATTTACTAAGAACCTATAAGGGAGGTAGTATAGTATTTATTCTCTTTAGTATAAGGCCTATAGTAATACTTACCTAGGGATAGCTACCTTTGCACACTTTTCCGCACTGACCTAAAGGTCCGGGAACGTCTCTAAAACGCAAGAAAACGCAATATTCGAAATCGCCTTATTTAATTACCCCCTTCTACAATATCGCATGGCAATAGAGCTAGAGGCAGGTATAAGAATAAGGTACTAATAGTAATTAATAAAGGAATAAGGGGGTTAGCGTAGAGCTACCACTACCCTAATACTAGTGTGGGATAATTTACTATCTAAGAGAATAGTAATAGACCTCTAGAGAGTTAGAACTAGTTTAATTATTTAGAAGAGTTAGAATACTATAAAGTAATTACTAGACTTATCCCTAGTAATAGAATAACTAAAGCCTAGTAAGCCTATAAAGCCCTTACTCTCTAGATAGTAAACTATATCTAAACTAAATATAAATAGATAAACTATAATAATAATAGTAATATTTATACTATAAAGGAGGCCCTCTTATAGGTCCTTAAAGAAGTAATTAAGGAAGTATCTAACTATAATACTATACTAACCTAGGTAAGCATTACTATAGGCCCTACACTAAAGAGAATAAATATTACACTACCTCCCTTATAGGTTCCTAGTAGATAGCATAGGGAAGTCCTTATAAAGGGGAATACTATATAGGAATTACTCTAGTCTAGAACTACTAAAGATATAGTATTAGTAGTTAATAGAGTAATAGGCTAAACTATAGTAGTTATAGCTAGAAGACTCCCTAGTAGGGATATAATTATAATATTTAAAGGAAATACCTCCTAGTATAAAGATAACTAGAAATGGATTCCTACTATATTTAGTCTAGAAGTAACCCTCTATTAATATATACTTAGCGTTATTATTAAAGGATTTCCTATAAAATACACCTTAATTAAAAACCTAGTAGCTAAACTAAGTAAAACTAATAAAGTAAATATTATTAAAGTAATAGTAAGACACCCCTAGTATAAGGGAGCCCTAAGAACTACCCTTATCCTTAGCCTTAAAGAGGTAGAAGATACTAATAAAATCTATAGAGATAGAATAGTCTATAAGGTAGAGCTATTCTACTCTAAGCCCTATAATAAAACCCTCTAACCCTAATAGTACTATAATTACTTCTAGACTAGGCATATTATAAAGTACTATAAATTAGCCCTAAAGTGCGGTAGGTATAGAGCTAGCTAGCATAAGGGCAGTAAGGTAACCTACCTAATAACTAATAGCTAGGTATAAGGGAAGTATATCTTATACTCTAGCCCTTACCTAGCCTAGTCTAGGGACTACCCTATCCTTAAAGAGAAATAGAACACAGTAAAAGCAGAATACCTTAAGTAACTAGCTTTATTTATAACCCGCCCCCTAAGTAGAGGCCCTTCCCTAAGCTAGGAAAGGCCTATAATAACGCAGACACTAGCTAATATAGTAGGAAGAAAAAGAGGTTACCTAATGCTTATAGAGCAAAGGGCAAAGTAACCTAGGGCTAGTAGGTCTAATAGCATTAGAAGATATATAGAGGTAACTAGGGCTAGTATAGAACTAGCATAGGATAGCAGAGAACCCTAACCCCCCTAACTTATATAGTAATATTATAAGTCCTCTTTTAGAATATAAATAAGAAGGATAACCTAGTATAAATAGCGCTCTAGCACTAAACTAATATTAATATAATCGCGATTTAGGAATAGGAATATATAAGAAATCCATAGCCCCTAGCTCTAGGCCTCTCCTAATTCTAACTCGCACACTATAATAGATATAACGCTATATATATAAATAAGAAACACACTATAGGGTTATAGGTAGCCTAGGGAGGGACTAATTAGTCCCTAGTAAAGATATATAGTATAAATATATACTCTCTTTATTTAGAAGGGTATAGTAATAAGTAGAACACCCTAATCTACACTATTAATATAGAAGAGCCCTATAATAGGTATATCTTTATAGGGGACTTTAACTAAAAACACCTACTCTAGGACAAACTTAATAGAACTAGTAATAGGGCAGAAGAACTACTAGAGCTTATAGGCTAGTAAAGGCTTAGGCTAGTAATGCCCTAAGGGGAACCCACTAGGCAGTATAATAGAGATAGGGATAGCACTATAGATCTAGCTTAGGTAACTCTAGATATTAGAGTCTACTATAATAGAGCAGTAAACCTAATAGAATCTAACTATATCCTATAACTAATTAGTATCTTTACTAACCCTTAAGAGGCCGCCCCCCTAGTCCTTAGACACTACTAGGTAGTAATAAATAAATTCTACGTAGAGGTAGAGGTAAGTAACTAGCTTATACTAGATAATGCCCTAAAACTATGTAATAAGGAAGGGATTAATATATACACTACCTAGCTTATTATAAACCTATAGTAGATAGCTAACTTAGTAGCCCCTTAGAAACCTAGAGGCTTACCTAGGCTAGAGGTATAGTAGTCTAGATAAGCTAAAGAGGTAATTACTAGGGTAAGATAGGCTATAAGATAGTAAAGGCATAGAAGAACTAAAGTAAACTAGTAGGTATATACTAATGCTAATAAGGAGCGGGAATAAGTTATTAGAGAGAAGAGAAGGAATACCTAGAGAGACACGCTAAGATAGGCTAATACTTAGAGCAAGGATAGAGGTATATAGAGGCTAGAGAGATAGGTAAGGCTCTAGAGCTAGGCATCCCTAGAGCTCCCTAGGCTCCTAGAACTAGAGAGATCTAAAGATAACCCTAATCTAGCTACTATATATAAGGAAAAGGCAAGCTTACTTATATAGAGGTTCTTCCCTAAGCTAGTGGCTAACCTTTCCTATATCCTAGATCTAATATTCCTAGAACTTAATAACACTCTAATCTAGGATATAGACTAGTTTAACTCTAAGGAGATTATAGATATCCTCTTAGATATAGTAAACTAGAAGGCCCTAGGGGATAATAAGCTCCCTACTAGATTTATTAAAGCCTATAGCCTAGTAGCCTATTATATAATAACTAGGCTACTAAACACGGTACTTAAAGTTAGTTACTTCCTAGCCCGCTTTTATACTACTAGGGTTATAGTAATTAGAAAGAATAGAAAGATAGTTAAAGAGATAAGGAGGGCTAATGCCTAGAGACCTATATTACTGCTTAATATAGTAGGAAAAGTACTAGAAGTAGCGATAGTAAGATAACTTATAGCTATTACTAAGGTAGGGGGCCTCCTCCTAGAACTATAGATAGGAAATAGGGCAAATAGATTAATAAAAACTATAATATATACCCTACTAGAATGCGTTAGAGCGGCCTAGGGGAGGGGCGGGATAGCCTTACTAGTATAGATAGATATATTAGTAGTATTTAATAGAGTTAGCCACCTATATCTTATTACCCTCCTTATTAAGATAGGTATCCCTCTATAGCTAGTTATAGTAATCTATAGCTTCCTCGCAGGGAGAATAAGCTAACTTAGCTTTAATAGCGGACTCTTAAAACCCTTTAAAATTAAGGCTAGTACCCTATAGGGCTTACCCCTTTCTCCTATTCTCTTCCTTCTATATTCTATAGAGCTATATATCTACCTCTAGGCTATCCTAGGTATAGTTACTATAGGCTTTACTAATAATATAAATATTATAGCTTTTAGGAAAAATATAGCCTAGACCTAGAGGAGACTTAAGGTATCTTAGAGGATCTATAAAGACTAGGTAAAGGAAGTAAGAGTTAAGTTTAACCTAGCTAAAATAGAACTTATATACTTTAGTAAAGCCTAGTAACCTCCCTAGGAGTAAGTCTAGCTTAGGATAGAGAAGATAGTACCTATAGAATCCTACTACTTTCTTAGGGTATAGGTTAATTATAAACTTACCTAGAGCGCTTATAAGAATATTATTAAAGGGAAACTAGCCTAGTAGTGGCTTACACTTATATTACTAGCAGCATTAGCCTAGGGCTATAGCTTTAGAGATACCTACCTCCTATATATATAGGTAGTCTATTCTATTATTACCTATAGGGTAAGTATATACTATATACTAACTAAAAAAGCTAGAAACCCTAGAGGTATTATAAAAAGCTTTATAATAGACTAGTTAGCCTACCTTTAAGTTATTATAGGGGTATTTAGAGCTACACTAATTATATAATTAGAAGCTAAGACCTTAGTTCCCCCCCTTAACCTCTACCTAAACTATATTAAGAAGAGGTTTAAAAAAAGAGTTATAGCTAGTAGAATAGTAAAGATAATCTAAGTAGTAGCTAGCCTAGTAGTAACTATACTATATTAAAGAAGACCTTAAAGATAGAGAAACTAAGTTAAAAATAAGCTAAATATAAAGCTATATAAGGAATAAAGAAGATATTAGGAAGTATAATATAATAGAGAAAGACTAGCCTAGAGCTAGTATAGCAGAGAGCTAACTAAGGACTAACTACTAAACTATAACCTAAAGATAATCTAAAGATTCTACACTAGACTAGATAAGTATATCTCCTCTACTATTATATAATTATATATAGGTAAGATTAGTCTTAATAAATTCCTCTTTATTAGAGGTGTCCCTAGGGTAGCTTTACCCTTATATAGCTATAGATAAGTAGAAGAGAACTAGTACTATATAATTATTAACTACTGTAAATATAGCTATATATAACCCTATTAGCGCTAGCCTATAGATATATAGGAGGTAAGGCTAGCCCTAGATAACCCCTAGAGGGCAAGATACTTAGCTAAGTAGTTCCTAGCTATAAAGAGACTATAATACTATACGCTAGTATATAACTTAGTAGCTAGGTTAAGGGCGCTAGAACTAGAGCTAGAGCGCTTATATTATAGGAGATTAAATCTAGGGTCTATAACTATAGTAGATAGTAGAGATAGCAGGAGTAGTAAGAGACTAGGACTAGACTAAATAAACTAGAGGTAGCGGGGGGCTAGAGGTAGGGCAGGAATATATATATAGGTAAAGAGTATACACTAGAATAACCCTTAGATTTAAACTACTAAAACTCTTAAGTGCTAGGTATTTAATTTCCCCCCCCCCCCCTAGGCCTCCCCTACCCTACTATTACTACTATACTAATATAAAAATAAAAAGAAAAATAACTACTCCTCTTCTAGAATAGGGATCACGTCCTCTAGGGCCCTGGCCTAGCTCTTAGCTAGTAGGGCAGTAACCTAGAGCTAGATTAACTCCGCTATCCAAGTATCTAGTCTATATAGCTAGAAGATTATCTCCTTATACTAGTCTTTTATAG
The DNA here is from genome assembly GCA_023658475.1 of Epichloe elymi. Taxonomy (NCBI): domain Eukaryota; kingdom Fungi; phylum Ascomycota; class Sordariomycetes; order Hypocreales; family Clavicipitaceae; genus Epichloe; species Epichloe elymi. The sequence goes on along the minus strand of CP098273.1, from coordinate 2,021,903 downwards.
ACCTGCCCTCCCCCTAGACTAGACCTACTGCTAATATACTCTATTTTTACTTACTTTAATTCTCTATATATAGCTTCTTAATATAAGCACTAAAGTTATCTAGGACCTAGGGAAAAGATAGATTAGCACTAGTGTAGGGCTAGACTAGACTAACTAGAAGAATACTTATATCTACACCCTTAGCGATTTTAGTAGATACCTTAGTTAACCACTAGTGCTCTGCTTAGTGCCTAGTGATTTTAACCTAGAGCTAGGTTAGTAGCGGCGCTGCCCCTAAAAATAGAAAAAACAGATAAAATATATATTACCTTTTTATACCTATTATTTCGAACCTAGTAATTAAAACATATATTAGTTATAGCTCCTAGAAAGATAGATTAGCCCCGCTACTACTATAGCATAGGGGGAAAAACATACTAACTATATTATAACACTAGTGCCCTAGGTTTTTTAATAATTATATATAATAAGAGATACACTAGAACATTTATAGCTTACCTAGCTAGACTAAATTAGCAGCAAAACAGGCCTAGCGCTAGGGTAGGGGGAGTCCTACCTATAGTTTATAATTAAGTACTCTCTAAAGCTACTTTAATATAAGCTACTTCCTTAGGTAGTAAAGAGAAGGTTCCTATATAGATTAGTACTAAAGTTATAGGGAAGTAGGGTTAGACTTATAGGTAATATAGAATACTAAGAGGATATAATAATAGGCTATAACTACACTAATATTAGTGACTAAACTAGACCTAGCTAGGGTTAGGGCCTAAGTGTCAAGGCTTCTGGGCCGAATATGATGAACAGGGTGATGGTATGATCAAGGTAGCAGCTATGTGACTAGAAGGTAGGTGTGTGTGCTTGAAGGTTTTAATCTCTGGCCTCCCACATTCTATGTGTGCGACCTTCGCCTAAATACCCCCTCTGCGTGCACGTGACTAGCTCGCGGCGACCTCGCAGCTAGGGCGCTGCGAGCCACGACTAGGCCCTACTGTACATGATGCCATCGCCTTCATAGCCTCTGTCGCTCTATTGCCTCTGTGACCCTGACACTAAGAGTATATAAGAAAATAAAGGGAAAGAGAAGGGGAAAAAAGGAAAGGGGAAGAGAACCTATAGGAAGTATAATAAAGGAAGAAGGAAAGAGGCCTAGATCTAGAGGTAGAAGGGATTTCTTTTATAATCTCTAGAGAGGGGGGGGGTCCTTAAAGTATTACCTAGATTTAAAGATAATATATAGATACTATAGATAGATAGAAAAGCCTAATATAAGAGAGCAGCGGGATTGCAGCGGAACTAAGCTAGCTTTACCCTCCCCCCCCCTAGAGTTTTAAAAAACTAGATACTCTAACTTTATAACTAGACTAGACTAGAGAAGAGGTAGAATAAACTAAAAAGTAGGGTATTAGATATATTAATAATAAAGTATAAAAAAAGTAAGTTAAGAGTGGATTACTATATAGTATTAGATTTTACCTAGTAGGAGGTAGTTAGAAATAGATTAGAGTAGAGCTAGAGAAGAGCCTAGAGCTAGGCTTAAGATATAAGGTAGAGGTAACTCTACTAATAGGGATAAGTCTAGTGTAAGCTAGTAATAAATAACTATAATAGGTAACTATAATAGCGGCGCTAGCCTACCGCAGAGCTAGCGCCGGACTATATAGAGTTATAAGGGGGTTTTTTATCCTCTAGAAGGTTTTCCCCTTTAACTAAACCGCTGGAGTACTAGAGACAGCCAAATCAGGCTGGCTAGTGTATATAAATAAATAAATAATACTTACCTAGGTTAGTATAATATTATAGTTAGATACTTCTTTAATTACTTTTTTAAGGACCTATAAAAAGGCTTTCTTTATAGTATAAATATTACTATTATTATTATAATTTATTTATTTATATTTAGTTTAAATATAGTTTACTATCTAGAGAGTAAGGGCTTTATAGGCTTACTAGGCTTTAGTTATTTTATTACTAAGGATAAGTCTAGTAATTACTTTATAGTATTCTAATTCTTCTAGATAATTAAACTAGTTCTAACTCTCTAGAGGTTTATTACTATTCTCTTAGATAGTAAATTATCCTATACTAGTATTAGGGTAGTGGTAGCTTTATACTAAACTCCCTATTCCTTTATTAATTACTATTAGTACCTTATTCTTATACCTACCTCTAGCTCTATTACTATATAATATTATAGAAAGGGGTAATTAAATAAGGTAATTTTAAATATTATATTTTCTTGTGTTTTAGAGACGTTCCTGGACCTTTAGGTCGGTGCGGAAAAGAATGCAAAGGTTCGTTTATTATTTATTATTATTTTAATATAACTACTAGTTAGTAAATAGTTATGAAATATAGGGTAAAAGCTATTTAGAAGCCTAGTAATAAGGGGGGGGATAATTATAAGGCCCCTTATAACATAACCCACGCGTATATGTGTATCGCAGCGCTAGAGCACCGCGGCGCCTAATACTAGAAGGAAGGGCTAGGTCTATATAATATTAGCAAGCTACTAGCTATAAACCAGCGACTTATATATATATTACACTTAGACCTAGCAAGCTTTAGTTAATATATGAGTGCACCCTATATCCTTTTGCCTAGCTACCTTTATCCTTACACTTAAGGGGAAGTTTTATAAGACCTAGGGAAAGCTTTTAATAATAAAGAAAAAGTTATTATTAGTATCTTATAAGATTAAACCCTTAGGAGGAGGGTATAATTAAAAGATTTATATTAATAACTTAAAGATATATATCCTATGCTAGGAAAGGTTATAACCCCTAAGGCTAAATACATAGGATATAGCTAATTAGGATCTAGAGAGAGAGATATAGAATTATTAAGAGCTAGAGAAGGATAATAGAGAGGGGAATAATTTATAGAGATTACTAATAAGTTATAGTGTTATAGTTAATACTATCTTAAATTAGGCTAGCCTATTAGGGTAGAGAATAGCTTAGGTAATCAGAGGTAATGTTATTGTGGAGGAGACCGTAGCTAGATTACTGGAGAATACAACCCACATTATCCCTATTAATTTTGGTACTGCTTCAGCGCCCAACACCACTGAGATTGCCCTGGAGCCAGCGACGGCCAGCGACGGCCGGTCAGCGACGACGGCCAGCGACGACCGCCAGAAGTTGTCCGTAGTCGAGAGCGTGCCAAGACAGGTCTGGTGATCAGTGAGGGGGCGTCATTGCCGCAAAACTCGGTACCAGACTTATTTCTCTGCCATCCCAAAGGCAGGAAGCAGCACGCCGTCCGGGACGGATGGACTGGGCACTCCGCTTCTCTTTCTCGTCCCTCTCTCGTCGTTTTCTCAACTTGAATTCTCTCCTTTTGTTTTTCGCTTTTCTTTCCTCACGCCCGTGGTGCCGTCCCCCCCAGCTTTGTCCACACATTATCCCTGTCCAATGTCATCCTCACATGGCGTCGATTCCATCTCAATAGTACATTTATCTTGCATCGCCCATCCCCATCATGCTCAATTCTGGACGTGGCCAGCGCCTCTGGATCTGCACAAGATGCATTCGTCGCGTGACTCAGCCTAGGATGCCGACATCGAAGCCGACATGGAATCCGAGGAGAGCAACAACATCAACTACGCTTCAGCAGAGACGATGGCAGACCACAGCAAGTGCCGACGCCACACTTTCCGCAGCACCTGTCCATCACTTCGCAAGCTCCCGCCACGACGATGCCGTCCTCCGCGAGCTGTTCGACACCCCGTCCGGCCTGTCATTTCCGAGCTTCAGTCTCAAGAAGAGTCATGGACTGTTCAAGAATCGATACCTCACGAGTCCTGATGGATTCTTCGTGTTTGCGCAAAAGAACCTGGAAAAGGCAACGCGCCTCGTACAACGAGTTCTGAGTGCCTCTACCACGGAAGAATACCAGGGTTTGGTCAAGGATCTCGACCGCTTGAGCGATCTGCTCTGCCGGGTTCTCGACCTGTCCGACTTTGTGCGTATGACGCATCCAGACGTTCGATTTCAACGAGCCGCAGCCGGCGCATGGTCCATGGTATATCAGTACATGAACCAGCTCAACACCATGACAGGTCTGAATGATCAATTAGGCCAGGCTCTATCACGGCCTGAAGTGACGGCTGCATGGTCAGAAGAGGAAAAGACGGTAGCCGAGCTTCTGAAGCTAGACTTCATGAAGTCGGCGGTCAGTTTACCCAAGAAGGCCAGGGACCGATTCGTTGAATTGTCCTCACGCATCAGCGATGTCGGCGCTGCTTTCGTGCAGGACATGGAGCCTGAAGTCAAGGAGGTCAAACTGCCATCCCATCGGTTCTATGGACTGTACCCCGGCCTTGCCGCCACGCTCAAAGTGCGCTCGCAGATTTCCATTGCAACGACGGGTTCAGAAGCCGCTGCGGCACTACAGAGTGTGTACGACGAGGAGACTCGCAAGGAAATTTACCTTGCGCAGCGTACTGCATCCCGGAGCACCATTAAAAATCTGGAATCAATGCTCAAGCTGCGTTCAGAGCTTGCCAATCTCGCAGGTTTCGAAAGCCATGGCCACATGGCTCTCAAGGACAGAATGATGGCCAAGTCTCCAGCGTCGGTCATGAAGTTTCTTCTGGCGCTGCGAGAGCACAATGCTCCCATGGCACAGCAAGAACTTGCCGAATTGGTCGAGCAGAAGCGGGAGAGGCTAGCCATGCCCGGAGTAAACCTCCAGGCCTGGGATCGCGACTTCTACATGGAGAAGATGCGCGCCGAGATGCGCTCCCGAACCCGCCACGAAGACCAACTCACGGCCTTCTTCTCCGTCGGTACCGTAATGCAGGGTCTGTCCCGTCTGTTTGATAGTCTCTACGGCGTTCGTTTTGTGCCGAGGGAACCTCTTCCCGGTGAGGTCTGGCACCCAGATGTCAAGCGTCTCGACGTCATGTCCGACGATGGAGAGCAGCTCGCTGTGCTCTACTGCGACTTGTTTTACCGCCCGCAAAAGTCGCCGAATCCGGCACACTTCACAGTACGTTGTTCACGAGAAATTCTAGATGACGAGCTCAATGAGGCCACCGAGGACATGGTCTCGGCGACGCCCATCTTCGACAACCTCGAGCAAGCGGCCAACGACGGCATGGAAACGTCTCGTCGCAACGGGGAAGTCAAGCAGCTGCCCACCATTGCTCTAGTGTGCGACTTCCCCAAGAGCAAATCTTCCCGCGAGCCCGCCTTTTTGTCCTACTATTCTGTCGAGACTCTCTTCCACGAAATGGGCCATGCTATCCACTCCATCCTCGCCCGCACACGCTTCCAGAATGTCTCGGGAACCCGATGCGCCACCGACTTTGCCGAGCTCCCCTCGACCCTCATGGAACACTTTGCTGCCGACCCAACCGTCCTATCCCTCTTTGCTCGGCACTGGAAAACGGACCGGCCCCTACCATATGACCTCGTCAAAGAGCGCATCAAACTATCCAAACGCTTCGAAGGCATCGACACTGAACACCAAATCCTTCTCGCCATGGTTGACCAGGCATACCACTCCCCCTCCGTCAACAACCTGTCCTTTGATTCGACCCGCCTCTTCCACGATATCCAACGCCAATTCGCCCACGGACCCAAAGACCCCCCCGAGACATGCTGGCAAGGCTTCTTTGGACACCTGCACTCGTACGGGAGTACCTACTACAGCTACCTCTTCGACAGGGTCCTGGCCGAACGGGTATGGCGCGTCGTATTCCGCTCCGGACACGGTGGTGCAGCCATCAATCGCGAAAATGGTGAACGGCTCAAGCAGAATCTTCTCAAGTGGGGTGGTAGCCGGGACCCATGGACTTGTCTCGCGGACACGCTTCAGGACGAGAGACTGGCTCCCGGGGATGAGGAGTCGATGGCCCTGGTGGGCAGTTGGGGCATCAAAGATGACAGGCAGCGTTCATGAAATCTACCCGTGGCTTCTGCTTTGACATTGGATGGAGCATGCAGGGGGAAGGGGACAGGGGGCAGCAAATGGAAGAGGTGGATGATGTTGCAAAATATACAGACATTGTTTTGGTTACTGCGAAAAGCTGGCTACAGGACAAGAGAGCATTCTGCATTGAGTCATGCCGGTACATATGAAAGGCGTTTTGTGTGTTCTGGAAGAAAAAAGGGGGCATGCATTTGCATTCCCTTGAGCGTTTGGCCTTCCTGTGCATAGGATGTGTTGGGAAACAGCGTAAGCATAGAACCGCCACTTAGAGACACTTGCATCAATAACATACAGAATTCCTCCTTTTTTTTTTCTCTCATCACGTACTGACAGATGATCCAAGGTGAGCGATTTGGGTGCCCACGATCGGATGCTTCTTGACGACAATCATCACTTCTCCACTATAATATCGTACACGGGGTATATGCCATCACTTTTTCAGCATGTCTTGCTTCAGACGTCTGACCTCCCAGTTTCATTGTCAACAACAACGATAACAAACCGTCTGAGCCAACGCAAAAAAAACAACATCAGAAATAGAAACAATGTTGCAAACATGACGCTTTGGCTTCCAAGATGTGAAGTTCAATATAAGAAAAATTGAAAGAGAGAGAGAAGGATGGAATGATGTAACGAAGAAGCCATGAGAGGCACTATAAGGCATGCGCGGCCACTGGTGGCATTTCTGCCAGTGGCTGTCTCATGTTCAGGTGGGATAGGGATAGTTTCGTGCTGTCAGATGGCATCTCGGACTCGCTTTCGTTGCTAAGCGCATCAAAGCTTCTGTTTACCATACCGGTCGGTGTAAAAAAGGACTCTGTGTACCCATCATCCGATCGGTTCCCCGTGGCAACCCCCGAGTCATCCATATCCAGGGTATTATACGGGTACCGAGTGGCAGTCGGTCGGCGGTGATCGTCTTCGTCATCATGGTCAAAAACCGACATCTCGCCGAGCGACCTGTTCAAAGACGGGGAATCGCTCTGGTCCGTGCTGCTATACGCCATGCTCTTGCTGATGAGGTGCAACTGGTGCCCCAGGTTTCTCACTTGAGCCTCCAAAGCCTCGCGTGTAGATCGCTCGGTTTCCAGTAGCGCTAACAAGTTGGTGTAGTGCTCAAAAGTCACACCTTCCGCAGAATGCCTCATAGTCTCTTCTGCTGCGCCCCGCTGGTGTTGAGACGACGAAAATGTTGGTGATATGATGGTGGCGCGAGGTGTCACTTCTCCAATATCCCCAAATGTCATCTTCGATGTATCGGAGCGACAGGTAGAGGGCCGGCTAACACTACGTCGCCGTTCTCCAACAAAACCCATCTCACTTTCCTGCAAGAGCATTGAGTCGACTGCATAGTTGTTGGTCTGCACATGCACCGGCCGAGGACCAGATGGGCGGGTCTCTTGATTTGGCTGTCGAAGGACCGAAAGACTGGTACCGAGTTGGAGAACAATACCTTCCAGTCGGCTCATTCGCGTCTCAAGGTTGCTCACGCGGTTCTCCACACTGACTGGTTCAACCAAGCCAGCATCTTCGGTCGATCTCGCGATACTCTTGTTCCGAGGTTTCTCTTGCTCCTCCTCTCCCGTTTGATAAATCACGGCAGATTGCGATGGTGTCCCAAGTCGTTCTTCCACAATTGGCAGTGAATCTGACAGTGGCTCTGGTAGTAGCTCTGGCTCTGGCCGTGGCTGCGGCTGCGGCTGCGGCTGCGCCAGTTGTGCTCTTTGTTGCTCTGGCTCTGGCTTTGGCATCTCTGTGCTTTGTATAGGCAATTGCATACATTCCTCATATGCCATGGTCGAGGTCGGAGACATGGAAGGTGCGGCATAGCTTTCTCGCCAGTACCGGATTTCGGCACTGCGCCGTCGAATGACATCCCGAGGCGCCGATGGCGGTGCAAGATCAAGGCTCGGCGTGAAGGTGAGGCTTCTTGAACGACGCTTCACGCCCCGTGAGTCACTGGAAATGGCACGACCAATCTCGCCAGGATCTTCATTGAACCCAGTCAGGCGGGTTCGGTCCTGGGAGCTGGCAGGGCGCGGGGACAGTCCTGCCAGCTTTGAACCGCCAGCCCGGCGAGGGCTTGCTGGGTGAGTAGGAGAATCAAAGAGGCTCACACACTTTCCAGATAGTCTCGCATCTGCGCTTAGCGAATTTCGAGCACTCTGGATAGCCATGACGTCTTCGGGGCCTATGGAATGGGACCGCAGAGCCCGGTCATATTCCGTGATGGGCATCGAAAAGGATCGCTTGGGCTCAACGACAATGGGAGGTGGTCTTTGACCAGTTGGGTCCTGTTTCGGCTTTCGTTTAGTGGCATTACACGACGCATGGCACGAAAAGCTACCTACACTTCTATGCTGCGTGTTGGGTGCACCAGTGGACTTGGTCGACGTCGTCTCTCCGCTTGGCAACTGAGGCTCATCATCCTTGATGGGCTGACTCTTATTCTTTCGACCAAACAGCTTGCTCAAAGTGGAGCGAATCGATGACTTCTTCCTCTGGGGTTGGCCCTGGCTGTTCCTCTCGTCCCCTCTGCTACCAGCGTCTGACACTGGATTGGACTGCCGGAATTGGCTGGGTACTTTTGTAGACGACCTTTGCGACGTGGATGTGTGCGCAACCGCTGATGAGGCAATGTCTGGCGTTTGGCTCCGAAAGGTGTCATTGCCAGCGCTGCCAGACGAATCAGATGCATATCGAGTGCCGACTACATCATGGTTTCCCGTTGTGCGTCGAGGAACTGTATCGGCATCATTCGTGACAAGACGGTGCGCCTCTGCTACATTGGTTGTAGTCAACGGTTGGCCCCCCCTTATCGGGAACTCATCGTCCAAGGGATCAGGAATAGGGATGGGACCAGAAATGTTGCCGCGAATGGATCTCGAACCGGTTCGAGGTCTGCGGGTGCTGCCGCCCCCAGCAGCAGGTTTCCAGGGCATGATGGGTGTGTACCAACCAGTCCTCCCACTCACTCTCGCGTGGTAGTCCCCGTGTGGTCAAGACGGCCGATGATCAAAAGGATGAGTTGCCAGCAGTGGCAGTAAGACGAAGTGCTGCGTATGTTGAAGCAGAAGTCACAGACCGAGGGAGGGAAGAGGAAGAAAAGAAGAAAGGCCTTCTACATGATGGTAGCTGGAGCCCCCCAGGTTCTTGCCACAGACGCGCAGATTGTGGAATGCAGGTACCTAGGTGCAAGCAGGTCGGTCGGGGACTGACTGGTTCGCTCTTGCCAGTTGAGTTGTTGTGCAAGTGAAGCCGAGAGGGAGAAGCAGAGGGAGAGGGAAGAAGAGCCGCCAGGTTGGTAGGTAGGTTGGTTGGTTGGTTGGTTGGAAGATATACATATATGAAATCTTCCATCTTCAAGGAGACAAAAAACAGACAAAGACAAAGACAAAGACAGAGACAGACAGATAAAAGGTGAAACATGGCTGGCGCGGTCCTCTGGCCACTGGCGGCGCTTCTCGCGCGACGGGACTCTCGGCCATGATTTGATGTGCGTGCCAGGACGGCGACGAATGAGGGCACCCGGTGGACAGGCGCGCAGCATAGCATGTCTTGCAACATTGGCTGGCGAGGGGAGTCGTCGATTGACTGAACGAGGGGGGATGAGGATGACGGTCTACGTAATCCGTACGTACGGTCTTGACTCTTGACTCTTGGGTCTTGGGAGGCCATGCCATGCATGACAAGGGGCCGGGCTGCACCAGGTCGGTGGGGGAGGGAGAGGGGAGAGAGGGGGGGGGGAGGGAGGGGTGGAGGGGTACGGGATAAGATTTCATCTTCTTGATGAAGCCGACTGCACTGATTCGGATTCGATGCCCGAGTCCAGTTGCATGCATGAATCCAGAAGTCCAGTCCAGAGCCCAGTCCAGAGCCCAGTCCAGAGCCCAGACCTCGCCACACAACTGCACATAACTTGTACATAACTGCACCTGACCTGTGATTGGCCGGGCGGGCGCTCAGTCGAACTCGTCATGGGACCTCGAGTCGCTCCTTCTCGTTCCTGCGTCATTCACCAGTGGATATTAAACGGCCCATGGTCCAGCGGCGTCTCAGACGGACTCGAGCTGCGGCGGCCCCTGCATGAAAGACGACGTACGGATCCGTATTCATTCATGTGTTCGCGTCCCTGCACTGCACTTGCACTGCAGGACAGGAAGGGACTTTACTCCGTAATTAATACTCCGTAGAAGAGAAGAGAAGTCTTGTCGTGCAACACGTAAACATGCAGTAGTGATTTTTCAATCATGCAGTAGTACCTCCCGTAATTCATGCATTCTACATCATTTTATTGAATGTGCACATGAGAGGGAAAACGCGTTTTTGGGCTTCTTTTAGAGATGTAGAGCCTCTATTGCGGCCTATAGCAATTCTATTAAGTGGACTGGCTAGTTCCTATACCCTAAGAATCACAGGAGGTTACTTCTCTTATAAACTTGCGTGGAAAGATACCTCTTCCGTTTTAGGCCTAGTAAGTACTGCATGATTGAAAAAATCACTACTGCATGTTTAGGTGTTGCTTGTCGTGGGGTGCAAGAACCAGCATCCCTAACAGGCAAGAGGCTTCCTCGGTGGAATTCGTTGATTGGACGCCGTTCCTCGCTTAAATCCTTCAATCTGAATTAGGGCGTCCAGCCCGGCGGCTCATTGTACGGATAGGACCCAAGTCCTTGACGCGCCAGGGGAGGCTGTCGCGAGTCGGCGGAAACCCATGCGAAACTCGCACCTTCTTTTTCGCATTCTCTGGAACCCACGCCGGAGTCTTTTCCCGCTTCGAGGCAAGTGTCCGTATCCGGCAGAATTGTTCATCCCCGTCACACACCTGTACTACCTGAAACCCAGGGGTGGGGGGACATGGACATGCCATAACGTGGTCTAATCCGTAGTTACGCATGAATCTGACGAACTGGGGGTTCTCCACAATTTATATTTTCCTTCCTTCTCTTCCTTTTTATTCTTCTTCTTTACTTTTGCTCATCCCGGGACAAGTGTCAGTGCTAGTCACTTCCGATGCTGGTTACATCCGGGTATCGCAGGTCGGCCTCGTCTTCGAGAAACTCCATCCACTTTTTTAGAAAGTGGCTCCCCCTGGTGGATAATTGATGGAAACGTCAGCCGCCTGAAAGTCATACGCATGAACAGAAACTCTGCAATCGTCCGTGTTATAGTCCGTACTGCTCACCTTTTCACTGTTTCTGAATCGCCAATCACAGTCAGTGATCGCTTGGGTCGAGTCATGGCCACTGCGATGACAAGTTGTTAGAAGCCCTCAGTTGCTTACACATCGCAATGCGCTGAAGGCCAGATAGATAGATATTGAGACGTGGTTCATCGTACCGTTCAGTCGCCGCTTTTCTCCGAGGAATCCTACCTCGCCGTCGGGATTGCTTCGTACCAGACTGACGATGACGGCTTCTTTCTCGCGGCCCTGAAACCCATCTACGCTTCCTAGCTCTACGCCCGGGAATTTCTCCTTGAGAGGAGCCAAAACGCCCAGCTGAGTGTCGATTGAAAGAGGTCAGACATGAGATTTTTTTTCTTTCCCTTCCCCTCTTTTTTAAACGGGCAGCAACGGGCGTGGAACATTTGAGAGTAAAAGTTACCTGTGCATTGTACGGCGTGACAACCGCAATATCTTCTGGACGAACTCCAGCATCCACCAATCGTCCCACATGTTGCCGAACCAACGCTGCCTCCATCTCATTGCTCTTGCTTTCGCTGTGTAGACTAGCCTTTCCTTTGCGTGGATTGTCCTTGTCATCCTCTTCGCTCTTTTCCGGAAAGTCGCCGCCTTGTGTATCGATGAAAATCACTGGCTCCGTCGTGTCCTCACACTCTTGCACCTCATACTCCAGGTCCCTCATCAATCTTGCCTTGACTCCCTCCGCAGCCACGAGCTTCGACTCATAGAGCTCATCCGACGGGAACCGCATGATGCGTTCATGCATTCGATACTGCGTGGTGAGCATCCTCTTGATAGACGGTCCGTGGAGCGCCAACATGCGATCAAACAGCGTAGTTTCCAGCGTCAGACCCTTGATAAGCGTCGCCTTTTCATCCTTGGCCTTCACACTGCCTCTTGAATTCAAGGACTTGATGGTCGGCGGCAGCTGCAGATGATCTCCGGCACAGACAGCCTTCTTTGCCGCCAACAACGGCACCCAGCACTGCGCTTCGAGTGCCTGGCTGGCCTCATCGATGATGACCACGTCAAACTCCTCGTTTCGCAGCTGGAACCCGCCCGCACCGTGCAGCGTGGCCAGGACAACCCTGCTCCCTGCCACGAGGCTACTCACGCATCTGCGCTCTCGTTGACGGTATTCTTTCCGCAGCTCCTTCAGATCCGCATAGATCTGACGCCGCTCTTTGCCGCTCTTGGTCTTCTTGATGGATGCTTGTTTCGAATCCATTTCGGCCCGCACGTCTTTCACTATGGCGCCCGCCTCGGACGTGTTGGTGAGAACATCAAGCGAGTGGTTCAGGACAGAAGGGAGCAGGCGGGCTGGGTGGCCGAGACGAACAAGGGGGATTTTGTGCGGTGAAAGACGCTCAACAATATTGTCCACCGATATGTTGGACGGACCGCAAACAAGAATCCGCTGCTTCCGCTTGATGAGCTGGAGAACCAGTTCGATCAACGTGTGTGTCTTGCCTGTCTTTTCGGTGGCATCATGTCCAAGTTAGCAACGAATAGATATGTACCAAGTATGGATAAACAGAATTGAGACGAAACGTCTTACCCCCGGCGGCCCATGGATCAACGCAACGTCCCGCGACGCCAACGCGAATCGAATGGCATCCTTTTGAGACTCGTTCAGCGTAGGATCGACCCACTCAATCGTACCCAGCTCTTCGCTCTTTGCCAAATTCGACGCAACGGGCGATGGACTAGAGAGGCCGAATGACACCCTGATGAAGCTGGAGTACTCGGCCTCGCCCATCTTTTGCAACTTCTCCATCGACTGCTTCATTCTTTTTTTTTTTTTTGCATATGTCCCACGTTAATATGACTCAGTGACGAACGGGTGTTGCACCTAACCCCCCCCCCCATGAAGAATAAAAATAAAAATGTAGCCCCAGAATCTGAGACGATGGGTTTCCTTACCGTCGATACGTGACTTCATCCGCAAGCTTGACCAGCCACACTCGTCCCGAAAATGGAACCTCGTCCTTGCCATCATCATCCAAGGCCACGTACACGGCCGCCTTTTGCACTTTCGTGACGACGCCTCGGGACCCTCTCTTCTCCAGCTCCTTCGACTCCATCCTCTTGGCGCCCCCCGCGGGCTGCTCCGCCACGAGGACCATGTCGCCGGTGCGGATCCCGTGCCCGGGCAGCTCGCCGGCCGCGCATGTCGCGCCGTCGGGGCCCAGCTCAAGGAGGGTCTTGCCCCCGAGGCCGGTCCGCCGGGAGCAAGGCACGAGGTTGGTGATGGCGAGCCCGGCCCGCTGCAGGCCGGTCGGGGTGTGGCTGGAGATGAGCCGGCTGGTCTCGTCGACCTCGCTTTGGAGCTCTCGGTCGAGGAGGGCGAGCTGCGTGCTTGCAAACGAGGAGACGTCGATGGGGTCCTTGGCCGTCATTCTTTTTCTTCCTTGTCCCTTGTCCCTTGTCCCTTTTTTTTTTTCTGCAGGAGCAGCTTTCGTGTTGCTCGTGCTGTGGGCGCAGGCAGACTCGTTGCGTAGTCGATGAGAAAGGTGTGCGGGTGCGGGTTGGGATTTATTGGTGGCTTGTTGTTGGTGCTTGATTGATTTCATCGACCCCCCCCACCATGATAGATGCCTCAGCCGCTGACATCACCCCCCACACCCAATTCGTTGTCGCCTCCCACTTTATGAATGGCTGACCAAAAGATCAGGCAATAAAAGTATAGAAGTAGCGAGTGAGTTTAGTGGGAAAAGAACAGCTAAATAAGAAAGGTGGTTGTCAATTTTTTCAATTTTTTTTTTTGGAAAATAGATCAAGATATATCAAGAACACGCTCCATGAATGTCATAATAACGCATTCCCCGGCGGATGAATCACAATGACAACCACCAGCGAAACCAGCATAATCGCCAGCGCCACCAGCGCAACAATGATAATGGTCCCCCTACTCGCCGGGAACTTGCCCTTAATCACCCACTCCTGCCCGTGGAAATACCTCCTCGCGCCCAGCAGCAGCGTCAGGATGCTGATGCCCAGAAACGTCGCACCAAGCGGCTTCCCGAGCCTCCGGAGCGTGGCGCTCTCGGAGCCGCCGCTGCCGCTGCCGCTGCCATCGGACAGAGTCGTGTTTAGGCGGAAAAGCTGCGTCACGGCGACGCCAATGGACGCAAAGGCCAGGGACGTGCGTAGCCAGGCGAGAAAGGTTCGTTCTGTAAGGGATCAGAAGGAATCGGGATGGAATGCACGTGTTTGCAGTTTGACTTTTTGACGGGGCATCCGAGGTCTCCCACGAACCTAGTGCGAGATGGTCTCGCGCAACGCTGCCTTTGTTTTCCAACTCGATGGATTGCAAGTTGCCCAGTCTCTGCCTCAGCCACGACCTGTTGGCGCCGCCGTCGGCATCATCATTCTGTTCCCCCTCGTGAGGTAGCCCCCGCGAAGTCCGCCGGCACATGGAGTGCTTCGAGTGATTCGCTCCCGCCATACGCAGGGCCTGGTAGTTGTGCCCCGAGCCTCGGGACACGATACCCGTCGTCTCGTCAGGCGCCGCGACGACGTCCTCTGCAGCGAGGGCCTGGCCCATAGTATCGGCACGATCACGACCGCCCTAGAGATGAGGAAAGGGGGGAGACATCAATGGTGTGTGTTGCGCAAATCGGGAATTCAAAACGGTTCAAATCTACTCCGACGGTATCTCAGACGAATTTGGGGACGGAAGAGAAGGTAGGGTCATGGACTGGAGGGGGGGGGGGGTGCTCTACCCACCTCGAGAATCTCGTCAAGGCGGTCATTTGTCGATTGCTGTTGGAACAACACGCTGGGAGACCGATTGAGTGATGCACGAAAATCCATGGCGTCGGTCTGCGAGCCTGGGTTGTCGCTCATGGTTGCTTGCGCGTGTCGGCTGGTCGGCTCTTTGATGAGCTGCAGAGTGATTGATTGGCGTTGCAAACTCGTCGCGGCGCGCCTGGTGCGAAGAAGTTGCTCTGTTGAACCTTTGACGAATCAAGTCCATCCGATCGAGCGGCGACTTGGTGGGGACGCCAATGCAACCGCCAAGCTTCAACGGACGTCACCTGCACACACACACATCAAAACACCCTCACAGTAGTATGCCAAGCACGTTGACTTTTTTTTTTTTTTTACTATGTCATCAATCATCGGATATCGTCAACATCGTTTTGTACAACGCCAAAAGCCCCAGTCGCTCTCCCCTCGACGTCCAAAGGGAACGACACGGCACCACCGCAAATCGCTCCAGAACGCTTGTGTCATTCAACGTCCACAGCCCCCTAGTCTTGTTCCCATCTACCACATACGCGAGATAGGGTTCTAAAGTCTCGGGAGCCTCGGTATTCGGCAGCAGGTTGTGCAAACTTTCGCTGTAAGCGTTCCTGAGTTGCCGTTCCGATGACGAGAAGCCCGCCATGTCCGATTCGTCGTCGTCCTCCATAAGTTTCGCCAGTGTCGTATACAGCACTATGTGTCCGCTTGTTTTTATGACGAGATTCCAGCTTCTCCATTGCCCACCTCCCAGGGAAGCATGCTGAATGAGCTCTACAGAGCCTTCTCCGATGCCTTTCATGCCAGCATGAGCATGCCACTCCACCGAGGATTTTCTCGGTAAGCTTTCGATCTCGGCGGTAAACATGGGCGGAATGCACGAGGTCGGCTCGTTTTGTTGTTGCAGGGTGTAAATCGACCAGTCGGGGACAGTTGCAGAGCATGTTGACGTCGCGCTGCTGCTCCCCAGAGACTGATACTGCGAGTTGTATTTCATATCCCATGGATCCGGTCCGTCGGCCTCGTCCTCATTCTCGTCCTCATCTGGTGAGCCATGTGCCAACGACCAAGCTTGTCCTGCAAGCTTGGCGCACTCCTCGATGGAGTCTTCGCCCGGTTGATGGGTAAAGTATGCCACTGCACTACCCCAGCATTGGACCTTCATTTCAGCGCCTATCCTCCATAGATGCTGGAGAGATAACACAACCTGTTCCTGTACGGCGATCGCCGATGATGGCGGTAGAACCATCGAAGCAGGTATCAGTGGTATTTGTCCCGCAATAAGAACAGTGCGCAGCGCAGTAGGTCTTCCTCCCACCGTGACGGCAGTCTCAATCGCCTGGCTGTAGGGGCCAATATTCGCAGGTGCCCAATATGACCTGGACTGGACATGGAGTCCGTTTCTTGCGACTTGAGCTTTAGCCACGGGCACGGTGAGGTACACGACAACGTTGTGGCCCTCAGGTGCCGAATCACCACACGATACGGTGATTCTAGACGGCGGGTTCGCGTTTGGGAACAGTTTTCCGTATTCCTCGTTAATCTTGGGAAAGTCTGACATGTTTCGAAGAACAACGATGACGCTTGAGATGTTCCTGGATTGAAGACCATGTGACGACAAGAAAGCTCCGATCTTCTGCACCACGTTGACTGTTTCACGCTGAATAGACGACCCCAACGCATGGGAGTCCGCAACGACTGCCCAGTGTATGTTGTCCAGATCGCTAGCTGCCCGCATTGATAATTTCCCCCCAAGCCCCGACGTGGTCAGCTTGGTATATACAGAATCAACAAAGGCGCCTGGCCATATAGAAGAATCCAATATAGAATTCAAAATTGTTTGAAATTTGGCGTCCAGCATAGCAGGTTCGCGAACTGCGAGCTGCGCATCATTGTCGTCGGCACCACGCGCTTTGTTCTCAAGACGAGCCCCCCGTAGCATCAACCACGTAGACCCTCCACCTTCGGGAACCACCAATCGTCCATTCTCGGGAACACTGATACGCTTCTTGAACAAGGCCTCCGGACCGTCTACCACGAGCGTCTCGAACTCGCCACCTTCACCAAGCGATGCTCCTTGGGCAAAGCCAAACTTGCGCAGCGATGCCTTGAGACGGCTTACCCCCGTCTCACTCGTCACCATCTCCCACAGATGCTTCTCGTCCAGGCCCGCGCTCGCCACCTTGATGATCCTAGCCTCCAATCCCGCAGCGGCCATGTCCCTCAGCAGCTGAGCTTCATCCGGCAGTGTAGCCTGCGGGGGTGGCAGGACCGGGTATTTCCAGAGGTAGGACAGAGGGGTGAGTCCCAAGCGCAGGGCAACTGACTCGACTCTCGTGCGCTGGTACGTCGACAGGATGGCGCCTGAGCACAGAGCATTTGCCTCTGGGTGATGAGCTTTGACGGCTCTCAGCAGGGGCAGCATCGACTCGGTCTCGTCATCGGCATCGGCAGGGGCTGAGCCCTGGTCGCCGGGAGACGACGAGGAAGGTTGATAGTCATAGTCTCTCTCGTGCCTAACAGCGCCCCCGAGAATGGGTTGGCGGTAGAGTGGCAGGCCCGTGGCTTGGGCATAGAGGGGGATGACCTCGTGGCCGACGGTTTGGTACATGAAGCTATTCAAGTCCGCATATGGAACCTGGTCTGACGGGTAGAGCGACGGTGGCTGCGTTTGCTGCGTTTGCTGCGTTTGCTGGTCAGGCCGGACGATGCTCAGTTCCGCTTCTTCTTGTTTCCCGTTCCCGTGTCCATCCCCAGCACTCGCGGGGAACAGATTCGCCAATGCGACGATGCGATGGCCATGGCGGACACAGTGAAGGAGGCTGTAGAAACTGTCTTTCCCGCCTGATATGAGCGCAATGACATTGAGGCCGTCGACAGACATGCTACCGGCACTTGTTGACGGGAGTTTGCGACTCGCAGTCGCAGCCTCACCTTGCTGTCTGCAGAAAATCCGATGCCAACCGCGAATTTGTCCTCACCAAGTAATCCGTATTACGTTAAGTGCAAGTTGGAAGTGGATCCATCCCCTTCCCCTCCGGTCCTCACGTGGTCCGTGTTTGTCACTGACGACGGCACATACGAATTATCAACAAACCCGCGCGGCCTTTGTCGAATGCACATACAGTGACCTCGAAAACAAAGCCAGGCCGGTTTTCCACCATTGCCAACGCAGAAAAATAAGTCTATACATTATTTCACAGAGCTCGAGCCCATCATCCCCATCATCATCGGCCTCAGCTCCGGTTTCGATATTGACAGCTGCGACGATCCTAAAAACGCAACAACAGCCCTGCCCTGTTCATGCACGGCCGTGGCATGCACAACACTTATCGTACGATCAAAGTAGGAATGGTGTGGTGTACTCCGTACGGACTACCTTTTAGTCTGTTCAACGCCTCGACGTCTGTTGTCTACCATCATGTCCACAACAAACATGAATGTTCTAAATAAGATGTTCTGAATAAGAGGCGCAAGGGACAAGAGCAGAAGTAGTAGACCTTTTTTTCTTCGGTTTCTTTCTTCGACACACCACCGACGACCGGTACGCCATTCCCTTCCTTCTGGAGGCGCGCAAATGTTCAAGGGCAAAGGAAGGATTCGGCGGCCCGACTCGGCTAAAAAAAAGTTGTACTGACTGATCACGCCACTCCCCGTCCCAAAAAGACAGGTTGGTTGCCACGTCTCAAGATGCTCCCGAATACCTTATGTAGCAGCCCTGGCCTCCATCGCGGGCGTGAGGACGTCTATGACAGCCCAGAGAATGGGTTCTTGACACCGTCCGACTGCTGGTCAAAGACATGTCTAGCCTTTGTTGACTCTGGTCGGCGGCTTGTATTGGCATGGCCGGCCAGTGGCCGTGTTACGACCGAAAAGCAAAAAGAAAGAAAGAAAAAAAAAGGACAAAAAAATTCACACGATTAGCTGTCAACGTTGCGGCAGTAGTATCATCGGAAGTTCCTCCAAGTGCCAGCACACTAACAGATGCAGCGGCCTGCTCCTCAATTCCTCGCTGATACGTCGCGTACCTGCTTTTTCCACCCGCTTTTTCCACCCGCTTTTTCCACCCGCATGTTTTGGCTTGTGGGTTGAAGCTTGTTGTAGGATACACTCACGACCCTTCATGCTGGCCGCTTTAGGAACTGAACCATGACAGCGTTGCGGGTTTTCGGCGTCAGCGATGCATGGGTTGCTGAATCGCCGGGGCTTGCCTCCGCAACCCATCCACCTGAATGAGTGCATCAGCATGTCAAAGTGGCCCAAAAAAAAAAGAAGTAAGAGCCGCGAAATCCATTCCTCCCAAGGGTTTTTACTCAGAAACGACGCTTGGCCCCTCTTCCCCCATCTCCCTTGCGTCACGCCCCTCACCTTGAATGGAGGGGTAATCCGTAGAGTAAACCAAGACGAAGCGAATGATGACATGCAGCGTTTCATCAGCTGCAGCTTTCGGAATTTTTTTCTTTTTTTTTTAAAAAAACCAGATTGCCGAGCCTCAACTCGGGGAAAGATTCCACCCATCTGGGACAAAGATACCTCGAGACTTTACGCAGGATACTTGACATATTTTGTTGGCACGCCGAGGAAGAATCAGCGGCTCGCTTTGATGTAAACACAGCCATTCGAACTCCTGAATGATTTTCAGCAAGCTCACTTCTCCGAGGCTGGAAGTCACGTCAAGAGTGAGAGGCCGAGGAGGATATGAAAAAGAAACGCAAACCTACAAAATCGCCTCACCCCGTGGAAATGGCACCAAGATTTTGAACCCCCAAGAAAAACCCCGTAAAAAGTAAAACCAAGTGTGCCAGCCAAGCCCATCTTGCCCATTTTCTTTTTTCCCTTTCCCACACAAAATCATGCGATTTTTTCAAACGGCATTTTTGGGGTTGTTTTTTTTTAACTGGTAGACTGATTGGGACTGACCAGAGAAAACGTCCTGAGCTATCACTGTCTCGGAATGTGTCCCGTCAACCCCCTTGCAGTGCCTTTTCGGTCCCAAGACCCGAAAACTTGGTGTGTCATGGCTCTTGAGTTGCCAAGAGCGAAAGGCGTGGGCAGCTTGTCTCGGTCGTATCTTCTCTCACCCACCACACTCCATGTTTCGAAGTTACGGGCGACACATTCGGTGTGGCTTCTCTCGCTGGATTGAGACTCTTAAAAAATAGGCCGGAGGGAGAAAGACAGAAACAATGGAGAAAGTCAGTAATGAATACAGCAAGAACAAAGCATTGAGACATGACGAAAAAAGGCAGTTGCAGCTGCAACACTCCAGAGAGACTGTAGCGTCCGAGTCCAGAGAATGCCTGAGCTTGGGCCTCTGAATTCATCATAATGGAATATCAGAAAATGTCACTGTTGGCTCCTTAGAGGCACCGGAGACGCTCCCGGTGCACAGATACTTGACCGAGAAACCGGTACTCCGTAGATGGAGGTCCCATTCACATATCAAGCCACACCATGAGGAATTTTTTTGGCATAGTCGAATGATTAGTGATGTCAATGTGAGCATACAAGCGTGACTATGGCACTGTTGGGCTCTAGACAATGGGAAATGATGTTCTGGACGCAAAACAACCGTGATGGAACCAACGTAAGGAAACATATTTGTGGTCAACAGAATAACGAAGATCAGGGTGCTATTCTGTCTTGCTACTGTATTGTGCCTTTGTTAGCCCGCAAGCCCCCTAAACAATGTTGCTCTATGTCTGAAAAAAAAAAACGCCAAGGGAATTGGAACACGTCTTTGAAAGGTTTCTGCATGCCTTCAGACGATAATGCATTACAATGAATATTCACATCGAACTGGGATAATTAGTACCTTCCAAGACGTAATTAGGTATCGTTGCCGCTCTCCTCGTCTCGTCTATTGCCATGACGTAGTACTGGGCACTGCGTCTGGTTGACATTCGATGTCGGGGCCGAAAGAGGTGCCAGGCTGCCAGGCAGTAGAAAATGTTTGCTTGCCGAATCTGATATTGAAGACAATCCTCGCTGAGGAAGTCACGTCACAAATTCAACAGTAACTGGACCCGTACCGACCTTCTCGAAGCCACAAGCCTCGGTCTAGTGCTACAAAGGGTTTGGAACTCCGCGCTAGACTGCACAAAGAGTGAGAATGTGCTTGGGCAATTGAGCTCCTGCTGGAGATCGAAGTTGCGCTTGACATATCGACTGGGAATATGACAGCGCCACACAATGGCCAGTCATTTCATAAATGAATCCGGGGGCCTGGTGATCACCTATCTTGGGTTTATTCCGCGGTCCACTTTGTTCTCGCGGAAGATGATGTTGCTGTGTCGCGGGAAAATTTTAATTCCAATTTCCAGAACCGTGCCAATGCAACTTTGCCCCGCAGCAATTAGTAAGTCCACTGGCCACTTCAGCTATGATCTGGGGACGACTTGTGGCCGGGCTGACCGATCAGGGAGGGCCTTTAACGTGCTTTCACAATTAGATGACCGGCCAACACGGCTGATGCCCGGGGCGTTGGTTGGACCCATTGCCGTTCATTCAACATTCAACCTGAGCACCTTTCTCCTTCGTTGGTCGTCCGAGATGTTTTTGTTCCGCTCGTTGGTAAATGATAAGAAGCACTAACGAGCGAAGAATGCGATACGTGCTACGGAATAGACATGTCAGAATAATTTGTGATCGGGCCCCAAGCTTTGGAACCTACCGAGTACACACACTATTTGGAAACGGCTAGGTAGAATGACAAAGCTTGCAATGCTATTATTTCAGATGCCCTGACCTGCCTGGTCATTGGCACTCAGGCAGCGAAACCTCATCCAGAAAAGGTTGGATCGCTCGCGGCTTGACGAGGGACTTGCATAACGCAAGTATCAGTACTTTGTGATGGCCAGTCTGTTGTCTCGGACTATCGACCACCCGCACACCTTTGAGTGCAAGACCCCTTCTCGATTGGTGATTATTGATTCCCCGCTGTTCCGGACCCTTTTGCTGTTGTTTCCTAATTGATCTGAATTTATGAGAAATCAGGTGCAGACCTGGAAACTAGCTATGCATGTGAATGGAGCAACAGGTTCTGTCTGCTGGTACCTGCATCTGCCAATGCGATTCTTCCACCACGCGACTAACATGCAAGGCCCTAGTCGGTACGTTGTAATCCGTACCTGCAGCAGGCATTGATTGGCTGGCTGGATCACAGATGGCTTGCGAGGATGCTGCATGTTTAGCGAGATGATGATCTTCCGGGGTCGATGCTTCTTCGCACCTGTGCGTCTTGAGAAAGTGGTGCAATTGTGCATCGACTCACCACCTCAAATATAAACACTTCAAGAGATACATGTAAAAAAAACACCTGATGATCTGTGTGCCTACTGGGTTCTCAGGTACCAATGATCTGGTGGTACATGCCACCCGCTCGGCTGGCTGTGCCATTCGGAACTTTTCGCGCATCGATGAATTGAACTGAATGGCAACGTAATCCGTGGGATGTGAAGAAAATGAAGTTGGTTCGTGTCCAGCTGGCTTGTCCTTCGTGCGAGGTGCTGAGAACGAGTCTAACAATAGCAATCCGTATTCTGCTCGAGAATATCCAGTAGAACAAACTTGCCTGGCGTGCCTGGCAACAATGATCGGCACTACTTGCGGGCCTTGGTGAAAAGTCGGAAGTATCGATGTTGCTGTTGCCAGCTGCCAGCTGCCAGCTGCCAGCTGCCTTCGGCTGCGCCTGCCTCTGCCCACAAGTGCACAGTGGACGACATGGACTTCTTGCAGCAGCAACACACAAACCGTACTGCGGTGGACAAGTTTGCGGATGTCTTTTGCCTGTCCTGCAATGCTAGTCATAATAATACCTTGTTGCCATCCATTTGGCGTTGTTGGACGAGCATTACGTCGAACGGCGAGCCGACGGCTGGCATCAGGGCTCTCGTCCATCCACGCCGGTATGCACGTTGGTTCCATTTCACAAGAATGCCACTGGCAGACTTGGTTGGTACCTTGCAGATGGGCAGATAAATGGATGCATGTCTCGCCAGACCCTCGGACTAATGCACCGGTTATGGCTCTTGAACCGTCGAAGATTTTATGCAACGCTGTGGGTTTCAGGTTTAGTCCCATTCAGCCAATAGGGCCACATCCGCACATCTTTAGCCTCTGGCATAACTCTTTCACGGGTCTGGTATTGAGCCTCCATAGTTTTCGTCTGGACTTTGGAGCGGGGAAGACACCAGTCTAACCTCAACAACAAGTCCAGGATCCCGTTCGAATTGATGCGATTCGTTTACCATTCGGCCGGGTACAGAATTATTACCATCACCTCCACACACAATAGGGCCAAGACAGGAAGCTCCACAAGTGGCAAAGACATTCATTCTCTTCTGCGGGACGGACATATGACAGAGAAAAATTCGTCACAATTTCGACGCGAAGCTAACAGACGCAGGCTTCTGGTTCCGAGATCCCCAGAAGACTATCTTTTTTTTGGTCTTGTTCTTCGTCCACCCGCTCCACAGATTGACAGACGGATAATATCAGGCGGGCCGTGGTATCTTACTATTCCGGTTAAGTCCACGGCACTTCCTTAGCTGACGCGGAAGCCTTCCATTAGCTCAGCTCATTGTTGATGATGAAGAAATTCGATAGACCGCAGGCTAAGAGGAAGCGATGATACAGAAGAGATTAGACATGGGTTCGGGTCGCAGCCAAGTCACCGTACTTAATTGAACAAAGAATACTATTCGGGGGGAGGGCTTGGCTCATTCGAATTTCAATTTACATAGGCCCATGAGTCAAACGTCCCGATACATTGCACCAAGAAAAACACAATTTTTTCTTTCGGCACATCAGTGCTTAGATGAACCAGGCCTGGCTCTGGCTGGCTGAGCAGGATGCAGACCCTTGAAATCGGACACTCGTCGCCAAGGGTAGTAAACCGGCTATCGGTCTACAAAGGGCATCGAAGCAAACCTGCAAACATGCAAGGACCAGCACAGCATCTGCCTTTTGCAGGAAATGTCCCTGAAGAGCGGGCAAGATGGCTTGCCAGAGGAACATCTTTGCCAGAGAAACTGGCTGACATGCATGACGAGCGTTATCATATTACAACATGAGGGCTCCGGCTGTCCGCCTATTGTTTGTGACACGGCACCCAATACTCCGTAAACACAAGGCATAATTAATAATTCAATATACACGGATAGGCTAATGGCGATACCCTCTATCCACTCGGTCAGCCAGACTGACGAACACCTTTTGCCAAAAAAGAAAGTCCAGCCGTCTGAGGCACGGGGATCAAGGGCCAGGCGGCAGAAGCGAGCACGCGCAGCGATCGGCTCCATTTCCGTTATTTCATCAATGCCTTTTCTTTTTCACATTTTCCTTTTGTGGGAAACCTGACACTCGGAGAAGTTCTCTTGCGCTTATTGCGGGCCAGGTTGCACATGAGAAATTCCTTTTTCTTGTGCATGCGTTGTGGCATTGATGTCTCGTATCAACCAGTGGTCCACAGCGAGGCTAGGCAGGTCCAAGCCGCCCTCCCTTGGACGAAAGTGAAAGAGTTGCTTGCTTTCTTACTCCGTGTGTCCGTATTATTGATGAAAAGCCGCAGCTCCATGCCATGCACGTCGCGACATGAACCCTGCCTAGCTAGCATGGGCTGCTTGCACAAGTGCCTTGCACAGAAGCACTTATGAAACGGATTAAGTCCCACACTGATTCTCTGCGACCCATTTTCGGCTCAGCAGCTCTTTCCATCTTGCTATTCCAGTTCCTGTTTCTTATGCAATTCTGAAAAGTGCATGCACACTGCGCCGCCAGGATTGGCAGAACCACCATGAAATAAAGACAGGAGTCTCCATAACAAACCGATGCAAAAAAGTCCGTGATATGCCAAAACAAGCCACTTCGATAAAGGCTTGAACTAGTCCGTAGACCTGACAGACTGCTGGCAGACTGCGACCGCGGCCAGGTATCCCACCATTAGAGACACAGGCAAGATCGCCAGTCATTAAGGGCTACTGGAGCAGACATGAACAAGACCAACCAACCAATGCGTTCACATCGCCCACTTTGGGCCGAAGCCTCGGCGAGGTTGTGAGGTGCGAGGTGTTGCTAGCGGTCCCCAAACTAAGCGCACAGAAATCCCAATCGTGATGGGTGCTTTTGTGCGGGTGGGCGGGCGCACCAGCTGGCGTCATAACTCAGGAATAAGAAAGAGCCAACGACGCAGAAGAGGCCGCCTGCATCTGGTTATGCTGGGCAATGCATGCACGAACCTGAATAAGTGGACGGCCGAGGCGGCTGACGACCATTGATTGGCACTGCGGCGTTGACACATGTCTACGGAGTACGAATTATGTCCTTTCACGTACCTGAATCTATTCCGTCATACTCCGTAGTGCGAGGATGCGATACATGATGGGATGCTACTATTCGGTCGGGCTGGTCCAGAATTAGAAAACCAGAGATGCCGTCCCGGTTGGGTGGCTGCGCCATGCTGCGCCTGCCAACTAACAGAGCGTAACAGCCACTGGAACCACAGACTTGCCTTGCCGCCAGAATACCGGGGCTCAATCTCGATGTCAGCTGTTTGACGCTCTTGAACATCAGCCAATACTCCGTGCAGCGTCATCACTGGCTGGCCTCTGTTCGACCGGTTGACCGTTGACCAGCGAGGATTGGAAACCTGGGGCGCGTCGACAAGAAGGAAGAAGGAGAAAAAAAAAAAGAAAAAGGTCTTCCCACGGACAGTGGGATCCGGGACGGCCAAGACCAGATCATTGCCATCATCGTCGTTTCGGGTCGTCACTGTCCGTCATCAGTCAACCCGTCTTTTTTGGCAGAAGGCTCGAGATTGGCAGCCGCACGCCCGTTCAAGTCTCGTACGCCCCCCACTCGACTCGACAAGTCGACCAGTCTGGTCCTCGTCCTCATCCTCATCCTCCCCCACCACCACCTCAACCACCAACACGCTACTTTTGTCCTTCTTCGTAACCATTCGAGCCCAGAAACCCGCACCTCCATCACCACCGCACCCATCCACGTCCTCCTCAAGAACGAAAAAAAGGTACGTCCGCACATACCGACCCGACCATCCACACACCCACGTCGCCGCCGGCCAACGCCAGGCACGCAGTACCCACACTGCCACACACCACCAAGACCGGTACGAGCTCGGGCTCGGGCTCCATGGTCTTTCTTGTCTTCAATCTGCCCACCCCCAGCTACTCCCGGGAGCAGGGGTGCGCTCGCAGGAAGACGGTGCCGCCTTGCCCAGCGCGACTGACCCTGGCTTCTAATGCCCGCTCTAGCCACCCTGGTCAACTTTGCAAGTGAGACAAAAGCGTGGAGGCGACTTCGAAGAGGTTCCCACTTGAACCACGCCTATCGGTGTGTCGGTCGTCTTGTCTCTTGGGATGGTCTGGCGACATGGGCGTTGATCTTGGGCTCGTCTTGCTACTTATGCCTCATGGGACCCCGTCCGTCTTGTATACATTGCCTCCTCTGTTGATCGACAACCTGGTCGGATTTTGGTGCTTTTTTGATCATTGTGTTTTTTTTTTCAAAATATCCTCTCTCGGTTCTTTCTTCTTGTTTCTTCTTGTGAACTCGCGCATATCTACTTCAACAAGGAACGTCTCGTCCACTCTCGAGATTTCAATCCTTTTTATTTACACCTGAACCTTTTTCTGGACCATATCTCCATCGATACCTGTCTCTACTCACAGGTCTGGATGAAGAGTTCCCGTGTACAACATCACCACCACCACCACCACCACCAACAACAACAACAACAACAACAACAACAATCCTCGTCGAGTCACTGAAATACACTTTCAGCTTCTTGATCCTACCCAAGTCGTCGTCCATTCATTGACAAAGAACCCCGAGAGGCCTCGTGCTGTCATCTTTTGACCAAGTCTTTCCAGCTATATTGCTGCTGTATATCACCATTCTCACTCTTAATCGAAGTCCGAAACGACGCAACCCGAATTCATCCGCAACTAGTGCAATTTAATAATCAACGCTCCCCCAGCAAGTAGCCAAGAATAGTTCAACCTCCCCCCCCCCAAAAAAAAATATAATTCCCATATTGCTCTTGGTATGTTCGGACCCAATGGAAAGACGGGAACCAAGTCGTCTACACGTTGCTAATACCTACTTTTAGGCTAGATACGTCACACAATGATGGACTCGACGATGATGCCCCAATCTGTCGCGCAAAATCCTGCCTTCCATCGCAAGAACGACTCCCAGATGGTCAATGTGGCCCAACAGAAATACAATGCCTTCCAATCCATGACACCAGCGTCCCCAGTCTATTCTCGACCTGGTTCCTCGTCATCGACATTATACGGCAACAACACCACCGCCGTCATGACTCCTACGGCAACTATACCTCCAACCAGTCACAGACCTGCCATCATGCTAAAGACGGACTGTACTGATAGCCCATATTTCCCTTGCACGCCACCATTGTCTACGTCTAGTAGCGCTGTTGGCAGTCCCAAGAACTTCGATGTGCTGCAGATTCCCTTGAACCCCATGTTTTCTGGCTTGGATGGGTTCGCCGGAGCCAAGTCGGGAAACGACTCCATCGAAAGCTCCATTCTTGACTGGTCCAGCTGCGGCTCACCCCCCATGACACCTGGTAAGTTGGCTTTGTGTGTGAAATTGCCCGCTACATGTTGGTGTTGGTTTTGTTGGTATCATGGTGTCTGGCCATGTTTTTCTACGCCGCTAGCATCACTTGTGGTTGCTTCTTTTTGTTCCCCTCTCGCTCAGGATGGACCATGACTAATTTCCACATGCAGTGTTCATTCA
The DNA here is from genome assembly GCA_023658475.1 of Epichloe elymi. Lineage (NCBI taxonomy): Eukaryota > Fungi > Ascomycota > Sordariomycetes > Hypocreales > Clavicipitaceae > Epichloe > Epichloe elymi. Next base: position 1,994,248 of record CP098273.1, on the reverse strand, counting down.
CTCGCAGCCGTCCAGGGTACCCTCGCTTAGCAGCACAATCAGCGACCTTTCCGCCATCTCGTGCCCTTCTCTCTCACCCTCACCCGCGCCTTATGCGAGATCAGTCACTTCAGAGAGCGACGTTGACTTTTGCGACCCCCGCAACCTGACTGTGTTTGCAACCTCGAACCCAACACTGGCACCCGACTTCTCAGTGCCTGGTTTCGGGGAGGAAGAGATCAAGTGCCCAGAACAGGGCTCCATCGACACAGTGCTCTCCCGACCTGTTTTCGACTTCAGCCCAGCCATCACCCACGGGTTGCCACCTTTTGAGGAGCTCTCCGATTTCGAGTCTGAGGACGATTTCAGCAATCTGGTCGGTTCTGGTGACGTCTTCCGACCCCGTGCATGCACCGCATCTTCCGTTGTTTCTCTGGGACACGGTAGCTTCATTGGCGAGGAGGACTTCAGCCTAGACGAGCACGACTCTTTCGCTTTTGCCACTGCTCCTAGCCCACACTCAAGCATTGAGACCCCGGAGGACGTCCACAAAGACAAACGCCAAAAGAACAACAACAAGGAGGACACCTCATCTGCGCAACCCGTCATGAATACAGCCGCTGGTGACAACCAAACTGCTACTGCCGAAGAGCCGATGGATCAGGCCTCGCCAGTCCCCTCAGACTCCAACGCATCTTCCGAAGATGGCGAGACCCCGTCCAATTCTGCCCCGGCCCCTACCAACCGTCGCGGGCGTAAGCAGTCTTTGACTGAAGACCCGTCCAAGACCTTTGTCTGTGAGCTTTGCAACCGTCGATTCCGCCGCCAAGAACATCTGAAGCGTCACTACCGCTCCCTGCACACTCAGGAGAAGCCTTTCGAGTGCGGTGAATGCGGCAAGAAGTTTTCCCGGAGCGACAACCTTGCGCAGCACGCCAGAACCCACGCCAGTGGTGGTGCTGTTGTCATGAACCTCATTGATAACGCCGACGGGTCTTCTTCATACGAAGGTGGCATGGTTGGTGCTGCCTCGGCTGTTGATGATTACGCCAACTACGGCAAGGTCCTCTTTCAGATCGCTTCTGAGGTCCCCGGTAGCGCCAGCGAGCTATCTTCAGAAGAAGCCAGCGACAGCGGCAAGAAGAAGCGAAAGCGTTCTGATTAAGCCCTCCATTCACGACCGGAGAGGTGGGGGGAGATGATTTCTTCTTCCTCATCTCGTCCCGCATGATTCATCGAATTATTCCTAACCTTTCCTTTCGCGCACTTCTTTCTCGCTGCCTCCACTATTTTAATTTCTTCATGTGGTTGGTCAGGTAGGGTACACCTGGATAGACGGTTGGGAGACTGAACAAAAACACACTTGCACAGCAACAAAGCGATTTATGACCTGCATTTTTACACTTTCGATTCTTGTACCAACTTCGTCAACGTCTCGTTGGCACTGCTTTTCCGAAAGGACAAAAGTGTTTTTGTCGTTTCGACGCTGCATCATGATGAAAGACAAAAGTTTTACAAATTGCTTTGGCTGGACAGACCTGGAGGAAGCGGTTGAGAGAGGGAGAGTGGCACTTGGATCACCAGAAAAAGAACATGGTGTGTGTGGTTTCTATTTTTATTAGCATTTTTTGCCGGAGATGTGGAGCAAGATTCACACCTCTGGCGGCATTTGGGGTAATGTTGATCTGTTCCTTTCTTTACACTCGTTGTAATCTCTTGTCACGACTGGAGAGGGCTTTGTTGCTTCTCCTCCTTCGTGATCGAACAGATAACCCCGGAGGCAATGGTGGCTTCAGCCATTCTCTTACGCCGCTGCTATTTGCACGAGGTTTTGCATTCCATCTACCTTCTTTCTCATTTTCTTCTTCTTCTTCTACGTCCTTGTACCTCAGTTTGAGCCTGTTTTTGCCTTTACATAGTAGGAGGGAACCAGCTAGTTTGGTGATATCAATGTGCTGGTCACGATTTCACGGCGGCGAGGTCACACTCGAGCTTGTTGTACATCAACGCAGGCAGTACCAACTTGGACGTATTTAGTTATAATACTGCAAAATGCTTGAAAAGTTGTTTACCTGAGGGCATCTCTCTGCTGCTGAATGAACAAAAGTTCACCTCGCTCGTAATATGGCACGTCAAGCGCTGTGAGATGTGGAACACTTGTCCCATCAACTGAGCTGGGGGAACGCAAGCGTATACTTGGGCATGTTGGCGTTCTGGAAAAAGGAAAAAAAAAGAAAAAAAAAACCATCCGTAGCGAACGGTTCGATGGCATCATCTAGAATGGCCCATGCACAGACAAGGAACCCTGATGAATGGGACGAGCCAGCGGTTAGTTCATGGCGACGGATCCCGAATCCGCGACCCTGACTGAGCCTTTCTCTCTCTGGCTCGGCACGGAGTAAATGTACATGTGTAAATGTGCATGCACTATATGTACTCCGTTGCCCCCATGTTCCCGATGCCCCAAGGCGATGATGGATTGGGCGAACGGGTTCGTCAATAGCTTGCTGCGCCGGGACCGGCATGTGGCCCCGGACCCGTGGGTGTGGGCGCGGGCGAGCTCGAGCTCAGATGAAATCATCCAGGGGACAGGGGACAGGGGGAGTTGGCGCTGGAGAAAACCAGGCGGGCCAGGGGCCGTACCGGTGGGGAAGGGCGAGGCTTGGCCCTTGCCTTGTTTGGCCCATGGAAGGAAAGGAAAAGCTTGGGCTGACAAAGGACATTGTCTGTTCTGCATGGAATGGGGTGGGGGAAAGAAAAAAGGTCAGGATGAGGATGAGGATGATAATTTCCCAGTAGTCTGTCTGGAAGCACAGAGCGCAAGTTTGAGATTTTTTATTTTTATTTTTATTTATTTTTCATTCTTTCCGGCTTTTCTCTTTCTTGGGGAACGAACTCGGCTGATGATCAATTGAGGTCGGCGGGATGAATGCCAAACCAAGTTGGACGATTTGCTGTTACTGAGGACGCGCACGGGCACGGGCACGGGCACGGGTGGGGCCCCTTTCCAGAGGACAATTACATACATGGAATTAATTCCTCGACCCAGCTAGTAAGCTAGTAATACAATGTAGCTAAGATTGAGGAGAGAGGCCGGCCAGCCCTTGCACCTTGGGAAAAATTAGAGAGGCAGGCTGGGCCCACCAAGCCCCCTTCTCCCCCTGTCCCGTCAATGTTGCTTAGCGTGAACGAGAGAGACCCCCCCTTTCTGCTCCGTATGGAGCACGGAGAAGCCCAATCCTGGTACCAGGCAAGGTTTGCTGACTGCGGGACTGGTTGGGGGGCGTTGTATGTATGTAGATCGTCTTTCGCAAGAGGCGGGTGTTTGCTTTCAAATTTGTACGCCGATGAATCTGACAGGCTGACTGCCATGGTGCATTCATGTCTTTGTCTAATACCAGCCCGGTTCTGACGCTCATGACTTACGCCTTGATGGAGGGGTGTGTGTGAATCGTCCCTTTCGTGCAGACTAGGCTTCTCACGTTATTCCACTGAGACAATAAAAAAGTCCCTGGCTTGCCTCGCAAACGACAAGGACGAGCTGTGAGTGGCTTGCTGCCTGCCACTGCCAACTGCCAACTGCCAACTGCCACCTCGCCCATGTGTTCATTCATTCAGACCGGTCCAACCACCCTTTTACGGCCCATTGTCGTCACACAACTTTTTCCCCAATGTTTTTTGCTCTAACCACGAGCACGAGGTCCAGGAGAAAGCGCCGGTATGACGCCAATGTGGAATAGATGGCTGGGCACGGAACCTAGCTGCCCAACTGCGTACAATACTGCGTGCAATACTGCTTTCGTTGCTAATTTCCTGCCTTTTTTTGATTTATACTCAAAACCTTTACAGACGTACTCGGTCCCGTTTGAAGGTCGAAATGTTCAATTGAACCAGCCCACGGCCTACAGATGACGTTGAAAAGAATACGGCGAAGCATACTGCGCGCTGCCGCAGCAGCATTCACGGCCTCCCTCCTGCTCAGCTCGACGACGTCGGCTCAGACATGGAGCAAATGCAATCCCCTCCAAAGCAGTACGCTTGCCCCTTCAAAGACAATGACCTCAAAGACAATGAGCTAACGCCACGGCGCCTGCCAGCACAATGCCCCCCCAACACAGCCTTAGGAATGACGGTAAACGTCGACTTCCGCAGAGGCGCCGTCAACTCGTTCGCCGCGTCGGGCTCCCCCTCGTACGACCAGGACGGCGTCTCCTTCACCGTCGCGCGGGCCGGCGACGCGCCGCAGCTCCAGTCCCTCTTCTCCATCATGTTCGGGCGGGTCGAGATGACGGTCAAGGCCGCCCCGGGCGCGGGCATCGTGTCCTCGCTGGTCCTCGAGTCGGACGACCTCGACGAGATCGACATTGAGTGGCTGGGGTCCAACCCGGACGAGATGCAGTCCAACTACTTTGGCAAGGGGCAGACGACGACGTACAACCGTGGCCAGTTCCACGCCGTGCCGGGCACGCAGGCGAGGTGGATAAAGTACGCCGTCGACTGGACAAAGGACCGCATCGTCTGGATGGCCGACGGCAAGGTGGTCAGGGAGCTGCGGGCCAGCGACGCCGAGAAGGACCGGTTCCCCCAGACGCCCATGCAGGTCAAGTTCGGGTCGTGGGCCGGCGGCGACCCCAGCACCAACGCCCCGGGGACGGTGCAGTGGGCGCGCGGCCCGACCGACTACTCCAAGGGCCCCTTCAGCATGATGGTGCAGGCCGTGCTCATCGCCGACTACTCCACGGGCAAGCAGTACCGGTACAGGGACACCTCCGGGTCGTGGGAGTCGGTCGAGGCCGTGGGCGGCGCCGTCAACGGCAACACCAACGGGGATGCCACCGCCGGCGCCGCCACGCCCGCCGTCACCCCCCCGGGCCTCGTGTCCGTCCCCGTCCCCGTCGGCGGCATCGCCAAGGACGGCAGTCCCGCCACCGCCACCCAGACCGGCTGGCCGTGGGTCGCCGGCGCGAACCCCAGCGGCAGCAGCGGAGGAGGCAGCATCCCCGACGGCTGGTACATGACGCCCAACGGCAAGATCATGCGCAGCCCTTCCTCCTCTGCCGCCGCCTCCGCCGCCCTGGGCCAGTCCGCGTCGACGACGGCCCTGGTCGCCCTGGTCGTCCTGGTCCCCTTGGCTTTGACCCCGGCCGTCCTGGCCCTCGTCCGCAGAATCATGGTAGAATAATGTAATCGAGCGGGCGGCAGCGTTGGCGAGGCACACCAAGGATCCGAAAACAAGGCGGCGAACATGCACATTTCCTCCTACCATTACATGAACATCTGCATCACTGCATGCAACACGGCAGACAGACAACCCTTTTGTTCCGAAATCTAGCAATTGGAGTCATCTTGAGTCAAAATTTTTCTTGTTTTTAAAATTTCATCTCTTGCTTGGATTATCATCAGCAATTTACGTCGCATATAGAGAGGCTTGCCTGGAGAGAAGAAGGGCGTCATCATTTTTATCCGCATTGGTAGCCGGAGACACTGACTTGGCGAATACATGTATATATATATATTGCATTCATTGGGTCTCATCAGCTTCTCCGTTTACGAGGCTGTGTATGCCATGTGATGGGGGTAATAGATTGGACGAATATAAACGAAGCTACTTGGATGATTACCATTATGGATGATTTAGAGGCCGACATACATGTTCTCTGCGAGATACCCCCGCCTTGGTCGCCATCCCACGTGAAATGGAGACGTGTAAGAAAAAAAAAGAAAAAGAAAAAAAAAGAGAGATTTAGAAGTCAACACGGGCACCGGGCACATGATCAAATAGTGCCAAACAAAGCCATTGGGTTGAATCGGGTCAATGCCCCCGAGAGGTGGTTGCTTTTCTAAAATCACGAACCCCCCAAGAAGCAATGTCACCTGGCCTCAAGCCCTCCTCCTCGCTGTTCTCGACACGTCTGCATCCCGCGCAAGCTTTCGTTGACCACTTATATACTTCGTTCGAGATCCGTGTATATCGATACTTGCCGCGAGCGCTTGCACCGTCCGTCCATCCACCATCCCATCAAGCCCTATTCGCCATATCATGCCCAATTGTACAGGTTGCCATCTTGCGCCGTTCGTTTTCCTGATAGGTCTTCCTGCGTGACCAGACCTCTGTATATGTATAGACTGTTTTCCCAAGATAAAAGAAAGTATGGCCCTGGGTGTATTGCAGCAGAGCAAAATGTGACAACAAAGAAAAGAGATATGCATCAACAGCAAGCAGCAACGGCCTTCATTTCCTCCATCATCAAAACTCCCAATCATCTACATCCTCAACCGACTTGATGGCCCATCGGAACTTGTCTCGGAGAGTCTTGGAGAAGAATTTTTCAATCGGCACGTCAAACTTCTTGGAGAAGACGACCGTTAGACGGGGGTCGATGTAGTTCTGTCGCGAGCAGCTAGTTAGTTGCTGGCCGTTTTCCCTCGTCTTTTTGCTTTCGCCCAGAGAAAGGAATCAAACTTACAATCTTGGAGGTGCCGAGTGCAACTTCTTTGTTGCCCTCGCGATCATCAGCCTGCGTCTCCAAAATCTTGATTCGGTCATCGAGCTTTTCGATGCTTTTAAGACACTTGTCGACGGACGCGCCCTTCCCCTCGGCTTCTACCTTGCCAGTCTTGTTCTCCTTCTTGAATTTGGCTTCCATCTCCTTGACTACCTGCAGGCGCTCCTTGAGCTCCTTCTCGGGCAAGGGCTTCTCTTTGTTGGCCCGCAGCTTCTCATTGTCTTTTTCGAACTTCTTGGTAATCTTAGTACGTTGCTCCTCAATAAGGAATTGCTGATGTTCCTTGACCCAGTCTTCATCAATGTCTTCCTCAAGTTCGAACCACGCGGCACCCTTTTTCTTCTTCTGTGTAGGCTCTAAATCCAAAATCATCTTCTTGGTTCGCCACTTCTGATACCGCAGACCTTTGATCTGCACGGACAAATGTTAGTTCCCAATAACTAAGCAGGGGCGGCATCTGTCCCTTTCACTTACTCGGTCACTCATCTTCTGCATCTGCTGATCATGGCTTGCGCCGACAGTTCGCTTGTGGTTACAAAGAATAGCGACCTTGCGATTGCAATCGTTGTACAACTTGACCTTCTCAGCAATAGTGCCCTTAGAGCGAGGATCTGCGGCGAGCTCCTTTAACAATGTCGACATGGTATAAGAGGCATTGTAGGTACGAAAAACCTTTGCAGTCAAACCCGGCATATAGCTGGTAAGATGCTTGTTGAGTTGCGAAGTCTACAAGAGTTGGTGGTTAGGGAAACGCAAAAAAAAAAAAAAAATCTATCAAAAGGTCGAGAATGCCACTTACGGTCAAACGATCAAAGAGATCATCTCCGTCAGCTTTTGGCGCTTTCTTGAATAGCTTCAGGTTCTTGAAAACCTGCGGCGACACGTGGGCCGTTTCGTTGTACCGAATACTGTCTTTACCCAAGAAATCGAACGTGACCTTGTCAGGTGGTTCGAGAGTAATGTGTTCATACTTGAGAGAGCAGCAACCAACAGTATCGGCCTCATTTTCAGTATCCTTTTCGTTTCCAGCTCTGAGGGCGAGCTGATCGATCAGATACATGGCTGTAGCCCTTTGTCGGTCGGCCATAATCTCACTCTTGAGCTCTCGAGTGTAATCTTTTCGAATCTTGCCGATGTGTTTCTTCAATTCTCGGGCTTTCTCGAATTTCTTGAAATCACTCTGACCCTTGACATCACTTGCTGCACCGAGCATAACATACTTGTACGCGCCATTGATGTTCTCCTGCCACATTGCCAGCCAAGTGGCCTTTTGATCGTGCTGCACTGCTTTCCACTTGTGGCCGGCGGGAGGCTCGGGTACCTTGGCATCCTTACCAATGTTTATGGTGATCTGCTCGGGATGGACACGCGTTTTGATACGACCGGTTTTCGGATGCTCGCCTCGACCACGGAAGAGACTTGGCGGTTCCACCCTGAAGTTGCCCACCCTTTGCTTCCTGCCGTCCCACGTGCAATACAGGTAAGGGGCTTCAAGGGCGTCTTTCTTAGCCTTGGCAGCTTCCTTCTCCTCCTTTGAAAGATTTTTGGTCTTGGTCGCCTCAGTCTTAGCGAGCCAGTAGTCGTATATCTTGGAGAAGTCGCACTTGTCCAAACTCTTGATCGGTACCTTGTTTCCATCCTTATCGTGCGCACCGCCTGTTTTCTTGATGAACTCTGAGAAGTCGTTGAAGAAGTTGGTACGGAAAACGGGATTATCCAGATGATGGGACGAGGCTGGCGTCATCATGGCTACCCAAAATGAGGCCGCTTCCTCGGCTTCCTTGCTCAACGTGACAGGCTTGCCATCGTAGATGAGTTTGATATTTTTGGGAAGAGGCTCATACTCTGGAGCGAAAAGCACGCCGTTATGCTCAAGTGTTGTCCACTTGATGCTATCGTCCTCCGGTTTAGGCGCGTTCCACCATGCAAATTCTTCTTCATCCTCTTCTTCAGTCGTTGCCCTAGCCTTGGCCGACTTCTTGCTATCTTTGGCAGCAGTCGCCGATTTGCCTTTGGAGGGCGGAACAGTCTTGCCTTTGACCTTGGCCTTCTTGGCTATGGGCGCATCCGAGTCAGAATCCTCCTTTTTGACACCGTTTGACTTGCGTCGGGCGGCAGTGCCATTTGATTGACGCTTCTTGGAAGACGACTCGGCCAATGGCTCGTCATCAGACTCGTCCTTGATGCTTTTTCTAGGAGTAGACTTTGCTGATTTCGCTTCCTTGGCACGAATGGTTTCTGCCTCGACGGCTGCCTTCTTCTCAATTTCTGCCTTTTTCTTTGCAAGCTGGACACCTAGAGGCTTCTCATCATCATCCGAGGAGTCAGCAAGCAGGGACGGCAGTGTGGCAGCTGTGGTCTTGGCTCTGGTTTTGCTAATGGGCTCATCATCGGAGTCTGAGGTGATCGGTTTAGCAGTAGCAGCAGCTTTCGGACGCTTCGCCTACTCATGGAAATAATACATCAGCAACCACGTTCAACCATGGAGGGAGAGAACAGAAGAAATATTAAGGAAGAAAGATGACACCCACCAGAGGTTCACTGTCGCTATCGGATTCGTCTTTGTAGCTGACTTTGGATATGGCTGATCGAGATTTGCGCTTGACACCATTTGGAGCATCTAGGTCCATAGCATCGTCAACGGGACCATTGCGAACTGCTATTCCCGCCATTCCACTTGTTTTTTGAGGTTGCGCCGCATCAAGGGCTCTATCCTCGGCGCGAGATATCTTGCTGGAGGAGACTGAGAAGGAAGATTTGTTTAGCCTTTTGGTGTGGAATGCGCGAGTTCAGTTTGTGAGCACGCGTAAGGCAGCAGTGGCAACAGCTGCGCTGACAGGTGTCTACTACAGGCGGCCTGGTGTGCAGCCATTGTTGACGCAGAGACTCCAGAAAAAAGTTGGAAAATTTCATAAATGGATGGAAATAGATGACTTACGATGTCCATTAGGCCTGGCCAAGGGCCGATCGTCGTCAGAGCTGTCTGAACTCATGTTTGCAGGCTGTCGAAATTCGAGCTCTCGAGCTAGTTGCGAAGATCGCGCCGCCGCTTGACGGGTCCGACGGATGGGTGAGAGAGGTGTAAGGTTGCTACAGCAAGTCGCAAACGAATGGCGAAGGATCGGAGAAAATTGAGGAAATGAAGGTGGCAGAAACAAACGTGGCCACCCTCTACGCCCAGTGAAGGAGAAGAGGGAGAAATTCAACCGCCCTTGTTGTAAGGCCTGAATGATGAATAGGATAAGGTCGAAAAATCGACCGTATCGTGCCTTCTTACCATGCAGCGGGAGAGAAGGCCCAGCAGCCGGGGACCGGTCACGTGACAAAAAGACTTAGCCGTCAATTTGCCGGGAAAATAGCCATGGAGCAAAACCCAGCGGCTTGCAATCACCTCACCTGATCAACCACGAATCACCCGCCCCCCGAAATCAATTGATCCGTTCATCGCGATCAATTGGGTCACTGTTGGCCAGAGGCTACTTGCGTTTTCTCACAACTGCTACGATGCTGTCAAGGGCGACCCGTCCGGCTCTTCGAGCTGCGGCCACAGCTCCTGCGAGGTAAGTTTGGGAGAGCACGCATAACATCGAGATTTGAGACGGAGTAGCCGGAGATGTTTGTTTCCCTTCGGAGGAGGAGGAAGGGGGGCAAGCACAACCACAGCCAATGCAAAGCTGTGTGCACTTACTTGCCTATCATCGAGAAGGGGTGTGGGATTGAAAGATATCAAGAGAGGAATTTATGATGTTGGCTGACGAGGAGTTGCTGCTTGCATGTAGAGCTACCGCTGCCAGCCCCAATGGAGCTGCGACATACGCGACCCTTCGTGAAATCGACAACCGTCGCAAATCCGTTCGAAACATCCAGAAGATCACCAGCACCATGAAGATTGTTGCCTCAACCAAGCTTGGCCGTGCCCAGCGTACCATGGCCGAGTCCCGCAAGTACGGTGAGACTGCCAACGAGGTCTTCCAAGCCGCCGAGACCACCGTCCCCGAAGTCGAGCAGAAGAAGTCTCTCATCATTGTTTGCTCCTCCGACAAGGGCCTTTGCGGTGGTGTCCACGGCGGTCTCAGCCGACGCATTCGTCTCTATGCCAACGAAACCTCTGAGCCTTTCGACCTCGTCGTCATCGGCGAGAAGTGCAAGGCTCAGCTTCTCCGAACCAACGCCGACGCCATCCAGCTCTCCTTTGCTGGTATTGGCAAGGACATCCCCACCTTTGCCGATGCTCAGGCTATTGCCGACCAGGTCGTCTTGCACTCTTCCGAGTACACCGATATCAAGATTCTGTACAACAAATTCGTCAACGCTCAGAGCTACGAGCCTACCTTCATTGAGGCATTTTCCGAGGACGCTATTGCCCAGTCCCGTATGTCCAAATTCCAAAATTCGGATCTCATTGTCTTAAAACATTGCGATCCATGCTAATCTCCTTCCCTGTGCAGCCAACATCTCTGCCTTTGAGGTTGATGACGAGGCCCTGAACAACCTCCGCGAATACAGCCTCGCGAACAACCTGTACTGGGCTCTGGCTGAAGGCCACGCCTGCGAGATCTCCGCCCGACGAAATGCCATGGACGTAAGTTACGCGGTCCACACGTTTCCAGAAAAGACACCCCGATTAACCAATATCTCTTCTTACCCCACAGAATGCCTCCAAGAACGCCGGCGAGATGATTAGCAAGTACCAGATTCTCTACAACCGTACCCGACAGGCAGTCATTACTGGAGAACTGGTTGAAATTATTACTGGTGCCACTGCTTCGGCGGACATGTAAGAATTCGAATGCAGGAGATAACTACAAGCCCCGAGTTGAAACGATGAAACTATTCCCTTTGTAACAAGGCTAGAGGTCACCCGCCGTGGGTTTCCGCAGTGTATCAAATCCACAAATATACTTCCTTAGTTGACCACACTCTACTGGTCGTTGCACCTTGAGGATACATAATACCTCCATTTTGTGTTCTATGTTTTGCTCCTACTTCATGAAGCCTCGTTGTCTCGTGAGGATCATGCATGCTTCACTGAGTGGCATGGCCGAGCGTGATAAGTCGCGCCTGCAGAGAAACACCCGTTTTCACGTTGATTCACCACGTGTCATGCGGCCTCCTGCTCGCCCTACGTGTGACACAAGACTCACGCATCGTGACAATGATGGCTTTTGCGTTGAAACCCACGTGCTGCAAACCGCATTTCATAGGTAAAGAATGCTGAGGGGCGGAGGGAATGATTATAATTATAGAGAAAGGGGGGATTGCGTCATTTCATACTACAAGTAGAACTTGAATAGATTCAAGTTTTACCATAGTCACAACTTACAACTCATGCTAATATAGCTATTAAATTCATTACCAACTTTGCTCTAATCTCGCAGCCCCCCGTAACCTCGAAGCTTGTTCCGCGTCACACCAGGAATCTATCACTTTGTTAATTGTCATTCTAGGAGTCTATTACTATAGTCATATTCATTGGCCACAACTAATAAGAGAAAAGAATATTAATTTTTTTTTTGTTATATATACGTATTCATACATGTCTCACTGCTTGCTTACCCAAGGTCAATGCAATGCACCTTTTGCCAGACGCCTGAAAGAGCCACCCATGACACGTCTCCCCCAATTTCAGTCCGGACACCAGCAGAAACAACATGAAACCCCCACACGAACCCCCAGCGCCGGCTGGAAAGTAGACAAATGATAAATGACATACAAGGGAGTCTTTTTCTATTACAGCTAGTTCATATCAGCGTGAGCACGATCTTCCACATAGCTGCTGACCTGTTTGGCACGACGATATTTGTTAGGAGTTCCTTGCTCCTCTTCTTGCTCGTCTGGTCCAGGGAGGCTAGGATGCTCCGCTTCGTACTTGGCACGAAGCAATATCGACTTTTCATCCCACGATTGAGCTTGTTCGTCAAAGACAAGCAGGGCTTCATTAAAGGCTTTTTTCTGAGCCGTGGCCTCCTCTTCGTATGGTTGCCGCTGTTCCGGAGTGATCTCTTTCCACATTTTGGAGGTCATGACTCGCACCTCATTGGGCGTAGCACGAAGCTTTCCTGTCTTGCGATGCTGTTCACATCTCCTCCGAGCCTCCTCAAAGTGGACTTTGCTGAAGAGAAGATACGCACTGGCCGCGACTTTGCCGGGGCGGACCGGCCGCTCGCCAATGTTGTCCCGAATGAAATCCAGAATCTCAATCTCATACGCTTCTCTCCGCGCCTGGCGAGGATCTTTGGCCGCCTCTTTACGCTTGTGGAGAAGGATGGAGTCCTTGGGTAAAATGAGAGGCGTGGGAACTTCAATAGGGCCGAGCATGCCCTCGAGAACTTCTGAAGCGGCTCGGAGACCGGATAAGTATGCGCCATGTACAGTGGCTGGATGAGTGCCGATTGTGTGCTCTCCTGCAAACAGCAAGTTGCCGATTGATCGCGCCATGCAGTCGTAGTCTTCTGGCAGCATCTCAGGAGCTGCTGATGAGTAACTGCCTCTGGCAAATCGATCAGAGCCCCAGCGAGTAACAACAGATTCCACAGGATACGGAACTTTGCTGCCAAAAACGCCGCGAAGAACTTGTGTAGCTTCTTCAACTAGGCTTTCGTTGCTTGATCGCTCTGTTTCGAAGCCAGCTTCGCCAGCCATCAGGGCTATGAGGCATGGCAGGCCCGTGGTATTGGTTACGTTGAACCATTGGAAGAAGCGGCCCCGGTTCTGAGAATAGTCCTCTTGTTTTGCGCCATGTTTGCTGGGCGGGTTTCTCAAAACCCCAAAGATGTGTCGTTTAGGGTCCCAAAAGATTTCGTTGTAGACCAGAACAACCTTGTTGAGAATGCCAAATCCAAGGCGTTCTATTGCCCCGACCTTCCAGTCTGGTAGTGCTGGCTCAAAGGCTATGTTTCCTTGCTTCAATACACCCAAGGGTATGGTGCAGACTACGTTGTCTGCCTCTACGGTGCGACCATCTTCAGACTCGATGGTCGCTGGGCCATCGAAACTTGAGCTGTGATATCTGATACTCGTGACCGCAAACTTGTTTGTCAAGTCCAGTGGCGCTGGGCATTGGAGCAGCCCCCGTGCAACGCTTTGGTAACCACCGACCACCATTGTATGGTTGCCCTCCCATTCATTCCCGGCGTCAATATCCCACAACGAGAGACTCAGATTGTGCAGGTTTGTGGCATTGCTGTATTCCAAGTTGGCAATGTGCCAATTGAAGAGACGACAATCCTGCGCGTTGAGGTCAATCAAGTCTTTGTACCGAGTAAGTGCATGATCTAATGCAGACCCCAACGTCGCATTGCTTGAAGTCACAGCATCCTCAAGCTTCAGGTTGAACTCTGCCTCCGTTTGGGGCCGTAGGGTCCAACCCATTGCTGCAGCCTTTTCTGCCACCTTTTCCGACGCAGGAACACCTGGCTGGTTATGTACTCGTCCCGTGAGTTTGTCTGCCGAGACTGGTACGAGGTTGATTTTCTTTGGCACACTTTGCTCCGACACTGGGAGAGAATGCGGGAGCGCCGCAGTTGCTTCTTCGGCTTGCATGATTGTTTTGCTGCCGTCTCCTGGACTGTCTCGACCCTCGTCCAAGAGGTCGCGGTTTCCCGGAATGGATTTCAAAGGCTGCATCTTGTGCTTGAATTTGCTCACACGGTCCAAGCAATCGTTGTAAAGCTTTTCCACCAACTCATCGCGGATTGGATTTACAGGCTTGCCATTGCTGTCGTAAATTGTTGTTTCGGCTGTGAGGGCATGGTAGGGTAAGCCGAGCTGGCCACGAACCAGAACATTGATAGGGTTTCCTCGTTCAAAACCAGTGATGATCATGCCACCCATTTCTGCGGTATGTCTTTTCCCTTTGAATGCAGGATCTCGGTCGTTGGGTTTAGTTTTGAATTCTCGAGAATATACCCTCCCGCCGACGCGACTTCGCCCTTCAACGATCACCACCTTTGGGACACTCTGACCCATTTCGATGAACCTTTCGGCGTATTGGCTGAACAATCCCTGTAGCTGTCTCGCACAAGACAGACCAGATATACCAGCCCCGATCACAGCAACAGTCCTCTGTCGCCTGTCGCTCGCTGAGCCCCTCTTCATTGCACATGTGTCAGGCATTTGAACACAGCCATAATTAATATATCCTCTCCGTACAAGCCAGTCAAAGCAGACATTGGCGGCATCGAACCATCGTACGTTTGCACAGCCAACTGCTATTTGCCTTGTGACACTAATCGAAGGTTTCTGGAGCCAGACGCGTAAGATGCTGTTCCGAATATTGAGGTAAGTCGTGACTTGGGTATGGGAGATATGATGACGAAGAAGATGGTACTCTTCGGGATGCAGCGCATATGGATTTAATCGGGAGGATTCTGCCGCATCGAGGCACTCAGCGGCGTATTGGTGAGAGGGAATATCTGTGGGTATAGTGGATTTTGGCCGCACGGTAAAGTTAAGTCTCTCGTAGCTGCGATAATATGATTTCGCCGCAGGTTGCCGATCCGGTTTTTCACCGCGCTGGAGTTTGACGAAGTCCGTCTCTAATGGCGTTGTGGCTTTGCTGGAGATAGCGGAGCGAGATGAGGTCTCAGTCTGTTCCGTGAGACCAGAAATAGATGAGCTCAGAGAGTCAACCACATTTTCACGGCCCAGAGCTCGGGGAAAGCTGTGTTCGTTCTCTTGTCGAGCCCTATACGTCTGCGTCAGAGATTTCACGATACGGAACGGCATGTAAATGTAGGTCAATGGCTGCAATGCTTACCCGAAGCCGGTTGCCATTGACGAGGGATTTCCGTCAGCCGCGTCATCATCCATGGCAACCTTTACGCTGGCGAGACTTTGGAAGCGATCTGAGGGGATTTGCGAAATACTTTCGAATTGCCGAGCATTGGAACTTTGGAACGTCGACAAGTCGCTTGGTGGGTGAGATGTGAGATTGGAGTCAAGGTCCAGTGACAGGTTCGAACGGCCGCTTTGGGCAACTGAAGTACTCATTGAACCTTCTAAACGACTTGAATGACTCTCTATGGTTATATCCATGGCGAAACCACATTGAACACCATTGGCCACCCAGATGATTACGTGGGCATGAGACACGAGTGTATCTTAACAAAGCCTGCTGCCGTCGACCGTGTATGGTTCGCAATGGTGGTCATGTATGGATTTTCTCAGGGCTCGTCATGGTATAGCAACAGTACCAGCATGCCGCTATCAAGGTGCCTATGTGATAACTGTCAGCCTCAACTTATGCCCACCCATCAGTGACTGAGATGTAAGCGTCAGGAAGTCACGAACTATATGCGTCGTGCTGAGAGATAACGACAAAGTAAGTCCGCAAATGAGGTCTCGGAGTTTTATGTTGTTGATATAAAGTGGCATGAAAGGAAATATTTTCTCAGCCGGACATGATTGGATAATATGAACTAATACACGGAAGGCTCAAATGGAGGATTTGAAGGTGCCGGCCCATCACGCCCCTCAGTGGCCCCCCCCGGAAGCATCATAAAGTCCAGAGTCACGTGCATCACTCCTTCTCGAATGGCAGCACAGAAAATTATGGACCTCGCAGACGCCAAAGTCTCGAAGTGGAACTTTTGAAGGAAGTCCATCTGTCCGCACGTTCATCACGGCCGTCAACATTATATGTCATCCAGTAGAAGATGCCGACGGGTAGCAAAAAGAACACAGCAGCAGAGCCCGTATTTCGAGACACTGCGACAACATACCACACCAAGCAAGGTATTGCGCGCCGCTCTAATCGGGACTGTGTGTCATACAAGTTAATGTCTGGTTTGATGAGGGTTCGTACAGGTATACGTTGTGTGAAGTTTCAGTTCTGCCCGCTCTGCTCAGGTTCCTTCTTCGCATAGGACCCGGTCTCGATTGCAGCATCCATCATTCTGTTGCCGCTGATTATAGATGTTGTACAGATGACAATGTTTCGTCGAGCTGAATACCGAATTAGTGAAAGAAAGTGGGTTTGCAATTTCGACTTAACTTTACCTTCTTCTTGTTTGGCAATAAATCGAAGCGCCGCAATCTCCGTAAACGTTATGCCGCCGACAAAGACAACGAAGACACTTTGCTTGACACCGTTTCCTGACAGCAATGCTCGTGCTTTGACCGCTTTATCGTCACCCTTTTGAAGCTCATAGAATGTTTTGCCACGTGCATGCTTGACGGCTTCATCAAATCCATGCCAGCCCTGAGTCGCTGCTCCAGCTGCGGCAGCACCTGTATTGGCCCCGCCGCCTCCTTTGGATATCGATGTCAAATATTGCTTCTGGAGAATGCACTGTACCAAGCGGATAGAAAGGGGCGCATATCCGCTGTAGACGTAGGCAATGTCGTTGGGGTGTTCCTCCTGAACTTCGTCGACGATTAGTCGGAGCTGCTTGCGCAAATAGGTGTAATTTGTCTTGGTTCCCGTTGCACCGTTGTTACCACCGGACATAGGTATCATTCCGGCGAGAGGAGAAGATCGTGATAAAAAGAGCTGTAACTTCTCCAAGTTGTGGAGTGTCAGGAGATGTTGATATCCGTAGCCATGAAGAATGAGTTTCCGAAATTGATCGAATTCCTTTGGCTTGATCCCCCCTGAGATGCATGAGTAAATGCATAGGATCCTCAACACTTCTCGTAACGGCGTATTACACGCAATCAACTCCTCTATGCCATCGAATTGAGAAGAAGGGTCTGCTCCAGCGGCAAGGTTCTGCTGAACTTCCAGAAGACATTTGAATTGGTCGGTCCTAGTGTGTTTTATGATCTCTTCAGCCATGCCAGTATGGATTCTTGCGCTTCGATGCTCTTGTTGATACCCAGGTAGTTGACCAACGAACTCCTTGAGTTCAGCAAGAGTCTTGGTCTTGTGCTTACTTTCATAGTCCGTCTGAACCTGCTGTAACCGCCGAGCGACTTTGTTGAGCATCCCGCCTACGACCGCAAAATTGACATCCCGTAGCTGATCATACAGCTTATCACTGGAGTCCAACAAGACGGTTTCCTTTCGACCTTGTGTGGCAGTAGCAGCCCCTGACCGCACGGGAGCACCCACAACCGTCGTGTCAACCTTGGTTTGGTTGTTCTGTATCTCAAAGACCTCATCGATGAGACCCTCGTAGGTAAGTTGCGTCAGGAGCGGAGTGACAAAGTCGACCTCGCGGTCTATGATTATGATGCTTTCGTTTGTGGTGCTCGGTTTTAAACCCGCTGTACTCGAGTCGCTCGTGTCCTCTCCAGCAAGATGTTCTTGTCTCATTCGGACCAGAAGATCTGATACGCGCTTTGCATTATCGCCTTTGCCTATGATTCGAGGAAACAAGCCGTGGTGTTGTTGGACTTCCATTAATGCTCTGGCCAGGAGATATATGGGTGTTACATCTTTTGACAGATACAAGTCTTTGAAATATTCATCCAGCTCCAAGGAAAGAACATTTCGTTCCAGAGGGAAGAATGATAATGGTAGTTCTGAAATGTTGATATCGCCCAGTACGCCAGCTTCTTCTAGAAGCTGTTCCGATACAAGCGTACGCCGAGGGACCCAAAAGACATGGAACTCATGCGTCGTTTGGCTCTGGCGTCGCACTCGCTTTATCTGATCTGGAAAAGAAAAGAGTGAATAAGTCAGTGTGTCAAAAACTATATATGGGAGCTGATAACGCATAGCCATGGGACTGTGAGCGTACTGGCTATAGTCTCTGCGTGTCGACCACACTCTCCTCTGGCTATGAAGACAATATTATGCTGGCTCGTGTCCACGTTATCGTTTTCTAATACGAAAAACTTATCGACGCCGCATTCTTGTAAAGTGTTGACTTTGACAATTGTTCCAATGGGGCCGACCAAGCTTTTGTCAAAAACAACATTCTTTTTCCCGCGGACCTGCTGGGGTTAGTGACGACACGGACAGACGAGTATAAGAAGCTCAAGAACAGGGCAAATCGCCACCACTTACTCCCTCGAGCAGATAAAGTAAGTCCTTGCGGGCCTTGTTCCGGACTTGCTCCGCGCTGAACTCGCTCCGGGGAGCCATCGTGGCTCAACGCACCGATTGACAGAGAGCCCAACAAATAGTCGGCAGGATGAGCTCCGATATGAGTGAAAGCGGCGGTGACGAATTGCCCAAACAGTAGCTGTAGCTAGCTTGTGCATTCTGCCCAAACGCCCCTTCCCCTCTTTTGTGGTCGGGCGGTGAGCCAAGCTCTGGGCAGGCACCCCGCACCGCCCGCCCCGTCGTTCGTCTTTGGTGGTACCAGCCGCCGCCCATTTGTGTGCTAATAATAAGCTCTCTCACAAGAAAGTAGATAATAAGATCGGGCTTGATGCATCAACGGTAACGATAAATTGACCCCCTAGTGTAATCAGCAGCTATAACGCCAATGCGGGAGCCACAACCCCAAACGTTCGAATTGATTTCAATCAATTTTCTGGTGGAGAACGTGAAATTTATTGCGCTTCGTGAATAACATTGTTGACAGTAATAAGTGCTTCAGCCATCGTGTACTTTCTCTCCTGCACTGAGACGAACCAATGCCACCTTACACGTGATTTTTTCATGATGCCACGTGGTCCTGGCATTATCCTCCTCATCCGCAAACTTCGGAAAGATTTTGCGCAACTTCCTGTCAAATTGCGCTTCGTCTCTCATCGTGAGCTGTGAACCGAGCAAAAGAGTCCCCAAGTCTTGCTTGCGGCCCTCACATCCTTTTCAAGCCGCTTGCTGTGAGCAAAAATTTGCCACTTGATCATACAGTATTGTCATGGTAAAGAAACTCAATGTCCCGAGGACGGAGGCGATTCCCCTTCACAAACTCCTCATTTCCTGGTGGACGCTCATTCTTGGAGTTACTTGTTAGCATGCTTTGTATGCTCATGCACACGCTTTCTGCACTCTGGACAGGGCTCCATCCTTGGTTGTCCAGGAGATCGAGACATATGATACCATTTGAATAGATGTGAGGATGCATGGGCACCGGGCGATCCGGTTTCATGTCAAATGTAACTTCGGGGGGTTCTGCCGAAATCGATGACAAGTGAGCATGGTGGGCTTGAGTTCAAGCCGGACACGGCTGAAGAACAAGCAGCATACCTATAGGATATGACTGAGGAAACTGGAATTTCAGACGATAAATCTGATTTGCGTAGATCGGATTCGAATCGAGAACTCGGATATCGAACGTCCAATCCTTAAGGCTTTCGCCGTCTACGAGCTCGATCCCTGGCGGGAGGCCAAACTTTTCGATCTACGGTGGGGGATGGTAAGCATACACGACTACCACGGCGACGATCTTCTGTCTGAACTCGGTGCGGCGTCGCTCGGCTCAGCTTAGATTCACCTACCTTCTGACGCTCCTTGGCCACACGCTTCTCTCGCATGTTAGTTGCCATGATGGCGATGTGGGACGACCAGACGTCTGTAGAATGCTGTTGTGTATGAAGTGGGATGAGGAAAAGCTCCCTAGCAGGCTGACGAGGCAGTCAGTCACTTGGTTGCCGCCAACGTTGAAGTGCCCTGAGACCAAGCACCAAGCACCAAGCGGCCTTGGCCTGGGGGCAGACTACATACGGTGGGTCTCCGGCCGTATGTACATGTACATTGTACGGAGTTGGCGTGTCGCGGGACTGGGAAGCTTCAAGCAAAAGGCCCGCCATTAGTCCGTACGTAATTGGCCCATGCCCCAGACAACATGGAGCAGCCATTGTCACCAACCAGCTCATTTGTCATGTAGTCCAGCCCCAGCCGTCTTATTACCCAAACGGACGGCCCAGTCAGCTTTCCTCACTCTCGTAACGTCACCGAACATTACCAACGACACCATTGCTGAAAGACAAGCTCGAAAACGCTAGCACGAGGCTGCTGTGACCGTCTCGATACGTTACAACTCGAGCCATACCATATTTCGAGGCAGATAAGACAACACATCGGGCCCGGGCACGCGATAGTACCCCGCCATCAGCAACCATGAGTTGTAAGTCGCGACCAGATCGACTTGAGGGACAAGAAGAACCCCAAAGCATCGGACTTGCATAAAAGGCCCTGCCTGGCCTTTTGACGGAGAACTCCATGTTGGGCCACAGTACTGACACTCTATCGTGGTTCAAGTCGCAGGAATGCTCAACCGGCTCCACGGCCAACCCGAAAGTTACGACAAAAAGTACGGTTTGACCCCGCACCGCAATTCATTGTTACACGAAGAACCCCCCCGGGGCTAATGTCACCCCATCTTGCCACGGTAAAGATCAAAGTACAGATTCGGCAGAACTCTCGGTGCCGGCACCTATGGAGTCGTTCGTGAGGCAGATGGTCCGACTGGCAAGGTAGCTGTCAAGATCATCCTGAAGAAGAGTGTCAAGGGCAACGAGAAGATGGTTCACGACGAACTGGACATGCTGCAGAGGTTGAGGCACCCACACATTGTCAGATTCGTGGACTGGTTCGAATCGCGGGTACGTCTTCATCACTTGCCGAAGGATGACTGAGAGAGGAGAGGGGGGGCAAATTAGTCTGATTGAAGAATTGCAGGACAAATTTTACATTGTCACGGAACTGGCGACCGGCGGAGAGCTGTTCGATCGAATCTGCGACCAAGGGAAGTTCACGGAGAAGGATGCATCCCAGACCATCAAACAGGTCATGTCAGCCGTGGATTACTTGCACGACAACGATGTCGTCCACAGAGGTATGCTCACATGGTTCACGACTGAGCCTCGCTGCCCTTGGAGTCCTGCAATGCACACTAACAAGCGATACCGTAGATCTCAAACCGGAAAACCTCCTCTACGTCACGCGAGAGCCAGATTCCAACCTGATTCTCGCAGACTTCGGTATCGCCAAGACACTGGACAGGAAAGAAGAAACTCTCAAGACCATGGCTGGCTCATTCGGCTACGCTGCGCCGGAAGTGATGGAGCAAAAGGGCCACGGGAAGCCCGTGGACATGTGGTCTATGGGCGTCATTACCTATACTCTCCTGTGCGGGTACTCGCCATTCCGCAGCGAGAACTTGCGCGATTTGCTGCGCGAGTGCACTGCAGCGCCAGTCCCCTTCCACGAGCGCTACTGGAAGGATGTCAGTCAAGATGCCAAGGATTTCATTCTCGGACTGATTGTACCTGAGCCCGAGAAGCGCTGGACCAGCAAGGTACGTCTTGAAAAAAGAAAACCCCTGGGGAATTAAACCCCCGGGGAATAAATGAGAGAAAGACCGAGAGAAGAAAAGCTCAAATCCTCAATCATTCAAACCCTGGAACCCAACATGATCGCTAACGACGAGAAACCATTCCAGGAGGCACTCGGTCACATCTGGCTGAGCGGTAAGAACGCCACCGACCACAACCTGCTCCCCGAGCTGGCAGCCCACCGAAGAAGAGCGCGCCTCCGCCGCGCCGTCGAGATCATCAAGCTCCAGAACCGCATCCAGAAGCTCAAAGAGCACGAGGAAGACCCTGCCGATTCCGACATGGGCGACGCCGCCTCGACCACCTCGTCGGCAGGAGCGGGAGAAAGCAAGGGCGACGGGTCCAGGCTGCGCGTTTTGGGAGAGTTCGCCGTCCTTGAGGCCAAGCAGAAGCAAGAAAGTCTGCAGGTGGAAGAGGAGCTGGAAAAGGAGAGCAGACGACGTAGTCTTGGTAACGCGTAGTAGAAGAGGGGACTCGGCGGGCAATGGGATAACAGGAATTCGATGGAGGGGCTTTCTTTTACATGGTTTCATCGTCTTTTTACTTGATGCGACACCTGTGTCGACTCAATTGGTCTCCGTAATGGGCGTGGTCATGGTCTTGTTCAGCACCGTGGGTTGAGAGAGATTGATGTATGCAAGTTTGATGAAACCGCACGTTCAGACAGCAAGAGGAATTAATGTACGAAGCACTCCGTAAGGGGCGTCATAAATGACCCCTGCCGTAACTAATTCGTTAATGTACGCAGTGTAACATGTCAAAGTCGCACGGCACGACGAGTCCACCACACACAAACACCATCATGTTAAGAACTTGTCATCCATAGCAAATGAAATAATACACCTCATGAGCCCGTAACATGATGGAAACCCTTGGAAGCCTGCCAGTGTACACCATACACGTCCTTCTCCAGAGAAGAACAAGAACAGCAGGAACAAATTATATACGAGAAAATAGCTTGTCAACAAAACAAGTGAAGAGAAAGAAAAAAGAAGAAGAAGAGAGTTTGTATGCGCATATGCTTCATCAACATGTCCATAAATCATAAAAATAGCTGTTGGGAATGAAACTCCTCACTCCGTCATATCAGCCAGTGCATTCTCGCGTAGCGTCTCATAACGTTGAACGTCGAAGCGCGCTCGTTTCCATCCCGAGGCCCGCAGGCGCTCTATACGGGCTTTGATGTCCAGCGCCCTCATTTCCTGATTTGTGTGGACCGGGGAAGTGGGGATCTGGCAGGCTGCGATTTCAATGTCCAGCGTGGTCATGTGGAAAGTGATTTGGCGGCGGATGCTGCTGAGGATGGTGCAGAAGCGATGGATGGAGCGAGTTTGGAAGAAGGGATCCATGTCTTCTGCTTCGCTGAGGTCGGGAGAGGAGAGGACATCTTCGACCAGAATGGGGGCTGTTGTGATGGGCGTCGGGATAGGCGTGTGCTTGACAGACTTGAGGATTGATCCAGGGAAGACTGGCTCCGGGGACGATCGACCTAGCCATTCATCGAAGCCAAGGGTGGGACTGTCCGGTCGGATGATGGGCTCCGTCATCAGCTCATCGCAGAAGGCGACCTTTTCCTTTTTGGGGAGTGGCTGGAAGGTTTCGTCAAGGGAGCCGAGCGACGGCACCGGCGAGGACATCCTTGTGGAGGCCGTTGAGCCCGAGACATTAGAGCCGTGTGCTGAGCGGAGCCTTGAGAAGGTGTTGATGCGTGACGAGGGACGGCTGATTTCCTGATCAGCTTGGCTGGCGAGGTCAGAGGCACTGTTGTAGTGGTCGTATGCCTGTTTGAGAAGGGTTGTGCGGAACGGCGAGGAGTGGTGGATGGCGCGAGCTTGCATCTCCAAGGCGGTGGCGGCATAAAAGCGAAGATAGACTAGGTGAACGGGGTGTGCATTGCCCTATTGATTCGTGTTAGCGTCAGAAGGCATTTTGAGGAATTGGTGTTTTGAGTATCGCTTGCACATTTGGATAGACTTACAAGCTCGTCACCGAGAACAAGAACCTCATGGCACCGCGCCGAACACTGCCGAAACCTTCGGTTCATATATTCCCTCTTGATTTCGCCCAGCGTCGCTCTCCACTCCCTGTTTGTGCGGGGGGTAGCACGATTTTTGGGGACTTGCTCAGTCTGAGACTGAGACTGAGGCTGAGGCTGCGGCTGCGGCTTCTTCTGCTGGAGCGGACGCCTAGGGCGTAATTCATGTGGTTTCTGTTGCTTCGACGGCGCACTAGGAAAGCGACAGAGTATGTCCTCGTGTCTTTGCAAGAAGACGCTGTTTCTCTTGGAGTAGCACTCATTTCCAAGTGCAAGAGGAATCAAGGAGGCCATGGCGTGGAGAAGTGCCGTCTGTTGGCAGAAACCGAAATATCACCCTCCCTTCTGCAGCAGCACTAGCAAGGGTCGCGAGGGTATGAGCCAGATATATAAATCAGCGAAGGATGACAGTTTTGCGGAGGTGTGATGCGACGGATAATGCGCGCGTTTCAAGTGGTGCAGTTCAATCCACGATGTTGAAGCTGCAATGTGCACATGGGGTGGGGTTAAATGTCGCAGCCGATTCGTAGCGTTGCAGCTTTGTCTCTTTTGCTGGCGTCTGGCCGAGTACATATGTCGTCCACAAAGGGATGCTATACAGGATAATGCGCAACAGTGGGAGATACTTTCTTCTTTTTTTTTTCAGGGAGGATGAGATGATATTTGCGTCGTGATTTTTGATATTTTGTTTTCGCGTCCTGGTAGTTGTGGAAGAAGGAGTGGAGGTCGCAGTGGGGGAGGTCGCAGTGGGGGAGGTCGCAGTGGCCAGTGGGTACGGCAATATAACTCCTCTGTTATAGCTTGTTGTGGTGCGGAAAATGCTGGTGGGATTTTGGAGGTACCTGAAAAGTTGCAGTACAGTAAGTATTACAGAACGAGAACTAAATTAGGATAAGGGAAACAAAAATTCGAAAGTGCCGCCCCGATATGGTAGAATAATGCTCTTGTGACGATGAATTCAGTATGTAATGCCCTGCTGTAAGACAGACCCGGCAAGAAGACCTGCTGTGAGATGTCAGAAACGTGGCGGACCGATGTGTATTTAAGAAACATCTTTTTCAAGGGACACGAGGTGGCGGGGGGTTTTGTTTGTGATGGTATTTCATTCTTGTCTCCGTTTTCTTATCCCCGTTTCCTTGGCCCCTGCTCTTGAGAGGGGGTTGTTTCTTCTTCTTTCCCCTTCTCTTCCCTGGACAAGAGATCAACGCCCACCCCGATTCAGGACTTTGCTGGGCTGTTTCTCCCACATGTCTCAGTCGTCACCCGCATGCACCAAGGGACAAGGGGTGAGGAAGGACGTTGATTGGAGTTGGTTGACCATGCCATGCCCTAGATGGGATGAGGATGGGATGGGATGGGATGGACATGGGATGGACATGGGATGGACATGGGATGGACATGGGGGTGCGGCTCCTTGCCAATTGCGTTTGCTGTGGGACAAAGTCATGGCGCAGATGTTTGTGCCACGGGGGGAGAGAAAAGCAACAGCTGCCTGCCTGGTGATGCCGCTTTTCTTTTCCTGAGATTTGCCTCCTTTCCCTCTCTTTCCTTTCCTGCGAGTGGCCGTTGGGCGGGCGGGCGAACCAAACAGACTGCCAGGTCTGTTTCCTCGAATGAGGACAGAAGAGATCTGACCTGCCAAACCTGCCTAGATCTAGGCACATATCGTCCGTACATGATTGATGGAGTGAATACCGAGCAAGAGGATCAAGCTAAAGCAAGAATAGCCGCAAAAGCAATGTGTATCCAAAAGAAATCAAAATACGGACTACACAAATCGCTCACAAAGCGACAGCGCATGGGAATGGCGCAGGGGTCACCTTGCTTGACATGCACACCTGTCACTTTTCCTCCAAGAGGCAAACGGAGGCAAACGTCGATGCTCTCTCTGCGAGAGATATCCCAAGTCAGTGCAGTGCAGTCAGTGCCAGGTGCGAGGGACAACAACTGCAAGATGATAACTCGGTACGGATCAGATAACAGCTCGGGGCAGGCAAGTAAGCACTCTGGCTCTCTCGTGAATACTGATTCTCAAAAAGCAAGGATTACCCTGGTCACATGTTCTGCCTCTTTTCTCTTTTGCGGAAGCAGCTCGCCTCCGCATCCCAGCAGCAGCAGCAGCAGCAGCAGCAGCAGCAGCAAAACTCGACGATTTACCGATATAAGTTACTCTTCCGTACAGAATACCTCGCACTCCGTAAATAGACGTCAACAATGCGCCATCGTCCCAATGTGCAGGCTGCCTGATAAGTGGTACAGAGATGGTTCATCCTCGGACAGCTTTCCGCACCGCAAGACCAAGTTGACCAGTCATCACCAGTCGCTGTTGCAGCATGCGTGCCCACAGCAGTGGGAAGTGGCAGCTGGCAGCAGGTATCAGAGGCAGGTACGGGGCTCTACCGGCTCCACCTCCGCCTTCCCGCCGATGGCTTAGCTTTGCAAGCATCCAGCATCTCCAACGTGGCGCACTTTCCAACCAGCAGCAGACCGCTCTGTGAGGTCCCAGGCAAAAATGGGGTTTCTCGCCAGTCACGTAATTACAGTCTTTTACTTTCCTTTCATGTTGGTTCTACCACTCTCGTCTCTTCTTGTCACGGAGAAGCACAAGCAATGTTGCGCCACTCGAAGAGGCTAAGCACATTCTGGTGGCACTGCCTGCTGCAAGCTGCAACGCACGTCCATAGTATGGAATACTGAGATACGCCACCTCGTCGTCGGATACTGGCAGTTGGTAGTAGGGCTTGGGCTTGGACCTGGACTTGAACTTTGGTGGTTGCCCGTTGCCTGTTTGTACTGTTGATCCCAACGACCCCAGATCGTGGCACACGTTTTAACACCATCGAGGATCAAGTGTCAGAGGCGTCTCCATTTCCATCGTTCTGTCGGGATATTCCCTGCTTTTGTTGTCTCGGGCTGCTGTTCGGTTTCCTTGATCATTGCCCTGCCCTCGCCTCGTAGCTGACAAGCTGGGTATGCTGTACTCCGTAGGTATGTACACCGTAGAAACTAAGAATAAGAGTATGTGGCCAGGGCTCCTGACCACCTGGTGTCTACGTTTAGCTCCGAGTCACGCCTTGGAGCCGAGACGAGACATGATGGCCTAGACGGTGAGTGTACGGAGTACGGGGGATTTATACCCGGGACTCGTTGTACCACGGACCATGCTTTCTGTGGTAAAATTCCTTCAGCAGACGCACATTTTGACTGTATTGTGCTCCGTACCGGAATCTGTTCCATCGTCAGAGTTTCCACTTTCTAGTAATGCGTCATGTATGCACTTGTCTTGTAAAGCACCACCATGCCGTTCTTTTCAAACGCCAGAATTGATGATGTATTCAGTAAAAATGCTCTCCAGTAATGTCTTGGATCAGCGCCGGATACGAAGGTTGCACATGCATCTAGCCCGCGATCAGCCTCGTCACACCTGGTTCCGAAAAGCTCTCTCAATCGTTCATGGTCTCTCACAAAGACGAAAACAAGTATAAGTTTCTTCTGGGCGCCAGACTCGAATGCACCCCTGCTGTCTGACTAGAGGATAGCTAGGTCGACCATGCTCCCGGGTCGATCATGTAGGGTTTCAGGCTGTGCCATCCTGAGCTGAGAACTACCCTTAAAACTGCATCGGGGTGAAATCGCCGAAGAGTTCAGCCCCCAGCCTTGTGTTATCATGGCATTTGATATCACATTTCACTTTTCTCGATGCGTAAAGTAGGGACAAGACGTGATCGATCTTCTTTCAAATTCCGATCTCGCACCGCGCTAGCGTACTGAAGGGAGAAGCCGAAGAAGCAATTCACAGACATGACGTCCCGGAATAGCTGAGATGCGGTCCGAAAACAGCACACCGGTTCAAGGCGATTGCGCGTATTACTGTATCTGCGGTTCAAAGTTGTTGAGAATCTCATGGCTTCATCCATTGTGTCTCTGGATGGTGGTTGAGTGGTCACTCTCCTACCATGTCACACGTGTAGTATCTACGAGGCCTGCTACAACGCTCAGGCGAACATTGCGCACTTGACGCCAGGCGATCTTAACCAGAAGTAATTTTTTTTATGGGGGGGGGGGCGGTCTAGCGAAGCCAGGGATATCAATATTTCGAGATGTTCCCTAGGGTAACCGTCTTGGCTGTTTGGCGAAACCAAGGAACAGGCAAATGGCCTCTCAGCTGAAATCGGATGTCATTCGACCAGAAATTGCAGAAATTATCGACACTCACCCAAGCTACTCCTCCGAATTACATGTTGGCTTCTCATTTGTCCGCGTCAGACCCACGCAATGCGGGAAATCCACCCGGAAGTGCAAGATGACGCGTCCAGGCTTCCTTCCGTATTTCATTTACCTCACGTCAGCTGTGCGTACGTAATGCAGTCCAAACAACCAACTAGAATGCTGTCAGGGCGACATCTGGAGGCAACACTACAACACGCCGAGAACTTGTCCGAGATGCTGACCACCTACATCCGCCATAGCTCCTAATGACCCCGGGCAACCGGAGTTGGCTCTAACCCCGTCCAACATGGCGATGCCATGCCACTCCTTGCCTTGTCCTATAACTATTCCTCGCGCGTCGACATTAATCCTGCTCTCACTCTACTCAAGAAGAGCTGGGATGCAACAGTGAGGGCATTGTGAGCATGACCACCAATATCCCCGGAAAGAAGAGCTTCGACGCTGGAGAGCCTGGGGCCTCATCGTCTCCAACTATAACGGATGGCGAGAAACAAGATTTGACCGCCAACGACAGCGGCGACGGCGATGTGCAGGGAACAAAGCCTCGCCCAGAACGAACGGCCACGTTCAATGACTACTTGGTTGGTTGCATACATTTAGACTTTGGAAGGTTATAGCCGTGGCCCAATCGGTTGACACGTCTGTCGTTGCAGAGAGTCTTCAAATACGCCTCGAGATGGGATCTTCTTGCCTACGCCGCCGGATCGCTGGCGTCTATTGGCGCTGGAATCACCCTGCCGTTGATGAATGTTGTTTTCGGTGAGAGCCTTCTTGTGCATCTGGGTTGATTGACAACGAGGCATACATTCATTCGCATCCGGGATACAGAAAGACCGCCTTGGCAAGTGGCTAGGCTGACACATATGTATAGGCAAATTTGTTGGCAACTTTAGCAGTTTTTCCAACTTTACAGTAGGAGGAACCGGCATCAACAAGGCCGAATTCCAAGACAAATTGGATCAACTAGCGTAAGAAAACACCAGAGTGACAAGATTCCTTGTTTTCAAATGTGAATCTAATTCAAGGCCACTGCAGCTTGTATATGTTTGCGCTCTTTATTGGTCGCGTAGGGTTGAACTACGTCAACAAGGTCGGTCAAGAAGAGAGCAAATGAATGGCAATGCACAACAGTTCGGGGCTGACGTGATCGTGAGACAGTTGTGTTTTCGCATGATGGGCATTAGGTTAACTTCTGCTATTCGACTTCACTACTTGCGAGCTCTATTTGCGCAGAGCATCCATGTCTTGGATTCCATGCCCCCCGGGTACGCCACGACAACAATTACGAGCACGAGCAACACCCTTCAATTGGGAATCTCGGAGAAACTGGGCGTCTTTGTCGAGTTTATGTCAACAATCATAGCGGCAGTCATCATTGCTTTTACTTATAATTGGTCGTTGACGTTGGTGACAGCCTCGTCAATTCTCTTCATCGGTCTGACGGTCGCCATCATCTTGCCGTTTATTGTCGAGGGTAGTACCCGAGTAACCAAGGTTAGCTTGATCTTTGGACTTATCCAGCTCATGAATGTATGACAGACTGATATTTCTTTGGGTCAAAAGTCTGAAGGAAAAGCGTCGGCTGTGGCAAGCGAAGCCATGTCAAGTATACGCATGATTATGGCATGCGGCGCCGAAGCCCGCATAGCTAAAAAGTATGCGATTTTTGTAGAAGAGACGAAGCGTCATGCTCAGTTCATGTCCCCCCTAATCGCCCTGCAGTTCGGATTAATTGTACGAGTCGCCACAAGTTCGTGTCTGTTTCAAATACAATGTGCTGACAATGGTACAGTTCTTTGGTGCCTTTGCAGCGTTCGGTCTATGTTTTTGGTACGGTATCAAGTCATATGTTGACCGATCAGCAGGAGATCTTGGCACCATTGTCATGTAAGTTTGATGTGCTGCATGACGGCGGAAGAATGCTGACTCTCGCAGTGTCTTGTTTTCTGTCTTGATGGTAGTCTTCTCCCTCGAACGGACATCGACCCCATTATTGGCAGTCAGTAAAGCGACCGTCGCCGCTTGCCAGTTCTTCATCGTAATTGATGCACCTACGCCGAATAAAGGTCACCTGAAAGATCCAGAGGTCACTGCTACCCAAGATATTGTGCTAGAAAATGTTACCTTTGCGTATCCCAGCCGTCCACATGTCAAGATTCTTGATGAACTGGACTTGCGCATCGAGGCTGGCAAGATGACTGCCATTGTCGGACCATCCGGCTCGGGAAAAAGTACAATCGTAGGCCTCATTGAGCGATGGTATGGTCTCAGGGAGCAATATGTGGTTGCAAAGGCCGTCGAGAAGAAGAAGAAGAAGAAGAAGAAGAAGAAGAAGGGTTCCGAATCTGAGGAAGAAGAGGCCGAACCCGATCAGGCTGAACAAGAAAACAAGGGACCACCTATCAAGCTCAGCGGTACTGTTACAACATGCGGGTATAATATTGACGAGACGGACTTGAAATGGTGGCGATCCCAAATTGGTCTTGTCCAACAGGAACCCTTCCTTTTCAATGATACCATTTACAAAAATGTTGCCAATGGTCTTGTTGGCTCACAATGGGAACATGAGAATGAGGAGAGGAAGAGAAAACTGGTCAAAGAGGCTTGCAAGGAAGCTTTTGCCGACGAGTTTATTAACAAGCTTCCGACTGTAGGTACCCGTACCGACTGCTTTGTCGTGTCCACGTTCCAGGAGGCGCTAACAATGATGTAGGGCTACGACACAATTGTAGGCGACAGTGGTGCTAAACTATCAGGGGGCCAGCGTCAAAGAATTGCCATTGCCCGTTCTATTGTCAGAAGGCCCAAGATTCTTATTCTCGACGAAGCTACGAGCGCCATTGATGTTCGCGGGGAGAGGATCGTCCAAGCTGCTCTTGATCGGGCTGCTCAAAACCGAACGACAATCACCATTGCGCATCGACTGTCGACCATCAAGAAGGCACATCGAATCATCGTCCTAAAGAAAGGCCGGATTGTGGAGACTGGCACCCATGACGACTTGATCATGGAAAGCGGCATATATGCAGGTCTTGTCAATGCACAAGCCTTGTCACTTGGGACTGAAAATGACGGGGCAGACGCTGCTGCACTTGACAAGCAAGATGGCGACGTTGACACGTTGGAGCGCGAAAAGAGCAAGACCAAGTCTGAACATGGTGCTGCTGTTGGAGACAAGAAAGAGAAGCATCAAAACTTGATCAAGAGTTTTGGCCGCCTCTTTTATGAATCAAAAGGCCATTGGTATCTCATGGCACTCACTTTGTTCTTTGCAGCATGTGCCGGTTCTGCAATCCCTCTCCAAGCGTATCTGTTTGCCAATGTCGTTGTCATATTCCAGTATCAGAATGACCGCGACAAGCTCATGTCCGAGGGCAACTTCTGGTCTCTCATGTGGTTGATTCTCGCCATCGGCGTGGGCGTTTCCTATTTCGGCTGCTTCTTCTTCTCGACTCGGTTGGCCTCCATTATTCGAAACAAGTATGAGCAGATATATTTCGAGGCCATCCTCTTTCAGAAAACATCCTTTTTCGATGACGAAGACCACTCACAGGGAACAATGACTTCTCGAGCGTCTGGCGACCCCAAACAACTTGAAGAACTCATGGGTGCCAACATGGCCAGTGTCTATGTCGCCATCTTCAGTCTCATTGGCGCCATTGCCATTGCCTTTTCATTTGGCTGGAAACTGGCGCTGGTAGCAAGCTGTGTGGTGTTGCCGATCCTGATCGGCTCGTCCTACTGGCGCTTCAAGTATGAGATCCAATTCGACAAGATGAACAACGAGGTCTTTGCGGAAAGCTCAAAGTTCGCCTCCGAGTCAATAGGTGCATTCCGAACGGTCGCATCGCTCACTCTGGAGGAACCCATTTGCAACCGATTTGAGGAGCTCTGCAAGGGCCATGTTGTGACGGCTTTCAGAAAAGCTCGATGGGTCAGCTTGCTATTCGGATTCTCGGACAGCGCCACCACCGCTTGTCAAGCGTTGGTCTTCTACTATGGTGGACGGCTGCTACTGAGCGGCGAGTACGGAATCATGAGTTTTTTCGTGTGCTTCATGTCCATTACCCAAGCGGGCGAATCTGCCGGCCAGGGACTCGGTTTCGGACCAAACGCAGCACAGGTCACGGCTGCGTCTAACCGAATCTTGAACACGCGGGAATCGCGTTTGCGTGACGAGCATTCGGATACCAAAGGCATTGCAGATACAAAGGGCGGCATGAAGATTGAGCTGGACAACATCCACTTCCGATATCCTACGCGAGAGACGCCTGTATTTCAGGGGCTCAGCCTGACCATCCAGAAAGGCCAATTCGCAGCCCTGGTCGGGGCATCTGGCTGCGGAAAAACAAGCATCATATCGCTGCTGGAGAGGTTCGTCAACAGATACTCTTTTCGAGAGTGACCCCTGCATTTACTAACTCATACTCGGGATTTTTTGCAGATTTTACGACGTCGAAAAGGGTCGAATTCTGTGCAACGATGAAGACATCACCGACATGAACGTCTACGCGTACAGGCGACATGTCTCTCTCGTAGCCCAAGAAGCCACCCTTTTTCAAGGTCAAATCTGCTCTCACTTACCAACTTTGGCATCTCGCTAACAAGGACGCACAGGGACTCTCCGAGAAAACATCCTCCTCGGTGTGGACGCCACGGCCGTTAACGAAGCCCAGCTTCACCAAGCCTGCCGAGATGCCTCCATCCACGACTTCATCGTGTCCCTCCCCGAGGGATACAACACAAACATTGGATCAAAGGGCGTGACTCTATCCGGCGGCCAGAAGCAGCGCGTGGCCATAGCTCGTGCGCTCATTCGCAGCCCAGACATCCTGCTCCTCGACGAAGCAACCAGCTCTCTTGACTCGGAGAGCGAGAAACTCGTCCAATCGGCGTTTGAACGCGCCGGACAGGGCAGAACCATGATCGTTGTGGCTCATAGGCTGGCGACTGTTCAGAACGCGGACGTGATTTTCGTGCTAGGCGAGGGCGGCAAGCTCTTGGAGCGAGGGAACCACGGGGAATTGTTGAAGCGGAAGGGTGTTTACTGGCAGATGGTAAGCAGCACTTTTTTTTTCATGTCTCTTCGGCGATGTGAGCCCATCTTGGTGCTGCTTTGCTAACTCTTCGCTCTTTAGTGTCAAAGTCAGGCTCTGGACCGGTAGGAACAGGTTGGGGGAGCAAGATATGTGGCAGCTCTGTACGATAAAAGTACCATTGTTCAAACCAGAGCCGCATTACCCTTCTCATCATTATGTACGGATTCTAATAGCAATCATCACACCACCGCGCTCCTGCTATTGTAACAGCACCATGTAATCAATCACACGACCAACTCACTTGCTCGAACACCACGACTGTATAATCTAGTATATGAAGGAAATGTACAAGGATGGCGCCAAAGTCGTGCTCATATCGCCTAAATGCACACACACCCAGTATCCAGTCCTCCTCATGACACGGGACGTCATTTCACGACTTGACGCCCCAAAAGTCATCCAACTCGTCCATGATGCGCCCAGGATGCGTCATGACAAAATCATGACTCCCCGGGACGACCCTCCACGACACGTGGCCCTCCCCCCCGGCCAGCGGCAGCCCATGCTCCCTATACTCGCTCTCGTGAATCAACTCATCCGTCTCGGCAAAGATGACGGCCGTGGTGCCAGGCATCCTCCTCGCCAACCCCCTCCACTGCTCATGCTGCCCCATCAGCGGCGCATGCCGTATGCACGACATGAAGGCCGGCACGAAGCCCTCGTGGTTCAGCACCATCCAGCGCACGTAATCAAGCACTCTCGTCTCCAAGGGCGTCGTCGTCGTCACCTCGTCCCCATGATGCAAGTTCTCGGCCTCGGCAGCCGCCATGACAGCCGCCGCCCTCCTCGACGACGACGCAATCGGCCTCTGCAGCCGCCGGCCCGTCAGCACGGCCAAGACGCGCTCCGGCACGAGCCCGCTCGAGAAGACGAAGCGCGCCACAGGCCCAAAGGACGACGCGTCAATGAGGCCCGCGGGCGCGAGCAGCACGAGCGACGAGACCATGTGCGGGAAGGCGTTTGCGAAGGGCACGGCGATGCCCCCGCCCAGCGAGTATCCCACCAGGCGGAAGGCCCCGGTGCCGGTCCAGCACAGCGGCGACGAGGCGAGCACCGCGAGCATCTGCGATGTGTACAGCCGAGCGTCGTGCGGGAGATCGCCCACGCCGTCCGAGAAGCCGCGCCCGAAGAGATCCTATGCAGTACAGAATCAGATCCCACAGCGCAAGCCAGCCAGCCTCGCGAAGTCGTGGGAAAAAAAAAAAGAGAACGTACAAACAGCATGACTCTGCATCCCCGGTCGACCAGCGCGTGGGCTATGCGCGAAAGCGTGATGCAGCTTGTGCTTATGCCGTGAACGAGCAGGACTTTCTGCCCTCGCTGGGGTCCGAACTCGTAGGCGCGGATGGTGCCGTACTGTGTTGTGTGGCTTGTCAGTCATTAGTTTAGTCGGCAACTTGTTTTTTGGCCTCCGTTTCCCATACCGGCGTGTCGACGTCTCTCGCCCCGGGAAATGAATCCGGCACGTAGGCCAGCCCGGCCAGCTCCTCGCTCGACAGGCGCGGCATGACGGTCCGGAGCGGACTCTTCAACACTGCCCGCTTGCGGGGCCAGAGGGCGATTCTGGCGAGCACGATGAGAGACGTCGTTGCCATGACCGTCGTGGTGGCGACGAGGGCTGCGTGCGGGATGGTCGGCCAGGGTGGTTTTTCCATTGCTCGTGATTGCCCACTGGGGGTTTTGGGGGGGTTTTTGGGGGGGTTTTTGGGGGGTTTTGCACGATTGAATCAAATTTGTATGAGCGGACAGAAGACGGAAGATTTGAAGGCTTCGTGCATGTACATGTAACTCGGGAACCTCGGCAGCTACATCATCATGTACGGTGGGTGGGTTGGACGCGAGGCATCCACCCCCCCCTTTCAATGGACGGACGTCGCTTTCCTCGAAACTGAGGGTTACGACGGGTTAATACAATGGCTCCTTTTTCCTTTCTGCTTCACTACCCTAGGCCAACTGACAACTGCCCAAGCCAATGCGGGTCACGTTCTGGCCAACGAGGCGGAGGCAGATCCACTAGGGGCTAGCTTCCACAATTGATAAGTACACATGTACGTACATATTTGCAAGCTGTACTCCGTACAGGACCAGATGACATGCCACTGACGCAAGGGTGATCGCGTGTCACCAGGCTTCCTCCCCTCAGTTGGCGATAAGCCTCAAGTCAAGACGACTACCGACTACACATCCCGCAGAGTCGCTGCCTGCCCGCCCGTCTGCCTTGTTCCTCACGATGCCCTGACATCCTGCATCAATCTATAGTCTGACAGCCGCCTCGAGCAGAGAGCCCCTGGTAATTAACTCTATACTCCACACTGACATGGCACGGGGGGGCAAACTCCATCAAAGGCGCGGCTGACTGAAACTCAGACCTTGCATGCCCGCAGCCTCAAACTCAAACCGAAATTTTACGTGGCGACGACATATGATTCATCTTGATACCGCATCTTCTCAATTTCCTCCTTGTTGCCCTTTCTGCTACCGACGTTCGTATTGACTCGCGCGACCGGCCCTGATGTTCAACCATGTCGAGTCCTCAAGGCGGGTCGGGCTCCGTCCATCATGATGGCCCAAGAGATGGAGGCAACAATGCAGAGAGACCAACATACGCAACTTCTAGTACGACCCAGAGTACCATCTACGCGGATTCGGAGACGAGCCGAACGGACGCGACAGAATCTCATCATCTAGAGCAAGAGACGAGTGGCTCCGCTGGCTTATCAGGACCCTCGCCTCAGGACCATCACTCATTAACGGAAACAGAAGCCGATGATGGTGTTCCCAGCGACAGAAA
The DNA here is from genome assembly GCA_023658475.1 of Epichloe elymi. Taxonomy (NCBI): domain Eukaryota; kingdom Fungi; phylum Ascomycota; class Sordariomycetes; order Hypocreales; family Clavicipitaceae; genus Epichloe; species Epichloe elymi. The sequence goes on along the minus strand of CP098273.1, from coordinate 1,958,431 downwards.
CAATAACAGCGAGCGTTCCACCTCACATCCCACTACTCCAACGCCTGCTCCTCCGGTTGCACATGTCCCGCACGTCGTTGCCCAGCCAGAAGCGACACGAGTCCAAGTTCAAGGCATATCAAATCCCCCTGCTCATTGGCCAAGCGCCCAAGAGCAATACCGGGCTGCCTATTCTCGTGCACGCAGTGAGAACGACCGACAAAGCGAATTGGTTGGACCAGGCTTGCAATTATATGCCCCAAACAACAATTATCCCCAGTCCACGGTTGTTGGGGGGCAAGGCGAGGCTTCAAGACGAGGGTCGCAGGACGTCCGCGGCGTTCGTCCGAGGGATGAAGTGACAGCTATGCCTGAATTTGCGCTTCCAAGGTGGCAACCAGACGCGGAAGTCACATATTGTCCCATCTGCCGCACGCAGTTCAGTTTCTTTGTTAGAAAGCACCACTGCAGGTATGTGAGATGTCACAGCTTCTCAACGGCTACCCGCGGAGAGGAATTCTCAAGGCTAACCAACACCATTTGTGAAGGAAATGTGGTCGAGTGGTGTGCGCTACCTGTTCTCCTCATAGAATCATCATCCCCCATCAGTACATAGTGCGACCGCCAGGCTCCGATATTTCGATGCCGCCGAGCTTACTGGTAGATGGGTTGGGCTCCGGCTACTTTGAATCGAGTGCTTTATCCGGTGGCGAGCGCGTTCGACTCTGTAACCCATGTGTTCCTGACCCCAACACGGCGCCACCCCAGAGCCCTTCGCCATCCATTGGACCAAACTCACCGTCTTCGCATAGCAGATCTCGCAGCAGTCTGGCAGGCTCGCAAGGCGTAGCGCACCCGTCGAACAGATTCGGAGCCGTGTTCACACCAGCAGACAATGCTGACCCTTTGCGACACTATTCAAGAGCAAGGAGCATCACCATGGTAGGGATCCGGTCTCTCGGGAAAATACCGCCCGTGAGTGATTTTTCATTAACAGTACCTCATAGAATCCGGCTGCCCCAAATTCGTCTTCTGCCACTACCTCTGCACATCACATGAGTGCTCCTGACACAGATGAGCGAGAGACTATTCAACGGTTACTTCGCCGATTCCAGGAAGTCGGAAATGTAACGTCTCCCAGACACAGACACAGTTCGTTTGGCCATGCGAGTACTGCTTCGTCTTCTCGACAACAAGCTCTGCCACCGCCGCCCCCAATCGCTGAAGAGGACGAATGTCCTGTATGCCACCGCGAGCTACCAGTCAGGTCTCTGCCCAATTCCGAGTTCCTTCGGGAAGCTCACATCAACACGTGTATCCAGGCACACAGCACATACGGCAGCCCTCGCCGACCGCGAGGAGAAGAAACTGCGCCGGTGGCACCAAGACGCTCGGGCATGTACGTGTACTCAGCTACGGAGAAGGACTGCGTCGACGATGCAGAATGTACGATTTGCTTGGAGGAATTCACAGTAGGGATTGCAATGGCAAGGCTGGAATGCCTCTGCCGCTTTCACAAGTCTTGCATCTCTGCTTGGTTTGTCAATCATCCGGGTCGATGTCCGGTACACCAGCATGACGGCTTTGGGTTTTGATAATGGGTTGCGGGGGACATGACCACTCCGAATTTCATTTAATTTTGACGCTCTGTCTTCTGCGCGAGCATATACTCTCCTCGGTTTATTTTGTCTGCGAAGCATTCTGAATAGTTATGTCAGCGATGGGAACGGGAACAGAAGTCATGATTTTGAGCTCCTTGAGGTCTTTTTTTTTTTTTTTTGCTTACAACACAAATATCTGGCGGGGAAAATAGCTCTCGTCTCGCATTGGGCGTTTTGGGTGGTTTTTTTTTTTGAGCATACATATCATGGAGTGAAGCCGAGCCAGAAGGATTGATTTGATTTATTAGACTTTGAGGCGTTGGTCTTTCTTACCATGAACATGCGCGCCATTTCCTGAACTGATTTGTGTCGTTGTCTTAGGGTGTCCAAACAGATGAGGAGGCCCCACTGAGCCCCACTGAGAAACTCAATCTGCCAGCGGGCTGGGGGCTAACAAAAGCTGGCTGCGGGCACTTGGGCCAGCCCGGCTGAGCCGTTGTGGAGCACGGGTTTTTGTCGGATCGATGGGGTCTCATTGTTCAGCAGGGCCGGGGGTGGGGCGGCAGATAGCTACAAGTAGCTTCATGCAGCAGTCAATTTTCATGCAGCCACTTTTCCCTTTTTGTGCCCCGCCCTGCCCTGCCCTGCCCTGCCCTGCCATGCACTCACCCTCGGTGCAACAACTCCCAACTCTGGTGACTTGGTGACTTGCCAGCTAAATTCGTCTGGTCGGCTTGGGAAATTGCCCAAAGGTGAAGCCAGCGACTTGAATAATTTATTCATTACTCCATATTCACCAGCGGCCGCCTGCCTCTTTTGCTTGTGCTCCGCAGCTCTCAATTCTGATTCATTGGCTTGCCTGATGCGTGATCTTGCTGACCCCGGTCACAGTACGGAGTATCAGGCTGAATCGGGCTGGACTAACTGGCAGGTGCCGTGGTGGCTGGCCCAGCCACAAACTGGCATTGTCGTTTGCCCCCCACATGCGCGCTTCTGTCACCTGTGAATGCTCCAGGCAGCACCTCGCAATCTGATGAGCTCTACCAGACACCATCATCACACATCATCACACACTAGACACAGCCCAGTAGGCCTGGTCAGGTCGTTTCTTCTTTGTTTTCCGCCCGAAACATTCATTTGCCCTGCCCACATCTTTCACCTGTTTTCTTTGGCTATCGTTGCAGTCACCACAAGCTCGGCGTTCCAAAGACCCAATTCAACTCAGAGGTCTGCTGCAGATCAAGCAAGCTCAACGGCCCGCAGAGACGGTCGCCCCACGTCATCACTTCAATCCGCCTTCTGTGCCTTTCTTCGACAGCTCTAAGTGCCCAACGCGCCACCTCTGAATGACTTCTTCCCGACGAGCTACCTCCAGTTGATTCCGGAGAACCTGGTATCGAGAATTGCTTTCCGAATTATTCTGGCTCTGCGCCTGTAGCCGGCGACATGTCTGCGTCAGTAGCCCAGGAGCTCAAGCAGCAGGGCGCCATTGAGGCCGCCCGAAACCCTCAGAGCTCCGTCACTGCCGATGACGCTCAGCGAGAAATGGTTGAGCAGTCCAAAAACGCCGGTATCCCTGCTTTCACATTCGATCCCGATGCCTCTGCGCAAGAGAAACGTGCTCAAGCTCAAGCTGTAAGTCCCTTGAACTACCTTGGTTGGACGTGCTCGAATTGAACGACAGCCGTCATTTGTTACCAGCATCACGTCTCTTCAAACAAGCGGCAACTAATGAGGCGTTTCGTCGTCTCGCCACTGACAGGCCATACCCCCCGAACTTCAAAGGAGCAGCAGGCGCGAAAAGGGTGCTGCCATCATTACCGATGTCGACGACGGCACCGGGCCTGACGAAGAGCTTCCCGAGCCTAGTAAAGCTGGTGTCCTCGATGTCGCCAAAACTGCCGATGGCGGCAAAGACCTCACAGGCATGGATCCTGGTGCTGCTGAAGCTCCATACTCGCGTACTGGTTGGGCCCCCAAGTTCGGCTGGGGAGGCGATGCAACTGAAGCAGAAAGCCTCCTCGATCATGCGACTTGGCTCGAGGGTCGATTGCCTCACAGTCTCTACGGAGGTAGGTTGTAGCAACTCAAGACAAATCCGGAACCTTCCTAGGCCCCGCCCAACATCAAAGTCGCTTGCTAATGCGTTGCCATCCATCCCATCAACAGACTGGTATCACAACACCGCTTTAATCATTTTTGCTTGTATTTCATCGTGGCTTGTCGCTGTTTTTGGCGGGGGCTTGGCTTGGGTCATGATCATTATGGCTGTTTGTGCGACATATTATCGAACCTCTCTGCGTCGCGTACGACGCAACTTCCGCGATGACATTACTCGAGAGCTTGCTATGAAGAGGCTTGAGAACGATAACGAATCGCTGGAATGGATCAACTCCTTCATGGTCAAATTCTGGCCCATTTACCAACCCGTCCTCGCGCAGACCATTATCAACTCTGTCGATCAGGTCCTCAGCTCGGCAACTCCTGCTTTCCTTGATAGTCTAAAGCTCAAAACGTTCACCCTCGGCTCCAAGCCCCCCCGTATGGAGCATGTCAAGACTTATCCCAAAACGGAAGACGACATCGTTGTCATGGACTGGAAATTCAGCTTCACTCCCAATGATACGGCCGACATGACGTCGCGACAAGTTAAGAGCAAGATCAACCCCAAAGTCGTGCTCGAGATCCGCATCGGAAAGGCAATGATTAGCAAGGGCCTCGACGTCATTGTGGAGGACATGTCCTTTTCCGGCATCATGAGACTGAAGATTAAGCTGCAGATTCCGTTTCCTCACGTTGAAAAGATTGAAATGTGCTTCCTTGAACGACCCACCATCGACTATGTTTGCAAGCCCTTGGGGGGTGACAGCTTCGGCTTCGATATCAATTTCATTCCTGGTCTCGAGAGTTTCATCCTGGAGCAAATTCACGGCAATTTAGCGCCTATGATGTATTCACCAAACGTCTTCCCGATCGAAATCGCCAAGATGCTTGCTGGCACTCCCGTCGACCAGGCAGTCGGCGTCTTGGCGCTTACTTTGCACGGGGCACAGGGTCTGAAGAATTCCGACAACTTTGCAGGAACGGTCGATCCCTATGCTTGCATCAGCTTCAGCCGCCGACAAGAGCTTGCCCGAACCAAGACCATCGATGACAATGCCAACCCAAGATGGAATGAGACTCATTATCTCATCGTCACGTCTTTCAGTGACACGCTCGATATTCAGGTCTTCGACAAGAACGAATTTCGAAAGTCCAAGGAGCTGGGTGTGGCCACTTTCCACTTGGAAGAACTCGAGGAACTCCACGTTCTTGAAAATCAGCGTCTGGACGTGATTGGAGATGGCAAGGCCCGCGGTGTTGTATCCTGCGATTTGCGATTTTTCCCAGTGCTCGAGGGCCAGACACTGCCTGACGGAAAAGTCGAGCCCCCACCAGACTCCAACCAGGGTATTCTTCGATTCACTGTCGAGCAGGCCAAAGATCTGGACGGCACCAAAAGTTTGGTCGGTCTTCTCAATCCCTATGCAATCATGTTCCTCAACGGCAAAAAGGTTCATCAGACCAAGAATCTTAAGCGCACCAACAATCCAATCTGGGACAACGGCTCCAAAGAAATCCTCATAACGGATAGACGGAAGGCCAAGCTGGGTGTCACGATCAAGGATGATCGAGGTCTGATTAGTGATCCCGACCTCGGCAAGTACCAAATCAAGCTCGACGAGATGCTGGACTGCATGGCACAAGGCAAGGAATGGTATCAACTCGCTGGTGCTCACACTGGTCGCGTGAAAATGATGGCCCAGTGGCGGCCTGTTGCCATTTCTGGCGTTGGCGGCACGGGAGGTTACTCCATTCCCATTGGTGTGATGCGGCTTCACTTCCAAAAAGCCATCGATCTGCGCAACTTTGAGTCTTTTGGCAAGTCTGATCCCTATGTACGTGTTCTGCTCTCCGGAATCGACAAGGCGCGAACTGTCACATTCAAGAATGACTTGAACCCCGAGTGGGACGAGGTTCTCTATGTCCCCATCCACTCCCCACGCGACCGACTCACGCTCGAAGTCATGGATGCTGAGAAGATGGGCAAGGACCGCAGTCTTGGCTTGGCGGAGCTCTTTGCGGGTGATTACGTTCATCAAAGCGAGAGCGGCGAATATTTGGTGAATGATAAGAAGACTGTTCGGTCAGACGGTTTGCGACTGCATGGCAAAGGCATTGTCAAGGGAACTCTTGTTTATACCGCTGCATTTTACCCTTGCCTCAATGTGGCCGATCCTGAAGAGGAAGAAGAGGAGGAGGCAAAAGCTGAGAAGACTGAGAAGGCCGAAGGAACACAGCGAACCCCCGTGGATCGAGCACCTGAGGCTGGCAAGTTCAGGGCTAGCCTGGACAAGCCGCGGCCGAGCCTTGGAACAAGCAAAGTCAGTGGAGAGAAGAGCGAGTCCGATGAGAGCACAGGCTGCCCATCGCTCGAAAACAAGGGACCACCAAAGATTCGACTCAGTCCCGAGGAGCTTCTCAGGCACGAGAGTGGCCTCCTCATTTTCCGACTCTTGGAAGCCGAGCTGCCGGAGAGCCACAGTCGACTTGAAATCTTCGTAGACGACATGGCATATGCTTCCTATATTTCCTCCACGGCTCCGAACAGGAGTCACAAGTTTGATGAGATTGGTGATTGCGTCATTCGTGAGCTCGACTTTTCTCGAATCACGCTAAGGGCTCGAAAGAAAGGTGACGACAAGGACCAGACGCTGGCGCAACTTACTGGAAATACCATGGAAACACTAAAGCAATGTTTGGTAAGTTAGACCTCGAGAAACTTGAGTCACGGGGATAGGGTTGATGATGATGGTACCTAATGCCTCGGACTTTTTGCAGAACAACCCCACTACGCTCAAGCTGAGAACCGACGAAGGCAAAGGTGGTTGGGTCAAGGTCAGCCTCAAGTACATCCCTATCAAAATGCAGCTGGACCCCAGTGAGAGTATCAACAACATGGGAAAGCTTCGCGTGGATGTCTTGGACGGTATCGAGCTACCATCAGCCGATCGAAATGGAAAGAGCGACCCTTACTGCAAATTCGAGCTCAACGGTCAAGAAGTGTACAAGACCAAGGTCATCAAAAAGACACTCAATCCAACGTGGAACGAATTCTTCGAGGTTGCCGTACCCTCACGGACGGCTGCCAAATTCAACGTGAACGTGTATGATTACGATTTTGCTGACAAGCCAGATTTCCTGGGTGCGGCTTCCATCAACTTGGATGCTCTTGAGCCGTTCAAGGCCAGCGAGTCTCGATACATGCTGGATGGCAAGTCTGGTACTATCCGTCTGCGCCTCCTCTTTCGTCCCGATTATGTCACCAGAAGCATTCATGGCACCTCCACATTCTCTGGCCTAGGGGCGCCCACCAGAATCGTTACTGGCGTTGCCGGTGCTCCCATCAAGGGTGGTGTGGCTGTCGCCGGCGCCGTGGGACATGGCGTCGGCAAAGGCGCGTCTTTCTTGAAGCGAGGCATTCTGGGCAGCAAGAAGGAAAAGGAGAATGGCACTTTACCTGAATATCCCGACGTTCCAACCTTGGTGACCACGTCCAGTGATGGCGTTACTCCGGAACCTGGTCTCAGAAAAGCTACTGGTCTCTCCGAGTCACCAGAAGTCTCTCAGAGCGCATCCAGCTCACAACATGCATTCCTCGGCCACGCCCGCACAAAAAGTATCGCCGCTTCTTCGATCCATAGCACTGCTCCCGGCAGCGGCGGACCAAAAGGCACTGCTACCGTGACGGTGGTTGGTGCCTCCGGGTTCCCGTCCTCTACAGATCTATTCATCGTGGTGTCTCAATTATCGCCAAAGGAGAAGGTGATTGGCAAGACCAAGCACTTCAAGTCATCGAGTGGGCAATGGACATTTGAGGAAACCTTCAAGATCTCATGCAGCCCGGACACCCAATTCAAGATTGAAGCAAAGGGCGACCACTTCATCGGAAGCAGTGATGAGCTTGGGGAACACATTTACTTTGTGGATGATGCCGGAACCGGTGGCGCAAAGGAACTTGCCATTGGAGACGGCACAGTCACAGTGAGGAGCACTTTCCAACCTGCCGAGTTAGACGCACCAGATACGCCCAAGTCACACCTGAGACGAAGCTTCTTGAGCAAGCGAGAGCCTCGAGTGAGCCGGGAGTCAACGCCCAACCCTTAGATTGGGGCCGCTGTATTCTGGGTGTCTTTGTGAGAGCTTCTGCCGCAATTTCACAACTTCTAAAATATGTATAGGCTACGCTGGACAGCATGGTCATATGAAGCAGCTTCTCTTAGCATTTCATTTTTACGACTGGTATCATTAATCGTATGGTGCAGGGCATTAATTTTGGATTATTCTTTTATATATCTTGTGTGTTGGAGGTCGCGTTCTTTTTTTCCCCTCGTTTTCTATGTCCTTCTATTCTTCTTGTTGCCGATTTTTTTCGGTTGATAACTCTCTCTACCTTGGGAGGCCATTGAAACTTATGACGCCGCATGAAGAGGCGAAAGGGGAGGGCGGGATTTTCCCTGGTCGTACTATGGAAGGGAAAGTCTTATCATCAGATTTGATATCCTCGTTGAATAGTCTTTTTTATTATTATGAAATACATTCAGTAGTATCATGCTCGTCACATGGTTGGCATTTTTGGCAAGCAATAAGTCGATTTTGTGGTCATGGATGGACTCATGGTGCACATAGATGTTGTCGAGTTGGTCTTTGTCAGGCACCAACAAGGCAGCAATAATGTTTAAGAGGATGACTAAGACGGCCATGCAGGTACCTACAGCTGAGTCTAGACACTGATTGGCCAGCGGCTGGGGAGGCCCCTCCAGGAAGCTTTGGCACCAGACTGAGCTGGTGACGCGCGATACCGAAGCTGCCTGACCTGACAACGTCCAACGTTCCTCGCAGGCAACTTTACAACGCACGTCTCCATCACCACCCGACCTGTATCATCAACTCGTTCAGTGCCATCACACTCACGAGATTCTCGATCAGCCGACCGTCTTTTTATACTCTTGTGTGCTTTGTCTAGGACCTCGTGACTAGGCAAAGGCACATTAGGAGGCATCACGAAACCGTGTTTCCCATCTCTGATTACATACAGTTCTGGTCTATCGCCAAAGATGGATACCCTCGTAGCCAGGTACACCCGGCCGGCGTTTCAGCAGAACGAGCCGTTTGAAAATGAGGCACAGGAGCTGATGGCCACGGCATCTCTGACTACCAAGTTTGCCATGCCACCTGTCTCTCAGGTGAGTTTACAGTTGTTCCGTGGACGCCAAATTAGTCCTTGGATTACTGACTTTTTTTTTTTTTTTTTCCCAACTCGCACAGCCGTCATCTTGGCTTCGAGCTGCCACGGACGACCGAGCCAACCCCGACTGCCCCATCAAGATTGCGCACGGCACCACAACGCTGGCATTTCGTTTCCAGGGCGGCATCATCGTTGCGACCGACTCTCGTGCCACGGCCGGCAACTGGATTGCGTCTCAGACGGTCAAGAAGGTGATTGAGATCAACAGCGTGCTGCTGGGCACCATGGCCGGCGGCGCGGCCGACTGCCAGTACTGGCTGGCCTGGCTGGGCATGCAGTGCCGGCTGCACGAGCTCCGACACAAGCGCCGCATCAGCGTCGCCGCCGCGAGCAAGATCCTCGCCAACCTGGTCTACAGCTACAAGGGCATGGGGCTCAGCATGGGAACCATGTGCGCGGGCGTGACCAGGGAGGAGGGCCCTGCGCTGTACTATGTCGACAGTGACGGGACCAGACTGGCGGGCAACCTGTTTTGCGTGGGGTCGGGTCAGACATTTGCGTATGGTGTCCTGGACGCCGAGTACAAGTACGACTTGAGCGTCGAGGATGCGCTGGAGCTGGGCAGACGAAGCATCCTGGCTGCGACGCACAGGGATGCCTACTCTGGCGGCTTCATCAACCTGTACCATGTCAAGGAGGAAGGGTGGGTGAAGCACGGCTTCACGGACACGAACCCCGTCTTCTGGAAAACCAAGTTGGAGAAGGGGGAGTTTACTAATGTTACGAGCGAGCTGGACTGAAAATGGGGGGGGGTTGCCGAAGCCTAGCCTACTTATTACGTTGTGTAAACTTATACAACAACAAAGGAAACCATGTTCTCGTTTGGTAACCCGAAGTGTCTGTCTGAATCGATTCCTTGCGTTTTCGCATGCAGTAAGCAGTAAGCCATCTGTTCCCTGTTTTCCTCTGGCCACATGCCAGGAAATACTATGCACAATCACGCCATTGCATCCAACGTGAGAAATTACGGTAGAAGACCAAGGCATGATGATTTTTTGATTTTGATTTTTTTTCAAATTATTCCATGTACAGGTACGCAGCTTTTCTGCAGAAGAAGAGCACAATACAATAATAAGAGATGAGTGGTCCAAAAACCCAGCTTGATGACATGCAGTGAGTTATGACGCATTCCAAGTTTGTCGTTTCAAGGAATGCGAGTAGAGAAGAAGGAGAAGCAGTTATGATATGTGACGCGACAAGACTGCAGAGTCGTCGACCAGATATATAATACAGTCAATAGACTCTACACTCTACACTCTCTCAGGTCCTCATCCACCCGTCCATGGCCAGAATGGCGTCCCTCCCCTCGACGCTCATGGGCCATTTGCCCACGGGCAGAATGCCCAGCCCAGAAGACCACCCCGTCTCGAACATTTCCATGGCCGCCCACGCAATCATGGCGGCGTTGTCGGTGCACAGCTCGGCGGGCGGCGCCAGGATGCGCACGCCAGGAAAGCCTCGGGCCGAGAGCGTCTCGCGCAGCACATGCATCAGGAACCTGTTGGAGGCGACGCCGCCCGAGACGACGAGGGTGCCTGCCGCGCCTCGCAGCTCGGGAGCGTCCTGCAGGGCGAGCATCAGCCGCGAGGCGAGGTGCTGGAAGGCTGCGCGCATGGTGTGCCGGGCGAGGCACCGCCGCTGGGGGAGGTCCATGGCGGGATTGTCCCGTGCGATTCCGTGGACGTGCGTGTGGATGGAGGAGAAGGAGAAGGCGAGGCGACGCGTGTTGCGGAAGGGCAGGGGCACCGTCCAGGGGTACGGCGTCTGCACCGGCGTCATCTCGTCCTGACGGTTCACGGCGGGCTGGAAGAAGGCCTGGTGCTGGTCGGGGGTGTCGAAGGCGAACTGCTCGAGGAGCCGCCCGTACATGACGTCCGGGCTGGAGGCGAGCACGTCGGGCGGCAGGATGACGCGCGCCGTCTGGTCGAGGAGGTTCCCGATGGCGATGTCGCCCGTGTTGGCGACGATGTGGTGCTCCGTCAGGCCGGCCGAGTGGACGAGCTGCGTGTGTCCGCCCGAGACGAGGAGGGTCAGGAACGGGAACGAGGGGTCCGGGTTCCTTGGGTCCCTTTGGTCCCTTTGGAATTTCTCCGGACTCGTATCCGTATTGGGATTGTTGTTGTTGTTGTTGTTGTCGTCGTCGTCGTCCGAGGTGCTGCTGCTCGTTGGGTGCAGCGCCCCTACGAGTCGCGGCGTCAAGGCATGCGCCTGCATGTGGTGCACCCCCACGAGGGGCACTCCCCATGCCACCGAGAGGCCCTTGGCCATGTTCAGTCCAACGGCCAGGTTGGCCACGATGCCCGGCCCCCTTGTGACGGAGACGAAATCTGGTCGTCGTTTCGACGAAAGGGCCTGGAGGGGCTGGGGGGGCTGGAGGGGCTGGGGGGGCTGGAGGGCCTGGAGGGCCTGGAGGGCCCTTTGCACAAGAGGCGCGAGAGAGGCATTGTGGCCCTGGACGGCGACGACGGGGTGGACGCCCTTGAAGGCCCGGTTGTCAGACGAGATTCGCTCGTTGAACAGAAGCTCGGTGCGTTGGCGCGTGTGCGAGAGGACCGCGACGGCCGTGTCGTCGCATGAGGACTCGATGGCGAGAGTGATGAGGTTCCGTCGTTTGGCTACAGCGTGGCTATGAGGGGGTGCAAGCTTGCGTCGGACGAGGACGCATCGTGGGCGGAGCATGAGATGATAGCGTGATGATTTCGTGATGATTTCGTGATGATGATGATGATGATGATGTTTGGTCATGTCGGAAGAAGGAGTTGATTGGATGATTTGGATCCACACGACAAATTTCCTCTTCGGGTCTGGCGCCGGCGGCCGGCCCGCAGAAACACTTGAAACATCATCTTTATGGCAAAACGGGGGGTTTTTTTTTTCCAATAATCCGTAGTACGGAGTGTGCAAGTATGCCAACATGCATTATACCTACATCAATTTCCAAAAAAAGAGTAAAAATCAATCATCTCCTGCAGAGCAAAGGTACAATCATACCCAGTTCACCCACTCACACTTGCAGCCTCCATTCCCACCATCAAACCCTCCAAATTCGGCGTCGCCACTGTTCCTGCGGTTCACCCACGTACCCCCGATGCCCATGTCGTTGACCAGCGCTTGCGCCTCGTCCTTTTGTACCTGCAAACGTTCGTTGACGGGTCGGGCCCAAACCAGTTTCTTGGCGGGATCCCCCCCGTGCGTATCCTGCGTGATTGTCACAGGGTATGGCATCGTGCCAGGGCGAATGAGCCGCCCCTTGCCCCCGATCCCCTGGCTCCCATCTGGTCTGAGAAGAGTCGAGGTATTCCTCTCCAGCAACCTCGTCCAGATCTGGACGTGAAGTCGCGTCTCACCCCAAGTGACTAGATGGGAGGCTTCTGTCTTGCGACACCCGCCGTCTTTATCCAGTGGGATCGTGTCTTCTGTCTGGTTCTGGATAGTGATTGATTTGAGAAAGATTGTTCTTTTGAAATACGTGTAGAAGCCGTAGTGCTCCGTGGGCAGGCCTCGGTCGAAAAGCCGGACAGGCTGCTGCACAGGGTTGGGCATCATCACTGCGGGTACCGACGTCCCATCTGCCTCCACATCTGGAGGCGGAGTGAGATTCTTGAATGTGTCGTTGCCGATGTCCGAGCTGCTTTCTCTGCGGGTGAGTCGCGGGGGGGCAGGCACTACTGCTTCATTTGCAGAGTTGAGAAGACTGATGTAAAATGGTGCCGGCTCACCACCCTTTTGGTCAGACTTGATGTTATCCGTAGTCGCGCCCAAGAACCACATCTCCTTGAACTTTGGTGGTGCGGGATTCGGTGCGAACTGCGTGACTGTCGACTGCGCCCGTTTCAGAACGGCCTTGGCAAAAGACGCAGCTCCGTATGCTCGGCGTACCACCACTCTTGTTGTCGGCGGATCTCCATCAGGAACATTCCAAGTTCTGCTGGTGCCGTTGTCCCATTGAATCTGCATAATCAGCGTGGGTTGGTTGGGTTTGTACGGAACAACAGACGACTGTTGATCCTTGGGGAGAGAACAGCTCCAAAGACTAGACGGTTCCGTGCACCCTGATTTTGCGGCAGTATTGTCTGGTCCTACTACTGTCAGAACTCCCGTGGGCATCGGGGGAAAATCCGTCAAATTGACCCAGACGGAGGGCGCTTCCGCTTCCGCTGTGCCATGGTGTCGCGTGAGCAGCACCGCCAATAATATGACAAGTAGCAGCAGGGCCAATATCCCTCCCCAGATGGCCATCCAAACTCGTCTTCTTTGACGGCCCTCCCTCCCTGTACGCCCAAAGCAGCCCTTGGACGGCATACATCCGCGACCCCTCCAGAAACCACCCGCTCTCCGCGCAACAATGTCCTCCTTCTCGTGTCGACGTCGCTGACGCTCGACCTTGTGCCTTGTACCGGCAGCTGAGCGCACATGCTCCTGGGGAACAAAGTTTCCTTTCGGACGCACTGGGAGTGGCTCGCTGTTCATTCGAGGTGTTTGTGTTCGTGGAAGGGCCGGGATGTGGTCGATTGCACAGGGAGCTCCTCCTTGCGAACTCATAGTTGCAGCCAGGCCTGGGGAAGCCGGCCTCGGAGAAGGCGGGAACTGCGAGTGCAGAGGGTGGCCATGCGGAAACACAGCTCGGTACCGGATCAGTTTCCCGTCTCGTTGTTTTTTGGGTGGTGAGTATGGTGGTGGTGGAGGGCAATCTGCTGTGCTGATGGAGCCACGGGTGACGACTATACGTGGTGTTGCTGCTGAGCTAGGTCCGGCAACGGGCACGAGTTCTTTGATTGGAGGTGTCTGGGTTCTTTCTTGTTGTCGTTGTTGTTGTTGTTGTTGTCGTTGTTTGGCGTCAGAACGAGGCGACGGGCTCCGTCGCGGCGTTGGAGCTCGAACAATTGGAGCTTGGACGGCAACTGCATGAGTTTTGGGGGAATGTGCTGGCATGGACTTGCTGTCCTGACATACCAAAATTTCATTTCTTCCCTGTTCCTTGGGGGAGTCGGTCCTCTGATCACGGCTCGAGAATGACATTGTTTTATCAACAAAAGGTGTGACAACATGATCCCACCAGCCATGAGATCTGGAACCCGCACTGTCAGGACTCAGGCCGAGTCCTTTCGCCTTGATACGTCGTCTCTGAGGACTGAGGACGCCATCCTCCTCAAAAAGAGTGCACGGTGTGCCGCTTTCAGATTCATTCCGTGGACTTTCTCCCAACTCGAGGCTCAAGATTCTCTGGTGTGGCGTTGTCGTTTTTTTATAGTCAGAGGGCAAGGCCGGGACCGGAGGCGGCGTCTGCTCTCTGGGAAACTGTCGGGGCATGAGTGCCTGTGAGCACATACTAGATGCTGCTCGATTGGGACTGAATGAAAGCGATGTATTCGGGGTGTCGGGAGACCATGCAGACTTCTGGACATTTGATTCGGCGCCGTTTCCGGGGGTTTCTGCTGTCTGCATTTGCCCATCAGATGCTTCTGGGCGAGGGAACTGGTTGCCAACTAGTGCAGTCTCTGGGCTGATTCCCTGGCCACCCACCTCTGAAGAGGGTAGAGATATGCCAATGACAATGGGTCTGTCTTCTGGCGATAGCTCTTGGTCCTTTGAGCGATCCCCTCGGGTGGGCGTGGGCGTGGCCGAGGCTGGACTCTTGCCATTATTCTTCTTCAGCCAATTCCAATTGCCCACAGAGGCAGAATTGGGTTCACCCTCCAACGCTCTCAAGGCTGCGGCATCGACAAACTTGCCTGCTCTAGCCCTGGGACTTTGTGCGTGATTTGCAACGTGATTGCTTCGTCGAAATGCGGACATGTCCGTGATGAGTCGGATTCCTGCCTTTGCATTCTGGGCTTCCTGCCTCTGTCGAGATTTGAGTCGTCGAATCTTGGCAGTTGAGAGTCTCGACCCTCTCGTGTTCGTCGTCTTTGTGTTGCGGTGTAGCGACGAGGTAGGCGGCTGGCACAAACCAACCTGTTCGCTGGCCTCGATGGGGGTGATGGCCTCGTCATCCTCCCAGTCCTCCCAGTCGTCCACGTTCTTCCTATTGTTATTCATCACGGCAAAGTAATTCTTCTTGTCCATGGTTGATGCGGTCATGTTCAAGGCGTGATGCGGTTTGCCAAGTCGCAAGTATGACTCGTCTTTGATGCCTTAAGTCATCTGCTTGTTATCGCAACTAGCGTACAGGTCGAAGGGCAAAGAAGATTATGAAATAAAATAGAATAAAAAATACGTATAATAGACGAGATACGGCAATGAACGACAAAAAGCCGATGGCTCAAACAAGGACGAAACAATACTCGGTGTGAGAATGGG
The DNA here is from genome assembly GCA_023658475.1 of Epichloe elymi. Lineage (NCBI taxonomy): Eukaryota > Fungi > Ascomycota > Sordariomycetes > Hypocreales > Clavicipitaceae > Epichloe > Epichloe elymi. The sequence goes on along the minus strand of CP098273.1, from coordinate 1,943,203 downwards.
TTGGAAGATGAATAGAAAGAGAAGGAAGGGCTGGTGAGAATGGCAATTGAAAATGGGAAAACAATCACGCACGCACGACGGACAATAGCAGACCTGCAGCCGCAGCAGGCCGACAAGGGCAACCAGGAACACTGTTGCCGTAACACATGGCAATGAATTCCCAGCTTCATGGCCATTTTCTACACAAAGGCCGACCCAGTGAGGCGCGTCTGTTCCTGCATTTGCCGTCGGCGTCTAAGTGCAACCATGGGCCTTGGATGGTCCAAGTTGAGACGCTGGTCAGATGAAAGCGCTTAGAGAGACGGATGCTCGGACTTCATTGGTTTTCACTACGCACCATGGAGGCAGGGTTCTTGATTGGTGGAATGGAATGTCGCGAACTGCGCCTGCCTCATGCCCTCAACTTGCACACGTGACACGAGTGATTGTCCAGCCTTCCATCGACGCATTGACGGAGTGTCGACTTTCATCCAAAAAATTCTCCCAGGAGATTGCACGCTGACGGAATTTTTTCGCAAACGAATATTAATTCATTTATTTCGACACACTAGATGGCTCTCTAAAAAGCTATTTACCAGTACTCCCACTGGTTTCCTACTGGTTCGTCAACAGGGAAAACCCTTCTTAAATTAGGAGAAAAAACCGTTGCCTCGATTTCGTGGCGGCACCGGCACTTCAGCGAGCCTGTGCCTTGCATTGCGAAGGCCCGGAGACGAGTTCGGATTCAATTCGAAAACCTAGAAGAGAAGGAATATTACGACGAAATCGCTAGCCTTATCCCTAGCGCAAGGGGATAAGATTAGCGAAAGCTGGTAATAACCACATACGGATAGACAGATAGGCATCTCCTTGAGGACCGTAAGACTACACTTGCATCCGTCTATCCGCATGTGGTTGTTGCCAGCTTTCGCTAGCTTTCGCTGACCTTGTCCCCTTATGCTAGGGATAAGGCTAGTGATTTCGTCGTAATATTCCTTCTCTTCTAGGTTTTCGAATTGAATCCGACTCGTATCCGGGCCTTCGCAAGCGAATAAATGAGCTTGAAAAGGGGTCCTCGACTGATTTCCAATTGATTTTTCATCGGGAGATTGCCCTGAAGGCTTGGCGGGGAGACTGGGACCATTGGGATTCTAGGAACGCCGGAAGCGGCCACGGCGGATGGAATTAATTATTACGGAGTACCAGACCCATCAACTCAACTCCACTTGTCCTACTGGTGCTGACGATAAATTCGCACGGAGTACGTCCTCCGTAGTCGGTACGGATTATTACAGCAGGGGATAGTCGGAGGGCTAGAGCCGGTGAATTGTCATCGTGGCATAAGTTATTAGGCGATGCAGAACTGCAAAGAATCCTCGGAAATCACAACAAAGCAAAACGCGAGAGGCATGGCCGCAGGCCACCCGCCGCCACCTTACACAGTTACTTGATCGGCGTCATGTTCTTCTCGAGAGATTCCACTGTAATCTGCGGGCCCCGTATTCTATTCTGCAGTGTCTTCTGACGCTGCTAATCCTTTCTCGGCCCCTGGGCGCATGATACAGCAATACATACTTTTTTGGTTATGAGGTGCCAGTCAATGCGTCCTCCTAGCATCGCCATGTGAGGAGAAGAAGAGGTGAGGAGGTGAGGAGGACGAGACACAGAAGTCTCAGTCTCATTTTGATTGTGATTGTCCATCCCTGATATCGACGTCAGCCCAGCAACCCGCGTTAGTCCGTCCGTCGTATCGTATTACGGAGTACTCCGTACTCTTTTGGGGCATGTCCGAGAAGATAACAACATCACAGGGGGTAGGGTAACGTGTCCAGATGGCTCGATGGCAATACGATGGTGCACACTCGCATGCAGACAATCTGTGTTCAAGTCCATATTACCCATAGTAATTATCCCTGTTGTCTCCGACGACTCCGACTGCCTCTCTGAGGGGGGGGGAGAACGAAAAAGAAAGGCCTTTTTTTGGTTTCCATTTCTACATGAATTACAGCGCACGACTGCGCCAGGTGCTTTGACACGGATTCTGCTGCGCGAGTCCTGCTGCGCGAGTCCTGCTGCTCTCTGTTCCACAAGGAGCCACTGGCCGAGAAAGCCACTTCGCGTGCCAAGTCGCAGGCGGCGCTCCACCGTTTTTTTTTTCCCTTGCCTCTTCACGCTTCCAAAACGTCCAACCCCTTGACATCAAGACAAGAGGACAAGGGGACACTGCCTGCGAGTCTAGCAGCTGCGGCAACGAAATATTGCATTGCTTCTGCTTGGCCTACCGCGCGCTCACTCGATACATACGTCCGTACACCAGACCTCCTTTGTCTTCGTCGCCGTCCATAGAGGGCTTTCGCGTCGAGCCTCATCTGCACTGATCCCAGCAGCCACCTCTCGCGGATCGTCCCACGCCACCAATCTATACTCAGCTCCTGCTCCTCGACATTCAAGCTGGCGTCCTCAAATTCGACAGCCGGCTCCTCGAGCTCCGTGAACGACCGGCTTGTGGTTTCGCATCACCGACGACGATCCTCTGTCGGGACCCAGACTTCAAGTGAGCAGCGATCCGGCAACTTTCTTGAAATACAGCCCAAACAAGCCAACAGAGCTCCGCTTTCGCCAGTCCTCGGTACGTCTCTCGTCTTGCCTGCCCACTTTGTTCATTCATGCTGGCAAACACTTGTGCGACACCGGGCAACATGTCGTGACCCCTATTGTTGCGCAGACTTTGACTTGACAGATGGTCAGACAAACTAACACTGCGACTTCTGCTTCTCAGGCACACCCGCGACCCCAATGTCCTTATCGCGTAGTCCCTCGCCTGTCCCCGGTGGTGGCTGGTCGAGCCCTGGCTTGAACATCAGCAGCGGTCGGTCAAGTCCTGCCAACGCTCCCTCCTCCAACACGGTATCTTGGGAATCTGCCAAGATGCGCCATGTAGGCCCCAATGGCTACCCGTCCTTTTCGACACATAACCAAGGCTTCTTTTCCCGCCATGCACGACGCTTGTCAAGTTATCTGCCTCGATTCAACTCCAACACTAATGATTCCCGCTTCGGTGACAAGGAGACACCTGGCCGCGGACGCTGGCCTGGACAGAACATTTCCCTTGTCAGAAGGATACGATCCGTTTTCGGTCGCATGGGCCGGAAGCTAAAGATTCGACTTGTGCTATGTCTCATTCTATTGCTCTGCCTATATATATTCTACCATTCTCGTAAGTCCCCCTTCCCTGGCACTCTGTTGGATCAAGGATATACATGTCTATCTCTGGAACATTTGTTTTTTTTTTCTAAACACATTCGCGCTTAGCCCTGATTTATCGGTATAGAAGAGCGAGTTGGGGGGGTGGTGGCTCAAAATATGTCATCATATTAGCTGCCAATGTCGGTGGAGGTGTCATGGAGTGGAAAGGGGCTCGAGAATGGGCCATCGAGCGCGACAGCGTGCGAAACAAGCGAAAATATGTCTCAACATGGGGCTACGACCTCGAAATCGTCGACATGAAGACTAGAAAGAAGTATGCGCACGAATGGCGAGAAAGTTGGGAAAAGGTTGACTACGTGCGCAGCGCTATGCGCAAGTATCCAAACGCCGAGTGGTAAGTCGTTCCCAGGTCGTCAGTCGTACATGGCTGCGAGATGAATGAGCAGCTGACGTGTGGATTACCTTCTTCTTTCAACACGAACAGGTTTTGGTGGCTTGATTTGAACACAATCGTCATGGAGCCCTCGTATTCCCTCCAGGATCATCTCTTCAACAACCTGGACAAAATTGTGTATCGCGATATCAATGAATGGAACCCGCTCAACATTTCCCACCCGCTCACGTACCCGTATCTCGACAAATCCGCAACGAGCTCTGTTGGAGATGGCAACATCAATTCGGTCAATCTGATGTTGACGCAGGACTGCTCTGGATTCAACTTGGGATCTTTCTTCGTCCGTCGCAGCGCCTGGACGGAACGCCTCCTGGATATTTGGTGGGACCCAGTCGCCTACGAGCAAAAGCACATGGCTTGGGAGCACAAGGAGCAAGATGCTCTGGAGGCACTCTACGAGAACCATGCCTGGGTCCGAGAACATACCGCTTTCCTCCCCCAACGCAAGATCAACAGTTTCCCACCCGCTGCCTGTGGCGACGGCTCAGGCAAAAACAACACTCGCTTCCACTATAGCCAAGAGGATCGCGACTTTGTTGTGAACATGGCTGGGTGTGAATGGGGACGAGACTGCTGGGGTGAGATGTACCACTACCGACAATTCAGTTACTGGCTGAACAGGAACCCCTGGGAGCGCTTCAAGGAGGACTTTGTGGCCGTCATCTGGTGGAAGCTCACCGGCAAGTGGGTCAAGCTATAATGATTGATTGCTCTTCCTCACCCGCGAGCTTTTTTTTTTTCTCATGGTAGAAACGTGTATATTTCAATTGCTTCTCACATGGAGGTATTTGGCGTTATTCCGTTATCAAGGTGGTTCATCGCTTAACTGGCCATTCACATTGGGCCGGCCAACAGCTTCTGGCCCACGGCGCACTGCGTTTTGTTCGCATTCATTTTCAACTGGTACAAGTCAATACCCGTGCTCTGCATGGCTGGACGGTTCGGGAAAATTTTGGTCTTTTTCGCCTAAGAAAAGTGGGCGTTTGTTGAATGCATGCATGACTGGATGACCGGACCAAGATGGGACTACGAGGGCAAGGGCAAAGACGGCGTGCACCTGCTGCATCTTGATCAATAAAAAAAAAGAACAGATCGATACACCTACCGACTTGGATTATTTGCGGACAGCACATGTGCAAAGCTCTAGTACGTACGCTCGTCCTGCAGATCCCACCGAATTCAAGCGGCGCATTTTCCGGACATGATGCGGCTTAAGCAGGCGCATGAAGACGAGACACATTTTGAGGAACGAGAGTTCAGAGGGATAAAAAGGATGAAGAGCAATGGGGCCTGCAGCCGTAATTTCTCAACGTTTTGCGCTTGCGCAAGAGTCTAGCCATCTGTTGCTGAATATGCATGTTGGTCGACCGTCTGTCTTGCCCACCCTTCGTGTCCCAATGCGCAATTGCTTTTCGGTTGTCTTTCTTTTTTTTTTCCCCCAATTCTTCAGGTAGCAGTACTGCCCTTGCGTCTGGTGGTGTCGTCGTGATGTTGCTCGACATCGGCCACTTTTTTTTTTTTTTTCAGATTCACTGTTTCATCTCTTGCACATGTATGATTCCAACCGTGTTGATGTATGTAATGGAGGACACTTTGAATTTTCGATGCAGCATACAATTATTGTTACTCCTTTGCATCAGAACAACCAGCCCACCAGCCTTGTTGGACATGAGCACAACCTCACTCTGCCTCATTCTCGAATCTCAGTTGTTATCGATGCAGGTGTCCAGAACGGGCGTTACGATGCTCACTTGATGCAAAACGCAGTCAGTCACTGTTCACGTTCCGGACGGAGCAAGTCATTATTGGGGGTGAAAACCACGTCGTTAACAAAATGTCATCATGTTGGATCCGACGAGGCTGAGAATAACGCTCAGCCGCACAAACATACTGACGGCATCATCTGCAATGATTCCATGCCGTGGTGCGTACCAGGTAGCTGATGAACAAGCTTCGAGGATGGCGTGTCGAGGCTCGTGAAAGATACACGGCAGCAGTGAAGAGGAAGAGGAGTTGAAAACAGGTCTACGCTACAGTACAATCAGGTCTGGGGCGCGGCGGTGCGTGCGGCGAGCGGTCGTGGGCGATGGGTAGGTAGTGATTCTGCATAGTATTTCAAGTGATGAGAGGAGACAGATTAATTATATGAGAAGGCAAGTTGGTCGCGGTGAACAGGGTAGGGTGTCCGGGGATTTCAGTCAGTTGTTCAACCCCGTTCGTAGAAAGCAAAGACCAGGGAGCGCACCACACAATTCAGTCGTGTTTGGTCGTGACGTGACGGATGGATGGAACCATCTCGCGGAAGGAGAGGCCGTTGGAGAAGGATATTAGTCCGTAGTTGGAAAGGAATACGGGTTGTGTTGACGATGCATGCCTGTGCTTGCAATCGAGGGCAGCAGATCTTGGATGGGCATCCCGGAAACGAGTGACTCGTATTAGATTGGTGGCGCACTGGCGCACGTCTTCGCTGAGCAGGGCTGCTGTGGCTGAAGCATCCCGTGGCAGTGCCTTGTTTTCAGTGGGGTCCCAGTAATCCCGAAGAATTTCCACCAGAGTCGCCGTTGCTGCTGCTTCGGAATTACTGGGACCCACTGTCTAACACCTAGCACCGATATCCCAATCAACATTTTTTCGTCCTCTTCCCCTCTTCACGTTCCGTTTCTTCAGCCAGAGTTATAATCCGAAACGATGCCCCCATCACGAACCTTGTGCTCGATGCCCAACGTGAAGAACGTTGCGTAGGTATCACAACTGAGCGCAAGTACTTCCACGTTTTTTTATGGCTCATTTATTAAACGCAGCCCCAAGCGGGGGATATCAGTGCCAAATGTCCGAGTGTGGGCGACGCGTGGTGCGTGCTCAACCTATTATGAGATGCTCCTAGTCATCCGTGAGTCTATTGTTGGCGGAGTTATTGTTCCCCTTGTTCCCCCACCCGAGCGCCTGTGCGCCTTTCGAGAGCGCCTTTGTCAGGCACGCAGGTGGCACGGACAGGAACTAATAAGCACACTAGCTGGCTAGCTCCTGCCCCCTCCTGCCCCTGCAGCTTCTTGCAGCTCTCGGCCACAGGCTGTGATTGGCCGCGGCTTAACGACAAGGACAAACCACACTGACCACACAGTCTCAGATTCGTGGACAGCCACTTCCACGGCGGCGCAATGGGTGGATGGCCACGCGCCGGAATGTGAATCTGGTGCCTGGCAGCTGGCAGCACCTGAGCCCTACTTGTCTTGTTAGCTTGGCACTTGGCAGCTGGGCTCTGGTTTCAAGGGGGAAACGCTCAGCCAATTGAAGAGAAGTCGGGAAGAAGAAGAAAATCCCCGTTCGCTGGCGTCAAGGCGTGCAGGAAACAAAACGCACAGTCGACCAAGGTGGACCAAGATGGACCAAGATGGAAAGGAAGAAGTGGTTACTCTGGCTGGGACCGACCGTATGTAGGTATTTAGATATCTGCATTCCCGTCCGAGGTCGAGCATGTCTTGCCTTGCCTTCCTGCCGCCCTTTCCACCACTCTCTCGCACTCTCTTCCCTTCTGTGCAGGCACTGCCGCAGCAAGCTTCGACGGTTCCGTTGACGGATCCGGCGCGTTTTGTTCTTTTGTTCATCTGCCGTTCAATCCTTCCGGCAGCTGGTCTGAACAAACTTGTTCCCACAGCTTCACAGCTTCCTTCTCGACTTCCTCTTCCGGTCGTCCCAACCCTCTCTTTTGCAAGAGAGCAACGTCATTTTTGATTCGCTTACCCTCCTCTTTCCGCTTGCAAAGTGAGCTGAGATTGAGATTCAACCGAGTCACTCCTTCGGGCCCTGAATTCATTGTGGGCTGCTTGCTGCCTCTCCTTCTATATATATATATTGAAGAATATCGTTCCTTTGTATTCTTCACCTTTCACTCTGCATTCACTGAACCTGTGGTTCATCCAGTCTCTCTTGCCTACTTTTTCTCACGCATCGAGGACTGTGCATTCTTCGACTTTGCTTGACTATTCATTTGTCATTGCTTGCTATCCCACAACGAGCTGCCGCTCTCTTTTCTTGTCTCGCGGAACGCGCACCGCAGAGAAGGGCACCAAGTTCCATTTGATTCAGCATTCCCGAACGCGACAGGGACTCCACGCACTCATTGTCACTTGGACCTTCGGTGCGGTTTTCTGGAAAACTCGGCAATTTTGCCCTCCCCTGTCCCCTTTTTTATCTAGAAAAATTCCCCCTTTTCTTGCTTTCGACGCTGTCGTGCCGGTCACTCAGCGACATTATACGCAAAGAACGAGAAGCGAAACGAAAGCGAAACACACCTTCACACCTGCTTCGAGCTCTTTCCGAAAACCATCAAGATGCGCTTCCCCAACCACTTAATGGCCTTCGGTGGCACCATGTTTCTTGCTGCAGGAGTTGCCCAGGCGGCCGGATATCAGCTCGAGACGACATACGACACCACCAACTTCTTCAACAGCTTTGACTTCTTCACAGAGGCGGATCCCACTCAGGGATTCGTCGACTATGTCGACGGCGAAACTGCCAACCGGGAAGGCCTGGCTGGCTACGCCAAGGGTGGCATTTTCATGGGCGTCGATTACAATACCATGCGTCCCGGCAAGGGGCGCAAGTCGGTTCGTGTCACTTCGCAAAAGGCCTTTACAGGCGGCTTGTTCATCGCCGATATTGCCCACATGCCCGGCAGCATATGCGGGACGTGGCCAGCTTTCTGGATGTTCGGCCCCGACTGGCCAGGATCCGGTGAGATTGACATTATCGAAGGTGTCAACACTCAAACGAAGAACTCGATTACTCTCCACACCAAACCTGGCTGCCATGTCACGAACCAGGGTGCTCTCGCCTCTACCAAGTTCGCTTCTTCAGACTGTGGTGCCTACGGTACTTCCGCTGGCTGTGGCCAACACACCGATGACAATCAAAACTATGGCGATGGCTTCAACGCCATTGGTGGCGGCGTATATGCCACGGAGTGGACCTCGGATCACATTGCCGTCTGGTTCTTTCCTCGCTCCAGGATTCCCCAAGACATCCAGGCAGAAAACCCAGACTCGAGCAACTGGGGAACGCCTCTCGCTCGATTTGTCGGCGGAGAGTCGTGCAACATCGACCAGCACTTCTCCAAGAACCAGATTGTCTTTGATACCACTTTTTGCGGTGCCTGGGCTGGCTCCCCCGACGTGTGGGGTTCAAACCCCGAGTGCTCCGCCTTGGCTTCCACATGCAAGGATTATGTATCCGACAACCCTGCAGCCTTTAAAGAGGCTTTCTGGGTCCTCAACTCTATCAAAGTCTACCAACAAGGCGCTGGCAGCGGAGACCAGCCGACGAAGCCCCTTCCATCTGCCACCCGCGTCTGGACAAGCTCGCCACCCAACAAGCCAACCAACAACCCACCTCAACCCACATACCAGCCCCAGCATACAACACAGGTCCAATCCGCTCCTCAGGCTCAACCTACCACTCAGGTAATAGCTCCCAAGCCGCAACCTTCTCAGCTTTCTCAGCAATCATGGAATGGTCAAGTCTGGAACGGCAAGCCTCAGCCCGAGAACGGTGCTCAAGCCCCGGCCCAGCCACCTCCTCCCCCGCCACCTGCTCAATCCCAGTCCGCACCCAAAACGGAAAAGTCCTGGAGTGGTCAAGCCTGGAACGGCTTGGGCTGGGGTGCCCAAAAACGCAGCGAGATGATTGCCAAGAATTCCAATGCCTAGACTCAAGCGCGACAGCTACAAGGAGTGTCTCTTTTGGGAGAAGAAGGATAGGCAGCTGCTGCAAGTGCTAGAACATGGAAGCACGTACCTATGGGCAGGTTCCCAAACGAGGAAGTTTTTTTTCTATTCCCCCCCCCCCCAACCTAATCCCCAGCATGACGAAACTGCTTGCGGGTTATGACACGGAGCTCTGATGAAATGAACTGGGCTGTGTGTGGTACATGGGATTTGGCGCTGCTCTCACATTGCATACGATTTCTGAAGATAGATTTTCTTATGATTTATAGCTGAACTGCCCTCTTCGGCGTCGCTAAGCCTTTCGTTGTATATATATATCGACTTGTGCTTTCCTGCACTGGCATCGGCACTAAGCAAGCAACTTATTCAATCAAGCAGTACCATTGAACAAATTGTGCCTCATGTTTTCTGTGCACGTGTCCTCGTGCGCTTGCTACGCGGTGGGGATGCAAATACATACAAATACACACGGATTAGCGGTCGGGCAAGCACTTAATTGGTTTGATTCATCACTCGAGTCTGCGCCCATGGGCCAGCCGATGTAATGTCATTCGATCTATCTAGTTCCACAGAGCTAGCTCAAGGCAGACATCGTAATTGACTCACCTCGTGTTACGTCACTGACGTCAGTGACTGACTGGCCTTGCTCTTCCTCTCTCTCTCTCTCGTGCAGGTCAATGTATCCCTTATTTTTATTTCCCGCTACCAACTTGATTTCTCATCGCGTTTGAGCTTCTGTGCCCATCAAGCTCTTCATTTGTAATTTGACGGACGGACGAGAGAACGGACGGACGAACCACTTGACGTATTCCAATCCACAGATTGAATTGCCCATCATGAGCGCCTTTGTTGGTCTCGACTTGTCTAAGAACCTTGGCTACCTGACAGTACGTGCCTTTACCTTCCCTTTTCCAACCCAGCAAAGGAAAAAAGTGTTTCGATACCTTCTCCGAGGGAAAACAAACACAGTCTGCTTCGAAGAATTACCAGCTCACATGTCAATTCCCCCAAGGTCCCCGTCGTGTTCCTCACGTCATGCTTCTTGCCGCACGCCTACGCCGTCATGGCATCCGGCAAGGTCTACGACAACGCCAACCCGCGGGGGTGGAAAGATGCGATGGCCAAGGCTGATATGGACAAGCCCGTACGTTTGTTTCCCCCCCCCTCGTCTTCCAAACAAGGCAAAAATGTCGGGGGTTTCCCGCATTCGACATTTCGCGGCGGTTTCTAACAACCCCCCCCAACACAGCGTCAACAGCGCCTCCTCCGCGCACAGAACGCCTCGGAGAACGGCTTCGAATCCATCGGCATCTACGCGGCTGGTGTTATTGCCGCGAACCAGGCTGGTCTGAGCGCGAGCACTGTCAACGCGCTCACCCTGGGATACCTTGCTTCTCGGCTCGCCTACGTGTTTTCCTACGTTGAGCTTGGGGCCAACCGCAGGCTGTCTGGTGTGAGGAGTGGCTTCTGGGTGTTGAGCATGGGCTTGTGCTTTACGTTGTGGGTTAAGGCTGGGCTGAAGGCCATTGAGTGATGGGGAGTGGTGCGTGTTTTTTGTCGTCATGTGTTGGGATACAGGCTGCTCTTGCTCTTTGGACACTGCTCTTGCTTGTTCATGGCAACGGATGGCAGATACGGCAAGAGGGAGTTTTCCGTCCCTTTACTTCTTGTTTCATTTACACCCCAGGTGTAGAAGACTCATTTTCTGCTTTATTACCCAAATTGCTCTTTTGGTACCTACCTACTTCAGATGATATAATCTTCAGATGATATAATCTTCATATCAATAACCCGATTATCAATACTCTCCCAGTCCAAAAATGGCGTCTCTCAAGGCCGTCATCCTGTCTGTGCCAACCGTCCTCGCAGCGATGGTGAACAACGGCTGTCGGGCGCCCACGCCGTGGACCACGCGGGAGCTTCCCCCCACGACGAGCACCGCTCCCGTCTTGACCGCGGCTGAGGCTGAGCCGCCCTCGTGCGATTATACATATTGCGATGAGCACGGGTCCAAGTGGTGCTACTACTGGGATGGCGTGACGGCATATGATTGGTCAAAGGGGGTTATCCCGGCAGAGACGAGGGTTCCGCTCGGGCCGTGCCACGATGGGAAGTGAGGTTTTTTTTTTGGTTTTCTGGACTCGTTCGGGCTGTGAGGTGACGACGGGACGGGGTCTCGTGGGAAAACGGAATTTGGTGATTTGAGGTGGAAACTGAGTTGGGGCTGATACGGGGATGAGATGGAACGGGATCAAGACCCCGTTGTCGTTGTTCCTCTTTTTGAAAGAAATTGCTTCGCTCATTGCTTCAGGTAGTTTTTTGTTGAACGCGTGAGGAGTAGAATGTATTACCAGCATTCCCTGAGGCACAACTAACTACATCGCAGATGGCAGTTCTATGATGGCGCCGTTCCCCAAACTGTCATGTGAAGTCCAATCACGTGTGAAAAAAAAGAAAAAAAAATTCGCATTGCTGTCATATATGATGATGTTCCATGGCCGGCTTCAGTCACGACCAGAGAGCAGTGCGCGCCCCTGCTCTTGAACATGGCCTTGCTCCTCGGCGACATGGCTGTCATCCTTTATTTTGAAGGCGAAAATGCACGATGCCAAGACGAATACGCCGCCGAGAGCCATGACGATGGCGAAGCTATGATCGCCGGGCGTGCCTCGTGGTTTCTGGACCAGCCTGAATACCAAACTCGACCCCAAGGTAGCAACCATCTGGGGAACTGCGATGGCCATGTTGTGAATGCCCAGAATGACACCGGCTTGGTCAGTTTCCTCGGCTTGACTTGTCTCGACGCCTGAGTCTTGAGAGTGGCCGCTTGATGAGGACGCCTGTGGGCCATTGTCTGCTGGCGGCGCCGCCGCCGCCATGTCCTGCAATTTCTTTGCCCGAGCAACGACATCGCGTCGACTGATTTCCGCACTGATGACGGCCCATGGGGCCCAGAGTGTCATGGCCCAGGTCACGCCGGCGAGTCCTATCAAGACGGTCGCGGCGGCTACGGATCGGACGAGCACTGTGCAGAACATGGATCCGGCAAACAAGAGCAAGGACCCGAGCCATGCTCTTCTCAGTGTGAAGCCCGGTATCCTCAGACGATGATGCAGGCGTGCGTTCCGGGCAAGCCCGGTGTTTTTCGGTGCGGACGCCGCGCCGCCGCCGCCGTCTTCATTCACAGAGACTGGTTGGCCATCGAACGTGGGGGCAATGAAGAATGGCAGAAAGACGTTTGTCAAGAGGCTGACGATGGCATTGACCAGGAGGGCAAACGTGCCGATGCGGGTGGCCTTCTCGTACAGCGCGCCGAGCTCTTCGGGCGTCATGTTGGGCTTCTTTTCCAGGTACGGCTGGACGTAAATCTCTCCGATGTACGAGGATGTGTAGAACAAGAGGGGGAAGAAGCCGACCCAGGCGCAAAACTGTACCTGGCATACTCGCATGGTCTGAGGGGGCAATCGCTTGATCGATCTGAAGATGCGGAAGAAGAAGGAGAAGATGCTCGGCGTCTTCTTGACGGGGGACCCATCCAGCAGAGGGTTTCTCTCCCGTATCAAGGCTGCGCTCAGGGCGACGGTCACTGTGAGGCCGATGCTTGCAATGGCGCACAGAATCTTGAATTGGTTGTCTCCCAGGAACCACAGGTATGTGGGGAGATTGATGTAGCCGGCGAGATATCCCAGGATGTTTCCGAAGCCAGTGACGCGGCTAGCCATGGAATTGGCCTCCTCTTGCTGGTGCGCGGGCGCGCAGTCCACGATGAAGGCGCGGACAGCTGCTTGGACGGTGTTGATGGCAATGTCGAGGACGTATATGCCAACGACGGCAGCCACGATAATGACAGTCCTGACCCCTCTGGATTCAGGATCGGCCCCGAAGATGCCCAGGACTCCGCCCACGACTTCTCTGGTCCAGCCCAGGAACAGGAGGCCGGTGACTGTGGCCGCGGCGCCGCCGACCATGAAGGGGCGGCGCTTGCCACAGCTGGAGCGACAGTTGTCGCTCACGACCCCGACATACGGCACGACCAGAGTGCCGGTCAAGGGGCCGGCTATCCAGACCAGGGCCATGAGTGACTTGCTCAGGCCAAGAGACAGCAGGTACGGCGACCCGTTGGACAGCTCGACGGACCAGGCGATCTGCAGCCCGGCAAGGCCAATGGTGAGCATGACCATGTACCAAAGGCCCTTGGTTTCCTGACTTGGGTCGACATGCTCTGGCCGCCCCGGGTGGTTTCTGCCGGCGAACTCTGTGTTGTTGCATGGTTCATCACCACTCAGCAGGTGTGAGTCTTCATTCGCCTCGGCCGCGAGCTCATCTGTACGGATTTGGTTTGACATGGTGGGTGGTGAATCTTGGGCGTCTCTCCCCGGTGGACGAGCCATCGCCATCCGTCGTCTGACGACGTTTTCGGCGGGCCGCGTCGGCGCTGATGATCGGCCGTGTACGTGGGGGCTCTGAGCTCCGAGGTTGAGAAGCTGGTCGGGGTCGCGGGTTGATTGCTAGCAGAGAGATCCAAGTCGACGGACGGCTCAGCGCCGAGCGCAAGTCAACTTTCTGTTGAGAAACTCGCAGCTCATTGTGGCACGGCAGAACGGCCACGCGGCGAGCATCCAACCGTTGACGACGGACGGGGTCTGGAGGCCACGAAGTCGAAGCGGACCGGCGAAGCTGATCTGGGCCAATGGGATGGCGCACATCTCCTGCACAAAGGGGAGGGCCACCCTACGTACGGATTACATGTATGTTTTGTACATTACTCCGTAATTACCGACAAGGCCGCGAACCTGGCATGACCAGCCATGCCCATGCCCATGCCCATGCCCATGCCCGTCATGACGGCAATGCGGCAATGCGGCAATGGATTGAGCATCTTGTGTACGGAGTACATACGTGCCTGCGTCAGTGAAAAATCAAAATCAATTGCCAATGACAAGTCCCGTGCGGAAGAAAAGCCAGGGTTTATTGGACCCGCATGAACGAACTGGACCCGATGACGTCGAGACGCAGCCATGAGTCCCTGCTTCTTGTCTCGTCACGTTATTTTATTATGGAGACGGCGAGTTATTTTCTGCTTTCCTTTCCCAGCTGCTACGTTGTGGGTGTCAGACTGTCCCCCCTGTCAGCGAGTCGAACAACACTAACCCGTAGTGTTGATCCGTAAGTGTTGACTGGGGCAGCTGGGCGGCCGACTTGTGCCGTCCCGAGCGGTCCTGTCTCTGTCTTGGGGGTGCATCATCATCATCATCATCATCATCATCCGCATTCATCATCTGCGCGCGGCGTCTGCAGCAGGCTGGGGGCGGCCTCCGACACTCCGTCCCTCCCGATTGACTCGGCTCAATGCAAGGACAAATGATTGAACAGATGCGGTGAAGACTCTTTTGACCAGAACGTGGCGGTGGAATTTCAAACCAGTGGCTGAATTCTTTCAGCGGAATTAGCGCGAGACTTGACCTTATTAACTCAAAAGCGTACGAGTGCTGCGCTTGCTGACGAGTTTTTGTGAGCCTTCAAAAGTAAAAATCGAAGCTATCCAGAGCTCCACGTCCAAACTAGCGCCCGATTTCGTGCGCATTTCTTCGTGCGCATTTCTTCGCGCGCATTTGAAATGCTGGGTGCGTGCATGGACGGTCCTTTTGTTCTTTCCGTTTGCCGCTGCCCACTGTACATGTACATAGGTACATGACATAGGTACATGATGCAGGCTTGGTTGGCCGCCCCAATAAAGTCCAGACCAGACCTGGAACGTGCAAAAGGGGCCGGTAAAGGGCCAGGCTGCTCCACTGCAAACGGCCATGTTCCCTGTCGACTCGACTCGAGGAGGGGGGACCGCAGGGGACTTGGGGACTTGTCTTGTGGCTGGCTGTCAGCTTCCAGAGGACCAGAGGTTGATCCGCTTGCCCCACAGATGCCCAGACGCCCAGATGCCCAGATATGCCTGCCCAGACGTCCCCAGCATGCACTCCAAGCTTTTGTGAAGCAAAAGCCCCTGCTGCCTCCACTGCTGCCTCCGCAACTCCACATCCTTCTCCGCGACCAGGACGAAAATGGGCCGAAAAGACGTAACGCCACCACTCCCGTATTACGGGTTAACAAGCCCTTATCGTGCATTGCGACGAGGGTTTCCTGCGGGCGCCCCCCAAGCCGGCGTCGTGTTTCCCGGCTTTGCCAAAAGCAGGCTTGCAGATTGCCTAGATACACATGTAGATTCTTCCCTTTAAAATGTCGTGGACCTGCCCACCCCCCCAAAGTGCGCCATATCTCAACGCGAGACAACATCGACAACAACACCGACAACAACATCGGCAACAACACCGACAACAACGAAACAAACGGCCAACTTTCCCATCCCCGTCCTGGTCGCGCATACATTGTACACAGCAACCTTCACTGCCGCCCACAATGACTATTCGAGACCGGTTCCGACGCGCGCTTCGCAAGTCTGACAGCTCAGATACCATCTCTCAGACGGGAAGCAACACCACCACGACCACCACGACCACCACGACCACCACAACCACCACAAGCGAGACGTCT
Organism: Epichloe elymi; assembly: GCA_023658475.1. Taxonomy (NCBI): domain Eukaryota; kingdom Fungi; phylum Ascomycota; class Sordariomycetes; order Hypocreales; family Clavicipitaceae; genus Epichloe; species Epichloe elymi. The sequence goes on along the minus strand of CP098273.1, from coordinate 1,927,294 downwards.
TCATTACACAAGTCGACGGCGAGCAGCGGCAGGCTCGCGAAAACGTTTACCTGGGGCCGTCGTTCAAAGAACGGGTCGGAAGGGGAATCTAAAAAGAACAGGAAGAGCAAGAAGCTCCATCCCAGCCAGCGACCGCTCACTCTGCAAAACCTCAAGCACCAAGAGATGCTCAGCCATTTCACCATGACATTCGGAGCCAGCGACCCAGACCAGGTCGAATCCCTCAGCTTCGTCGGCGTAAGCCCGTGTTGCACCCGGGCGCCCAGCCTGGAGATGGACAGGGCGGACAGGGCCGGCTTTAGCACTTCGCTGACGGACTCGCCGAACCTCGACTCGGACCGAGACTGAGCAGCAGCCACGCCACAGGTGACATGACATGTCTGACAGCCTGAGACAGGCACCATACATGTACATGTACGTATGTAGGCGCGCCGCGTCCGCCACGAAAAGCCACTGAGCCGGCTCTCACTTCCACCCGAGCCGGTCACCCGAGCCGGTTGCCCGAGCCGGTCGCCCGAGCCGGCCACCTACCCACCCATCCACCAATGCAGCCTCCAGCCATCCAACCAGCTGGTCGAATGATTGGTGATGACTCGCCACTGGCTGCTGACAAATTCTGTTCCGTACAACTGCGGGTCACCAGCGCCCACAGCTACCCTACAGTGGCACACCGCAGAAGCTGCCGAGACTCAACGCACGTTTGTTGCTTTCCTTGGACGCGCACGACCCTCTTCGGGCTTTTTTTTTCTGCTTATCTTCTCTCTCATCTGGCATGTAGTAAAGAAACAGAGCACGGTCTTCGCGGAACTATGGATGGCAGTACGGGTTAGAGGCTTTTGCCATTTTCCATTCTAGCCTTACAGCGGTCAACATCCATCCACTCGACATCTTCATGCATTCACTTCAATTCACGATCTATCATGATGCAAACAGGACCATGGATATGTATATATATAAATAGGGCATTTGGCATTAACACCCATCGGGCATCAGCATTCACGGATTACAGGACTGGCAGTCGTGGATAAATGACTTGCCTTGGCGTCAATTGGGTTTCAACTACAATCATGTTACTGTTTTCTGTATTTTGCGCACTCGCGAGAGTTCATCAATACTGCATAGACGATTAGATAACATTATTATTGACCACGCCATCGTGAGAATTCTTTGCTCGTTCTGTGTGTCTGTGACAGACATGACGTGGCCGACTGATGACAAGCAGTGAGTGAGAATGCGCGCTCTGAAAAAAAAACTTGTGGCGACACGTCGGCGACGTCGGTCACATGTCAGATTGTCAATTCTTCACAGAGGAAGAAGGAGCGATGGGCGTGGCTTACAATTCACGGGTTCGAACTCGAGCCCTGCCACCTGTAGCGGCTGGCACCATTCACTGCTCCTACCATTTCGAAAGAGCAGGTGTCAACACATGGATCCATCCACGTGGACGGTAACAATGTCAATCAAGCAGGCTGTCTCTTGCTCGACGAAGCTCTATGCTTCTTGCAAAGACACGATTCGGGAAGCCCTTCCAAACAGTCGGCACTCTTCAAATCATCAACAATGTCTACCAGCAAGTCGTTCTTCGTCTTGAAATCAAAGGCCATACCAACGCGGTACGGACTCTCCAGAAACATACAAACTTTGCTCCAAGGTCTGGACAGTTACCACTCCGGCAGCGTGGATGTTTCAGAGCTGGGAAGACTGGTTCGTTTGAGCCCTCGACGTAGAGCGGCGGTTGCAAACACCATTACAAAATGCGCAAACATCCTCAAGAAAGACCCTTCAGAGGTCAAAACATGCGTTGACATCATAGAAATGTGTACAGAAATCTTGGACATTGCAGGCAAGAAGCCTCCTAGGCATCGCAGCAGCTTTGGCACTCGCTTACAGACAAGCACAGATAGGCAAACACCCACAGAGGAAGGGTTCCCCTTCATGAAGCTGCCAATCGAGATTCGAGAACGGACACTGGACTTGATGATCGACAACACCTTTCGTACACAGACCGTGGTACCAGCGATCAAGACAGCTGCTTGCAGATGTCCCAAGTACGATAGAGATCACGTCTTCCAAACATCACAGATGAAGACGCTGCCGAATTTGCTAGGCCAGGCACTGGGCGAGGAGTTCTATCGAATATTTTTCCGGAAGAAGAAGTTCCGATTTAGGTGCGCTTGCGAGTTGCTCGTGCATCTCAATGACAACCCGCACCTCAAACATCACGTCCGCCACATTGTAGTTCACTGGTGCGGCCCCCAGTCGGCCGAAGCATTCAAAGCGATTACCAAGTGCCCGAAACTTGAGTCTCTGTCAATCAATCTATCCAAATCGACTTTGATGCATCTGAACGAGCGGGCAGAAATAATGAGAACCTATTTTCCGATTGCCTATCGAAATATACGCATGTCAGACGTTTTGGGTATGGACGAGCTATTAGAAATTCGCGGTCTTCAAGACGTCCACGTCTTTCATATCCAGCCGAAGAGCAATTCGCATAGCGTGGAGATGGACAGGGCGTGTCTATGGGAAATGCTGACGCGTAAACTTACCTTACCACCGGACGTGAGTATTGCTTGAACCGCCAAACTGGGTATTCTGGACGCTGACAGGCAATAGCCTCTGATATAGGGACAACATAGTAGAAAGGGGCACGCATGTTTATCAGTGTTCGGAGAAGATGAAGGAGGGTTTACAGTGTCTCGGGATGGAGTTGAGACAGTTTTAACGGCCAATGGTATAACTTTTCTTTCGTAGCTAAGCAGGGCAGCCCCTGGGCGTGTTATCATATTGACTGCTCACGCAAGGAACAGATATTGGGAATTAATGAATGATGTGACAACTGATAAATTACGAAAGCCTCCACTTGGTGAAGTCACTAAAGGTTTCGTACTCAAAAAGCGTTGTCGGGAGTTTTTTCTTGTCTTGCACTCTCACACCAAAGTGTGGGCATCCGGCTCAAGATCAGTCTTGAAGACGACTGATCGAGCAATGGCAGAAGACGACTTATGAAGAACAAACTTCGTGACTAACAAAGAACCTACCATGTACGGACCAAACGTGCCAAATGTGAGTTTCATGGCTGGGCTTGGTCCGAATTAGAATTATTCAAAACCCAGTTGCATGCGTGTTTTCGCATTATGGCGTTTTGATTCCTCTTTCCTGTGCTCTCCTCTGACAAACCGCGCAGATGGTGGAGCAATGCCGCAAGGCGTTGTGACTCCAATTGGAACTCATCGCGGAGCCGGATTCCGTGCACGACGAGGTCGTTGCTCCAAGCAATGGGGCTGTAGATGCCGCTGGGGGCTCTTCAGCAGCGGTTGAGGAGAAAGTGACCACGGTGATGGCGCAGCCACTTGTGCTCTGACTTCAATGTGATCGGGCGAGAACGAGTTGCTCATTCTGTACGGAGTACCTCGTCGGATAGAGTCTGGGCTGGAGCAAGATTGAAGTTGAGCACAAAGTGGGTTCCGGGGGGGCCTTCGGAAAAACGTTCAAGCCTAATCCATAATTAGAAATCGCTGGCTGGCTCACGTGACTATCAATAATTTGGTGTGCACACCAGCAGTTTGCCCTATTCGTGCCCCCACCCACAGGGTCGAAATTTCCACCACGTTAAGCGAGCGTCGACCAAACCTCCGCCCTCTTCAACTTCAACCCGAATACATCGACCCATATTCGAGCACACGGCAACGACCGGTACAGTTGCCCATCATGTCGCTCGTTTCGGGAGAGAAGACGAACTTCCAGTTCGTAAGTAACGCCTGCCTTGCCATCGATCGGCGACGCTCTCGATTTGCACAACTGTTCCGGCCAACTTGGCTGTGAAATCTCGACAAGTCGCCGGCGAATCGAACACTATTTTCCCTTTCAATCATCGTTTTCAGCGGAGTTTTGGGGCTAATATCAAGGCAATAGATCTTGCGTCTTCTGAACACCAATGTTGACGGCAAGCAAAAGGTCATGTACGCCTTGACTAAGATCAAGGGTGTCGGTCGCCGATACTCCAACTTGGTCTGCAAGAAGGCTGATGTCGACCTGAACAAGCGGTACGAAAATGGCCATCCCCCTCGTCTCTCGCAAGCATGACCACGCAATGGCGGAGCAACGGAAGTTCTCTTGTGAACACCATGGCGGAATCGGCAAAAACAAAAACTAACGCATTTCTCTTTCGCAGCGCCGGTGAGCTTACCTCGGAAGAGCTTGAGCGAATCGTCACCATCATCCAGAACCCTACTCAGTACAAGATCCCCACCTGGTTCCTCAACAGACAGCGCGACATTGTCGACGGCAAGGACTCCCAGATCTTGGCCAACGGTGTCGACGCCAAGCTCCGTGATGACTTGGAGCGCTTGAAGAAGATCCGCGCTCACCGTGGTCTCCGTCACTACTGGGGTCTCCGTGTCCGCGGTCAGCACACCAAGACCACTGGTCGCCGTGGCCGAACTGTCGGTGTCTCCAAGAAGAAGGGTGGTTAAGCAAGTTGATGATTACTACTGCAAATGGCATATGGGGAGGGGGGTTGGGGAAGGCGTGTCGGATCGGGTTTATTCCATCTTTGTGTGCACATTTTCTCAAAAATAAAAAACTTGAACGGGGGTTTTTGTCTCGAGGGGCATGCAGCTAGGCCTAGCTGTACTCTAGATCCGGAGTGACGAATGAAAAAGCATTCAAACAAAACCGTCTTTGATCTACTTTCTCTGCCGTGTCTTTGTAGTGGTGGAGCCTGGACAAGCGACATTGGTTGAAGGTCATGAACATAATTGATGTACGCTTGCTGTGACTACTGCTGTCCGCGGTGTTCAAACCACTTTTTCTTGCTTGACCGCCAACTTGCTGTCGAATCTGATGTAATGGTAGTGGAGGTGCAAAACAGCCGAAACTGTAGTATAAACAGAGGGATGGATTTCAGCTTCTAATTCTGTCATGTCTGTAAATCCTTGGCATTGCATTCATTCATTCATTCAATCCTCATGAGTAACTGCCATGTCCAGCACCTCCACCCTTCCCTGACCCTTGGTCTCGTTCCCAATAAAATCCGACAAGGCCTTGAACGCACCAGGCTCTACGAATCCAACGACTTCCCATTCCGAGCCGACGACATCTTGAGTTTCTACTTGCTCGACGTATCCCAAGATCTTGTCCTTGACGGTCCCGGGTGCCCTTTGTTCTCCACCATCGTCCTCCTTGGCCGCTCCCTTGTTCCCAACTGCCTTGAAAGCTTGCTTCAACACATTGGTAGGACATGAGACCCGTAACCTCATTCTTGCTCTAGCCACGGGGATAGGCTGATGCGCAATCAGAGCCTTCATGGCCTCCAACGCCTGACTCTTGGCACTTTTCGTCGTGACAACGCCAGTCCAGTTGTGTTCCTTGATCCTGGTGGGCTTGCCTTCGCCATCGTCGCCCGTCGCCGGCGTGCCCACACCGCTCCCCGCACCACCACTTTTCTCTGCTGAATTGTTATGAGCATGGGAGCTCAACATGTCGAGCGCCTTCTCGATCATGCCAATGGTGTATACCCGCTTTGTCCTCGGGTCCACCAGCTTGCTTGCCACTATGCCGATGACCTCGCTGTGCACGCGTTCCGATTGTGCCGCGCGTTCCTTCTCGCCGACTTGCAGCTCTCCCTTTTTGAGCATCTCCAACACGATATCGTCGGTGGACTTGCCCTTGCCAAAGGCCTTTTCGAGGTCCTCCCGCGGCGCCGTCTGTCCCTTGGAGACGTTCAGGAAGATGTTTGGGATCTGGAGGACGTTGTCCAGGTCGGTCTCTATTCCAGACCGCCATTCCATGACCTTGTTCTTGTAGCAAGCGATTTCGAATCGTTTTTTGCCCTTCTTCAGGCGCACAAGCGACACGTTTGTCAGCTTGATTTGGTTGGAGGGCTGTTGGATCTGAGGCATGGTGGGCTGATGATGTATGAGTGCTGGCTTGGAATAGCAAGTAAAGCAAGAACAGGAAAAATGGGCTCGAAAGAAAAACACAGGCGGGAACCGCTGGCTTTGGTTTCGTTAGAAGATATCCGTCTCCGGTATCAAGGATGCGAAAAAGAGAAGAGTCTAGCTTCAATACGAGTGGGAAGACAAGGCGTGACGAAGAATGATGGCAATGGCACTTGTCGCACGATCACGTGACGCAACAAAAAGGACTCTCACTGGATTAATATGAGAGGACCCCCTAAGAGATAATTATAAAGAAGATTAAATTTTCTATCTCTATTATATAAAAGAGAGAATAAAAGCGTCCCTTTTATAGGGGGGATTACTAGACTACCTATTATAGTGCTCTAACCTATGTAATGTAGATTACTTCTCCCTATATTCCTACGTACACTAGTATAAGATATTATAACTTATAATATAGCACACTACCCTAGGCAACACACCCCCTAATTAAAGTTAAGGTTATTATAACTTTAATTAATCCACATTATTAACGTTTTTATAGTATTATATACTATAAGATTATAGTAAGGTAAAAGTAAGTGTTCCCTATAGGTAAAAGCTCTTATAATTTTCTAATTATAAGCTTCTTTTTTATTCCCTTATAATATACTTTTATTAACTATCTCTATATTTTAATTAATATATCCTTATATATATAGGCTTAAGCTAAGGAGGAGGTAAGCTCTTAGGAGGGCTTAATAACTTCTAAGTATAAGCTTTATATTATTAGTACTCTTATACTAAATTCCCTTCTAGGCCTTAGTATAGCCTATAAAGATCTTTCTAAACCCCTAGCTAGCTCTAAGTAGCCTACTAGTAAGTTATTATCTCCTATATTAGAGAGAGAAAAGAGTAAAGAGCGCTTTATATATATATTATTATAATTATTACACCCTATTTAGGTATAGGTAAGAGGTAGGTAAGTAAGGCGTAATCCTTAATAATCTATATAGTAGCTAATAGTTTATGCTAAGTATTATAATCTATATTCCTAATTATATTAACCTTCCTTAGCCTAGTAATCCTACTCCTTATAGTGCTTTATAAGATATTCCCTATAAAGGGTATATAAGAGCAGGCATTATAGGTAAGGGTAACCTAGGTTATTACTATAAGGTTAGGTCCGGATAATCTTAGAGATATTACTTATATAAGGTTAGCAATTACTATTATTAGCCTTTACATAATGCTTATATTCCCCTTACTAAGCAGAAATTATTAGCGCTAGATAATAACGCTAAGGTAAGGCATGTTTATTACTATTTCCTATGCTCTACTAACTATATAGATAGTAGATTAGTGCTATAAGGCTCTATAACTCTAATTAGAACTTATTATAAAGCCAGATTCTATATATAATAAGGTTAGTACTAGTGTTAGGGCTAATACTACTATTAGGGGCTTATTAGCAGTGGGTAAAGAGAAGGTAACTATAGTAATAGCCTGTCTTAAGGAGGTTATTTGCCTCCTTATATAAGTTCTTATTCTTATCTTTTTAGAATGGTGTTTATATATGTATTTTTACATAATAGTATTTAGCGTTTATATTCCTATAATCCTGTTTACCCTAATAGCGCTTTACTTATTAGGGAGGGGGTCTTTATGTATTTCTAGGGTAATTAATTTTATGCCCCCTTGTTAATATGCCCTTCTATATAATATACGCTTTCTATAATATCCTAAGTATATAGATTAACTAAACTAAGCATAGATCTAAAGCATTTAAAGCTCTAATAATCTAATGCCTTAGTGAATCTATCTGTAGGCATGTCCGCTGTTAGCAAATATATAACTTTAAAGCTTCCCCTCTTAAATTCCTGCTTTAACTATATATTATATATATTAATATAACGCAGATAAGTGTTTAATCACTCGCTCTTATTAAGTATAAGTTAAATTATCTATTAATTATTATAGTTAATAACCTAGTCTTTATAGGCGTTAAATTTAATATCTTTAAATAAGCGCTAAAGACTTATAGTCTCCTTCGCTATCTATTAAAGAGCAAGTAATTTAGCCTCTATTATAGATATAGTTATAGTTAATTAGCGCGTAGCTTTCTAGATAATTAGTCCTCTAAAGAGAGTAATTAGGTAACCCTATGATAATCTACGCGTTTTAAGGTTATCTACGAATAATATATTACTTATAATCTAAAGAGCCTAAAGTTCTATAGTACCCCTAAAGCGTATAGTAAGCTTGCTTATAATAACTAAATAGCGGATAGCTTAGTCTACTGCTCTTATATACTCTAGTCCCAGGTTTATCAGAAACTATAATAACTTCGCCACTATAAAGGCTATGTCTAGCCTAACTATAATCACGGTATATAGTACTAATCTAACCTTCTCTTAGTATACCTTTATTACCTATTTCTTAGCTTCTCCTATAAACTTATAATACTCTATTGCTAGGATTAGGATAGCAGGGAAAGTGCTATTTCCTATCTACTTAAACTTTTTACTAATTTTATTAATATATACCTTATAACTAAGGTATATAATTTATTACTTTTAGTCCCTAATAATCTAAATTCCTAGGAAGTAGCGTGCTTCTCCTTTTTTATCTATATTATAGGCTTCCTTAAGTCCTTTAGAGATATAGTCTATAGTCTTAGTGTCTTCCTTATAGAAAGCTATAAGAATATTATCTATAAAGAATATAAGGTATAAGTCCTAAGCTTTAGTATAGAAGATATAGGGCTCCTTATTGCTTAATTTAAGCCTAAGTTCTCTAAGTTACCTACTTAATTCTTTAAACTAGAGTAGTAGAGAGTCCCTAAGTCTATAGAGAGCTTTAAGTAGTTCTATATATTCTCTAATAACCTTATAACCTTTAGGAAGCTTATAGGTAATAGGAATTAAATCTAATCTACGCTTTATATAAGGGAATATATTCTTTATATTATATTATCTAGTCTCTAGATTAAACCATGCTACTAGAGCTATAAATACACGAAACGCGTGAGCGGCAAGCGTTGCTACATAGGTTTATTTAATTATAAAGCTATCCTATAGGTCTCCGTGTACGTAGATACGCGCTTTAAAACACTATATAATACCCTCTTTATTAAACTTATATAAATAAACCTATTTTAGCGGTAATAGCTAAGAACGTGCTATAGATTATTTAATCTACTTCTACGTTCCCTATTCCTTTAATTTATTAATCTTAGTGTCTATTGCCTTCTTCCACTCCTTTCTAAATATATAATTATTAGCTTCCTTCTAATTCTTAGGAGGACTTACTAGATTAGACTAATATAGTATACTAGTGTTTATTTTCTATTTAAGGAGTAATCTATTTTCTTTATTATAATAAGTATTAAGCACTAAACACATTATTCTAATACTCTTAGTGTTAGAGCACCCTTTAGAATTATTATCTACTTTAAGGAGTAGTCTAAGCTCTTTATAGAGCTTCTTTAGATTCTAAAGGCTACTAGTAAGAATATTATTAGGCCTCCTCCTCCTTCTGCCTAGTAGGCTATAGTCTAGAATAAGGCCCTGCTCTTATTTCTTTTGTAATCTAGAGCTGGTTTACATGCCTTCTTATAATATCTCTATACTAAGGCTCTTTTATAGGTATTCTAACCCTTTATATGCTTCTAAAGATTCCCTATAGGTAGCTAGGCTATTATGGTCTTTAGAAGGCCCTATAATTATCTAAGTAACCTCTATATTATTACCTAGCGTAGCCTTATCTAGAATTTAAGGTTATAAGTTTAGATCTATTTATAGAGTATTATACTCTATACTCTATAGAGCTCCTATATTAGAGGGCGTAAGCTCTCCTATTATTAGATCTAGTGTCTACTAAGGAGTTTAAAGTCCTATTTACTTAGTTACTATATCTTTTACTTAAATAACTTTAGTGCTTATAGGTATATCTACCCCTAAGTTTAAACCCTTATCTAGATCCGCTGATTTAACGGTCTTACCTAGTGAGAGGAATAGATTTATTTCTTTATCTAGTTCTATATTAATCTCTAATTAGCGAAACTACGCTTCTAGCTTGCTAATTAACTACTCTATAGCGCTTTCTTTAGCAGCGTTATAGAAGATTATCTTATTAAAGGTGATATTCCTTATTGTCATTACCCTTCCTAGTTAAGGGATCTAAATACAATAAATGTTAGAGGTATAGTAACTAATAAGATACCTAATGTGTCCCCTAGGATTTATCTTATAATAGCGCCTGCGTTATCCTGCTTTGTAATCTCTTTCTATTAGATACGCGCGGCAGCTATATGCATACAAACCGCCCTAATTAGGCCTTAGGTCCACGGAAGGCTCCCTTATCAGCAGGTAAGCATTATTATGGAACTAGCTTTCTAAGGTCTTAACAGGCGTCTTCTAATCTAATTATTAAACAGGGCTAATATTATAAAGGTATGCTGCGGTATGCGTGCTCTCTAACTATAGGTTTATAGGAAGCCCTATGCCTATAAGTATTGCATTTAATTTAGTTATAATTATCTAATTTGCTCTTTTAACGTGCCTATTTAGCTTATATATATAGGGAGGCAAAAGCTCTAGCTTAATACCTTAAGCCTATGCCTATTATTAAAAGATTATATCTTTAGATTAACTAATCACTATACCTTTATTATCTTGCCTAATTTTTGCGATTAATAGCCTAAATTATCTTATAACCTATTGTTTAAAATAAATTAATATATTAAACACTAATTAATATAACTTATTAGGAATAGTGTATACTTAAAGCATCCCTAAATACTTGTCCTTAATAACTAGTAACTAATTTATTCTATTATAGCTAGGCTTATAGTCTTAAAGGTCCTAATAGATTCTCTAATAGGGCCTTAGTAACTTATATTCTAGTGATTACCTAGATATAACTTTATAGGCATTTATTAGTAAGTAGGTTATATAGTCCTTACGCTCTATCCCTTATAAACGCACTCCCCTTATATAGGTTATAATCTTACTAAGCGTGTCTTTCCTAAGGTGCCTAGACTATAGGTACTATAGTTCTTCTAAATCCGTTTGCAGTAAGCGCTATTCCTTTAATAGTTACCTATACTATAAGTGTTATATATATGCGTTATATAATCTAATTATAGAGAAAATCACTAGTATTAAAGCAAATATTACTATATTTATTTTTTAGGGAACTATTAAATAATTAGATAAGGGCTTATATTAAAGAAAGATAATATTATACTTCCTAACAAGTTTTACTAGTAGTAAGCTATCTCCTATAGGTCTAATACATAGGGAGCTATTAGCTCTATAATACTACACGCCCTTCTTTATAAGAAGACTCTCTAATATAATATTAATATAAAAGCCTTTAATAAGCGCTATGTTTTACAATATTAGGTCCTTAGTCTAAGGTCCCTAAGGCCTATTTAAGATATCCTTAATTATATATATACCTCTTCTAGTAATTTAGAAAGAGATTATACTTACCTTAAGATAGTTATTATATACTTACTTAAATATGCCTAGCTTAAAGTAGGAGATATTATTAATAATATATAGAGCGCTATAGTTATTAAAGAGAGTGCTCTTAGAGAGCATGTATTTTATATTCCCTAGTGTAATATAGCTTCCCTTTACTAGTGCCTCTTCTTTAATAGTTACTAGATTAATAATTACTATAGTAATTACTCTAGGATATTTATTATCCTAATTATTCTTTCCCTTTACTTCCTAACTATTTTTTATAATCTTAGTATAAAGATCCTTCTATTTACTACTATTATAGCGCCTCTTAATCTTCTTATAGTCTTACTTCTTTAATACCTTATAACTATTAGGTATCTAACTAGTTATAGCGTAATATAAGGTTCAGTAGTTATAGGGATTCTAGCTATAATAGCTAATCCTTCCTGCCTAGTAGGGGCACTTCTTTATTTCCTTACTAGCTTTCTAACTATTATTAGAGCGCCCCCTAAGAGTTATTACATAGCTCCCTTTTCTAGAACCTATGTCTATAACTTACATTGCCCTATAGTACCTTATATACTTAGAAGTAAGTCCTTATAGAGTTATATTAGCTAGAAGATTATTAGTAACTTAAATAAGCTATATAATCTTTGTCTTTACCTATTAAGAATTAAATTAGGCTCTAATTACTTAAATAAAGTTATGGATTATATTAGGTTCTTTAACTTTATTTATCTTATATAATATAGCTTTCTAATATAGCTTATCCCACTGCTTAATCTAATGCTTAAATTATATATTTACGCGCTTAGTATCCTAAAGATAGGCTATATACTTTACTAATACTTTAGCTTATATAATAACTAGACCTAGTAAGAACTTCTTTTTAAGACTAATAAGAATTTATTAAAGTATTAGATTCTTACCCTCCTTCTCTTCTATAATCTTATTAATAGTTATTATATAGGTATTTAGATTAATAGTATTAGTAATCTAAGTACTAATAGTCCTTTCTTATAACCTAAGTAATTTAAAGGTTTAATACTTTATATTATAACTATAAGAGAGGAATGCTAGGGCTTCTAAGAATAAGAGTTACTTTCTACTAGGTAAAGCCTTTACTTATCTTTAAATAAGTTCTAAGTAATTATTTAGTTAGACTATAGAAGGTTTAATAAGATAGTTAGAGGGAAGCTCTAGGAGATCTAGATTAACTCTTTCCTAGATCTTCTAACTTTATACTACTTACTTTAATACTTTAAACTATTCTTCCTATTTTTCTAATAATACTAATTTAATATCTATCTTAAGATTATAGATAAGAGAGGTTAAGGTCTCTATTAAATACTTAGTTAGATAGATAGGCACTATATATATACACTTCTTATACTTAGGGGGAGCTATAGAAGTTATAGGTAATAATACCTCCTAGGCTTATAACTATTACATAATTATATAACGCAATAAAAAGGACTCTTACTAGATTAATATAAGAGGACCCCCTAAGAGATAATTATAAAGAAGATTAAATTTTCTATCTCTATTATATAAAAGAGAGGATAAAAGCGTCCCTTTTATAGGGGGGATTACTAGACTACCTATTATAGTGCTCTAACCTACGTGATGTAGATCACTTCTCCCTATATTCCTACGCGCACTAGTATGAGACATTATGACTTATGACACGGCACGCTACCCCGGGCAACAGCACTGGCACTTGCTGTACCTGAGGTGAACCCCGCCATGCGGCATGGCAGCAGCGAAATTCTTTGGCTGCCCCGCCTTCCTCTCTGGATCTCTTTCTTCTCTACTAGTGACCCTACTACGCCAAAGGGTCAAATTCAAATTCGACGGGGTTGAGTCACAGCAGAAGTGCCAGTCCGATCCACAGTAGACCCCTCGAGTTTTGTACGAGTTGGAGCGTTCCAACCGCGACTCCTCGAAGCCACCCGTCGCGACCCGTCTCGGAATCCCTGCAGTGGTCGTCAAGTTCTACCCAAAACACAATGGCGTCTGTTCCAGACCAAACGGCCGCCGTTGCTGACGCAACTGCCCAGGATGCGGCGTCCTCGAAGCAGGATATCAACCCCTGGTCGGTATCAGGCGAGGTTGGGGAGGATGGCAAGGTCAAGGCCATTGACTACCGTAAACTCATCGATGAGTTCGGTACCAGCTCCATCAACGAGGCGCTGTTACAACGCTGGGAAAAGGTTACTGGTACTAAACCTCATCGATTCATGCGCCGCGGCATCTTTTTCAGTCACCGCGATCTGGACATGATTCTTGACCGTTACGAGAAGGTTTGGACCCTTTGCCTTTGCACCTGCAATGGTGTTGCTTGTGTCAAGGGTTACTAAGAGGATAGTTTTAGAATGAGCCCTTCTTCCTCTACACTGGTCGTGGACCGAGCAGTGACAGTATGCATATCGGTCATACCCAAGTGTTTGACTTTGTGAAGTAAGAGGGGAGACAAGACCCGGAGACACAACCAGACATAGATAGCACTGACTTGTACGATTTAGGTGGCTGCAGGAGACTCTGGACGTCCCCTTGATTGTCATGTTGACTGATGGTGAGATGGACTGTGCCCGAGCTCACAAAACAGGACAGTACGATTGACGGTGTGTTTTCCCTAGACGAAAAGTATCTATTCTCCGAGAAGCGGACTGTAGAGGAGGTCATGGGGTACAGCCGAACCAACGCCATGGATATCATTGCCGCTGGTTTTGATCCCAAGAAGACGTTTATCTTTTCAGACTTTGCTTACGTCGGCGGCGCCTTTTACAAGAACATTGTTCGCTTTGCGAAGAGAGTGACGTACAATACCGCCAAGGCAATTTTTGGATTTGACGGAAGGTAATATCATCTGCTCCTTTGGTTCCCCGCTACAAGAAGTCGAGTTGCGAGAATACTAAGTCCTGGACAGTTCAAATATTGGCAAGATTCATTTTGCCAGCATCCAAGGCGCCACGTCGTTTGCCTCTTCGTTCCCCCACATCTTTGGCGAGGACGAGAAGAAAACGGCCAGCATTCCGTGCTTGATTCCCTGCGCCATTGACCAAGACCCTTACTTCCGCTTGACGAGAGATTGTGCCTCGGGCCTGAAGTTTGCCAAGCCGGCTCTGATTCACATGCGATTTCTCGATGCCTTGCAAGGTCCCGGATCGAAAATGTCGGCCAGTGACGATAACTCTGCCATTTTCTTGAGCGACTCTGCAAAACAGATCAAGACAAAGGTCAATAGATACGCATTTTCTGGTGGACGCGAAACTCTAGAGGAGCATCGCGAGAAGGGCGGCAACGCCGACGTGGATGTCGCTTATCAATACCTCACCTTCTTCATGGAGGATGATGAAGTGAGTGGATATCAGCAGGGGGTGGGGGTCTATTTTGGACAAACTAACCAAGTAAACCTCTAGGAGCTTAAGAAGATCAAGGACGACTACACTAGCGGCAGGCTGCTCACAGGCGAGGTAAGGACATGATTCTGGTATAGATAAGCTCACTGCAAGCCCAGATTTGCTCACCGCAAACTACAGTTGAAAGCAATTTGCATCGACTATCTCCAGAAATACGTCGGCGCTTTCCAAGAACGACGCTCCAAGGTCACAGACGCCGTGGTGGACGAGTTCATGTCTGTCCGTCCCCTGGAGTGGAAAGGAAACCCCAACGTTCCGAGAGCAGACCTCGTCGTTCCAGTGACCAAACCAGCCGACGGCGTCGCATCTGCGGATGCTGCAGGAGCATCAGGTGAGATGAGTAAGAACCAAATGAAGAAACTCCTCAAGGAGCAGCAAACCGCTGCCAAGAAGGCAGCAAAGGCTAAGGAAAAGGAAGCGGCAGAAGCTGCGGGTGACGACAGAGCATAGGAAAAGAAACAAAGAAATCTCATTCACCCCACTTCCGTAGACAATGGGAAATGCTTTTTCTCGCGACAGTGACCCCGCCCCATGTCGAAAGGAACAAGTGTTTGATGCATCATGACACGACAACCAATGAGTGGATGTACAAGCCGATGGTCTCCTGCAAGTCACACGAAACCAGCTCAAATCCGGTTGCAGAAGGTGACAGTTTACTGAACCCTGAGCCACCTCTTTTTGGATGGCGGCCATCAGATGCACGTTGGCACTCGCAGCTGTTTGGCTGGGACGAAGAATGCTACAACGAATCAGGCAGAGATGAACAATAGAAAGGTGAAAGGGCTCACTGTTGCACGTCTGTGCACAGTCGGTTACGGCGGCAAATGGGCGAGTTGACTGGTATAAAGAGGGCTGGGCAAACCGTGCTGCGTTGCGCGAAGAGGATAGATGGACTTTTTTTTAATTACTTATTTTCTGACTCAATTTTTGTTTCATTTTCTGCCTCTTCTTATATTCTCTTAATCTGGTTCGTTTGGCTTTCACAAGAAAAATTCTTTTCTTCAGCAAATTTCTTTCTTCATCGCGTCCAATTGTAATCTGCTGGTCAGTTTCGGGAATTCGGGTACAATGAAGTTTACTATGATTCATGTGGTCAGCTGGCTGGCCAATGTGGGCATCGCCTCAGCAATTGTCGTTGGCAGAGGAGGAGGAGGAGGAGGAGGAGGAGGAGGAGGGGGAGGCGGCGAAGAAGATAACACGACATATCCCAAGAACTGGGCCGTGACATTATTCAACAGTTTCGATACCATGGATGTCTTTGGGCCAATCGACGTGCTCTTCTACGCATCCATGAGCAAACAACTCAATCTCAGCTTCGTTGCCGAGACCATGGATCCCGTGAGGATGCGCCCCGTCTCGCAGGCCGCCAACAAGATGGGCTCACACTTCGAGGCCTCCATCAACCCCACGCATACTTTTGACAAGCCACCGAGGGATATCGATGTGCTGCTCGTCCCGGGTGGACCGGGCGTGAGAAACGCCAGCGTCTCTCAGGCCGCGGTGGATTTCGTCCGCAAGACGTACCCGACCGTCAAGTACTTGTTGACGGTGTGCACCGGATCAGGCATTGCTGCCAGGGCAGGCGTCTTGGACGGCAAGCGGGCGACGACCAACAAGGCTGCTTGGAAAGAAATCGTTTCGATGGGAAACAAGGTAAAGTGGGTGTCGCCGGCGAGGTGGACGGTTGATGGTAATGTTTGGACATCGTCAGGTGTATGTTGTTTCTCTGTTTTGTTTCTTTCTTTCTTGTTCGACGGGCACGTGCGTTGCGCGGGGCAGAGCAGGCAGAGCTGACTCGGCAACAGGTGACCTCCGGGCTCGATCTCATCTTCGAATTCATTGATGTCATGTACTCCAAGGACCTGTCACGCAGGCTCCAGGGCAAAGTCGAGTACGAGCGAGCCAAAGACGCATGCGACGACCCCTTTGCGGCCTTGCACGGCGTACCGCCTACTGGCGATTGTCGCGCATGATTGAGCCTTGGGGTGTGATCCACGAGAAGTATTTACGTGCAGTCTAACTGTTGGAACAAGCATGATATCAATCGCGCTTGGCAGCCGCAATTCCCTTCGGCTGAAGGTCGGCCCGACCGGAAGAAGGTCGGCTGCTGCGCGTGTGTGCGTGCGTGTGCGCGTGCCTCCCTTCCTGCCCACGGGCAGGCCTGCGATAGGGCAGGGCCCGGGTCACGTGACCCACCCACATCACGTGACCCACATAGCTACAGCTGCCTTTTTCCCTCTTACAGGAGCCCTCTCTTTTCTAGCTTCCTTTAATAGAATATATAGCTTATAATAGATTATTTAATTAATACTATTATAAGCGCGCCTAATTAATAACTAGCTATTATCACACCTAGTGATTCTAATACTAATTAGTGGTTAACTTTATAACCACTTTTATTTATAAATACCTATTATCTTTTAAAGACACTATAGATTAGCTAGGTTCTATCTAGAAGAGACCTTTATAGAAGTAGCGTAATTTAGCTAGCCTATTAAGGTAATAAGAGTAGCTTTATTATTTAAGATCCCTAATTATACTAAGGAAGAAGCTAACTCTAGCTAGCTTATTAAGGTAATAAGAGTAGCTAGAAGAAGCTAAAGCCTAAACTAAGAAGAAAAGTTTAACTTTAGTAGCTAAGCTATCCTATTATTCTTTAACTTAGTGTATTCTATTATATATAAAGCTAATTACTAAAGCTTATAATCCTTTATATCTCTTTTTCCCTAATCCCTTTATTATTACTTCCCTTATTCTATCTTCTCTAATACTATAAGTTATAATAATTAATAAGAAGGAATAACTATAAAACCTAATAAGTTATAATAGCTCTTAAGTAAATCCTTTAGAAGCCCTAGAATTTACTATCCCCTTCCTCTATATCCTATAGTAACTATACTAGTATATTATAGAAGAAGCACTTACTAGGGTAGATAAATTTAATATTAAGGATAATAATATACCTAAGATATAAGTAGCCTATATTCTCTCTTAGGTTAAGGACTATATAATATAAAAGGTATATAGAAGATTACTCTTTATAGAATTTACTTAAGATTTTAACCTATAAACCTATAGTAACTTTCTTAAGACCTTAGTTATAGTCCTAAGGCACTTATAGGACTACCTTATTAACTCTAGAATCTATATAATAATTAATTAGAATATAAATATAGTAATAAACCTCTAAGAAGTCCTTAACTAATAGGAATTCTACTTTTAATTATAAGAAAAAGTAAAGGATACCTAGAAGAAGTATAATAACTTCTAAAAGAATATAATTAAGAATAGTAACTTCCTTAATAATCTCTATAAGAATAATAACCTCTAGGACTAATAGAGTATAAGAACTACTTATTCCTCCTACTAACCTTTATAACCTCTATAAGGAGTAATATTAGTAACCTTTCCCTAAGAATAAAACCCTTAGCCCCTTTCTTAAATACCTTAAGCCCTATAAGCCCTTCCTTATTATCCCTAAGAACCTATATTTACCTAGTAAAGAACCTCTACTCCCTAATAATAAGCCCTTCCTATTTACTAAAGAATAATATATAAACCTACTAATAATCCTCCCTTTAAGCCTTTATAACTAATAGTAAAGTAGATCTTAAACCTTATTAAGATATATATATCTAAGTAGTAATATAGCACTAATAACTATAATATACTTAAACTAAAGCTCTAAATCTTTAGGTAAAAGTATAAGCTTCTAGATATTAAACTAGAATAAGCTAGATATATATTTAAAGTAATATTAAAAGGAAAAGCTTATTAGTACTACTTAGACTACCTCTCTAAACCTAGTAACCCTTAGGACCTTACTACCCTTATAAGGAGAATAAAGAAGAGATTTAAGACTAAAGATATAAGGTAGAAGTATCTCCTTAAATAATATAATACTTTACTCTAGAAGACTATTAATAAAAACCCTAATAAATTAAAGATAAAATACTTTAATAAGCTTATTAAGAGGCTATTAATATTATAGTAAGCTATTCCTAATATAGGTTAATTAGAAAGAGCCCTTAGGAACTAGATTATAACTACTTATAATAGGATCCCTAAGTGTAGAGAGTGCCTTACTAACCCTCTAGATAGCCTCTAATAATTCTATAAGTATATATATATAATAATCTAGCTTATTATAGAGGAATCTAGTAGTTAATATTAATTCCCTACTAATACCTAGACTCCTAATGCCTTCTAGACTAATAGAAGGTATAATAGTAAGGGTAAAGAGTTATAATACCCTTTATAAAGGCAGAAAGATAGAAAAGACCCTCCCTATATAAAGAAATATTATATATATAGTAAAGAGGGATACTAGTTAATAAAGTATCCTAAGGAAGAGCATAAGAAGGCATACTAGTAATATAAGAACCATTACCTAGTAGATACCTTATTATCCTTACTAGCTTTATATAATACCTTTCTTACCTAGTATAAAGGTACCCTAATAAAAGATCCTACTCCTTATCCCTCTAAGGTTAATAAGGTTACCTAGTATATAATAAGCCTTAGATTTAACACTAAACTAGAGGGAGAGGAAGAAGAAAGGGTACCTATAAGCTTCTTTACCTATAGTATAACCCTTAATAGTTAGAAAATAGTTAAAGTCCTTGTAAATTAAGCTATAATATATAAACTAAGTAAGAAGAATCTATTTAATAATAGGAACGCCGCTAGGCCTCCTTACCTATTCCTACTTAAAGACTATTACTTATCTAAGGCCTTCTAAGGTATTATACTAGATACTAGAGTAGTATAGTTCTTTATAGTAGGCTAATCTTAAGTTATAGCACTATAGAAGATAATACTAAAGATTTATCTTAATACTATAAGGGTAGGTAAAGTAGTTATTATATTTAGTAGAGGCTAGCTAATTATATTACTTAGAATAATTAATATGCCTATACCCTTTAGTAATATTACTTTTTATATAATACTAATAAATACTCCCTTCCTACTTTACCTTAATAATATAGGCTAATTAAGGATTAACTTTATTACTACTAAGAATATCCTCTAGTAAGAGAATATTAAGGTACCCCTAGTATATAAATAGGGCTATATATAGATACTGCTAATATAAGATAAGAAGGTAGTAGTGTAGAATTATTTAACTAAGATTAAACTATAGTGTTTATATTACTATTTTAGTTATTCTTTAGTATACTAACTCTATAATCTCCTAAGTAATATAAGGCATAAGATTACTTTTAAAGCTATTAAGGTAATATTAAAGGTATACCACTAGTGCTAGATAAATACTAATAGCCCCTATTACTTTAAATTCACCCTTAAGGATAAGTATACCTTTAACTTTAAAGTAATAGTTAATATTATATACCTTAATAGTAACTACCTAACACTCTATATAGTAGATATAGCTATAGTATTCTATATAGTAAGATTCCTTCCTAATATCTTAGCTAAAATAACTTAGGAAGCCCTTAGAATATACTAGATTAATATATACTAAGGACCTCCTAATTAGATTATTACTAATACTAGTATAAACTTTTATAGCAAAGAATTTTACTAATTTATAGTATTAATATTAATCTCTATTAAAGAGGTCCTAATTAAGGCATATTATAGCATTAGAAAAGTTAAGAGATATTATAGGCTACTCTAAAGGGCCTATAATATTATCTAAAGAGAATACCTAATAACCCTAGAACCTATTACCCTATAGATAGCTATAAAAGCCCTTAATAATACTATAGGTCTAAATAGCCTTATTCTAACCCTCCTTATCTTTAGCGCCTACCCCTATATATTAAGTAACTCTCTTCTATTACTAGAGATCTTATAATATATTATTACTATATAAAAGGTAATAAAGAAAGTTAAGCACCTCTATATAATCTAGAAAGTTAGTAAAGCCCTTATAGTAAGGAATAGTCTAGATATAAGTAAGACCCTTAACCTCCTACTTAGATTACTAGTCTAAGTCTAGTATAAAGGTAAAGGTTAGTAAGGCCTATATAACCTCCTCTTTATTAATAAAGAGACCTATACCTTTAACCTCCTATAAGGCCTAAAGGCCTTCTACTTAACTTCTATTAGGCCTTATTATAAGGACCTTAATATAGAAGCCCTCCTACCTTAGGAGAGCGGAGAAGAGGGAGAGGCCTAAACTAGGCTACCTAGTAAGACCCTAGAGATCCCGCTAAAGAGATACCTAGGTAGACCCTAAAAGAACCCTCTAGTAATTATTAATAAGACTAATATATTTATCTTAGCTAAGGAGGAAGCTAACCTTAACCTTATAATTTAATTATATAAGGAAGGTATTATTATAACCCCTAGTGTACTATTTAAGCTCTCTATAAAGACTAAGATTAATACACTAATTAATTAGGGTGTGTTTAAATTTATTACCTATAATAAGAGAGAGTATAGTAATATATAAATCTTTAATTTACGAATTATTAATAAGATAAAAGGTAAGATAGGCTAGCTATATAAGAAATTAAGGCTTATAGTATAAGGCTTTAGAGATAAGGTAAAGTAAGTAATCTTAATATAGGCTCTAATAATCTAATAAGCTAGTTAATACCTTATTCTTATAATAGCACCTTCTCTCTTAATAAAGGGATTTATCCTATAGATTTATAATATTACCTAGGCCTATATCTAATTAACTATGTAATTAAATAGGGTAATCCTTATGTAGCTTCTAACCTAAATCTATAACTAATACCCTAAAGGAATAATTATAAGGGTAATTAAACCGCTCTATAGTATTATAGAGGCTAGAACACACTAGTAGGTTATATACTATAGGCACTATAGAGAGAAGCTCTAGATAGAGACTTCTATATATAATCTATGCCTATTAGTAACTATAGAAGATAGCCTAGAATTTGTATATATAGGTATATAGACTAATAATACTCTTAGGCTATTAGATAAGGAGTTCTCTAAGAAAGAAGAGAGAGAATTAACTATAGTAGCTTTTATAGTAAAGCTAAAGTAATTCCTCCTTAAGAATAATTCCCTAACCTTTAATAGGGGAATTATTAAATTAGTAGCTAGTATAGCTATTTTACTTTAATAAAAAGGCTAAAGTAGTAAGCTTAATTTAATCCTACTTATAGATTTAAAGTAGAAGTATATTAAATAAAGGGCTTAAGGCGCCTATATTACCTTAATCTACTAACTAGAAGCCTACTATAATCTATCTATTACCACTTAATACTAAGAACTAATAATTAAGAATATTAAAGCCCTTAATTACTAGATCTAATAGTAGATAGATTACCCTAATTAAGGCCTAATATTTATTCTAATTAACCTTACTAAAGCAAAGCTATATATATTTATAGATAGGTTATTTATAAATAATTAGGACCTTACCTTATAGCTTAGTTATATACTAATCCTTACTAATAAAGACTATAAGGATAGTAAGTTTATAATTAAAGGTAATATTATATACTTTAGCTTAATAAAAAGTAAGAGAGTTATATAAAGTATACTTACCTCTAAGGTCTATAGTATAGTTACTAGTATTAATATAGTATATATAATAGCCACTACTCTTTATATACTTATAGACTAATTAAATCTCCCTACTACACTAGTTATAGTATATATAGATTTATACTCCCTCTATAAGTGCCTTATTAAGCTTAGTATAATAAAGAAGAAGCGCCTAATAATTAATATTATAGCTCTATAATAATTATATAAACGCTATAAGCTCTATAAGATCTATTAGATTAATAAAGTAGATAACCTAGCTAATACCTTTATAAAGGTATTTGTTGGAATCACCAGGTGTGATAATGGCCAGTTATCAATTAGGCGCGCTCGTGATAGTATTAATTAAATAATCTATCGTAAGCTGTGTGTTCTATTAAAGGAAGCTAGAAAAGAGAGGGCTCCTATAAGAGGGAAAAAGGCAGCTGCAGCTGTGTGGGTCACGTGATATGGGTGGGTCACGTGACCCGGGCCCTGCCCTATCGCAGGCCTGCCTATGGGCAGGAAGGGAGGCACGCGCACACGCGCAGCAGCCGACCTTCTCCCGGTCAGGCTAACCTTTAGCTAAAGGGAATTGCGGCTGCTAAGCGCGATTAATATTATGCTTGTTTTAATACTAGGAACTCTCTTTTTAACATAATTATTAACGCATAATATTAATCGCTAATAAAGTAATAGATAATAATAGGAGGGGTTATAATCCCCTAATAAAGGGGACTAATAAAGGAAAGGAAGGGGAAGCGGTATATACCTATGGCAGGTGATAATAAAGGAAAGTAATAATCTATCTTTAACCTCCTACTAAGAGGGTAAGCGGGCCTCTTCCTAAATCCCTTTTCCTTCCTAATATTATTAATAATATCCATATAGTAACTCCCTTATCCTATTACCTCTTTTCCTCCCCTTCGCCCCTCTCCTTAACCCTATTATCTCCTATATCTACCCTTCTATCCCTACTAAAGTAAAGTATAGGTATCTTATAAATCTAAAGGAGGACCTCCCTTATAGCTCTATACTCTACGTAGATTACGTAGAGTTATAGAATTACTAGAGGCCCTCCCTAGAGGTTAGAGGAGAAGCTATATAGCTTCTCTTCCCCCTTCTTCTCCTACTCCCCCTAGAGCATTACTCCTCCTCTAATTTTCTCCACTATCTCTAAGAGGGTAGGATCCGTATCCTCCTATAGTATAGGGGTTAATAATCCCCTAATACTAGGGAAGATCACTTCTCCTTATAGTATAGGGGTTAATAGTCCCCTAATACTGCCGCCTATAGGGCTATCCTCCTTATAGGTTACCCTCCCGCTACTATTCGCAGGGGCTATCCTCTATATAGGTTACCTACCCTTCTATCTAGATTATTATCCGGTTACTAGAGATAAACTACTCTAGGGCCTTATTTAGTAATACCTTTATAAAGGCATTAGCTAGGTTATCTACTCTATTAATCTAATAGATCTCGCAGAGCTCACGGTGTTTATATAATTATTATAGGGCTATAATATTAATTATTAGGCGCTTCTCCTTTATTATGCTAAGCTTAATAAGGCACTTATAAAGGGAGTATAAATCTATGCACACTATAACCAGTGTAGCAGGGAGATTTAATTAGTCTATAAGTATATAAAGGGTAGTGGCTATTATGTGTGCTATATTAACGCTAGTAACTATACTATAGACCTTAGAGGTAAGCACACTTTATATAACTCTCTTACTCTTTATTAAGCTAAAGTGTATAATATTACCTTTAATTATAAACTCACTATCCTTATAGTCTTTATTAGCAAGGATTAGCATGTAACTAAGCTATAAGGTAAGGTCCTAATTATTTACAAATAACCTATCTACAAACGCATATAGCTTTGCTTTAGCAAGGTTAATTAGAATAAACGTCAGGCCTTAATTAGGGTGATCTATCTGCTATTAGATCCGGTGATTAAGGGCTTTAATATTCTTAATTATTAGTTCTTAGTGTTAAGCGGCGACAGATAGATTATAGTAGGCTTCTAGTTAGCAGATTAAGGCAATATAGGCGCCTTAAGCCCTTTATTTAATATACTTCTACTTTAAATCTATAAGTAGGATTAAATTAAGCTTACTGCTTTAGCCTTTTTATTAAAGCGAAATAGCCACGCTAGCCGCTAATTTAATAATTCCCCTATTAAAGGTTAGGGAATTATTCTTAAGGAGGAATTACTTTAGCTTTGCTATAAAAGCCGCTATAGTTAATTCTCTCTCTTCTTTCTTAGAGAACTCCTTATCTAATAGCCTAAGAGTATTATTAGTCTATATACCTACACATACAAATTCTAGGCTATCTTCTATAGTCACTAACAGGTATAGATTATACATAGAAGTCTCTATCTAGAGCTTCTCTCTATAGTGCCTATAGTATATAACCTACTAATATATTCTAGCCTCTATAATGCCGTAGAGTGGTTTAATTACCCTTATAATTATTCCTTTAGGGTATTAGTTACGGATTTAGGTTAGAAGCTATACAAGGATTACCCTATTTAATCACATAGTTAATTAGATATATACCTAGGTAATATTGCAAATCTATAGGACAAAGCCTTTTATTAAGAGGGAAGGTACTATTGCAAGAATAAGGCATTAACTAGCTTATTAGATTATCAGAGCCTATATTAAGATCGCTTGCTTTGCCTTATCTCTAAAGCCTTATACTATAAGCCTTAATTTCTTATATAGCTAGCCTATCTTACCTTTTACCTTATTAATAATTTACAAATTAAAGATTCGCACGCCACTATGCTCTCTCTTATTATAGGTAATAAATTTAAATATACCCTAATTAATTAGTATATTAATCTTAGTCTTTATAGAGAGCTTAAATAGTGCGCCAGGGGTTATAATAACGCCTTCCTTATATAATTAAATTATAAGGTTAAGGTTAGCTTCCTCCTTAGCTAAGATAAACATATTAGTCTTATTAATAATTACTAGAGGGTTTTTTTAGGGTCTACCTAGGCATCTCTTTAGCGGGATCTCTAGGGTCCTGCTAGGTAGCCTAGCTTAGGCCTCTCCCTCTTCTCTACCCTCCTAAGGTAGGAGGGCTTCCGCGTTAGGGTCCTTATAATAAGGCCTAATAGAAGTTAAGTAGAAGGCCTTTAGGCCTTATAGGAGGTTAAGGGTGTAGGTCTCTTTATTAATAGAGAGGAGGTTATATAGGCCTTACTACCCTTTACCTTCACGCTAAACTTAGACTAGTAATCTAAGTAGGAGGTTAAGAGTCTTACTTATATCTAGACTATTCCTTACTATAAGGGCTTTACTAACTTTCTAGATTATATAGAGTTACTTAACTTCCTTTATTACCTTTTACATAGTAATAACATATTATAAGATCTCTAGTAATAGAGGAGAGTTACTTAATATGCGGGGGTAGGCGCTAAAGATAAGAAGGGTTAGAATAAGGCTATTTAGACCTATAGTATTATTAAGGGCTTTTATAGCTATCTATAGGGCAATAGGTTCTAGGGTTATTAGGCATTCTCTTTAGATAATATTATAGGCCCTTTAGAGCGGCCTATAATATCTCTTAACTTTTCTAATGCTATAATATACCTTAATTAGGACCTCTTTAATAGAGATTAATATTAATACTATAAATTAGCAAAATTCTTTGCCGCGAAAGTTTATGCCAGTATTAGTGATAATCTAATTAAGAGGTCCTTAGTATATATTAATCTAGTATATTCTAAGGGCTTCCTAAGTTATTTTAGCTAAGATATTAGGAAGGAATCTTACTACATAGAATGCTATAGCTATATCTACTGCGTAGAGCATTAGGCAGTTACTATTAAGGTATATAATATTAACTATTACTTTAAAGTTAAAGGCATACTTATCCTTAAGGGTGAATTTAAAGTAATAAGGGCTATTAGTATTTATCTAGCACTAGTGGCATACCTTTAATATTACCTTAATAGCTTTAAAGGTAATCTTATACCCTACATTACTTAGGAGATTATAGAGTTAGTATACTAAAGGATAACTAAAGTAGTGATATAATCGCTATAATTTAATCTTAGTTAAATAATTCTACACTACTGCCTTCTTATCTTACATTAGTAGTATCTATATATAGCCCTATTTATATACTAGGGGCACCTTAATATTTCCTTACTAGAGGATATTCTTAGTGGTAATAAAGTTAATCCTTAATTAGCCTATATTATTAAGGTAAAGTAGGAAGGGAGTATTTATTAGTATTATATAGAAAGTGATATTACTAAAGGGTATAGGCATATTAATTATTCTAAGTAATATAATTAGCTAGCCTCTACTAAATATAATAATTACTTTACCTACCCTTATAGTGTTAAGATAAATCTTTAGTATTATCTTCTATAGTGCTATAGCTTAAGATTAGCCTGCTATAGAGAACTATGCCGCTCTAGTATCTAGTATAATACCTTAGAAGGCCTTAGATAAGTAATAGTCTTTAAGTAGGAATAGATAAGGAGGCCTAGTAGCGTTCCTATTATTAAATAGATTCTTCTTACTTAGTCTGTGCATTATGGCTTAATTTATAAGGACTTTAATTATTTTCTAACTATTAAGGGTTACACTATAGGTAAAGAAGCTTATAGGCACCCTTTCTTCTTCTTTCTCTCTCTCTAGCCTAGTGTTAAATCTAAGGCTTGTTATATACTAGGCAACCTTATTAACTTTAGAGGGATAAGGAGTGGGATCTTCTATTAGGGTACCTTTATACTAGGTAAGAAAGGTATTATATAAAGCTAGTAAGGATAATAAGGTATCTACTAGGTAATAGTTCTTATATTGCTAGTATGCCTTCTTATGCTTTTCCTTAGGATACTTTATTAACTAGTATCCCTCTTTACTATATATATAATATTTCTTTATGTAGGGAGGGCCTCTTCTACCTTTCTGCCTTTATAAAGGGTATTATAACTCTTTACCCTTACTATTATACCTTCTATTAGTCTAGAAGGCATTAGGAGTCTAGGTATTAGCAGGGAATTAATATTAACCACTAGATTCCTCTATAATAAGCTAGATTATTATATATATATGCTTATAGAATTATTAGAGGCTATCTAGAGGGTTAGTAAGGCACCCTCTACACTTAGGAATCCTATTATAAGCGGTTATAATCTAGTTCCTAAGGGCTCTTTCTAATTAACCTATATTAGGAATAGCTTACTATAAGGTTAATAGCCTCTTAATAAGCTTATTAAAGTATTCTATCTTTAATTTATTAGGGTTTTTATTAATAGCCTTCTAGAGTAAAGTATTATACTATTTAAGGAGATACTTCTGCCTTATATCTTTAGTCTTAAACCTCTCCTTTATTCTTCTTACTAGGGTAGTAAGGTCCTAAGGGTTACTAGGTTTAGAGAGGTAGTCTAAGTAGTACTAATAAGCTTTTCCTTTTAATATTACTTTAAATATATACCTAGCTTATTCTAGTTTAATATCTAGAAGCTTATACTTTTATCTAAAGATTTAGAGCTTTAGTTTAAGTATATTATAGCTATTAGCACTATATTACTACTTAGATATATATATCTTAATAAGGTCTAAGATCTGCTTTGCTATTAGTTATAGAGGCTTAAAGGGGGGATAGTTAGTAGGTTTATATATTATTCTTTAGTAAATAGGAATAGCTTATTATTAGGGAGTAGAGGTTCTTTGCTAAGTAAATATAGGTTCTTAGGGATAATAAGAAAAGGCTTATAGGGCTTAAGGTATTTAAGGAAGGGGCTAAGGGTTCTATTCTTAGGGAAAGGTTACTAATATTACTCCTTATAGAGGTTATAAAGGTTAGCAAGAGGAATAAGTAGTCCTTATACTTCTTTAGTCCTAGAGGTTATTATCCTTATAGAGGTTATTAAGGAAATCACTATTCTTAATTATATTCTTTTAGAAGTTATTATACTTCTTCTAGGTATTCTTTACTTCTTTTTATAATTAGAAGTAGAATTCCTATTAGTTAAGGACTTCTTAGAGGTTTATTACTATATTTATATTCTAGTTAATTATTATATAGATTCTAGAGTTAATAAGGTAGTCCTATAAGTGCCTTAGGACTATAACTAGGGTCTTAAGAAAGTTACTATAGGTTTATAGATTAAAATCTTAAGTAAATTCTATAAAAAGTAATCTTCTATATACCTTTTATATTATATAGTCCTTAACCTAAGAGAGGATATAGGCTACTTATATCTTAGGTATATTATTATTCTTAATATTAAATTTATCTACCCTAGTAAGTATTCCTTCTATAATATACTAGTGTAGTTATTATAGGATATAGAGGAAGGGGATAGTAAATTCTAGGGCTTCTAAGGGATCCACTTAAGAGCTATTATAACTTATTAGGTTTTATAGTTATTCCTTCTTATTAACTATTATAACTTATAGTATTAGAGGAGATAAAATAAGGGAAGTAATAATAAAGGAATTAGGGAAAAAGAGATATAAAGGATTATAAGCTCTAGTAATTAGCTTTATGTGTAATAGAATATACTAAGTTAAAGAATAATAGGATAGCTTAGCTACTAGAGTTAAACTCTTCTTCTTAGTTTAGGCTTTAGCTTCTTCTAGCTACTCTTATTACCTTAATAAGCTAGCTAGAGTTAGCTTCTTCCTTAGTATAATTAGGGATCTTAAATAATAAAGCTACTCTTATTACCTTAATAGGCTAGCTAAATTACACTACTTCTATAAAGGTCTCTTCTAGATAGAACCTAGCTAATCTATAGTGTCTTTAAAAGATAATAGGCATTTATAAATAAAAGTGGTTATAAAGTTAACCACTAATTAGTGTTAGAATTACTAGGTGTGATAATGGCTAGTTATTAATTAGGCGCGCTTATAATAGTATTAATTAAATAATCTATTATAAGCTATGTGTTCTATTAAAGGAAGCTAGAAAAGAGAGGGCTCCCGTGAGAGGGAAAAAGGCAGCTATAGCTATGTGGGTTACGTAATATAGGTGGGTCACGTGACCCGGGCCCTGCCCTATCGCAGGCCTGCCCGTGGGCAGGAAGGGAGGCACGCGCACACGCGCAGCAGCCGACCTTCTCCCGGTCGGGCCGACCTTCAGCCGAAGGGAATTGCGGCTGCCAAGCGCGATTGATATCATGCTTGTTTCAACAGTATTACTAAATAAGGCCCTAGAGTAGTTTATCTCTAGTAACTAAATAATAATCTAAATAGAAGGGTAGGTAATCTATATAGAGAATAGCCCCTATAAATAGTAGTAGGAGAGTAACCTATAAGGAGGATAGCCCTATAGGTAGTAGTATTAGGGAACTATTAACCCCTATACTATAGGGAGAAGTAATCTTCCCTAGTATTAGGGGATTATTAATCCCTATATTATAGGAGAATATAGATCCTACCCTCTTAGGGATAGTAGAGAAAATTAGAGAAGGAGTAATACTCTAGGGGAGTAGGAGGAGAAGGGGGAAGAGGAGCTATATAGCTTCTCCTCTAACCTCTAGGGAGGGCCTTTAATAATTCTATAACTCTATATAATCTATATAGAGTATAGAGCTATAAGGGAGGTCCTCCTTTAGATTTATAAGATACCTATACTTTACTTTAGTAAGGATAGAAGGGTAGATATAGGAGATAATAGGGTTAAGAAGAGGGGTAAAAAGGAGGAAAAAAGGTAGTAGAATAAGGGGGTTACTATATAGATATTATTAATAATATTAAGGAGGAAAAAGGGATTTAGGAAGGGGCCTACTTATCCCTTTTAGTAGGAGATTAAAGATATATTATTATTTTTCCTTTATTATTACCTACTATAGGAATATACCGCTTCCCCTTCCTTTCCTTTATTAGTCCCCTTTATTAGGGGATTATAACCTCTTCTATTATTATCTATTACTTTATTAGTAATTAATATTATATATTAATAATTATATTAAAAAGAGAGTTCCTAGTGTTAGAATAAGTATAATATTAATCGCGCTTAGTAGCCGCAATTCCCTTTAGCTAAAGGTTAGCCTAACTAGAAGAAGGTTAGCTACTGCGCGTATGTGCGTGCGTGTGCGCGTGCCTCCCTTCCTACCCACGGGCAGGCCTGCGATAGGGCAGGGCCTAGGTCACGTGACCTACCCACATCACGTGACCCACATAGCTATAGCTGCCTTTTTCCCTCTTACAGGAGCCCTCTCTTTTCTAGCTTCCTTTAATAGAATATATAGCTTATAATAGATTATTTAATTAATACTATCACGAGCGCGCCTAATTAATAACTGGCCATTATCACACCTGGTGATTCCAACACTAACTCCTGAATGATTTTACAGCGACTACATGCCCCACGCGGGGCGGCCACTATCAGCTCTCAGTGGCCGTAGTCAGTGGAGCTGTTAGGAATGCTATTGTAGGGGTATTTCCGCTAGTAGGAGATACTATGTACACGTGTAGTCTTAGTAATATATATGTAATATATGGTATTTCTTACCCTACTTGTATGTAGTGCCGCACTGAGCCACGGAAAGATCTGTTGTTACTGGCCTACTGCCCCTAGTTTTGTACCTCCTGTAAAAACAAACAGGGATTAGACGGCAGGGCGTTCGAACGACGGAGAAGAAGCCAATGCGCGTGACGCGGATGGAGCTGGACTACTCCGTAAATAGAAGCCGCTATTGTAGTAGGCACTCCTGCTGGTGCTGATGCTGGTGCTGGTGCTGGTGCTGTTGCTGGTTAACCAGTAGCGCCCCATGGGTCTCACGTTCCTGCAGGCCCGATTACGTCGTTTGCGGCGGCCTCGTCATCCACTTCCGCCCTCGGAGCTTCTCCTCGCTCGCTGTCCAGCTCTCTCTCCCACACACTCTCTTCATCCTGTTTCATCCTCGTACCCTCCTCATCTTTCTTTGCCCATCCTCAAAAGAAATCCAACAAGACTCTCCTTCACAACCTAATCAAGTCTCGTCTCTTGCTGCTGTTTCCTCCAGCATCAGCCCGTCAACCATGCGGCTGTCCACCTCTGCCCTCGTGCTCGGCGCCGCCTCCTCCGCGGTTGGCCTCCAGGAACAAAAGGTCCTCAACAACCCTTCGAAGCTGCCCTTCGGCATCGACCTCGACAAGATTGGCAATGCCGACTTTGACACCTGGACAAAGCCCCTGAAGGAGGCATTTGGTGAAGCCTCGGCCGAGGCCAAGGGCATTTGGGACGAAGTAACTATGCTTGCACCAGATGCTGTCGATGCGTTCAAGAAGCATGTCATCAACGCCAAACCCAAGAAGCACTCGCGCATTCCCAACAATAAATGGGACCACGTCGTAAAAGGCGCTGATGTACAGTCCATCTGGGTCGAGAATGAGAAGGGCGAGTCCCACCGCAAGGTCGGTGGCAAGCTTGACAACTACAACCTCCGTGCTAAGAAGGTCGATCCCGCCAAGCTGGGTGTCGACAAGGTCAAGCAGTACAGCGGTTACCTGGATGACGATGAGAAGGACAAGCATTTGTTCTACTGTGAGTGCGAAATCAGAATTGCATGATGGATAGCTGCAATGATCGATCAGTAGTGGACATGGATGAAAGATTCCAGTCAAACGAGCATAATGGCTAATTCTAATATCTAGGGTTCTTTGAGTCACGCAACGACCCCAAGAATGACCCCGTGGTTCTCTGGCTTAACGGTGGCCCGGGTTGCTCATCGCTTACCGGTCTCTTCATGGAGCTCGGCCCTGCCTCCATCAACAAGAAGGTTGAGGTGGTCCACAACCCATACTCATGGAATGCCAATGCTTCCGTTATTTTCCTCGATCAGCCCGTCAATGTTGGCTACTCTTACGGAAGTGGCTCCGTTAGCAACACCGTTGCTGCTGGCAAGGACGTCTACGCTCTCCTCACTCTCTTCTTCCATCAGTTCCCCGAGTATGCTAAGCAAGACTTCCACATTGCTGGCGAGTCCTACGGTGGTCACTATATTCCCGTCTTTACCTCTGAGATCCTATCGCACAAGGATCGCAACATTAACCTCAAGAGCGTTCTGATTGGAAACGGATTGACCGATGGTTACACTCAGTACGAGTACTACCGCCCAATGGCTTGCGGTGATGGTGGCTACCCTGCTGTCTTGGACGAGAGCGCCTGCCAAGGCCTGGACAATGCCCTCCCCCGCTGCCAGTCGTTGATCAAATCTTGCTATGATTCCGAGAGTGTCTGGACCTGCGTACCCGCCAGTATCTACTGCAATAATGCCATGATTGGTCCTTACCAGCGCAGCGGCCGCAACCCTTACGATGTTCGCCGTGACTGCAAGGGCAGTAGCCTTTGCTACGACGAACTCGAGTACATTTCTCAGTGGTTGAACAAGCCCGAAGTCATGGAGGCTCTCGGCGCCGAGGTTGACAAGTACGACAGCTGCAACTTTGACATTAACCGCAACTTCTTGTTCCAGGGTGATTGGATGAAGCCTTACTTCAGATTGGTTCCCCAGATTCTCGACAAGATCCCCGTCCTCATCTATGCTGGCGATGCTGACTTCATCTGCAACTGGCTCGGTAACCAGGCTTGGACCAACAAGCTCGAGTGGTCCGGCCACGAGGGCTTCAAGAAAGCTGAGAGCAAGGGAATCAAGGTTGCCTCCAGCAAGGATGGCAAGGACTACGGCAAGTTGAAGTCTCACGGCAACTTGTCCTTCCTCCAGATCTACAAGGCTGGACACATGACGCCCTTTGACCAGCCCGAGCCTTCGCTCGATTTTCTGAACCGCTGGATGTCTGGCAACTTGAAGGCTTAGATTAAGGGCCCACTCTGCAGGAACAGATTGGCCAAGAGATGACGAGAGAGAGGCATATACGCAATAGATGATAGGCCTATGACCCAGCTGTATGTTACATGTCTTTTAAACTGCGTGTTACTACTAGCTAGAGCAGAGATTGTATAATTGGATGCATCGATAAGACTTTTGCTTTTCTGCTATATCGAATATAATGCGGCAGACTTGGGCGCCAGTGACAGTCAGTTCCTACGTGACTTGCAGCAGCTAAGACAAGGCCAATAAACCATGTTGCTTGTCGTCAGCTGCTACAGCCTTTGGCATCCCATCGACTATCTAGATGCCAAGGTGCAGGACATGACTTGAGGGAAATTTCGTGTTCGCGATGGATAGTTGGACATGCTAGTTTATAACCCCGGAGGAGACCAAAACGTTTTGTATTCTATCTAGATGCAACTCTCCTGGGCAGGAGATGAAGACTGCTTGTATTATCTAGTTTGAATAGTTCCCGTGCTGGCTCACGTGGCGCGACACGACGCGAGTGCATCATTGCGCATCTTGTAAAGTTGGTCTCAGGAAACTTGGTAAATTTCAAGAGTCGGTACGAACATGCACTTTCTATCTATGCCCCCTGCACTTCTATGTGGTGAGAATGAGTGCTTTGTTCGTTTGTCTTTTGACGGGACTACGGATTACGTGAGGCCCTCCTCGATGTTGTAAATCGCTCGCTTCTAGAAGGAAACATGACTTTTTACGAGCTAGTCGGGATGTCATTTCTGGCATCGATTACGGAGCCTGGAGCCGAATTTGTTGAGGCGCGAAGACCGAAGAGGACCAGGACCCCTTGTCAATTTCAATCATTGTCGTTGGTACCAAGAAGAGCCTCGGCCAGGTGCGGGGACCTGAGAATACGGGCGCGTGGGGTTTCTCGTTGTTTCAAAAGGGGACCGAGGAAAGATTGCGATGAGACAAGGCAGCTAGCGAGCTCTCGCTACTAGATGGGAATCGAGTTGAGAAGAAAATGGAACGAAATCGTGTCTTTATTTCATTTCAAACAAGCACTGGCAAAATGACTTTCCCCCCAAATCGGCAAGCGCAAGCTCTGCCATTGGTTCTCGGCCGAATGAATTTATGAGAATGTGCGTCCCGTGGCCACGCGTTCCCTCGCCGAGCTTCGTCATGTTCCCCAACAAAAAAAGACGAAAATTAAGAAAGAGGCATGCATGATCCCCGCTCTAGTGCCAGCATGAGTGGAGACGAACCCGATTGAGGAACCTTCCTTCGCAATACAATGTACACAAGTTGTTCCAATGTGACAAACTTGGCCAACCAGCTTGCGATAGATACCCGGAGACAAGCTACACCTTGGTTGAACAGGAGAAAACTGCGCAATGTCAAGGGGGCCGCGTTTTCTATACACGCACAACACTTTTTCTTCATGTGCATTTATTTGCCTTTTGAGTAATCCCAGCCGCATAGAGGTTGATGACATCATAGCTTTTTTTTATGTAAATCTTGAAGCGCGCACCGATGCAACCAGATTGGCTCGATTGTGGACGCCGGAGCATATCGCTTTCACACACTTTTTTCATGTGTTCCGTCAGTCTCTGCGGTCTCCGCGTATCTTGGATGCCGAGGGACAAGAAGGCCAGGAGCAACAACGGCGTGGGGCGTTGCGCATCTCAACAACCTCTTTCTGGTATCTTGGTTGGCTTCTTCTTGTCCAAAGATCTGGGTTCTGATAGAGACACGCCCACCGCGGCTACATCAAGGCAGCTCGGGACATGTAGTCATTGAAAGCTGATAAGGGTTCAGTGGCCGGGCGAATCCGCGAGAGGAGACCGAGTCGTGCATATTGTCTCATTCTCAGGACGAAATGTGCCTGCCAGACGAAAGGGCGATGGATCTGGGAGAGTCTGAGAGAGGCCAGGCCGTAATCCGTACAATGTGCGCTGCCCATCGTCGCAGCACCAAATCCAACAGGGTCGCAGTTGCCTCTCCAGTTCCCCCCAGAGCCCAAAGTGCATGTGCATTGTGCATTGTGCATGGGTGGATGTGCGGATAGATGCACGCCCCTTACTTTGCCGCCACCCCAAAAGACCCCCAAGACCCCAAGACATATCCCAACTTGGTAGATGCGAACCCAGCAAAATAAATCTCCCCTCTCCTCTCGTCTCTTCTCCTCAGGACTTATCTCCAACGCTTCTCGAAATTTTCTACGTTCAAAGGACCGGCATTCATCCTTTTCGATTACATCGTTTGCCAACTGTGGTTCTTCACTCCATTGCCATTGCTCTCTATCCTCCCCTCCTCGGAATCAACTTGTCGAGACGATTTGGACTACACACACGGCGTCATCAACCTTTGTCTAGCCGGCCTCTCGAGGCCTCTATTTACGTTGCGACATTAGGTGCGTGTTCGTCTGTGCACGAGCGGCAGAGGGATAGAAACCCATCTGCTTTACGACGCGCGAAACAAGCCCGAAGTTGTTCACCTCTCGGCACCTTGCATTCGCAGAGACTTGTCTTGAAGTACAAGCATTTCTCCTTTTCACAATGTCTGCCTTTCAAGGTTATTTGATGGCATCTGTGCCAAACGCCAGTCTATTCAGATTTCCCCCGACCAACGAGCCAAAACCTTTGTCCCCGGCCGCGGAATCTATTTCCATCATGCGACCATTCAATATTCCAGACTCCATCTACCAGGCCGCTCTTGATCCCAAGGTGCCTCTCACAATTGCCGCCCTGTATGCCGTAACGGCCAAGGCTCTCAACAAGTTCAATGCTTCCAGAAACAAGAGGCCGTGGGCTGTAAGCAAAACCAAGCCTTTTTTCGCCTTTGTTGTCTTGCACAATGTGTTCCTTGCTGTCTACTCAGCATGGACTTTTTGGGGCATGTTGGGCACCATGCGACGCAGTGTCGTAAGCCCCTTTGGACCTGCTGGCGTTGCCGCCTCTGCAGATAGCTTGTGCCGGATCCATGGCCCTCCTGGTTTGGGCAGCTCCCTTTACTTCAACGAAACATCTGGACGCTGGGACAGCGCAAATCCAACAACTCTTCTCGGTAGCCTTGAGGGCGGCCAACCAAGCAGCACTCAAATGGGACGCATCTGGAACGAAGGCATCAACTACTACGGCTGGATCTTCTACCTGAGCAAATTCTACGAGGTCTTGGACACGTTCATCATTCTCGCCAAGGGCAAGTTCAGTTCGACTTTGCAGACCTATCATCACGCTGGCGCCATGCTGTGCATGTGGGCTGGCATGCGCTACATGTCGGCTCCTATTTGGGTCTTCACTCTGGTCAACTCTTTCATCCATGCTCTCATGTACACCTACTACACTCTGACGGCCTTCTCCATCAGGGTTCCCGTAGTTGTCAAGCGAAGTCTCACCACGATGCAAATTACCCAGTTCGTTGTTGGTGCATCGTACACCATTATGCACTCGTTCGTCACTTACTTGGCTCCAATCACGGTGACCAAGGTCACAACCCAAACCGACGACCTACCTGCCGCCGCGTTCGATGCCGTGCCCACATCCGCTGGTGCCCTGGACTCGCTTAAGAAGTTCATCTTCGGCTCTGCCGCCCTGGAGTCGGTCGCCTCGGGCACAGTCAAGAAATCCGCCCTTGTCGCCGAGACTTCATATGTTGCGCAGCCGTGCATTGCCACAGCTAACGAGACGTTTGCCATCTGGTTGAACGTCTTGTACTTGGCTCCTCTGACCTATCTATTCGTCAGCTTCTTCATCGCCAGCTATGTCAAGCGCAGCTCCGCCAACAACAGGGTTGCCGGCAAGCCCGATCGCCGCCTTAGCAACGTGGCACTGGCCGAGAAAGCCGGCTGGGATGCTGCTCGTGGTCTCGAGAAGGAAGTCTATGGAGGCGAGAACATGGTCAACGGACATGCCACTGGTCATTTTGAGGTCATTGAGGAGGTGGATGAGATCGTCCCACCCAAGAAGGCCAATGGACGCCCCAAGCGAAGAGTATAAACGAGAGGATAGAGGCTGCTAGAGGGGGGGGGTTGAAGCAATAAAGGAACTCTTTCTTTCCCCATAACGTGTCTATCACGCTCCCCCTCTCCTTTTCTCGATCTGCCATGTCTTCTCGGCAGAGGTGATTCAAAAGCTCAAGTCAAATACTTGGGGATTACCATAGCCATACACGAGGGGACTTGACCAGCTCATCCTTTGAGTAAGCCGTGTCGAAATACCTCGTTTGTTTCAAATCGCGATGAAGAGCCATGGTTGCGCTCACCCATTATCACACGAGGAACGAGGAACTCATCGAACATTCATTTTCGCACTTTGCGGCATTGTACCAATTTGCTACTCTTTGTGGCTGTCAGCGCTTGTAGTCCATATCTAGAGGGGAGTTGGTGGTTGACTATGCTTGCAAAAGGAGCATGGAGAAGAAGAGGGTTTCATGATCAACTACGAATTGTATTCACCTTTCTTTTCACTCCTGGGACCATGGTAGAAGAGGGAGGCGGTCATGGAGTGATTAGAGAAAGAAGCATAACGTTGGGGTTTTTATTATTATTATTTGCATCTCAAGAAGCAAAAGGTACATGCGGGAGTCCGGTAGCAGCAATGGTCTTGAACCTGTTTTAAATTCTCATCAAATTACGCCCAGAGTTGTAATTTTACATTGTACAAGACATGTATGTTCTGTCCTGTATTTCATGTTTTGATTTGTCAAATCGAGGGTCAAGTGTATTGTATGGCACGTGTCATAATTCGCCGTCACGAGACCACGTCGCGCATTTTACTTGCAACGTGCACAAACCAGGGCAGGGCATATTTTTCCCGTCGTACCCAGTCCGGTACACGACGCGAGACAATAAGAGCGTGATTGATTTGAAAAGCGAGCCACCATGTACTGCGAGACATGATTTTAAACGACTGATGACGGATTCTTGTCGACATCACTTGCAGAATGCCTGTACGCTATTCTGAGTCTACGTTGAAGCAAATTGCGGCAAGAATACGGAGTAGTTCATCGCTTCTCATGCATGAGCGGCGGTGAAATGGACTTCAGAAGGATTGAATTATTGACTTCACTCTAATTTGCCTACTATCAGGAATCCCTCGATTCCGGGGTATTACCATAAAAAAATCAAAAATTAAAAAAAGAACAGCGGATATCACCAATCGCATATCAGATGTGTGCGACCTGACGTTGGAACATGACCAGAGATCCAAACTCTGAGTGAACAATATGTCAAGATCCTCTGATGAAAAAGAAAGGAAGAGAAAAGGAGACAGAAAAGCCTCCACTATCCGGTGACGAAGCACCTGTGGATTGCCTAGAAACCAACGCCTACCTGCACCTCCCATGACGCCTCGCTTGAAAGAAGACAAGAATAACGTGAAAATGGAAATAAACAAAGTCTCACCCCCGCCCTCCTCAAAAAAACTTGTGGGAAGCCGAAAGTCGTGCGTTTTAATAAGGAGGAAGCTTTCAAGTGGGTGTGTTCTGGACAGAAATATGCGTCCACAATGTCTTGAGATTCTCAAGCAGGTCATAGCTGTGCATCTTCTTTCGTGGGAGGACAGCATCTTTACAAGAGGACAAATTGCAAACATGAGCACCAATAAGACGCCTGGCCCCTTGGGATATTTAGAATGTGCTCCAGTTCCAGTCGCGTGGAACACTTGCGGCGACTTCGAGCTTATGAGGGGGCGTCACCCCAGGCACTGGTGGAGCGTTCATGGGGGTCGGAGGCGTAGCATCAGAGGATGTTGAGCTGGAGCTCTGGCTGTTGTTTCTGCTGTGAAGGGCTTTGACTTCGTCGAAGCAGTGATTGCAGGTGCGTGATGGGCCTGCGCGCGGGTTAAAGTTGGCGTTGTGGTCGAGGGGAAGGGCGGTATTGGAGTGCCAGTCGCAGAAGATGTTGCCACATTTGCGGCAGTGATGTCGTCGGGTGAAGTAGTTGAATGTGCGCTTGCAAGTCGGGTCATCGCAGACAGAAGACTCTGCATCGGGCTGGGAAAGAGGTCAAGGTTAGTAACGATTCAACGTAACGATTGACAGGTTTGGTTGGCATGTTCAATATATTCGAGCTCACCTTCCAGTGCTTGCGCGTGGGCACGCCATTCACTTGTGGGAAGGCATCCAGCTTCCATTCGCCGTCCAGAGTCCTGTTACACTCGCCAGTGGAACGCCGCGCAAGACGCTGACCAAGCACGGACAGACCGGGTATGCTCATAAGAGCATGGTTGGCTCGTGTCAAGGTAGAGTCTGAGTCGGTGGAGGAGGTAGAGCCCGCGGTTCTGCACCGGGTGACCTTGCGTGCTGGAAACTCATCGCATCGCCGAAGTACGGCGGGCATGTACATGGGACGACCGCCATACTGCATGTGCTGGGCCTTGGGAGACGGAGATGTAGGGTAAACGTGGTTGTGCGGCATACCCGACGTGTCAAGAGGCGATATTTGAAGTCCGGGGGGAACCTGGTAGGACTGAGATCGAGTGTGGTGAGGACGGGTTTGTGCATGTGCATGTGCGTGTGCGTGTGCATGTGCGTGTGTATGCATGTTGGGCAAGAAGTGTCGCGACTGCTGCTGGTCGGCCGGCGGCGTGGGCATGATGAGCTCGGCTGCCATGACGAAATGGAGCTCGGGATTTGAGAACTGGTGAACTTGTCGTGAACGAGAGCAAGCTTGTTGGTGTCGTGTGTCGTGTTGTCGTGTATGTAGACAGGGTGCTTGCCGTGAGTCGGCGGCAGCGGGTCGTCGGGAAGGGCAAAAAGGGGACACTGGTGAGACAGATTCGTCACAGGGTCTTAGGATCGGTCCTGACGTCGGTCGGTGGTCGATAAGTCGGTGGCGGGTTATTGCTGGCTGGGTCGGCGAGGCTGCTCTCGAGGATCGTGACAGTGAAATCGAAAGAAGAAGCGGCGAAGAGGGCACGGCGGCTTCTTTTAGCCGAGAGAGTGAGAGAGGAGGAGGGAAGGAGCCGGA
The DNA here is from genome assembly GCA_023658475.1 of Epichloe elymi. NCBI lineage: Eukaryota > Fungi > Ascomycota > Sordariomycetes > Hypocreales > Clavicipitaceae > Epichloe > Epichloe elymi. The sequence continues at coordinate 1,887,317 of CP098273.1, read as the reverse complement.
TGCGCCCAACCGAGCAAGTGGCGGGAGGCGGATGGTTTAGAAGGAGCCATGCGACATGCGAGTCAAGGCAGTCAAGGCCAACCAGCGGGCAGGGGAGGGACCCCTGGCTAGTGTAGTGGAAGGTGGAAGGAGTGGAGGAGGGAGGGTCCTTCCAACAAGTCTCGGGTGCACTCGAGCAAGCTGCTTTCAGTCGCCTCGTCTTTTGGCTTTGGCTTGGCATCGGGGAAGCGTCATTTGTGAGGACTCGAAATGGAAAAGATCAGCATGCAAGACGTGACAACGATGACACAAATCCCGAAGCCAACTCCAGTCCATCTCGATCAAAAACTCAATAGTGCAGAGACAACAATGGGTTGGTTGGCAGTCCCAATGGCCCAATGGCCCCAATGGCCCCAATGGCCCCAATGGCCCCAATGGCGGGGGCGGTGGACAGTGGGCACCGGTGGCTTCGGTGGCAGCAAGCCACGTTTTCCCCTCTCGTAAGGTACTTGGCTCCATCTCCATCTCCAATCTCCATCTCATCTTCACCTCCACCTCCACCAAGCAAGCATGGGCTCGGAGGATAGCCATCAATTCAGACATGCTGCAAAGACACATCGTCATCCGACGGCCAATACTGTTCGTGCTCGTGCTCGTGTTTATCTTTTTTTTTTCTTTGAAAAAATAACAAAAATCGCGATTCATTCTTCCCTATCTGAACACGAGAATTTGTCCTGCTTTACTCTGTGCATTCTCTACACCTCAAGAAAAGTGCTTGCGCTTAGGAATGCGGACACGGACATTAAAAAGTTCTCCAACAACACTTTTGTCAATGAAGACGAGCTGGACAACACACCACTGGACTGGTCCCAAGGTGGAGCATGCAGAGTGGGAACCAGCCAAGCCAAGGGGTCGGTCTGGTTCATCGGACCACCCGCTGGTTTCGAGTCTTTTGCTTGCCGCGAATCTGTACGAAGAGCAAGACATTGACAACTCGGTGCGCTGTGGGTTGTCAGAGCCCGAAACGGGAAAAAGGCGAGGAGCCCTGACAATGCCCTGTATTAGTACATATGTTGCTTGTGATGGCGGAGATTGTTAATACACACGGAGTACTCCGTACGGACTACATACAATACGAAGTGCCTTTTCCTTATCACAGACATATGATTGGCCGGCAAATCCCTGCGTCTACTGGGGGTCCAGCGTCCTCGCCTGCGGGATCTGGACCCTTAAAAAAGACTGGATGGTTCAGTAATACAAGCTGCCCACAACTCACCCCAGCGCGGTTTTTTTTATCGAATGTCACAAGTCCAACTTCCATCTGCGCCTCCGTCACTCAAGAAAGTTACTGTAACCTGAACTGACTCGGGCTGATTCCCATCCACCACACCGACTGCCCGGTGGCTGGGAAGGCTTCTCCGGGTCCGATTGGCGCTGTTGTCGAGAAGAACATGAATCGGGGGGGGGGGGACGAGGTATTAATATCCTTCGCTTTGCTTCGGCGCGGGCTGCTGCTGCGTATGATGACGTTGAATGTTCTTTCTCGAATATCTTTGGTTCATGTTCTTTCGTTCCTGTAATTTCTTTCCGCTGCACATCCTCTCGCGTTTTTAACGTCAAATGTACTCCGTACTCCGTACGGTCTACCTTCTACCATGCTGGTCTAGCTGCGAGCCCACACTCTTTCGTTTCCACCGCCAATCGTGATACTCATAGCCTGAATATGTATGTATATGTGTATGTTCGAGAGGGAGGGGCAAGAAAGCTCGCGATGCGGGGTCCATCATCAGCTTCCGTCTTCACTTCTCGTCTCACTAGTCCATCTCCCATCGTCCACTCTTGCCGCCGTCCTTGAACACGACCCGCATGCCGTCAATCACCATCCCCTTGTCTACCGCCTTGCACATATCGTACACTGTTAGCGCTGCGGTCGATGCGGCTGTCATGGCCTCCATTTCAACTCCGGTTTTACCGTCGCACGACACCGTCGCCCGGATCTCGATGCCATCACCCCCCTCGCTGGGGTCGAGGTCGATCGTCACGTGTGATATGGCGATAGGATGGCACAACGGGATAAGATCTGGCGTTCGCTTGGCCGCCATGATACCTGCTACTCGGGCTACGCCCAATACATCGCCCTTCTTCATCCGGTTTTCTTGGATCAGCGAAAGGGCTGTCTTGTTGGAGAATCGTACCCTGCACGCTGCTGTGGCCGTACGGGATGTCACTGCTTTCTGGCCGATGGAGACCATGTGTGCCGACCCAGAATCGGATACGTGCGTGAGATGGATGGCCTCTCCTTCATCATGACTGTCTCCGTCCTTACCCGATGAGCCCTGTGATGTTGAGAATGGCCTGGTGTGCATAGACCATCTGCCGAGAGGCCTATTGTGGTATGGACCGAATGCTCCAATGTTGCCAATGAGGCGGCGAGTGTTGGCAGGCACTTGATCATTAAGTGATGCTGCATTCAGTGATGCCGCAATTGAATCTACATTGTTCACCACTCAGCAATGTCCTCACAGCTCCAACTGTTGAGCCCCGAGGTGATGCAAAACGGCGTGTCATGTCGAATTGATGCATATATGTGCCACGTTTGCCCCTAGATAAGGCCTGATTATGGTTGAACAAAACATATCGAATGCGAGACAACGCATCCATTTGCGCTCTGTGGTATGTAGGCAGCCCAAGGAGGGAGGGAGAAGAGATCCATTTCACCCACCTATCAAGATCATCGGCCTGTTCTTCATGTGCTCCAGCTCGCCGATGCCAGCATGCTTCGCTTTCTTTCTTTGGACCGCCATGCCAATGATGTCCAACAGCTCAGCTTCATTAGGTGCCAGGCCGAGACTTTGATCATGAGACACCCTGCCTTGCCTCCGGTCCATTTCGATCTGCTTCATTGCCTCGTATGCCTGCTCGTCAATGGGATCTCCATTGTTGGATTGACGCAATATATCTCGTAGAGAAACTTCTGCGTTGCCAAACAGACACACTTTCAGGTTGCCGTCACTGGTGATGCGCAACCGATTGCAAGTTCCGCAAAAGTTGTGCGTCATGCTTGTAATAAATCCAATCCGGCCAACAAAGCCGGAAATGTGCCATGCTTTGCTTGTGTCGTTTTCATGGTCTATAACTTTCTGAAGTCCTGGATACGCCTCTCGAATCATGTCCAGCATCTCCGAGTAACCGAGCATTTTGCTCTTGTTCCACTTGTTCCCGTCAAACGGCATGTATTCGATGAATCGTACCTCCAGATCATTCTCGCGGGTCATTTCGACAAACGAAAGTACCTCGCCATCATTCACTCCCCGCATCACAACGCAGTTGATTTTGAGCTTGATGCCCGCGCCGAGCCTGTTCATCTCCAAAATCCTTTCGATACTCTTTTGTACAGCATCAAAGCCTTTCCGACGAGTCATGATTTGGAATTGCCAAGGGTCCAACGTGTCCAGACTCAGGTTGACACCTGTGAGCCCAGCCTGGACCATACTGTCCAACTTTCTATGTAGAGATATGCCGTTTGTGGTGATGCAGAGCTCTTTCAGTCCATGTCTCCGCAGTGCCCCAATCTGTTGCGTCAACGGCAAAATATCCCGTCGAACGGTGGGTTCGCCACCCGTGAGCCGGATTTTGCTGACTCCTTGGGAAACAAAGGTGGATGACAGCATAATAATTTCGGGAGTGGTAAGCAGCTCTCGATTCGGTGACAATGGAACCCCTTCCTCCGGCATGCAATAGACGCAACGCAAATTGCATCGCTCTGTGATCGATATGCGCAAGTAATCATGCTGGCGATGAAAGGTGTCGGTCAAGAATTCCGAAAACGGTTTTGCGTTGCGAATCCGATCTCGGCGGGGAAGCGAGGTGGTAGTTTCCAGAGCAGCTGCCACCTCGGGGAGTTTTTCATGGGCTAAAGCTGAGGTTCCGAGCCGTCTTCGAGTTGAACTGGAACATATGAAACGGGGACATGTTGCACTACAGCGCCATGCACGTGGCACAGCGGTAAGTACTTTGCTCGCCGTGGCGTGCATCGAGGATCCCCTCACGACGCTCCTGGCGGAGAACATTGACGGCAGCTTGGGATGATATGAGACTGAGAGTGGCGCAACAACTCGGGCGTTCGTTGGGATAATTAGGCTCAAAAATTGGCCGCCTTTTCCATGCTGATGCTTTAGTTAGAAACACATGGAAATCAGTCCATCAGATCCAAACTTAGAGTTGATGGAGGACAAGACAGACAGATAGGGCGTAGATGTTGAGATTACTCAGCCGCGATTTCTAGCTACAAGTCCTCGTTGTTGTAATTGGTCGTCATCGCATCAAGATGTTGCCCGGAGGGTGGCGATAAGCGATAGCAAGTGGCCAATGACGCTAATCCCAACTGAGAAATCAAGCAAACACCACCTGAGCAACCAGATGTGTCCACCTACTAATATCTTGTGCCTCTCACTCGCACAAACACGCGCTATCCGTCGGTTCGGTTTGGCCAAACATTTGGCAACGGGAGCCTCTTCCCAAATGATGCTTGCCTGATTCCACGCAATTTCAAGCGCTAGGCGTTTTCTGCTTGCTTGCGTACCGCTTATGCATATACCGCCGGTGTGCATGCCGGCACTCCAATCGGGCTATCGGACAAGCGCCTCAACCCCTGGGCATAAGAAAAACATCCGGAAACCTCGCATTTCCCGGATCGACCATCCTCTACAGAACACGCAGACAAGCCTTTGCTGATTCTACGAGTCTCAGAGGCAAATATAGCCCCACAGGCTGCAGTGTGAGCTGCCGTTGCAACGGGCAGTCATAGGCAAACATGCGGGACACCGTACCGGCTCTGGCGCATCACTCCCGGCCCTTCAAATGTAAGGAGAAAGTGTCGAGGCTGGGATCCATATTGTCAATAACTAACCAGGTCCCATGAAGCTTCCTCGCATTGCAAGCCTAGTCCAGATGGCCTCCTCGTGGCAGTACTTAGCTCTCACTCCGGTATTCTCATTCGGTCAACCAAGACCTTGCAGACCGTCCATGTCGTGAAACTGGCTCCGGAGCTGACCGGGCCCATCGGAACTCTCATCTGGTCCCCGTCTTCGACCAGAATCCTCTTCTTTGCAACCGATCAGATCCAAGTGTCATCCGCTTGCGACTCGTCCTTCCATGCCGTCATCCGTAATCCTTCCGCACCTGTTGGGGGTAGACTGCCCCTGATTCAATTCGGCGCCACCGACATGGAGGTGTTGACATGTGCTCCATTCGGCTTGAAGCTTTGTATCTTCGATCTTGCCTCTTCTAGAGCAGTCGAGATCAGCAACCCCAAATTTTTCCAACCGTCATCAGCGTCTCGTGGCTTCTCAGTCCGCCCTGCGACGGGACATCTTGCAGTGCTGACAAGGGTGGGAGGCAAGGACATGATTAGCATACACCATCCTTCAACACGGCAGATCACAAAATCTTGGCAACCTGAGACTTTAGATGCTCAAGGGGTTCAATGGACTCCCGATGGTCAATGGATTATACTATGGGAATCTCCTGCACAAGGCAGGAAGCTGTTCATATACAGCTCAGGTGGACAGCATTATCGAACTCTAGACGCGTCCAGGTTGATACTGGATCCTAAAGATGAGCACGAGTCAGATATGCAACTAGGGATCAAGACTTGCCAGCTGAGCGGAACCTCGGAGCTGTGTGCAGTTGGAGACCACAGCCGGGGGGTTATAGTCCTACAAACAAAGATATGGCGCACAATAATGAGGCTGTGGCATCCCTGCGTCATCACACCAAGCGAGACACTTCAGGTATGCTGCTTTCATGCAAAACAAAGGGCCTGAGGTTCGTCTTTTCTAAAACCCTCCTAGTAGCTAACGCGGCTTTCACATTTAGGCATGGCAAGAACAGTTGGGCACTGGGGACCATGGGGACAATACCCGTGTTTTCTTGAGAGCAGATAAGGCTATCTCACCACAGGCTGTAGTAGACAGCACAACGACGGCCGGTGACGTTCGTTCGGGTTGTTCCTTGATATCATTCGATGCATCCTCGACACTTCTTGCTACAAGATTGGATGACTCCCCCTCCACAATATGGATCTGGGACCTGGCAGCGGGAGAATTGCGTGCAGCTCTCATGTTCCATTCTGCAGTCACTTGCGTCTGGCATCCAACCTCAAGAGAAGTGCTCCTGATATTGTGTCAAGAGGACGGGAAACAGAGCGTGTCGTACGTCTGGGACCCCTTATCACAGGGGCCGACATGGTTGAACGTCGAGCAGTACTTGCCCAAAGAGAGTACGACATCGAAAGTGCAAGTCAGCTGGCTGAACCGTGAGTCCGAGTCCGAGTCCCCAGGATTACTGGTGTCTGATACACGGCACTACGTGCTGTTGTCTCTCGCGGATATGGAACACGAGGCTAGTCCATGGGAGGCTGCAGCAGGAGAGCTTGAAGGGAATGATTCGTCTCTGGGGCGGGACGGGGTCGAGGTCATCGCCTCGGCAAGGCCAATAGTCATTGCGCAAGACGACGTATCAAAGCTTGACGATACGTTTTCGTTCAAGTACGCTTGAGACTGAAACAGCGGCCAATGAAATTGATGAAGATGGGAACCGGGTCGCAAGGTCGCTTATACTACAATGGAGCTTACGCATATGCACATTCACCCATAACCCAAAAAGAATGAGTTGGTTAGAGATGGGACAAGCAACAGCAAAATGATCGACTTACCAGGATCCGTCATATTAGTTGGTGGGGAACCCCTGGTCCCTGCAACTCCATAAGTTGGTTGCAGCGTGGCGTCGCATGCTAGACAAATTGCGCAAGGCAGACAGACGTCTGTGTGGATGCTCCCTTCGACTTACGTATAACACAAGTTAAGCGTTGATGTTTCCTCTTTCCTCACGCTTGCGACGATGCCACTTTACCAGCGAGGCACAGCCAGTCGACAGACTTCGACAGAAGAAGACCGGCTTCTCCTGGCCAGGGGCCACGCGAAGGGCCAAGGAGACGATAGAGCTGCTGACTGACTAACTGGCTGACTGACTGACTTGACCGGTCTGCACTGAACCCTGACCTTTTTTTTTTCACCGATCTTTTTCGGCCGTCGACCCGCCCGTGGTGTTTGTCCTCAAGCTTCAGCATCGAAAGTGACAGGTCGCGGCACATGGCTGGGCCACCCTTTGAAAGACCCAGAGCTTCTAGCAAGGCGAGTGAGTTGAGAGTATGTACTCCATATCCGTACAGGACAAGAGTCATCCGCAAGGAGGCGCGAGATCGAGGGGACCCGCAGCAGCAGCAACCAAAGCAGAGAGGGCAAAATTCGGGAAATATAGAAAGAGATGTCATTGATGGCAGGCGAGGAAAGCAAGCATAGACCAGCCATACGCCAGCCATACGCCAGCCATGTCACACTGTCCGTAAATTTTCCGGGCACTTAGTTGACTTGGCCTGCCTGGGCCGGGCCTTCGGTCAGCCACCGGTCGCTCAGCTCGCCAACAAACCGTTGAAAGGTCGGACCAATTTCTGCATATGTTTCTTTTCATCTTCCCCTGTCGTCTAACCGTTTGTCGTCCAACCGTTTGTCGTCCAACCGTTTGTCGTCCAACCGTTTGTCGTCTAACCGTTTGTGTGCGTGCTTGCGCCTGCATGCAGGCAGGCAACTGAGCTTTGGCTTTGGTACCAAGCGAGCCAGGTGCATAGGTGTTGGAAATGATGTGGCGGAAGGGTGCATGTATGATGTGAGCATCTACCATCCAGTCTTGCCTTCGTTTCCGAGTAACGATACGGACATGCCGTCTGCTGGTTTGTTCAGCAGCAGCATGGCATGGCATGTCCCTCCCTGTCATGACCGTATCGATTGAGCATCACGGCAAGCATGATGCTTATCAAAATTCAAGCCCCTTTCGTCTTTACGCCGACTCTGTCCACGATCAAGCAGAAAAAAGGAGAACAGGGACCGAGTTTTCAAACAAAAGCTGGTCTTTGGCATCGTTGACGTGGTGGCTCGGGGATTAGGAAACGCGCGCTGCCATCCTTGCCACCAAGTAATTGCTTTTCCCATGGAGCCCTGTTCGCTCCGGCACTTCTCTTCTCGTGCCACCTTTGGGACTTTTCTCATCACAAACTTGCCTTGCCCTGCTTCCAGTTTCTTCCCTCTTTTTGACTTCACGACAATATCAATCATTACTACTACATTGAACAGAAGCTTCATAACGAATGCCTCGTCTCGTCACACAGCGTCCGCCTTCGTTGTGTTGGAGGAGCTGTTCTTTCAGAGGGTCCCTCGCTGCTCGATCCAAACCCTTTTCCTCTCTCCCTCCACCGAGGTTCAAAGATCGCCGTTTCCCAGTTGAGTTTGGTTTCTTTGCACTATAATTCATTGGTACGAGATCGACACCACAGCCCTGGGGCAACATGACCCGTCAGGGAGGCTCGGAGAAGAAGGTCATCATGGCAGACGTAGAGCCGGGAGAGAAGACTGGTGTTTATTACATGCCCATATGCAATGTTCGTAGCCAACTGTCGACCGATTCTTTCTCTTTTTCTCTCTTTTTCTCTCTTTTTCTCTCTTTTTCTCTTCTTCCTTTCTCTTCTTCCTTTCTAAATAACCCACCCTTTCTTCCTCTATTACATCTCTGAACCAAAGACTGGGCGACCTAACAAATTTGGAACCTTTGACAGCTGCCCTTTGGCACATCGTGGCAGGACTTCAAGGACTGGCTCCGTGTTGATTGCGACGTGGACCACGTGGAACTATTCCAGTCGAGTACCTCGGGTTGGATTCGTCTTCGTGGAGAAGAAAACTTCAACAAAGCATGGAGTAAGTCTCTTCAGTGTCTCTCTCATGTCTACCCATTTCTAGATACTGTCTTGCCTGTGGCTTTCAAGGCTGCATTTTGGGTCCCAGAAATCTGGCCCATTTCATCCTCGCATGTAACACTGACCAAGACATTTTGTTTTCCCTTTGCCAAAAACAGCCCGCCTCAAAAAAGAGTACTTCAGAAATCGAGCCATCATTGCGTCTGATAAGAATAGAACCGATTCCATCAAGATCAAAGAACCTGTCGACTCAAGAGTGGCACAATTCAGTACATCTGTTCAACGGGAGCTGGCCGCCACCCAAGCACACAATTCCGATGCCATCCTGCCATCTTCGAGGAGTTGCATGCAAGAAGCTGTCTCACTCACCAGTCCCGTATGATCCGCCTTATAAGCTTTTTACATGTCTCGCCTTTGTCTCGGTCAATTTCTCATGGTTTGATTGCCATTCCTGGACGGTGTTTAGAGAGACTGCAACTAACAAGAACGTGGACCTCAACAGCTGAGCCCAGATCGCGAGTTTGGACGCCTCCCTACCTCAATCAGCTGTCCAGTAGGTCCAGTCGCAGTCGCAACAAGCATTGCCTATGGCGGAATCACGGTCCTGGATCCTTACACAACAGTACCAGAGGCCTACAATGCGCTGGCAGCTGCACGAAATCAAGCTCTTACCTATGCTCCAACCTTTGGCTACTACGAGCAACTTCCTCCAGATGCACCAGGCCTGATGCCAGCATCCCATTTCAGCAGCAGCTCGCCGTATGGAGCATCGCAACCCGCTGTCGATCCTCAATATGTCCCCTCACATCAACCGCATCCGTCCATCCCCTACCGAAGCGCCCCTTGCACGCCGCGGCGTATTCGTGCTGCACCCAAGCCAGCATCCTCCCACCAGGGTCTGGCGTACACTCCCGAGGCGGCATGCAAAGTAGTCATCACATCTATTCAGCACAAAGCACGACCAAGCGACGTCTCCAACTGGATCCGCCATCAGATAGGCGAATATTCGTCCGCCATTACGGGCATGGACATTCCCCTAGTGGAGCCCAAGGGTCGTATACGCGGCCACGCTCTCGTCACCCTCGCCAACTCGACCGCCGCAGAAGCCACAGTTCGAATTCTGGACCAAAAGCTGTTCCAAGGACGGGTCGTATCAACAAGATTAACAGCAGAAAGAAGCGCGGACGCCGAGCGAACCAAACCCCCAAAGGACGTACCATTCCCGCGACACCACCGTTCCGAGCAAGGCAAGTCCACCAGACACGCTACCGCTGTCGAGCAGGGAAAATCTCCCCGAAGAGGAGAGAAATTAAAGGTCCCAGAAACGAACTACAGAGACTCCCCCTCACCGCCTGCCTCGTACACTCATCAGAACGAGGAACAGAGATCCCAAGATTCGAGCAACGTCGCCGGTCCCGTCATAGCGCACGGATCGTCCACTCGCAAGATGGATAAATCTCCCTGCTCGTAAACACCTCCCCAACAAGCAATAAAAAGCCTACAATATCTAGATACCACGTCAATGAGCATGGTGGTGGTGGTGGTGAAAAAAAAAGAAGGGACAATATTTTTACTTTGTTTAGCCTCAAACAGGGGCCATTTGTCCACGAAAAATAATGACCGAATTGAGAACGAACAGCACTACATACAATTTGAAGAACAAGGTCAGAGCACACAAGCACACACCCGATGCACACGAAGCGAACGAATCGGCAATGTCTTTTTTTTTTTCGAAACTCTTTCATGTTTGAGTCCGGTGGGTGTACATTATGACATATAGCATTAGACTCGACAGTATAGATGTCTTGATATCAGGGAGTCTCACAAGATTAGCATGATGACTCATGCTTGGCCGTTCTTGGCATTCTCTTTTTATTATTATTCTGCAAGAACATGGTACAATCGAGATTGATGGCGGGGATGGCGAATAGGAGTGAAAACTTGTTCTTGACTGCGAGGACTTGCTCTCAATTTACCAACTTTCTAACAATACACATGATTTACTGCTCAGTCTGGCCAATATCGATGAGCGAGTGCATGGACAGTGACTGATACCCGATCAAACGTGCTCTTGCATTCTTCCAACTTCGTAACCACATTTCAGTACTGCTTCCATCATTCCATTCATCATCATTGCATCATCATCAATCCGCCCACCGCCACTCCACCATGCTTTACAGATGCTGCCTGGGATATGTACCACACCCACGGGTCGAACAAGACTGATTTTTTTTTTTTTTTGGGTGTGCTACCCGCTCGTGCCGTCCCGCAGCGGTGTTCATGTTTATCCGCCATCCTGCCATCTTGAGGATGCACCCGGAAATGTCCCGTCCGTCTTTTCCCATTTAAAAAAAAGCAGGCATCTCTCCGCACAACCTTCTCCCCGACTTTTGCTGGCCGGTCAGGTGCGTCCTGCAGTCCCCCGGGGGCGTTCACCTACCCTGCCCCGGCCCCGACGCTGTGCTACGAGCCGCCAAACTCCATCTTGAGGGTGATGCTAGGCTGACCGAGATTACTGGCGGATGAATCGTCCCCATTGTTGCCTGCTTGTTGTCCTGAGCGAATGACCTCTTCCAAAAAGGTTCTTTGACCGCTATTCAAAGCCCCCACTGTTGCTCTGAAGGCTTCTTGATCGGTGGATGCCAGCTCGAGCAATCTTGTGCTTGTCTCTTGATAGAGCTCCTCGCCTTCTCCCGCGGCGCGTGTCATCAGGGTTGGTATGACAAGGCCCATAGCAGCGGGCACACGACTCTTGGGGATGGTTCCGACATGTAGACAGAGAGTGTGGGCCACTAGGAAACGAGCTCGTTCAGGATCTTCAGGTTCTACGTTCGTGACAAAGGCTATCAGTCGGGGAAAGAGATGGCGAGCAATGCTTTGGTCTGAAGATGTAGGAGATGATTGGAGCAGGAGAGATCGTACACAATTGGCAGCGATCTTGGCAGTCTATACATTTGAAAGAGAGACGATTGGTCAGTTCGGTGATTTATGCATGCAGAGTAAATTTGCCGAGACATTGTGTCTTGGAGTGGAGGGGAGGGCGGGCTCTCTTACCATCCGATCATTGAGGCAGTCTAGGATTTCCTGAAGGTATCGAGCAACTAATGGGTGATTGGCAGGCAGCTGATTCTTGCCACTAGTGAACAAGATTGTTGTTGCCAGCAGACAATTCTTCACTCTAGTCAAGGACTGCGCGTCTTCTCGTTTTTGCGCATGCAAGTAGATGGAAAGAAAACGACGAAGGCAGCCTTGGATCTGAGCCTGGTGAGGCAGACCATCATCGTCTGTGCCATTACCAGATGATGCCATTGGCATGCTGGCAACAAAACGCTTCAGAATGACCAGCGACTGAGGAACCACCAGCTCCTGACAAGAAGGGGTGGAAAGGATGGTGGCAAAGATATGTATGATACATGCATGTAAGTCGGTCTTGATAATGGACGGAAACACTTCTGCAGCATCGACGAGAGCATCCAAAGAATTTCGAATGAGCATGATGGCTTCTTCATTCATTTGATGTCGAATTGGCTGATTGCCCTCTGAGATGTTCGGGAGAAGGCCGGATAGGACGAGCACAATGATGCGTGTCAGCTCGAAAAGTTGATCGATGTCTTCGGATAAATCTCCTTGGTCTTCAGATTGCCGTCTGGCGGAAGGGTGAGTCACGCAGAGCCCGCGGGCAATGTCAACAATGACACTTTGAATATCTAGCCCATCCGTCAACACTAGACGATCAAGCAAGTCCATGGTTTCGGCAAAAACATCGGGTCTGTAAATGGCGTGGCCCGAGACACTTGGGTGGAGTATCTTTTTGAGAGCCTGGAGAATGTCGAGCGCCTGCTCTCTTGTCGCCAGAGAATCGGTTTGACCTGGTCGAATGGCAAGAGCCTCAAAGGCCAGGCCGAAGAGCACGAAAAAGAAGGCCACGGGCTCATCTCGGTAGTTGATTGCAGAACTCTTGGACTTGCCGTTCGGTGCCCCTTCGTGAGCTTCCTTCCCGTCTAAAGCATCAAACACGAATTCGCTATCCTGCTCGATAAGGCTGGCGATTGCGTCGACTAGCTTAAGCCACGAGTCTTGGTAAAAACGGAGCAACGTTTCCCGATTCAAGGCTGCATAGATTGTGTCGAGACTGCCTGCAAGTGACGGAGGACCCAGGGTCATGGAAATATCGGGTTCAAATCGAAGACGGGCGAATTCCCGGAGAGACTCCAGCCAGAGGGGTGTGAGGGTTCCAATATGCGGTTTGAGAACTTCCATCAGGTATTTTTGCTCAGTACTTGCCACCTGGAGTTCTGCCCAAGCGGAGAAGACAGATATTTTGACCATCACTTGCGCGTTGCTACTCAACCCCTTCAGCTCTCCAATCCCTGCGTTTTCATTGTCCGCGGAGAAGTTTTCCAATGCCGTGACGAGAGTCTTCAGAATACGGCCCATTCTGTCCACATCTGTCACAATTCCTATTGATATGAAGCTTGCACACACATTGACGGCCTCGGACGCCAACTCTGGCGATGATTCAGCGGCAAATGCTGGAGTCAGCGCCGAACTGATCTGTGCTTGGTATTGCTCCAAGAGCATAGCCTCTTCAAAGTCGGGGTCGGGCGTTTTGCCAAACATCTTCAAAACTGCGCCTATTATCTTCAGCCCCCAAATACGCAATTCCAAGACGTTGGACGTGGAGGCTGAGAAAGCCATGCGTACTACATCAGCAACCTTGTTTTGTAAAGCCGTCTGCGCTGCAGACTCGCCGTTGGCAGCGACATCCTTGGCAATTACTGCAAAGACGTCGTTGATGCAACTGAAGGCGAACGTTCTTACTTGCCACCTCAGTGGTTCTGCTTCAGACGGCGCAGGGTTATCTTTGCTCTCATTAGTACCGGCGGTCGCAGCGGCGAAGCCCGCCACTTCTTCGTCTTGCAAATCTGGAACTCCACCAGTCTGTCGAGCATCATCTTGCGCCTCGGGTTTTGCTCGTGTCATTTTCAAAATCGCCTGGAATCGCTGCAGCCATTCCGTAGTTTCAGTGAGACAGGACTGATACATCCAGTTTCGCACAATGTTTCTGATGCCTTCATGGTCAGGAACGGTATCAAGGACCAACCAAAGTTGCTCTTCAAACCCATCTTTAGCTTCTCGCAGCACATCCTTTGGCTCTCGTTTCATTATGTTATGCAAGCCATCCACCGCTGCATCTCTCAATGTCGGATTGTCGGATTTGAGATATTTTTGAAGAAGTTGGACATATTCACCAAACTGCATCTGTCCAGGCGCATAGAGTGATAGGTGCTCAAGGCAAGCTAACGCCGCCTTCTCGACCAAGACATCATCCTCATCCTGGAAGTGATTCACAAGCGTGAAGATGAGATCTCTCGATTTATTAGCATCTTGCAGATCAGGCCCTAGCACATTTATCAACGAATCAACGCATTTCGCTATGGCGGCCGCTGTCGGGAGTTCCAGTTCAAGGTTCATCGAGATGGCAGATGGAATTTCAGCATGATGAGTCTCGGATACGTATAACTGAGCCAGCATTCCCAACGTGCTGGGAACATAACTAGCAAAGCTGAGCCCGGCGGCGTCAGAGGCTAGTGAAAGAGCTTCCAGGGCCCAGTAGTGAACAACAGGATGAGGGTCGTTGCAAAGAGACATGAGTACGCCCAAAATAGTCTTGAGATGATACCCAGCTGCCATGCCACCGACTTTGGTTTGAATAGCACCTAGGGCCATGGCGCACCCTGCTCTAGCGCTAGGCTCCCTGTTGCCCACAATAGTATCGACGAGGTACTTGATCTCTTGGTTGGTGAAAGCATTGCCGTATATGTTGCAAAGCCTTGCAACCGATGCATATCCCAAGCTTCGCACGTATTGATCCTGGTCCAAAACAAAATCTCGTACGATGTCCTGTAGTAGACGCTCGACAGCGAGATTTGCGACACTGCCTGATTGCGAGCGGGTTTCTTTGACAGCGACTTTCATGCTCGAAAGGATGGCAAGTGCCACATTGACGTTGATGGCAGCCCTGCGTCCAGCGTCTCTTTGTAAAAGACTGGCAGAAGCAAAAGTCTTGATTTGTTCTAGAACGCTCTCTTGGACCTTGGCCGGTGTGAGTGGAAACGCAAAGGCGAACAATTGAATTGCATTGTTGATGACCTCTGTAGCAGGCGGGTCGGGGAAAACGGAGAGATCATCAACCCGGCCTATGTATAGCACAGATGCATCATGCTCGAGACTACCACACACAGGTGACTTGAGGAGGTTATCGATACGGTCCTCGGGACTAAGAACTTCGATGTCGCCGTCGTTGGATGAGTCATGCTGACCAGGAAGCCTCTTCACATTAAATCCAGATACGAGGCCAGTGATGCCGAAGCCGGTGTTATCTCCGACCTCCCAGATTGAGTCGAAGGTACCGGCGGCGTTGGCGATCGATGCACTCAGCGAGCTCGGGGTGTAATTCTCCGGGTTTGCAAAAAGCGAAATGGCCAATGTCAACAGATTGGACTGCAAAAGTGCATCGCTTCCGCCAGCAGGACTCAAGTTGACCAACTTGATGTAACACTGAAGTACGCGGCGCTGAACCATCATGTCGAGATCATGAAGCTGAACAGCGGGTGTCAGTCTCTGGGATATATCTTCTGTAGTCTTCTTGGAAGGCAGCGTCTTTAAGAAGGCTGTTGTACTCTGGAGCATGGCGGCAATTCGTTTGGACACATCGGCCGTTAAAAGACGACTGTTAAACTCCAAGAACGACATGATGGATCCAAGAGCACATTCGCGCACATGAGTAAGAAATGAGGCCTCGAGCAGAGTTTTAGCTGACGTATTGTCCTTCGCGAGAGGCTTGGGTAGAGCGTTCTTCCAGAGTAGCAAGAGTTGAGAAAGGTGAATCTTGACAAAATTGGGACCGAGGGACATGAGACCCCCAATGAGGATCCAGGCCACCTGGATCTGAGTGCTGGAGATTCGTAGTTCGGCTTGACTGCTTGATTTCAACAAATTGGTGGCCATTGTAAGAACGCGACTATTTATATCAACGGAACCGTAGAGGGGTCGAGCAGGGCTGGTACTCAGTGTGGCTGCAAGCCCATGAGCAAACCCAAGACAACGTCGTGGGGAATTGCGGCCACCGCTGAGCAGTGACAGCTCCCGGGTGAGGCTGTTCATGCAAACGGACAGGCATGGAAGAAGTTGCTGTGGGCAGGCTAGTACAAATGTCTTCATGCAGAAAGAGGCGAAAACTTGCACTGAGTAGCTCGGATGTTGAAGGACCTGCAGCAACGCGTCGCGGCAAGACTCCGCAAACCTGTTTGACGCAGACCCAAGAGACGCGGTGAGAGAAGCGACAGCCCGTAGAGCAACGATCAAGGTCTGCTTAGAAGGTTCGGAACGCTCAGCAAGAGCTTGAGGGTAGTTTTTGAGGATATTGTTGACTAAAGATTCAGCAGCTGATATTTGACCGGATTCCCCCAGTATCTCGCGGTCAATAATATCATGGAGAACTGTGTCGACGATTCGTCTGCTCGCCAACAGTCGATAGCGGTTGTTAACAATAGTTGGATGCCCAAGAATATCCACGGATAAGATTTCCACGATTTGCAAGTACTTGGCTTGTACTGTGCGCTCTCCCAGGCGACGAAATAATTTCCCATAACAGACACCGATTGCAGCACGCATTCTGTTGGTCGTGGTTGGCTTGACGTACTGATTTGACAGTATCTTGAGCATGTCTGTGAGAGATAGAGCAAGGCCTTGCGTCCGCTTTCCGCTCGGCGCTGGACCAGCAGACTGTGGGGGTAGTTCGTCATCATCATCTTCGTTGATGTTCGAAATTGCAGGGTGTGTGGAGGTCCTCTTCGACTTAGGTTTTGTCTTCTTGCCCTTGAACGATTCAATACTTCCACTGGGGGAATATCCTTGAGCCAGAGCCTCCGCAAAGCAGTCCGCTGCAGCATGCCGGACAAGGGCAGAACTCGAGTCGACTGCCCTGAGAATGGCAGACTCCAGTTTATCAAGGTCAGCAGAGTTCCGAAAGTACAAGGTTCTTCTCAAAAGAGCTTTCAGACATCGACATGCCGATATCACCACCAAAGAGCCCTTATCGGACGCGGCATGATTCCGCCCCTGCTTCCAAATATCTCGACAAATGCCTTCGTCCATGCTCATTTCCACTTTTGTCACCATCTTGGCCATGGCCGCTAGCACAGCGGCACGCAGACCAGCATTGTTGGAAGCGGACTTGAGCAACTTGAGCAAGGAAGTACATGCTAGTTGATGCAGGCCGATGGCACTATCGCCAGCTGCAGCAAATACATCCCCTAGACAAGAGACTGCAGCATGCTTGGAACGAGTCTCACCATCTGACCTCGGTTTGCTTCCTGATATGATTGCGATCAAGTCGCTGATGGTCTCGAACAAAAGCTTCCGGTCTCCATTGCTAAATATATGGGCCAAGCACTCGCCAAGATTGTTCCGTACTACTCGTGATGGCGCAGGACTTGCGAGGTTGATGATCTGGAAGATTTGTTTCTTCAAGTAAAACTGCTGCGCCGTACAATCGTCGGCGCCAAGTCCCAGAACATGTCTTTTCAAGTCTGATACGAACGAGAGAAGGAAGAGTTCTTGCTGTTCAGTGAGCAAGGCTTGCAGCTTGGAAAGATCGAGCTCGGGGGTTGTAACGGTCGAAGTGGCCGCTGTTGAGGTTTCGGCTGTAGCTTGGGCAGCGGCTTGAGTGGGAGCTTGGGTGGTGGGAGACTGCTCACTTGAAGCTTCGGGTTCCGGATCGGTCGACATTGAAGAGGTCGCAGAGCCGTCCACTTCTGTGTATTTTTCTTGTGTCGAATGGCAAGCAGAGCAAGCTGCTCCCAAGTTGAGCTTGTCGTTCGTCAATGTAAGGGGGCGTGATGAAGGTAGTTAGTTGTGGAAAGGGTATAGAGGTGACCTCTTCCGTTTTAGGCCTAGCTACTACGGAGTACTCCCGTACACAATGTCACTTAGGAGTGGGGCCTCGCACTATTATAAAAGATAGCTAGCCTATTAGGAGGAGGAATGGCTTAGGTAATCAGAGTTGTAATTATTATGGAACCTTAGTAGCCAGCTCAAATAGTAATCAACCATTATCGTTACCCACTACTTTTGGACTTTTGGTCAGAGCTTCAGGGCAATCTCACGCTGCAGGTGCTATGGTTTACTGTGAGCAAGACAATATTTGCATGCACCCCGCGAGAATAAGTAAAAGGGTGAATGCTTCTAAAAGTTAGACTACTAAGTCACTACGCTAGGTATGGATTCACATGTCACGATTCTGTGGCCAAAACTGTTTCGGACACCCCATGGTGGCCGCATCTTCCTCCGCTGCTGCTTCCACTACATCATCTTCGTCAGCAACATCGACCCGCCTTCCTAATGGCAAGGCTGCCATTATCACAGGAGTACTTTTGGTCATCCTGAGTAATCAAATCTGTGTATAGGCATCACTACGCCGGAGCCAACCCAGCCCAACATTGTCTCTGACTGCGACAACTTCCATCTTGTGAAAGGAGATGATACCTGCAAAGGCATTGCTCAGACCAACGGTATTTCACTTGACGACTTTCTCAAATGGAATCCTCGAGTCGGTGGAGGTTGTGCTGAGTTGTGAAGGTCGACGCATATGCTTGTGTCGGTATCGTATCGCCACCACCTTCAATTTTGACGATGGTGACTTTGAGCGAGTGGAAGTTGTATGATGATGTTCTAAGTACACAGCTACAGTGGCAAGCCAGGCATCTTGCCCTACAACACAGGAATAGTTCTGTACGTCTACATACGTACAAAAGTTGTGCGACTGGCTGGAAACTTCTGTTAGTACATACGCATTTGGGGCCTTACGGGGGAGGCACCAAGAATATGAAAATATGAAAATATTCAGAGTATATGGAGATACCTCCTCCGTTTTAGGCCTAGTTACTGCTGCGCATTTAAAAAATCCGTTGCTGCGTGTCTACGCACTCGGATCTGTTGGAGCTTCCTCCCATTTATTAAAAAGCATATTTTGTTTCCCCCGGGGCAGTAAAGGGGCTTGTTTGTCAAGACAAAGCCCATCAAAGCTGTTACGGACAAGAAGTAGATGGGCAGAGAGATTGGCATTCTTCAAGCTCATCGCCATTTACTCGCCAAGTTTGTAACCCCCTACTCTATCATCGAGCCAGTGTCCCAAAGGCAGCTACGATTGACGAGACCTCTGTCGCGCCACAATCCGCTCGTACTCGGCCTTGACCTCCTCTCTATCGCGAGGCAACTTGTTGCATTCTTCGGGCTTGGGCCAAAAACCCTGTACTGAGAATCTGTTGTCGAGATTTGTGCCGAAATAGTACATGATCCCAATGGGAAACATGACATACATGCCAAACTGTGATACCAATTTTTCGGGTCAGATGGAAAAGGAACTCGCTGTCAACGATCGCGTAGCCGGAATCGTACCTTGAAAATTTCCAAGTTGAGACCACCCATTGCGACCGGTTCTGATTGGAAAGCAATTGAGAGAGAGGATATATCCTGTGCCGTCGCAAACTTGCAAATTGACATCTGGTGGCGAGGTCCAGGAATCTGCTGAGGTTGCAGGTTGCATGCGATGTACGGATTACGTAGCTGACCAAATGCTAGGCCGGAAACCAGCCCACTAAGCTGTCACTTGGTCGATACCCTCGTTACAGCGATATACTACTTGTTGCTATCCATGAATGATGGGACCGCTTCAACTACAAGTCGCAAATCGAGAGATAAGTCACGTTGATGAGCCCAGGTTTAACTTTTGTAGCAATCGGCTACCTGCATCTATCACTGCTGAAATTTTTTGGCCTTTTTGTTCTGGGGGGATTGCCGCTCGACTTTCGAATCGTTGCCTCATGAACCATGAAGCACCAACCAGACCCGGCCGCTCTAGATTTCCTGCAAACACATCAACAATCCCTGGGCCTAGACGAATTGGCCGATGGTTGCCCTTTCCGATATTATGTGTAGACTCCGTCCTAATAAACAAATGCTAACGCCTCAAGAATGCCGCTGGGTTCCCTCGTGTGCCCCTGAATTATTCCTTGTTCTCGACAAAGCGCTGTAAAACGCAAGACCAAATCCCGTAAATAATCAAAGACAAGAATGAGTAAAAAAGATATAAAGAGAAGAAGTGGCCATGAGAGACAAGACACTAATTCGTACACCAAATGGTTAGCTCACAATTGCCGAACTCCCGACGTTCTCGTACTTGCTTTCGCTGCTTCCATCATATCTTCTATCATAAGGCGCTCGCTGAAGCTCCTAGGAGCACTAGCAGCTAGTCTTTGGTCAATGGATGCCGGCGCAGTACTGGACTTGAAGTCGTCGGCTGGACTGCGATCATGCACGCTCCCAACGACGGGATTAACGGGTTCTGAGGAGTGGATCTCCTCCAGAAGATCAGGGTTTCGTATCACGGGCATTATGAGCGGCCGACCTTTGTAAGAACCGACAGTGCCGGTCTGAAATTTAGGCCTTGACGGAGTCGACTGCTCTTCGTCGTCATGCCCCATTTGCCTGGGAATCGCAACAGCCGGGGATGTTGCGTAGAGGCAAGCTGGCCGCACAGGGGCTGTTTTGATCTCATGATCTGAGTATTCCTCCTCTGGCTGTTCCGGTTCCTGTTCCGGTTCCTGTTCCGGTTCTACAGGTTTTTTCTCGAAGCCTCGCTTTGGCAACTCGAGGTAGTCTTCTTCAAAATGGAACATGTCATCGTCTCTCTCGTTCGCTGTTCGAAATGTCTGTGAAGCGACCTCATCGCGAGATTCTGTCATATCTGCCCTTTCAGAATTTGACGGCTCTGCACCGTGGTCACTATACTGAGATGAGGCAACTTTCTTATCGGAAAGCAATGAGGATAGCACCGCTGGCCCTCGGTTTGCAAGTGATAGCGGGGCTTTATGCTTGGCCATGGAAAGAATGTCTTCATCGTCGGTCGAGTCATCCTCTAGATTATTCACGTTGTGCGCCACGGTATTGGACACAGCACTCTTGAAGCGTATTTTAGTTTTGAGCGTGTTTGATGTCGGTTCTATTCCAGGTGAGGTGGCCGCAGCGCTTGATTTTGGCAAGACATCAGTATTCTCTGATTGGCGACTTTGCGCGAATTGGGACCCGTCTGTCGCAGAGTCTTCCGAGTCGGAGTTCACGACAGTCCATACAGTCCCATCTTCATCGAGAGGAGCCCTTGAGAGAGCACGTAGGGCATCGGATGATGATACTTTGCGTGAAGGTGCCTCTTCTTCCTCATCTTCCCCTGGATCGGTCGCGAGATTCGAAGTACAATCCGCCTCATTAGTTGCAGGTTCAGGTGATGAGATACGAGCGGCTATGAAAGCAGACTGCTGGGGAGATGAGGTTGGAAGCACTTCTTCGCCCATGAAATCAAATCGGACCCGCCTCGGGCTTTGTGGGATCTTGGAGATACTAGATGTTCGCCGCATGGCACTTCTAGGGGGTTTTGAGTCGCTCTTGTCTGAGGATATCGAGGATGTGGCGTCGTCCGCGGATTTGATGCTGACGGTTAAAGCGGATGAGACGGAGAGGTCTTGTTCTGGAGACTGGGCCGAGTCTTGGTCGGCATGCGGTTCAGGATGCGCACCGCGATTGGTGTGTTCGGTGCACATATTGGTGACGGTGTCTGCCTGCATGCAGCAGCCGCTGACTGCGCAGCAAAGCAGGCGGCAGGTTGTCGTTCGAGGCACTACACCGGCGGATATTTCAACACCAGGCAGATTAGGCGTCTAAAAGATGGTTCGTGAAATGGCGAAACGTTGGCAACACGAAGACTCATGGGATTGGAACCAAAGCTGTTCGCGTGGGCGACGTGGAAGGATCAGCGATTTCCGGAGACGGAAGGTGGTGGCGGGGTACTTTAGCTGCCTGCAGTTGGTGGGCTCTCCGCTTGAGCCTGTGCAGCCTGCAGCCTGTGCAGCCTGTGCAGCCTGTGAATGGAGTAATAGACCAGACGCTTCCGCCGCAACTGCAGATGCTCAGATAATGCCCCGAGAGGCGTGCCAGTCATCCATTTTAGCTGGTTTGCTCGACAGGAGGTCAGCCTTATCCAGGCCTGGTAGGTGGCATTCTGCACACGGGTTGACGGGCACTTCACTCCATCGTGTCTTGTCTGGTGGATGAGTCTGGTTGATTGCTGCCTGCCTGCCTGGCACTGCCAACGGTTGGTTTACATGGAGGGCACTGGGAGTATATGCAGTGCGGCGACCATGGCGCATGCATGATTCAGTGCCACGGCATCCTTCGCCATTCACCGGTTTCCGTCTTTTGCACAGATAGCAACCCCAAAAGCAGCTTATGTTGCCTTGCAGCTTCCTCACAACTTCCAGCCTCACCTCCACGCCAGGCACTTGCTGCCTCACAGCCAGGCCTGTTTCGTTGAGAAAAGTTCGGATCCGTACCTACCCTAGGTGAGCAAGCGAATCGTGCTCCATCGCCACGCAAATGAAGCTCTCGCCTCAGAAACAGTCCACGTGATGCCTGCACTGCCCCAGCCGCTCGAGATGCACCAATGGCAATGCAATGCAATGGACCACGTGCAACTGACTGAATACGGAGCCTACGGAGTAGAAACCCATACCATCATGCACAGAATGCATAAAATGCGGCTTTGTCCGGAAAAGGACAGATAAAGCTGTGATACTACCTGCAGCCTGTTACGAGAGAGCATGATAAGATGCAATGGCTCTATAACAACACTCCCTGGCTGCCGGTGGGTAGCAATTGCTTATCTGGATATCTCTGCAGGCATCTAGGCGCCTGACTTCTGTTTGCTAGGGTTTTGCGTGGTGGTTTTATGATGACTTTAAGGTTAGTGGGATAGTGGAGTTGATATTAAGAAGTTTCAGGTTTATATTGATTTATTGGGTTTGAATGCCCCCCCTAACGGTTATGGCCAACGCATCGGATTTGTGGTGATGAAGATCGGTATTACTACTTATACCTAGCCAGTGGGATTAGTTAACATGCATGTGAAGAAGAATTGCAGTAATTCCCGGTGTGACACGGGATGTGACCTAGCGTGGGGGAACAAGCTTTGAGGCTGCGGGGTGCTGCGAGGCCAGAGCAAAGGTTTGGCGATAAAAAGTTACAGGTTTATAGATTAGTCATCCTACATAAAAAAGAATTCTGTTAGGTTGGGAGTTTTGGAATATACGGAGTAACAGCTTTCGTGATTCCCGGAGGATCCACACCGCCTTCCTGATAGAGGCACCACCTGCGAAGCCACTTGGACCGCTACCAGGCATGCTCGAGCTTGGCGCGAAACAACACACAGCTCTCCGACATAAGCTGCCCGTCCATCATTTGCTAAGCAGGTTTATCTACTACCAGCCCACGTCGGAGTCACTTTCAGGTATCTAGAGGGTATACATCACATCCGACATGTCCACGATACCGCCATCGGCGCTACAGTCCGCGCAGCCGCCCACAGTCCCTCAGGGTTTCAATTCCAAGCAACCCGGCAAAGTCACTCTCTATCCCCTCTCGAACTATACTTTTGGCGTCAAGGAGACGCAGCCAGAAGAAGACCCTTCTGTCATCGCCCGTCTGAAACGTCTCGAGGAGCATTTCTCCGAACATGGCATGCGGCGCACGTGTGAGGGCATCCTCGTTTGTCATGAACACAACCACCCGCACATTCTGATGCTTCAAATCGCAAATGCATTTTTCAAGCTCCCTGGCGACTATCTTCGGCCAGAGGATGACGAAGAAGAAGGTTTCAAGCTCAGACTCGATGAGAGACTTGCCCCCGTGGGTCGCATCGGCGAGGGGGAGGAGGCTGGAGATTGGGAAATCGGCGAGTGTCTTGCTCAGTGGTGGAGGCCCAACTTTGAGACCTTCATGTATCCTTTTATTCCAGCACATGTCACAAGGCCCAAGGAATGCAAGAAGCTATACTTTATCCATTTGCCCAAAACGAGTAAGTCGGAAATACTTCCGTTGACAACTTGCCTCGTCATTTGCTAATGTGTTTCGCCTTGCAGAGGTGCTGAGTGTCCCGAAGAACATGAAACTGCTCGCCGTTCCGCTCTTCGAACTCTACGACAACACAGCTCGCTACGGACCACAACTTTCAGCTATTCCGCATCTTTTGAGTCGCTACAACTTTGAGTTTGTGAATGAGGACGGCAACGTAGTGGCTATGACACCGGGTGTTGGTCCACCAGATGGCTACGTGCCCAAGACCAAGGTTCTAGCCGGGGATGATACGGATATGAAGGAGGAGAATGGGACACTATAGCTACTAGGCAGGCTGAATTGGGATTAAAAAAAGAACAAAGCAACGCGACGGCGTTAGGCGCACATGGTGGACAGACATGTATAATAGACTCAGGAGCTCAAATGTTTTGCCGTACGCTGCTTGCATTTGGCACCATTTATTGATTCAATTCTCACAAAACACTCTCATGCCTTTTCTCCTTGAATGGTAGCCATGATACGGCGTTGGTGTTTGCTGGCACGGAACTCAAGATACCAAATGCCTTGCCAAGTTCCTGTAGCCTGAAGGTATGTCAGTCCCATAACGATTTTCAGCGTCTTTGACAGTGGGCTTTACGCACAAGCTTTCCATCTTTAATTGGTATGGTCACACTGGCTCCGACCAGAGCCGATTTGATGTGAGCCTGTAGATTAAGGTCAGCCCAGAAACTCACTTCGTATCCCATAACAGCAAGCTTCCACTCACAGGCATGTCATCTGGGCCTTCGGCACTGCATGCGAATTTTTTTTTTAGCAAATTTTCCGAAAAGAAGGGATTAGACGAGTCTTACTCATGTCGGTATAGAGCCTCGCCTTTGGGGCCTTCTGCGGGGGCAATTCGGTCCAGCGCATCACTCATATCCGCCCTAACATCCTCATCCCCTGAGCGCATGTTTTAGTTTGAAGTCACTCCAATGGGGCGTGGAACTGAAACGTGAAACAAGAGAGAGAGAGAGAGAAAAGGAACAGATAAACGACATATAAAAAAGCCAACTACTCAAAACCATCACCTACAGTTCTCATTCAAACTCAGGGCACAACTCGTATGTTGCATGAACAAATTCAATAATCCAACCTTGTAATTTCGAATCTCAGGAAGAGCCCCAACGACCTGATCAGTGATGAGGTAGGAGCCGCGAGACTTGGCGGGCAGGGTAAATTGTTTCTGGAACCACGTCATTGTGCCGGTGCCCGTATACCCTTCCGAGGGCGTGCGAAACAGGGGGAATATGTTGAAAGGTAGAGTCCAGATGCTATGGAAGAGACCCGGAAAGAAGGCGATGAAGAGAAGAAAGACGAGGACAAAAGTTGTGTTGGGGGACAGGCGCTGAGAAGAAGAGTGGTGAGGCATTCTTGTTGTTTCCAGCTTTTGGGTGGTGGGATGTACGACGATAAGGTGGGGCGTGGAGGAGCAAGAAGGTTGGGTCCTAATACCTGGTGGACAGACATGGTGTCTGGAGACGTTGATGTGCTTATTGCAACACGTCGGCACATGTCACTCTCAACAATCGTTTGTTCAGGATCGTTACTCCAGATATGGAAATGTGAGTGCTCTTTTTACCATTTCTGAAATGTCGTTGAATTCTGATGAACCAACTTCTGTGAGTATTGATCAGGTTTGGCTTGAGGTCCGGGTTCAAAGAAGCATGAACCACGTATGCGGAAACACTTCTCTGTGAAAACTTGTGACACAAATGTAGGAAAAGAGCAGATAAGAAGTTCACTCAGAGGTGTTGCTGGTACATTGAGCATGGTAGAGACGGGCACTCGTTATGATTCGGGACGTACGATTGGACCCTGGTGCTGACGCAGTCAATTCAACCGAGCAGCTACTCGACAAAGGACAACAAATGTACATAATTCCATGAACGCAAGGAAGGCAATTGACCCAATAGCCGTCTAATCGATGTGTGATCCTTCTATAATCTCGCATTGTCTGTTTGAACCACGTCTCCCGGTTCGTCTTCAACTACCAAGTGTGTGCAATCATGACAAGGGATACGATGTCTGGGGGAGAGATTCGAGGTGCTTTCGGTGGTGCTCGTTGGCCTGTTTCTTCGTTAGTCCTTCACCGGAAGAAATCATTCCAGTCAAGGGAAGTTGGAGGCATACATATGGAACTCCACAGTAGTTGCACGATGCGATTTCAGGCTTATCAGTGTTGATGAAGATTCGCGGGTGACCGGCGGGACCGCCACCTCCGTCGCAAGCCACGACACGATCATGTGTCCATCGAACACGCTCTTTGTGAATCATTTCGATTGCGGCTAATGGTTGGGGCTAGCCCACGGTCAGCGTCGATGGTTCAAGAGTCTTTTAGCTCGTAGTCATTCACCTGGAGATCGAAATCAGTCTGCTCAAATCGAGGACCAGTCATAGCTTTCGATCTAGGCTTCTGGCTTCGGGACCAAATGTCAGCCCGATTAGGCGCTTGATTGATTGGCTTGGTCTGCGCATCCTCGCTCAAGGCAGGAGTGGTTTCGGTTCGGGACCTGGCCGGCACGGCAGCCTCGAATTGGCGAGCGGTGGTTGTGAATGCGCGTCGGGAGACACGCATGTGGCACGCCAAAGTGCCAAAGGATCTCAATTGAGAGGACGCCATGTTTTACAGGTTGTTGATTATCGATCGTTGTCGTCGGCTTGGAATTCGCTGCCCACTTGGATCCCTCAGCGTGAGATTGGAGGAGATACCGCTGGAGGAGTTGTGGCAGCCGGAATAATTTGCTTCCGAAAGCTTTCAACAAAAAAAGTGCCTGACACGACCCACTACTTAAGTGTTGCATCATCACATCAAAGCTTCCGAAATACCAAGAAATTTCAAGTACCAGGCTTTGGCTGCGAGCGTCGACAAGCTTTGCCAAATTCACAGTGAATGTGTGTTTGAGTGACTTCTTCTTCCTATAACTTAGCGCCATACGCGGATACTGCCTTGGCCAACAACCCCAACTCTAGATCACCATGGCACCAGAAACACCCAAAGGAGTTTCGTCAAGGCTTCTGACGATGAAGTTTATGCAGCGCGCGGCAGCATCAACGTCATCTGCTGGATCGCCGGACTCAGATGCACCATCAGTGAAGAAAAGAAAACTTGGACAGTCGCCGGCGCCAGGTCGCATCGATCCCAACATCGACCAGCCTTTGATTCAAGCAGCACTCGACGATCAGGAAGCCACTCGTCAAGCCGCTTTGGAAAAACACTCTGCCGCCGATAGCCACTGGGTTCTGAAAACGAGACTTGACAAGCCCCAAAGTCAGAAGCAGTCGCGCCCGTTGAATATTGTCTATGTAGGGTACGGCGATGTTGACTCTGACGACAACAACGAGGACAGCTCTGCTGAAGGAAGGACATCTACCAAACCCTTGAAGCAAAATGGAGGTGTAAGCTGACACTTCCATATCATAAAAAGACAATTTTAGGGCTACGCACTAACAGTGTTGACAAGACAAAGGGACAAGAAACTTCTGATTCAACCGGCGAGTGGAGTCCCAGCTCCGCAGACGACGGTAGTAACACAAATCGCAAGCGCAAGGATAGACCTTCCGATGCTAACTCGAATACATCAAACAACTTTGATCGATCGCGCTCACAATCTCGGTCAAGAAGTGACAAGGAATCGATTCGGGCCAAAGAATTCCGAGACAAGCGTAAGAAGAAGGAGGTCCGCCTGAACAATCTCACTTCGATTTCTTCAGCCGGTGACGGGCAATTCGGAACCCAGAGTTCGCCTAATACGACCGCAATGAAGTGTTACAACTGCCAACAAACGGGCCACAAAGCATCGGACTGCTCGAAGAAGAACGCCCGAAACAGGTCATGAGCCGAAACTTGATGTTCGACTTACAATATTTACTTGATAATATCACGCCTGCCGAAGAATAGGTAGCACCAGCAAGTGTTAGTCTGTGTCAGTCTGTGTTGCTGCTGAAGTTGCGGAGTCGTACCATACTATTCTGGATTCGGCTATGAGATTTCTGAAAGAGCCATGGAGTCGCATTGACTTCTCCATATTTTTCATGTGTCTTCCGCATAGTTATGACCCGAGCATAAAGCAACGACTTGAAAGAAACAATCTTACTTCAACCTTTGACGGAACCGAAAAGCTGCGACAGGTTCCAGATGGCCTCGGATCGATGCAGTCGTCTTGGCGGGTTTAGGGTCAGGGCAATTATTGAATTGCATGACGTTTGCTTTTTGATCGACATGCCGAGCAGCATTGCAAGTCATGCACAAGCCTTGATTTGATGCTCTCTGGTGATGATTTCGTGGCCTCTTCACTGTTCATTGGCAAGCTTTCAAAACCAATACCCAAAGAGATGTACGCCGCAAATGCAATCGACTGCGACCGACAAGCCTGCTCATGGTAAGCGGGTGCAGTATTTGCATGAATCACTCTCACCATCAAACAAGTGGCTAAACCTAAAGCAAAGCAGACAATAGACAACCATTTTTTTGGGGGCTGCTTGGCTCCGTCACAACCACATGGAGACCAGCAATAGGATCGATCGATCACGAGAATAAACAAGCCTAGTTAGCCGAGCCTTTGGTGCCCGTAACTTTCGATAATGGACCACACGATGCGAGAACTCCTTCGTTTCGCGAGACCAAACCACAAAGTAAACTATCTTAATTGGCCATTTGCAAGCCTAAAAGGGTCTGTAGCCTCGCAGAGTCATCCTTGAGCACGATGGCCTTGTTTCAAGGTTCGCGTAGTCGAGCAAACAAAGGTCTGAATCTTTGGCCAAACCTAACCACGAACAAGGTTTCGGTGTGACAATGACAAACAAGAGACGCGGGTGCGGTCCATGACGGCATGAATATATCGAGAATAGCCCGTGGGGGCAGTTCAGCGCTATTTTATCACCTCTTTGAGGAGCCTTCCGACGCTTTTGTGTTCAAAATGCATGCAAACGTATTGACACTGAGTTTCCCAGCTTACTCACACTCGCACTCGAGTGAGGAAACCAACGTCAAATCAAATTCCCACCCTTGGACGAAGCCAGCTGGATAAGCATACCCTAATCCCACACATGTTCTGGAGTTTTTTTAAAAAAAATGAGTGCCGTTAGATCCGATCAGTTACCACCATGCGCGGTAGCGCTCGGGCGTGGCTAAAGTTATTGCCTTGCAGCATGTGCAAAACCTAGATCAATGTTGGGCGTGGTGTTGACAAAGGTAGGACTACGGCAACCGAAGACCCGCGGAGTTATCTGTTTCATTCGACCAAGCTACCTTTGAGAATTTGGAAACCAGTGATTGGATTGCATGTACACCCATGGATTATTTCAGAGGATTTCTCCCAGAACCATCACTTCAAAGTGACCGCTTTGTCCTTGGATAATTATAGAAGACTTCCAAGCGAATGTTGATGAAACCCAGTCCATCATGCTCACCGTCGAGAACTCGTCAAGCCCGGCTACGCTGTCGAGTCAGTCGATGGCTTGGTACACATGTGACCATTAAGGGCTACAGAAATATACACATCATCTGCATGGAGGTGTTGCATTCGTGATACTCAGTAAGGCCGGACAAACAGTTTCAAGCCCCGACTGCGACTTCACCGATGCATGTAGAGGCACACCCCAGATGAGGCAAGGGATTGCCGGTTGAAGTATGAAGAACTCCCGAGGCGGGACGGTAATGATTGATGGATGTCCCCACGGATGATATGTTATATGTCGTTTTCATCGCACTTGATGGCGCGGGTGACGTACCGGTAGCGCGAACAGGGTTGTTTGCGAGCTTGTGGTGTGCACGCGCCGTGCATCGTATGTACAGAGAGAGTACTTTTATGCTCTGGTATGTCAAGCCGTTGGCAGACTAATTACCTACCGCGTTCCACCGGACATGCATTCAATCAAGTTGGTGATGATGGTAAATTCCGTGCGTGACGGACGTGGGCCCAACACCGCTCTCATCTCAGCCGCATCTGCAAGGCCACATTTGCAAGGCCGCACCCACCTTGTTCCAGGCGGGCGGAACATGTGGCCCAGTGCTCCATTTATGTTGTACTCCGTAGTTTGGTAATCCGTACTCCGTAGTACAGCGTACAAAGCACAGAGTAGTACGCGCGTAGTTGGGTCAGGGTCCGGGGAGCAAGGATCAACTTGCAAGCACCAAGGCCAGAAGCCATGGCAAGAATTTTGCAAGAAGACATCTACATGTTGCACTGGTGGTTGATTCGTATACTGTTCATTCGAAACCGGGCGGGAGGACTTGGCCGAACAAGCTGCACCCGTCCAGAAAGTTGTCACGCACGCAAATACTTGGTTTGGATGGCAGGTTTGCGTTGACAGTGGACGGTGGAGGGTGTTGTCGCCAAAACACTTTCATCATGTTCTATTAATGTACGGATTACTGTGCGCTTATTACTCGGCTGTGTGCGACGGTGCAACTTGCAGCCAGCTCTGCTTGTTGTGCTTGCCGATCCAATGGCGACCCCTGGTTGCCATGCTCCTTCCCCCTCGCTGAACCCTGCGACAAAGTCCTGCTCCTGCTTCTTGATCCGTAGATGTCCTTATCTGGCTGCGTGGTCCCCTACCAGGTGCCAGGTACCAGGGCTTGACGCATCAACCTGCCCCATCTAATCTACATATCTACATATCCATCCCATTTCTGGCCATTTCTGGGAACTGCAGAACATTACAACACCAGCTTGGGACAAGGGTAACCCTAGCCATCTCTAATTTCTAATCGCTCCCCTTCGTTGCCCTTGAACAAGAACAAGGGACACAATCACTGTTCTGCTCTGTGCTGGGTACATTCATGAACAAGTCGTCTCAACAAGAGCTGTCTGTCTGCATCTCCTTTGCTGGCTCCTCACTCACCGCACCTGGCAGCACGTCCGTCTGCCTGCCACTTGTCGACGCCCAGTTCCAAGTCGGTGTGCGAGTCAGAGCCTGAGTGCATTTGTTCATCGCACTGTCAGACCTGTCAGTCTTGCCGGCCGGCATTACAACCCGCGCCCTAATACATCGTCATTCTCCTCACGCCTCCCACAGCGGCTACGGCCTCGGCCACGACGACAAAGGCAACGGCAACAGCACCGACAAGGACAAGGGCAAAGACAAGGACAAAGGCAAGAAAAGAAAAGGCAACGGCAACGATCCCACCCTCACTACGGATTACACCCGTCCTTGTCACCCTCTGAGCGAGACCCCCGTCCATTCAGACATTGGCGGTCGGCCCAGAGACGACGGGTCCCTTGCCAACTGCACCTCTTCCAACCGGCGGTTTTGCCAGCTAGTACGGACGTATATCACTTATATCAGCCAGCAAGCACCAAGCTTCTCCCTAGTTTCCCACTTCCTCCCTCGCTCCCTCCTCGCGTTACCAAACTGCCGGCACCACCTCCTCCGCCAAACCTAGATCGCCTCTCTGCATCGTCCTCAGCCGATGGGGCATCTCGTCCACTAGTGGCTTGCTACTACATGTACTTACTTATGACTACTGCTACACCTACACCATCGCACAGACCCATCGACCACTGGTGTACGCCCGCACGCGCGCAGCCACTACTTTGACCCCACCAGCAACTTGACGGACCGGCTGTCCTCCGGCACCGAGTTGCGAATTCACATTCCTTCCCACCGCCGGCCAGGACCCTTTCTTCAATCCCTCCTCTGCGTCTTGCATCACGTCTTGCATCACGTCTTGCATCCCATTTTCTGTGGCCTGGGACTCGTCGCAACTATACTATGCCTCCCGCGCAGCTCTCGGGCATGGAGACCGGCCGTCATGCGCCGGTCGTGCTCTTGACCAATTCCCTCGAGAAACCGTCCCTCGATGACCGTGATTACCGCGTTGTCCGCCTTGAGAACGATTTGGAGGCCTTGCTGGTCCACGATCCCGAGACTGACAAGGCTAGTGCCGCCCTTGATGTCAATGTCGGAAACTTCAGCGACGAAGATGGAATGCCAGGCATGGCCCATGCTGTGGAGCATGTAAGTTGATGAACCCATCCGGGTCCTCATGCCCACCGTATTGTATGTACCCATTGACTGATGTGCCATCTTCATGAATATAGCTTCTTTTCATGGGCACCAAGAAGTTTCCTGTTGAGAATGAGTACAGCCAATACTTGTCGGCCAACTCTGGTAGCTCCAATGCGTACACCGCCTCTACCTCTACTAATTACTACTTTGAAGTCGCGGCTAAACCTGCCAATGATGAAAACCCTTCAGATGCTAATCCCTCACCGCTCCGTGGAGCCCTGGACCGCTTCGCACAGTTTTTTATTGAGCCGTTGTTCCTCCCGAGCACGTTGGACAGGGAGCTTCGCGCCGTGGACTCGGAGAATAAGAAGAATCTGCAGAACGACACATGGCGCCTGCACCAGCTGGAAAAGTCTCTGTCCAACCCCAAGCACCCGTACTGTCACTTTTCCACGGGCAATCTGGAGGTCCTCAAGACATTGCCGGAATCGCAAGGCATCAACGTTCGCGAAAAGTTTATCGAGTTTCATGACAAGCACTACTCCGCCAACCGGATGAAGCTGGTTGTCCTCGGCCGCGAGTCCTTGGATGTATTACAAAAGTGGGTTGTCGAGCTGTTCTCGGGTATTGAAAACAAGAATCTGCCGCCAAACAGATGGACGGATGAGGAGCCATTCCGTGAGGCCGACCTCGGCACACAGTGCTTCGCTAAACCTGTCATGGACTCGAGAGAGCTGAACCTCATCTTTCCCTTCATCGATGAGGAGGCGCTTTACGAATCCCAGCCGAGCAGATATATTAGCCATCTGATCGGCCATGAAGGCCCCGGGAGCATCATGTCATATGTGAAGAGCAAGGGTTGGGCTAATAGCCTTTCCGCCGGCGCATATCCCGTCTGCCCTGGAACGCCTGGCATCTTTGACGTTCAAGTCAGGTTGACTGAGGAGGTTTGTGTTCTGCCTCACCTCCAACAAGACCTTGGGCAACCGCTAACCTCAATCGCAGGGTCTGAAACATTATCCAGAAATTGCCAAAATCTTTTTTCAATACGTCGCGATGCTGCGAGAGTCGCCCCCACAAGAATGGATATTCGAGGAGCAGAAGGGCATGGCTGACGTGGACTTCAAGTTCCGACAAAAAACCCCAGCAAGTCGTTTCACCAGCCGAACCAGCTCCGTGATGCAGAAGCCCCTACCCCGCGAGTGGCTGCTCAGCGGGCATAGCCGGCTGCGAACGTTTGACGCCTCGGCCATTGCCAGGGCTTTGGACAAGGTGCGACCAGAAAATCTCAGGATGACTATTGTCTCCCGTAGCTTCCCAGGCAATTGGGATAAGAAGGAGAAGTGGTACGGGACTGAGTACCGATTCCAGAGGATCCCTGAGGAGCTCATGACGGAGCTGAAAGCAGCCGTTCGAATGTCCAAGGCCGATCGGCTCCCAGACCTCCATCTGCCTCACAAGAACAACTTCATCCCTAATAAGCTTGAGGTCGAGAAGAAGGAGGTTGCGCAGCCTGCTTTGGCCCCGCGTGTCTTGCGCAACGACCACGGTGCTCGCACTTGGTGGAAAAAGGACGACACCTTCTGGGTCCCCAAAGCCAATGTCATCGTCAGCTTGAAGAATCCCATCATTTTTGCTTCCGCCGAGAACAGCGTCAAGGCGAGGCTCTTTACCGAGCTCGTCCGAGATGCGCTTGAGGAGTATTCTTATGATGCGGAGCTTGCGGGTCTCCAATACACGGTAACCCTGGATTCGCGAGGCTTATTCCTAGACATCTCTGGGTACAATGACAAACTGCCCGTCTTGCTAGAGCAAGTCGCTGTCACTATCCGAGACCTCAGCATCAAGAACGATCGATTCGATATCGTCAAGGAACGGCTCACACGGGGCTACGACAACTGGCAGCTCCAGTCATCATACCAGCAAGTCGGCGACTACTTGTCGTGGCTCAACTCAGAGCGAGTCTATGTTGTGGAAGAGATGGCAGCAGAGCTCCAGAACATTACCGCAGAAGCTGTTGGCCTATTCCACAAGCAGATGCTGGCCCAGCTGTACATTGAGGTGTATGCACATGGTAACATGTATAGGGGCGATGCCCTCAAGGTAACAGACATGGTCGAGTCCACGTTGAAGCCTCGCATTTTGCCTCGGTCTCAGTGGCCCATCATCAGATCTCTCATACTTCCCCGTGGCTCCAATTTTGTATACAAGAAAGACCTCAGAGATCCCGCGAATGTCAACCACTGCATCGAATCTTGGTTCTACGTCGGCGATCGAAGTGATCGTCAGGTTCGAGCCAAAACTCTTCTCGTCGACCAGATGATTCACGAACCTGCTTTCGATCAGCTTAGAACGAAGGAGCAACTTGGATACATTGTATTCTCAGGCTTGCGCAACTTTGCGACCACCTGCGGCCTTCGGTTCCTGGTTCAGAGCGAAAAGTCGCCCGAGTACCTCGATCGACGCATCGAGGCTTTTTTGACACAATTTGGCAACATGCTGGACAAGATGAGTGAATCCGAATTCGAAGGCCATAAGCGAAGTCTCATTATCAGACGACTCGAGAAGCTGCGAAATCTTGACCAGGAATCCTCACTTCACTGGGCTCAAATTTCCACCGAGTTTTATGACTTTGAACAAGGTTAGTCAAGTTCCTCCCCTCTCTTTGATATTCACCGCATCTAGCATATGGATGTTTATAGAAGGACCTCCAAGTCCCTTGACCTGTGACTAACTATTGGACAACAGCCCAACAAGACGCAGCCCACGTCAAGAATCTCACCAAGGCAGAAATGAAGGAGTTTTTCGACACCTACTTCAGCCCCTCCTCGTCCACTCGCGCGCGAATCTCGGTTCACCTCAAGGCCCGTGGTGCAGGCGAGCTCGACACCAAAATCATCAATATCTTGGAAGAGCATGGGTTGAAGAATGTACCGCAAGAGAAACGACAGAGCATTGACCTACTTCGGGGCTACTTGGAGAGCGAGAACCCTCTTGCCTCTGATAAGTCAAAGGAAGTTCTCGAGGACATCAAGAAAATCGGGCTAAGCCAGGCTACGCACAGTGAGGTGGCCGATGGATCGACCAGTGGCGTTTCTGCTGTTGACACAGCCCAAGAGATCACAGACGTGCGCCAATACAAGGCCGGTCTCCTGGCCAGTTCTGGTGCTCGGCCCGTCAAGGAGATTAGCGAGTTCGAAGAATCAGACGCCAAATTGTGAAGGCGGCTTTTACACAAAATACAACAGACGGGGAAACAAATTTCGAAGAAAACAATTCTCCAACAAAGCAAAGAACATCTGGGACAGACGAACAGGGGATGGAAATAATCTCATGAATATATTAGATGTGCCGTGGGTGCGATTTGTTCAGTGTCGACGTGTACAGGACCAGAGTGCTTGCGGGAGAAGAGCTGTGTATGGACAGACAACACCGGCGACGGCAACAAGAACCAGGAGGTTCGTTCGCAGAAGGCTCTGCTATACTGGATAAACATGGTGAATGCTAGACTTACTTTGTGGGACTCGGCAATGAGTCGTGCGTTTTGCATGATGAAGTAGCTGGCGTATAGTGAGTGCAGTGCTAGTTGAATAGAAAAGCGTCATGGTCCGGTCCAACAGGGCTTTGGAACACGTATAGAGCAATGAATGCATTGTTGTTACTCATTCACCTAGCTGTGATGAATCCGCACGAGCCGACTTGAGTTCAGGACTGACTTTTAGAAAAACGCCGGAGAGTGTCAGGGCCAGCCAACCAATAAGGCCGGCCCCGCTACTGTGCAGTGGGGGAAAACGTTCAGGAGACAACAGCCTGCGTGAGTAATGAGACGTCAACTGCGTTCTCATGTCACGTCATGTTTGCGACGCAGGTACAGATACAGAGAGTCAAAGGACCCAAGTGCTTCTTCATTCACCTGCGAGTGGACAGGGCGGCCCACAAGGCGATTCTCACACCCTGGGGGTTTTTATTTCATTTTATTTCAATTTTTTTTTAATTTTTTTTTTAATTTTTTTTTTTTTTAATTTTTTTCCGTTTTTTCAAGTTGTCGACCCTTCTTCTCTCCCTTCTGCCAGACGAGTCCAGCCCTGTCACCCCCTGTGCACCGGGCCTACGGACCCGCACCATTCATTACGTTGCACCCGCCCTCTTGTCCTTGTTGGGTGGCATGCCGTTGGTCTGATCCAATCGGCGATTCCTTCTGTTCTTACAGTTCTTACTCTTGTTTGCCCACGAACACTGCCAAAATTCACCCCGGGCTGTTCACTGATGCTTGAGGCTTCTCCATCACGTCTTCACCTACGACACTTGACGTCTTTCTCCGCCGCGATTATCCATCAGCCTCTGCTTCCGAGCTGCCCGCGCAGCTCACTGTCAAGACGTCTTCCTCAAAGAAGAGAAAGCTTGCCCGCCCGCCACCCTCGACCAAGGAAGATTTGAAATCCACCAGCTCACCCTCTCCCGACTCCGTTCTGCCCTCGTGCGAGCCCGACGACGATCCTCTTCTCTCCTTCGCCGCCGAATCCTTCGATTCTGGACTCGATCGCGACGCCTCTGCCCCTCGTTACTTACGCCCGGATTCACTGCCCGCTTCGAGCCTGCCCCCGCGCTTGCAAACCCACGCCGCCCTCGTCTCCTCCGACTGCGCTTCATCTGTTGCCTCTTCACCCTGCGCCTCGGCTTACGCTGAGCTGTCTCTCGACAGTGATCAAGGAGGAGACGAGACTGGCTCTGCTAGATTCGCAGGCAGAAGCCAGTCACCCTTTTCTGTCTCAAGAAGGGCCATTATGAACGGCGATGCTGAGCTGCCCCATCGGTCTTCCTCGCCACTGAAAAGAACAGCTTCAAGTATGGACTCTGGCGGAGCTCCCAGCAAGAATGGCAGTGCAGTGGAGACGGACAGCTCCCACAGCGGTCAAGAGACGGATGTTTCGTCAAGCCAGCTTCCTAGGGCCATGAGTCTCGATGCTCCCGATCTGAATGGGCAGGAAGTGCTCTTGTCTCAACGTAAGATGATTCTACCGATGAGTTCAGAGTGAGGGACCGCACCAAGAATATGTAAGCGAGTGACTGACAGTAGCAATGTAGCACCTCCTCCGTTGTTGGAACAAGTAAAGATGATCAAAAGGTTGCTTGAAGCGTTCGCTGATGCACCAGTGGAGGAAGGCAGCGTGGCCTACCTTGTGTCAAGGACCTGGGTTGATAGGGCTCTTGCTCTGCAAACTGGGTCCAAATTTGAGACAACAGACTCGGAGGGCTCTCGTCCGTTGGGCCCAGTCGACAATTCAGACATTGTGCAAGAGGTAATACAAGACTCGAGCGGCAAGCATTTCGTACGCCTTGTCCCCGGGACTGGGCTCGAGTCATTTGAACTATTTCCCGAAGATGCATGGAAGTTAATCATGGACTGGTACGGCATCAAAGAGGATCAGGAACCCATTGCCCGCACAGCCGTCAACACGGCCGATAGCAAACAGGCACCCGCCAATATTCTTTACGAATTTCACCCGCCAGTCTTCCATGTTCACCGACTTTGGTCAGATGTCAGCACCATACCCATTGAACAGTCCCTCAAGGCTAAGAACCCACCCCCTTTGGTCCTGGTTAGAAGCTCGACTGCACATGCCCAAACTTTTTTGAGGGAAATCAAGACGCTTGCTGGAATAAACCTGGAACGCAAGGTGCGCCTTTTTACCGTCCCAGCTACGGTACAGGTGACAAAGCAAGAGCCCGATTCTTCATCTGCTCTCACGCCCCCGGACTCTCCAGGGCGAGCACAAGGCGAAGCAGCGAGCCGGCCCATCTGGCCGACTTTGTTGGTCGATATTGCCTCCTTCTCGCAGGTTCGCGATTCAAAAGCCTCTGTGCCGCTAATCGACTGCACTGCGAATGAAAAATTCAATGGTCAGTCCACTCTACGACATTATGATTTGACGACTGATCAGACCTTGGTGTTGGACGAGGTAATCGGGAATGCCTTCGTCAGTAACTATACGGGCCGCCTAAAAACCGAGAAGGCTGGGCCACCCCGTCTTGCCGTCAGCGCAATGTCTTCCAAGACCAACAGCAATCGAAGTAGTCCAACACCCGATGGTCTCGTGACACGTGGCCGGGTGCAGAAGAAGCGCCACGGCAAGAGTGCCGGCGCTGTCGGACTTCACAATCTTGGCAACACATGTTATATGAACTCTGCGCTCCAATGTGTTCGGAGTGTTGAAGAACTCACCAAGTACTTCTTGACCGAGTCTCATATCAAGGAGATTAACAAGACAAATGTGCTCGGATTCGAGGGCAGGGTAGCGAGTGCCTATGGTGGTCTTCTGCGCGAGATCTACGAAGAAAGCCGCGGCTCCGTCAGCCCCCGAGACTTCAAGGCGACTGTTGGCCGCTGTCGCTCTACCTTTTCAGGATGGAGCCAGCAAGACTCTCAGGAGTTCTTGGGGTTCCTACTGGACGCTCTCCAAGAGGATTTAAGCAGGGTCAAGAAGAAGCCATACATTGAAAAGCCTGATTCTACTGACGACATGATCAATAATCCGGCGGCCATCAAAGAGATGGCTGACGAGGTATGGGATATTACCTGTCGCAGAGACGATTCAGTCATTGCAGACCTCTTCACTGGTCTATACAAATCCACATTGAAGTGCCCCGAGTGTGGCAAGATCAGTATCACTTTTGATCCCTTCAACAACCTGACCCTTCCACTGCCGCTGGAAAATATGTGGTCGAGGTCCGTCAAGTTTTTCCCTCTCAATGACGTTCCCGTCAAGATCGAGGTGGAGTTATCAAAGCACAGCTCAATCGAGTCGCTCAAGCAGTTCCTTTCTGATAAAACTGGTGTGCCTGTTGAGCGACTCATGGGTGCAGAAGAGTTCAAGGATAAATTTTTCAAAATCTATGACAACAATCAAGATGTCTCGGAAGAAATCCAGAACTCCGATACACCGACGATCCACGAGTTGGAAACAGTTCCTACAAACTGGCCCAGCAAGAGACGCCAAAGGAAATTTCGATCCATGTTGGATATTGACACTCCGCCAGAGTCAGCTGAATGGGATGAAGAAGAATGCGACAACATGGTGGTGCCAGTTCTGCATCGAAGACCGCAAGTCGTGGGTCGCGGAGCCGAAGGCGTATCTCCGCCACACTTTATCACCTTGACGAGGGAGGAGGCTTCCAATTATGAGGCCATACAGCGCAAAATTCTGCAAAAGGTTGCTACATTTTCCACGTGGTCGAAGTTCAAGGATGTGCAGGAATCGGACGCCTCTGATGGCATCGATGGAGACATGGTTGTTACTAGTGCGTCAGACGCCGATTCTTCGGGTGACAGTAAGATTGCCGCGCAGTCCGTCGAAGGCGAGGATGACATGATTGATATCACCATGAAAGAAGCGGCCGAACATGACGCCAGCCCTTCCCCGCAAGCGGTTAAGATTCTGAAGCACTTCAACACGGAGGCACCAAAGTGGACCAACCCTAACGTGTTCTTGAACTCGGAGTTGCAGAACCTCTTTGAGCTGTGCTACTTCAAAAGCGATTCCGACGGTCCTGTGCCCACCGGATGGTCGGGTGTCGACAACACAAGAACCCTGCCCAAGCTCGCTGACCGCATTCCCGAGCCTAGCGTCAAGGATGGAGATGAGGGGAGCCCAGAGGGCTCCAACAGTACGGGCTCCGGGAACGAAGAGAGCGGCGATGAGGCAGAGGCAGAGGAGGAGCAAGCTGCAACAGAGTCGTCACACACAAGAATGATGGAGGAGTCCAGTGAAGAGGACCCAGAACCTGTCGTCAAGGTATGAATTGCCCTTGTTCTCCTGCTCCTCTTTCCTCCCCTTTTGGCATCCCCTTTTCCCGCTTTGCTGCAAATGCCAGATTGCTTACGATGCACCTAGTTCCACGGTCGAGCCGGTAAAAATGCCACCAAGTTCGGTGCTGGCGGCCGCAAAAAGTCTAAAGGTCACAGACCACATGTGAAGAAGGCGGCCCAGCGACGTGAGAAACAATCCCGAACAAGCAAACTCGCGCAGAGAGCGGTTGCGGTAGCTCCCCAGCCCATGCCGCCCGCCGTCGCTGACGGGGGACCATTGATCCGGCTATTTGAGGGCATTGTCGTTGACTGGAGCGAAGACGCATGGGACACGGTGTTTGGAAACAGCACTAAGAAATCTGACGCAGCACAGGGAGGCCGGACGTTTGTGGACCTGGAAACCCTGCACGATCCTGCGTTGAAGATTGTCCAACGTCGACGAGTCACACGACGCACTCGTGGCATCACACTTGAGGAATGCCTCGACGAGTTTGAGCGTGCAGAGATCCTCTCCGAACAAGACATGTGGTATTGTCCTCGATGCAAAGAGCACAGAAGAGCCAGCAAAATATTTGACCTGTGGAAGACCCCGGACATTTTGGTGGTTCATCTCAAACGCTTCAGCAGCTCTGGGTGGCGTCGCGACAAGCTGGATGTTCTTGTTGACTTCCCTGTTGAAGGCCTCGATCTTACTTCAAGAGTCATTCAGAAGGAGGACGGCAAGGCCGAGATCTACGACTTGATTGCCGTGGATGATCATTACGGTGGTCTAGGAGGCGGACATTACACAGCATACGCCCGGAACTTTGTTGATGGGCGATGGTACAACTACAATGGTACGTTTGTTCACTTGAAACTTGCACATTCATCGTTGAGAAGCCTTCTAATTTTTGATCTTCAGACTCCTCAGTGCACGTAGTATCAGACCCTACGTCAGCCATTACTAGTGCCGCATATTTGCTTTTTTACCGTCGCAGGAGCAGTGGGCCTCTCGGTGGTCCGAGATACAAGGAAATGTTTGAAAAGTTTGACACTGAGCACTCGGACAACGAGGCAAACGAGTCTGGCGATGAGAATGCCGCGCAGCAGCGTTCGACCAGGACGACTGTGACATCATTGCGAGGGCTGGGTGGTGAAGATGAGGATGGGGAGGAAGATGACGGACTTTCCGCATACAACAGCAGTACCATCCGTCGTAGCATTGAGGATGATGGCAATTGTCAGACCGCGGGATCCAAGCCGTTGGACATGACTCAGGCCTGGAGCTTCACCAATCTGGAGGACGACCCCAGGCCTGGGTCTGGCTCTGGCGAAGCAGATTGCGGTAGCGACGATGCACAGTTTGATTCGTCGGGAGACGATCGGAGTCGAGCTCTGTCGGAACAAGACACGGACATGGCATCAGCAGGCCCATTTGAGGGCAGCACATCGTGGGACAACCAGGGCGTGCTTTCCGTGCCGGCAGACGGAACGAAAGATGGCCCCTCAGACCCAGTAACTGAGATTCACCTCGAGGGAGACAAGACGGCACGAAGCGACTGAGCGCTGTCCACGACATATGATTGATGTGATAGGGCGCTTTAAAGAGAGGCACGTAAAGACGCGGGTTGTCTTTGTTTTGTGTGCAATGAGAGCTCAACGCAGGGGAAATTATGATTCCCCCGTGTTGGTAGACATTATGGGAAGAAAAGATGTACGTACATTCACGAAGGGGCGTTGCAAGGGAGATGATAAATGCATGCATACTCCGTAGAGAACTGGCGCTCTGGGGGAGGGGACGCCCCGTGTCCAATTCAAATCAGCCGATTTGCGAAGAGGAAAGAGAATGAAAGAGAAACGCTCCGGTGGGGTAAACGCGATATCTCCCCCCTTCCCAGCTCCCTCGACACGGCAAACAAAGCGGAGGAGAATCTCCCGAGATCATGTCCGCCTGCCTCGGTTCGGACACGGGTCAATAAGAGCGAGACACGCAGTGTACATGATTACCACTCGTGGAGGCGCTAATCCCACGTGGAAATATAAAAGTCGAGACATGAGCGAAGCAGAATGTATCTGATGCCATGTGCAGAATTAGATTAACCGACTGAACATTGCCTTTTTTTTTTTTTTTCCTGATTGGGTTGGCCATTGGATGCGTGCATGTAAGCAGTCT
The DNA here is from genome assembly GCA_023658475.1 of Epichloe elymi. Lineage (NCBI taxonomy): Eukaryota > Fungi > Ascomycota > Sordariomycetes > Hypocreales > Clavicipitaceae > Epichloe > Epichloe elymi. Next base: position 1,845,614 of record CP098273.1, on the reverse strand, counting down.
GGTGTTGTTGGTCGCAGCCACTTGAAATTTGGACGCACACGCACGCGCCCGCGCACACATGCACAAGTCGTTCGATGATTTGTTCTGGAAGAAATGCAATCCAGGAGGCGGAACATGGGTCCCTGGTTCCCCGCGCCCAGAATGTGCCTGCGACCAGGGATCCCGTCTGATCACTTTTCAAACCTGTGCCAAGCAAGTTTTACCTGCCAGACGATTTCATCACTGCCCTGCCCTGCCAGCAGAGAGGTGCATGACAGCCAGGCAGGAAACATGGAAGCAGCAGAACGAGGCAAGGGTGAAGGCGCGGTGGCGTGTGGTGGCGTGTTGGTGTGATGGGATTTGCTACTCCGTACGGACCGTAAGTCCGTACATTTTGAGCCGGACAGCCACGACAGCCATGACAACCAACGCTCGTCCCTCCAGGTCGACGCCTCCTTCCCAATCCAACGCCAGCCCACGCCAGCCCACACGGGTACGTTGTCTACTCATTAATTGGCAAGTGCCGCCCCGGATTTGGCCTGGGCTTGCTTCCTCCCGGACTCCTTCTCGTCGCACGGAGTGTACTCACTACTGACTAATCCGTTCTGACTGGCAGCTGCATCGTCGCCCCTCTCTTGCCTGTTCTGCACGCCCATCTGCATGCCCATCTGCATGCCCATCGCATCGCATCGCATCGCACCGCACCGCATCGCATCGCATCGCATCGCATTGCGTACATTCGTAGTCCTATCTCACTCGTCCTGCCTTGTCCAGTCACCCAGCCCAGTCCAAGTCGACGGGTGGGCTGCAGAGGAGGTACCGTTTTCATGTCCCGCCTCTGGAACTGACGCTGTTTGGTTGGACTTCTTCCCTCCCTTCTAGAAAGAAATTCCAGTCCATTCGAACAAGGTCGGTCGGGCTGCGTTTCGGAGCATTTAAGAATCGGGCCACGACGGAAACCAAGCAATAACACCAGCGTGGCTCCGTCTGCCCTCTTGTCGTCACCCGCCACTGCCGCCAGACCTGACCCAGTCGTCGGGGCCCCGTTATTGCTTATTGCGCGGTTCCTTGTTCCTTGTCCTTGCAGTGCAGTGCAGTAGTGGATTTGTCCCGTCGTCTTCTGGAACTCTTGCAAGTTGACCTGACTGGAGCCCCCCCGAAAGAAACGGGTTGCCCTCGCCCATTCAACCGCCGGTGCGACATTCGCGCCCGTCTTTCTTCGACTCGTCCTTCTAGATCCTCACAACATCATTCCCCCCACCGTGCAACTCTTCCCTGACGCCTTCTTCCTTATTTTCCTTCACTGTCGATACCTTCACTCCTTCAGCCTTTTTTTTTTCCCGCTTTACGCGTTTCATCGCCATCATCATTCAGCCATTCAAACTTCTCGCCTTGCCGCACGAGGAGTCAACCCGCAACGCGGCGCAAATTTGTCTACCCCATCCCCTCTGCAAGTCCGAGACCTCCGATAGCGAAAATTTGTCTGGTGCGTATCCGATTCGATTTCTCCATCAATGGCGTTGGCACTTTGAAGGCTCGCGCGACATCTACTGCGGGATCTGGATCTGGAGCCCGAGTATCGAATGACAACTCATTCAGTCCTCAAATCTGTTTCTCAATTCTCAATTCTCAATTCTCAATTGACTTCCTCCATCGCCCGCCCGACGAGCGTCGCTGCAGTGCACCTCGGCCTCGACTCCTGTTTGGAGCTTTTCGATCGCCAAGTGCCGGCCTGCACAGCAGTCACTCGAGTTTCCCCCGTTGATTATCGCCTTTCCACGACCCGGTGTGTCGCTTGACGAAACCCTGCCGGGTGGTCAACGTGCTCCAGTCGCGAGACTGGCAGCCTCCCGTTACCACAATGGACCGACTTTCATGCAACGTCATCTATGTCAATCGGCTAGTTGACGAGGATACACTGATACGCGCTGTACCCGACTCCTCGGGCCTAATTCACGAACTCGGCCAATCAGAACGGAAACGCGAACATGACAGAAACCTGGTCAAACCATTACTAGACACCTTTGGTGACGGTATGTTCCGCATTGTCATTTTTCGATGCCTTCTTATCTTCTCCAATGCAGTCATTTTATCGAAGTCACCAGCAAATTGCTCGGCGGGGGAAGAATGATGATGATGATTTTCTTTCGCATAATCCGTTCACTAAAATCCCGTGAGACTAACCCGGTTCACGCAGTTCATATATGCAACACCGGTGCTGCATGTCTATCGACTCTTTTTCAGCTTCAAGATGCGTATATGACCGATCTCACACCTACTCTGATACTACTGGATATTCCATTCGATGATCAGCTGCAGGATCAACAAGGTCGATCAAGATCCTCGTCCCCTACACCTGCCCCGGCCGCGCAGTCTTTCGAGATTCACACCCCCAGTGAGGAGCTGTACGGCTTGAGTCTTCTGCAAAAGATTATCACCGAGGCACATCTTCGCGGCTTATCTAAGCTCGTCGTTCCTGTACCAGTCATCAGTCATGCAGAACCAAATGTGTCCGAAGCTAGTCGTCAAATGACGGACGGCGCCTTGGAGACGACTCCATCGACACCGGAGACGTTGCTAGCAGCCAGTCGTCGGTTGATAAGAACATGTTTAGATATTGGTGCCGTCGATGTACGCATCAGCCCACTGAGCTCAAACTGCGTCGCGACTCTCGAGATATGTGCCTATAAAGCACATAGAGATGCCATCAAAGAACAGCAAGCGATACTGGAGGTCACCAAGGGCAGAAAACGATCCTGGGTCGGTATCAACGAGCAGAAACCCTTTGCTTATCTGCGAGAAGCCATGGTATCCGGGCTCATGAACGGCATCTGTCGCCTCGACAGCAACGAAGGACAGATCACGGGAGCGCATATTGCTGTTTCTTCTCAGCGTCAAGCTGAAATTGCCAAAGCTGTAGGACGATGGCACTTTTGTGCCCACTCCTTCTCTGACGATGAATTATTGGTCGCCGCTCTAGTCATGTTCAAACACGCTTTGGCAGTACCCGAACTGGAACCTTGGCGCATTCCTACGGGTAGGCTGGCAATATCTCATCACCATGGTGCCATGAACTGATTGATCATTTCGCTAACGTTCCATCAACAGACCAGCTCATAGGCTACCTGGTCGCGTGTCGCGCCGCCTACAACAGTTTTGTTCCATATCACAACTTCCGACACGTGGTGGATGTGCTGCAGGCCACATTCAATTTTCTTGTCCACATTGGCGCCGTCCCACCCTACCCAACCGGGCAAGGGAACGACGCGATACCCGTCAAGTCGCCAATTGCGGCATTGTTGACTCCGTTTGAAGCTCTCACCCTGCTCATCACCGCCATTGGTCACGATGTAGGCCATCCAGGAGTCAATAATGGATTTCTGGCCACTCTGAACGCTCCCCTCGCGCAACTATACAACGATCGCTCCGTGCTGGAATCGTTCCACTGTGCCGCCTATTCACAGATCCTTCGTCGGCATTGGCCCTCTGCTTTTGAGGACCGCAAAATGCGGAGTCTGATGATTAGCTCCATCCTGGCTACGGACATGGGCTTACATTTTGACTACATGAAGAAGCTTGGTGATGCTCAGGAACGGCTGCAGGACATCAACAGTACCGATGGCTGGAACGGCCGACAGCTTGAGGAGCACAAAGCTTTAGCATGCTCACTGCTTATAAAATGTGCAGATATTAGCAATGTGGTAGGTCATCCCTGCCTTCCAAAAAAAATTTCCCAGAGCAGCTTCAAGCGCGGCGGACCCAAAGTCTGTTCCGGGGTCCTCGTACTAACCCACCCTTTGACGCCAGGCCCGGCATCATGACACAGCATTGAAGTGGATGCATAACCTATCTGAGGAGTTCTCCCGACAGGCCTCCATGGAAGAAGAGCTAGACATCAAGTCGTCCTTGCTTGCTCACCCCAAAAAGGATATTCTATCCCTGTCCAACGCTCAGCTCGGTTTCATGAACATGTTCGCCATTCCCTTGTTCCAAGGTGTCGCCGATATCATGCCCGCCATGCGATACACCGTGGACGAGCTCGAGGTCAATAGGGGTCTCTTTGAGCAGAAGGTACGGGAGGAAAAAGCAAAGCAGTCATCCGAGGAGCTGGGTGTTGGACGAGGAACTCGTGAGGGCACCTTTTCACCCCGAACACGAAGCTACGCAGCGGAGAAGAACTCGGCAAAGAATCAGCCGACCACCAACGAGGCCAATCGGGCAGAGGTCGCAACCGAAGAAGTCGTGGAAGAAAGAGGACAAGCTCCACAAGTAGCTGCCGACGTATTGATCCGTGACCAACAACAAGCTCCATCAGCATCCGACGAGCCCGCAGATATCAGGCATGCGGTTCAGCGGGACGAGGAAGCGCAGCATAAGAAGTTCGAGAACGGAACAGTCTCATCGTTCGATGCAGTGCGAGAGCTGGCCGACAGCGACCCTTTCAACTGCAGGTCGCGAGGCGACGGCACTTGCGAGAGTAAAGCGTCGACACATTTCGGAAGGCAGCGCTGCAGCGAGACCACCGAAGGAAGTGCATCAGGGGCGTTCGCAGGAGACTGGCAATCCCAAGCCACGACTGCCACGACAGGGAAGATGGCTCTCTCCCCGAGCACACAAGGCACTAGCATCGTCAGCAACGAATCGATGGAGCGGACCATGAGCGTTCCCGGGATGAATGCGTCATGCCCAAGCAACTCGAGCCAAGACTCTCCCGGGACCGTTTTACACGATGGCGGAGCTGTGGACGACGACCTGAGCCACGGGGGCAGTATTGGCAAGGCAGAGGGAAAATCACTCACGAAAAAATCGAGTCGGTTTAGGATGAAAGACTTCCCTTTTTTCAGGAGACACAAGGTGTCTAGCCCACCGCATCACACTCCAGACACTACAACATGATGATGATGATGATGATGATGACGCATACGGTAATATGAGCCTACTACAACAGTTCTCCTCCAGCAGACGGCCGATTCCAGAGGGCTTGTCAAAGGTTCTTGCGACAATGAGTGCACACACAGCAGCACAAGCACAGCATTTGCCCCACGCCGTGGGCTATGGTGCATGGTGCGCAAAAGTTGCAGCTGAGATGACCATGACAATGAACCCAACGGGACCCAACGGGACCCAACGGGGTCATGCAGGCCGGTCTTGGCTGGGACAAGTCAACTCTGTCCATGTTTGGACAGTATGCGTATGTTTCATGATGCTCATGTACACTTTTGATGCCGGACTCGAAGTAAAGACACGGCCTACAACACGACTATGAAGGGCTCATGGATAAGATGCAGCAACCATGACAGAATGATAGACTCGGTAGAGGCATCCTGCCCGTGTCTTTTGAGCTCTTTGTACATGTTGTTTCATTTTCTTCTTACCTTGATAACGATATGGGTTACCTTGGGGACAATGTCGTTTCCCTCTGCTCTCCTCTCCCCCCTCTCCCCCCTCTCCCTCTCCCTCTTGGTTTTTTCCTTCCCCCTTTCTTTTTTCTTTCGAATTCACTTTTATTCTTTTGGCATGTTTGTACAATTAGTCACCATCTTATATGCAAACGAGATGGCCTGGCCACCAGTTCAGGGAACTCTGGAATGTGTACGATAACAGATCCCGGGGAGGGGGCGTAGACATTCTTGTGGCGTTATGGTGTTTTTGTTTTATTCGAAACAAAAACTGCTTACATGCGTGTGGTCTGGTCGATGGGCTGAAGTTCTGGAGCGAGAGAGCATGGGACGGACAGACAGTCGGGCGGTTTGGGGGGGGGGGGTTCTTGTTTGGATCTCGAAGGCATGAGATGGGCAAAAGACAAGCAGGAAGAAAAGGAGAGGGGATGAGAATACAAATATGACATAATGAGGTAAAGTGACCATCCCGAACCCACGAACGTCTTGGAAGGTGTTGTGGTCGGGTCGAGTGTGTGTGTGTGTGGGGGGTGCGGGGAAGGGTTGGCGGCAGGCTGGGACGGCAAGCCGGAACAACCGTGCCACTGTGCCACTGTGACACTGTGCGCCACAGTGCCGAGGCAAACGTGGGTTCGGGGTCTCGTGTGACCGGTCTCGTGTCGACCGACCGCAGTCTCGACGATGAATGCTACAGAGATGCATCCCAGCTCTGCCCCGCGTTGCCCCGGCCGGAGTGCTTACATGTAGAACTGAGAACTAGTAGAGCCGATGCGACGCATTTTGATGTGTACTTATTAGTCCCGCCGGCTCCTCTTTTTTTTTTGCCCTTGGGCAACCTGTCCCTGCTTTCTTGCTGACTTGCTTCTTTTATTACCAGAGACGGTGCAACGCGTGTGGAAGGGAAACTCGACCAGACCAGAAACAACGCCATCGCCATCAATGGATGTGACTAGCACTCTGGGGCCAAAGCCCATCCCGTTGCCAGAAGCCCCGGCCAGGGATTTCATGACGGAGGCGGAGTGGGATACTCTGTTTGCTCTCACTGACGGTGTCCTGCCCTCCATCACCTCGACCACGTCGTCTTCCGTCGAGGACAAGAACGGCAGCATCGTCCTTTCTGATACCCAGTTCGAAAAGCTCGTGGATGACTGCGCCTCGGCCCTCTCCAACCGGCCTTCCAGGGAAAGAATCAAGGAGTACCTCGAGTTTCGGCCCTCCGAGGATGCCAAATTCAGGGAGGACTGTCTGCGATCTCTTGCCATTGTTCCTCAGCGGGGACAGTTGGCCAGGGTAATGAATCTGCTCGGGTAAGTGTGGGGAGACTGGCTGCATCTGGATCAAGATGCAAATCTGCTAATTCCTTCTCACAGCACGTACGCGGGCAGCTTACTCTTGACCGGATACTGGACCCCCGTGGCTCACCAACCCACACATGTCCGACACGCTATCCTGCAGTCATGGGCCTCCTCTCGCATCATCCCGTTGCGGACCCTCTCAAAGTCGGTGGCCCAGATGGCCCAGAAGGCAAACTCGCTACATAGCAGGTTTTTTCAGGAGATTTCAGGATACACCGACGTTCCTTATGATTGGAAGAACACCGAGGGCTATGCCTATGAATTCGTCCAGGCTCCTGCCGGCTCGGGTACCCATGAGATTTCCACAGATGTCGTCATAGTAGGCTCCGGGTGTGGCGGTGGTGTTGCTGCCAAGAACATTGCCGAGGCTGGTCATCGGGTTCTCGTCGTTGATAAGGGCTACTACTTCCCGCCATCGCAGCTGCCCATGACACAGGAATCTGCCTCTCATTACCTGTACGACGCCGGCGGTGTCTACTTCAGCGACTCGGCAAGCACGGGCATCTTGTGCGGCGGCTCCTGGGGAGGCGGCGGCACCGTGAACTGGAGCGTGTGCTTTCGGCTGCAGGATTTTGTTCGCGAGGAGTGGGCTTCCGAGGGCTTGCCCTTGTTCACATCAAGCGACTTTGACGACAGCATGGATCGTGTATGGGACTTCATCGGAGCCAGCAAGGACGCCATTCGCCAAAACGCGCGCAACCAGGCCCTGCTGGACGGAGCCAAGATGCTGGGCTGGAAGGGTGGCGTCGTCGAGCAGAACACGGCGAGCAAGGAGCATTACTGTGGCAGATGTCATTTGGGCTGCAACTCGGCCGAGAAGAAGGGGCCTGCCACGTCTTGGCTCCCTGCTGCTGGCGAGGCTGGTGCTGAGTTCATGGAGGGTTTCAACGTGGAAAAGGTTGTTTTTGCCGACGACGGCGTCACCGCCATCGGAGTCGAGGGGTTGTGGACGGCCAGGGACGAAGAGGGCGGCGTACACAAGCCGGAATCGGCTCGACTCCAGCGACGCGTCTTCATCAGGGCGAGGAAGGTTATCATTTCGGGCGGTTCGATATGGAGCCCCGTCATTTTGGCCAAGAGTGGCGTCAAGGTGAGTTGCTGACAGGAACGAAACGATAAAAGCTTGCCTCCCCTCATAATGCATGTATACATATATATATATATATGTGTGTGTGTGTGTGTGTACGTATGGAGATATTGGCTGATCAGACGACATCATGATGGTGTTTCAGAACCGCAATGTCGGGCGACATCTTCACTTGCATCCTACCAACTTACTGTCCGCTGTTTTCGGAAACACGGACATGACTTCATGGGAGGGCGGCATAATCACATCCTACGTCAGCGAGTTTGAGAATCTGGACGGCCGAGGCCATGGTGTCAAGCTGGAGCCAACATGCAATGTTGTAAGTGTCCAGGCCCGAACCCCCAACTTTTTTCGCCTGATACACGAACTGTGACCCCAATCTCATCATTATTTTAAGCCATACACAACATATGCCACACAAACATGGCGAGACGGCATAGACGCAAAGGTATTAGCACTCAAGTACCGGCACCTGGGCAGTTGGATATCTCTGACGCGCGATCGCGACACGGGACGAGTATACCCGGACCCGCGAAAGGGCACCCCTCGCATCGACTACAACACGTCCGACTTTGACCGGGAGCACACCCTCGAGGGACTCATCGCCCTGGCCAAGATCGCCTACGTCGCGCGGGCGACGGAGATCCGCGCTCACCTGCCTCATCTGCCTCCCTTCATCCCCAAGGACGGCGGCAAGAGACAGGCCGAGCACGAGGCTGGCAAGGATCCCGAGTTCACTGACCCCGACTTTGCCGCTTGGATCAAGAAGCTCCGTGAGGTGGACAACAAACCACCCGCTGCCGTGTGCATGTCCGCCCATCAGATGGGCTCATGTCGCATGAGCGCCAACGAGGACTCTGGCGTCGTCGACATGCGAGGCAAGGTCTGGGGCACCAAGAACCTGTACGTCGCCGACGCGAGTGTCTTTCCCAGCGCCAGTGGTGTGAACCCCATGGTGACCACCATGGCACTGGCCGACTGGATATCCAGGGGTGTTGCTACAGAGCTGAATTGAGCGTTAGCATGGCGTTGTCGTCTTGGTGGTCGTGGTTGTGGTCGTGGTTGTGGTCGTGGTCGTGGTTGTGGTCGTGGTTGTGGTCGAGTTGTATAGCGAAGAGTAGCAAACTGCTGGTGTACAGTATACTAGAACAGAATGAAAGCCGACGGCAACAATGTTATTGAAAGTGATGGCTAGACGTTCTTCCCGCACTCTACTACTACATTCTCCGTACAGACACGCACGGGAGAAGAAGGAAGAAAGAATACGTGACGTGGATGGGGGTGGGGCCTGTGCTCTTGGGAATTTGCGGTGAAGGGTGCGCGCCGCCTTGGGCCACGGGAACGTCGTGTCACGGGTCGACAAGCCGGCCGCGTGACTTGCTTGGGTTTCACCTTGACAACCAGCCAGAGAGAGAGGTACAGTCAGTCGTACCTTGGTCAGCAGGTCTGGCTGGCGTGGCGTGCTTGCAGATCCAGGGTTCTGCGTCATTGTTTTCTCGAAATGGAAATCCCCAGGATGACGCACGCGGGTTGCAGAGACGGGTTCGACGACTTTACGGATTGCAACAAGATGAGATGAAATTTTGTTTCATGGGCGGCTTTACTACTTACTACCTGCACCTCGGCCTCCGTGCTCCGTTGCTCCGTACTCGGCAGTGGGTAGTGGGTAGGTAGGGCATTATTACTATGTGTTATTGGGTTCAGGTAATTTCGAAAAACGCCGCCCGCGACCCCAATGTAACCAGATGATTTTCGGAATTACCTGAGACCCGCCCCGGCCAGATTGCACAGATTTCGTATTCAATTCGAGTAACGTTGCGGGGGCGCCACAAGTGCACAGCCACGAGCCGAGCCCCGCGGCCGGGCATGTCCGTCACAAGCAAGTTTTGTCAGCGGGGTCTGGTCTTCTTCAGCTGTCCATGGGTGAGGAGGTGAGGAGGTGGCATGTTTTTTTTCGATACAAATCACCAATGCAAGGAGGAGCCTGCAGTATCCTAGTCTTGTCCACACGAACAAGAACAAGAACTAATCCAGATGTCATGTCGACAATGTGTCTGGCCAACATGGCTCCGTATCTGGCTTGCAGATGTCTCTCGGACGTGGATTAGCCGGGACAAGCGAGACAAGACGAGGAAAAGGGTCATAATATGTACGTACGTACGTACATTGTAAGGGGGGTCACGGACGATCATGTTGCATCGAAGCTCGGCGGGCACCGGACACCTCCCGACCCGTGCGACAAGACTTTGTCGGTTATCATGGTGCCCAAATTGAGCTTGGAACCTGCATGCATTGATGGCATTGTCGATGAATTTGGATACTGACAAGACAAGCCACGCACGGTTTCCATCCATCCAGACGAATTGCTTACGCCAAACGCCAGACAGAAGTTCCTGTCCTCGTCGCAGAAGCTGGCCATGTCCACCATGGCCGCCATCTGTAAGGCTGCGAGATGCCGCTACTCCAGAACATGGGGTCGTACCATGTACGATACATATGCACATTGTTGTTGTATTGACTTTCGGTGTCCCGCTCCGACACTTGATTTCCCGGATCGGCCGCACAACAGGCGTCGGACGTATTGCCTGTTTCTGCCATTTCAATTTCGTCTTGATTGCCTGACTCTGCTGGAGACTGGACCTTATTGCTCCATGCTCACTCACCCCCTTTTACCTGGACCGCAGCGGAACTTTGAAATCCAGCAAAGTCCGACATGGCGGCCGTCATGATTGGCCAACATGTGGATGAGGAAGTACTCCGTATAACCAACCAGAAGGCTTGAGCAGACGCTGCACTGCAGAAACAACGAATGGCTCCCCGCTCAGCTCGGGGCTTGTTACATGTTGTAGGCAAAATGCCTAAACAAGTCGACACGGTGAAGGCCGAAGAAGGCATGCAGTGTGCACAGAGTCTGTGGGAGGAACATGGTCAACAGCAATTCCCCAGTCGCACATGCCCGGGCCGGTGCCGCGAACTCCATTAATGCTAAAATAGAAAAGAATAGAAAGAGGAAGCCTTGGGAAGCCTTGGGAAGCCTCAGGGCTGCCAGAAATTAGTCCGAATGTCTTGTCTTGCTGATGGCAGGAGACAAGGCGCTCCAAATGAAGCACCAACAGATCTCTGAGCTCTAGAATAGCTGCCCAGCCGATGATGCAGTGTGTGTGCGAGATAGGCTGTAGTATGAAGGCCAGCCTCTGTTCCATGAAGCGCCGAACTAGACTGCTTCGTTTCTGGTGTACCGACGGGGTGACCCTGGGCCAGCAGTGAGCACTGATTGATGATGACTGCATGCTACCCCGATGGAGATGCTCTTCAGCAAGCGCCGGCTGAGGGCCAAGTTGAGCATAGTGGAAATCGAGACATGCCCAGAGTCACGTGGCTGGCTGTGATTTCATTCACTGATTCTTGATTCTTCAGCCACATGTTTTTTTGCCTCGGCCGGATTCTCCACGGATACTCCACGGCCACAAAGCATATATGTAATATGTATGTACATAATTTTATCATGCATGGCGCTGCGATGCGGCTTTCAGCTAGACAAGATCAAGGACGGCGGCAACTTACACGGATCTTGACGGGGGTGCAACGGACACACCACTGACCAGTGGGAGTGGGCACTGGGGTGTCCATGATATGTGATATATACATATTATTATATGCGGACTACGGACCACATACGGACTATATATATTGTATGCAGGTCGCAGCACAGCCATGATGGGGCGCGATGCTGTTGGTGTCGGCGAACTGCACGACGGTGGCGATCCGGGTTACAGTGGCCCAAATTGCCGTTGAAGATGCCAGAGGAGAAGATGGCAGGCCCAGCCAGCGGCGGCTGCTGCATCACTAGTGGCAGTCGAGGTGTGGCTGGTGCTCGAGTCGTGCAGCGTTGGCAACGGGACTAATCCGTAGCGCGAGGCCTACCACCGGCGCCAGACCCGTTCTATTTGTCTATTTGCGGCTGCGGCAGTTGCTCACCAGACGCTGGTTATGACCCTGCCTGCCTTGGCCCACGGGCCCGAACTATATCTCCCCATTGCCGCCACCCCTCTTCCTTCCCTTGGTGTCGTGCGGTCCCTCACTTCTTCTTGGTCACGGCCGTCCAGCAGGCGATTGATTGCTCCTCAAACCCAATAACCTACTCCCGGTACTCCCTGCTCGGCTCGTCGCCTCGCTTTTCTTTTCTTTTCTTTTTCTTCTTCTTCTTCTTTTCTTCTCCTTCTTTCCCTTCTTTCTTCTTCTTCTTTTCCGCCGCCCCGTCAAAGAGTGCGTTTCTTATTCGTACAACGAACTCGACCCCCTCCCTCCCTCCTCCGCCTCGGCCAGACCCCGCCGCATTCCACCCCTCACGACTCGTGTCGAAAAGGCCTTCTTCGACAGGCTTCGCAATCGCCAATGCCTGTCCAACTTCTCCCGGCTTCCGCCGCCGCATTCGCCCCGAGAGCATCTTCAGTCAATGTTGTATTGGGATCCAGGGTCGAGCCTTGGCTTACACAGACCTTGAAGCGAGTCAACAGAGTGAAGCGCCCGCTCAACAGCGTCCCTCAACACCAGAGATGTCTCACCGAAATTCTGTCGTCACCAAATGCCATTTGGACTCTGGCTTCGCTGATGCTGCCAAAACTTCCCGAGGCTGACATGCCTACCGAACCGCTCGAGGAGCTCTTCAGCTACCAGCTTGTTTCCATCGAAGCTTACATTGTTCATGTCGACATGGTCCTCCGCAACGAAGTCGCTTACAAGCTCACAACTGATACCATCGATGCCCTAGTCGAGTATCACGACAAGATCCACTGTGTCGACGCCAAGACAAACACGTATGAGTGGTCGGAAAAGGATCAGCAATGCAGGAAGCTTCACGACGACTTCATCCAGGCCATCAACAAATTCGTGTTTCGCACACATGTCACTGCTCTGGAAGGCCTGGAGGAGGAGGGTGCTGGCGAGCTCTTGGCCGGCAAGAGTGACGAGGTCAAGACTAGTCTGATGGGCCTCATGAAGCCCCTTCTACTCCCTCCGCCTCGCGTCATGGATGTTGTGCGCCAGCCTCCGCTGCTTCCAAGCTCTCCCGCCAACAACATGTGGTCCCACGCCACCATGCCCAGCTCCATGTCTGCGGTCGACGCCTGGCGAGTTTTGCCATCCAGTCCGAGTGTGACATCAAGTCCGAGTGTGGCATTGACATCTGCCGAGTCCATCAACACGCCAGTCTGGGCCACGATGGGTATGAGCGAGGTGCAGATGCCTCCCCCTACTCCCGCCTACACCATGCCGAACGTCACAGCTGCCCTCTACTTCGGCTCACCGCCCATGGCGGTCCCAATGCCTGCAGCTCTGCCTCTGCCCAGCACGCTTCCATCGCAATGTGGTGTCAGTGTTGGTATGGGAGGATTCGGCTGGGATCGCTACCAGGAGTATGCGACCATCATGTGACAACCACAAGCGACGACAGCGGACTGTTCCAATATTATGACGACGACGGCTGCGACATCGTCGTCGCCATCGTCGTCTTGATGCGCTTCTGCGATACGTCATTTCTCGGGATTGGGGAAGTAATAGTCATTCTGCACACATACAGTCTTGATACAACGGCGATATAGACACATTTTGGCATTGGCGTTCATCATTTATTGCATTGGGAAAGGAGTTTCGAACAAGTTCAACAAATAGCACTCTTCTGGAAAGCACAGCGAATTTCTCTTTTTTTCCTCTCTTTCTCTTTTTTTTTTGGCTCTCTTTTTGAGCTTGTTGTCAATCTATTTTCCGACTACTATCTCTACTTGGTCTTTTTAAGGTCCACTTGGACTCGTCGAGCTCAGTCACGGCGCGGGCTCAGGGTCGTTTTCATCCGATTTGCAATCGTGCCCACCATGCTGCGCTCAGGGCAATTCATCAAGGCCTGGCAGTCATGTTGCTTCGCGGCTGGTCCTGCAAAACTCGCCAAGACTGCGTCGAACGCACGGAAACGAGACCTCTACCAGCAAGCAAGGCGGTTCGCGACTCTGTCTTCTCCCTGGAAAAAAAATTCCAAACTCTTTCATCTTTGTTTTGGGTGCCTTTTGGTTAAAGGTTAAGAGGAATTTGCAGCAATGCACATGACTCGGCACGGACCGAGATGGGTTCCTTTACTGGAACTTGATTCCCCGACATTTCGATTCTTCATCTTCTTTTTCAACTTAACCTTTTGCCTATAGTTTTTATGCGGCTTGTACAAAGATCTCCTACGGATGATAACCTTGTCAACCGGCGCAACTCACACTCCCTCTCGACTTCTTCCTGGACAATCTCTGCTTCCGTATTTAACTACCTTGCTTGACGAAATGAATTATGACTACGAGCCATGCATATTTGACGACAGATATTTTGAGCACGAACTCGACTTCTTTGGTTTGACCAAAAAGGAACGATAGTACTCAGCTTGATGCTGAATGACGGATCTTTTCCCTCCAAGCCATTGAATCTGCTCACTTTGTCAATTTGAACAAACGAACGAGATCATATTTACGTCTATGGCTGGCTTCTAGACGCGAATCATCTCTTCCTCATGGCTTGTTGTGTCTCGAAACGAATTCATTTCGCCATGTGGCTAGCCAGAGAGAATTTATCAGGGATAAACCTCTCCTTGGTTGGCCTGACACTGGTTGTCAATGGGACCAATACAGAGCACATGCACACACAAATACACAAGGCGATCCATGCCTCCGCGCGAGGCGGGGTTGAAATTCCTTGTCATCGGGAAGAGCGAAGGTAGCTTACAAGGTATTCACCACAGAGCTGGACCGGGCCAATGCCACCTTCTGCTGTGCAGAACGGCATTTGGCTTGGTGTCCCCATGTCGCTGTTTTGCCTCGAGCTTGGGCCAAATCTCACGCACTCTGTTCCCCTCACTTGCACAGATTTCACAGAGAGGCTCGATTCTTGTAGGACGAATACAAGACATCTTCCATGGAGTCTGACTCGACTTGATGCGTGTGATGCGGCTCAAGTAATGACGGGCCGCCCAAGTAGTTCATCTCACTACGAACAAACTCACACCTACATTACACCTGCCACTCACAACGATGTACTAGGCTGGGTCTAGTCTCGGGACATGTTAGTTGGCAGGGTAGTCGAGGAGTAGTTCTTTCTTTCAACGCTACAAGCGGGCTGACGTATCCCGGCTGCTGTGGAACAGCACACCCGGCACCGTCTCAGCCCCTGGACTGCAGCGCAGGCTTGTTGGCACTCTGAGATGCTGGAAATTGCGCACCGGATAGGTGCAAGCGTACCAGGGGAACACGGCTTCACTCGGTCCTCCCCCCTTCTCCTGGCCTTGTTCGTATACGCATGGCACGCTGTCCGGTTTTCTATATATACCAAGGAGGACAAGCGCACCGCTGCTGCAAAGGGGGTCGACCCCTGCTCGACTTGTTCTTTAGTCGTGAAGTATTGTAGTCAATCTAACTAACAACTGGTGTTCTATTGAACCATGATGAGTGTGTGTGCAAAGAGAACATGTGAATTCTTGTAACGTCAAGTGAAGTGAAGTATGAATTGAAGTTTTTGTCAAATCAGAATAAAGCAAACTGGCCCAGATGTCCTCGGACGCATATGAGCGTGTACAAAAAAAAAAAAGCTCTTCGATGTCATGTGCGTGTTTGTATTACGGCCCATGTTCATTGTCAGGAATACCAGGTGGCCAACGCTGTGTCACCGAGCGGCTGCTCCGGACACGAGTCGCATTCCTGATGTAGATGAAAAATACTTTTGTTTCGGGTTTACACTTTGACTTGCTTAGATATATACATGGTTTTGAGCACGCGCGTAAAGTTTTCTCCAAGTTGTGCAAATTATTCACCGCCATGGGAAAAAAAAAAAATTGATCATCATGCCTTCCTTGTCCAAGAACCGGGAAATTGGAAGTCCCCGACGGATTCTGTATGATATTACAATGCCGTACTGGTGGACCTGTGTTTCCTCGCGCCACGCTACTGAGACACATGTTGCCCTGAATCAGCGAGACCTCCTTTTCTTACTGTTCGCCTCGAGAAGGAACATGGAGATCGCTTTACATATGTCCAGGGAGGATCCTCATTTCTTCCGCTTCTTCTCCAACATGATGCCATTGTCTACTATCATGCGACGAACTTTCATGAGCTTGCCCTTCATCGTCACGTCGTTGTATTGTTGCGTATTAAACATTGGCTAAAAGCGAGGGGGTGGGGTTAAAATTTTTTAAAAAAAGAGACGAGACAAAGGAGGCTTGAAGTGAATGCAATGAATGCTCTACTCCTGATTGACGGTTTGCTGTGACACGGAGACATGTTGGTAATTTGATTCGTGACACGGCTGTGGGATATACATGCCGCGATGGAACGGGTGGTATATGGACGCTCAACTTACCACCAACCAGTCCATGCCCTCATTGATACCACTGCCATCGACGGCAGAGCACGCCATGATGCTCCAGTTTCGATCGCGCAGTTCCCCCAACCGCAGAGCTTCCGAGATCTCGCCGGCTCCCTTTGCGCCGGGCTGATCCTGCTTGTTGGCAAAGACTAACAAGGCCGCGTCCTTGAGCTCGTCCTCGTTTAGCATCGCTGCCAGTTCCTCGGCGGCGGTCTGTAATCGTTCGATGTCGGTAGAGTCGACGACGAATATGACGGCTGCGGTGTTGGCGTAGTAACATCGCCAGTATGGCCGGATGCTCGTCTGGCCACCCAAGTCCTAGTTCTGTCAGAGACGATTTTCCCCCGTCATGCACCGCGCGAATGGGAATGGTAAAACATGTACGTACCCAGACGTTGAAGTTTAGGTTTTTGTACGTGACCGACTCGACGTTGAATCCAATGGTAGGTATCGTGGTGACAACTTCGCCAATCTGAGAGGTTGCGGCAATGGTCAGCTTCACCTGTAAGTTCTTCATGACGGTCGCGCATTTCTGTATAGTGCTCACCTTCAACCTGTAGAGCAGGGTTGTCTTGCCAGCATTATCCTATCCGCTCGCATTAGCAACAAACGGACCCAATGGCAGGCGACTCGTAATACACGCCGACGCACAAGACCCAAGATCAATATTCTGATCTCCTTCTTCGCCCACAGAAGGTTTGACAACCATGACATGCCAGCACCCATGATGACGACTTGTTTGATTCGGGGAACGTGACGTATGCGGAGAGAATGAGGCTGGACAAAAAGATGCGAATACCAAAGGTTCAGCGCCGAGGATCAGCGATCAGCGATGCCTTGCTTCAGGATCTACACGCGCGTGGGCCGGGCCACCTGGTCGGACGAATTGAGGGACCTGTCGGAAGCGGTACGCGCCAGGAAACGTGAGATGACGAAGAGAGAACAAAAAAAGGAAATTTTGAGAGGACTGGAAAGGGCTGCCTATGCGTATGCCTGTGACAATGTTTGGGTACGCGATGATCGGGCGTCAAAGAGAAAGCTGCTACTAGATAAATGGGCAAGAATTGCAACGCGTTCCCCGTCCCCTATTCTGGAACCTCTTGCAGAGCGCCTCCCGAGGGCGGGCTGGCGCTGGCTGCACGTAGGCCCGCCCGGGTTGGTTGTAATAAGCCCGGCAGACATGATGACATAATAGACCAGCCGCCAGTACGGAGTATTAGTCAGTCGGTCAGTAATATTGCTCCGTACAACATTACTTCTCGGAGCCTAAGGCATCAAAAGGTACCGCCACATACACCAGCCACAGGCCAACCGCGCGCACACAATATTAGCCTCACCACCCCTCTCACTAGGGTTTTACGCCCTTTGTGCGGGTCAAAAATCCTCTCAAGTCTCAAACTCCACGAATTCTCACCATTCACCAGACGACTCGACATCGACACGCAAAGTCATCCAAGATGCCGGTACGCCGCCCTCATGCACCCGTTCAAGATATGCCGCTCATGCCATGGGGATAATGGCCTCGTCGCGATATTCTCAACTCTTTGCTTTCCGTTTCAGGCATTTTCACTCGTCGTCGTGGGCGGCACAAATTCCTTTTCCCAATCCTCCGACCCGACCAGCTACGTGAGAAACATGATGGACTGACCGTTCTGCAGAGCCACAAGTCCTTCCGTACCAAGCAGAAGCTTGCCAAGGCGCAGAAGCAGAACCGCCCTGTGCCTCAATGGATCAGACTCCGAACCAACAACAACATCCGGTATGCACATTTGTCCCTTCCTTCCTTGGCTGCCGCCAAGTTCTTTGAATATTTTCTCTTGCCGGATCGGCGGATTGGTGAAGAGCACGCGAAACGATATATTCCCAGGCGACAAACTGCGGGA
The DNA here is from genome assembly GCA_023658475.1 of Epichloe elymi. NCBI lineage: Eukaryota > Fungi > Ascomycota > Sordariomycetes > Hypocreales > Clavicipitaceae > Epichloe > Epichloe elymi. The sequence goes on along the minus strand of CP098273.1, from coordinate 1,827,523 downwards.
TTTTCGCACAGGCGTTGGATATCGTTCGCACGCACGTTTCCTTTGCTAACCATGACGCAGCTACAACGCTAAGAGAAGACATTGGAGAAAGACCCGCCTCGGCATCTAGACAACTCGCTTCCGATCCTCCAACTCTATACATCAAGCTGCCGTCGACAAACTTTTTTCGCTACTCGATAGTCGTGACATCAGCGATGGATTGATGAACTTTTGCAAAACTCTTTGGGAAGGATGTGCGCTGCTCGGAGCGCCCGTGGAAAGAGGGAAAATTCAACGTACCGGACTAACGGCATGGCCTGATGACCTGGTCATGTCGATTTCTCGCCATGACGGCATGTTACGGTCGGTTCTAGGGAAGGGAATATGAAAAAACCATGTCCCAAATATAGAGGGCATCACTACTACCTTGAATGAAACTTTTACAACAGTGTCTAATTGCCTGGATTCCCGAGAAGGATTCGTCATGCATCACCCGCTTTTTTTCGTTTTGACCGTCTTGTTCTGCTCGTAGATGGGACATTTGTCGTTGGTGTTCACATGTCCGGGCTTGACAAACGTGCTCTGGTTGTCAAAGTGTAGTCGGCGGCTTCACCTTCCCAATTGTTCAAGAAGAATATGGCGACGCCGTCTCTGGCCCTCATCTGGCAAATCTTCATAGATAAACAAAAACCTTCACAAGCAGGCTGAGCATCACAAAACTTTATAGAGACGGAAGGCTTTGGGTCATCATTTCATTGCTTCCAGACTGAGGACAAGTCTTTCATAACTGAGATGGTATGATGGAATGCATCAATTCTCTCAAATCAATCCCACGAACGCCTGAAATGCACGTGTGCACAATGAGCTATCAAAAACTGCAAATCCAGCTACGTTTATAAGCTGGGAGTTATGGACTCAAGAGCTCCAACATGATCGAAAGAGGCTCATCGATCCTCGGCCCATTCGTTCTCACGACGTATCTGCTCCTCCTCTTCAGGGGTGAAGTCGTTGGTGATGTTAAAAGTCTTGCGAATTTCTTCGGGTGACTTGCCCTTAATCATGTTGGCCACTGTCTTGCAGCCAACATCAAGTAGGGGCTTGATGTCGAGGTAGTTGGATGCCTACATTGATGTGGATGGTCAGTTTGCGATACGGGACGTAGGGTGACTCCTTTGCGAGAGAAAAGAGAGAAAAAAATAACATACGAGAATGATTTCAAAGAGCATCTCTTGGTCGACTTGCATAAACTTCTGGTCCCATTCTTCAATGTCGGTGGTTCGGCGGCGGCCGTCAGACTCATCATCCTGTGCCTGAGGGGGGTCGTTTCGGTGATGCTCGCACCACTCAATGACCTTGCGGAGAACAGCCTCGTTCACCTGCTATTGCTTTAGCTCTGTTCGACATGTTGGGGAGGGGGGGCAGCGAGGCATACATTGGGAATGGGGATGGGGTTGCTCTGATTGATCATGTCATCACCGATATCGTCAAGCATGTTCTTGATGAGCATAGAGCGTTCAACGACAACACGATCTATGGTTCGGTTAGGTTCCATCCTATGGACTGGCGCACATGGGTAAGGCCAGAGTCGTCGACTTACCGACTTCGATGATGGCGCTGTCGTTGGATGCCAGCCACACCTTCTGGGCCGTGCTTGTTTCGGCCATTGTGCGCAAAATGCAGTTTGGATTTGTTGTACTGTCTGCGGGGTGTTGCTTGATGGAGGACAGCAAGTTTGTAGAGTCGCAGGTCGGGTGGTGGTCTGAGGTGACTGGATTTTATACTGAAGATGACGAAGTTAGGTTTAACAAAGCCAGGAAAGTTCGCAGGCAGAGAGCGTTAAAATGTCAGGTCTGCCAGAGGGCGGGGTCCTTCAAGTTGGTTGGAGTCGCCTGGCTTCGAGTGGGTTCTGTGTCACTTTCTGGCTGCAGGTTGTGCTGAGTTGCAGGAAAGAAAGTCAGGAGAGAACTAATGTGAAGGAGATGAAGAGACTTACCGTGATCGGAACAGAATACTTGGCAGTAATTACTATGAGTATTGTGCCTGTAACGGGATCCAATGTTCGAATAATAGCATACAAAAAGACTTATTATTATCAAGTACCTGGGCAGAGGCGGAAGGCGCCAAGTCCAAGTCACTAACTTAAACCGCCTTTGTCTCCGCTCTAGCAGGCAGCCGGGGCAGCTGCGTGCAGTTGGTGGGTGCACCGCGGCAATCATCCCTACTACATACTACCTACATAATAATAGGTGCATATCCAGCTACATGCATGTACTCCAACGATTTACCAGAGCCCGAGCAGTGAAAGGCACTCTCGAAAGGACTACTTCGTGAGGTCCGCCGCGATTCTTCTCCATACGACCACGCCAGACCGTCTTAGTCTCATCTCGTATCCCTTGGCAAGTATCGTGGTCCTCTGGAAGCAGGTAACAGGCACTGTCACAGCGCCAATCTGCATCAGATGTGGCCATCGAAACGCTTGTGATATGGCTGGGCATACAATCGCCAGGCGCTCACCCAGGCACGCGGGTTCCATAGAACCATAGAATGGCGAGAACGGCAGACGGATCGAAGGACACGGAATTTGAGCTTTCTTTTGATATCTGGGTTTGTGATGCTATAGAGCCCCATGGCAGAGACGCTCTCGTCAGCCTCGCGAGGCAGAGGCACAAACCGACAATGCGCGAAACATGGCGCGACTGACGGCGTTTTATCACAGCAAATCCGTCTCACGCCGTGATGACCACGATGGATATTCTTGTGGCCCTGTCCTGGCAGCAATTTTTAATGAAGAAGACATCATGAGTACTTCCTGTAGTTTGCGTTCGTTGTCTCAGCCCAAATTCCCATTCATTGTATTACCTCGTGGTACCTCCGGACTTGGGGCGATGGCAAGAACTTCCCCAACAACATTCCTGCGGCGCCACGAGTACGATGCTAATAAGCCAGAAACTTCAATCCCCATGACAACAGCTTCAAGGTGATCTTACATTAGATTCCTCGCCATTGAATCCCCGACTTTGGAGCTCTTGAGTCACATTGGCTTGCGGCGGCAGGGTGACTACCTATGTATGTATGTAGGTTCCTATCTAGGAGGAAGACCCCTGGGGCCCCCGGAGTCGGGTTCGTGAGATTGCCGATTCATTACTTCCGTACATATGCAGTGTTGATATGGACACCCAAGGCGGCGGAAGAAATTATTGTCTCGGGCCAGGAGCCTCGGATTATTCGCCACAAAGCCCCTGAGCTTGCCCCTCTACCTGGAGGCTAGCGGCGGTTCTGGATCATTAGCCTTTGGTCCATCCTGGAAGTTGATGTCAGAAATGATCGAGCTTCGGGATCTTGCATCAGCGTTGGTTGTCTTGTTCTGACCAAGGATTGCAGAAAAGCAACCAAGGTGGAACGGAACAACAGCCGGTCCTCAGTACGGAGCTGAGTGGCACGGTATGTCGGGGTGCAATGAGAACAATCCGCCCCTTTCAAATTTACGACGCTGATGGCTTTGTTGTCGTCAGGCCCCCTTGTCGACAATTTTCTTGGCGGCTCTCCGTACGCGGAGAATTAATTTATTGATTCATTTGCCAACGTTCTGATCCGTTGAACTCTGACTCTGCCTGCATTCTTCGTTCCATTTCCTGCATCTTCAAGCTCAGCTGCTTTCTCATCGCCTTCGCTTCTACATCCGCCACTCATGCTACCTGCCGACCCACGCTACCCGTTTACGTTTAATCTACAGGATCCTTTTGCCCTGCTTCAAACCTAGAAGCATCTCGGTGAGGGCCACATCACCACATCACCACCACCTTGCTTTTTGCGCGCCGCCGCTCTGGAAGCGTCCGCACCCACATTCACTTTGCCAACACTCTCGTCTCTCATGTCTATTGTTACTCTTCCATCACGCATCAACACTGCAATTGCTATGCCATCGACGGCCCTTAGAGTCCGTTGCTGAACAATGTGGCGGCGTACTTACCTGCTTCTTGTTCTTATACGGCTGTGGTTCGCCCTCTCGCCCAGCTACCTGCATCCCGATGAGAACTTCCAAGGCCCTGAAGTCATAGCCGGTACGCCTTGTTATAATGCGACTTGTTGTCTCATGTGTCCTTCTCTTTGTCCCGTCCCTTCTAGTGCCAGCTCGTGCGCTCAGTATTGGTCTAATTCGACATGCCACCTTCATTGGTGGATCGACTTGACCAGTTCGTTCTGGTCACGCGCCTGGCGCGGATCTGCTAAGCATCCCATGAGAAGAATGCGCTCGCTAACGGATACGTCATGTCTTAACCACAGGCCAGATTTTCAGTTATCCCGTTCGAAGAACCTGGGAATTCACGAGCGAGCATCCGATTCGGAGCGTCTTTCCACTATGGCCCGTCTATGGGCTGCCCATGCTGCTTCTTCGATGGCTGTGGACCGGTAATGGGCAAGACGGCGAAATTCCGCCCATCACCGTGTTCTGGGCGCTACGTGTGCTCATGTTCTTGATCAGTTTTGTTCTGGAGGATTGGGCTCTTCACGAGTTGATAACTTCTCCTCGGCACCGCCGTGTTGCAGTCGTTTTGGTCGCTTCATCCTATGTCACTTGGACGTATCAGACACATACTTTCTCCAATTCGGTCGAGACGCTGGTTGTAGCTTGGAGTTTGGTTTTGATTCAACGCATAGTCGACACACGGGTACGCCATCTTGCAATCCTCTTTCGTTTCGAGAGAGATTCATAGCTAACTCTTCTTTCCCCGCTACAGCAACAATCATCGCTCCTGTCGTCAACAGTGCTCGGTATTGTCGCAGTCTTCGGCGTGTTCAACCGGATTACTTTTCCGGCCTTCTTGTTGATTCCTGGTTTTCGCTTATTACCTCATTTCATGCGCAAGTACGTTTTAGACTAGTCACGTGTATTGGGATAGTCGGTGGAGCGATTTGCTAACTTTTGTAACAGACCTTTGTCCTTGGCGGCCCTGGCTTCGGCTGCTTTATTTACAACTATAATAGCTATTGCGCTGGATACTGCCTTCTACTCATCAGAACCCATTACATGGGCCGACTTAATATGGAGACCTACCGTCACTCCGCTCAACTTCTTCCGGTATAACTCGAATACCGCAAACCTCGCCCAACATGGCATTCATCCGTGGTATCAGCATCTAGCAGCAAACCTTCCGCAGCTGCTTGGGCCTGCGACTTTGCTACTTTTCACGAAGCCGCACCTATCTTTGAGGCTATACTCCGCAATATCGGGCCTTTTTGTTCTGTCGATATTCCCACACCAAGAAGCCCGTTTTCTTTTACCGACAGTGCCCCTGATCCTTTCGTCGGTAGAATTGCCCAAGAACAAGACTGTTTTGCGAGTATGGGCTGGGTTGTGGATTCTCTTCAACCTCTTTTTCGGGGTGCTCATGGGCATATACCACCAGGGCGGTGTCGTTCCGGGGCAAGTGTTCATGAGTAAACAGCCAGACGCAACTCACGCTATTTGGTGGAAAACTTACACGCCTCCCATTTGGCTTCTCAATGGCAAGAACGAGGTTTTGCAGACCAAAGACGTGATGGGCTTGAAAGGCACCGTTTTGCTCGAACAGCTTACTGAACTTGCCACGTGCGATACGCCAGCCGATCGACGGAATCAAGAATATTTGAAAGCAAAGAATGGGACTTACCTGATTGCACCTGCGTCAGCGACGTGGTTGGATCCGTACCTATCAAACAAGGGGTTGCAAGGACTGCGGTTCCGGGAAGTTTGGCGTTATACAAAGCACTTGAACCTGGATGACCTTGATTTTGGTGACGATGGTGTATGGAAAACACTAACCAGAGTGGTTGGCCGACGGGGTTTGGTCGCGTGGCGTGTAACCAAGAGTTGTCCCAGTTGAGCTACGTGGCTGGTGGGAGAAGAAAAACTTGAAACCCATGGAAACCTGAATACAAAAATGTAAAAATGCACGTGGTCCATGCGGCGGCGACGCCTTTCAGCGCTCTGCGTTACGCGTTCCGAATAAGTGACTACAAAAGGTTGTATCGGAAATTGGTGCTCAAGAGCATGCCTTCCATCGTCTCCACAATCTGCACAGCATTCGATCTCCAGCAAGCTGAGTTGAATTCAAAGTCCTAGTCGATTCTAGGAATTGCTAGTATATCTAGACCAGTGACCCAAACACACAAAAGCAGCTGACCATACTAGACCAAATATCCCTTAATACAGACGCTTGGGAGGGGACATGGAGGCCTTGATGGTCAAGCTGCCAACATTCTGCCAGCCCTTCTTCAACAGGGAGACAAGGTAGTTGATGGCCAACATGATGTTGCCAATCAGCTGCTCCTGCTCCATGCCGACGTTTCCGACGGCAACGCCCATGCAGAGAACCTTCTTCAACTGGAACTTGATGGTGGACTTGACCTCGTTGATCTTGCCAGTCAGGTCATCGGCGTGGGAGACGGGAGTGGGGAACTTGCCGGCTGTTGTGAGTTAGTGGAATAATCCTTCTTTATAAAAGAGACAACGGCTGCGACAAGATGACTTACCCTTGGACAGACCAGGACCCAATAGACGAGGAATCAACTTGATGAGAGCTTCGGAGGCGACGAAAGCGTCGTACTTGCGAGCCAACTTCTTGATAAGCTTCTTGTTCTTGTTGAGCTTCTTCAAGTCATCGGCAGACATGGCGTCGACACCACCGTGCTTGGCACGGTCCAAATCGTGCTGGTCACCCAAGATGCAGATGGCCATGTTGGGGCGAGGGATGGAGGGCAGCTTGATGGTGCCGGAGAAACGCTTATCTCGCTGAGGGTCATAGTTCTTCAGGCCGATCTGAAGCTCGACGGTCTCGAGGAAGTTGCGCTTCTTGGTCTCGTTGGAGTACTCCAAGAGCTCACTGACTTGCGTCCGGACATTGGCTGCAAAAAGAACATTTGGTTAGCATCAAGATCGATGCAATTTCGCTCAATCGTGGCTATAGCAGCGTGTTACGAACCGACTGTGATCTTCGACATTTTGACAGTCTCCCAATAGATCCACGTTATCTAATGGTGATCAGGACGAGGCTTGTTAAAGAGAGGGTTTTCGTAATAATCAAAGTGGGTTTGGGGATTTTCGTGAAAACCACAAGCGATGGTGGGGTGTGTGGGCGCAGGGCAAATTTCCTCACGTGGAACATCACGTGCCACTCCATGAGTCGGATCTGGAAAGTCTCTCTTTAGGATGTATATGCCCGCAGGAACGGTGCTAGGCTTATTGAAAATATGAATGTAGAGGCATACCCTTGATCGAAATACTGGATGACGAGGCTGACAGGAGATTGTAAAATGTTTGTCATGTCGTACACAATCTAGTCCTTATTTTCGCCCCTCTCTACTCTCAAGAGTCAAGATCATCCCCTCCAGGGCCTCTGTCAGAAACGATGACAGCTGAGCCTCTCGCAGAGATTACTGACTTATTAGCCAATCCGACTGAGCTCATTAAACGGCTTGAGCAACAAGACGCAGAAGTGGGGAAAGGGTGAGCAAACTTACCGGATTCATAGCAGAAGCGTTGCTAACGACAAGCTCAAGCTCTGCCAATACCCTGTTTGAGCAACTTCTGAAAGATGCGTCTCAGCCAAAGTCAGTATCTGGTCAAGCGTGTATAAGACTCTGTGGACTTGTAGACCAGGCCTCTAAATCCAATTCGGATGACTTGACACGGTGGGCTTTCTCACGGCACGTGACGTCCAAGTTGTTCAATTTTTACATCGAGTGGAATGAATCAGACAATCATCGCTCGATGAAATTGGTGTTGGACCTTGTTGCTCAGTCTATTTTGAAGAATCCAAGCCAAGAGGAGACTTCAACAACCAAGAAAAGCATCCTTGAAACCTTGGTGTCGATAGTAATCGGTCGCTCAACTAAGCCCGTCGCAAAGTCGGCTATCAAGACCTTGGATCATTTTCTTACGAAGGGCGTCATCACTTTGAATGATACAAAGTCGATATACACGCAATTCCGGGTAGATCTCGGCAGTCAGGACAACGATGAGATATGGCGGAATTTCACGTCAGATCTTTTCCACTGGATGAAACTACACTTTGTCTGTCCTACCGCTGGACGACTGGTCGTCACTATTTATAGAAACTGGAGACAAGAGCAACGAGAAGAGTCGGTCCCTAGTATTGAAGTGTGGCACCAATGGCTTCTTGATTTCCTGGCTGAGGAGCCTGCCCTTCTCGAATCTATCAAGAACTGCATCTTCTTGCCCCTGTTCAAAGCTGATAGATCTGAGGCCTTGAAGTTTCTGGTTCGAATGAATCAAGACGAAACGGCATCTGGCTCGAGTAACATGAGCATGAATATTCCTGCCTTGTTAAAGTTGGCAGCGCTCGAAACTGGCAAGAGGGTTGGTTTGGTCGAAGAACCAGGTGAGAGACGACTATGAGACTTCGTTTGCTTAGAGGTTGGACTAACAACTTGTGACCTCCCTTTTTTTTTAGCATTTGGCGGTAGCAGCAGTGAAGCAAGTGATTCTTCAACCATAATCCTTCACGAAAATGTGCTCGAGAGCGTCCTGTCACATCCCTCCCATGAAGTGCGATCTTTAGCACTGTCACTGCTCGTAACATCTCCGTCTACCACTCGACCATACTCGCCTACCGCGTTTGGCCTACTCAAGAAGCATTTGAGCACCTTTTTTGCAGATCCAGATGCCAAGTTCAGGGTCGATGTTTCAGCAAAGGCAAGAGACATGTTCAGGAGAGTTCGGGGAGCTATTCACGTGTTGAAGCGTAGTATACCCCGTGCACGCGGCAAAACACAAGAAGCAAACAACGTCATCTCACAACCGATTCTGTATCGATCGAACTTGATTCTTCTGCCTGAGGTCCAATTGACCGATTGCTTGGAATACCATGTCGAGTTCTTACATTGGTACATTGCCTTCTTATGCAACGAGCTGATTCCAACGGCTTCGTATCAGCGACATATTGCGGGCTTGAAAGCACTAATGTATATAGTTCGCATGGAAGGAGACGACTCCAAAACGTGGGAAACCGCTGATGACCAGGAGCTTTTCTTCGATAGGTTCGACAGCAGGTGGGCTCGTGCATTGTTCGATCTCGTCATGGACCCTTTCGAAGATGTCAGGGATCTCTCTGCAACTGGGTTGGCAAAATGCTACGCAGATGGAAGGTATCGTCGGTTGACTTTGACAGGATCGGAAATGATCGGCATTCCTGTCAACGAGGTTAAGGGCCTGTCGCAGCGTGCGAACGAGCTTGCTCGTCGAACAGCACGCGCTGATCACTCTGATGGTGCTTCCAAAGCATCACAGCTACTGTACAGGTTCCTTGAATCAGGAGAAGAAAGGCTTCAAATGCTGTCCAAGATGGTCGAAGATCTCAGTCGCAAAATATCCAAGGCGGAGATAGACCTCGGTCAAGCGGTGGTTGACTCTCCTCTACACGGAGACTTTGCTTCTCTTTGCCACACCTGGCAAGTCGTGTCGGAGTTCAAGCTGTCACCCTCGGAAATGGATGAGGCCAGGGAACTACAACTGAACATTGTTTCGAGTTGCGAGCGAGCGTGGAGGGCAGTGCGAGACATTTTGTGCGATGATTCTCCCGAGGGACACTTGCCACAGGAGTTGGAAGAGGTGGACAGGCTCGATACAAAGGATCTTCTAAGTTATAGTTTCCGTGCTGTCCACGAGTCAAGGTACGCTTCTCTCATGTCTTTTCTACGCTTTGTATCTTTCACTTTTTTTGCAGATTTTGACTCTGGTTACGGGCGCTAATCCTTTACAGCAACTTGGTGCGAACCATCATCCTCACTATAAGGAACGGGAGCAAAGAAGGGCTCATCATACCCTCAAAAGAAGTGTTCGAGAGAATTGGCAACCTAACCTTCACTCAGCTAGCCAGTTTACGCCATAGAGGTGCATTTACTACGGTATCGACTACTTTTGCTACTTGCTGTCAGCAAACAAAGCATTTGCGATTCGGAGAGCGGGAGGTGCCCCTACTGGATGTTTGGTACGAGGGTACCATGGAGGCCATCTACTCCCAGGCGTCAACGACTCGACGATCCGCAGGCATCCCGTCAATGATTACGGGAATCCTCGCCGCCAATGCCGCCCATCCAACTTTTGACCAAGTCATGGACACCCTCATGACCATGGCAGCCAAGGAGGCAAGAGTCTCTGAGACCGACGGGTCGAATCTCCCCCAGGTGCATGCATACAATTGCCTCAAGGACATATTCAAGAACTCACTGCTTACATCTCTGGGAAACAAATCCGAGTCGTATCTACCTCAGTGTCTAGAACTCGCGGCCAGTGGACTTCGATCCGAGGTGTGGGCTATTCGAAACTGCGGGCTGATATTCTTGCGGAGTCTCATTGATAACCTCTTTGGCACACACGAGAGCAAAGCCATGATCGAATCTGGGTGGGACGGTAAAGCTAACCGTATTCACTACCACCGCTACCCCAATCTCCCCGCCGTGCTCAAGAATCTGCTCCAGTCCGGACATAAAATCCTCAACCAATCTGCTACATCCAACGCAGGCTCAGCCGCCGCTGAGTCTGTGTTTCCTGCCTTGGACATCATTCGCCGTGCCGGTCCTCCGGACTTGCTTCGAGACGAAATTCAAGTTGATGTGGCGGCGTATTTGTCAAGTCCGGTCTGGCACGTTCGTGACATGGCAGCCCGAACACTTTGCTCCTGTCTCCTGCATGGAAGATGGCTGGGGGCCATCAAGGAGATTTTCAATACTGCTATGAATGACCAATCAAAGAACAAGCAGAACCGTATACATGGTGTCTTGTTGACACTGAAGTTTGTAATCGAGCGGCTCAATGAGGTTGCACACGAAGAGTTCATTGGTAAGCCCTTCCCTACGTACCCATGCATGTGTTTTATGTTCATTGATCCTAGCCCAAAGTCTGACTTTTATCTAGGCCATCTTGCCGAACTCCAGTCTTTCTTGTCCCAGATAAAGGTGGACAGCGTATTCCCCAACTGCCCAGACATTGTCGCCGCATATCTCGATGTCATTAACCTAACCTGGGCCGTCGAATCAACAAATAAGCTCCCACTCTCGCTTTTCACCATCTATACGCCAGACTACATCGGATCCGCGCTTCTAAAGATCCAAAAAGCCATTCACGATGTATACTCGCTATCGAGGGGCAGCGATCCCATTGTCCAACTGCGCTCTCTCCTCAACAGTCCAGACATCGGCCAAGATGGACTCGCAGCCGCGCTGGAAACCGCTGCAAAAGTCTATTGTCCGGAACGCTGCTCCCCGGACACGCTTTCGTCCCTATGCATCCTCTACATCGATACCTGTCTGGGCACAAACTACTCTGCAGCCCAAGTGTTGGCAATCGAAAACATGACCGGTGTCATGGACGAGCTCCTTGCTCGAAGAAGCTTCGACAGGATCCCCCAACAAGCCCTCGTTGGGCTCTGGACACGTCTCCCATCTCGCACGATGAACCCGGCGCTTTCCCATGCAGTCATCAGAGTAAGCGGCTGCATTGCCGCGGCACTAAGTGGATGCCCTACCTCTATTGATCTCCATGCATGGGGAGTCATCATGGCGGATGCGGCTCTCGACGACAAGGTATGCTCGCTTTTCCGCCCAACTTGTTCTTGGCCCCCTCGGGAAAAAAAAAAAACCACGGCTCAACTAATGCTTTGAGATGCAGACCTTTGACACCCGCTTCGCTGCCGCATCCTCCCTCCGGTCCTTCTTCGCCGCCCACTCACCCCCCCTGACAAGATCCCATCTCACCGCCCTCCTCGCCCTCTACGACTCCCTCAACGACGACGACGACGAAGTACGTGACGTCGCTGCCGAGGCGGCCAAAAACCTCATCGGCCATGCTCTCGTGCCCCTCGAAGCAGCCGACCGTCTTCTTCATTTCCTCGTCGACCACTTTGGCAGTTCTCCTTTCTTCAAGAGTGTCGTGGCAGACCGTCTGGTAGGCCACTGCGGTATGCGCGCAGCAGCTGTGAAGGACGACGATCCCTGGGAACCGGCCGAGCTGGAGCTCACCAGAGCCATGCGGTTCGACGACTCGCTCTTTGTAGTGGAAGAACAGAACTTGTTTGTAGATGAGGTGCGCGAGACGATGCGCTGGGTCGAGGTATTCCAGCGCCTCGAGTTGGATACCACTGGTGAGGATGAAGAGCTGATGGCGAAGCTCGTGGACTGGGTCCAAGGCGGCCTTGCTCACCTCGGGACGCTTGCGGGGACCAAGGACGGACCACTGGGTTGGGCATCCGACCCTGCTGTGTTTGCGATTTGTACTCGCTTGGTGCGAGTCTCTGTGGCGTTGAGTGCAAAGACGACGACATCTTCGGGGCTAGAACAGGCTGTGGGGGTGGCGAAAGATGCGCTGAAATCACACGATGCACAAGTCTCCGGGCTCCTCACCGAGGCATGGACGGAACGTGTGATGGAGGCTCATGCAGACGGCATAAACAAGGGGATCTGATCTGGATAGACAAAGGTGAGGATTGTTGCGCGGCATAGATTGTCTCGCTTGCATGAATTACAACTTCTGTTGCTATTTACGTATTCAGAGAAAGAACAAGTACATATATCCTGATGTTATTTGTCCCTGCACCGCCTGCCAGGCCATGTCATGCCGTCGTTTATGTCATTGTATGCATCTAAAAGTACATGTCTTTGTCACTTGATTTCCCCGGCCCCCGATCCATTCTGCCTGTCTCTGGTCCAAGAAGTGCTCACGACTTGGGATTTGATTTGATGGAATTCTCCCTGGAAGACGACGAGTCTTCTCTGTTCAGAGCACCCAGCCGACCGAGTCTCGCCACCAGCATGGTGTTCTGTGCTTGCAGCTCACCAACTTGGGTGTGGAGCAGTTCAATCTCCTTGAGAGCGACATCCTTGTCGGCCCTCACCCTCTCCAGCTCAAGAGTCAGACTGGACTTTTCCTGTCTCTCGGCGGCCTTGATCCTACGAGCTTCGGCTTTGTGCTCCTCCTGCTCACGCTTCTCCTCCAGCTTGCGCATCTCCCGCTTGTACTTGGCCTCTTGCTTGGCTACTTCCTTGTCGTGCTTTTCGCGAAGCTTGGCGAGCGATGTAGCGTCCTTCTCCTTCTCGCCCTGACGCTTGGACTGCATGCGCTCCTGAAACTGGTTGTGGTCTCGATGGAGCTTTTGGCGACGTTCCAGGAGTTTCTGCAGATCCTTCTCTAGAGGCTGGAGACGTTGCGATCTTGATTCGTCAGACTGGGTGCTGCCGGCGGCGGCTTTCTCCCCCGTGACAGACTTTTCGAGGGCTGACGCGAAGCTGCGGGTGGAGGATGCGTCGCTTTCCGCGTCTTGGTCCTCGTGCTCTTCTGGGATGGGTTGGCTGTCAGCCAGGCTGTCTTGACTGCCGTTGTTGAAGCTCAACGGGTTACTGAATTGTGACCGAAGCCCGCTGGCTACCGCACCTGCTACGCCAAAGGCTCCGTTAATGATGCCGTATAGTCCTGTGCTGCTTGGTGCCCAATCGCCGTGGCCGGCGTCGTAGCCCTGGCTGGGTCGATGCGTGTCTTTGTTCTGTGTGGTGTCTGATGCTGGACTGTTTCTCTGAGCCGCCGCGGGATCCGTGGTATCGGGACCATCGTCGGTGCTGTTGCCATTGATCTTGGTCGTTTCGGCCTTTGGCCGGACGGTGCCATCTTTAGAAGTTGTCGCTGTGACCCAGTCCAGGAACTTGCCTGCATCGCCGATAATTCCTGGGGGTGTTCCTTTTTCAATGAGGAACCGGGGCACACTGCCACCGGGGTCACTCCTGGTAATCATGAGCCATTCTATGGCTCGGGGTCCTTGTCCCTCGACATGGTCCCCAGCTCGATTGATGGTGCCAGAGTTGCGGTTTCCGCCCGAGATCAGGTCCGCCGATGACATTGATCGCTTGTTGGGGAGGGAATCAGTTTCGACGGGGATTTCTGAAATAACCTCCACCGACTCATACTGACCGCGGATGATGCCTTGGCGCGGAGGGCATTCTGGATGAACGCATGGCTTGGAAACGATCATGTACTGCCGCAGGGGGTGTGATTGGTCGTCGAGTTTCAGATGCGAGAAATCAGACGTGAGTAGCAGGGTGATGAAGTCTCGAGGCGCTGTAGGTCCGGGGAACTGAGCCGAAAGTTGAAAGACTGAGTCATTCCCGTCATTCCCGACGAGTTGGTTAGCCAGGGGGGCGTCATCCAAGACAAACGTGTTGCGACAAGAGACATGCACAGCACACGACCTACCATCCAGGTGACCAGTATCCTTTACCTGGTGATGCTCGACATTCCTGTCCGCGCCAATTCCTCGGATGTTCCCACTTCCAGGCGAGCCTTGAACCTTGATGGATTCGGCGAATTCTCGCTGCAGCCCCGTTTTCCACTGCTCAAAAGAGAGTCCCTTGTGGACGCTCCGTCTCGCAAACCATGCGCCCTTGCCATCCTTGCCGGCCAACTTGTACACATTGATGCCGAGGGGATTGTCCTTGGGGTTGGTCTTGACCTCCTTCCATTCCTTTCGCAGCTGCGCAGACAAGTCGGCGGTGTCGGGTGGGTTCTGCGGTGGCGAGGAAGTAGTGCGCATGTCATTGTAGACGACAGCCGAGTCGGTCTTTGCTCGAGCTCGACCGGTGGTCGCGGCGGGCTTCGCGGCGGGCTTCACGGCGGCAGAGGGGACCGAGTCAAGGACGACCTGGGCCTGGCTGAAGATGTCGTTGATAAAGGTCTCGAGGGCGTCTTGCGGGACGTCGTTCCAATCAATAGGCGCGAGGGCCTTGAGCGGCTCATGATGGCTTGCCATGGCGCTTAGTGCAGCTGTGTTTGGCGAAGCATGCCTCGATAGATGAGATGAGACACGGGGGAATCCAAGGCCAAGGAGTCGGGGCTGCACGACGATTGGGGGGATGGAGGAGGAGGCATTGATGGAAAAACACATGCGGTGGAAACACACGGATTTCATGCAACGGCTGGGGTGGGCTGGGCTGGGCTGGCAGATTGATCCCTGACGTCACTGCATTCGCACAACCAACGGACGGACGCCCCGGACGCCCCTCCGCTCTGTTTGCTCCGTGCTTTGCGTCATTATGCTATGGAGTTAATCCGTAGATTGATTATATAACACGACGACGACGACAAACACGACGACGACGACAACACGACGACGACGACAACACGACGACACACGACAACCCGACACACGACGACGACACACGACAACACGACAACACGAATCAGCCCTTCATCCCCTTCATCCTCGCCAGCGACGCCAACGCCCCTCCAACAGACTGCATGATCCCCTGCAGCACAGAAATCGTCTGCATAAACGGCGGGTTCACAACCGGCTCCTCCTGGCTGACCAGAGTCATCAGCTGGATGGTGCTACTGAGGTTGGATTCTAACCACGGAAAGTGAGACCATGTCAGCCGAAGTTTGCTCGCACATGCACAGTACACAGACAGACAAAAGAGAAAGAGAACAAGACTCACTAATGTCATTGCCAATCCGCTCAATCTGCGCTTGATCCAAGCTCGATGCGTGCCGCCCTTCAACAACCCACGACGCACTCCGGCGAACCACGTCTGGTGGCCCAGAGAATGTCGTCGGCGCTGTGAGGCCACGGCCCGTCAGGCAGGAGAGTGCGAGCGCCGAAACTATAGCCGTCTTCATTGTCTACTTCCAGGAACCAGGAAAGGAAAAAAAAAAAGTACGTGATTTCGTGCGGCAGATGTGGAAGTGAAAAAAAAAAAGGACATGTAGACCAGGCGGGGAAACTTGATACACTCGCTCTGCAAGAACCATCTATATATGCAATTCCCCCCTCGCCGCTATAACTCGGAGATGCCTGCCATCCTTCCTCATCGAGGCTAAGCCAAAGGCCACAGGAATGTTGGGACCCCCCCCCCCAGGTCCGTGTCTCACCATGTTCTCTGCGGAATCTTCTGTCCAAGCTCCCACCATTGGATGGGCCAGTGCAAGACATGGAATGGAATCTGCGGAACTCGAGCTTGAGCTTGAACTTGATGGTGCAGTGCTGCCTGCTGTAAATAGAATGCATTTGATCCGCTGCGTGTTTCTGCGATCGAGTTTGCAATACACGCACACACTCGCTGCACTTGCGTCATGGACAGAAATACCCGCTTCTCCGGATATACAGAGTTTGTGAGATGACATAGGATACTTTCAAGACAACCCCGTTGAGAATATCTGCTTTGTTGGGTCACAATGCAAACAAAAACAAGCTGCCGTGGGCAAGTTCAGCCTCCGTGCCTCAGATACAACATCAAGGAAAATGAAACCATGCTCAATTCATGGTTGTCAATGGCATGTCAATGCAATGGATGACCATTTTCCTCTCAAACCCCAAAATTCTACACTCCCGCCACGGTTCTTTCCTTGATCACAGCCTCAAAGTCCCGCCTACAGCTTCCGCAGTAGCCGTCTCGCCACTCCTCCAACGCTTTCCTCCTGTTGCCCGACAGAGACCCAAGAACTTTCTGCGCTGACATTCTGTCCTTGGACATGTTGTCGCCTTTGCCGTCTTGCAGCAGCACCGTCTGAAGTTCATCGCACAGTGACTTTTCGTTGATCAACCAATTCTCCCATTCCGATTGTAACATCTCTCTCTCGATGCTGTTGACCACTCGCATTGCCACCATCAAATCGTGTCTGTAAGACCCCAGCCGCTGTCTCGTGCGACGGAGTCTTCGTGCTGTGGCACGGCTCGATTGCGACCAAGGTGTCGTTCCAGCCTCTTCCCATGCCATGTCCATCTCTGTCATGTTGAGCAGACTCCTGTATGTGCTGAAGCATCTGCTGTCCGTTGGAAAACTGAGATTGTGACCGTTGGCACCGGTGGCCTCGTCCAGGTCCGCAAAGTAAATGGCTTTGCTCATCATGGGATTCGGCGTCACCCCAACTCGTCTCATAAACTTGGCTGCTCTACGTTCCCTCCACCAGGTCGAGGACTCGGTCGACGTCAGCAAGAGATTCGTCAATGCACTCGCTACGAGGAGCAGGACAATGACGCGGTGAGCAGTGATGATTCCGAAAAGCTTCTTCAGGCCGGCAAACGCCCACATGATGAGCGACGACACTGCACTTTCGCCAAAGGACATGACTGTTTCGAACAGCATAGCAGTTAGAGTTCGTGGCTTGATGGCCTGCTTCTTGCTCGATTCGGCGGCTGCTGGGGAAAAGACCACAACTTGTGTCTGCTGGCCAATATGACCGTAGACCTGAATGGCCCTGTTTGTGCGACTGCGCGGGCCCAGCTTGCGCACTTGATCAGTCGCCAGCTCTGCCATCTCCTCCGCATCCGTAACGGCATCGTGAAGCGCCTGCCGTTCAACCAGATTTTTCGATAGGGCTGGCGTCTTTGACCAATCGATCTTGACGTATGCGGCGAGCTTGCACTTGGACTTGGCCACATGCGTGATAGCAACCTTTGTTACCAACTTGAAGCTCTGGGAATGGGGCAGGTGCCATGCCGTTTTGGTGTGTGTTACCACGTAGGTGATGTGATCGCTGTACACGTCGATCGTCTGGTGATCCTTCACGTTGGCAGACTTTTTACGACCCAGCATGTCTACATAGTCCACCTTGAAGTGAAAGTCGCGACGCATTTGTCCTTGGTCAACGAGCACCCACGGGCCTTGGGCAATCTGCTGCGCCCGATGTTCGAAATACAGCTTGGGGAACACAAAACTCTTATCGCCGAAAAGGACGTGAAAACAAGCCTTGGCGCTGATTTCAAAGTGTCGCTCGGCGGCCATTTGTGTCATGCTCTCCGGCTCGTAGATGACGGGATGAGATGGGAGGTGCAGTTTCCCTGGTATCCGCTGGGGTGGCCTGGAAGACGGAAGATGCAGGCCAAAGTCGTGCTGACTGCGTCCTACCGGTCTGCCAGATGCCGTGCCATCATCGACTGGTGTATTTGCGGACACCTCTTCCCAACTTTCAGCACCAGCGCTCGGCCGTTCAAACTCTTCTTTTTCCACATTGATCAACGCCGCAATGATATCCTGCGCATCCATCGGCTCTTCGGCTTGCAAATTGTCCATGAGAAGATTCAAGCGCGTGTGAAGAAGTTGGAGATCGTCCAGGAACACCTTGACAGTGATCCGTGTGTATCCAGTATCATTCATATCTTGACCAAGGTGCAGGAAAATACAATCACATTCTCTTCCACCCGCAGAAGTGACTTCAGTGATGATGTCCAGGCTCATACTGTACGCAGTCACCAGATCCATATGTTGGCTGTAAAAGTACATGTTGTCTGGTGTGAGATAGATCCTGCCGTCTCCAGCCAGTGCATCACGAGGTGAGTCTCGTGCTCCGGAGCTGGACCATGCCGCACGGAACACGAGCACCGGGTTCTCGCCGGCCAAGGCATTCGGGAAAAGGAGTCGGAATTGGGCATTCTGGGCTCTCAACTCTGGGGGATAACCAAGGGGGAGAGGGTAGTCGATTCGGTCGTCAGAACCGGTCCCAGTGAGGCTTGTTTGTGACCCTTGCGGTACGACAACTCCGATCGGGTCGTCTTCGTCGTGTCTCGGCAGCACGGGTTGTTCTGGAGGATTAATCATGGCCCAGACATTGCTCCCCCAGTAATTTGCGAGAATCGATGTTGGCAACTTTTTGCTTCCAGAAAGTGAGCGCTTTTCAGCCATCAGGAGGACGGCAGAGCGGCTCAAGCCAGTAGTCGCAGGAGGCCTGGCCAACGTCGAGGGAGCAAGAGAGGTTCGCGGAGTGTCCAGAGACGGGAGAAGACCCGCAAATTGCTTAGGAGTAGCAACTGGTATCAGTGTTCCGGTAGGGAGTAGATTATGACTTGCTGATATCAAGCCAGCGATGCCGCGACTCGGCATGGCTGGACTGGCTGGGCCGGGGCCGGGGCCGGGGTCAAGTACACTGGCAGTCAAGGCCGTCTTTCTGTGAAGGTCCAGCTTTTGGATGATTCTTGCTGCATGCTCCCTCCTACTCTCGTCGTCATCACGAGCAAGATCCTTGCCCAGCGCGCTAAAAGACCGACGTCCTGCAATTCCCCCGTTGTTAACGTCCACAGCGTGCCTCGCCGCGTCTTGCCCAGGCACATAGAGCGTCGTACCTCGCTCAAACCCCGGGCCGACGTCCTCGGCGGTGGTGGAAGTCGCCGCGGCTGGATTATCGGCAAATTTGGCTGAGAACTCCGGCGCGCTTGGTGGATGTATTGAGAAGGCCGGATCGTTGCCGCCAGCGACAGAGTTGTTGTTGTGGCCCATGCTGGCTTCAAAGGCCTTTTTCTTGGTCACCTCAAACACTTCAAGCCACTCAATCAATTCCCTCTGATTTTCAGCCTGCAGCATCATGGTCTGGTTCTTCGTTTTGACCTCGAAGCAGAAGCGCCGCTCCTCGCCTACGGCGGGCTTCGCGTTGCAAAGCAGGACGCCAATCTCGTCTCCCTGGAGGACGCCCTGAGGACCCGGAACGAGCCAGCCAAAAACACCATCATGGCAAAAATACCATCTTCGTGTCCAGTGGTACCTCACTGGCTTGCCGGAAATGGTTCTCAGGAACAGCCATCCCTGCTTCTCCGATATCACAGCATTTTCATCTTTGGGCCGAAGGCTGAGAGGCCCACGAGACCCTAAGAAAGGAACTGTAGATGCACTGTAGTCTTCGAGCTCACGAGATGGTTTAAAGCTTTCAAGAGTTTTTTCTCCCAGTTGTCTCCTCGCCGACTGAAGCTCACTTCTGAAGATACCCTCTGATGTTTCCAATTCCTTGGCCCATCCACGGACACGGTCCATTTCTCGAGTCCATCTTGTCGCACTGGACACAGCATCTCTTGACTGCAACAGATCCTTCCAAATTTCGGAGCAGACCTTGACAAGAAGCTTATCAGTCGCACATCGCAGTTGCGGTGCAAGCTGGCAATAATCCATCGAAGCTTGGAGGTAAGCTTTGCGGTTCTCATAAACGGAGAATGCGTCCTCGCGGAGAGCTGAGGGCTCCTTTGTCTTCGATTGGCCAACATATCGTGCGAGAGTCGAGTCATACGCGCGCTGTGTCTGCTCCAGATTCCTCCTAATTTCTTTAAAGGTGCGCATGTCGCCGCTCAGAAAGCTCCGTATAGGTTCGATGACGGCAGTGTCCATTCTCTTGACACTGCCCAGTATGTGCATCCAACATTCACGTTGTCCATCGCCAACTCGCTTCAAGGCGAGAAAAGTATAGTCATTTTCGATGATACCGTCGGCGGCCGATGGCATCGTTTTGCTGAGATAGCTGTTGATGGTGTCTTCGAGCCCCTGGATCTCGTGGGCAAATTTGGAGGTCGAGTTCACATACCCATTGAGCCATTTCTCCACCGCTTCTATTTGGTCGGTGAAGTGAGCAACTGTAGCACGAAAAGTCGGCGAGTCGAGCGCTGCTTCGTTGAGGCCAACGGGGACGCCGCGGTCATTTTGCCTGGGAGGTCCTGTCGTCCGGACAGGCGCAGCCGAAGCCATGACGGACAACCTGGTTCGAACAGCTTCTCCAGTAGCACGTCTATCTGTGCTCTGGAGCACATTTACGCCCGTGGGATATATGGCCGGCGCGCGGAAACCTTTTTGTAGAATAAAAATCTTGTGCAAATCAGCCAGCTAAGCCGATGATCGCGAGAGTCAGAGACGCCCCACAGCAGGTGTGCAAAGTGACATGCAGAACGCCCCCGGCCCCCCCCCCCACCCAAACGCAGGCACAACACGAGGCATGTTGCACCCACAAGGGCATAATTGATCCCTACCGCACGATAGTCTCACTATTTAACTAGCTGAGACAGGAATCCACCCCGTGCAAGTTATTTTCTAAGACCTCTGTAGTTTTATAGTATATTTTATTATTATACTAGTACCCTACTAATAGTATAGGTACTTAGGTATTTAGACTATAGTCTACACCCTCTTATAGGGTTAGATAACTTAATAGAGGTAATTATATTAAACCCTAGCTTTATAGTCTAATATAGTAGTAATTATATAGTGTTTATAATAATTAGACCTTCTTCTAAATTAGTACTCTTCTCTTTAAATTAACTAATTATTTAATCTTTAAATAATTAGTATAAATATAGTAAAAGAGAGGCTTAATTTATTAATATTATAATTAGGCGACCCTAGCACGCTAGGATTAACACTACTATTTATTAGTTTAATAATAATAACACTATAGGTATCCTTATAATATCTAAGGAGTCTTCTAAGAGTAATAAGCTAGCTATTAAGCTATAGGAGCCCTATTACTAGAACCTATAGTATAAGATAGTTAAGGTAAGAGCTATTAAAGATAGAATCTAGGTCTTTATTAATCCTAATTTAATTATATAGCTAGATTACCCTCCTAAGCCTCTAATCCTTATAGGAAACAGGACTCTAGTAAAGAGAAGGGTAGTAGAGGCTATATAAAGTTAGTTATCTATATTAGATACTATAGGAGTTTAAATATACTTATATAGCAGTAGAGCTATAATTAGTAGTGTGTAGTAACCCTAGGAAAGCTCTTCTAAAGGTTATAATATACCTAAAAAGAGTTATTTTTAGTACCCTTAATAACCTAATAATACTAAAGATAGCGCTTAGTTTATAGTCCTTAGTGGTTATTATTAGGTATTTAATAGCTAATTCTAGAGCCTTATAAAGGCCCTATAAGATTATTACACTTAGTTTATAGTAATACTTAGGCCTAAGTATAAGTAGATAACCTTAAGGTATATATCCCTTTATAATAAGATTAAGAAGCTTATAAGGAATATAATACCTTTAAGTAGAACTATTAAGTATTATACTAAAGTTAATTTTAATAAAACTATTAAGTAGAACCTTATAAAGGTAAATATTAATAAGTAGCTTATAGATACTTTAATTAGCTATAAGAGATACTTCTAAGTAAACTACCCTATTACTAAAGGTAACTTACCTATAGAAATAATTAATAATACTATTAGGGTATAATTCCCTACTATCTTAGCTTAAATTAGCTTATTAATTTATATAGTAGAGAGTAAGGAAAAGGTCCTAGATTTCTATAGTATTATAAGTAGAATTAGGTACCTAATTAAAGCCTAAGGGAGATCTTAGGTAAAGGCTAATAATACCTTTAGAGCTAAGCTAACTCTTAATAAAGAAATAAAGAATAAAGCAGAGAAGTTAGTAAAGAAAGATTATATTTACTATAAGAAATATAAGGTAAAGAAGTTAAGAGACTTATAGAAGGTCTATAGGGCACTCTACCTAATAAAGGACTAGAAAGTTAATAAAAAGCTATTAAAGAAAGTAAAAGAAGTAATAAATTATTAGCTTAATAATATAAAGAAGGTATATAATATATAGTTAAAGGATAATAATATAAAGGAACCTAAGGATAATAGTATAAAGAAACCTAAAGAAGTTAATATAGTGTTTTTAGCTATAGAAGAGTTAGAGTCTTTAGAGGCTTTCCTTACCTAGGGTAAATTATAAGTTATACTTAATAGTAGCACTTTAATCTATATCTTTAATAATAAACACTGGTTTATAGACCTTAATTATAGTTAATAACCTAGAATTTAAGCTAGTTATAGTGTTACTAAGGCTTATAGTATTAGCATAGCTTAGATTATCTTAATAGATAGCTAGACCCTTACCTTATTAAAGGCCTAGTACTAACTATTATTCTTTATAAACCTTATATCTCTTTAGCTACTTATAAAGAAGGGAATAAGGTAGGATAACCTTACTAGAAGGGTTATAGACCTAGTAAGAGGTAATTAGGAGATATTTTAAACTTAGATTATTAGTATATAGCTATATATAGAGGGCTTAAGCCTATTAGATATTTTTACTATAAAGGGAGATTTAAGAGACCTAAAGGCCGTGATAATAACGCCTATAGACCTATAGTATACTAGATTAGTGTATCTAGGTAAGGATATAATAGATTAAGTGCTTAAGAAGCTTTAAATCCCTTTAAAGGAAAGGAGCGTAGGGAAATATAAGGTTTATTAGATAGCTAAGGCGTAGAGGTAGATATTATAAGTATTATAGGTAGGGTTATTACCTTTAGGGCCGCTTTAGGTAGTCTTTTTTAACCTCTTTACTTAATTATTAGGGTATAATAAAGACTAATACATTACTCTTTTTACCTATAGAGCTATAGGATTATACTATATCTTTATAATCCTATTAAAAATAGATATTATACTTTACTTTAATTAGTTAGAAGCTATATATATAAGAGTATATAGCATCTATATTATGGTTATAATAACTAATAGTAAGACTACCTTTTAGACTAAGAAGTAAGAAGAAGAGGTTATAAATAGAGGTATTATTATTAGAAAGTCTAGCCTAGCTTACCTATATTAAAATAGGCACGCTAAATAGTCTAGGGGGGTGATAATAAGGGTTATAATAACTCTTATAATATAATTAGGCTTCCTAGAAGATCTCTAGCCTATAGCTACTAAAGCAGCTATTTATATCTTAAACTATATACCTTAAAAGCTACTTAACTAGTAATCCCCTTAATAAGCGTTAAATAGGTGGTTAAGAGAGAATAAGCTTTAATAGAGTTACTTACTAGAGAATCTAGAAGCCTCTATAACTTACCTATAAGCCTTTAGTTATAAAGTATTTATAATAATATAAAGTAGGCTTTATAAGGTAGGTCTAAAGCTTATATAGAGAGCTTATATTAGATACCTCGCTAGATATATCTCCTCTATATAATACCTAATTTAGGTACTAATAATAAAGAGAAGCTACTAGTTTTTATTAAGTTATATTACCTTTAATAAGTTAATCTTCTATACTTAAGAAAGAGGCCTATTACTAAGTATAAAAGAGGTTAAAAAACACTTCCTTAAAGAGCTAGTTAATAATAATAAGGATAAAAGCTTTAATATAGGGCTTCTATAGATAGTATACCCTTTATTACTATAATAACCACTTAATTAGCCTTAATAGGATAAAACTCTTAATAGTTATAATTAATTAGACTATAAAGAAAAAGAGAAAGTGTTGAAACAAGCATGATATCAATCGCGCTTGGCAGCCGCAATTCCCTTCGGCTGAAGGTCGGCCCGACCGGGAGAAGGTCGGCTGCTGCGCGTGTGCGCGTGCCTCCCTTCCTGCCCACGGGCAGGCCTGCGATAGGGCAGGGCCCGGGTCACGTGACCCACCCACATCACATGACCCACATAGCTGTAGCTGCCTTTTTCCCTCTTACGGGAGCCCTCTCTTTTCTAGCTTCCTTTAATAGAATATATAGCTTATAATAGATTATTTAATTAATACTATTATAAGCACGCCTAATTAATAACTAGCTATTATCACACCTAGTGATTCTAATACTAATTAGTGGTTAACTTTATAACCACTTTTATTTATAAATACCTATTATCTTTTAAAGACACTATAGATTAGCTAGGTTCTATCTAGAAGAGACCTTTATAGAAGTAGCGTAATTTAGCTAGCCTATTAAGGTAATAAGAGTAGCTTTATTATTTAAGATCCCTAATTATACTAAGGAAGAAGCTAACTCTAGCTAGCCTATTAAGGTAATAAGAGTAGCTAGAAGAAGCTAAAGCCTAAACTAAGAAAAAGAGTTTAACTCTAGTAGCTAAGCTATCCTATTATTCTTTAACTTAGTGTGTTCTATTATATATAAAGCTAATTACTAGAGCTTATAATCCTTTATATCTCTTTTTCCCTAATCCCTTTATTATTACTTCCCTTATTTTATCTTCTCTAATACTATAAGTTATAATAGTTAATAAGAAGGAATAACTATAAAACCTAATAAGTTATAATAGCTCTTAAGCAAATCCCTTAGAAGCCCTAGAATTCACTATCCCCTTCCTTTATATCCTATAGTAACTACACTAGTATATTATAGAAGAAGCACTTACTAGGGTAGATAAATTTAATATTAAGGATAATAATATACCTAAGATATAAGTAGCCTATATCCTCTCTTAGGTTAAGGACTATATAATATAAAAGGCATATAGAAGATTACTCTTTATAGAATTTACTTAAGATTTTAACCTATAAACCTATAGTAACTTTCTTAAGACCCTAGTTATAGTCCTAAGGCACTTATAGGACTACCTTATTAACTCTAGAATCTATATAATAATTAACTAGAATATAAATATAGTAATAAACCTCTAAGAAGTCCTTAACTAATAGGAATTCTACTTCTAGTTATAAGAAGAAGTAAAGAATACCTAGAAGAAGTATAATAACTTCTAAAAAAATATAATTAAGAATAGTAACTTCCTTAATAACCTCTATAAGAATAATAACCTCTAGGACTAATAGAGTATAAGGACTACTTATTCCTCCTACTAACCTTTATAATCTCTATAAGGAGTAATATTAGTAACCTTTCCCTAAGAATAGAACCCTTAGCCCCTTCCTTAAATACCTTAAGCCTTATAAGCCCTTCCTTATTATCCCTAAGAACCTATATTTACCTAGTAAAGAACCTTTACTCCCTAATAATAAGCCCTTCCTATTTACTAAAGAATAATATATAAACCTACTAATAATCCTCCCTTTAAGCCTCTATAACTAATAGTAAAGTAGATCTTAGACCTTATTAAGATATATATATCTAAGTAGTAATATAGTGCTAATAACTATAATATACTTAAACTAAAGCTCTAAATCTTTAGGTAAAAGTATAAGCTTCTAGATATTAAACTAGAATAAGCTAGGTATATATTTAAAGTAATACTAAAAGAAAAAGCTTATTAGTATTACTTAGACTACCTCTTTAAACCTAGTAACCCTTAGGACCTTACTACCCTTATAAGGAGAATAAAGGAGAGGTTTAAGACTAAAGATATAAAGTAGAAGTATCTCCTTAAATAGTATAATACTTTACTCTAGAAAACTATTAATAAAAACCCTAATAAATTAAAGATAGAATGCTTTAATAAGCTTATTAAGAGGCTATTAACCTTATAGTAAGCCATTCCTAACGTAGGTTAATTAGAAAAGGCCCTTAGGAACCAGATTATAACCGCTTATAATAGGATTCCTAAGTGTAGAGGGTGCCTTACTAACCCTCTAGATAGCCTCTAATAATTCTATAAGTATATATATATAATAATCTAGCTTATTATAGAGGAATCTAGCGATTAATATTAATTCCCTACTAATACCTAGACTCCTAATACTTTCTAGACTAATAGAAGGTATAATAGTAAGGGTAAAGAGTTAAGATACCCTCTATAAAGGTAGAAAGGTAGAAGAGGCCCTCCCTATATAAAGAAATATTATATATATAGTAAGGAGGGATACTAGTTAATAAAGTATCCTAAGGAAGAGCATAAGAAGGCATACTAGTAATATAAGAACTATTACCTAGTAGATACCTTATTATCCTTACTAGCTTTATATAATACCTTTCTTACCTAGTATAAAGATACCCTAATAAAAGATCCCACTCCTTATCCCTCTAAAGTTAATAAGGTTACCTAGTATATAATAAGCCTTAGATTTAACACTAAGCTAGAGGGAGAGAAAGAAGAAAGGGTACTTATAAGCTTCTTTACCTATAGTATAACCCTTAATAGTTAAAAAATAGTTAAAGTTCTTATAAATTAAGCTATAATATATAGACTAAGTAAGAAGAATCTATTTAATAAGGGAAATACCACTAGGCCTCCTTACCTATTCCTACTTAAAGACTATTACTTATCTAAGGCTTTCTAAGGTATTATACTAGATACTAGAGTAGTATAGTTCTCTATAGTAGGCTAATCTTAAGTTATAGCACTATAGAAGATAATACTAAAGATTTATCTTAACACTATAAGGGTAGGTAAAGTAGTTATTATATTTAGTAAAGGCTAGCTAATTATATTACTTAGAATAATTAATATACCTATACCCTTTAGTAATATTACTTTTTATATAATACTAATAAATACTCCCTTCCTACTTTACCTTAATAATATAGGCTAATTAAGGATTAACTTTATTACTACTAAGAATATTCTCTAGTAAGGAAATATTAAGATACCCCTAGTATATAAATAGGGCTATATATAGATACTACTAATATAAGATAAGAAGGCAGTAGTGTGGAATTATTTAACTAAGATTAAATTATAGTGTTTATATTACTATTTTAGTTATCCTTTAGTACACTAACTCTATAATCTCCTAAGTAATATAGGGCATAAGATTACCTTTAAAGCTATTAAGGTAATATTAAAGGTATGCCACTAGTGCTAGATAAATACTAATAGCCCCTATTGCTTTAAATTCACCCTTAAGAATAAGTATGCCTTTAACTTTAAAGTAATAGTTAATATTATATACCTTAATAGTAACTGCCTAACGCTCTATGCGGTAGATATAGCTATGGTATTCTATATAGTAAGATTCCTTCCTAATATCTTAGCTAAAATAACTTAGGAAGCCCTTAGAATATGCTAGATTAATATATACTAAGGACCTCCTAATTAGATTATTACTAATACTAGTATAAACTTTTATGGTAAAGAATTTCGCTAATTTATAACATTAATATTAATCTCCGTTAAAGAGGTCCTAATTAAGGTATATCATAGCATTAGAAAAGTTAAGAGATATTATAAACCGCTCTAAAGGGCCTATAATATTATCTAAAGAGAATGCCTAATAACCCTAGAACCTATTGCCCTATAGATAGCTATAAAAGCCCTTAATAATACTATAGGTCTAAATAGCCTTATTTGTCAAGGCTTCTGGGCCGAATATGATGAACAGGGTGATGGTATGATCAAGATAGCAGCTATGTGACTAGAAGGTAGGTGTGTGTGCTTGAAGGTTTTAATCTCTAGCCTCCCACATTCCATGTGTGCGACCTTCGCCTAAATACCCCCTCTGCGTGCACGTGACTAGCTCGCGGTAACCTCGCAGCTAGGGCGCTGCGAGCCACGACTAGGCCCTACTGTACATGATGCCATCGCCTTCATAGCCTCTGTCGCTCTATTGCCTCTGTGACCCTGACATTATTCTAACCCTCCTTATCTTTAGTGCCTACCCCTATATATTAAGTAACTCTCCTCTATTACTAGAGATCTTATAATGTGTTATTACTATACAAAAGGTAATAAAGGAAGTTAAGCGCCTTTATATAATCTAGAAAGTTAGTAAAGCCCTTATAGTAAGGAATAGTCTAGATATAAGTAAGACCCTTAACCTCCTACTTAGATTACTAGTCTAAGTTTAGCGTAAAGGTAAAGGGTAGTAAGGCCTATATAACCTCCTCTTTATTAATAAAGAGACCTATACCCTTAACCTCCTATAAGGCCTAAAGGCCTTCTACTTAACTTCTATTAGGCCTTATTATAAGGACCCTAATATAAAAGCCCTCCTACCTTAGGAGGGTAGAGAAGAGGGAGAGGCCTAAACTAGGCTACTTAGTAAGACCCTAGAGATCCTACTAAAGAGATACCTAGGTAGACCCTAAAAGAACCCTCTAGTAATTATTAATAAGACTAATATATTTATCTTAGCTAAGGAGAAAGCTAACCTTAACCTTATAATTTAATTATATAAGGAAGGCATTATTATAACCCCTAGTGTACTATTTAAGCTCTCTATAAAGACTAAGATTAATACACTAATTAATTAGGGTGTGTTTAAATTTATTACCTATAATAAGAGAGAGTATAGTAGTGTGTGAATCTTTAATTCGCGAATTATTAATAAGGTAAAAGGTAAAATAGGCTAGCTATATAAGAAATTAAGGCTTATAGTATAAGGCTTTAGAGATAAGGTAAAGTAAGTAATTTTAATATAGGCTCTAATAATCTAATAAGCTAGTTAATGCCTTATTCTTATAATAGCACCTTCTCTCTTAATAAAGGGATTTATCCTATAGATTTGTAATATTACCTAGGCCTATATCTAATTAACCACGCGATTAAATAGGGTAATTATTGCGTAGCTTCTAACCTAAATTTATAACTAATACCCTAAGGGAATAATTATAAGGGTAATTAAACCGCTCTATAGTATTATAGAGGCCGGAATACACTAGTAGGTTATGTACTATAGGCACTATAGAGAGAAGCTCTAGATAGAGACTTCTATATATAATCTATACCTATTAGTAACTATAGAAGATAGCCTAGAATTTGTATATATAGGTATATAGACTAATAATACTCTTAGGCTATTAGATAAGGAGTTCTCTAAGAAAGAAGAGAGAGAATTAACTATAGTGGCTTTTATAGTAAAGCTAAAGTAATTCCTCCTTAAGAACAATTCCCTAACCTTTAATAGGGGAATTATTAAATTAGCGGCTAGCGTGGCTATTTTACTTTAATAAAAAGGCTAAAGTAGTAAGCTTAATTTAATCCTACTTATAGATTTAAAGTAGAAGTATATTAAATAAAGGGCTTAAGGCACCTATATTACCTTAATCTACTAACTAGAAGCCTACTATAATCTATCTATTACTACTTAATACTAAAAACTAATAATTAAGAATGTTAAAGCCCTTAATTACTAGATCTAATAGTAGATAGATTACCCTAATTAAGGCCTAATATTTATTCTAATTAACCTTACTAAAGCAAAGCTATATATGTTTATAGATAGGTTATTTATAAATAATTAGGACCTTACCTTATAGCTTAGTTACTTACTAATCCTTACTAATAAAAACTATAAGGATAGTAAGTTTATAATTAAAGGTAATATTATATACTTTAGCTTAATAAAGAGTAAGAGAGTTATATAAAGTATACTTACCTCTAAGGTCTATAGTATAGTTACTAGTGTTAATATAGTATATATAATAGCTACTACCCTTTATATACTTATAGACTAATTAAATCTCCCTACTACACTAGTTATAGTATATATAGATTTATACTCCCTTTATAAGTGCCTTATTAAGCTTAGTATAATAAAGGAGAAGTGCCTAATAATTAATATTATAGCCCTATAATAATTATATAAACGCTATAAGCTCTACAAGATCTATTAGATTAATAGAGTAGATAACCTAGCTAATACCTTTATAAAGGCATTACTAAATAAGGCCCTAGAGTAGTTTATCTCTAGTAACTAAATAATAATCTAAATAGAAGGGTAGGTAATCTATATAGAGAATAGCCCCTATAGAGAGTAGTAGGAGGGTAACCTATAAGGAGGATAGCCTTATAGGAAGTAGTATTAGGGGACTATTAACCCCTATACTATAGGGAGAAGTAATCTTCCCTAGTATTAGGGGATTATTAACCCTTATATTATAGGAGGATATAGATCCTACCCTCTTAGGGATAATAAAGGAAATTAGAGAAAAAGTAATACTCTAGGGGGAGTAGGAAAAGGAGGGGGAAGAGAAGCTATATAGCTTCTTCTCTAACCTCTAGGGAGGGCCTCTAGTAATTCTATAACTCTATATAATCTATATAGAGTATAGAGCTATAAGGGAGGTCCTCCTTTAGATTTATAAAATACCTATACTTTACTTTAGTAGGGATAGAAAGGTAGATATAGGAGATAATAGGGTTAAGGAGAGGGGTAAAGGGGAGGAAAAGAGGTAATAGGATAAGGGAGTTACTATATAGATATTATTAATAATATTAAGGAGGAAAAAGGGATTTAGGAAGAGGCCTACTTACCCTCTTAGTAGGAGGTTAAAGATAGATTATTACTTTCCTTTATTATTACCTACTATAGGTATATACTGCTTCCCCTTCCTTTCCTTTATTAGTCCCCTTTATTAGGGGATTATAACCCCTCCTATTATTATCTATTACTTTATTAGTAATTAATATTATATATTAATAATTATATTAAAAAGAGAGTTCCTAGTGTTAAAATAAGCATAATATTAATTACGCTTAGTAGCTATAATTCCCTTTAGCTAAAGGTTAGCCTAACCAGGAGAAGGTTAGCTGCTGCGTGTGTGCGCGTGCCTCCCTTCCTGCCTACAGGCAGGCCTGCGATAGGGCAGGGCCCGGGTCACGTGACCTACCCACATCACGTGACCCACACAGCTATAGCTGCCTTTTTCCCTCTCACGGGAGCCCTCTCTTTTCTAGCTTCCTTTAATAGAACACATAGCTTATGATAGATTATTTAATTAATACTATCATGAGCGCGCCTAATTAATAACTGGCCATTATCACACCTGGTGATTCCAACAGAAAGAAAGTTAAGAAATAAATCTACTAACTCCTCTAAATTTACCTAAATAATTTCTAGGTTTAATAGTGTTGAAACAAGCATGATATCAATCGCGCTTAGCAGCCGCAATTCCCTTCGGCTGAAGGTCGGCCCGACCGGGAGAAGGTCGGCTGCTGCGCGTGTGCGCGTGCCTCCCTTCCTGCCCACGGGCAGGCCTGCGATAGGGCAGGGCCCGGGTCACGTGACCCACCCACATCACGTGACCCACATAGCTGCAGCTGCCTTTTTCCCTCTCACGGGAGCCCTCTCTTTTCTAGCTTCCTTTAATAGAATATATAGCTTACAATAGATTATTTAATTAATACTATTATAAGCGCGCCTAATTAATAACTAGCCATTATCACACCTAGTAATTCTAACACTAATTAGTAGTTAACTTTATAACCACTTTTATTTATAAATACCTGTTGTTTTTTAAAGATACTATAGATTAGCTAGGTTCTATCTAGAAGAGACCTTTATAGAAGCAGCGTGATTTAGCTAGCCTATTAAGGCAATAAGAGTAGCTTTATTATTTAAGATCCCTAATTATACTAAGGAAGAAGCTAACTCTAGCTAGCTTATTAAGGTAATAAGAGTAGCTAGAAGAAGCTAAAGCCTAAACTAAGAAGAAGAGTTTAACTCTAGTAGCTAAGCTATCTTATTATTCTTTAACTTAGTGCGTTCTATTACGCGCGAAGCTGATTGCCAGAGCTTGTGATCCTTTATATCTCTTTTTCCCTAATCCCTTTATTATTACTTCCCTTATTTTATCTCCTCTAATACTATAAGTTATAATAGTTAATAAGAAGGAATAACTATAAAACCTAATAAGTTATAATAGCTCTTAAGCAGATCCCTTAGAAGCCCTAGAATTTACTATCCCCTTCCTCTATATCCTATAGTAACTACACTAGTATATTATAGAAAAAGCACTTACTAGGGTAGATAAATTTAATATTAAGGATAATAATATACCTAAGATATAAGTAGCCTATATTCTCTCTTAGGTTAAGGACTATATAATATAAAAGGTATATAAAAGATTACTCTTTATAGAATTTACTTAAGATTTTAACCTATAAATCTATAGTAACTTTCTTAAGACCCTAGTTATAGTCCTAAGGCACTTATAGGACTACCTTATTAACTCTAGAATCTATATAATAATTAACTAGAATATAAATATAGTAATAAACCTCTAAGAAGTCCTTAACTAATAGGAATTCTACTTCTAGTTATAAGAAGAAGTAAAGGATACCTAGAAGAAGCATAATAACTTCTAAAAAAATATAATTAAGAATAGTAACTTCCTTAATAACCTCTATAAGGATAATAACCTCTAGGACTAATAGAGTATAAGGACTACTTATTCCTCCTACTAACCTTTATAACCTCTATAAGGAGTAATATTAGTAACCTTTCCCTAAGAATAGAACCCTTAGCCCTTTCCTTAAGTACCTTAAGCCTTATAAGCCCTTCCTTATTATCCCTAAGAACCTATATTTACCTAGTAAAGAACCTCTACTCCTTAATAATAAGCCCTTCCTATTTACTAAAGAATAATATATAAACCTACTAATAATCCTCCCTTTAAGCCTCTATAACTAATAATAAAGCAGATCTTAGACCTTATTAAGATATATATATCTAAGTAGTAATATAGCGCTAATAACTATAATATACTTAAACTAAAGCTCTAAATCTTTAGGTAAAAGTATAAGCTTC
The DNA here is from genome assembly GCA_023658475.1 of Epichloe elymi. Lineage (NCBI taxonomy): Eukaryota > Fungi > Ascomycota > Sordariomycetes > Hypocreales > Clavicipitaceae > Epichloe > Epichloe elymi. The sequence goes on along the minus strand of CP098273.1, from coordinate 1,794,640 downwards.
TAGATATTAAACTAGAATAAGCTAGGTATATATTTAAAGTAATACTAAAAGGAAAAGCTTATTAGTATTACTTAGACTACCTCTCTAAACCTAGTAACCCTTAGGACCTTACTACCCTTATAAGGAGAATAAAGAAGAGGTTTAAGACTAAAGATATAAGGTAGAAGTATCTCCTTAAATAGTATAATACTTTACTCTAGAAGACTATTAATAAAAACCCTAATAAATTAAAGATAGAATACTTTAATAAGCTTATTAAGAGGCTATTAACCTTATAGTAAGCTATTCCTAATATAGGTTAATTAGAAAAGGCCCTTAGGAACTAGATTATAACCGCTTATAATAGGATTCCTAAGTGTAGAGGGTGCCTTACTAACCCTCTAGATAGCCTCTAATAATTCTATAAGTATATATACATAATAATCTAGCTTATTATAGAGGAATCTAGTAGTTAATATTAATTCCCTGCTAATGCCTAGACTCCTAATACCTTCTAGACTAATAGAAGGTATAATAGTAAGGGTAAAGAGTTAAGATACCCTCTATAAAGGCAGAAAGGTAAAAGAGGCCCTCCCTAAATAAAGAAATATTATATATATAGTAAGGAGGGATACTAGTTAATAAAGTATCCTAAGGAAGAGCATAAGAAGGTATACTAGTAATATAAGAACTATTACCTAGTAGATACCTTATTATCCTTACTAGCTTTATATAATACCTTTCTTACCTAGTATAAAGGTACCCTAATAGAAGATCCTACTCCTTATCCCTCTAAAGTTAATAAGGTTACCTAGTATATAATAAGCCTTAGATTTAATACTAAGCTAGAGGGAGAGGAAGAAGAAAGGGTGCTTATAAGCTTCTTTACCTATAGTGTAACCCTTAATAGTTAGAAAATAGTTAAAGTCCTTATAAATTAAGCTATAATACATAGACTAAGTAAGAAGAATCTATTTAATAAGGGGAATACCGCTAGGCCTCCTTACCTATTCCTACTTAAAGACTATTACTTATCTAAGGCCTTCTAAGGTATTATACTAGATACTAGAGTGGTATAGTTCTCTATAGCAAGCTAATCTTAAGTTATAGCACTATAGAAGATAATACTAAAGATTTATCTTAACACTATAAGGGTAGGTAAAGCAGTTATTATATTTAGTAGAGGCTAGCTAATTACATTACTTAGAATAATTAATATGCCTATACCCTTTAGTAATATTACTTTTTATATAATACTAATAAATACTCCCTTCCTACTTTGCCTTAATAATATAGGCTAATTAAGGATTAACTTTATTACTACTAAGAATGTCCTCTAGCAAGGAAATATTAAGGTGCCCCTAGTATATAAATAGGGCTATATATAGATGCTACTAATATAAGATAAGAAGGTAGTAGCGTGGAATTATTTAACTAAGATTAAATTATAGTGTTTATATTACTATTTTAGTTATCCTTTAGTACACTAACTCTATAATCTCCTAAGTAATATAGGGTATAAGATTACCTTTAAAGCTATTAAGGTAATATTAAAGGTATACTACTAGTGCTAGATAAATACTAATAACCCCTATTACTTTAAATTTACCCTTAAGGATAAGTATACCTTTAACTTTAAAGTAATAGTTAATATTATATACCTTAATAGTAACTACCTAACGCTCCACGCAGTAGATATAGCTATGGTATTCTATGTAGTAAGATTCCTTCCTAATATCTTAGCTAAAATAACTTAGAAAGCCCTTAGAATATACTAGATTAATATATACTAAGGACCTCCTAATTAGATTATTACTAATACTAGCATAAACTTTTATAGTAAAGAATTTTACTAATTTATAATATTAATATTAATCTCTATTAAAGAGGTCCTAATTAAGGCATATTATAGCATTAGAAAAGTTAAGAGATATTATAGACCACTCCGAAGGGCCTATAATATTATCTAAAGAGAATGCCTAATAACCCCGGAACCTATCGCCCTATAGATAGCTATAAAAGCCCTTAATAATACTATAGGTCTAAATAGCCTTATTCTAACCCTCCTTATCTTTAGTGCCTACCCCTATATATTAAGTGACTCTCCTCTATTACTAGAGATCTTATAATGTGTTATTACTATATAAAAGGTAATAAAGGAAGTTAAGTGCCTCTATATAATCTAGAAAGTTAGTAAAGCCCTTATAGTAAGGAATAGTCTAGATATAAGTAAGACCCTTAATCTCCTACTTAGATTACTAGTCTAAGTTTAGTATAAAGGTAAAGGGTAGTAAGGCCTATATAACCTCCTCTCTATTAATAGAGAGACCTATACCCTTAACCTCCTATAAGGCCTAAAGGCCTTCTACTTAACTTCTATTAGGCCTTATTATAAAGACCCTAATATAGAAGCCCTCCTACCTTAGGAGGGCAGAGAAGAGGGAGAGGCCTAAACTAGGCTACCTAGTAAGACCCTAGAGATCCTACTAAAGAGATACCTAGGCAGACCCTAAAAGAACCCTCTAGTAATTATTAATAAGACTAATATGTTTATCTTAGCTAAGGAGGAAGCTAACCTTAACCTTATAATTTAATTATATAAGGAAGGTATTATTATAACCCCTAGCGCACTATTTAAGCTCTCTATAAAAACTAAGATTAATACACTAATTAATTAGGGTGTGTTTAAATTTATTACCTATAATAAGAGAGAGTATAGTAGCGTGCGAATCTTTAATTTGCAAATTATTAATAAGGTAAAAGGTAAGATAGGCTAGCTATATAAGAAATTAAGGCTTATAGTATAAGGCTTTAGAGATAAGGTAAAGTAAGTAATTTTAACATAGGCTCTAATAATCTAATAAGCTAGTTAATGCCTTATTCTTATAATAGCACCTTCCCTCTTAATAAAGGGATTTATCCTATAGATTTATAATATTACCTAGGCCTATATCTAATTAACCATGTGATTAAATAGGGTAATCCTTATGTAGCTTCTAACCTAAATCTATAACTAATACCCTAAGGGAATAATTATAAGGGTAATTAAACCGCTCTATAGCATTATAGAGGCTAGAACACACTAGTAGGTTATATACTATAGGCACTATAGAGAGAAGCTCTAGATAGAGACTTCTACGTATAATCTATGCCTATTAGTAACTATAGAAGATAGCCTAGAATTTATATATATAGGTATATAGACTAATAATACTCTTAGGCTATTAGATAAGGAGTTCTCTAAGAAAGAAGAGAGAGAATTAACTATAGTGGCTTTTATAGTAAAGCTAAAGTAATTCCTCCTTAAGAATAATTCCCTAATCTTTAATAGGGGAATTATTAAATTAGCGGCTAGTGTAGCTATTTTACTTTAATAAAAAGGCTAAAGTAGTAAGCTTAATTTAATCCTACTTATAGATTTAAAGTAGAAGTATATTAAATAAAGGGCTTAAGGCACCTATATTACCTTAATCTACTAACTAGAAGCCTACTATAATCTATCTATTGCTACTTAATACTAAGAACTAATAATTAAGAATATTAAAGCTCTTAATTACTGGATCTAATAGTAGATAGATTACCCTAATTAAGGCCTAATATTTATTCTAATTAACCTTACTAAAGCGAAGCTATATATGTTTATAGATAGGTTATTTATAAATAATTAGGACCTTACCTTATAGCTTAGTTATATGCTAATCCTTATTAATAAAGACTATAAGGATAGTAAGTTTATAATTAAAGGTAATATTATATACTTTAGCTTAATAAAGAGTAAGAGAGTTATATAAAGTATACTTACCTCTAAGGTCTATAGTATAGTTACTAGTGTTAATATAGTATATATAATAGCTACTACCCTTTATATACTTATAGACTAATTAAATCTCCTTACTACACTAGTTATAGTGTGTATAGATTTATACTCCCTCTATAAGTGCCTTATTAAGCTTAGTATAATAAAGGAGAAGTACCTAATAATTAATATTATAGCCCTATAATAATTATATAAACACTATAAGCTCTACAAGATCTATTAGATTAATAGAGTAGATAACCTAGCTAATACCTTTATAAAGGCATTACTAAATAAGGCCCTAGAGTAGTTTATCTCTAGTAACTAAATAATAATCTAAATAGAAGGGTAGGTAACCTATATAGAGAATAGCCCTTATAGAGAGTAGTAGGAGGGTAACCTATAAGGAGGATAGCCTTATAGGTAGTAGTATTAGGGGATTATTAACCCCTATACTATAGGGAGAAGTAATCTTCCCTAGTATTAGGGGATTATTAATCCCTATACTATAGGAGGATATAGATCCTACTCTCTTAGGGATAGTAAAGGAAATTAGAGAAGAAGTAATACTCTAGGGGGAGTAGGAGAAGAAGGGGAAAGAGAAGCTATATAGCTTCTTCTCTAATCTCTAGGGAGGGCCTCTAGTAATTCTATAACTTTATATAATCTATATAGAGTATAGAGCTATAAAGGAGGTTCTCCTTTAGATTTATAAGATACCTATACTTTACTTTAGTAAGGATAGAAGGGTAGATATAGAAGATAATAGGGTTAAGGAGAGGGGTAAAGGGAAGGAAAAGAGATAATAAAATAAGGGAGTTACTATATAGATATTATTAATAATATTAAGAAGGAAAAAGGGATTTAGAAAGAGGCCTACTTACCCTCTTAGTAGGAGGTTAAAGATAGATTATTACTTTCCTTTATTATTACCTACTATAGGTATATACCGCTTCCCCTTCCTTTCCTTTATTAGTCCCCTTTATTAGGGGATTATAACCTCTCCTATTATTATCTATTACTTTATTAGTAATTAATATTATGTATTAATAATTATGTTAAAAAGAGAGTTCCTAGTGTTAAAATAAGTATAATATTAATTACGCTTAGTAGCCGTAATTCCCTTTAGCTAAAGGTTAGCCTAACTAGGAGAAGGTTAGCTACTACGTGTGTGCGCGTGCCTCCCTTCCTACCTATAGGCAGGCCTGCGATAGGGCAGGGCCTAGGTCACGTGACCCACCCACATTACGTGACCCACATAGCTATAGCTGCCTTTTTCCCTCTTATAGGAGCCCTCTCTTTTCTAGCTTCCTTTAATAGAACACACAGCTTACGATAGATTATTCAATTAATACTATCATGAGCGCGCCTAATTGATAACTGGCCATTATCACACCTGGTGATTCCAACAAATAGATTATATACTATTAAGTATTAATAATTTACTTAACCTACCTAATAGTAGTAATAGTTATAATATATTAATAAATCTATAAGATTATAATAATCTTAAAACATTTACTATAGCCTTTAATCTAGGACCTAAAAGTAAAGAAAAGCCTTATATATTAAGGCTTCCCCCTTCTCTAGCTTATTATAATAACTTAGCTAGTTATCTAAAGGAAAAGGAATTCTAAAAAGTATAAGATAAAGAATATAATAAGATTATTAATAGAAAGGTAGCTATAAAGGTATCTAGAGAAGAAGTTCCTTTATATATAAAGCCTCTAGGCCTTACTTAGGTCTTACTTATAAATTAGATAAGTAAGGCTACCTCTTATAATATAAAGCTTATCTCTATATTCTTAGGAATTATTAACTAAAGAGTTATCTATTAACTTAAGTAGTAACTCTAGCTACTAATATATTTAGGCTATTTATAGCTATTATATACTACTTTAACCTAGAAGTATACTAGTATAACTTTATTATAGCTTTCCTAAATTTAGACCTTAATAAAGAGGTCTACTATAAGATATCTCTAGGCTATAAAGATAAATAAGCCTATCTAAAGCTTCTTAGAGTAGTCTATAGGCTATAGAGAGCGCCTCTTCTATAGATAAAAGAGCTAATTAGCTAGCTAATTAGTAAAGGCTTTATATAGACCTTTAAAGATATCTATATATTTATTAAGGATAGGTTAATTATCTTCTTCTATATAGATAACCTTATTACCTTATTTACTAAGGGGAAATTATATCTATATAATAAATTTAGAGTAAGGCTCTTTATAAAGTATAATATTAAGGACCTTAGAGAGCTTTAATAGTTCCTAGGTATTAAAATTATTAGAGATTATACTAATAGGAAGGTATAGCTTAATTAGAAGTCCTATTAGGATAAAGCTACTACTAAATTTAATATAAAGATCTCTTAATAAAGGCCTATAGCCCTAATAATTACTATACTACTAAAACCCTTTAAAGGAGAGGTTAGCGCTTAAGATCTTAAGAAATACTAATCTTTAATTAGAACCCTACTATATCTAATAATAGTCTTAAGACCTAATATTACTTTTATAGCTTTATAACTCTTATAATACCTATAAAACCTAGGGCTATAGTATATAGAAGTAGCTAAAAGAGCCCTTAAGTATAGGTATATATAGGTAGACCTAGTAATTAAATATAGTAATAATAACCCTAAATTAGAGATATATAGTAATACTTCCTTTACTAATAATCCTATAATTGTCAGGGTCATGAAGGCAATAGAGCGACAGAGGCTATGAAGGCGATAGCATCATGTATAGTAGGGCCTAGTCGTGGCTCGCAGTGCCCTAGCTATAAGGTCGCCGCAAGCTAGTTATGTGCATATAGAGGGGGTATTTAGGCAAAGGTTGCACATATAGAATATAGGAGGCTAGAGATTAAAACCTTTAAGCACACACACCTACCTTCTAGTTATATAGCTACTACCTTAATTATACTATTACCCTATTTATTATATTTAGCCTTAGAAGCCTTAATAAGTTAATCTCTCTTTCCTATTAGGGTAATAGGCTATTAGTAGGTTAAGGATATTAGCACTATATAGAATAAATACCTATTTAATAGGTACTAATAACTCTAGAGCAAATACGCTATATAAAGATATATTTATAGATTAATACCCGCTCCTAGAGCATAAGTCTTCTTATCTAACTACCCTAGAGAATTCCTATATATTAGAGCTAGCTATTAATAATAAAAAAGCTATATTAAACTATAGCCTTATATAAGTAAAGGTATAGCTATAAATTACCTAAAAAAAATATAAACTTAAGTAGCTATAGAAAAATTTATAGGAAGTAAATACCCCTCCCTAATTAGATAATACTAACTAAGGCTTTACTTCTACCCTATAAACCCCTCCTACTTAAGCCCCTATTCCTATTCCCTAGTTAGCACTAACTATATTAGGGCTATATAGATATAGTATAGTAAAGATATAGCTTAAGACTCCTATATATAAGGGGGATACCTATAAGAATCTATAGATATTCCTAGTAGATTTAAATATAGTTTTTACTATAAATTAGAATATATTTATAAATAATATAATAAAGGTTATATACACTAGTAGCTACCTAGTAGATAAGGTAAAGTAATAGTAGATATATTTTGCTACTATAGATAGTTATATAGACTACTAGAGCTATACTTAGATAGAGTTTATATAATAGTTAAAAACTAGAGAAATAGATAAAGATAGTCACTACCTAGAAGCTATAAGAATACTACTAACCCTCTAGTAAGGTAAGGACTAGTTATTCTAAGTATTTATTAAGGTTTAGGGTAAGGTAGAAGTAGAATTACCTAAGCCTATACCTAAGCCTATAAGAATTACCTAGTTTATATAGTGCCTAAATAGCACTATAAAGAAGTAGGTATTTAGCTAAGAATACCCTATAAGTTAGAACTATCTTATAGGCTAAGGAAAGAAGGTAGAAGTAGTAATAAAAGAGGAAAAAAGGCCCTACTATAAAGGTAACTAAGGAGGTAACTAATAGAAGAGAAGGAATTACTTAGCTTTACTAGAAGGTAGGTTATAGGAAGGATACCGCGTAGAAATAGGGGGCTTGCCTATTACCTATTTTAAGTATAAAAAACTAGGCTACCTCTTAACTAAGTGCCCTAAGCTAGACTATAGTATCTACTATAGAGGTAGCTACACTACTAACTAGCACTAAGGCAGTAGTAACTAAGCTAAGGGCTAGTTAAACCTAAATAAGGCCCTAATTAGCTTAGTATAACCCTAGGAAAACGCTCTTAATATAATATAACTTAATAAGAATAGGCAATTAGACCTATGAATTCGCATAGAAGTTAAGTTATAGTAAGATCACCACTAGGTAGCAGTACTAACGCTATTTAACCCTAGCGCTATATATTCTTTAATTTATCTAGATATATTAATAGACCTAGACTAGGTAAACGTGTAACTAAGTAATAGCATGCTTAAGAGTGTGTCTAGTGATATTATTGTAAGAACCCAGAAGGTGTGCTGAATTCCCCAATAGACCAAAAGATCCGCCAATGCTAGCCGTCGCTAACATTGCACCTTACAATTGATTATGAGGCCTGTGTGATCACACAGCACACAGCGGCGCCTCATAACTATCCCTTCCCTTCTAGAGGCTCGCCCCGAGCTGCTTTGGGTCTCTGCTGGTACGCAACCTTCCTAAGGGATCAGGCCCGGTCCGCCGTGGCCTCTGAGATAATCTAACCAATTGCGAACCCCCAAGGCCCACTAGTCGCCTAGCTGCCCTGTGAGCCTGACGTAAGCTGTCTAGCCCCGCAGCGTTTAATCCTGTGCACCCCTAACAGGATTCGAACCTAGGACTAGCCCAGCCAGAAGACCCGTGACGGCTAGCATAATTGTAAGAACCCAGAAGGTGTGCTGAATTCCCCAATAGACCAAAAGATCCGCCAATGCTAGCCGTCGCTAACATTGCACCTTACAATTGATTATGAGGCCTGTGTGATCACACAGCACACAGCGGCGCCTCACAACTATCCCTTCCCTTCTAGAGGCTCGCCCCGAGCCGCTACGGGTCTTCTGGCTGGGCTAGTCCTAGGTTCGAATCCTATCAGGGACGGATTGAACGCTGCGGGGCTAGACAGCTTACGTCAGGCTCACAGGGCAGCTAGGGGCCAGGGCCGTTGCGCCCGCCCTAGTGGGCCTTGGGGGTTCGCAATTGGTTAGATTATCTCAGAGGCCACGGAGGACCGGGCCTAATGCCTTGAAGGTTGCGTACCGCAGAGACCCAAAGCGGCTCGGGGCGAGCCTCTAGAAGGGAAGGGATAGTTGTGAGGCGCTGTGTGCGTGGCCTAGGAAGGGACCGACCGCACAGGCCTTATAATCAATTGTAAGGTGCAATGTTAGCAGCGGCTAGCATTGGCGGATCTTTTGGTCTATTGGGGAATTCAGCACACCTTCTGGGTTCTTACAATTATGCTATATTAAGGAATTTTAAAAAAGGTAATATTAGTAAGGGATAGTATAGGATATGTAAAGATATGCTAAGTTAGCTACTATATTACTAATAGTAGCGAAAAGCTAGTGCTAGGTATTAACTAGGTAAGATAATATAAACCTATTATAATATTATAGGGGAAAAGACTTTAGAGATACCCTATAACAAAGAAATATATCTTATTAGTAATAGGGTCACGGGATAGATAGCGTGTGGAGAAATGCTTATTAGTTATAGTAATACTTCCCCCCTAGTTAATAGGTCTAATTAAGCGCGTAGCCTCTATTAGGGATATACTAAAAGAGTAGAAACTAAGCAGTGTCTATATAATAATAGATCTATCTAATGCTATTTATAAGGTAGCCCTCCTAGAAGTCTATATAGAGTTTAAGGATATGTTCTTAAGCTATAAGGCTAGCACCCTCCCTAGATTAGGTAGGCGGATATATATAATTAAATTAGAAGAAGGGAAAACACTGCCCTAGGGACCTATATATAACCTAGCTAAGAAAGAGCTACAGGTGCTCCACAAGTACCTAGTAAGTGCGTAGGAATAAGGTTAGATCCAAAGATCCGTTAGTCTAGCAGGTGCCCTGATCCTATTTGTGCTAAAGAAAGGGGGAAAATTGCAACTATATATGGATTATAGGGGCCTAAATAAGATTATAGTTAAGGATAAGGCCCCTTTGCCCCTAATTCCAGAAATCTTAGATTAGCTAAGAGGTATAAAGATCTTTATAAAGTTAGACCTTAAAGATACGTACTATTAGCTATATATCCGCGAGGGAGATAAGTGGAAGATAGCCTTTTAGTGTAGATACGGTTACTTTAAGTATCTTATAATGCTATTTAGGCTTATTAATGCGCCTACTACCTTCTAAGAATATATTAATATAGCTTTAGAAGGTCTTATAGATATTATCTATATTATCTACCTTAATAATATCCTAATATATAGTAGCGACGTCTTAGAGTATAAGAATTACATTAAGCAGGTTCTTAAGAGGCTTTAAAGCGCTAATCTTTTTATTAACCTAGATAAGTGCTAATTCTCTATTAAGGAAGTTAAATTCCTTAGTTATGTAATCTCCCTAGAAGGAATCTTAATAGACCCTAGTAGAGTTAAAGCGATTGTAACGTGGCTAATACCTATCTATATATTTAATATCTAATCTTTCCTAGGATTTACTGGTTTCTATAGGCGCTTTATTAAGTATTATAGTAAAATTATTATCCCATTAACTAACTATCTATAAGGGAAATAACTAGTGAAGTTTAAGCTAGAGCTGTCAAGGCTTCTGGGCCGAATATGATGAACAGGGTGATGGTATGATCAAGGTAGCAGCTATGTGACTAGAAGGTAGGTGTGTGTGCTTAAAGGTTTTAATCTCTAGCCTCCCACATTCTATGTGTGCGACCTTCGCCTAAATACCCCCTCTGCGTGCATGTGACTAGCTCGCGGTAACCTCGTAGCTAGGGCGCTGTGAGCTATGACTAGGCCCTACTATATATAATGCTATTGCCTTTATAGCCTCTATTGCTCTATTACCTCTATAACCCTAATATAGTTCCCCCTCTCCTTTATAATCGCCCTTAATTATAACTAGCTGCCTAGTTAGTGTAAACTTACTATCTTAATTTTCTATATAAATCTAAATAACTTTTTGTATTATAATGCAACACATAGGGAGACATAATAGCCCTATTAACATAGGTCACGGATTATTCCCTACCTTGCTTATAAGCTCTTAATTACTATATAATTATAACTATAGAGTCGCTTTATAAATGCTTATATTATCCTTGCTATAGTTTCTATAGAAGTGGACACCCTATATTAAATTTTCTAATTAGGCTAAATAGATAGGGTATCAGACACTATATGTCTAAGTGAGTTTAACCGTGAGTTCTAGCGAAGTTACTACAAACTCGCCAGGTGTGCGTAACTAGCTGTGATTTTTACCGTTGGCAGCCATGACGCCAACTCTTTAACCTGCGGCTCACTTTCGCTGCCCACGTAGATCACTTTCGCTGCCCGCGTAGATCACTCAAGGGGCTGCAGTCAATATAAAAGAGCCCGGATTTCCCCCCCTTCGTCTCTTCCTTTCTTCCTTATCCTTCTTAATTAATCCACGTAAATCGTGAGTTAGCCCTACTAGCCTTATAGCAGCGCTCCCGCTGCTATTACTTAGTAGTTACTAACCTTACCTAGGATTATATTATTCCTAGCTCTTACTTCTAAGCTTCTTTATTATTAGTCTCTTACTGCCCTGCTTCCTTGCTTACTTATTACTAACTTATAGCTAGTTTACTATATCTACTATCTATCTAGTAACTCCCGGTCCTTTAGCTCCTACCCTAGAAAAATCTCCTTATAAATAGGTATCCTAAGCTTCTAAGACTACTATATAAGTTTACCTCTTGCTTATAGTACTATAGTAGCTAACTTACTAAATAGCAGTATTAAGATCCTATATTTACACTATAGTTAGTAAGCTACTATCTAGTAGATTACACTAAAAGATAATAATAGTAAGCTATAATATATTATTAATAGGAAACCTATTCCTAATAAGTATTATTATTCTCCTAGTATAACTAAGCTACTTACTTACTACTTTCTTATTACTAACTTTAGCTAGGAAATTCCTCTAAGTGCGCTTACTATATAAAAAATAATAAATTATATATTAATATAAGTACCTTTCTAATAAACACTGCTTCTAAATAGCTAATATACTACTAGTGTCCTACCTAAATTATAAAATTATATTATAAGTTATTTAAGATAATAAGAAATATCCTAGAAGGTATTTAATATTATAAGTATCTAGTAAGAATATTAACTCTAATAACTTAGTTATAGCTAACTTATTACTAGGGTCTTATATAGGCTAAATATAAGTTATATAATGCCCTCCTAGCTATAAAAAATACTAATTAATATAGATATATTCGCCAGGCTTAATTAACCGCTAAGGCTACGCGTAAGGCTAATACTAATAAGCGCGCTATAATATTATAGCTATTTAACGCTATAAACCTTAAGGTATAGATTAATATTATAAATAGCCTACGCTTTATTACCTAGTATACTCTAATAGTAATGTCTTATTATCTTAGCATAGCTTTTAATTTACTAACTTACTACTAGTTTACTAAGTTTACTTCTAATATCCCTACCTATATTAGCCCCTCTAAGCTCCCTAAAGAGCTTTATATATTTATTTATAGGGATAAGGAGGAGTCTTCTAATAATAAGGCTCCTATAGCTACTATAGATAAAAATATAGCTACTAATATAATAATAGAATAGTAGATACTAGATAGCTATAAGGTAGTTTTTTGCTTTAAGAAGAATATAACTTATATTATAGGATATTTATATACTAAATTACTAAAGTAATTATATCTCTATAAACTAGCTACTTAATTACTACTTATAATTATTTATAATATCCTTTATAATAAAATCCCTTTTTAATACCTATAAATTTTCTAAACTATTATAGCCTTTTCACTTTACTAGGTATTTATGATATTTTTTATTATAGTAATATAAAATAATTCTCTTAACTTTAAACTCCTCTTTATTATCTTTAATATTATCTTATAGTAAGGATATATCTATATAGCTAGTAGGGTCCCCTTTAAAGGGTTTAAGGCTTATAATATTAAATATATTATAAAGTCTTAAGCTAGCTAGTAATTATAATTAATAGGCTAAGCTATAATTACTAACTACCTTTTTAATCTTATAGGGCCCTAGGTACTTTATAGTAAGCTTTTAGCTTAGGTATCTTAGGTTAATATTTTTTATTAATAGTAATATATAATCTCTAACCTTAAACTCTATTAGTATTCTCTTATAATTATAGTACTTCTTTTACTATACTTATATATTACTTAGTAGCTACTTAATCTCTAAGTATCTCTATCTTAGTTCTAAGACTTTATTCTCTACCTAGTTATTTACTAAATTAGGTATTAGGATAGCCTAGTGTAGTCCCCTTAGGTTATACCTATATAGTGCCTTTACTAGCGTTAGGCTATAACTACTATGCTTACTTATATTATAGGCAAACTATACTATTAGTAGATATTCTACCTAGTTATCCTATTTAGCGTATATATAGGCTCTTAGATAGTGCTTAAGAACCTAGTTTAATTACTCTATTTATCTGTCTATTTAGGGGTAGAACGCGGTGCTTAGTTGCTGCTTTATTATAATTAGGTAGTAGAATATTCTCTAGAATCTACTAGTAAATATTAACCCTTAGTTTATAATAATACCTTCTAGGGCACTATAGTTCTTAAAAACATTTTCTAGGAATACTATAGCTAGCCTATTACTAGATAGGTGTGTGGATACTAGTATATAAATACTATACTTTAAAAATTAGTCTATAATAACTAGTATTATATTATATATCTAATGCTTCTAATCCTTTACTAGCAGTAAGCCTATAATAAAGTCTATTAATAATTCTTAGAAAGGGCAATTAGGCACTAGTAGCATAGCTAACTTGCTATAAGGTTTATATAACCTTAGCTTTAAAACTTAATAATTAATATAAGTCTATATATATAACTTAATATCCTTCTTTATTAATAGCTAGTAATATTAGCCTATAATTTAATAGAGGGTTCTACTAACCCCCTAATAACCTACTATAGGATTATTATAGGTTAATAGTAAGACTTCTTTTTATATACCTTATAGAATAAAAACTTAATTATTATATATTAGTAACTTAGAGGGCACCCTAGTCTATATCTATAACCCTTTAGCCTCTAGCTTAGAGGGACTAATTAACTATAGTCCTAATACACTAGAGTTACTACTTATTAGTAATAACTTCTACTACACTATAAAGGCATCCCCTTATTACACTTCTAATAATAAGACTAGAATTAGGGCTTCTAATTCCTATGCCTTACTTCTAATAGTAGAGTTTAATATTATAGAGGTTCTCTAAACCACTAAGATTCTTACTATAACACTACTATAAGCCTATAGCTCTTTAGTAGTGCCTATAAACTATCTAATTAGCCTAGTAGAGATTAACTTTATAGAGGTTCTTCTACCTACTATTAGACTTCTTACTATACTATTAATAAGTAGTAATCTTAGATATAGGGTATTAATAGAGTTACTACTGCTCTTACACTGCTTACTAATTATAAACCTAATATACTATAGCTTTACTAGACTAGTGGTAGTACTATACTTATTATAGCGCCCCTATAGCCTAATAGTAGCGAACTTAGTAAGGAAGGTTAGTAACTAAGATATAAATACCTTAGCTTTCCTTTCCTTACTAATATAATCTAATCTCTATAATAGAGTATTAGTAGGATTTAGCTTACCTGCCTAGTGTTTAATAATAAAGTTAAATAGGTATAGCTTATCTAATATAGTAACCTACTAGCTTATTAGCTTAGGCTTTAAAATAAGGTATTTATAATTTAAGTAATCTATTATTACTTTTACTAGGTAAGCTAAGTAAGTAAGGTAATGCCTCTAAGTTTAAAAGGCCTTCTAAATCGCTAGTAGCTCTACGTCTAGCGTTATGTAGCGTAATTCAGCGTCCTTTAACTTCCTTAATATAAACACTATAGGGTGCTAGTAACCTAGCACTAATATCGCAAGGATAGCTCTAATCGCATGTCTAGAGGTATTAGTCTTAACTTATAATAGTAGCGCTAGATTAAAATACACTAAAATTAGTGCCTCCTAGAATCGCTTTTGCAGTTCTCTAAACGCCACTAGCTTGTAGGGCTCTAGCTTAAACTTTACTAGTTATTTCCCTTATAGATAGTTAGTTAATAGGATAATAATTTTGCTATAATACTTAATAAAGTGCCTATAGAAACTAGTAAATCCTAGGAAAGATTAGATATTAAACACGTAGATAGGTATTAGCCACGTTATAATCGCTTTAACTCTGCTAGGGTCTATTAAGATTCCTTCTAGGGAGATTATATAACTAAGGAATTTAACTTCCTTAATAGAGAATTAGCACTTATCTAGGTTAATAAAAAGATTAGCGCTTTAAAGCCTCTTAAGAACCTACTTAATATAATTCTTATGCTCTAAGATATCGCTACTATATATTAGGATGTTATTAAGGTAGATAATATAGATAACATCCACAAGACCTTCTAAAGCTATGTTAATATATTCTTAGAAGGTAGTAGGCGTATTAACAAGCCTAAATAGCATTATAAGATACTTAAAGTAACTATATCTACACTAAAAGGCCGTCTTCTACTTATCTCCCTCGCGGATATATAGCTAATAGTATGTATCTTTAAGGTCTAACTTCGTAAAGATCTTTATACCTCTTAGCTAATCTAAGATTTCCGGAATTAGGGGCAAAGGGGCCTTATCCTTAACTGTGATCTTATTTAGGCCCCTATAATCCACGTATAGTTATAATTTTCCCCCTTTCTTTAGCACAAATAGGATTAGGGCACCTACTAGACTAACGGATCTTTAGATCTAACCTTATTCCTACGCACTCGCCAGGTACTCGCGGAGCACCTGCAGCTCTTTCTTAGCTAGGTTATATATAGGTCCCTAGGGCGGTGTTTTCCCTTCTTCTAATTCAATCACATACGTCTGCCCACCTAATCTAGGAAGGGTGCTAGCCTTATGGCTTAAGAACACATCCTTAAACTCTATATAGACTTCTAGGAGGGCTACCTTATTATTGAAAATGGAAGGGGAATCTAGCTAGAGGGATAGGAAGACCTCCCTAGTAGATTCCAACGCGGCGGCTTCTAGATTCACTATAATACGACGATTCTTCAAGATATAGAGCTTTAATAGTTAAATATAGTAGATTTCAGCTAGACGAACGATCTGACGAGCAATGAGAGGATTTTCTGAGTCCCCTCATAGACCTACCAACCATATCGACGGAAGGGGGTCGCTAGCCGGGCCTTAGGAGCTATTTTTTATTTTCCGCAAAATTCATTTATATATGAAAAGTAAAAAATCGACTCACGACCATACAATCTAGCCACCCACGTGCACCAACTAAGCAATCTAATAAGCAACCCTATAAATAAAATATACCATAAAATCCGGAAAAAATCAAGGATTCGAACAGTATATATCAGCCTTTTATACGACTACTAGTTCCCTAGTTACAGTCGATTTTAGCTTCCCTATAGGGTAGCCTAGTCGGCTTAGTCATACAAGCCTGTGGGTTGGTTGTGTGCAGGAACCCAGGTCACAGCCAACAACGCTGCAGGCAACGCCTTGTAACCAACGTTGCAACAACGCAACTAGGCAACTAGTGGGCCTATAAAATAGTGCTATAAATAGCATAATTTTAACACTTATAAATAGCGTTAGATAGATCCATTGTTATGTAGACGCTGCTTAGTTTCTACTCTTTTAGCGCGTCCCTAATAGAGGCCACGCGCTTAATTAGACCTATTAACCAGGGGGGAAGCATTACCGCAACTAATAAGCATTTCTCTGCGCGCCGTCTATCCCGCGACCCTATTGCTAATAAGATATGTTCCTTTATTATAGGGTGTCTCTAAAGTCTTTTCCCCTATAATATTATAATAGGTTTATATTATCTTACCTAGTTAATACCTAGCACTAGCTTTTCGCTACTATTAGTAATATAGTAGCTAACTTAGCATATCTTTACGTATCCTATACTATCCCTTACTAATATTACCTTTTTTAAAATTCCTTAATATAGTATAACATTACTAGACGCACTCTTAAGCATACTATTGCTTAGTTATATATTTACCTAGTCTAGGTCTATTAATATATCTAGATAAATTAAAGAATATGTGGCGCTAGGGTTAAATAGCGTTAGTACTACTACCTAGCGGTGATCTTACTATAACTTAACTTCTATATGAATTTATAGGTCTAATTGCCTATTCTTATTAAGTTATATTATATTAAGAGCGTTTTCCTAGGGTTATACTAAGCTAATTAGGGCCTTATTTAGGTTTAACTAGCCCTTAGCTTAGTTACCACTACCTTAGTGCTAGTTAGTAGTGTAGCTACCTCTATAGTAGATACTATAGTCTAGCTTAGGGCACTTAGTTAAGAGGTAGCCTAGTTTTTTACACTTAAAATAGGTAATAGGTAAGCCCTCTATTTCTATATAGTATCCTTCCTATAACCTACCTTCTAGTAAAGCTAAGTAATTCCTCCTCTTTTATTAGTTATCTCCTTAATTACCTTTATAGTAGGGCCTTTTTTCCTTTTTTATTACTACTTCTACCTTCTTTCCTTAGCCTATAAAATAGTTCTAACTTATAGGGTATTCTTAGCTAAATACCTACTTCTTTATAGTGCTATTTAGGCACTATATAAACTAGGTAATTCTTATAGGCTTAGGTATAGGCTTAGGTAATTCTACTTTTACCTTACCCTAAACCTTAATAAATACTTAGAATAACTAGTCCTTACCTTACTAGAGGGTTAGTAGTATTCCTATAGCTTCTAGGCAGTAACTATCTTTATCTATTCCTCTGGTTTTTAATTATTATATAAACTCTATCTAAGTATAGCTCTAGTAGTCTATATAACTATTTATAGTAGTAAAATATATTTACTATTACTTTACCTTATCTACTAGGTAGCTACTAGTGTATATAACCTTTATTATATTATTTATAAATATATTCTAATCTATAGTAAAAACTATATTTAAATCTACTAGGAATATCTATAGATTCTTATAGGTATCCCCCTTATATATAGGAGTCTTAAGCTATATCTTTACTATACTATATCTATATAGCCCTAGTGTAGTTAGTACTAACTAGGGAATAGGGATAGGGGCTTAAGTAGGAGGGGTTTATAGGGTAGAAGTAGAGCCTTAGTTAGTATTATCTAATTAGGGAGGGGTATTTACTTCTTATAAATTTTTCTATAGCTACTTAAGTTTATATCTTTTTTAGGTAATTTATAGCTATACCTCTACTTATATAAGGCTATAGTTTAATATAGCTTCTTTATTATTAATAGCTAGCTCTAATATATAGGAATTCTCTAGGGTAGTTAGATAAGAAGACTTACGCTCTAGGAGCGGGTATTAATCTATAAATATATCTTTATATAGTATATTTACTCTAGAGTTATTAGTACCTATTAAATAGGTGTTTATTCTACATAGTGCTAATATCCTTAACCTACTAATAGCCTATTATCCTAATAGGAAAGAGAGATTAACTTATTAAGGCTTCTAGGCTAAATATAATAAATAGGGTAATAGTATAATTAAGGTAGTAGCTATATAACTAGAAGGTAGGTATATATACTTAAAGGTTTTAATCTCTAGCCTCCTATATTCTATATATACAACCTTCGCCTAAATACCCCCTCTGCGTGCACGTAACTAGCTTATAGCGACCTCGTAGCTAGGGCGCTGCGAGCCACGACTAGGCCCTACTGTACATAATGCCATCGCCTTCATAGCCTCTGTCGCTCTATTGCCTCTATGACCCTGACAAGAGCCCTATAAGCTAGCAGCGTTTAGAGAACTATAAAAGCGATTCTAGGAGGCACCGATTTTAGTGTATTTTAATCCAGCGCTGCTATTATAAGTTAAGACTAACGCCTCTAGACACACAATTAGAGCTATCCTTATAATATTAGTGCTAGGTTACTAGCACCCTATAGTATTTATATTAAGGAAGTTAAAGGACGCTAAATTACGCTATATAACACTAGACGCAGAGCTACTAGTAATTTAGGAGGCCTTTTAAACTTAGAGGTATTACCTTACTTACTTAGCTTACTTAGTAAAAGTAATAATAGATTACTTAAACTATAAATACCTTATTTTAAAGCCTAAGCTAATAAGCTAGTAGGTTACTATATTAAATAAGCTATGCCTATTTAACTTTATTATTAAACACTAGGTAGGTAAGCTAAATCCTACTAATACTCTATTATAGAGATTAGATTATATTAGTAAGGAAAGGAAAGCTAAGGTATTTACATCTTAGTTACTAACCTTCCTTACTAAGTTCGCTACTATTAGGCTATAGGGGCACTATAATAAGTATAGTATTACCACTAGTCTAGTAAAGCTATAGTATATTAGGTTTATAATTAGTAAGTAGCGTAAGAGCAGTAGTAACTCTATTAATACCCTATATCTAAGATTACTACCTATTAATAGTATAGTAAGAAGTCTAATAGTAGGTAGGAGAACCTCTATAAAGTTAATCTCTACTAGGCTAATTAGATAGTTTATAGGTACTACTAAAGAGCTATAGGCTTATAGTAGTGTTATAGCGAGAATCTTAGTGGTTTAGAGAACCTCTATAATATTAAACTCCGCTATTAGGAGCAAGGTATAGGAATTAGAAGCCCTAATTCTAGTCTTATTATTAGAAGTGTAATAAGGGGATGCCTTTATAGCGTAGTAGAAGTTATTACTAATAAGTAGTAACTCTAGTATATTAGGACTATAGTTAATTAGTCCCTCTAAGCTAGAGGCTAAAGGGTTATAGATATAGACTAGGGTGCCCTCTAAGTTACTAATATATAATAATTAAGTTTTTATTCTATAAGGTATATAAAAAGAAGTCTTACTATTAACCTATAATAATCCTATAGTAGGTTATTAGGGGGTTAGCAGAACCCTCTATTAAATTATAGGCTAATATTACTAGCTATTAATAAAGAAGGATATTAAGTTATATATATAGACTTATATTAATTATTAAGTTTTAAAGCTAAGGTTATATAAACCTTATAGTAAGTTAGCTACGCTGCTAGTGCCTAATTGCCCTTTCTAAGAATTATTAATAGACTTTATTATAGGCTTACCGCTAGTAAAGGATTAGAAGCATTAGATATATAATATAATACTAGTTATTATAGACTAATTTTTAAAGTATAGTATTTATATACTAGTATCTATATACCTATCTAGTAATAGGCTAGCTATAGTATTCCTAGAAAATGTTTTTAAGGACTATAGCGCCCTAGAAGGTATTATTATAGACTAAGGGTTAATATTTACTAGTGGATTCTAGAGGATATTCTACTACCTAATTATAATAAAGCAGTAACTAAGCACTATATTCTACCCCTAAATAGATAGATAGATAGAGTAATTAAACTAGGTTCTTAAGCACTATCTAAGAGCCTATATATATGCTAAATAGGATAACTAGGTAGAATATTTACTAATAGTATAGTTTACCTATAATATAAGCAAGTATAGTAATTATAGCCTAATGCTAGCGGAGGCACTATATAGGTATAACCTAAGGGGACTACACTAGGCTATCCTAATGCCTAATTTAGTAAATAATTAGGTAGAAAATAAAGTCTTAGAACTAAGATAGAGATACTTAGAGATTAAGTAGCTACTAAGTAATGTATAAGTATAGTAAAAGAAGTACTATAATTATAAGAGAATGCTAATAGAGTTTAAGGTTAGAGATTATATATTACTATTAATAAAAAACATTAGCCTAAGATACCTAAGCTAAAAGCTTACTATAAAGTACCTAGGGCCCTATAAGATTATAAAGGTAGTTAGTAATTATAGCTTAGCCTATTAATTATAATTACTAGCTAGCTTAAGACTTTATAATATATTTAATATTATAAGCCTTAAACCCTTTAAAGGGGACCCTACTAGCTATATAGACGCGTCCTTACTATAAGATAATATTAAAGATAATAAAGAGGAGTTTAAAGTTAAGAGAATTATTTTATATTACTATAATAGAAAACATTATAAATACCTAGTAAAGTAGAAAGGCTATAATAGTTTAGAAAATTTATAGGTATTAAAAAGGGATTTTATTATAAAGGATATTATAAATAATTATAAGTAGTAATTAAGTAGCTAGTTTATAGAGAGATAATTACTTTAGTAATTGTTATGGACTGGCCCCTAGGCGACTGCGATAGGGCGTCGGTATAGTATTAAGAAACTTAGGGAAAGAGAAGAGGAAGGTAGGAAACCTATCCTCACTAGGGCTCTTATAACCCCCTAACTACCTTACACTTATCCTCTTCCCTATGCCTTTATATATATAGCATATATGCATTCTAGACTTAGGGCCCTTGGGATTTGCCCCTGCACATATATAACACATATGCACTTCGGCAGATGCTTAGGACTATCTATCCCTATATATACGCAATATGTGTGTACCCTAGAGAATGCTTAGGCAAAGCCTAAGCCCTTATATATACCCTTACTCCTCCTCTTTAATGCGTTATGTGAGCCTGTTGTTTTAATCCCGGGACTAGACCAGGCACGTGACGCGGTTACTAAGCCTTGCGTTATTATTATATTAACCCTAGCCCTATCTTAAACCTTCTATCCTGTTATTTTATTTTAGTCCTAGGCATAGGCTAGGCGCGTAACGCGGTTATTAAGCCCCGTATTATTATTATATTAACCCTAGCCCTGCCCCTACTTTCTATCTACTATTTATTTTATTATAACTTTTACTTTCCCCTATATAGAAAATTCTCTAAGATATTACAAACCCTATTATACCTTCCTATTACACCCCTCTAAATAATACTTTATTTACCTATTATCCCTATATTACACCCTTATTAAATATAGCTAACTATAGTAGTAACTATTATAGTAACTCTAGTCGCTATCCTCCTTATATCCTAGCTATTCCCTCTATACCTATAAATTAGTCTATTAGTAAGTTCCTTATAGAAGGAAACTTAGATAATAAGGAGTATACTGCTCTATAAGTAGTGTAGCAGCCCTACAGGCTATATATTAAGAAATCCCTTACTATAGGCATCCTAAACTATAGTCCTCCCCCTAGTAGCACCTCCTATCTCCTATATTAGCGAAACTATATAACCTATATTTAGATAATAAGGTATTTATCCGCAGACCCTTAACTTTAATATTACTTAAAGGATTTTAAGGCTATAATTAAGGCAGGTAACTATATTATCTAGCCTAGTATCCTAAAGATAGTAGAAACTAAGAGATAAATACTAGTACTATCCTAGGGCTTCTATACCCTTATAAGTTAATAAAAAGCCCTTCTAGACTAGGCCTAGTTTAACCTAGCTCCTATTTATTCTACCCTTAGGGTATCCCTTTCTTTTACCTCCCCTACTATAGCCCTAAATAAACTTAAGATTATTCCTTTTAGCTATAGTAGCCCTATAAGTAGCTATAGTATAGTAGGGTCTATATAGTAAGTTATAGGTATCCTACTCTAGTAAAACTAGTAGATTATAGGTAGTCTAAATACTATATATTAGGAATACTATAATTAATCTACTCTCCTCCTTAAAGCTCTTTCTCCTTATTACTATAGTAGTTAATAATATATTAAGTATAAAGATAACTTACCTTCTTATTATCACCACAAACGCTCTTAACTTAGCCCTAACCTAGGGCCTATTAACTATTATATCTAATATACCCTAACTAGTGGGCGCCCCCTAGTGCTAGACCCTATTCTTTACTTATCCCCCACTAGAGGCTAACCTAAAGATAGGTTAACCTTTATACTTACTAATTATTATTCTACCTACACTATCTAGAACTATAGAAATATCTATCCCCCCTATTATAATACTGCCTATGCCCCTATTACACCTATAGTAACACTAGCTACTATCCCCCTTAACTATAATAATAATTTAGTTAGGGGCTTAAGTAATATATCTATTATAATAGGTAGAGAGTACTAAGTTTGCTCTAGTGGTTATTATAAGTTAATAGGACGTAGACTAGGTACGCCTTGCATGTTATTAGAAGTCTCTATAGAAGTATAAGTAGTTTATAATTAATTTAGTCTGTTATTATATTATATATCTCCCTACCTTGCCTTAAACTTATTAAGGGCTTATATCTATACTATACTTTCTAATAGCTCCTATATTAGCTAAATATATCCTACCTATTTTACTAGTATATTATATCTCCTCCCCTAACCTAAGGCATTCTATACTACTAGAATCTATTCTACCTAGTACTCCTTAATAAGTTTATTATTATCCTCTATTAGGACCTATTCTAGCCCTAGGTAAGAGTCCTAAAGCCTCTAGCTAGGAAGAGGGTCCTCTATAGCTTATTTAATAAGGTCTATGTAGAAGACTAGATAGATACCCCTAGGGATATCTAACCATACTATTAGTGGCATTAGCACTTCTAAGACTATATATTTTGCTATAACCTAATTAAGTTTCTATAAGGGGTAATTTATCTTAATATTCTTTAGTAAAAGCCACACTTTATCCCCTACCTAGAACTATTCCACTAGCTATTAGGAAGCTAATATAGCATCCTACTATCTTTATTAAGTGTAAGCTATTATAGCCTACGCTAGTTAAGTACCCTCTTATAGGTGCTTAAGGAACTATATAGCTT
The DNA here is from genome assembly GCA_023658475.1 of Epichloe elymi. Lineage (NCBI taxonomy): Eukaryota > Fungi > Ascomycota > Sordariomycetes > Hypocreales > Clavicipitaceae > Epichloe > Epichloe elymi. Next base: position 1,771,026 of record CP098273.1, on the reverse strand, counting down.
ATCCCTTAGGTATTATTATAGATACTAACTAGTCTAGTTATATCTAAATAGGTTCTAAATTATAGCTATAAAGTAACTTATTTAGACTAACTCCTATTATAGTAGAGGGCCTATTATTAATTATAAGCTAATAAGCAGCTAAGTGCTCTAGCTAATTAAACTACAAAAAGGAAACTATAATATATAATATTACCTAAACTTCTTAGTTTGCCTACTCTATGCCACTATTAGTCTATAGGTAGTAAGATATAGAGAGTAACTAGTCTATCCCTATAAGGGAGTATAATATTATCTAAAATTTTCCTAACTAATCTAACCCTTAATCTATAATAATAAACTAGGGAAAACCCTAAAACCTCTACTAGACTATTTTAAACCGCTCTACACACTCCTTAGCCCTAATAGAGGTTATAGCTTCTAACTACATAAACTTTAAGAGTCTATCTATAATAACTATAAGGTACTATAGCCTCTCTAGGGACACTGCTAGTAAGTTTATTATAAAGTTAATAAAGATCTAAGACTAGAACTAATTAGGGATAGGTAAAGGCTTTAGTAAACCCTAGCGCTATTACTAACTCTTATAACTACTAAAATAATAATAGTTATAAATAAACTAAGTAATATCCTATAATATCCTATCCTAATAGAATTGCTATTATAATAATTAAAACATAGTGTTATAACCTAGGTGCCCTACTACTAGCGAATTATAGCATTATTATATAAGGGTTATTATAAGCGGCTCCTAAGCTAGAATCTATATATAGCCCCTAAACTAAAGCGCTTTATATACACTTATAGAATAATCTATAACCTATTTCCTTATTAGCGCCTCTAGGGGAAACCTTTAACCCCCTTCCTAGATAGTCCTTAATTAGATACTATATATTAGGTTTAATATAATAGCCTAATCCTATAGGGACTAAAGGTACTTAGTAGTAAAAAGGACCTCCCCTACTAGTAGTAGTAATACTTATATATAGTGTGGGGCTAGGTTAGTATTATCCCTCTACTCCTTAGGTAATAGTAAGAGTTATATAATTATAATAGGTTATAGGATATACCCTATCCTTAGAGGTAATCTAGTCTAGTCCTACTCTCTCTAGGAAAGGGCATCTAGGTATTAGGCTTATATACTAGGTCTATATTATAGGTAAAAGTTAAATAGCGTAAGTGTATCCGCCTACTAAGCCTATCTCTCTAATATTAACTAAGGAGTAGTAAAGTACTCTAGGTTCTTATAATCTATATAGATAGTAAATAGATAGGGCATGCCTTAAAGTTCTACTAACCATACCTTAAGGCAAGAGATAATAGTAAGTAACTCCTTATTATAGATTATATAATTCTTCTATAAGGATATAAGGCTAGTAGAAAAGTAAGTAACTAGGTATAGAATGCTATTAGGACCTTATTATAAGAGGCACCTACTAATAGCTTTACCTAAATAATTAGCTTCCACTACTATTAGCTAGTCTAGGTCCTATTACGCTAGTACTAGATATATAATAAAGGCATCTTTTAACCTCTTAAAGGCCCTCTCTTCCTTAGGTCCTTATTAAAAAGGGACATTCCTCTTAGTAAGTTATATTAGCAGAGCCACTATCTCTAAGAAGTTACTAATAAAATCGCGGTAAAAATTCGTAAATCCTAGGAAGCTATAAACCCCACGTAGTTTCATAGGTACTACCTATTCCCTTATAGCTATAACCTTTATAGGATCTAGGCGGATTAAGTAGCCTACTATAATAATATATCCTAGGTACTAAACCTCTTTCATAGTAAACACAGACTTATTAAGGTTAAGGTATAGACCTATAGCCCTTAAGCAACTAAGGACTAACTAGACCTTCTTTATATAATCCTTCCTTAACCCCCCTAAATAAACTAGGATATTATTAAGGTAGGCTATAATAAAGTCTCCTAGCGCATCCCCTAAGGATTTATTAATATAACACTAGAAGATTATAGGTACGCTAGCTAAGCTAAAGGGGTAGACTAGCTATTTAAACAAACCAAACCTTATATAGAACGCTATAAGGTACTCTTAGCCCTTAGCTATCTATAGTTTATAAAATACTATATAGATATCTACCTTTATAAACTAATACACTTAGGATAGGGAATATAGTATCTCTTTAATTAGTAGGAGAGGGTAATAGTCTTATGCTATTATCTTATTAAGAGCGCGGTAGTCTACGTAGAAACGCCAGCTACTATTTGCCTTTTTAATAAGAAGGACAGGGGCTATAGCTACTAAGGAGCTAGCATAGATCTATCCCTTGTCCATTAGATCTATAATCTAGCACTAAACCTCTAAAAGCTAATCCTATAGTATATTATATAAGGGTCCCTATAGGAGTGCTAGTTCAGACCTATCCGGGTTCTTACGTATATGTATGTAGTAGTTAAGAAACCCTCTATAAGGGGGCAAGCTATTAGCCTTAGACTTATTAAAAAGGTCCGCAAAGTCCGCTAACTCCTTAGGCAGCGCTAATATATTAGGGGCAGCTAGCTCTATCTTAGGCGCTATAATCTATAGTACTATTATTATCTCCTTTAAGCTTATAGTAATAAACCTTATAGTAGTGTCCTTATTCCAGTGTGCCCTATAAGCCTTAGTGGTATATAGGGATCTAATAATTCCCTATATTAGGACCTCCGTTACCTAAGTAGAGGACTTAGAAACACAAAGGCCCTCTATAGCTTTAATAACTAGTTATTATTATACTATATAAATTACCACTCCACACTGCTCTAACTAAGGCATTCTAAATATTATATCCTAGGTTAGGCTAGGGATAACATATAGGTACATAAATAACTCCTAGCTATCTATATTAATTCTAGTGCATACTATATAGGTTATAAAAGAGGTGTCTTCCTTAACCTACTTTCCTTTCTATTCTATTTCCACTATAGTATAAACATGCCTCTATTTTAGTAACCATATAAGCTCTAGGCCAAGCTATCTTACCGCTAATTTGCTTATAGCACTATAGTAATTATAACTATAATTAATTTAGATATTAATAAAATAATATATATTAAAAAGTATAGAAATAAGGAATAGTAGTTAGTTTATATATTTTACTATATCCTATTCTATTTCTATATAGCGGTTAAAATTATCCTATAATATAGAAGTTAACTAGCCTATTAGCCCCTATATAAGACTCTACTTAGGGGCTACTTATTTTCTATAGGAGGGATATTTACCTCCTTATCCACGCTTTCCTTATCTACCCTAGATATATTAACACTAACCTACTAGCGCTAGGGTAGGAGAAGGGTGTATTCTTAAATAAAGTAGTCCTTAGACCTATATTAGAGGTAGTATCTTTCTTAGCAGCATCTAGCTAGTACCGCCTCTAATACCTATTTTACCTATTCTATATTTAGGGCAGCCTTTACTTCCTTACCCTTCTTCTTAGCCTATTTCCCTAGCTAGGTCCCTACTATATAAACTCCTATTATTAGAGTGTTACCCTTATAGTTAGTTAGGTTTAAGGGTTTAGGGTATAAGGCCCTATATTAGGTCTAATACTTATCCTCTAAGGCAAGGGCCTTAATATTAACCGCTATCTTATAATATTATATAACTACTATATGCTAATTACAATAGCTTACGCCCTACCCTATGCTAATTTCTTAAAGGCGCTTATTAAGCGCGCATTAAAGCTTTACTAGCTTTATATTATCTACCTAAAGATCCCCCCTAGCTAATAAGAGCTTATCTATAAAGTAAATAAAGAATATAAAGAACACCTCCCTAGGTCCTTATTCTATTTAGTTAAGCTCTATAAGGGCTATCTCCTATCTATATAGGTTAGTAAATATAGTCTTAAGATACTCTAGGAACTTAAAGGGATTAAAGTTAACACTTTTACCTAACTTAAAGAAGTTAGCTACTTAGGACTATACCTTAGAGGAGAGGTTCTAGTAAATAAATATCTACCTATCCTTATTAGTGCTAATAAAGTCCTTATCTACTAGTAGCTTATACTCTATTAGGAGCCTCTATATAGCAAACATAGCCTTATTACTATTATATAGGTTGCCTATAGGGATTAGTTTTTACTTTAATTTAGCTACTATAGCTACCTATAGGGTAGTAAATATAGTAGGGGTTAGGGCTTAGCGCTAGACCCTAGGGTTTAGTTAAGTTAGTTAGGCTAAGGGTCCTATATAATCTATTAAGGGTCCTATATAATTTATATTAACTTACTCCTAGAGTTATACTATTTCTACTATCTACTTATTTAGTATATAGTAAAGTATTTTAAATTATACTTACTAAGCTACTAGGGGCGCTATAGCATTAGATCCTAGGGTAATAGTCCCCTAGTTAGGATAATCCTAAGGTTAAAGTGTGTTTTATATACCTATTAGTGTGTCTATTAGTATATTAAAATCTATTTTATTATCTTTTAGTAGCTATTATAAGACTAAAAGAAGTTTCTTAATTATTATAGACTAGCCCCTAGGTAACTATAATAAGGTATTAGTATAGTATTAAGAAACTTAGGGAAAGAGAAGAGAAAGGTAGGAAACCTATCCTTACTAGGGCTCTTATAATCCCCTAACTACCTTACACTTATCCTCTTCCCTATACCTTTATATATATAGTATATATATATTCTGGACTTAGGGCCCTTAGGATTTGCCCCTATATATATGTAACATATATGTACTTTAGCAGATACTTAGGACTATCTATCCCTACGTATACGCGACACGTGTGCACCCTGGAGAATGCTTGGGCAAAGCCCAAGCCCTTACAGTAATCTAGTATATAAATATCCTATAACATAAGTTATATTCTTCTTAAAGCAAAAACTACCTTATAGCTATCTAGTATCTACTATTCTATTATTATATTAGCGGCCATATTTTTGTCTATAGTAGCTATAGGAGCCTTATTATTAGAAGACTCCTTCTTATCCCTATAAATAAATACATAGAGCTCTTTAGGGAGCTTAGAGGGGCTAATATAGGTAGGGATATTAGAAGTAAACTTAGCGAACTAGTAGTAAGTTAGTAAATTAAAAGCTATACCTAAAATAATAAGATATTACTATTAGAGTATACTAGGTAATAAAGCGTAGGCTATTTGTAATATTAATCTATACCTTAAGGTTTACAGCGTTAAATAGCTATAATATTATAGCGCGCTTATTAGTATTAGCCTTACGCGTAGCCTTAGCGGTTAATTAAGCCTGGCGAATATATCTATATTAATTAGCATTTTTTATAGCTAGGAGGGCATTATATAACTTATATTTAGCCTATATAAGACCCTAGTAATAAGTTAGCTATAACTAAGTTATTAGAGTTAATATTCTTACTAGATACTTATAATATTAAATACCTTCTAGGATATTTCTTATTATCTTAAATAACTTATAATATAATTTTATAATTTAGGCAGGACACTAGTAGTGTATTAGCTATCTAAAAGTAGTGTCTATTAGAAAGGTACTTATACTAATATATAATTTATTATTTTTTATATAGTAAGCACACTTAGAGGAATTTCCTAGCTAAAGTTAGTAATAGGAAGCAGTAAGTAAGTAGCTTAGTTATACTAGGAGAATAATAATACTTATTAGGAATAGGTTTCCTATTAATAATATATTATAGCTTACTACTATTATCTTTTAGCATAATCTACTAGATAGTGGCCCACTAACTATAGCGTAAATATAGGATCTTAATGCTGCTATTTAGTAAGTTAGCTACTATAATACTATAAGTAAGAGGTAAACTTATATAGTAGTCTTAGAAGCTTAGGATACCTATTTATAAGGAGATTTTTCTAGGGTAGGAGCTAAAGAACCGGGAGTTACTAGACAGATAGTAGATATAGTAAACTAGCTATAAGTTAGTAATAAGTAAGTAAGGAAGTAGGGTAGTAAGAGATTAATAATAAAGAAGCTTAGAAGTAAGAGCTAGGAATAATATAATCCTAGGCAAGGTTAGTAACTACTAAGCAATAGTAGCGGGAGCGCTGCTATAAGGCTAGTAGGGCTAACTTATAATTTACATAGATTAATTAAGAAAAATAAGGAAGAAAGGAAGAGATAAAGGGGGGGGAAATCTAGGCTTTTTTATATTAACTATAGCCCCTTAAGTAATCTACATAGGTAGCAAAAGTAAGCCATAGGTTAAAGAGTTAGCGTTATAGCTACTAATAGTAAAAATCACAGCTAGGTGCGTATACCTAGCGAGTTCGCAGTAACTTCGCTAGAACTTACGGTTAAACTTACTTAGATATATAGTATCTAATACCCTATTTATTTAGCCTAATTAGAAAATTTAATATAGGGTATCTACTTCTATAGAAACCGTAATAAAGATAACATAAGTATTCACAAAGTAACTCTATAGCTATAATTATATAGCAATTAAGAGCTTACAAGTAAGGTAGGGAATAATCCATAACCTATATTAATAAGGCTATTATATCTCCCTATGTATTATATTATAACGCAAAAAGTTATTTAGATTTACGTAGAAGATTAAGATAGTAAGTTTACACTAACTAGGTAGCTAGTTATAATTAAGGGTAATTATAAAGGAGAGGGGGAACTATATTAGGGTTATAAAGGTAATAGAGTAATAGAGGCTATAAAGGCAATAGCATTATGTACAGTAGGGCCTAGTTATAGCTCGCAGCGCCCTAGCTACAAGGTCGCCGCAAGCTAGTTATATGCACGCAGAGGGGGTATTTAGGTGAAGGTCACACACATAGAATGTGGGAGGCTAGAGATTAAAACCTTTAAGCACACACACCTACCTTCTAGTTATATAGCTGCTACCTTAATCATACCATCACCCTGTTCATCATATTCGGCCCCAGAAGCCTTAACAATAATATAGAAGAGCTTATAAGGCTATATTATTGTTAAAATTATGCTATTTATAGCACTATTTTATAGGCCCACTAGTTGCCTAGTTGCGTTGTTGCAACGTTGGTTGCGAGGCGTTGCCTGCAGCGTTGTTGGCCGTGGCCAGCAGCTTTGGCTGTGACCTGCGTTCCTGCACACAACCAACCCACAGGCTTGTATAACTAAGCCGACTAGGCTACCCTATAGGGAAGCTAAAATTGACTGTAACTAGGGAACTAGTAGTCGTATAAAAGGCTGACTTATACTGTTCGAATCCTTAATTTTTTCTAGATTTAATGATGTATTTTATTTATAGGGTTGCTTATTAGATTGCTTAGTTGGTGCATGTGGGTGGCTAGATTGTATGGCCGTGAGTCGATTTTTTACTTTTCACATACAAATGAATTTTGCGGAAAATAAAAAATAGCTCCTAAGGCCTAGCTAGCGACCCCCTTCCGTTAATATGGTTAGTAGGTCTATAAGGGGACTCAGAAAATCCTCTCATTGCTTGTCAGATCGTTCGTCTAGCTGAAATCTACTATATTTAACTATTAAAGCTCTATATCTTAAAGAATCGTCGTATTATAGTGAATCTAGAAGCCGCTGCGTTGAATCTACTAGGGAGGTCTTCCTATCCCTCTAGTACAGATTCCCTTCCATTTTCAATAGGTTATGAGCCCGGAAGGCCTAAAGATTACTACATTACTATGTTATTCTACTGCGATTAGTGCTTAATTTTAGGTACTAGTTACTCTCTACTAGACCTGTAGGCTCTTAGATTACAAAGGAAACCGCTAGCTTTTAAAGCTTTTTATCCGCTAGTATCACGCATCGCAACATCAGACCCTTAGTGTTGAATTCAACTACAGCCGCACCTATAACCACCACATTGCACCCGCAACTACTAGTTGCAACCATCTTTTTAGTAATTCTATTCACTGCCGCGACCGTTATATATTAATATTATCTACTCTATAGATACGCTGCATCCTTTTATAAATCATCGAACATCTAGTATATATATACTAGGCTTTTTGACCTATTGCACTACGTTGCACGCACTATACATCACGTTACGTTGCGTTGTGGCTGCTATAATAGCTATTATTCCTATCCGTCATTTTTAGTGTTGAGAAAATTTTCTTAGAGAATCTTCTCCGGTCCGTTTCTGCCCGCGCATACCGCAGACCCACTTTTAGACCTCGAGGGGCACCCTTTCAAACAGCCCCACCGCACAATTTGCGTGCGCAGCCAGGTTGCACCACAACCAGCTTCTAGCGCGCGTTATTTGCAACAGGAATAAATTTGGAGATCTTGCACAGGAATTTTTAGAGATGGCACCACCGAGTTATAATAAGGGTAAGGGACCTGCTGCAGGCCCTTCTTCTAGCCCTCCTAGGGACCCTAATAGGATGGAAATAGAAGGTCTAGCTGTTTAAGCTAGTGCTTTACAACTGCAACAACAGATGCAGAGCCAAATTGAACAACAAGGCAAGACCTTAACTAATTTTATCAAGCATACTGAGTCAAATCGTCTAAAAAACGAGGCTAGTATTAAAGATCTATTAGATAAATTAACGCAAACCATGACTGCTATGCAAGGTCTTTAGGATTCTACTAAGCTAAGGGAAGAAAATACCAAAGCTCCAGTAGAAGACCTAGCCGCTAATTCTGCGAGTTTACCTTCTAGTAACTTACAAGCTGCCTTTAACACAGGGGCTATTAAGGAACTAAATAAGAAGGTTCACTCTATTCCTAAGGGAGCTAAGTTAAAAGGCCCTGAAAACTATGATCAGTGGAAGCAAGCCCTGAGCATTCAATTTAGAGCCCTAGGATTACCTGAATTTATAGATAATCCTAGCTTAGCAGGCCATCTAGCTAACTGTGATCAAGCTATTCTTTTGATAATATTGAGAGATAGCTATTAACCAGGACCGCAGGCAGCTATATGTTAGCAAAAATCCCCCGAAGAAGCCTATAAAGTCCTTATTAGGCAGTATTCGTAGAGTGCTGAAATCTAGCGAGGTACGCTATACGCTAGCTACCACTCCCTAAATTTTTTAAATTATAAGGGATCTTTAGAGGCTTTTAATGCTAATTTTAATAACTTACTAGCTAGACTATAGCTTTATAGTGTAGAGATCGCTCCTATTAATTAAGTAAACTATTATATTAACGCATTAAAGCAGACCTTTCCTAGTTAGGCTAAGAGACAAAGATTTACTATCAGAGCTACTAGGGCACAAGGGCTGCCTGTAAATACCTTAAATTTACAGTTCCTAATGGCTGATTTATTAGAAGAGCAGAGGGATAAAACCTCCCCTATAGCTAAAGCTCTTAGCTATAAGGCTTCTAATAATAAGGGAAATTCTAAGGACGAGGAAAAGAAGTCACCTTCTAATCCTAATACTAAGAAGGACTCTACTAACGCCACTAAAGAGCAGGATAAGAAGGATTTAAACCCTTCTAAAGCCTCTAGGAAGAAAAAGCAGAAGAAGAAGAGTGGCAACGGGGATAAAGGAAAAGAAGCTGCTTTTGCGTTAGGCTATAGCCTAGCCACAGGATACGTTGAAGAACTAGATTCTAGCGAATCTAGCAGTGAGGATAGTAGTGATTCTGAATCTAATTTAGATACCTCTAGTACCACCACCACTAGTGACACTACTAGCAAGCCTACTTTTAGCTACTCTAATGATGTGGTTAAAAACTCCCTTCTATACAATACAGGCTCCTCTTGTTATATTTGTAATAATAGGGCTTTCTTTAGGGACTTTAAGCCTCTTAAGAAAGGTCAAACTAGCCCTATAATTATAGCAGGAGGACCTATCTATCCTAAAGGAAGAGGCACCGCTGTTTTTAACGTTCTGGTTAAGAAAAATCCACCAGAATATAGGCCTTTAGCTCTGCTAGATGCCCTATATTTCCCTGGTATAGATACTAACCTAGTTAGCGGGTTATCCCACTATCTTAAGGGAGGTTATCTAGCTAAAGATCAGCTTTTCCTAGCCAATAAAAGCCCCTATGGGTTACTAGAACCTACTAAACACGGCTTCTTTTTGCAGATTAAGGGGCAAGCTACTCCTAAGATCTGCAAGCATTTAACCCACCTCTCCTTTATAGGCTCTTAATTTTACAACTAACAGCAAAGAGCCTATAAGACCGAATTAGGGTTTTCCTACCCTATAGAGGTTTAAATTCCGCAGCCAGCATTTAATCCTAAGGAATATCAACGAATCGAAGAATTAGACTCCGAAGACAAAGATTCAGCCCTATGTCCCACCGAAGCTCCTCCTAGTTAGGTATCTTCTATAGGGGGTTTAGAAGGTCCATACCCTAATGACTTGGGTGACAATAGTGGCCGTCTATTGCCCCCAGAGGCCTGTGATTCTCAAGAGGCCTGGCAACAGAGGGAGCTAGGGGATAATAGCTCTGATAGATCTTCTAAGCTAGATCCTAGTTATAAGAAGTTACTAGATTTAGCCCTTCTTTAGCATATTTAATTAGGCCACATTAGCCTCCCTTTACTTAAGAAATCTTTAAAATTAGCTAAAGGGATTCCTGATTTTTCCGCTATTAAAGACAAGGATTTCAACTACATAGCCTGTATGCAATCGAAGGCTGTTAGAAGACCCACTAAAAGACCTATTTAGGACCCCCCTAGGGTTTTAGATATTCTAGAGGGAGATATAGTTAAAATCAAACCTATACCGCATAATAAGAAGGCCCTAGTCCTTATCCTTATTGATCGAAAATCCCGGTATAAGTAGTGCTTTTCATTAGCTAATAAAGAAGGTCAGACCCTTTATACTGCTATTAAGGGCTTCTTTAAGGCCCTGAAAAACCAATATAATGCGTATCCTAGGCACCTCCACTTCGACGGAGGCACTGAAATTAATAACGAACTTCAGTCCTAGTTATCTTCTAAGGGAATTTGCTTTAGCACCTCTTGCCCCTATATTCACGAATAGAATAGGCTAGTTAAGAGGGCTATTAGGGTTATCCTAGACTGGCTTAGAGCTACACTTCAGTGGTCTAAGCTGCCTTTATATCTATAGTCTTATATCCTTCCAGCTATAGTGGACTTAGTTAACATCACCGCCAATATAACTAAGCCCCTAACCCCTAAGCAGCTATTTCTAGCTAACTTAGAGCCTAAGACCTCTTATAAGCCTGATTTTTTAAAGATTAGGGCTATAGGGTCTTATTGCAAGGTTCTAATACCTCCGGAGCAGAGATTAAAGCTTTAGAAGCTAGCCCCTAGGACTATCCCTGGCCGGCTGCTTGCTACTCTAGGTTCCAGCGTTTATCTTGTTTATATACCCTCTAAAAGGTCAGTCATTAAGACTAGCTTTATTAAGATTATAGAGGATATAAGCTCTGTAGGGTCCCCTAAGCCTTTAGGGAGCTATCCTTTAGAGGGAGAAGCCAATATCTCACAAGATCTAGAGGTTTAGGATAGCTATCTAAAGCCTCTAGCGCCCCCAGCGCCCACAGCGCCTGCAGCGCCCGCCGCGCCTATAATAACGCCCGGGACGACCGCTGTAACGCCTCCAGCGCTACCCCTAGAGAGCCTAAGCTCTAGCGCCCCTAATAAGGGTGCTATCGAAAAACCGTTTTCAGATTCAGATTCTTCAATCGACCCTGATTCCATGGATATCGATGATTTTAATTTATCTTCCTTTGTTAAGGAGATATGCTTCAAGGCACAAGAAAAGGCTAAATCGTCTAATAACAACGACCCAGATACGCCTAAGACCTGGAAACAAGCTTTAAAAAGCAAGGATAGTCAAAAATAGATTAATGCTACCTTTAGCGAATTTAAGCAGCTATTAGCTGCCAGAACTTTTAAATTTATAGGGATAGACCAAATTCCTAAGGGCTAAAAAGTTCTAAAGAATAGGCTTGTTTATAAGCTTAAAAAGGATAAAGAAAATAATCCTATAAAACACAAGGCCCGACTTGTTGCAAAAGGCTTTATGCAGATAGAAGGTCAGGATTATATTAAGACCTACGCTGCTACTAGCATTCCCCCTAGTTAGTGGATATTACTAGCCCTAGCGGCTTGTAATGACTGGGAAGTTAAACAGGTTGACTTTATAGGGGCCTTCCTAAATAGCTTGCTAAAAGAAGCTATCTACATGCAGATCCCTAATGGATTCGTTGAATTTGCCGAAGCTGCTTCGCCTAAGATAGCTAAATTACTCAAGAAATACGGCTATAATCCCTCTTAAAAGCAGGTTATCTTCCTATAGAAAGCTTTATATGGATTAAAATAGAGCTCTAGAGAGTGGTAGCAGGCCCTAAAGGAACTTCTTTGAAAATTAGGCTTCCACCCCCTTATATCTGACCTGGCTGTCTTCTTCAACCTAACTATATCTATATATATAGTGACTTATGTGGATGACTGTCTTCTAATAGGACCGGATCTAGCTTATATTAACAAGCTAAAGAAGCTATTACACAAAGCTTACCCTATAGAAGATTGTGGGCCAGCCGAATTTTTCCTAGGCGTTTAAATCACTAGAAATTAAAAGAAAGGGACCCTAACTATTCACTAGTCCTAGTACATTTCTAAAGCCCTAGAGAGATTTAACATGAAAGATGCTAGGCCTGCTAAAATTCCCCTACAACCCGGAATTATTAAACAGGCAGCCTACCTTACTAAACCTCTTTCCCCCTCCGATCATAAGCTATATTAGAGTATTATAGGGACTATTATATACCTAATGCTCCTTACAAGGCCTGATATTGCCTTTCTGGTTCAGTGGCTTTCAACAGCGTTAGCTAAGCCTTATATAGAGCACTTAAATGCTGCTAAACATCTGCTTAGATACCTTCTAGGCTCTATGAGTTATTCTATAACCTATAGAAGGTCTAAGAACGCTAGAGCTTCTGCAACCCTTATTGGCTTCTGTGATAGCGACTTTGCGGGAGATAAGTCCTCTAAATTAACCTATGCTTATCTCTATAAGCTAGCTAAAGGACCTATTAGCTGGAAATTAAAGAAAGCAACTACGATAGCTTTATTAACATTAGAGGCCGAATTAGATGCTCTATGTGAAGCTATTAGGGAGCTAGAGTGGCTTTATAGTCTCTTTAAAGAGATAAAGCTGCCTATAGCACCTCCTGTTCCGATTTTTAGTGATAACTAAGGCGCTATTATAACCGCTAATAACCCTGCTCTTCACAGCAGAATAAAGCATACCCTACTAAAATTCAACTATACTAGAGAAAAGGTACAGAAGGGTATAGCTAAGGTTATCTATATTAATACTAAAGAGATGCCTGCAGATGGCTTAACTAAGCCCCTGCCTAACGATAAATTTCAACAATTTATTTAACTATTAGGTCTTGCGAACACAAAGGCCTAGTTTTAAAGGAAAAAACAACTAAAAAGTCGAAAAATCTTAAAATTAACAAAAACACTGGAATTCCATTGAAAAGTTATTAATTTTAGTTAAAAAGTTATTGGATTTATTATTGAATTTATAGTTAACTTAGATATCTATTAAAGAGCTAAGTTCAGGTATCGAATTAGTTACCTTATACTTTTCTAGAGGGAGTGTTAAAATTATGCTATTTATAGCACTATTTTATAGGCCCACTAGTTGCCTAGTTGCGTTGTTATAACGTTGGTTGCGAGGCGTTGCCTGCAGCGTTGTTGGCCGTGGCCAGTAGCTTTGGCTGTGACCTGCGTTCCTGCACACAACCAACCCACAGGCTTGTATGACTAAGCTGACTAGGCTACCCTATAGGGAAGCTAAAATCGACTGTAACTAGGGAACTAGTAGTCATATAAAAGGCTGACTTATACTGTTCGAATCCTTGATTTTTTCTGGATTTAATGATGTATTTTATTTATAGGGTTGCTTATTAGATTGCTTAGTTGGTGCACGTGGGTGGCTAGATTGTATAGCCGTGAGTCGATTTTTTACTTTTCACATACAAATGAATTTTGCGGAAAATAAAAAATAGCTCCTAAGGCCTAGCTAGCGACCCCCTTCCGTCGATATAGTTGGTAGGTCTATAAGGGGACTCAGAAAATCCTCTCATTGCTCGTCAGATCGTTCGTCTAGCTGAAATCTACTATATTCAACTATCAAAGCTCTATATCTTGAAGAATCGTCGTATTATAGTGAATCTAGAAGCCGCCGCGTTGAATCTACTAGGGAGGTCTTCCTATCCCTCTAGTACAGATTCCCTTCCATTTTCAATAATTATAAAGCTCTTTAGAGAACCTATACTCTTTAAAGTAGGAAGGTAAGCTACTATAATAATATTATTAACTAAAGTAAAGCTTCTAGCGCTTTCTTACTATAGTAAAGAGCTTATAGCCTTTAGATAATTATATTAAGAGGTTAGACTATGCCTAGGTAATAATATACTTAAAATTAAATATAATAATATATAGATAATTTGCCTCCTTAAGGAAGAGTTTATTAAGCTTATTATAAAGCTTTAGTATATAGATATTTATTACTATTAACTTTATTAAGAGGTTATAAAAGGAACCTTTAATATTACCTAGATTACTACTAAAGAGATAATTACTAATAGCCTTATAAAGTCTCTTATAGGGGATACTTTTATAAGCTTCTATAAGGTATTAGGGCTTATATAACTACCCTCTAGTATACTTAGTAAAAAACCTAAAGAGTAAGTATTATATAATAACTGTTATGGACTGGCCTTAGGGCAACTACAAACAAGCGTCTAAAGTGCGATTACTATTCTTAAAGAGGAAAGAAAGAGCTAAGCAAGAGATTATATAGCGTGTGGCTATATATCCTCCTATATATAGTCTATGCGTATAGCGCGCGTAGTAAGCCCTAAGTCTACATAACCTCCGCACACTACCTTATACACTCTCTATGCCCTTTCTAGAGCTCTCCTAGACCTAAGAAAAACCTAAGCCTTAAGCTTAAGTCTATTATATACCTCCCTTTATACCTCTTCCCTTCCTTTACTATATAAAAAAAATTTTTAAACCTTACCTCCTCCTTATCCCTACCTCCCCTCTCTATATATATCCTAGAGGCTTTACTTCTCTAGGGGTAAATTAAACTATACCTATTTCTATACTTACTTTAGACTATTACTTATCTATATATCCCCCTATTCTACCTTAAATCTATCTAGTACCTTAGTATCCTATATATTCTCTAGAGGCTTCTATATTAGCTAAATATAACCTTTCTACTTAACTAGTATATTATAATTTACTCCCTAACTAGGGGCGTTTTTAGCTATAAGGATCTCCTTTACCTAGTACTCTATAAGATTACTATCTATATCTATTAATATTAGCTTTAGTAGAGGTTATTTATTAGCTAGCTTCTAGCTTAGTAATAGATCCTCTACTACCCTCTAAACTAAATCTATATAAAAGATTAGGTATAGCCCCCTAGGAATATCTAACTTTATAGTTAATAGTATTAGTACCTCTAGTACCTTATACTTTACTATAACCTAATCTAACTTCTTATATAGTTAGTTTATCTTAATATTCTAAAGGCTTAACTATATATAGTCCCTAACCTAGAACTATTCTACTAGTCTTTAACTACTATTTATACTTTCTTATTATTATTATTAGATAAAGGCTATTATAGCCTATATTAGGTCTATACCCTCCTTTAAGTACTATAAGAATACTTATACCTATTCTTTTAGTAAAGTTTTTAATACCTCTAATAGTAGTGCCTCCTAGATTATAGGTATATTAAAGCTATAGAGCGCTATATTTATGCTTACTCCTATTACTAAAGAATCCCTATTATTTAACACTAGCTAGCAGGCTAGTAGGTAATTAGCCTACTTAAATTATAAGAAGGATAATATTACCTATAACACTGCCTAAACCTCCTAGTTAGCTCTCTTTATACCTCTATCTATCTATAGGTAATATAAGGTTAATAGTAGTTACTTTATGCCTACCTTCTTATAAAGTGCTATCTAAAAACCACTTAACTAATCTAAACTATAATCTATAATAATCTAGGTAGGGAACCTATAGAACCGCTACTAATAGTATTTAAACCGCTCTATATATATCTTAGCCTTTATTAATATTATAGCCTTAAGTTATATAAACTTAGAGAGTCTATCTATAATTACTATAAGGAACCATAGGTTAGCCTAATCTTAAGCAGGGAGCTCTGTTATAAAGTTAATAGAGATCTATAACTAATATCTATCTAGCGGAGGAATTAGCTTTAGTAAGCCCTATTATAGCTACTAGCTCTTCTACCCCCTATAGTAATAATAGTTTTATATAAACTATATTATATCCTATAATATACTATCCTAATAGAAGTCCCTCTAGAGCGCTTTAAAGGTAGTATTCCACCCTAGGTAACCTAGTAAGGGTAAGTTATATATCTATTAGATTAAGGTTATAGTTAAGGGTTCCTACTTTAGTATCTAAGTCTAGCCCTAGAATTAAAGTGCTCCTTTTATGCTAATCTAATAGTTTATAATCTACTCCCTTATACCTACTATATTAGGAAACTTCTAAGCCCTAGCCTTTACTACCTTAAGCTATAACCTATAAGTCTTATTATAGGCTATAGCCTAATTCTATAGGGACTAAAGGTACCTATCTATAAATAAGGAGTCTCTAGCTAGTATATCTAGGGCTAAAGCTAAACTATTCTCTAAAGTGGTGCTTTCTAGGGCTACTATAGGTCTAATATTTACATATAGTTATCCCTAACTAAAGCTAAACTATATAGGTATTATTATTAACTATATAATAGGCGCCTTTAGCTTAGCGGACTATACCTCCTCCTAATAGCGTCTTAATAATATATCTAGTTTACTTACCTAAGTCCTTAGTCTATAATATAAGTAAAAGTTAAAGAGCGCTAGAGTCTTTACCTATTATACTTACTATTCTAATATCTCTCTTAGGGCTATAAAGTACTCTAAGTTCTTATAATCTATAAGTATTATAAATAGCCTATCTATACTTTATAGCTCTGCTAACTATACCCTAAGGCATAAGATAATTACTAGAAGCTCCTTATTATATATTATATAATTCTATTAAGCTAGCTATAAGTAAGCTAAGTAGTATGCCACTAGATATAAGACCCCTTTATTATTTATCTAGAAGAGGTAGCCTCCTAATACTATTCCTAAGTAGTCTACCTCTACTACTATATCCTTATTAGGGTCTTATTATATAAGAATAGGGTATAATATAAAAGCTAGCTTTAGTGTTTTAAAAGCCTTCTTATATGCCTCTATCTAGCGAAATACTATACCCTTCTTTATTAGGTTAATTAGGGAACCTATAACTTCTAAAAACTATAGTATAAAGTTATAATAAAAGTTAGTAAACCCTAGGAACCTACGTACTCCTTAGACCTATATTAGGGCCTCCTAATCCCTAATTATAGTAATCTTCTTATTATCTAGGTAAATCTATTTCCCTATATAGATAATAAACCTAAGGTACTTAACCTCCTTTATTATAAAAACACACTTCTTAATATCTAGGTTTAACCTAGCCTACTATAGCCTAGCTAATACCCTATATACCTTCTATATATAGTCTTTCTATAACCCCCCTATATAGATTAAGATATTATTAAGATAAGTAGTAATATAGTCCCTAAGGATACTACTAAGCATACTATTAATATACCTCTAAAAGGTTATAGGTATACCTACTAAACTAAAGGGGTATACTAACCACTTAAATAATCTAAATTGCGTCTAGAAAGTAGTCTAGTGTTCCTAGCCCTTAGTAATATAAATATAATAGAACACTACTTATATATCTAGCTTTATAAACTATTTTACCTTAGCTAAGGAGCGTAGTATCTCTTTTACTAAAGGTAAGGGATAATAGTCCTATTCTATAATCTTATTTAGCGTGTAATAGTCTACATAGAACCTCTAACCACCCCTAGGTTTCTTTACTAGTAGAACTAGTACTACTACTAAAGATAAGCTAGCCCTAATCTAGCCCTTATCTATTAAGTCTATTACCTACTTATATATCTCTAGGAGATATTAATATAGTATATTATATAGTAAAGCCTATAGTAGGTCTAGTTTATTACCCTCTATATCCCGCTTTAGGTAAATATAGTAATTAGACTTGCCCTAGTGTAGTAGTAGGGCATTTACCTTACTCTCCTAGAAAAGGTCCTTATAGTTCTATAACTCCTCTAGTAAGGACGCTAAGAGCTCCTACTCTATAGGTTTTAGTATAGTATTAATCTATAGAATAGATATAATTTCCTATAAGCTTATAGTATAAAGCTATATATACTCCTTCTACTTCCTTACCTAATATACTATTCCTATAAATAAAGATCCTATAATATATATAGTAGGCTTCTCTACCCCTCTATTAGTTATAGCCTAAATCTATAGGTTATTAGCCACTCCTATAGTTAGTTATTAGCGTTATATATTTAAGTTAATATTATAGCGCGCTATCTATAGAGTCCCTAGGATAAGTTATCTTATTAATCCTAGAATTATATACACTATAATTAGCATCTCCTATCTATCTATATCTATCTAAAAATAGATAATATATATAATTAATAAGCTTACCTTATAATTCTCCCTTTCCCCTCTTTTTATACTAACTACTATATAAACTAACCTCTTAGTTAGTAAGGGGATATATTCTAGTTATAGCTTCTAAACTAGGTATTTACTAATAGTAGTATAGTAGTTATATCCTATATTAACTTATATATCTAAAAAGGTTATCTTATTTATTAACATAGGGACTAAGAAGGGTAATATATCTATATTACTCTAGATATATTTAAAGTTATCCTTAACCTTAATTATATACTATAAAGCCTCTCTAAGCTCCTATTCCTCCTCCTTATTTAAATAACTTAATAAAGGGGATTCTCTTTTTCTAACTTATTACTTAAATCCTTAGAGTTAATATCTTCTACCTTATAAGTATTAACTACTAGTGTCTCCTTTAGATAAATAGTGTAATATAAGGAACACTTTATAACTTAGTGCTTATTAGAGCTATATTATATATACTTACCCTCCTTATATTATATATTAAGTACCTCCTAGGAAACCTATTTAGCCCTTTTTACCCCCTACTACTAGTAATCTATAGCTTTCCTAAAGCCCTTCTAGGCCCCTACTATACCTACTAACTAGATATCTATTATTAGTATATCCTTATCTTACCCTAAAGACTAGTCTACCTAGGGAGCTAGTTATACCTAGTAATATAAGTAATGCTTTTCCTCTAAATAATAGGACTTAATATCTAATATAATATTCCTAAACTAAGCTAATACTATAGAGTAGTTAGCCTAGGGAATATTATATCCTATACTATAGTCCCTTATTTACTTATTAAGGGTAGTGTATAGCTTTAAAAGCTTTACCTTATTTACCTAACCTAGCCTACCTATAAGTATAAGTTTCTATTTAAACTATATATAGAAGTTACTAAACCGCTTATATTATTATTATTATAACTAGTTAAGCTTAGTAATAGCTAATTCCTATTAATAGGGGTTATTAAATATTTCCCCTAAGTAATTAAGGAAGTGCCTTATATTAAAGTTTACTAAGTTTCCCTTCTTAAAGTAGGGTATAACCTAGGCCTAAACCTTTACTAAAAGGTTCTAGTAAATAAAGTACTATTAGTCTTTAGTGCCCCTAATAAACCCCTAGTCTATAACTAGCTTATAGCCTATAAGACTCTTCTAGGCTATAAAGAGTATCCTATTACTATTAAATAGTGCCCCTATAGGTAATAGCTTTTACCTTACTTAGTATTAGTTCTTATAAAGCACTTAGATCTACACTAACTACTCCCTAATAAGTGCCTATAATATAGCTAGCTTACCTATTTCTATCCTACTTAATAAAGGTTATACTATTATTAAGAGGTAGCTAAAAAGGGAAGGATATAAAGAAAGTAAAGAATAGTAAATATTATAGACTAGCCTTAGGGTAACTATAAATAAGTATCTAAAGTATAATTACTATTCTTAAAGAGGAAAGAAAGAGCTAAGTAAGAGATTATATAGTATATAGCTATATATCCTCCTATATATAGTCTATATATATAGTGCATGTAGCAAGCCCTAAGTCTGTATAACCTCTGCACGCTGCCTTATGTACTCTCCGCGCCCTTTCCAGAGCCCTCCCGGACCCGAGAAGGACCCGAGCCTCGAGCTCGAGTCTATTACAATAACCTTAATTTAGATAAGATTATAACTAATTAACTATATTTCTATACTATAGAATTAATTTAAATATTAGAGTATTATTTTAACTAATTTTATTAATTTAGAATTATTATAGGGAACCTTAAATAAGGTCCCCTAGGGGGGTATATTATCTATATAATAAGGGCATAATTAATCCCTACTATATAATAGTCTTACTATTTAACTAGCTAAGATAGGAATCTACCCTATATAAGTTATTTTCTAAGACCTCTGTAGTTTTATAGTATATTTTATTGTTATACTAGTACCCCACTAATAATACAGGTACTTAGGTATTTAGACCGTAGTCCGCACCCTCTTACAGGGTCGGACAACTCAATAGAGGCGATCACATTGAACCCTAGCTTCGCGGTCCAACAAGGCACAACACGGGCTCCAATTTTGCGCAGTCTGTATTGAGTCACGTACGTTGTCGATTATCGGAAGCCAATATGTGAATGGGGAAGAATTGAATTTTCATATTCGCTAAAGAAATGAACAATGACCATTTTGCTATCCTTGAAACTATTCCTCTTGGCAGCTATTCTCCAGGTCACAGTCTATCAGTTGGGAGCCCGGATTGAAAGCAGAAGCAGAAGCATGTAAAAAGAATACATAGGACGACTTGTGTCCACTAATCCACGCTCATGACCAGGACGAGTTGCCAGTCGCTGGTATGACCACCTCCAAACTTTTGCAAAAAGACTTTGCCGTTTTTTCAACACCCCATCTCGCGAGATTTGCCTTCAGATCGTGCAGTGCACCTATCCTTCCGCGTGAGAACCGAAGAGTTGGTACCGGGAAGGGATGAATGGTGTCTTACCTCTAATATCTGCCAATCAATGAGCTCAAGTAGCCGTCATCATTGAACGAAGTGGACTTGGTCGCGATGCCTGGTGGCCTTGGATCACAAAACCAGACTCAGCATTACGCATCAAGCGCTTCTGCGCAAATGACAGCGGCGCGGCATTGGTCGACCTCGGCGCGTCGTCATCCTGGCGCGTGTCATCCTCGTTTTGTGCAGACGGTTGAACTTGAGCAGGGCCCTCGTTTGAGACGAGGGGATCCACAGGTCAATCGTCATAGTATTCATCATCGTCACTGAGATCAGCCAGCTGCTCAAAGTTGACCTTGTAGCGAAGGATTCCACCGATGCCGCCGAAACCTTTGACGAACTGGTTGCCCTCGGTCGAGCGATCAGACACGAACTCGAGCGCAGCGCCAAAGTCCTTGTAATGCTCAGCAATCCATTCCAAGAAGGACTCTTGAGATACAATATCCTTCTCCTGACCGGTAGATGAATCCAAAAACTTGTCTCTGTTGGCCTGTTCCTGTTGCTTGGAGAAATGCAGGATAGACTCGTCGCCATTGCTGTCCTTCAAGACCCAACGAGTGATCTCGAGGTTCTCAAATACGATGAGAGTCTCGACAGCTCCGAGCTCCAGGGCCTTCAAAGTGTCCTCAATACCATAGCACACCTTGCCGGTGTCCTGACTGATTTCCTCGAAATACTTGCCGATAAGCTTCTTCTCCTGAATAAACTTGACATTTCCAAGAGTTTCAGACGACAACTCAATAGCCTGGTTGAAACCGTTTTCACCGCCATATGATACGTCGACAACCTTGATGACTTTCGTCTGGAGACGGTTGTCGAACATATCGGACGCGTTAAGGTCGTTCTTGAAGTCGGCAGAACCAGCAAGAACAATACCGGCCACGTTCACCTTGTCGTTGGTGATGAAGTTCTGGACGGCCAACTCGGCAACCTTTCGAACATAGTTGTGGCGCTTTTCCTCACGAAGACGAGCGAAACGCAAGGCGGACTGACCACCACGTCCGTGCTTCTTGGGAAGATCGACGGAGAACTTGTGGACGATATCACGGGTGTTGCCGCTAAGGGTGCCGAAAAGGGCACCATTACCATCCATGATGATGAAACCAAACTTTTGGTCAGACTCCAGCAGCTCAGCCAGGGCTTCAGTGTGAAACTTGTTGTCGCAAAGATACAGCGAGGTATTAATGGGCTTGAAGGGCTCAAAATCAATATTGACCTTTCGCTCCTTTCCTTCCGAGGTCAAAATTTCACCACAGTAGATGACCAGACCATTGGGGGGAACCTTTGTATACAGCTTCAATCGATTCTGGGTCGACGTAATGGCGGACAAGACGGATTGTCGGTTGACACGCGACTTGATGTTGGATGCAGTACCCTACCAAGACCACGGGTCATGTCAGCATGAGAAAGCCAACCCACGTACTTGGAGCATCGACACCCACGTATTCTTCAGCCAGCATTTTGGCTGCACGGGAAACCTGATCCTTTGGAGCTGCAAGGTCGCTCTTGTCAGTAAAAATCGATGCTAGGGCAGCGGTTTGCGTGAACGCTGCACATACGAATGATGAGAGAAATCATAGAGGTTCCATTGCCTCTGGCAGCTTCAAGTCGCTTGATAAGCTTCTTGATTTTCCAGATCTCAATCTACGGGCGAAATTGTCAGCTTAAGTGCTCGGCAACCTGTGTTGTGAAGTTGCTGCACGTTCTGCTTATGTCCCCGGAGTCGTCTCTGGGCGCTCTGGCTGTCGTCGGTTGGGCGCCATGCGTTGCGTCGTCGCCCGCACCGCTCGGGGCGCCGACAGGCAGGAGAGAGGAGGGGCAGCTCAAAGGGGGCAGCCCAAGAGGGAGGGGCTGGCTGGCGCAGAGCACAATTTTCTCGTGTGTGCGGTGCGGTGCGGTGCGGGTGCGGTACGTGGGTGTTGCCAACTTACGTTTCTCTCGGCCTCGTTCGCTTGCGCTTCAGACATGATGGCGGCTTTTATTCAAACGATGGCGGACAAAATGTTTGGCTTGGTCCCGCGGAGCAGGAATCTCCCTTCTCGTCGAGTCGAAGAACAGATGAGCGAGGAGGAAATGGGTGCGAAGCGCGGATGTGCTGCTGAATATGATGGGCCAGGAGTAAGATGTCGGAGCCAGGATTTTATGTATTTATTTATTGTGCTGGCAGGTGGTGCACCCCAACTCCATTCAGTGTTAGGTACTCGAAACACGCCCACCACGCCCACTTTGAACAGCTGCCAGCGCACCAGTGCCTGGCGCTGTTGCGGCACAATTAGGTCAACCGCATCCGCTGCCCCAGCGTAAATGTGGACCTCTGACACAGCTTCGCCCTGGATGCCTAGGTAGTATTAGGTACTTACCTAGCGGATCTCACCGCCCGGCAGAATCGCAACCTCATGGTCAACGTAATCAAGCTCCCATGTCTACCTCATTGAAACTTTCGAGAACGCAGTATCCTCTCGCCCAACATGGACATGGAATCAGTGGCCACGGAGGTCGCCGAGACCATCCAGGCAGGCCACATCCGATCCCACCCCGATATCGACTTCGACGCTGCGCCGTCCACGGCCGCCGATAAGAAAGATCAATTTACCATTCACAGCCCCCGTCTAAGCGACGACGATGTGCCAAACCACATTGACCACGATGAGGACGATATTCCCTACAGCGTCCTAAGACCAGCTCGAAAATCTCACAACCTTCCTCCTCTACCAGATCTGCGTTTCGAGCAAAGCTACTTGCGGAGCATTGCTAACGCAGATACGTGGTGGAAGATATTGCTCATCACAGCCAGAGATCAGGTGAGAAATTGTGTCGATGCTTTGTAGTAGACGAAATTATTTACGTCGGAAACTGACACATACACAGATTATAATGCCTCTAGCACAGGGTGTGATTTACAACTTGCTATTATGCGGCTGGCAGAATTGGAATCGCAGTGCAAAGCTGCATGGTAACACGGCAGGCTCGCGCGTAAGGAGATGGTGGTACGGCGTCAATAACTGGACATTACCGAAGCGAAAGATGTAAACCTAATGATTACGAACCCAAACTCGTATCTATGCTGGCTTCGTTCCATGCATACACGCCGGCCACTGTCCACCCGATTTCATGTTTACAGTAATCACAATGTATATATTGCTTTGTGGGGGGAAAACAATCCCGTGTCAGCCACCTTGAAACTTCTATTTTTATTTTAGCAAGATACCTCCTGCCGGTCAAAGTTTATCAGCCACTTCACCTCGCATTCTTGTAGACATCATCCTCTTCCAGATCTTACTCTACTGAGACAAGAGAAAATGATCTCTGAATAGTGCATGTTGTGATTATGGATAATTCATTGAAACTCCAACGCCGACATACCCAGATGCAACCAACGCCGATATCATTCCCTACTGAGTGCCGTTCACGCCTCCCGAGGATGAGACTAGCTGAGCATGCGACTTCTCTGGGCTTCCGCGAAAAGCCAACGATGTCGGAGCGGCGACAGGTAATTCTGGGGCGTTGACGTGATTCCTCTTCTCAGGGATATTTTTGAGGCTAATCTGTGTTTCGGTTTGGGGCGTGTTGGCCATTGGCAGTGGAGTCTGTTGTTTTCTTGCCAGCTCTGTCGAATTTGGCTGGGCTTCAGGGATTGATGCGTCTTGCATCTTAATCGTCTTCGAATCTGACACGCTAGTGTCAATTTCCCAATCTTTTGCGTCTGGTCTAGGAAGCATGTTTGGTGTCTGCTCGATAAGAGTCAACGCTCCTCTCAGCTTTGGTGGCGTAACTGAAAGCTTCACGACTAGACTTTGAGGTTGTTCAGATAGGTCATCTACGACCATTGCCTCTCCATCAACAAAGTCGTCTTCATCCTCAAACTCTTCAGCTGGCACATGGGCATCCTTATCATCTTCATCATCTCCGAACTCAGCTTCACTCTCCACATCGCTGTCGCCATGCCGTGATTGATCCTCCCGCCAGTCGCTGATTTCCTGGTGTGCTGCTGAACGCCGAAATCGTCCGGTTGCCTCCGTTGGCTCGTCGTGTTCCATTTCGGGAAAATTTCCCTGAGCGCTCCCAGGAGCAATCTCACCTGCCATCATGTTTAGCCGGGGGGGTGCTCTGATTTGTCTACCACTTGAGGTTGTGACTGGGCCGGTCTCTGCCGGCATGTTCGCACCGGTATTACGAGCTGATCGCCGATTGACTGTCGAGTCAGAGTAGAAGGCATCCTCATCATCTGAGTAAGTGTACTTGATTCGTTTACCACGCGTCCTTCCCTCATACATCGAAAAGCCGGGTTCTGGACGTTTGAATTGTTCCTTTCGCATCTGACGATAGTCTCGGCGCTTGCGTTTCTGTTTGAAATGTCAGCCATAGACCCATTCCCCGATTTCCAGCTGTCTCCTTGCCCATAGTCGCAAGAAATAATGGGCATGAAGACAACGCAGGATGCCCACGTTTTTCAGAGCACTGACCTCTTCGCCTGCCTCAAAGCGAGGGATGACTTGCAGCATCTTCTGGGCCAATTTTCTGGCCTTTGGGCCGCCGTCTCTTGTTTCGAGCTTCTCGGCGAGGGCTCTCAATTCTTCGATAGACCCAGCAACGCTCCACCAAGTCCTATTTGTACCAGCTGGGTTGCTCTCTCGGTATATTCGAAAGTTCGTGTCATCTTGGCCTTCAACTAAGAAGTAGCGTCGCTTATCTCCGTCAGAACCCCAGGATTGCACCGACCTAGGTTGGTTCAAATCGTCTTCTTGGCGATTTTGTTTATAAGATTGGTTGATCACTCCCTTGACGGTATCAGAAGAAGCCATAGACCAAAGAATTAAAGTCCGTAGCAGCGTGAGCTATAAATTGTCAGCATTTTACAAGCAGTTCAAGCTATAATAGTGAGTCGTACTCGCTCAGATGGCGTCATTGAATTGAAGCCTGCACCACCAGATAGGGGGTTCTTCTCTTCCCAAGACGGCGGCCACTGGCTCTTGTGAGATGCGATCGCATCCTCCAGAGCTCTTCCATAATGTCCCGGTCTGTAAGAACAAGGTCGACTCTGTCAGTGTCTGGGCACGTTGTGTTCAGTAAGGCTCAGCTTACTTGACATCCTGCTTTCGGTTCAACAGTAAACCCAATAAAGCGCAAAGAAATTGTTCAACTCGATCGCCGGCAACGGACTCGACAATGTCGCGTTCCAGTTCTTGTGGTCCGAAATGAGCAAGAGATTTGGGGAATGCGTCGCTGAATCGGCTTCTGAACATGACAATGAACTGTGGCCAGGTCAGTTGCTTGATTGCTGTGTGACATTCTAGCACGCGAAGTTTCGCGTCACATCAACTCATCAACGCGACAAGGGCGCTACAAGTAGAAAGAAGAACGACCAGGCGATTATTCAACGCGAAATAAACGTCTAGAGAACTTACTGCAATATCAGGGTTATCAGCAAGCACATATTCGTGAGGTGGTGATGGCGACCGTTTTCGCGGTGGTGGCGACGGCCCTTTAGGAGACTGTTCTGACAGCTTGGGGAAGAACTTCAAGATGCCACCCTTCGACTTGGGCGCCGCATCGTCGACATTATCATCCAATTCGGCATCTGATGGTACAGGCGATAGCGATGACAAGGACGAAAGGTCAGACGAATCTTCGTCGGCGGACATATTGGCTGTGTCCGCGGTGCAGGAGGATGTCGCAGTATGTGGAGAAGTGAAGGAAGGCAAAAGTCGTCGTTGTTGCGTCGTTGTTGAGACGTGCACTAATAATAAAGCCAAACCCACGTCCATACCACCACAAATCATGTTCGAGCCAATTGGTTGGGTAAGGGTCTATAAATGTCCAAATTCTTTTGCAGCGCCTAACTAACAGATCTACCTCGTCTCGAAGATCCGAACTTGAGACAAACGCTATGCTCTCCCTTGTCCTTCTTGCCGTGACTTGTCGCGCCGCTACTCAATACCTCAGCCAGTGGACTAGAGTCCTAGACCCTTCACAGAAGACCTTGTGTATGAACTGTACCAGAGGGTGCCGCGATCTGCATCAGCGAAGGGGGCACTGATGGTATCACAGCCGTGAGAGAAGGTCTGATACAAACCCCACAGGATACCAGACTGCTCAGTTTTCTTGTTCAAACAGTACGAAGTACGTACACATATTTTAAGTCGACAAATATGGTTCGTAACAATGTCTTAAGGCTCCTATGAAGACATGATGAGTCTCAATCTGATGGAGCATCGTGAACTTGGTTCCTGGCGTAGTAACACATAGCCAGCGTGGCTCATTTCTTTTTTTTTTCTTTTAAATGCCAAATTAGTTCTGCATGTTGCCACTCTGAGCATTGGTAATGCAAACTCATCACGATGCGGTCATAACTATTTGGAGTCGGCCTTCGTAGTATTAGTAGCACTCATATTTTGAGTTGCCTTGTGCATCTGAAAGATTCTTCGACAGAACTTTGTGATCTGATCAACCTGCAGAAATACCAAATACGGAGTATGGCCAGGGGTGGATTCGATGGCTCGTAGCAAAGCGCGTTTCCACATGCCACTCGCGGCTGAAGAAACCATGAGCCCACGTTGCGGAAAAATTTGGCAACTTTCCAATATATGCTCATTCACCGCGACGCATAGGCTTCATAATAATAGACAATCATAAGAAATGTAGCGGTCGCGTAACGCGAAAGAGTTTTCACTATCAAGATATTGACTGGACAAGGGTGAAGAAATTTGCCGATACCAGTCCCGATAGGAATTATCTCTGGTTGGCGAAATGTGTCTGGGCTGAACTTGATTGACAAGATGCCGCAAATAAAATGTGGGGACATTCGACTCCATGTATCTCTGGAAAAGCGGTCCGTAATAGATGATTGGACCAGTAGTTCGCTTGCCACCCGTCCACATCAAGATCACGTGGTCAGGGCTCCTCCCAGCGTTTGCGAGGTCCCGCACACAAAAAATTATCATCAAGTGTGCAGAACAACGCCTTATTTTGATAAAACACCAAGCGGCGGTAGCCAGGTAAGTATTTCCCCAACACCAAGCCCTCGGCTCAGCAACTTACTGACAGCATTTTCTACAACAGTATACTCGAACGATTGCATCGAGTCCACACGAGCCGCTATGGGTAGAGTTATTCGCAATCAGCGCAAGGGTCGTGGATCAATTTTCAGTCAGTACCACCCGCGAGAATTTCGACTTCGATGTTCGACGACAACGACGAAAGGGATCAGTTTGACTAACATGTGGCAATAGCGGCCAACACGCGCTTGAATAAGGCCCCTGCCAAGTTCCGCACTCTCGACTACGCCGAACGCCATGGATATGTCCGTGGTATAGTCAAGGACATCATCCACGACCCTGGTCAGTCTTCATACATTTTCCAGTCCGCCGACTATACAATCGGAATTGGAATCAGGGATTGGATTCGAGGGCGAAAGGCTGACGATGGAATTTTGTGTCTCAGGTCGTGGTGCTCCCCTTGCTAAGGTCACTTTCCGCCACCCTTACAAGTACAAGCAGGTCTGCGAGACCTTCATCGCCAACGAGGGCATGTACACTGGCCAGTTCATCTACGCCGGAAAGAAGGCTGCCTTGACTGTCGGCAACGTCCTGCCACTCGGAGAAATGCCTGAGGGTACCGTCGTTTCCAACGTTGAGGAGAAGCTCGGTGACCGTGGCTCTCTGGGTCGTACCTCCGGTGGCTACATCACCGTCATTGGCCACAACCCCGATGAGGGCAAGACCCGTATCAAGCTTCCCTCAGGCGCCAAGAAGGTTGTCCAGTCCTCCGCCCGTGGTATGATCGGCATCGTTGCTGGTGGTGGTCGTACCGACAAGCCTCTCTTGAAGGCTTCTCGTGCTAAGCACAAGTTCGCCGTCAAGCGCAACTGCTGGCCCAAGACTCGTGGTGTTGCCATGAACCCTGTGGACCATCCTCACGGTGGTGTACGTATTTCCGAAGCTTGCAAACATACGACTTTTGAGTGGAACGCTGACAACTTGCACAGGGTAACCATCAGCACATTGGTAAGGCTTCAACCATTTCCCGATATGCCGCCCAGGGTCAAAAGGCCGGTCTTATTGCTGCCAGAAGGACGGGTCTGTTGCGTGGTACTCAGAAGACGAAGGAGTAAGGGGCTGGAAAATTTGGTCTCATTGGGATGGTGTTACAGTGGCTTGCTTGCATCTATCATTGATTGTATTGCTGCGAGCAGGAATCTGGTAGCTCAGAAAGCAAGTACTATGGCATTTGGCGTACGCAAAAATAACCGGTTCCCCCTGCTACAATTGTGATGAAGTTGGCGATGTGAATCGATCACCTGATATGACCAAGCGGATTCGAGGAATCAGAGTTGACCAGTTGCGGCTCAAAGGGCATAGCGCACGCGGGTCAGACGTGCACAAGTTCAGAAATGAAGTGCCAGACTCAAAAAGATATGATAGGTTGTTCAATTAAGACATGCAAGAGACCTGCTTGGATATGCAAATTTCGTAGAAACTGCTATACAGTAGTCTCACCCGCCAATCAACTAATGACACGGAATTTTCGTGCCGTTACACTACAAGTTTGTTATCACCACCTGTACGGAGTAGGCTCACGGCAAAGGACAGCAATTGCACAAAAAGTACGGAGTGAATGAATGTTCGTTACACATCACTCAGCATGACCCAACAACAGCTACCCGGTACCGATTCCTCCCCACATAGACAGTAGCTACCAGCCTGATATTTGGATATCCAATTGATGGATACTTATCTCGTGGTATTGAGATTTATCCAGGATCTGTCCTGGAGGCTGTCGCAGTCCTGGATGCGGACGAACTTGAAGACAAACGAACTACTTCCTGAAAACTGTGAACACGCAGAGCACCAGATCTCTCAATTGTCACCTCCAAGTTGTTCGAAACCCGGGCTCGGTCTGCCCCGCCACCCCACCTGAGACTTGGACTTTCTAAACTCCGGGATTCGTTGCTAATAAAGTCCTACCTGCTTGTTCATTTCCGTCCTATTCACTTTGGCATATACGGAGTACCTTAACAACATACAGATTCACACGTCCAAAATGGCTCCTTCAAAAGAATACGGTCTTCTTTGCCTCGAGAACCCCCTCCTCGGTACGTTCTACCAGCTTGTTGCGTCGCAATCGAGTGCGGCCCTTTCCGAAGCAGCAGTGTTATTTTTTCCCCCTCATCACATCAAGGTTCCCCTCCCCTCACCATGACTTAATCTGGTGGCCATCAACAGAGAGGCATTAATAGAGCACCGCGGCTAACTATAGCCTCATCGAGGGCAAGATAGACATTCAAGCATTTGGTAATGACGACCTCCTGGCCAAGTACGACCTCAAAGCCAACGATGCCATCCTCGCTGAGGAGAAGCACATGCCCCTCTACGAGGACCTTCTTAATAACTACGACGCTAAATTGATTGCTGGCGGTGCTGCCCAGAACTCTGCCCGTGGTGCTCAGTACATCCTGCCCCCTAACAGCGTCGTCTACCTAGGTGGCGCTGGTGACGACAAGTACTCTGCTATCATGCACGATGCCGTCAAGGCCGCTGGCCTGCGCGTTGAGTACCGTGTTGACCCCGAGCAGAAGACTGGTCGTTGTGGTGTTGTCATTACCGGCCACAACCGCAGCCTGTGCACCGACTTGGGCGCTGCTAATCACTACGACCTCGACCACTTGAAGAAGCCTGAGATCTGGAGCCTGGTTGAGAACGCCGAGGTGTTCTACATCGGTGGCTACCATTTCACTGGTGAGCATAAAACTCTCTCTCCCAACGTTGACGAAGGCACGAGTACTCGGATAAAGCTAACAATCGTTCTTCTTCACCGTGTAGTCTGCCCCCCTGCCATTATGGAGCTTGCCAAACAGGCTGCTGAGAAGAACAAGATATTTGTCTTGTCTCTGTCCGCTCCTTTCATTCCCCAATTCTTCAAGGATCCCGTTGACGCTAGCGCCCCTTACTGGGACTATGTCATCGGCAACGAGACCGAGGCTGCTGCCTACGCCGAGTCGCACGACATGCCCTCCAAGGATCCCAAGGATGTCGTCAAGCACCTCGCTAACCTGCCAAAGGAGAACGGCAAGCGAAAGCGAGTCGCCATTATCACCCAAGGCACCGAGCCTACCCTGGTCGCCGTTCAAGGTGAGGACCAGATCAAGGAGTTCCCGGTTCACGCCATCTCCAAGGAACATATCAACGACACCAACGGTGCTGGTGACGCCTTTGCCGGAGGTTTTCTGGCCGGTATCATGCAGGGCAAGGACCTCGCCACCAGTGTCGACATGGGACAGTGGCTGGCTAGACTGAGCATTCAGGAGCTCGGACCTTCGTAAGTCTTCACCTTGACATATCATTTTCTTTTTGCAACGGCCTCTGTTTTTATTCAAGCGTCTCGTCACCATAACCCATCGATTTATTATGCCTCTACCCTAACCGGTTCGTCTGAATCATGTCGACGGGGACAACATCAGCACAAGACTTGCCCATGCCCGACACAACCCCGTTGCTTTCATACCAAATAGCCAGTCGTTTCATCTCTGCAAATTTCTGAAAGCAATCGACTAACCCTGGACTATTCACGCAGTTACCCTTTCCCCAAGCAAACATACACTGCCTCCTCTTAAATGCTTTCGCAGGCAAGAATCATTCTGATTACTGAAACGAAACGAATGTTGTTTGGCGTTGGAGGGCTCAAGGGAAACGGTTTCAACAACGGCGTTTTGCATCCGTGGCAAAAATGAAAGACAAAATAAGAGCCTCAGAAGTATCGGCTCTCTTCGCATAGCGATTCGGTATCCTCCACGATCCGATCATCTTCAGTGAATTTGATTAAGCACATTAAACAGATGGATAATAGATGTGATTTTGGACGCAAAAAAGTGAACTCTATCACTTGTCCAACCTAAGCCACATGATGATGGAAATCGAAGAAGTCGTGCTCCTGGGGAGGTCTGCGAATCTTGCTCGTTCGGAGCTCGTCAAGTACGACGAGCTCAGGGCCGTCAATTTTTCTCACACCCAGGCAGATCCTACTAGACATTTGCTCTGCATGAAATGAGAGTGGAAATACAACCCTAGCCATGACATGACAGCGATAGATCGAAGTTCTCTTTGTAAAATGTCAGGAACAATTTCACTTGTTACCGTGATAGGCCGCCTGCATGATGGCGTCGTTGTAACTAGACGTGGTCTGGTCCATTCGGTAGTATCTCCCAGAGCTTTCGCCCTGATGATTTGCGAAGCCAGTCGCGGTGGATTGGCCAGCAACGGTTCCTACACCTAGGCCGATGCCGCTCGCCGGAGTACCTTGATATAGGCTGCTAGGATGAGAGAAGCCAGACGTGCCCGTGGACTGAGGAGGAGGAGGAGGGGTATGGTCGAGCACTCGCGGTTGCCTAGGGAGGGGGGCCTCGCCCTCTCCCATGGATTTTTGGGTCTCGGCCCATTGAGTAAACGGAGAGCTGCGCGGGACATTGGTTCCCGAGAAAGCTTGAAGCAGGTTGTTTCTGTGGTTGGCGGGTTCCGCTCCAGAAAATGCGGGACTGGTGAGGTTGCGTCTATTTTGCTGGACTACACTGCCATTGATGAATGCTCCGTAGTGATTCCGGCCAGGTGTTGCAAACGGGTCATCGAGCTGATTTCCAGTGGCGAACGGATGTCTTGGCGAACTGTATGGGCTGGGTTGAGCTGAGAAGGCGTCCTGACCAGACGACGTCAAATTCACCATTGCACCATCTGGCTTAGGGGTGTTGAACCAAGCCCAAGGCAGCTGTGCAAACTTTCCAGAGGGAACAGAGCTAGTTGGACTGGGATCTGTTTGAAAGGAGCCCAGCAGTTCGTTTGCCGTCCTAGTGTGCATTCCGTAAGATGAATCGGTTGGAGAACGACCCTGCTGCTGATGGAGCTGGGGCGTGGGCGGCTTCAGAAACGGCGTGAGCATGTTAATGACTGTATTTTCTGCATCGTCTGCAGATGCTTGGTCCTGCAATAAATCGCCGTCGAGGGCATACTGTGGCCCAAGGTCGATACGGTCTGGCGTTTGGTCATTTGGTGTCTGATTTGATCGCTCAGAGGGCTCAGAGTGGTGTTTCGTCGTTCCATTCATCATGTTGGTATTGAAATCAGAGGCTTCTTTGGAAGAAGTCAGTTGAGACGTCGTGGGAACGACGGGAGCAGCGGATGAGACTCCAGCATTGTACTCGAATATGAGCCAGTTGTCAACAACCCTGTATGACACTGGCAGCGTTGCGTCCTCGGCGAGAAAATATGCACAGCGAAGAGTGTCTAAGACTCTAGCCAAGCTCTCCTGTACAAGTTCCAATCGGGAACTCGGGTCTTCGAGGTACGTCTTCGGAGTACCATTTTCGCTACAAAAGCATCGGCAAGCTTCAGGAATTATGTCCTCGGAGAGAGGACCAAAGCCCCGAATCTCAAGATCCTCGGATAATAGATATGGGCAAGATGCCAACCCATCTTGGTTGTAACTGAAGACACATAGCAAGGTCAAGACCTTGGCTACATTTTGAATCAAGCTAGGTACCACGCCGCCAAACGCTTCCACTGCAGTAGAAATTTCTTGCCGGCGGGCAGCTAGCCACATGCTGTATACACGCAGGATCGGTAACAAAGCTTCGACTATTGGCGTAACTTCGGAGCCCTTCACCGATGCACTGTTGTCGTCTTCTACGGACACTGCCTCCTTAAGCTCTGGTTCAAAAGTTGCGCAAAAAGTTGACATGAACAAAGCATTGAATCGCAAAGTAAATTGGTAAAAACGAGAAGCGGCCAACGTCTGCGATTCTATAGTAGTAGAGTCAGTACAACGGCAGGTTTGAATATTGAGGGGGCGAAACGATACGAACCGGCATAGTTTGCTGCAGCAACGTGGTGAGCAGCAATATTTACAAGGGCCATTTTCAACAAGGTTCCCGACGAACTCTCGTTGTGACAGGCCATCTCAAGTCGGTGCATGATTTCACCCTCCAATTCCGCTTGCTGAGGGAAGTCTTCCCCTTTGTAGAAGAGCGCATGCAGCCTGACAAACCACATGGGGAATGCATCCTGAGTACCTGACGCATTGTGTCGCGATTTGGCAGAATTCGGTAGTTGGAGAGACTTGAATTCGGCCTCGAGATTGACTCTCGCGTTAGGGTGAGGAGACTCAACAGCCCATGAGCGATAGAAGTGATAGACGACATCGAGATGGTTTCCCTGATCTAGGTGGACGATTCCCATCTGATGGTATGCATACCCAGAGTTGGGTTTCAGTTGATGCGCAAGACTGTAATAAGTCAAAGCAGTCTCATAGCCAGAGTTCTTATGTCTTGCTTGAGTTCGATAACGGGATAGGTCGCCCATGCGCAGAAGTGTTGAGTGACATGACTTCAAAACCGTGGCACGAAGTTCGGCGAGAACAGGGCTGATTTGATCTGCATCATCCATTTGCTGGACTTCAATTCCCTTGGCAACTCTCCTTAGCTCCGGAACATCGTAACGTGCCGTCAATCGCTGGATGTACCCCTTGTAGAATTTTTGTGCTACGCGCAGGAAGTTGTTGTAAGATTTTTCCACCTTGCGCCTCTCGACCACATGGGATGAGTGCTTAAGTCTGCCCTGGATGCGACGGTATTCGGTGTTGATCGATGTATGTAGGGTCCATAACGCTTCCTCCACGCTCTCCTTGACGGCCCACGTAAAATCAAGGAAGATAGTGTGAACGAATGCCAGGCGAAATCTTTGAGACAGTTAGCGACGAAGCACAAAAGCAGGGAGTTGATGGGATTGCGCGTACTTCTCCAGTAAGCCTTCGATAATCTCGAACTGTGATATGTCCACTCCAGAAGTGCTCTCAGCCTGGAGCTTTTCGACCTGCTTCAGCAAGTGTTTCCTGAGTTTCAAAGCCTGGCTGTTTGTCCAAAGCGTCAGTGTGTGTCGTGCATCTACGCCAGGCGCCTCGACGACCTGTCCCTTCCATGGTCATCCACTTCGGGCCAAAGGGGGCAGCCGACTTACTGCCAGTATTGGCTAGCCGGGGATGTAGTCGAAGCCATGTTAATAAGTATTGCGCTCGCTTCGGATAGACCGGCGAGGGTTGGCTGGGTTCGGTTGGTTGGGTTCGGTTGGTTGGGTTCGGTTGGTCGAGTCGAGTGGACTCGCAATGAGTAGAGTCAGAAAAGAATGGATGAGGTCTTCGTCACCTCATACTATCAGGACAATGAGTCGCTAGACAACCGAAACAGGAGTCGCGCAACGTCAGACCACCCGTAAGCCAAGTTCACGGCAAAGAGGGACAGTTGGTATCAGGCTCGGCTCGCGGAAGTCTACTTGCGGCGCCGGGGAGGAAATCATTGGAGGAGATTGCAGTTCTGGCGAACAGCGCAAGCGAAAGGGAAGGCAAAGGAACGAAATTATAGATCGGTGGTTGCGAAAGTGAGGTCGGCGTTCTTGCAGGCCCCAATGCTTGGCGACAGATGGCGATGGATGGACGGCGAGCAAGAAAGTTGAGAAAAAATGCGAAAGTGAGTTGATGGAGAGAGAAAAAGGTGAGTAATGACTGAACCCCTCAAGGTTCGACGAACCAGCCAGCCGACAAGACCGAGATGTTATTAGACCAAACCCAGATTTAGCCACACTAACTCACGAGTATCAGGCACTGGGTTTTCTTCGGCTGCAAGCGTGGGCCAGAGTGCTTTCTTTCTACTCCGTACGCAGCATTGCCTGGAGCATCCGGTGCACAACCCCATCCTGTTTGTACATAGGCTCCGGTCATGTTTCGGGAGGAGCGAAGGTTGCCCTCTGCATCATAATAACTAATAAACCTTGCACGAACTGAGAATGTGTACCATGAAGGCATAACCTATTCAATATCCCCAGTGACTTGTTCGATTTGGCGAGGGGACCGAGGGGCCCCACCCAACCCATCCATCCCACTTCCGCCTTTCAACAACCCCACGACACCTCATACACTCCGTACTACCTGCTGGCTTTACTTTGTCTATGCGCAACCACCTCATCTTAAAATCTTGTTTCTGGTTGCATCACGCGGTGTCCTCCTCACTCAACGGCTTGCGTGCGTCCAAAGAGCATACATTTAGCTAACTCTTGAGCCTGGCGCCTTCTCCATCCTGAAATCTTCTTGGGATTCTAACTTTACACATCGTTCCTCGCTAATCCCCCACCGCCTTGATTGGCATCATTTGGCCTCTTGACTGCTTCGCTCAAAAGTAATATCTCACCCCATCAAACCTAATGTTAGAATGAAGCGCTCACGAGAGCCTGGTGAAGAAATAGGCTACGGCTTCGATAACGAAGACGTTGAGCGTGTCGCCAGCAGAGACTCAAGTCTGCCGACTGCCAAAGCATTATTACTTGATTCGGACGTCGAAGACGGAACGAGCGACAGAAGCACGATGAAATGTTCGTTGCCGCCACATAGAGAACCTATCGCTTTCAGGTCGTACCAAGAATACGAATCTCACTACACCATGTTGCACACAAACCGATGTCTTGAATGCCGCAAAAACTTTCCGTCTGAGCACCTGCTCGGTGTACATATTGAGGAAAGTCATGACCCGCTTGTGAGGGTCAAGAGAGACAAGGGCGAGCACACGGTGAGCCAAAGAACCTGTCATTTCGGTATGCAGATCGCTGGCACAGAAGCTGACTTTTACCGTAGTATTCCTGCTTTGTAGAGGGATGCGAGCGGAAGTGTCTCACTCATCAAAAGCGCCGACTCCACTTGATTGACAAACACATGTACCCAAGGAATTTCTATTTCGGGGTTACAAAAGATGGTATCGATGGACGACGTTCACTATTGGTTGAAGGTACTCATCAACGACGGAGATCTTCCACGGCTTCTGTTTCGAAGGAACCACGACGCAGAGCTAGCACAGTGGAGGGTAAAGAGGTTGCTTCGAAGGGCAAAGACGACGTTTCCGGCCGCCACTCTTCTGATGCAAAGGCGGAAGTGAAGCAAGTGAAACAGCGCGATGATGCGGAAATGGCAGATCTAGCGGGGGCCATGTCAGCATTGCAATTCGTCCCTGCAAGTGTTCGATTTGGTCGTGGCCGTGCAGGATTCTCAAAGTCATGAAAGACAGTCACAGTGAAGTGCTATTGAATAATGATGATGATCAGTATGATACAGGTGACTGAATGATTTTGGTCAAATGAAGGATATCTACCTCAAGTTTCCGTTAGTCCCAGCTCATGAGAACTCCATTAATTCTCAAATTTCACGTCGACTTCCATCCAGCATGTTCAGAACGCCCAAACGACGCTACCTCTAATGTTTCGTAAGCCGTGGTCTCGTATTCCTTTCAGTCGCACGATGCACATCCTCGACAACCACAGCTGACGCACTGTCGGTCCTCCTGGCCTTCCTTGAGTTCAGCTCGCGGGATTCTGCATATACAGGTGCTGTTAAAGTTTGTCTCCTTTGTTTGCACGCATCGAAGGCAACAGAGCTATTGGACTGTTAGCATAGTATTCACTTGCATGGATCATCTTGCTCATCAATGGAACCCGACCTTCTCGTAGCCTTGCTTCTTCCATTTCGCGATAAGCATCGCATCAGCGTATCCATTCTTCAGTAACCAGTCATAGAGTTGTTTACTGATAGCTTCCTTCTCGTAGTACAAATCGTATATGTAGCGACTTCTCTGATGGGAGATTTGGAAAATTTCCCACTGTGCTTGGTGCTTCGGACCCGGGGGCGGAGGTTTGTTTTGAGCATCTTTCATCTTGTTAGAGAATATGAGTAGATCATTTTCGATGTCGCCAAAGCCATCCGGCGGCGGCTTTCGCTTGGAGGAGTGTCGTATAGCAGGCATCGTATACAGATAGCTGCAAGGTCGTTCGCCTCTGCGGAGAGGGTTCAATGATAGCGGCACGGTCTGCACGGAAAGAAGCAAAGAAATTGGCGTTCACAGATGTATGTACAAGCAAGAATGTCAGAAACTTGGGATGTCGCATTCCATTCCATTGTGGCGTAAACCACAAAGTGTGGCGGATGACGATCACGTGATGCATGTTCGAACGTGAGTTCGTGATGGCACCTGGACTTGGGATTCAACGTCACAGCGCAGCGATCTCCAGGTCGAGAAGCATTGACTGCCCGCCATGGCTATCACGCCGACCCAATTCGCCAAGAAGACGACGCAATGTGTGTTTTTTTCATCATTCACCAATCCTTTTAAAGCTAACAGTCCACGCAGCGGCCAGCTGGTCCGATGCGAAGCGTCGAGTTCTCTCATCTTACCGCGAATGGATCCGAGCGGTACGTCCAACTGCTGCTGCTGTCCCCTGTCCCAGCCAATTCCATACTGCTTTTTTTTTTGGATCGGCTTGTTCTTTTGAACGGATCCTGCGGACGAAGGGGAGGATATGCTGAACAAGGTACTTCCAGGCCCCCGAGATCCAGACCATGTACAACATGCCTCTTCCCATCTCCGCCATCCGAACCCGCGTACGCCAGGAATTCGAGCGAAACAGATTTGCCAACAAGCTCCCCGTTGTAGACGTTCTTCTATTCAAGTCCCATGCTGAATATCAGGTACGATCAACTGCCATGATTATGCAAGCTTGGATACAGCAGTGATAAGATTGTTGACCTTTTTCGACTTAGGAAACGATGAACTTTTGGAAGCAGACCACCCACGTCCTGTCGTATTTCAAAGAAGAAAACTTCAGGGGAGATAAGAGACTGCCGTCATGCTTTATGGAGGGTTTCTTGGAGGTATGCCATAGCGTCCACCACGCGACCAAAGGTCTCTCCACACACGGCGACTAACACAGTCAACCTACAGGGCCGAAATTAGACAACAGCAACGACTGCTCATGTATATATTTTCCTCCATGAAAAAAATCCCCTTATTTCAACTAGCAACGCCATAAGCTCCTCTATTCCCAGTTGATGTCGACGACATGTTGTGCCGTGACTGTGAGATAAAATCATGCCTACTAATGACCCCTGAATGATCCAAGATACAATGCTGTCTCAATGCTAGACTAATCATTCTGCATGAATCATCGTTCAATCCCCTGCTCAGAATTGAAGGCCTGCCTCTTCGTCCAGAATTCATCGGCGACAACATCACACACGTCTTGCAAGTCGTGCAAACCCTTCTTGAGGACATCGACGGCCGCGCCGTCTAAGAATGACGGTCAGTGGGATTTCAGGGCAAACATTCGTCAATACGGCAATCTTACCGTATGTCTGGATTCTGAAATTCATCTTTGGCTCTGAAGGATGGGGAATTGTGTATGCACAGAACTCCACATCGGGGCTATCCAAATGTCAATATCACCTACACATTTAGATGAGAAGACGATGCTTACTTCTTCATAATGATGTATCGAAGAGCGTTGCCGAGAGTATGCCCCTCATCAGTGAACTCGAATGAGGCAGCTGTGTCAGTTGAGCCGGGCAGCTGCGAGCCAGTTAGCTCCTTCACGCCGACGTGTTGAGAGTGCGCACAAAAGGACGTACAATTTTTACTCTCTGAGCCTCGATCTCTTCCTCTTCCTCTTCACTTTCATAAGTATCTCCCTCCATGTCAGCATCCTCGACAGATGTAGGTTGAGCTGACGGCGGTTCATCCTGCATGTTGATGTCCTGGGATGCAGGAGCATCAACATTTTTTGTGAGACCAGGCATTATTATTTCTTTGAACCTCCGTAAAACAAGAGATAAAAGTATTTCACAGTCCTTTTGGCTCAGTCTGCATGAGGGCTCTGGATAAGATTGTACAGTTGTGCGCAGACAAGTCCGAGGTTTTCCGATTCGACGTGCGTTGTTCACTTATCCAGAAATTTTGAGGTTGACAAAAATGCAGTGGGTCTCATAGTGAAGGTGGGCAACATTTTCCATTGCAGGGATTGAAGGGATAGATGTATATTATTTATTAGGGTAGTGGTATACCAATCATCCGAGCTTGGCCCGGGTAGCTCAATGGCTAGAGCGTGGGACTTTTAATCCCAAGGTTGGGGGTTCGAGACCCCCCTCGGGCGTCAGTCTTATCCTTTTGCCGTTTCCAAATAAATTTTTTTTTGGGGGGATCTTCAGTGAAGACCTAGGCTGCTTTATTTGTTATGCGACTAGGGCACTTGTATGGAGTAATCAATGCTTTACGAAATTGCCGTAGGCGTCAATCAATATCGTGGGCTTTGCATTAGACACTGACTTTCATTCACTACTACAGTCGGGTTAGTAAGTACTATGGGAGAAAAGGTATAATTGGTTAGTCACTGGTCGCTGGCATTTTGTTTTTCGTCCTCTCCTATTTTCTACGGAGTATTTATTTTTTTCCTTAATTACTTGTATGTTTCACATCACCGCATGATATGATATCATTTGGATACTGCCCTGTACGAGGGTTTTGTAAAGCTGTTAATCGTATGTATAAGTAGATCTATTCAATAGCCATGCATAGGCGCGGCTTGAACCGAGCCCTCGCATAGCCCAGGTCAACTGCGTAATCCGTAATCCGGAATAGCCCTCCCTGTCCAGGGTAGCCAAATGATAGCCTATTATTGGAATACGACAACTGCATACTCCGTATTACAACGTCTCACGACGATTCAAGATACCCGCCATGCCGCGAAATCCGTCAATGCACTTTCGGGTCCGAAACCTTGATGTTCCTGGCACATGACAGGGCATGATGAACCCAGGCACTAAGCTACCTTGGCGGACGAAGATTAAACCAGTACCGTATGAATCGTAATTCTGGACTATGGCAGGTACTGCAAATATGTGCATAGGTTGAAAGGCAGGCAAGTTCTGGGAAACGCGCAGTGGGTCAGGTCATATCGCGATAATAATGTGGCAGCCACGACAGGTAGGACGGGACGAAGTACGGATTAAAACGAAGGGAAGGATCAAACCCCAGCGCATCGACAAGTTACTGATTATCCCTGCAAGGCGGGTGGTGACTGGAGTCGGACCCCACCGCTGCAACAACCACCTGAGACGTCGACGTCTCAGGTTGCAGCCAACAGCGTGACAGACCAGACGGGTGAGGCAAGAGGGGCAGGAGGGGAAAGAGAAAGAGGGGCAGGCCAGGGACCAGCGGAAGCACGATGACCCATTTTCTACTTCCGCACTCCGTACATACGTACGGACAAGTCTGAAGCCAAGGTACGGAGTAGCTTGTGCGGATGATCGGGCGCCTCTCATCATCAGACACGCGGCACGGGGCGCTTCACAATCCTCGTCAGTTTCCGAACACATACATATCACCGCTCGTCGCATAAGCAAGTCCCATCAACTGAAATGAGTCGCCTCGCAAGACGATGCATGCATGCATGGACTGCCCTCCCACGGGGAAATGCCTTCTTTCCTGGATTGATAACGGATTTTACAGCGTTTTTGCTTCCCATGCCAATACTACAGCATCCCTGCCATGATTGGACCATCTGACATGTAAGATGCCTGGGCTTGGCAACTGCACTGCGGGTATGTAATCCTTCTTGTGCCCATGTCCACTGGATGTATACGAAAAAAAAAAGAAAAAAAAAAGAAAAGAAAAAAAAAACCCCCAGAAAAACCCCTACGGATTACTCCGGAGACTTGCTCTCGCTTCCTGCGACGCTGCTTGGGGCCGGATAGTGCTGCATAAATCTGATGATGTCATGGCCGGATGATTCGTCCCGACTGTCCGAGTCGCCCACTTTTAGACTTCTCAGGGGACTACTTGTAATACTTGTACCGAGTGTGAATTGTATGTAAAATGTAGATTGAGAAACACGCCCGTAACGAGTTCCGGGGTGGCGGAAGCAGGAATGCGTGCACGGACAGGGGATCCACGGAGCCGCCCTTTTCTCACCACTCGCAATCGTCCGTACACATCGGATGGAGGTCAAACCTTGCTGTATTATTATTAATACTGGGTTGCAAAAAAAAAAAAAAAGAGAGACACATGACGGGCTTGTTGCGCTTACAAATGATGTGATAATCAAGACACCGTCGCGAACGATAGATCAAAAGACATTGTAGCCGTTCAGATTTGGTCTTGATTACGGGAAGCCGGCGGGTGAGCAGGTGACTTGGACAAGTCGGTGCTACGAGGCCATCCACAGAGCACAGAGCACCGAGCACCGGGTACGAGGAGATGGAAATTACATTCTGCGCCGAGTGCGACCATGTACGAGATGGGAGACGCCGAATTGTTTACCAACGTTCAACCACCGTCCAGTGATTGAATGCGAGTTGTGATGGAAATGACGAATGACGAAGCCGTTGCTGCACGAGCGCCAGAAAAGTACTGCTTTATCAGCCGCATCAGCGCACGTTGGTTTCATGTCAGGCAGTGTCTATTATTTATTAGTCCCAACTTCGAACCGCTCGTCCGTATTCTTCAACCCGTCTGGTAAACGTCGAGAGGTCGACGGTCCTTGGCTCACTACTGATCAGACGCCCCGTGAGCAGGGTCTCCGTTTCAAATACGGAGAGACGGGCCAATCATGGCCGAGATCGCCGAGGCGACCTCAGGGGCAAGTACTCCGTAATACCTTGGTAGTCTGTACGGGGTGCGGAGTAACGATTCAAATCTGCTTTGATCTATGTAGACTTGTTGAGGGTTGGTGCGACGTATTGACATGCACATACAATTTCACCATGGCCCCAAGGCCACACAGCCAGCGGTGCGGTAATAGTGGACTAGATCAGCCCCGGGTAATAATGATGATTCAGTTTAGTTGGCGTCTGGCCGGATGGATTCTGGCCGGATGGATGGCGAGCAATTGCGCAGGCGCAGGCGCAGGCACGGGCGCAGGCACGGGCGCAGGCACGGGCACGCTGGGTCGGTCGGCTGCAACGGAACCTGGCGCACTGGATGGCAATCCATTGTACATTTCATTATTTCTATCTCATGCATGCACACAAACTCGGAAATGAACAATGTATCCATCCAGTTGTGAAGTCTTGCTGCACACGCGATCTCATCACCCCCAACTTTATGCTGCCGCTCCCTACCATTTTAAGCCACCCCCTGGGTCCGTTCAGACATGTTTGGCGGCAGCCTAGTGCTTCAGGATCCCCCCCCTCACGAGGTGTAATGGCTTGTTGTTGGCTGTATGTACTCCGTATTGCCGTGCCATTTTGCCGTATAACGAGCAGGAAGGAGTAATAGCCGCATCTTGCAAGTCGATGATGACAACAGCTCGTTGGCAATGAATGGTCAAGGACGACGGGGCCGCCCAGATAACTCACGGAAGGCACTTGCTTACTAGCTACTAGTTCGTGATAAGACTCGGCTCGCTCCTTCTCAAGGCCGTTGCGTCTCCCTTTCTTATCCTCTCCCGTGCGTTTTTGTCTCCTCCTCTTTGCGTCTTCTTTCGGACAACGCAGTCGTCATCTTTTTTTCGTCTGCTTTTCTACCTTGATCTGATCTGGGTCGGAACCAGCACGGGCCACCCCTGCGATATTTGACAGAATCCTCGAGGACTCCCTCCGCGGTACAAGACAAGAAGACGCAGACCTCGTTCGTGCCTCGCTAATCCACCGCCACCCACCGCCACCCACCGCCGCCCACCGCCGCCGATCCATCCAACCAACCGCCAACCGCAACGACCGACGTGCGCCGTCGCTCGCTCATTGCTGCTGTTTCGCGCCAGGAAACGCCCACCAACCACGGACCACCAACCGCCACTACTGGTCACTACTTGCTCACTACTTGCTCACTACTTGATCACTACTTGATCACTGCTGGTCACTGCTGGTCACTGCTGGTCACTGCTGGTCACTGCTGGAACGTGGCGAGCTCCTTGATTCGCCCCCGTGCACACAATCCGGAACCGCCACCCCTGTGTTTGAGCCCGCCGACAAAGTTCCATTTTGTGGGCGTCCGCATGTCGTGTTTGTTGCGTGCGTTTTCTAGGCTTTCACTCGGCGCTTCTGCTTGCCTCATGCATCATCTCTCTTCTTTATTTCTGTAACCACTTTGGTACTCTTGTCCAGCCTTTTCTTTACTGCTCTGGGCTTCGGCTTCATTGCACTCGCTCCTCGCTCGCTACCTGCAGTGCGCAAGATATCGCGCCCGCGCCAACGTCAGCGTTCCGCCCGTATCTCACCACCCTCGTTTCTTTGGCCCGATCGGTTCGGTGCCAGTACGTACTGTGCGACTTTCATCCGTTCTTGCGACGAACTTTTTTTTTTCCTTCTCGCTGCGTTGGACTTTGGTGCTCCAAGCTCGGGAAAGAAAGTGCACACTGCTCGCACTTCCAAGGGAGGATACGCCGCCTTCCACCAGGAAGAATAAAATCAACAAACAAAACACCCTACAGACTACAGACGATCAAACATCGAAGAACCTCTTGCGACCGCTGTACTGTTCTTCAGCTGAATTCTGTTCACTGTGCTCCGTACATCCGTACAGACGAAAAACTTGTCGAACAGCGTGCGTCTATCTGTTTTGCTTAGTCGGCGAATAAGCTGATAGATAGCATTGCGACGTTGGCTAGATCCCCCACCCGCGAATTCGGTTCCCACTGCACATTCCCGCCACACAACAGTTTCGACCAACTCTAAGCAAATTTGCTCATTATGAGTGCTGCAATCGCCGTGGCGCCGTCTCCAGCTCCCCATGAGAGACCCTCGTTTCCATCGACCGAAATAGCTCCTTCCGACGTAGCTGGCAGCACAAAGAAGTCGGGTTTCAGCAGCGGTCAATCTGCCCAGAGAACACCTGCTGCACCTTCGGGCCCAAGCAGCAAGAGCGCAAGCGCTGCGCCGCAGAAGAACGGAGAGGCAAGAAGCCCCAGAGGACACGGGAATCTCTCAGCAGCAAAGTCTTCTCCCGGATCGTAAGTCATCAAGATCCTCGGGCACAACGGGCTCGTGCTTGTGAAACTGTATGTACTGACCACGTCTTCTGATAGTACACGTAGCGAAGCAGGACGACCTAAAGTCATCGTAAAGAAGGAACCCGGTTCGCCTACACTTTCAAATATGAAACCTCGACCGCGAAAATTAGATTTGTCCAAGAACACACTGTCAACAGCCAACCATCCGGCGTCAGCAGTCCCCATGTCTGCGCGCGACAATTTGGGTATTC
The DNA here is from genome assembly GCA_023658475.1 of Epichloe elymi. Classification (NCBI taxonomy): domain Eukaryota; kingdom Fungi; phylum Ascomycota; class Sordariomycetes; order Hypocreales; family Clavicipitaceae; genus Epichloe; species Epichloe elymi. Next base: position 1,726,032 of record CP098273.1, on the reverse strand, counting down.
AGGAGGCTGGTATTGCTTGCTTGTCTCCTGGGTTCGTGACCCAGGACCCTATAATGAAGAGCCAGCTGCAGAGAAGCATCTCGGTGCGCGAGCAACAACGATGCATCATCGAACAGAGACTACAGCAACAATCTGCGAAAGGAGACGGACCGAGCGACAAAGACAAGGACTCAATCTCTGAATTCGAAGCCAAGACCCCTGGCATGTCTCGCAGAGGCAAGGCGCCCCCTGGACTCTCTATCATGGCCCCATCTCATGAACAATTTGCAAACGAGCGAGTTATCCAGTCCGCGCCGCTGGGACGTAGTTTCACGGGCCATCAACATGCCGTTCCGTTGTCACGACATGTCGCCAACCAACCCTCGCACTTGTCCAGCAGTTCTCACATCCACCACGTTCCGGCTCACCAGACTAATAATCGCCTGCCTCCCATAAGCGACGTTTTTGGACATGGTGCCACTGCGCATCCCGACAATGCGCCGCCGGCGTTCCAGAGAGGAGCTCCTTTGCCTTCCCCAAGTCATCAACCCAATCATCAGCAGGCGGCCCCTGGATCGGGTCGGCCAAGGGAGTATCAATCTGCCGAGGAGGCACAGCAGGAACTCGCAGGTGGTCGACCCGAGCTGCTCCCAAAGATTGTCCACTATGGTGGTCATCAGCCACCCACTCCTCCATCTCCTGCCCCAGGAAGCCGCCATGCTGATGGAAGTCGAAGTGCCAACAAGCGCCGTACGCGAGCTGAGTACGAGGATGGCGCCAGTCCGCCTCTTGGATATGGCCCGTCTTCGAGCCGACGTGGTCCATTCGGCGAGGGCAGAGATAGCCCCGAAACACAGCGCGCGAAGAAGGATGAGTTCCTTCGCCTTTGCTCTAGGGCATGGGAATTGTTTCACTCATGACACTTGAAACAAGTTGACGCCGTGGAATGCCATGGCGGACGGACGGATTCCTCGTCCACGGCTCAGTGGATGTTCTGACGCGACAGAGGACATAATGAATTTAATCGAAATTTGACGGCTTCTTACGACTCACGTTTTTACCCAGAAGTCGAATCCTCGAACCGCCCCCTCGCTTAGTCAACGGGAACAGCCGGTTTGTAGGATATTGCTGTGCAGGCATACTGTGTTCGCAACTTGGGTTTCCCAATCATGCCAAGTTGCTCCCCGGCGTGGCGTGTCTCATCTCTTTTCTGTCTCTATCACTCTTTTGAAAAGAGGCAAAACTTATATTATTTACTATTGGACAAATTTTTTTTTTCCTCTTCTACCGAATGCCCTCACAGCATTCTTGTTCATCCTTCGCCTTACATTTTTCTTGGTTTCGCTTGGAGCAAAGACAGGAGGCTGGATCACCGTCGAATTTCATCATTTTTGTCGTTTTATTGGTTTTTAAGGACAGTAATCTCTATCGTCTGGTCCATTCTCAGACAGACTATGTGCGCGCGTGCAGGGGGGTCGGTATGATTGGCGACAACTGGCGGGGAATGGCTTTGTACTTGAACAAAATGGGACGAATCGGGGTGGGTTTCAAATAGGACAAGGAAATGATGGAACGAGGAGCATTGATTTGCACACACAACATGCAGTCGCAATAATATCTATAATTTTCCAATGTCCCGCTCGAGTCTACTTGGGCGTGTGTGTCCAAGGACGCATGATAGATATCAAATGACGCAAAGCACAGTTGAAATTTACCTCTGAATGTAAATGTGCGCCGTTCGTGACGCGCGCTCATGAGACACGGCTGTTCTTCAGTCATGAATGCTGCCAGACGTCAACGGGCACAGATCAGAGGGGATCAGAGGGGAAGAAGTGAGCAATTCGAAGCCCAGAGTTGCCGAGGTCGGCAGACGAAACAAGGGAAGGAGGATACCAACCTCTTTCTGTCTACTAGTATCGGGCCCAGCCAGTCTGGACTGCTTGCCTGCCACACACACAGCTCGCCGAGAGAGACATGGCATGGCAGGCAACAAGTTACAGGGGAAACTTGGGAAACTTGGTCACGATACTCCCGTACACGGGGCAGGTATTCAGTACGTAGTCAATGTACCCCAGATGGTACCCAGTTGAACTGGTCTGGTCTGGTCTGGTCAAAGTCCCACCTACTTACTGCATGCATGCATGACATGACCTACGTATGATCAAGGGGCCACCAGATTTTTTTCTCAGGACAATGCCTTTTCCAAAGACCAAACAAAGAAAAGGAAACCCGGTGACCACCATTTCTGCCCCCTCGTATACGAAGTCTAGTGAATAGAGCCAGCCTCCCAAGCCTCATCTTTTCCTCTATCTACTCTGTATTCATGAACCTGAATGGGGTGGCTCCAGGACATGGTGAATGCGCCCGAAAAAAAGATTCGCTTGCAGAGTTGGTCCAGCACCGCCACCATCACCGTCACCTGATAAACTCCCCGATGAAAATATACGCCCAAAAACGCCAGTGCTCGGTGGTGTATCTGAAACGAAAACTACCGTTTTAAGCCGAGTTGAGACTTGGATATCTCATGATGGAACAAAATCCGAAGATGCCAAGCCAAGAAGAAGAAGAAGAAGAAGAAGAAGAAAAAGTGATCGAGGATCAATAGTAAATGGCAAATAGTCAAAAATCCTGAATCAGGGCGAAGAAGAATGAATAAAGATATAAAGTGGGGAGGAAAGTTGAGGTTTAATGGCCGTGGATGAAGAGTCATTAGTTCGTAACGTCCGTCATTCAGTTACAATTGGGGGTTTTTAACCCCCTCAAAGAACCACGCGGGTGGCTTGTCTCTTGGTCCAGTTTTCCCAGCTTCGCCAAACGTAGAGAGGCAAGGCAAAAGAGTCTGCAAGATGTGTTGGACAGGAACTATTCTTCGGAATGAATGTGCCTACCCATCAGATGATTGCAGTCCGCCATGCCAAGTAGCAGCATGACGGACAGTGTGTCACAGGCCCTCCTCGCCAGCTTTGCAAAGTTTTATCTCGCGAACCCATTCGGATTTCAGGACCTGAGCAGCCGTGAGACGGCGCGTTGGATGAGGGTCCAGAACTGAGTAGATGACGTTGCGACATCGCGCGCGATGCAGAGACTCGATGGGGCCGTATCCCTCTTCATCGCGACGGCCTTCAAGATAACGAGCATAAAATTCGTCCTCGTCTTTCTTGGCCACACGCCACAGGTGGCGCCCGGTTCGCATGGCCATGTAGATGACACCGCACGCCCATACGTCAACGGCGCGGGCATCAAATTCCTTGTCAGTATATTCTTCAGGTGATATATAAGGGGCAGAGCCGCAGAGACCAGACACCATGTGTGCGTCCGTTTCCCATGCCATTCGGAAACACTCTCCGTTGCCAAAATCGGTAATTTTTAGAGCGCCTCTGGTGGTCAGCAGTAGATTTTCGGGTTTCAAATCTCTGTGAGCGACACCCATTTCGTGAAGATACTCGACGCCGCGCATCATTTGCTTGAAGAAGCAATCGGCCTCCTGAACCTCGAGCTTGCCGCTTGAGAGGATGAGAGTGTATAAATCACCCCCGGCACAAAACTCCATGACCTCGCAGAAATCTCCCTTGGCATCCTTGAGCAGATCCAGAGTGTGAATGACGTTCGGATGGCGCAGAGACGAGGAAATGCAAAACTCGGCAGTGAGACGCTTGCTGTACTTCTTCTCGGTTTCTTCGGGACGACGGCGGAATTCCTTGACGGCAAAGAGCTTTTCAGAGCCGCCCAGCTTTTTGTGAGAGATTCGAACGATACCGAAGGCTCCACGCCCGACAACCTCCTGGCACTTTCCGTACTTTTCCACAAGCGTGGAGGATACGTTAGCGGCCCCCTTTCTGTCCGACGCTTCTTCCTTCTCCTGACGAAGCGAGTCAACCCAGTTGGAGACGAGCGAAAGGTCATGTTCGGGTGTTGCTTCCGGTTTCTTGCCCAATAGTGAGCGCCACATATCCGATAGCTTTTCTTGCCGGCGACTAGACTTCAGATGATGTTCATGGCCACCCTGCACCTCGGGATTGAGCGAGAAGCGCATTCCGAGTTCCTTGCCCGGGATCACCTTGGAGGTATTTGACGGGGCTTTGTCGACGGGTCGTTCGGATGAGTCCTTGTGCGAGGAAGCCGGTGACGAGGCGCCGTTCATGGATGAACCGCGCGGCCGGCCAGTTGGTTCGCCATTGCCGTTGTTCGCTTTGGGAACATCTTTGCTGGAGAACATGCGTGTAAAACGCTCTTTCACGGATGCCCTTTCTGACGGGGGTTTCGGGTGCAAGGGTTCAGTGGCAAAATCGGCATCTTGAGGGCTGAGAGCAGGCGATTTTCCGGAACCATCGTGAGATTTGATCGACGGGGATTTTGAGGTCGGTGCAGAATTGGGCTTTGACGAAGTGACGGAAGCAGCAGGCATCTTGGTTGGCAGGAGATGAAAGACGGCGAGAGACGGCGACGGCTGGCACGACTGAGGTAGCGCCGTGCCGTGGTTGGCGTTTGCTGTGCTGCTTCCGGATGCGCGGGCACGATCAAGATGGGGCGGTGTAGAAGAGAGGCAAATGTTGTTGATGTTTGTGACCTCGTGGTCCAGAAAGGTGTAGTTGTGAGAAAGCCCGAGGATGGATGGATGGATGGATGGATGGATGCAGAGCCAAGCTGAACCAAGCCGAGCAAAGCAAAGCCAAAAAGCAACAAAGGGCCAGCTAAAATGCTCTGGCAGGCTGCAGAAGGTTCACAAGCAGCATTGGCACCAAGGACTATTACGGACTTTCGGCAATTCTGTTGACTGGACGGTAGACGGCACGGTGGTAGACGGCACGGTGGTAGACGGTACGGATTAGACGGTGGGCGTCCAAGGCGATGACAAAGATGGCGGCTGAGAGGAAGAGCGCCGCGTCGCCAAGGGCGGGCACACAGAGGACCAGGGCGAGAGAGGGCGAGAGACGACGAGAGACGACGAGAAGACGACGAGGGAGCCAGAGCAGATGGGGCCAGAGAAGAGATGGCGGCGAGATGGCGGCAAGATGACGGCGCAGGGTGTGAGCCAGCCGAAACGCGGCGACAGGGATTTGTGCGGTGCCTGTTGTCGCGTGCGGCGCTGTTCTCGTGCGCAGAGCTGGCCGGCTTGCTTCCAGCGTACGTACTGCGCCGCAGACGGGTAGAACGGGGTAATCCGTATGTACCGAGTAGACGGAAAAGTCTGGTCGGGGGCGGTTGGTGCGGTTGTTGGTGCGGTAGGTGCCAGCCCAGAGGGTAGACAGACCCAGAGACAGACCCAGAGACAGACCCAGAGACAGACCCAGACTTCTTTTGACTTGTTACCGAAACAAAGAGAGAAAAAAAAAAAAAAGAGGAAAGGAAAGGAAAGAGGCCAGCAACAGGGGGAACGGTGGCAAGAGGGGAGATGGAGAGTGGAAAGGGGAGGTCGAAGGCGGCTCAAACAATTTCGTCAGGGCCTGTCGCGGCCAGGGCTTGGTTTGTTCGTCTAACTTATCAATAAGTAAAGTTGCCTGCCTTTTGCCCTGCCCCGCCCTGCCCTGCCTTGCCTTGCCTTGCCTTGGCCTGGCCTTGCTTGCCCTTTCAGATGTCACTCACTCACTTGTCGGGCGCTGGCGCAGCTCTCCACTAATTTGAAAAAAAATTATCCACGTGCCGGCGAGCAACTCGACTTGCGAGTTGCCCGCACCGACGAGGGGTGTGAGATCTTGGTATGTATTTTTCTGCTAGGGTTCACCTAGCAGCTTGCAGGAACCGGCTAATAAGAGCAAGTACTCCGTAATACCGCGTGGCATACGGATTACTCCGTACATACTATACTCTTACCTCAACGTGGAGCACATGAAAAAAAAAAAAAAAAACATGTGGATGCTTCGGGTGGTTTTGTATTTGCCGATGAGTCAATGACAGAGTCTAGTGCAAATTGTCTGAGCGGGTACAAATGAAGAACGGGTGACTTTTTCTCTGCCCATCTGGACGTGCATCTGGACGTGCATCTGGACGTGAGAGATGAGGGTTTCTCATAATCACATCGACGTCCGGACCTCGGGAAAGGGTTTCAGGCCGGACCGTGTTGTCCAGATTTCTCAAAAGTTCTGTTCACCTACGGATTACCCACTTAGGTACCTTTCATATTCCTTTCTTACTAATTACCCTGGTAGGGAGAAAGTGTTGAACAAGACCCGTCAAGAAGTGGCAGGTGGCAAGGTAGTAGGTGGCAGGTGGCAGGTGGCAGGTGACAGGTGGCAGGTGGCAGGTGGCAGGAACACGGGCAGAGAAGCCCCGGTGAAACCACCTCGCCGAGCCGACATACATACTCTACAATGAATAAGGAACCACGAAATCATCCGTACCAGCTGTGCTTTGATGAACGCAACGAATTGGGGACCGCCAAGGAAAGACATGGTTCGGCTTCAGGACGAGACCTGCGGCCCTTGTGGCATGGTTATGCACGGAATCGCGGCGACTATGCGCGACTGGTGCACGAATTTCCTCTTTGGTAAGCTGTCGACCACCCGAAAACGAGTTTGAGAAAATGACCATCAAAAACTGTCTCTAGATGTCTTTGACTCATTGAGTAATTACTGTGTCGAGGACGAGCATCTTCTAAACAACCGGAAGGTGGCCGGAAGTAGGGTCCTCACTGCTCGACGCCATGGAGTTGGCGGATCAGGACCACTTGCAAGCGGGGGAGGGATGGGGGTCGGGTTGGCTGATCCCTCACCCGTCTGCGGGGACGACGTCATCCCCTTGGCTCGACGGTTTCCTTTTTCGCCACGAGGTACCGAGTACTCCGTACAGGCCACAATACGATTCCGCCAAACCGCATGTCGACTGCCCTTGGACGAGTAATGTAGATTGAAGGATGCTGATGCTCATGCCTTGGGTGGTATCAATTGATACCAGACCTGATCATTTCGACGCGCTGGGGAAGGCGCATGATGGTTGCTGTCGTCATCGTCGCACGCCGCCTACATGCAGAGCCGATCATCTGATATCTACGGAGTTAGCGCGGATGGAATAGCAGTATAGTATTCCTCACCTTCTCGGAAGCCGCCGATTACCAGCTGTGATGGCACACAGTGAATATACATGTAGGGTCCAGGCTGTCCAGCAGAGAGGGTGGAGCCGAAAGGGGCAGAATTCTATCAAATGCGAGGCATACATATGCTACCGCACAGTACGGAGTAGTGATGATATCGCAGGGCATGAGCTCCCTGCATCTCCTCCCTCTTCCCTCAGTGAGGGATTTGCTCCTTTTGCAAATTCCCAAGTCACGCTCGCATCCCAATATGCAACGATACTCACGCGCCTTGACATGCCCCCCGTGTCGGATGTCTCGATTCTCTTTGGCCCAGCAGTCCCGGGTCCCAGAATTGCCCGGGGCGCAGAAAAAATGAGACCCTGCAATAATATTTCCCATGTAGCCATCTGATTCGCAAAAGGAAAGCCCATCATCTTTGCTGTCGTGTTTCACAAAGCAGCTTCTTCATTTCTCACCCTCCACACGTCGAGACCGGCAGTGTCCAGATTTCGCACGACTTGGCTCGGCCTGCGTCTCTGGTTCTTTCATGGCATCTGGGTTTGAGATGGATATCTTGTTGACAAGATTGATTAATTTGGCACCCTGAGAGGAAGAAGCCGACGATAAGTTCTCTTTCAGCGCTTGCGCAGCATCTTTGCAATCTGACTTTGAGGCAGCCAAGGAGACCCCGGCGCGCGCCGTCGATGTCGACACATCGTGTTTCAACATCTTCGCGGCTTCCTTGACTTCTGACTTGAAAATAGGCGGCGAGAAGACGGTCCCTTCCACCAGATTCTCCATTTGCTTGAAATACTCGGTTTCTTTGACAAACTTGGTCAGGTACATGGTTGGCCGCCTTGATGGCTTGGCTTCCATGCGACGTCTGATTGCCTCCTCGTAGGCTCGGTCGTACACATTGTAGTCTACTGCTGTTGGTGAGTCGGCAACAACGTCAGGTGTGGCTTCATCCTGAACAAATGCATCTCGTGCTCCGGTCCCAATGCCAAGGAGGAGAGGCTGCTGATCGCCTACTTCGTGTGCATGACCCTTGTCCGCATTCTCGTCTCGTTGACTCGGCAGACGACGACGGCCAGCTAGAATACTTTCTATTTCTTCTGCTTTTGCTCTCTCCGCCAATGCGTCAAATGTCTCGTTCTCTGTGGTGGCACGTTGGAGAGAAGTTGAAGGACTTTCGGGATTTGTTCCTTGTTTTATTCTATTCTTGGCCAATAACATCCTGAACTTGTGTATCACCTTCATCGTGGAGAGCATGTGGTTCATTTTCCTCGTGAAAGCGCGGCTTAGTTCGAGCTCATTGGGTGGTTCAACCATGTTCTCGCAGTTGTCTTCTTTGGACAGAAGTGGATCAGTTCCTCCTTTCGTCACCCACGGATGTTCCTAGAAATAGAGATGGAAAGGCGGTGGTTAGTCAATGAGCCTCTTTTGAGCGGGAAGAAGTAGATGAGCGAGCGAGTGAGCGAGTGTGTGTGTGCGTGCGTGTGTGTATGAGCATTATTGAGTTGTAAAAGACCAAGCTTACCCTTAGCGCAGACATAGTAATTCGCTTTTCGGGATCTTTTTCCAAGATCCTGCGCATTAAATCCGCAAAATCGGGATCTTCATCCTCCGGTATGACAGGATCGTCGGACTTGATAGCCTCATATATTTCCAGCACTCCGGGTCGATTAAATGGGATTTTACCGTACTTGAGACAAAAGAGCGTGACGCCCATAGACCATATATCAGCTGCTTTGCCCGACACTTCTCGGTGTTTCCCACACAATTCGGGTGGCATAAATGCAGGGGACCCAGCGGATTTGGAGACGCGCATATTGCCAGGCTTGTCAAACATTTCAGACACACCAAAGTCCACGATTTTCACAACCTCGTCATCCGAAAGGAGTAAATTATCGGGCTTGATATCTCGATGAATCACACCCTGAGCATGCACTACCCGCCGCGTTAGCCGGAGCATCGAAATCTTTTCACCAAGGTGCACAAGGGGAGTGAGGAGAGGAAAAGACTCACGATACTCGATGCCTAGAACTAAATCTCGAAACCAATAGCGGCAAGTTTCGTCATTGTAAGGGTCCGCATGTTCTCCAAGCCCAACTGACATGATGACACCCTTCTTACACATTTCCATCACCATGTATAGCGAATCCTCCTCAGGGTCATCAAGAACCTCGATAAGTTGGACCAGGTTGGGGTGATTGAGTTTTTTCATGATTGCGACTTCTTCCCGGATTAGAAATAAAGCATCGTTTTGTTCGCCCGCACGTAGACCCGTTAATTGCGGCGACAGTGGCCCACCAGGAGCTCTGCCTGGCCGCGGGATAAGTTGTCGAGGTGATCCATGAGGGCCAAGACGCAAAATATTAGATTTTGCCCGTTTTCTCAGGCGAGTCTTTGAGAATTCCTTGATGGCCTTGAGACGACAGTCTTGTCAGTGAACGAATGAACCCGAATGTCTCAAAAGTGGTGAAATAGACAATAGAACCCACAAATTCGCTGCCATATTGATCGGTGGCGCGATGCACAGCACCATAAGATCCTCGACCAATCTCTCCCAGGATGATGTACTGGTTGATTCGATGGTATGTCCTGCCATCGGCTTCATCGTTGGTGAACTCGACTCGAGCATTCAATGTTTCCTATTGGCCCAGAAATCTCAGGTCAGATTGGGACCCAACACAACTACAACTGGGTGTGTGCATGAGCTGAGGAGAATCAATAACCTTAATCTCTCTATGCACACTTGGTGTCCGTTTATGATGCCTTTCCGGACTGGAATAGCTCCGCAAGCTGGGCGGCTCAGTCCTGATGCGTGGTGCCGTCAGTACCGCACCTTCCGGACGTACGAGAGCTGGGCATGAGCCGCTCTCCCGTATAGCATAGCATGCGGCTCGACTTACACGCCAGCGGCCAGCGGCGGCCGTGATAGCCCCAGAGTGTCTTGATCGTCATCAACATGGTCAATCGTCAGCTGAGGCGACGATGCACTCGCGATGTGCTGTTCTGCAGCAGCATCGGCAGGACTATCCGCCATGGCGATGTTGCTATCCTTCCTCCCCCACCCTTGTGCTAGTTGCTCTTTTCAAAACTTGGTAAGAGCTTTGAGGATTCGTGTGGAGCGTCGTCAGAGGGCGACAAGTTGGCAGGATGACCACACGACTTTATTGAAGAGACAACGCTGAACTGAGAAAACGAAGGAGGGCTGAGCGTCAAAGCTTATGCGAGGCTGCCGCGAGGGAGATTAGCGATTATCCACGACGGCGGCTCTGGTCTGGTGGTGGGTGCGTGTCACCAATACAGATACGAACCGGGTACTCCGTACAGCCGAACGAATAACGCTCTTCACAGTATTGGGGCCGGATGTTAAACATAAACTGGACCGAGAGAACTCAGAAGGAAGAAGAGTAAAGAAAGAGGGTGAGTCTTTGCTGGTGACAAAATCGAAAAACCCTGAATACCTACAGTACATGGATGGGTGATGGGTAGGTACAACCTGCCTCAGCTAGGATGAGCTGCTCGCCGGCATCGCCGGGCCTATCACGACGGTGGGGGCGCCTTCCACCTCCTTCCACCAGTTAACACAATCTAAGCTGCACTGTCGACTTCTCCTGTACGGATTAACTGGACTCACTGTTCTGCTCGCCAAACCTCTCAGTCAAATTTAGCTAGAATCAGCTCCATCAACCAACCCGTCGGCCTCAACCTTCCCTTCATAGCACCTCTCCCGACGAACAGACAACGACGCCGCCATATTACACTACTTGGCATTCGCCCGAAACGAAACCATCCTCCGTACACTTCTTCCACCCGGTCTGCCCATCATGGTAGTCTACTCCTTTTACATTTTCGACCGACACAGTACGCCAGAAAAGAACCCCCAAATGCAGAAATGATAGCAAAAAAAAAAAAAGACAGCAACCCAACAGAGCTAACCAATTCCTTCACCCACAGCTGAATGCGTCTACGCCAAGTCATGGCTCCCATCGACGCGGCCGCCGTCTTCCCGCGCAGACGTCGCCCGCTCCGACGACACCAAACTCATCTTCGGAACCGTCTTTTCCCTGCGCAACATGGTTCGCAAGCTAGGTGGCGACGACGACGCCTTCATCAGCTATCGAACGGGGCAATACAAGCTACACTATTACGAGACACCTGCGAATCTACGATTCGTCTTGCTCACCGACACCCAATCGCCTAGCATGAGGAATGTCCTGCATCAGATATATATCAATCTCTGGGTTGAATACGGTATGTGTAAACTGAAGACCCACGGCGAACCTCTTTCGAGAGAAAGGGGGAAATGGTTTTATGCTAAGTTTGGGAACTCTTTTCTTTACACAGTTGTCAAGAACCCTCTTGCCCCGGTAGAGCACAAGGGGGGAGAAGGCGTCACGAATGAGCTCTTTGAGCTCGGATTAGACCAGTTCATCCGAGGTCTGATGTGAGACTTCAGTCATGGAGATGGAAATGATATACATGAAAACTCAGCCTTCATGAACGCCTTGCCCCGGTCAAGCATTGACCGCGATTTCATTGACCGCGGTTTATTACGACATGCGCAGGTAGTCGAATCGACATCCATACCCGAAGCTAGGCCTTTGCCAGGAGTTGAGTACCGAGGCTTGAGTCCTGGAGAAATGTATCGCTTGGATGGCGTTGAAAGCTTCTCAAATTTGATGCACTTCCAACCTCAATGGTGAACAGGACGCAAGGATCGTACTAGTCTTTCCCGAGACCGGACTCAGCTACCTGGCTCCCTGCTTCAGGGAGTCGCAACAGACCCAGCCCGGAGCTGTACCGCAGGCAGGGCTGATGGTACTTGATGGAGATTTCGAAACAGATCCTTTTCACATACTTTGGCATGGAGCATGAGTTGGAGGCAGAAGACGACGTCATGCAGTTCGACTGTGCGTTATATTCTACAAAATATGAAGCACAGTTGCTCTCAGCCAGTGCGGGGACAGAAGAAGCAATTTGAAGATTAAAAAAAAAAACCGAAAGCCCGCCTCTGTTGTGCCCGTGTCCATGGCCATGCTGGCTCTGGGCATCATGATCAACCGGAATCCCGCATGTATACGCCGTATGTTTGGTTGTTTTCTAGTGTACCTCGTACAAGAAACGGGTATGGGTATGCATCGTAAAACCGTCTCGTCAAGAGGCCTTCTGCACTGCCTTTTCCCACGCGCTCTCGAAGCCACCCCCCGTCGAATCCACCATGACGATACTCTCATCCACCGCAGCGGGCTGTTTGCCTTTCTCCTCGGGCTGAAGAAGTTGTGATGCCACCTCGCTCTTGCTGATATCGACGGCACTATCCATGATGCCCTCCTCGCGAATTTCGGTCTCCCAGTTACTGGAGTATACCACTGCTGCAAATGCCTCCAAGGCGCGAACCGTTTCCATATCCTGTAGATATTCGTTGGGTACGCCATTTCCAATGACGTGCGCCTGGCGAGTCAAGACGGATAGGATCTTGGGCAGCAAGATGACCCTTGAACTGCGCAGCTCCATAGATTCAGGAGGGGGGAAAGGTGATTGGAGTGGCAGCTCAAAAGCTTCATTGGCGAGCTTCTTGTCCACCAACGTCTCGAATGCAGCATCGAGTATGAGAGTCAGGACGTGCGAGAAGGAAGGTGACTCGATCAGATCGGCTGTTTCGTCCAGCAATCGTCGTAGGGCAGCAGGCAATGACAGGTCGGAAACGGCGCTGCCTCGCATGGCGCTGTCTTCGAGTATGCCTGACTGACGAACCACTTCATCCTCTTGATCACGCGGGGGCAGTAAGAAAGTTAGCCAGTCCGTCTGCCTTCTCTCCTCGACAGTGGCGCCCTCGACTAGCTTTCGAACCTCCATGGTAAGTTCACTGAAGCGGTCGAAGCTCACTAGGTCGCGGGGGCTCAGAGTGCCAAAGACGGTTCGTACTGCGCTCTCGACTCTGTTCATGACTTGTGCCCATCCTTTGTTCAGCAGCCACCAACTGAACGTGAGATAGTTGCGATTGGTGTCGAAGTCGCTGCCATAGGCTTGCTCAGGGTTGTCGTCGTCATTGTTTTCAAGACTAATGGTTGCTTGCTGAGAACCCGTGGCAAGGGCTACCACGCTGGACAAGTAGCTCCGGCGACCCAGCAGGTTGAGCTGCACTCGAGTCAACATGGTGAGGAGCCCCAGCGTGTAGATGAGAGTGAAGGCTCGCGTAACAGCTGCCAAGCACAGAAAGACAAGCTCAAGTTAGCAAAGAATGACCCGAACACCACCATACACAAGCTGGGAGAGTGGGTGGGCTAGCTCACCACTGATTGCCAAGTCATCCCAAAGCTGTCGCTTCGTCTTGCGAGATACCTTGGGTGCCACAGCGTCTAGCTGTTGAGCCTCTTGACCAGTAGCGCCAGCGGAAGAGGGCGTAGGAGCAGCGATTTGACTGGCGTGGATGCCGCTCTCGCTCTGGAGGCTTCCTGACGTGGCCATGCTCTTGCCATCCTCCTCCGTAATGGTGGTATCGGCAATGCTAGGAGGGCTCGTTGTTGATTCGGAAGCTCCGCTCTTGAGACCTCTAGCAGAACCCTTGATCTGTTGTATCTCGTACGTGATCTGCTCCGTGTTCATTTCGTTCAAAACATTGCTCGTAACAGTCGGCAGGAGGGCAAGTACGGTAAATGTACAGTCTTCCTGGTTCTGCTCGAATCGACGTCGTAAACTGTACCACCACGAAGGGGACGCGCCCGATCATGTCAGCCCAAAAGACCCGTCAAGACAATTGTTGAGCATTAGCCAAGAAGCATTGGGTCCACTCACTTCTCCTTAGCGATGCGATCACTACTCATACGCTCACGCGCGTCGTTGATCTTGTTCAAGACACATTGGGTAGCGATGTAGCCGGCGCCGACAATGCCAACACCAATGGCAATAGGGGTCCTATTGTTACGCAGCCAGCGCCGCGCGGACAAGAACATGGTAAAGAGGCGGGGGGGAAGGTTCGAAGTTTGAATAGATCAGATCATGGATCAAGAGGGCCAGCCGCGCCCGTCGAGACCAAGGCTAACAAGACGGAAAGGTGCGGATAGATGACGAATTTCGCGCTCGGCTTCGATATCCAACTTTGCTCCAGGGAACGGCAATGGAGAGAAGGTGCATTCAAATGACACCATGTGAAAAGGCAAGCAAAGAGGAAAGAAGGGGGGGGGGGGAGAAAACCTCAGGAGGTCGTCTTGGTGATTTGAGGATTTGAGGAAATGTTGGGAAGATGGTGGCAAAAACGAGGGTGCAATGATGCCGTATGAAAACGATGGCTGGCGTCAATGGCAAAGCCGTGGCACGAGTAATACCGGACAGTCACTGGCTCGTTCACCTGCCGCTAGCACTGGAGAGCTCTGGAAGGAGCCGAGGTCTCGGTTCCCGAACAACAGCGACAACAACAGCGACAACAACAGTGACAAAGGGCTTGAGTTGAGTTGGTGAGGGCAATGTGTGGCTGGTGCTTGGAGAGGGGGGGGTGGGAAAGGTGGCTCGTGCTCAGACTCTCGATGCACATCCCATGCCCCGCTCGCCCCCCTCTCTGACCCTCTGACGTCTTGACGTCTGCGCCAGGCCGTCCAACACCTCGTTTGCGCCTTTTCTCTCGTTCTCTCGTCAGCAGAGCACTTGTGCAGGACACAAGCTCACCCCAAGTCTCTTCCCGTGAAATCCATGAATCCGCGAACGAAGGAAGCGTCCTTTTACGAATAGCCCCGAGCCTCGCCCATAATGAACCAGCAGAAAGACCCTCCCGAGTTCATCCTCGACGTCTTTACAGACCCCCGCTCCCTCCGGGAGGTCGTCAAAGGTCAATCAGCACAGCAAAGCAGCACAGCAAAGCAGCACAGCAAGCAGCACAGCAAGCAGCCCACTAAGTTACCCCTCCATTATTTCCCACTCCATGCAGCTGCTTAAGCAGTCCATATTATCCCGGGGACATCTCGCCCAACACCAGTTTCGCCATTTGCGTTTTACTTTTCGCCCTTTTCACATACGTATCGAGCAAGATTCAAATCATCTCCCCATTCGACCGAGATCGCAAACGTCGAATTTGGACCCAACTAACCTAACATGATTCGCAAGGCATTCTACACACCATCTTCTTCACCCGCTTCTTCCCCTCCCTCTCCCCCCGCACCCGCGACGTCCTCGACCTCACACTCCCATACGTAGACGATGACGAACTCGAAACCATGATTGACCAGCGCGCCTCCGCCCTGGAACGCCAACTCGATGCAGAGCGCTCCTCGGGCGGACGCGACGCGAGCAACAATGGCGGGGGTCGCGGCCAAGTAGCCATCCGCTTCTTCGAAAAGCGTCGACGCAAGACCTGGCTGTCAAGGGGCGACGAGGAAGTCTGCTGGGAAAGCTGGACGCTGAAAGTGACGGTTGCAGAGCCCAGGACCGAGAGTGGTACGTTTTTTTTTTCTTCTCTTTTTTCTTGGGGGAAGAAAGGGGGTGAAATTCCGAAACGTGCATAAACATGATGAGCGTATTTCTTTGACTAACATGAACGACGTCTTGTTCTTTTGCCAACGAAACAGAACGAGCCAAAGTCCGTCGCGCAATGGAACAAACTCTTCTCACCACCGCCATGAAAATCGTCACCTTTGCCAACGCTCACAAAGACCATATCCCGCCCATCACTACCCAAGGTGGCAACCCTTTCCCATTCAAGATCAATATTGACCAGAAAGAGACGGGGTGGGCTGCCAGGATGAGAATCTACTGACCATTTGAACCGGCCTACCAACTTGTACATACATACATACATACATTTATATATACATGTTTATGGTTCTTCGCATTGGACTTGGCGGCGTTGGTGGACGGACAGACAGGATGGCGCATATTTGTATTTTGGGGTTTCAGTTCCGAGATAGATACCCCTAGTTCACGCGAAGAAAACGGCCTAAACCTGCAGCTTGACTCGCACTGCTTTCTGCTTTCTCTACGCCTGCTGAGTCTTCAGCAAGCAGAATTCTAGTCTTGCTTTGGGCTCAAGATTCACCCACACATTCTAGCTAGAAGCGCAGAGCGGACGGAAGCTGCTGGTGCTTTTACTGGGAATTATTGACAATTTTACCTTGAGCTAGCAAGTGATTTGCGTTGCTAACTGATCCCTGAAATCCGATCCAAACGTACAAAATCCGTCCAAAGCCATGTCTGCCCACTTTCGTTGCTAATCCTGACTCCTTTTCATCCAAATGAAGCAAGGCAAGAATTACAAGACACGCTGCCCTGGAGCCACCATGAACCAAGCCATATAGGCAAAAATAAAGCTGAAACAAAAATGCGCCGGAAACAAAACCCTCCAAGAGCCAATGTGCCGAATTCGAGTCCGGTAGCCCATCTGGTTCCCGTACCCCGTATCCGACTCGGGCCTTAATGCCTCATACTACACCACATGCTCATTACCATAAAAATGCAGTCGCCGCGAAGCCGCCGCGAAAGTTCCTTTCCGCTCCATTGCCACAAATCCAGAGTCGTTGCATCCAGCGAGCACATTTTGCCCTGATAGCACCAAAATTTTGTCTCCCTTGTTATCCAGGGCTGCCTTTCCCACCCCTTCATCAATTCGTTCAGGTCATAAAGATGATTTCGTTGCAATATTCCGTCTTGCAAAAAAAAAAAAGCTATCTTAAAAAGCCGTTGAGAAGCTTCGATTAAGACATGGCTTATCGCTTCGCGATTGTTGTTTCTGTTTTGATGTTTGTGATCCTGATCCAATCTTCTCGAAGCCCTGTAAGATATCCAAGCCAGCAAAGTCTGAACCTCCATTGGCGCAAGAGCCGAAATCAGTAGGATCCATTCCCAAAGAGGACCAGTTGCAGTCTAGCGGAATGTCTAGCATGGCTGAAAATTTGCTCGGAGAAGTCATCCGTGATGGTGATTGCTGGAAAAGCTTGGACGGTGAGCCTAGTCCCTCAAATGCCTTACTGGGTGAGTCGAAGAAGTGAGACGGAGAGTTTTCCGCAATTTTGAGGAGCGGCACCGAAGTGATTGACTTTCTTGACACGGAGTTGGTATTTTCACCCAGCGCCGAAGTTGATACGGATCGATCCAGACGAGCACGCTTGGCAGAGCGTTTAATGGGGGATCCGGCATCTATGGAGCTAATACTTGGGAAAATTGAGTCGTCATCCATGCCTGGAAAGTCTTGAAAAATATCGAAACCAGTTGATTGCATAGCCATGTCATCAAATGTATACACGGCATCATCGAGGTTGAACGCCGGGCTCCACGGCATGCTTTCTTCCGTGATCCCCGTAACGCGTCGCAGTGGCGATTGCAGCATGTGACGGACCTTATCACGATGAATGCGCAAGTTCGTGTTTGGCGAGGCGGAAGGAGGTGGCCGAGCAGGAGGCTTCATTTTGACTATCGGAGTCAAGGGCGGGAGGGTCTGGTGTTCCTTGCCCTGCCGCAAAGGTGATGATGAGATCGGACCGTACGTGAGAGGGCGAGATTTCGAAGGGCTGAAAGGCGAAGAGTTTCTCAAGCGGGCAATCTCTTCCTCAGCGCGGCCACGCTTAATGCGAGGCCGGTCAGCTTCCGACGTCAACAACAATGCTTTTTGGCTAGGTCGCATGGCAGATGATTCGAGAGATGAGATGTAGCCGCTGTCGTCCATGGATGTAAAGTTGCGCTTGCGTGATCGAGAGGTGGAAGATGCCGGGTTTCGAGACATGGGTGGTGGTGTTCCGGTTCGAGCTTCGACATGCCTCGAGACGGGAGGCGAAGAGTGCATGTTGGCAGGAACAGGCGAGTACATCGACTCAACGGGCAGATCCGCCTCTGCAGCCTTGTCACCTGCAGCCTCTGGGCCCATGTTATCAGACACAGGAATCGTGGCATCGGATGAGAGCTCTGCAGGCGTGGGCAATGTAGCTTGCGAGGTCGGGAGAGGTGGAAGAGTGGAATAATGCATCGTCGTTGGTGGGGGCAACGTGGGTTCCCGCATAGGGGGGGCTGTGAATGGCCTTGAAGGCTCGAGACGTGTAGACATGACCGGAAGATTCTCTCCTGCAGGCGCTGCCTTTCTAGTTGGCTTCTCTTTCAGAAACTGGAACTCCGTACCAGGCTCAATACCCCAGTAGTTGCCCTTGCCTGGGTCATCCTTGGGGCGTTCGATCTTGATAAAGTTCTTGTGCAAACTCAGGTTGTGCCGAATGCTGTTCTGCCAGCCGGCGTCAGTGGGGTTGTAAAAGGAGTAGTTATCGCTGATCCATTTGTAAATCTGAGAAAGCGTCAATCGACGCAAGGGTGATCGGAGAATAGCCATTCCAATGAGCTGAGCATAGCTGTGAGGGGGTTTTGCGCCGTCATCGGTAATCCGAGGGAATGAGTCGTGCGGAGGTAAGGCTGTCTCTTCAGTTTTGATTTTTTTGGCAGGTCTCGAGTCCTTGATCTGCGCAGCGTCCAGCAAGACTCGTTTGCCACTGGGTTTTTGATAATAAGATTCGACGGAAAAATTGATTGTCGCTGGAGCAGGGAAAATTTGGGGGTGTATGTTTTCTTTCCCGAAGCTCATCATATCGAATTGAGGTCGTTGAGGACCCGTTTTAAATTTAGAAAGATGTGGCTTCTTCTCAAGACAGTCTGTTGTGAGAGTCCTGCCCATGGGTGGTGCCATTGATATCATATTTAGCTTATTGCCCTGTGACGAAGTCTTTAATGGTGACCGTGGTGAAGATGATCTCGCTTTGTGTGGCGAAAGACCAGCACCGGACGCCGCCGGGGCGTTGAAGATGACATTGGAATTCGAACTGCCCAGTGGACGGCGAGCAGGCTTTGTGACGGAAGGCATGGGGGCGTGGCTCGTCATCGGGGCACCTCGGTCGAAGTCTTCGTCTTGAAATATACAGAGCGGCTCGTTTGGGCCAGAAAATGGCAAAGCTCTGGCCATTTTCGGCTGACTACACTGGAACGAATTTATCGAGTAGAAGGCGTCTTCAATCAATTGGATAGCTCAAAATGCAGGTGGGAGAACTGAGTGTAGCAAATCAGTTTGAGCTCCGTGTGCATAATTAAGAAAAATCGCGTCTGAAAAGTAGCAGACTGGTGGTGCCTTTTGGGGGAGGATCAACGCTCCAGATTCCCAACAGAAACCAGCCAGTATTTGAAAAGAAAAAGGAAAAAAAAAGAAGAAGAAGAAGAGACGCAAGGGGTGAAGAAGCATCCAAGACGTACCCAAGTGACGTTGTGTTGCTGTGAAATGAAGGGTGGATCGTGAATGCAGGGCACTTGAAATTGCTGGTCCTGTCGAGTGGTGTCGAGTATTTCAGGCCTAGTCGCTGTGGTATGGGGCGGTTGGCCGTGGACGATTTCAGACGCGTCGTAATAAGCTCGTAGCGCGCGCGGTGCGTGAGTATTGGCACGTTGCGAAGAAGCTGCTGTAATTTCGGACTAAGTCGAGGCAAGCAATCGAAAAATTGGATGAAAGAGGAGCGAAGGTTGAAGAAGGTCGTGAAGGTCTGTTGGCAGTGGTTGAAGGTGAGGCAATGTGTGGGAAAGAGAAATCAGAAGAGAGCTGATGAGGCGGGGGGGAGGCAAGATGAAAGCTAGATAGGATGGATGGGCTTGGGATAGGAAGGGATGGGAGACGAGAGGTCTAGTAGTAGTTGTAGTTGGCAGAAGTACCAGCAGTGGTAGTGGTCGTGGTAGTGGTCGTGGTAGAGGTCGTGGTAGTGGTACTGCCCAGTACAATGAAGAGGAGGGGGCGTGTTGAAAGGTATTTGTGCAGGTATGTGAGAGCGTTAAGGCGGGAATAGAAGGACGATTCGCCCTGATTCGCCCTGATCCAGCCAAGCGCGGCCAGGTGAGCGGGGGTCCACCTGGTCGACCTTGGAGGAGGCCGAGTGGAGCGCCGACCAGGGTGGCAGTCAAGCATTCATTCAAGCAACTCGACACGACAGGAACCAAAGGATTCAATCTTGGTCGATTTCTTGTCGTGCAGAAGCCACCATGTGTAATCCGAACAGATGCCCGCGTCGTCCTGTTTCGCGGGCGCGCCGCAGGCCGGTGCTTAATCCGTATACGCATCGCAATTCACGTTGTTGAGAGTGAGAGCCGGAAAAGTGCAGTGTCAGAAATAAGACATCTGATATTGACTGTTGCAACTAGTACAACAACTACCGCACCGTTTGGAACTCATGTATTGTACCAGATGCCGGTAATCGATGCAGACGCCGACGCAGGGACGGATGCTGCTCGTTTCACTTTGCCATTCATGAATCTATCCTTTCCCGATTTCATGAACGATCATAGAGACCCTTTTCCTCAAGTCCCGATGTGGCTCAAAAGATCCGATTCTGGGTTTCTGGGTTTGACCGATGCCATTCTCACGAGTCAATATGTCGTCGACAGCATTATATCTTAATTTGACGAACAATCCGACCTGGCATGGCGACAATTTATTCATTCATGCCTGTTATGCCTGTTATGCCTGTTATGCCTGTTATGCCGAGATGTGCGTCTTGCAAGATGAAGCGACGATGTCATCGTCTCATCGACAAGATTCACAGAGTTGTGCTGGGTTTGTTGCGCAAGTATTGACTACAAGCAAGCTGGCCCAGGCTGCGTGATAACAGTTCCTGACCAGCGACCGAAGCAGGAGCCGCCCTCCAGAGGGCCCCCCGGGGGAAGGAGGGGGGTGGGGTAGACATGACACGAAAAGAAAGAATGTACAGCAGGGGTGGTGCGAGAGGACCGAGAACCTCAGACGAGAGCATTTGAGCATCAACCCGTTCAAGCCATCAAAGCTTCTGCCTTCCTTTCCTTCCAGGAACCGAACCAACTGTTCCTGAACAAGATGCCGTCGTATGCACAAGGCGTCATTATAACACCGTCTTGTCGTCTCAAACCTCATTCGGGCCACCAATGATCATGGACGAGGAGGGCCAGCGGCAGCGGGGTGGAGCTTCAGGAATGAACAAGATGCATTGATGGGCCGATGGGATAATGGGATAATGGGACAATGGCCCGATGAACCCTCTTATCCCCCATCCCATCTCTCACCACGGACTATTCCCTTTTTCTGTCACCCGGCTCTGGAATGCGTCTGCCTTCTCGTACTGAAAAATCAATCCGTACTCGGCTTCTTACCTTCCCTGGTTTCGACATATGCATATGACGAAAGGCACGATTAAACATGTGGAGATTAGGCCAGTCAGTAAGTACGGAGTATGCATGCTTTGCCAATCTCGATTGCCTAAACAGCTAAACAGGGCCACCGGGTCGCGGCCGTAAACGCCCAAAAAAGAAAGGAAAAGAAAAAAAGAAAGGAAAAGAAAAAAAGAAAAGAAAGAAAGAGCAATTCTCGTCAAAACTCCCTGCCTAGAGAAACCAGCAGCCCAGCTGATGCCTCCCTAGATGAGAGTTGATCTTGTTCAAGAGCCCCGAGCGGACTTCCGCTGATCTATTGTCATATTGTCAGATCTCATTGTGCAAGGCGCGTGCGTCCCTTCTCACGGCCTGCATCTCATCGTGCTCCGTTCCCCGTACTCCGTACAGAGAGCGCTTAACATGACAAGCGTATTGGCTCCTCCCACTCCGTACATGATGAATGAAACGCACCCACTGACTCTTCCCTCGTTCTTGGTACGGATCACACGCCCCTCCCTCCAACCTGATAGTTTGAACAACTCGCCCTCCCCCCACACACAAGCAATGTAGATCTGAGACACGCCCTGTCTAGCAAAAAGGAAGAGTCATCGCATTCTCTCGAGATTCTTCAATGCTCTCAAGACTCTCAAGACGTGGGGGGAAATCGGTCTCGGCGAGCACCGCGGTCCAATTCCTCCCACAAAATTACAGTACTCTGGAACAAACATCCACTTTACGCAAGGGCGGCCTTTTATTCAGCCATGAGGTGCTCGGCAAGCCTTGGCCTCACCTGGGCTTTGAAGGGAAAAGTGTAATTGACAAGTAAGTAAACCCGTTCCGTGCTCTTCGACTCGGCCTCTCCATGTACGTCCGTAAAACCAGACAGTGTGCTTGATCGTGTGCGGGATGGGAGGGGCCATCTGCAAGTCTGCGGCCACTGGCTGGGCATCACCCGATTCGCAGTCGTCGTGGTATGCACATTGATGAATGCGCTGGACCAACAAGGCGTTGGCAAATTTCTTGCGAGAATTTCGAGGTTGCAGTTCGGGCCATGCATGCATGGGTGGTGGCGTTGGCGTTGGCGTTGGCGTTGGCGGTGGCGGTGGCGGTGGCGGTGGTGGTGGTGGTGGTGGTAGTGGTGGCGGCCGCCGCTGTGGTCGTGGTCTGGCGGCACCAAAATGGAGGGGGAAAGGGCGTCTTCAACGCGCCTGGGAAATGGGACGCGTCGGGGCAGACGCGTCATTTGTTTACATCAGACGCGCGCGCTTGGCCAATCACAGTGCCGCATTCGACGTCTCGTCATCCTGAACGAACGAAACCCGGTAAAGGGTTTCCTTCGGATCAATCTAATCGTGCAAATTATAGATGACGCCAATCATCTCTCCGACCACTTGTTTCTTCCTTCCCTGCCCCAAATAAAGTTGTTCCCGAGCAAGCAGAATCGACTTGTAATCAATCAATCGATCAATCAATCAATCAATCAATCAATCATGACGACTTGTCACCACCACTCTTCATCATGCATATCCTTTGGATAATCCACCTCGTTTCAGCGCCTCGTAAATGAGGCGAACGTAACGTAGTACGTCTTCTCATCAAAACGCAATCGAGACGCGACAAAACCCCCCTCGGCACGGATATAGTTCCTCATGATGCAACAGTCCATTCCAACAACCGTCGTCGAAACCGGGCAGCTTCCCGAAATCCATATAGATTCATTCTCGCCCACTTCCATCTAGCAAAGAATCCAGCAGCGTCAGGAATGCAGCATGGCCAAATTGGATAAAAATGCGTCCCGAACACTTTAATTCCCAGCTTTGCCGTAAGAAACCATCACCCCCCCCCCCGTCGGACCAGGGGGTGCCATTCCACGGCCAAGGCTGTGCCATCCCCCGGTTCGGCGTCGTGACATCATAATCCACCGGACGCAGGAAGCTTAATCCTATTTCAGCTGAAAGCAGAAATGGTCCCGCTGGGGAAGGGAGAAAAAAAAAACTCTTTCCAACCCACATGTCAGTCGCTACGAGACCCACCCGGAGATGCCGTACTTGTATACGGACTACGGACTACGCTGAAAAGGAAAGGAAGGAGAAAAGAACCCCCACTTTCTTGCGTGGGGAGGGCCACATCGTAACTTGCATCTTTAATAACAACAGGGGTCGGTTTTTTTTTTTGGGAGCGTTTATGAAGCATCCCCTCTGGCGTAGCGAGCATCCCTTTGTGGCTAGGGAACCCCGAAACCCGCATGAACAAGGTCGAAATGAAGTCCAAATGCGACTCCCGCGACATCGAGATCTTGATCTATCGAGGCTGGCTTCACAAATCGTAACTTACCGGCCTGGCTTGGCTGGCTTGGGATGGACCGGTCGGTGTCCCCCTCCTGTGTCAAGACTTTTTACCGAATCTCTTGCTTTTCGGTCTCACGTGGCGGGGGCTCGGATCTCGCACATGCACATGTCACTGAACGCAGCCATCACGTGCTTCCTTTCCCCGCGTCGCTTTGGAATTGAGCCAAGATGGCCATATTAACTAATAAGCTTAAAGGCCCTTTGATTTCCTCTTCCCTCTTCCCTCCAAAATTCATGCCGTATTACATAGCTTCAACTGCTCTTACGACACAGGTTCCCGTACTTCGTAGTGAACACTTTCTCGCTCTGTGAGCAAGGATTCTCCGTTCGGTTTGATCCATGGGACTCATTTAATCCAAAACACGACCGGCAACTGCGGACACGCTCTTGTCGTTTGTCTTGGTTTTCTTGAGATTCCTGCCCAGCTGGATCTCACTCAAGAGGCCTGCCGGGCGACCACCCGAGGGGACGGGAGCAGTCGGTGCATCGCCCGGTGGGGGAGGGGAAGGGGGAGGGGAAGGGGGAGGACCTCCAGCGCCAGGCATTAGTGGCGGAGGAGGAGCTGCTCCAGTAGGTGGCATCGGCGGCGGCGGAGGGGGGCCTGAGGGAGCAGCAGAGTCAGGCATTGGGGGTGGTGGAGGAGGAGGAGGAGGAGATGTAGGGCCATTGCTTTCTGGCATGGGAGGAGGAGGAGGAGGTGGTGGTGGTGGTGCAGCTGGAGCACCTGAGCTTGGGACTGGCGGAGGGGGCGGCGGCGATGCAATGGGAGCATCGTTTGCTGGTGCAGGGCTAGCTGATGTCGAATTTCTTCCAGCAGCAGACAGTGGCCGGGGAGGTGCCATAGTGCCAAATAAGATGGAAGCCAACTGGGCAGCATTTCCACCACCAGGTCGATCATCATCGGAATCCTCGTCATCGTCCTTGTCTGAGCCCCAATCTTCCGAGTCTGCTCGCTTCCTAGAGACCGGTCCGGTGGGAGCCGGAGTAGCCTGGGCCATCATCCTGTGGAAGGGGTTGGTTGACGGATCGGATCGCGGAACTGGAGGAGCAGTTGCGGCTGCAGCTGCAACTGAGCCAGGAGGCGTAGAGTCCTGGGATTGACCTATAGAAGTTGCTTCACCAGGCTGCGACATCATCTTGTGATAGGGATTTTTGCTCTCAGTGTCTGCTGGCGGAGACGTGACGACCGTGGGAACCGGTGGCGGCGAGCTGGGCTTCCTCTCCATGTCTTGATTCACGATCTGGCTTCCGCTAGGGGTTGATTCCTGAGGGGTGATTTGGCCGGGCCCTTCCTCATCAGAGGAGCTGTCATCGTCAAGCGCCTCCAGTTGGCGTTGAAGCTCAAGTTCACGCTGTTTAGCTGCTTCAATTTCTGCACGTCTTGCGGCCATTTTGGATTCCTTCTCCTTAGCTTCGGCCACAGCTGCCTTCTTCCGCTTCTTCTCTTCCTCTTTGCGTAGCTTACCCTGCCTTACTTGCTCTTCGAGAGCCTTTAAACGGGCTGCAGCGTCTTCTTGCTCTTTCGCAAACTCGTTTTCTTTCTCTCTCGCATTTTCCCTACAGGCGAGTTAGTAACGTGGAGCATTGAGAAACAAAGACAAATGATCTCAGGTGTAGCCTACTCCATCTCTTGAGTCTCTCGATGCTGCTCCTCTCTCTCTCTCGTAAGCCTTGCCTCCTCAGCGACCTTGGCGGCGTGCTCCTCTTCTGCCTTCTTCGCAGCATCCTGCTCCGACGTGTCTGCTTTGCCGCTTTTTCTTGTTGGAGGCGGCGGCGGCGCTCTACTTCCAGCCTTGTGCGCGTCTGAGGCTGGTGCAGGAGGAGGAACACCTTGCTCATCAGCCAAGCGAGCCTTTCTCTCGGCTTCTCTTCGGGCGTCGTCTTCTTCGGCTTGCTTCAGTCTGGCGGCTCGCTCGGCTCGTTGCGCAGCTGGTTCGCCGCTCTTTGCCGGGGCTTTGATACCCAGGGCAGCTAGACGTTCGGCCATACGCTGCTCGGCCTGCTGTTTGATGTACGCCGCTCTGTCTTCTGGAGTCTTGTAGGAAGAGTAGGAGCCCCCTCCTGCAGCTGGCGGGGTGGCAGTTCGAGAGGCAGCAATAGGCTCTCCCTGACGAGGGCTGGCAACTCTTTCCGGTCGAGATTGTTCAAGAACGGGCGCCGGTCGGGCAGGTCGCTTATCTTGAGCACGAACACGTGCGGCACGGCTTTCGCGCTGCAGGTCAAAGATGAAGTCTCGAACCTCATCTTCAACTCCAAGACCATCTTCCCAGCGACGCTTCTCGTGTTCACTCGAGTTGTCCTGACCACCTTCCTTGAGACTATCTTCGATACCACGGGCAAAATCGCGAACGCTTTCTTCCACGTCGCGGACCATGCTCTCGTTACCTTCTTTCTCGGATTTTATCTTGATTGTTTCGTCTTCAAGTCTCTTGGGAGCGTTGGTGTCTTCTGTGGCCACATCAATCTTCTTTCCTGTCAGTGCAGCAGTGCGCTGCTGCATCATGGCCTTGGCCCTGGCCTTCAGTCGGTCACTTTCCGTGATGGTGCCACCAGGACCCGTTCCCACAATCTGAGGACCACTGTTGGGGTGCGCCTTGGCATCTTTGAGACGGAACAATTCAAGACGTGCTTCCATGATGGCCTTTTCGGTCCTGCGGACTTGAGAAGCCAACTCCGGAACCTTGTCGGTGAGGTTTTGGAGTTGACGCTTCAAGGATCGACGTTCGGCGTCCGAGTCCCCAGTGACCAGCGCAGCATCAGGATGGGCATCAATGTCGCTTTGAATACGGCGAATGCGACGATACAACTCTTCTGACTCCTTGCGGTCTCGTCGATCCAAAACGTCATCTTCCTCGTTGTTTTTCTCGTCCGCAAAGTCCATTGCATCCAGAAGAACCTGCTTCTCCTTGATCTTCTTCCTGAGCTGGTCAAGAGTGGCATCTTCATTGGAGCCGACCGATACAGGAGACTTGGATCGCGGGGAAGAATTTCCAAGTCTCCGGCGAGCGCTGGATCGATAGCCGAAGTCTTCGTCGTCATTTCGGAACACAGTAGCGTCTTTGCGACCCCCTTGCGCTCCCGCACCACTACCTCTGAAGGATCGATTTTTCATATAACTGACGCCAGTTTTCTGAGGTAGGAGAGCGGCACCAGAATTCTTTCGAAAGTCTGACTCCTGGTTCAACATGGACTTTACAGTGCCAATGGACTGGCTGAAATTGCGAGTCGAAGGCGGAACTAGCTCAGGAGGCAGCGTGTTGGGCAACGGGTACCCATTGAGTTTTCTGTAGATCAAATGCATGGCTACAGCGAACTCGTCAAGGTCCAGGCGACCCTTGTTTCCATTATCAGACAAGGTCCAGACTCGTTCTAGATCGGGTTTTTCCAGACCGCTTTGGCCGAAAATCTCAATGGCTTGGTCACCGCCGATATGTCCTTTGCCGAAGCCATCCCATGCGTGGAAAAGGGAATCATATCGCGTCTTCTCTTCCTTGGTGATTGCCCATGGAATAACAGCATTGCCCTGAAGTCCTTGTGTTGTGAACGAGCCTGCCTCACGACCCTGCTGGGGCATCAT
Source organism: Epichloe elymi (assembly GCA_023658475.1). NCBI lineage: Eukaryota > Fungi > Ascomycota > Sordariomycetes > Hypocreales > Clavicipitaceae > Epichloe > Epichloe elymi. Next base: position 1,698,986 of record CP098273.1, on the reverse strand, counting down.
CCTGGCCTGTAATGCATCAATGTTAGGTAGTCCCGAGGCAGGTGCGTTAACCAGACCCCACTGCCCGGGCCGTCCAGTTGGTTGAGTATTCAATGATGCGGCCATGCCACCATCGTTTAGCCCCTGGCCAAAGCCTGTAGGCATTGGTGGCATTGGTGGCATTGGTGGCATAGGAGGTCTGGGTCCCTGATATCCAGTCGGCTGAGGATTCTGCATGCCAGGGTATCCAGTTTGTTGGGCTTGGAATCCCTGTGGCAGGCCGCCAAAGCCAGTTTGTTGACCCGGGAATCCAGTCATTTGAGACTGAAGTAGCTGAGAATTGGACGACTGCGAGTGTTGGGTAGCATGAGGCGTCGAGTTGTCGTTGCGCAAGCTCGGGGCGTTGGTAGCCGCCGCAGAGGAGGAAGCTTCATCCACCACGCTAAAACTAATGATATCGACCAAGCTAGATACCTCATTCTTGATGTTTTCCGGCAGAGTCGCTGGGAGAGACTTTCCTGTCATCTTCAGGTTGCACAAATACATGGCAAGCGCAAATTCAGGGAAGTACAACTGTCCCGCCCGGGTGGTGTCGGCCAATGTCCTTTGCAAAAAAAAAAAAAAATCAGTCTCGTCAGTATACATGCATGTGTGCTTGAGTAAGACGAACCAAATATGAGAGAGTGTGTCCCCGTCCAGTCGCGACCGCAGCAAAAGATCTCTTGCTTTGTCGCCAGACATGGTGGTTGAGCGCTCGCCCACGGCTGACTTGAAAAGTGTCTCAAACTTGGACTGGTCTTGAGCGGTAATAAATGAAAGTCTGATGTTGGGAATTTTGTTAGTCTCAGCACGTCGTCCCTGAGGCTTGGAGGCCCCTGCAGTGTAAAAAGAGGCGGCCATCTCTGTGAAGCCTGTGGGTTGGGGCTTCATGGGAGGCGGAGGAGGAGCCGGGCTCGACGATTGCGCTGGCGAGGACGAAGGAAATCCCATCGGCTGAGAGGGCTGGAATCCTGTCTGTGATGGCGGCGGCTGCTGCTGCTGCTGGTATTGCTGCTGGTAGTGTGAGGGGATCAAGGGCATAGGCGGCAACGCTCCTGTCTGGTAGCTCTGTTGCGGTTGGGCACCGGGGAAGCCCGTGTACTGCTGCTGAAGAGGCTGGGATGCCTGCGGCAGACCAGTCTGTTGAGTCTGCATTGGGAAACCAGTATATTGCTGTTGCAGCGGCTGCTGCGCAAAGGCAGTGGGTTGCGGCGCAAAGGGGCCCGGCTGAGGCTGTTGTGGTTGTTGATGATGCTGCTGCTGCTGCTGCTGCTGCTGCTGGCCACCAGGTCCCAAAGGACCGAGAGATCCGCCATACTGTTGAGCGCCCGGACGTTGGCTGTTTCCGCCTAAGAAAGCATTGGAATTGGAATACATGATGGGATTGCAGCAGTCCGGTTTGCACAACAAGGCCGAAGTCTAGATGCGAACGTGGCAATGGACCGATTCGCGATGTGGTTTCCAGGTGTGGTCGTCGGGCGGAGCGAGAAGCTCCGCAATGGGTTGGTTGGTAGGATGGCAATGGAGGTGCGGCAAAGCAAACGAGATGCTCGAGAAAATGCTGAGAAGCGAAAGAGTAACGCCTGGAAAGGAGACACTCGGACGAAGGCAAGTTTGTCGGTCGGTCTGTCACACGAGGGATGGGAAGTTGTCGCGGGAGTGAGGACTGGAGAAGAAGTGATGGCGATGGCAGGCTGCACTGGGTCTGGCGTCTGGCGTCTTGGCGTCTGGCGTCTTGGCGTCTGGCGTCTGGCTCAGAAAAGGATGGCGAAAGCTCCCAATGGCAGCCGCGTCGCTAGGGGCAAGGCCTACATGCCCCCACCCCATGACACACATCGAATTGTCTCGACAAGTGCGCCGAGAAACCGAGAAGCCCCCAACTTGCAACCAGACACAGACCAGACAGAGACTGCCCTGCTTATCCGAGGTCCCGCACTGCGCTTCTCACCACGTCTTCCTGCAACTCAATCCAACAAGGCTTCACCGCGTATCACTCACATCAGTTACTCGCGCCAACTACTGCAATCAGCCTCGACTATATTCAAACATCCGTCCTCGTGTTGTCAGACGATGCATATAATGTGCCGCCGTCATCCAAAATCAATGAGAACTAAATCGATTCATTCGCGAGGGGTATCGAGCAATATCAATAATTCCCAAAATCCAAATTAACGCCCCCAAAAAAAGTTCAAATCGCCAATTGCTCCCACTTAAACCACAGAATGAAGCAGAGGGGAGGAAATCTACATGCATCCAACCAACCTATAATTACACCGAGGGGTCCATCTCGTTCAATTTCCCCTCCTAATACGGAGTAGATGTATCTAAATTCGAATGCTTGTGTGTGTGTATGTGTGTGTGTGTGTGTGTGAGAATATGCAAATGTTTCACTGCGCTTCTCGTACTTTAGGCACTTCCTTTTCCCTTGGTGAGATGCTTCATTTCATGGACCTTCTTCCTCATCGATGCGACTGGTTGGATCTCCCATGTACCTTCTGTATCGTTTCATCTGAAGGCCGTCTTCAACTTCATGGCCATCCGAATATGTATAGTGTGAGTCTAGGTGCTCGTCAAACATTGGCGTCGCCAGTCCGAAATCTGGTTCGGTGGGACTGTCGGTTTCTGGCGGGCTAGGCAATCCTCCGGATGCGTTGCTAGCTTCGTCGGTAGATGGACTAATCGCTCCCTCACTCGACACCGTTGATATGGGTCGAATAGCCAGGTCCCTCGATCCTATTGAACTTTGGCGACTATGGCGACGGAAAGCCACGTCCCGTGAATACATTTGTTGAGATTCCTGGGAATTACGGAGTCCCTTCGCTCGCTGATTCTCAAGACTGCGAAGCGGCAGTCCGCCAAACACCGTGGCAAAGCTCACACCGGCAGCATTGCTTCTGCGCCATTCCTGAGAACAGCCGTCACTTTTCTCAGCAGTATTCTCTTGATCAAGAAGACTCTGATTGCGCTGCAGAATTCGCGCCAGGTCCTGACCAGCGCCGTCCCATTCCTCTTTCAGCCGTTGAACCATGGGTCTGCTGTCCCCGTTGGCGGGTCTGTCTGGCTTGAATATAGACATGACTGACGGCTTGCGCACCGGTGCCGCTATGGATGCTGTTTCCACTGATCTCGAAACAGCCTTCTCAAGCTCTTCCGCTGATAATGCAGAAAAGTATTGCATGGTGAGATTTCGCTTCAACGATGTGACGAGATGCCTATAATTCGACAGATTAAAGTCATTGCCCTCGCAGTCAAGCGTGAGGAGGCTTTTATTCTCGGAAACGGCTTCAGCCAAGTCTCCGGTGTTGTAATTGAGCATCTGGCTGCGCACACGGAGATGCTCGATGCTCTCGTTCTTCCGCAGGCCGATCAGTGCCTTCGAAAATTCTCGACCAAGTCTACCTTCATCCAGTTTGGAGTCGAACCCTGAAATGTCGAGGAAGCGAATGGTGGAGTTCTTTGCAAAGAAGTCTGCCATGGCTTGGCAGGCAGTGCTACTGGCAGCATCCGGTGTGGAGGTTCCTGCTAAACTGAGGCACTCGATAGATTGATTGACTGTCAGAGCACGGAGAAGTTTGATGTAGCTCGCTTCTCGCGCGAATTCGATCATCTGAGCGTAGAGGCACCAAGGCCCATATCCTTCTGCAATGGCCGCGCACAAGTCATCGATTCCCTCGTCCATGCGGCAACCGTTGAGATGAACCACGATCGGCCTTGCCTGTCCCATAGCATAGAATAACTGAGAAATCTGCGCGCCAGTGAGGCCACTGTTGTTGAGACGCATGGTTTGGAGATGTTGGGCGTTGTCCATTTTCAGGTATTTCGACAAAGCGTCAACCGTAGCAGGGTTTAACTTCATGGTATATCAGCACGACGAGGTATCGCATGGTCACTTTCAGACTGACAAGAAGAAATTGCTTACCATGATACCGGAGAGATCAAGTTCCTGCAGCTCCCATTTACAAATTGTCATCTCGTCGAACAAAGGCTCCTCCGACATAAGTCGAGTGTTGCCCGCAATGTTTAGTTTGGAGAGCCTCCTCATTCCGCTGAGCGTCCGTTGAATTGTCTCAAATCGTACGACACCATGGTTATTCGACGTGTCTATCCATTCCAGGGAGTTTGCTTGTCCTGCAAGGCTCATCCACAACTTCGATAGCCCAGCGTCGCCCAATGAGCATTTTGACAAGTCCAGTCGTCGCAAATGAACTTGATTCATCTCCAACAGATTGGCTGTTGTGTGTGTGGGAGAGGGGGGCATGTCAGCTGCTGTAACACGGCACAATGATCAAAATGACAAACATACCTAACTCGTCCAGGTCGTTGGATGACATTGGATTGCCGGACAAGGAGATGCTGTTGCAAACGCACAACTGGCGCCTAAGCAATTCCAAAATAGGCTGCAGGATCTCTGACGTCGTCTTGCTCAGGTTAGTCAGGTCGTGCTCATATCGACTGAGCCTGTTGCTCTTGGTCCCAAGCCCTAGGACGTTGGACATATCGAGGCTGCGGATGGACTCGGAAGCAAACAACAACGCGTGGACTTCCTGGCCCAGAATTGTGGCCTGAAGCAATACATCGTGATGTTCTTCTGAAATTGTCACCCCTAGAGTCGGGTCAGAACACGCATGTCCCCTTTGCACGGCCGCGATTTTTTGCTATTCTAGATACATACCATTCAGAGACTTATAGGCCAAAGAGTCTCCGTATTGTGCTCTGTCATTTCTACCGGCAAGAGGTGTAAAATCTACGCCTCGGAATGAGATAGCCTTGAAGAAGCTATTATACCGTAAGGCCCGAAATACAGCAAGAAGCTGTAGGGGAGCATACATTTTGCCATCAGTAGGCAGTAATCGAAACGCAGGTTGAGGGGGAGGGCTCCAATCAATGGTCCAGTTCGGCACCGGGACTTGGAACGCGGCGCAGTACGCTTCTAGGCTTCGCTTTAGTCCGCCAAGATCATTGCCCGATGTGAGCTGCAGAGGTGGAGGGAGGCCTTTGATATCGAATATGGCTTGTTGAAAATGTTGGGGCCACATCGGCTTGAGAATACGATCAGCTTTGGTGAGCGTCTCAATGATGCGGCGATACTGGGCGCTAGCCAGATCAATCCTAGTCTCACGACCAAACGGTGATCTGAGCCGGTTAGCATAGTCTACAGTGTTTTGAGACTATCGTCCACTGGCGCATACTTACCGAAAGCACATTACAAATCGATGCTCGTGAGATGAAACGGAGGCTCTGAATCGAGTCAGAGTTACAGTCCCGTAGGATACGGCTTTCACTCGCAGATCCCCAGGTGCCGTGGCGTGGTCTGCTTTGAGCACCTCGACAAAATGGCACATACATGGCCCGATGATGAGGAAAAAGGATGATATGTCGGTGTTGTCGGGAGCTTCTTCCGTTCCAGTGCTCTTCTGGCCGAAGACCCGTCGTGCTACTGGAAAGATTATGTTTTGATGGCCAGCATCCGCCGAAACTTCAGCAGATCGGACTATGTGGTCGAGGCGGCTTCTCAAATTATCTGAGAGTAAGGAGCTAGTAGTAGCAGCCTGTCTCAGCTTTGCCCTACATGCGTGATGTATTGAAGCCAGCCAAGTATCTCGCTCTTTGGGTAATGAAAAGTGAAAGTGCGCTTTGGAATAAGCCAGTCTCGGCCATGGTGAGAACCACCAAATCTCGATGCCTGATCGATTGCCAGCGCTGTCATCGTTGAAAGCAGCCACGACTGAGCGCAGGGGAATCTCCAGTCGAATGTCGCTGGATGAAACCTTGCAAGGTGTTTGATGAGACGACACCGTGTTGTCAGCATGAGGATCTGGCTGGTTCAGCTGCGGAAATGCCGCTCTTGCAACATCTCCGCTCGCAAATTTGACCAAGATTTGGTCTGTAAGGACCAGATACTCGCATCGAGCTTTGAGGAGCGATACGTCCGTCTTCAAAGGCCCACAATGCTGGACCTCCATTGCCGCGTAAGGCTGCAGCTGGTCAACCGGACTTCCCGGACGATCGGATGCCGGCGAACGATGAGAAACCCGCTTCTGGAGCCTGTCTAGCATTGACGGAGAAGAAGAGGATGGCGTCTTCTGTAGTCGTCGAGTGGAGTTGCTGCGGGTTGAAGCGGCTGTTGTTGAGTCCATGGAAGAGCTGCTCAAAGAGCGTAATGCTCGGGTCAGGACCCGCGGCGCTTTGCTCTCGATTGACGCTGTCGATGCATCGTGATGTGTTGTTGCCAAAGTACTCAAGGAAAGCCCCGAGGAGGACCTCCACTTCCATCGTTCCACGTTCATTTCCGACGGTCTGTGATGTTTGAAATCTGTAAGTTCCCCTTTTGCCGTGATAGTATATCGCGATTTCAGCGGAGCTGCATCGGCAATTGGCCTTAGCAGACCATGGCCACCGTAATTCGGGTATCTAGTCAATCGATGCTGGTAAGTGGTTGGATTGCCTCAAAGTCAGCGAGACAAACGGGACTCGAAGAAACAATGGGATTGCTCAGCGGCACGGGCTCGGGACTTGATTTGACGTTGGATTGGGGTGTGTGTACTGTGGTTGCTGTTGCAGGGTGATGTCTCAGCCACAGGGGGTGTCCTGGGGTGTCCTGGTGTGTCCTGGTGTTCTCTGTTGGGACAAGGCCGCCAGTCACTCCCGCATTCGTCACTGAGGAAACAAATCCAGGAGCGAGCACTCCGCCGATCACCAGTCTTCTTGGCAAGCTGGCATTCGTCACGACAGGCCAGGTGCAGGAATCGCAGGTTGCAAGGCCGGCTGCGGTTTTCGTAATGGCCGTTTGTGAACGGCGGAGATGTCAGATGCTGTGCGCAGTCCTCGGGAGCTCCTGCCTGCCAAGCAGGAACAGATTCGCAGGAATAGAGGGCAAAAACCTACACAAGAAGACTGGCTGGGAATTGAAGCAATACGAAACATATAGCCCTGCAAGAAACCGCTAGCTGTTGCTCAGCTCGTCGTGTTATGTAGAGGTGATGAGGCAGGCTCAGGTTCAGCAAATAGACGAAAAGTCCCCCGTGAGGAGTCGTATTTCAAGAAGACATGAGGAAGACAAAGGAGAGAAGGAATGAAATAAAGGAGGGTGCAGAGAGCCAACACCCAGACCAAGTATGTGGAAGCGAGAAATGCGGATTTGGTGTGGGAACCACGAAACTCTAAACTTTTCCCGTCCAGAGTGTATTTCGCTGAATCTGAAGCCAGCTTTGTAGCCACGCATTGATGACGATGACGATGACCACAAACACCCACAAACGCCGCTGGAGGGGAGCTGGCGTTTACGGAGTAGAAGTAGACGGAATGAATCAAGTGAGCCGGCGGTGCAGCCTCGCCCGCGCCGCTCGATTTCCTGTGTCTGGCTTGTGAAGATGTTGAGGAAACCTTGACAAAGAATGACGACGACGCTCCCTTTCGCGGGAGGGTGAGGGCAGAGGGAATTGGGGGAAGAGGCTAGCACAGCACGACATGGCAAAGGGGATAAATACGGTTTTCTTGGCCCAATTGTAACTGTTTGGGCCATGGGCCAGGGTGGGATTCGGAAAGGACAAACTGACGATAAGATGGGCTCGGCGCGCTGCCAAGCTCGATAGCAGCTTGAACAGGGATTGTCGTGCCATCGATCTGTAGAAGCCGTGAGAAGAGGCAACTAGCTTTCTTCCTTTGGCTCATCCTTTGGCTCATCCTTTGGGGGCCGACTGCCCATGCCAGGCACTCCGTACTCGACCAGATCATTAAAACTCGTCATGCGTTGCTACTGCTAGGGCCAGCCCAAAATCCCGTCAGGCTGTCATCGTCCTTTTTTTTTTCTTTTTTTTTTTTGCCTGCATCTCTCCCATTTGGCAAGTAAAATCAGACTAAAGAGTCTGGGCCGGCGCCCGGGGCTAGTTATCCTAGCCTCGAATTGCTTGGCAAGATAGACACAGACAACAGACCAATCATTATCCCCATGTCGACCAGGCGGCCTTGGATGGGAATTCGCGAAAGGCCCCTCCCAGTCGTGTCAGCCAGAGAAAACGGACTGGAAAAATTTTGGACTTGGACTCGCATTCATATGCGATAATCTGATGAGTGGCAAGAACAGCTTCTGTCTATTCTTTTTTTCCTTTGCGTATACCTACTTTCACTCAGGCACCGCCCACAAATTAATGTTACCCGGGCTAATAAAGCTCTCATTTTCTTCCGGCTTTACGACCCGATCGATGGGCATACCAACGGAAATGGTTAGTGGTTGCCGACAAAGCTCGGCAGCGCCTAGCTGAATGGTCAATTGGAGTTGTCTCCTATGGCCTTCGAATGCCATCATCGGAGGATGGCATTTCGGTGGCCGAATCTAGCGCCGTCCGAGCATTCCGGTAACTTGGTGAGACTGACCCCGGAAACATCGATTGCTGGGGCGCGATCCATCAGAGACACAGGCTTCAATGGAGAGGCCCGTCAAAGCCAGCTCTTGATTGTTTTGGCGTCTTGGCCAAATGGTCTCTGGGTGCTGCAACACACGGTCTCAAGGAATATCAAAGGCGTGGAGTGGAATTATCCATGGCGGAGCAAAATCGGAGAGACATTTCACTGTAATCCGTAGCTCCAAGAAGGAACTGCGCCGCAATGCCGGGAGAATATGCCATGTTGCTTCGAATGATCCCCCAAAGGGATACGATGATGCAGGAAGTCATGGCAAACCAAACTGCATCTTCTCGTGCCATGTACCACCTGTGCTCGAAGACCAGCGCAGAATGACGTCGATTTGTTACGGGCATTCGTTTCGCCGCATTGCGACATTTTTAGCCACAACCTCCTTCACCAGCCACAACCCCATAGGGAAAAGGTCCAGATCCAGGTCCAGGTCAGGTTCCCCAGTGCTTGATTGCCCCAACGGCGTTACTGGATTTTCCGAGTCGCAACCACGACCAAAGAGGAACATGCGAGCGACATCACAGCCAGCTGGTGGGCTCTTGTCAAGATAATCCTCTCCTCTCTCCAACTCGCCGCAACAAATCTCGTAAGTAGCTGCACCAAGGTGCATCCCCTTTTGCCGCTATGTACGGTATGCTGCCCCTCGCAAGAGGATCTGCTTCGTCCAAGACGCAAAATTTGTCTACTCGGCCGTCCGCCCCCCCCCTTTCTCCTACGTCCCGTCACCGGTGCCGTCAACCAACCCCAGCAGCTAATTTTGGATTTTGAGGTGGGGATTTAGGAGTCCAAGATCACACACAATGGCTTCCAACATCCAGAATTCCTGGCTGTCGCGTCACTACATCGACTATGTCTATGTCCCAGCCGTTCTTTTGGTCGTCGGTACCTTGATTGTCAAGAGGGATTGGGCTCCGTATTCGGCGCTCCTGGCGTTGGGACTCGGTGCCTACAATATCTGGAACTTCCGTGAGTAGCGACGCCCAAACTAAACCAACGCACAAAAGAAGGCGACGCTTGGCTCGACTCGACTGTATTGCGTTACTGACTTTTCCTACGCTACAGAGATCAAGAAGGTCTTGAAGCCAGATGTCTTCCAGGAATTTGAGCTCGAGGAGAAGACTGTTATTTCCCACAATGTCGCCATGTAAGTCGAGTTGTGATGGTAGGCTCCAACGAACCCCCCAAAACCTCGCTGCCCGCATTGAACCATTTGGGTGTTGAACTCTTCGATATCAGCATCGCTAGTCTTCAGATGACTACTTTTCATGATCCTAGTAGGTTTGTCTAACCATCATGTGATAGCTACCGATTCAAGCTCCCAACGTCCAATTCCATTCTCGGTCTCCCCATCGGTCAACACATATCGATCGGCGCTCCTTTGAAGCAGCCCGACGGCACTACCAAGGAGATTGTCCGCTCATATACCCCCATCTCCGGCGACCACCAGCCCGGCCACTTTGATCTTTTGATCAAGTCCTATCCGCAAGGCAACATCTCCAAGCACATGGCTTCGCTCATCGTCGGTCAGACCATCCGCGTACGCGGCCCCAAGGGCGCCTTTGTCTACACCCCCAACATGGTCCGCCACTTTGGCATGATTGCCGGCGGCACTGGCATCACCCCCATGCTCCAGATTATCCGTGCCATTGTCCGTGGCCGTGCCGATGGAGACAGGACCCAGGTCGACCTCATTTTTGCCAACGTGTCTCTTCAGGATATTCTTCTCAAAGAAGACCTCGACGCCTTGACCAAAGAGGACAGCGGCATTCGAGTTCACTACGTTCTGGACAACCCGCCCGAAGGCTGGACTGGAGGTGTTGGCTACGTCACCAGTGACATGATCACCGTATGTATTAGAGCCCACACGCTCGAATTAATTCTAGCCTCGATACTTATCAATTCTCGCCTCTTAGAAATGGTTGCCCAAGCCTGCCGACGATGTCAAGATCCTTCTTTGTGGTCCTCCCCCCATGGTTAGTGGCCTGAAGAAAACGACCGAGGGTCTTGGCTACAAGAAAGCCCGCCCCGTTAGCAAGCTCGAAGATCAGGTTTTTGCATTCTAATACAGTCGACAAGAACGAGCAACTCGATTTATTCTTGAATTGCAAATATTCGTCACTTGATCCAGCCTTTGTCTTTTCATTACGTAGGAGAGCAGTAGCGATAGCCAGGTGGGACGAGGACTGGAGAAGAGATGCTCAACGGATACGGTCATCTATAAGCTGCTCAGCAGCTTCTGCTTGTTACGGCTACAGCGGCATGGATTGTTCGGGAGCAAATACGGTGGTAGACTTGACTAGGTTTCAGGGCAAAATTAAAACCTTGCATAGCAGCACACCAAATGAGTCAACAAGAAAACACAACCAACTACCAATAGTTTGCGAGTCCAGGCAAATTGATGGCTGGCGTGGTATTAAAAACCCCCTGTTGTTCATCATTTCTAAAACCTGCTTCTCCATGCGCAGCGAAATCTACCGATAGCATAGTATACAACTTTGACTCCTCGGCGTACGAGGAAATAACACCAGCGCAATGTCTGGTCTAATAGTGAGACATTTTCCCCATACAGGACTATTCATTCTCCTCATCACTCTCCACTACCCGTCCACGTCTTGTCCGCGCTTGTCTCAGCCCCGCATCTTCATCTTCATCTTCGTCTTCGTCCGCGCCCCCCCCTGCCCCGGCCCCTTCATCAGCACCCTCGTCGTGGTCCACGTCCATCTTGTCGGGTGCCGCGCCGTCATCATCGTCCCCTTCTGAGCGAGGTGTTCCATTCCGTTCGAGTTTCCTCTCCGCTTGCTCGAGGGCGTCCTCACCACCGTTGCCTTCCTCGTCGCTATCGACCACAATCTCAGCCGACTTGAACTTGGAAGACTCCTTCTTGGTAGTGAGACGACGTCGTTTCTTCGTGTGGGTCTCCTCTTCTGACGAGGAGGGTTCGTCGTCCCGATCAGCCTTCTTCTTCTTGGGCGTCTTCCTGGGACGGCCTTCCCCTCCTGCTGGGCGGGAGGCCGGCTTGCGCTTCCGTTTGACTCGTTCGCCGGTTTCCGGATCCGTCGTCATCTCGGCTTCTTGTCTCGAGCGCTCCTCCTCGGCTCTTTGTTCGGCCTTCATTCTGTCCCGGGCGGCAATGGCTTCTCGCTCCTTGCGGATCTTTTCTTGACGTTCGCGCTCCTTTTCCAATACGGCTTGACGTTCTGCATCGCGGCGTTTGAGCTCGGCGTCGCGCTGTTCCTTTGCTGCCTGAATCTTCTCCTTGTTCTTCTCCTCCCACTCTTTCTGCTTGCCGATGGCTCGTTCGAGCTGTTTCCGCAGCGTATTGCGCGCCATGTTGGCACGCTGCTCGATGTCGTGTTTGGGATACGGAGGTTGTGGAAGCGTGGCGATGTTGTCTAGTGACTCAATGGCAGCCTCGAGTCCCGCTGCGGCCTTTTCTAGCTGCTCAGAGGAGCGTCTGTTCTCGGGCAGGTTTTGAATCATGGTCACAAGCTGGACTTGCACAAAAGCAACATTGAACTTGTTGAAGACTTGGTCAGGGGCGACTTCGAGAGCCTTGATCTCAGGGCGGTCAGTATCATTGGAAATCAGCCCGGCGTGCCTGCCTAGTGATCTTGAACATACCTTTTGTGCGCACTCGAGAGCTTTATTGTAGTGATCAATGTCCTTCTCCGATCGGCCTCGATTCAACCACGTGCGTCCCAAGCATGAAAGAATGCTTTGGTCATTGGCCTTGCCCTCCTTGGAAAGAGCAATTTCGTAGTGCTCGATTGCTTTGGAGTATTGCTTCAGCTCCGTATAAATATGTCCCAGGTTAACATAGACATGAAAGTCTCTGACCGTTTCCCGAACCTTGTTAAAGATTGAGAGGCCAGTCTTGTAGTCTTTCTTGTCTTCCACCAGAGCAATAGCGACACCCTGGGCGGCGTAAGCGTTTTTCGGGTCCAGCGAGAGAGCCTTCTCGAAGAACTCTACAGCCTTCCCATATATGATGCTTCGCTTTTGTTTGTCTTGGTCTGTGTCGCGTCGCATCTCTCTGGCTTGCAGTAGATACAGGTTGCCCATTCCAATCAGAGCATAACGGTCATGTTTGTCGTAGTTTTGCAATGTGTGTTTGTAGTGGCGAAACTCGGGGTCTTCTGCAATGTTGGCAGGTCGTTTCCTAGAGTGAACCTTGCCCTGATACCATCCGTAAAGAGCTCGAACCTCTAGGTCGCCTGTGTTCTCTTGATACAGTTTGGCAACGGCATCTGGCCCTCCCTTGTTGGGGAATTTTCTCAGCGTAATGTATGCCAGTCTAGTGCGAGCATCAGTGTAGTCGTCGTGGCGAGCAAGCAGGCCTTCGTACACTTCAATCGCCTTGTCTGTCAGCCCCCTCGACTCGTAGCTTCGCCCCAAGTTAAAACTGATCGTTGATACCAAGGCGTCTGTGTCCATCCTCGGGTCCTTCTCTCCGATTCTCATGCAAGCACTCAGCGCTGCCTCGAAGATTTCGCTCGCTTGCTCGTGTTTCTCGGCCTGGGAGTGGAAACAGCCAATATTGTTTAGAAGCTGCGGTGGGAGAAATTTCCTCAGCGCCGCCTGAGTTTCGGCTTCGTCAGATGTTTCTGTAGGTCGCTCTGAAGCTGGGATTTGGTCCAGCTCAAGTTGTTCAACCTGCTGAAGGCACTGCAGGGCCTTTTCAGGATAATCTGCCTCGTATAATCTCGCCAGGTTCAGGAGGACGGATGCATCCGGAGCTACGGTTCTCTTTGGATCCTTCCAAGCGTTCCGGACTCCTTCAAGATAGCCCACTGCCTTTTTCAGTTCAGCCGACTTATCGTCCTTGCTGTCCGCTTTTTGGCTTGCGAAAATTTCTTCTGCATAGAGCGTTCCCAGTAGTATCATAGCCTCGTGGTTCTTCGACTGCTGGATCATCTTTTCCAATCGAAGCTTGGCCTCACCAAGATCATTATTCAGGACAGAGAGCTGTGCCACACCGAACTTGGCTGGAAGGTAGCCAGTGTCCGCCCCTCCGCGAGCATCATCGGCGCGACGATAGTAATCGCTTGCCTTCTCCATGTCTCCGTTGTAGTGGGCTTTTCGGGCGAGTAGATACCAGCCATCGCTGGCGATAGCATTCACATCAGTATAGTGAATGGCTTTATGTGCAAGCTTGTCAGCATTGTCCCATGATTTACGAGACAGGAAGTACCCTGCAAAGGTAGAGCAAGTAATCGGAACGTCCTTGTCCAGCTTGAATGACCTTTGAGTGTACTCCGTCATGGCCTTTCGATATAGTTTCAGAAAGTCATCGCTATTGACCGGCACATGACCGCTGGCGTCGAGGTAAAACAAGCCCAAGAGAATATTGGCAATCTTGGATTCGGGGTTTATCTCCAAACTTCTCTCCCATGCGACCTTGGCATCCTCCTTGAACCCAAGCTGCCAGAAGCAGCATCCAATACCAATACGAGGGTCCGGGTCCACGAGATCGGGCATCTTTTGAAGGACATCTTGATATGTCGTCAAAGCATCCGGATACTTGTGCATGGAGAAGTATGCTCGTGCTTTGCCCATAAGAGCAAGCATATTCTTGCCTTGTGAGACTCGTAATGCATCGTCGAAAGACTTGACGGCAGTCTTGAGCAGTTCGTTCCTCTCGGAGCCGATGCCACCTGCAGTCTTCGAAGGCGCTTGTAGCGATGCGCGCAGCAAAAGTATTACGCCGCGGGCCAGGAATATTGGTGGGAATGAGGGATTGAGTCGAGCCGCATCGTTTAGGGAAGAAGTTGCCAGTTGCAGGTAGTACTCCTTCGTCTTCGCTTCAGACACTCTGACACCATCGGGCGCAACACGAGGAGCTTCGCGACTTTTCCACAGGTACATCCAACACAGGCAGCAAATCATGCTGACTTTGTCGCGCGGGTTGCTTGCATTGCCTTGAATGGCGCCACTGCCTCGAAGAAGCATTTCAATCGCATGGTCAATCTTTTTTTGCTTTGCATATGCAAGCGCAACGGTCATCCAGTACGTTTTCGCGGCCTTCTCGTTTTCGAAAAGTGTGCAGAGTTCGGTAGGGTCGTCTAACAGATCTTCCAAGTCGATCTCGACGGCTTCGTCTTCTTGGTCGCCTTGCACGGGGATATCGATCGCGGAGGGTATGTCACTGAATCGGGTGCTCACAGGACCAGAGAGCTTATCAACGTTGGTGAAACCATTTGCTGTTCCGTTCGCGATGGCTGCCATGGTGATTGAAAGGATCGAGTTCGTCGGCAACAGTTGATCGATGAAGGGGACGATGTAAGACAAACGCGTCTCTTTTTTAGCCAACGATGCGCCGCAGGAGATGGAATTGCGCAGACCATCAGTCGCCTTAGTATTCAGATGACATAGCAATAGATACACTCAACGAGGCCACGAGTTGATGGCGAACGGGAGTGATGCAGGTTGGGCAAGGCGACTGTCACTGAAAGTTCGTGGTGTCAGACAAAATCTCACAAAGCCCATTGGCAACTTGATCAAGTGGTCCGTGCGCCACAACCCTGGCCAGAGAAAGCGCCCACTTTGTTTCCTTCCTAGTTAGTTACCAGCAATAGCAACAAGACGGGTGAGGTGAGCATCGAGAATCCTTTGATAGAGCACGAGACAAGAAGAGCTTGAAGAAGAGCTTGATCGGGATCTCGTCTCCCCGAGGACAAAAACAGATGCTAGAGTCCTAGACTACTCTGTGTTTCTCATTCATTTGCCTCATCTGTCTGAGGTGGGTAACATGGGATGCCTGGTTGTCAAGTTTCTCTTCGGAACCTCTAGGGGAGCAAGCGCGAATATTTCGACACGGCATTATCATTGGCAAACATGCATCTTTGATTGAACTCAAGTCAGCCAACGTAGGTTACTTTGACCATGAGCTGGCAATCAGCTGTGAGCAACTGGCGCCAAAGACATCGAGCAGGCAAAACACGTAGCAGTGAAGGTGACATTCTTCACAGTCAACTCATACTAGGTAGGTCCCTCTTCCTTTTCTGGGATTCTCATTTTTTTTTGTCTATTTTTGCCACCGATGAGAATTCTACGATGATGCCGGCATTCATTTCCATCCTACGGCGAGAGGACAGTTGCATTGGATGGCACTGTCTCACCGCAGCAGAGCAATTCGGTGTGGTTTTCAGCTCCATCATTGTGTTTCTCGTCGTTTCACTAGTCTACATGTATTGCTTGGGTAAGGCTGTGGCGTATCGCAGGTCTCGAGAGTCTGCTGAGCCATCTCAACACATGAACTCTGGGGTCATCAATCGCCATGCTGCTGCCACTGTGCAACTGGTACCATTGACGGGCCAGTATCCGGCAGGTACTTTACTCGGACCAGATAGTCACAACCAAATTGCAGCCCCCTTTGCACAGCCGTACATGACGCCGCCTTGTTATCAAAGAATACCTCTCGCTGCTTCGACAAACCGGCGGGACGATGGCCATCCTATTTCCAAAAGTCAGCAGCCAGAGCGTCGCAGAGGGACGGTCGATCCAGACATGGCAGGAAAAAGACATCATCCACCTTCGCCGCAATGGCGACAGCTCCATAACCGCATACCCCAACCTTCATTAGGCAAAGCTTGCACTGTCCACAGCGAATCCAACCCTCCGAGTCCAACAAGCATTGTTGAACTGAAAGAGAGTCAATCCGGTGTGCGTTCGACTGAGTGCCACTCAACAGCCAACAGACACGACGGGGCGGAGGCTGATTCCGTTACCACGACTGCCGCTACGGTCCACAGTGACGATTTCCAGATGCTGGGTCCACCGTCTTCTACTGATCTCTAACATGGTATGCAATGCCTTCAATGCCTTGTTGAGTCTCCTTATTTCTGCATATACTAATGATTTCCCTAATCTATTATTATAGATTAAGGGTTAGACTAGCTAGGAAAATTACAAGTCGTCCAAGAGACGAAGACCATGACGAATAGCATGCACCCCTACCAAAATCACCACATAGCCTTCCACATCATCCATAGCCAAGGTTGAATAGCTCATGCCTATTGCGCCAGGGCTGCAGAAGGCACTAGGCGGGTCAATGGGTCCGAAACTCTATTATCACAGACAGACTGAGGCGTGTTGGGGCAGGTGCGTGAGCCTGCATGATTGGAGCCTCCTCTTCGCCAGCTGTACGCACCCGGTGCAAGTGCCCAGGCGGCGGCCCATTAATGAGTTGCCGTGCCGTCACTCGTCAGTGGTCACTACCCTCACGCACTCCGGAGCTGCACACAACATTCCGTGTCGCTTCCATCCTCATCCCTCCCCGTACCCCACGCAACCTCACTCTGGTACTTACCCATTCGGCTCTGCTCGAGAACCTCTTGCGCTTGGGCTCCTTGCGTCCCACGTCGAATTCCCGGGATTTCACCCTCAAGAATGGCGAGAAGCTCTGTCATCAACTGCGACCTCTAGACAACCTGCTGCACAGCTTGCCAGCCTCACTCCACCAGCTGCGCCATTTCCACCTTCCCCGCGACAACCTGGTTGCAGCTCTTCTAATCATTCGCAACCTTTCTTCATCGCACCACTAGAAGGTCGCCTTGACTGCCATTTTGACCAGCTACCCCAACGAAAATATCGGCACCATGTGGAACGATGAGGACAACAATCCCTACGGGACAAGCTTCGACCGTCGCGACTCACAAACGTCTTCTTCGATAAACCCGACGTCACCAAGCTCTCGAGATTGTGAGTTGTACCCAGGCCAAATTCCTCGGTAGTCGCGACAACGTCACATGCTAGACCCAGTTTTTCAACATTATTATTTTCTCCTGTACGCATGCTTACGAAAATGGTTTCAGATCGATCCTTCGATGCTCCTCGTACGCCGACGTCGGGCAGCGAAGACGATGAGCCCGCCTCTGGCCAAGTTTCTGCTACAGCGCACATTGAAAATCACCAGAATGCAGAATCACCGGATGAAACTACCCAGAGGCGAAAACCCGGGGGCTACACAAGCCGTATAGAGCAGATCCTTTACGAAAATCCCAATACGCCCATCATTATCACGGACGCCGGGAAGAGCTTAGAAAGTGGAGGTCGATATATAGTTTATACCATTCGGACTGGGGTACGATTGCAGTTCAATAAATTGGCACAATATGCTAATTTAGTAATTAGGACCTAGAAGTTCGTCGGCGATACTCCGAATTCGCCTCTCTCAGAGATGCCCTAACCCGACTGCACCCAACACTCATCGTTCCTCCAATTCCTGAAAAACACACCATGGCGGACTACGCTGCCAAGCCAACCAGTGCCAAGCAAGACCAACAAATGATCGATCTTAGGAAACGTATGCTGGCCGTTTTCCTGAACCGCTGCCGCCTAATGGAGGCTATACGAGACGACGGCGTTTGGTGGAGGTTCCTTGATCCCAATGCTAGCTGGGTAAGACTCTCCTCACGTACAAGCATGTGCTCCTACACTTTCGCTTATATTTTTGAATGATATAGAGTGAGGTGCTTCATTCTCATCCGGTAGCTTCCATTCCTAAATCTGTCCTCAAAGCCCCCCCTCTGGATACTGCAAATCCATCACTTGCGCACAACTTTCTTCCTGTGCCCTCTTCTTCCGCAAGGCTCAAGATGTCTGCGGGAAATAGCTATGATGTCAATCCCTCGGCAGCTCAGACGGGAGCGCACGCTGTCGGGCGATTCCCTCCCGATACAACCACCCACAGCGAGCAGGATCTTGATCCATATTTCGTGTCCTTCGAGGCCTCTACAAAGGAGCTGGAACAGCTGCTGACTGGCCCTATGGAGAAGGTCAACCGACGAACCTTATCTCACCTTTCTGCGCTTGCGACAGATCTATGTGAACTGGGCTCTCGCTTTAATGCATTTGCTCTATCTGAACAAGCCCCATCACTTGGTCCAGCTATCGAACGAGTTGGACAGGCAGCAGACTTATCGTACATTGCAACAGAAGAATTAGCCGGGTCATTAGGGGCTAGCTTTGCTGAACCGATGCGGGAGAATGCACAGTTTGCCGGTGTCGTCAAGAGTGTTCTTCGATACAGGGTGTTAAAAAGAGTTCAACAGGACCTGACGACAGAAGAGCTGACTAAGAAGAGAGCCCTTCTGGAGCAGTTGGAACAGAGCGAGGCGGAAGCGAGACGAATCGAGCAATATCTATCGACCAGCCAGCAGCTATCTCCGCCTCCGAAACGATCTACAAGCCTAAGGGAACCTACCTCACAGCATAGGCGTGATACGGGGCAAGATGACACCGAGTCCATTGATTCTGATTTTCCGCCAACTCACAGTGACTTTTCTTCGTCGACGCCATCAGCAAGCCAAGGTCTTCCTGAGAGAAGCGCTAGCGTGTCCCATAAGAAGGCACCTGGGGGCAACTCGATCACGAATAAGATCTTTGGCCCTCTCCGCCACGCTATTCAGGGAGTGGCAGATGTAGACCCAGAGCGTACACGGCGAGATACTATTGGGAAAACCCGAGAATCAATTGGACATTTAGAGCAGGCGCAAGTTGCTTCGGAACGGGATGTCAAGGAAGCAAGCGCTAGTGTCTTGAAGGACCTTAAGAGATTTCAGAAAGACAAGGAAGATGATCTGAAGAGATATATGGTACGTCGATTCCGGTCCGAAGACTTGAGAGGCGTGCAGAAGCGAAGCAAAACTAACTTTATTGGGATAGCTTGCATATGCGAAGAGTCAAGTTGAGTGGGCTAAGAAAAGCAAGCAGCAATGGGAAGAGGCGCGAGCAGAGGTTGACAAGATAGATGATAACTAAGACTGGATGTGCTTACGAAGCACTTATCAGGAGTACACATCTGGACCAAGGCGGGCAGTCTTTCTGATCATACACGTCCATATTATATAGCAAGAGGCGTTTTAGGTAGATGTAATATTATCTTGACCACCACCAACTGAGCACCTAGAATTGGGCCTCTTCTTTGAAGGGCAATCTATTGTTCCACTGTACTGCGCAAGCTTCGCTTATATGTCTTAAAAAATACGGTAGAGTCCTCCGCATTAAAGCACTTTGATTCCACGTCTCCTTCTGGCGCTAACCCCTTTAGGTACCTAAAGAGCCGCGCGCGAGACGCCACACACTCGCCTCTTATCGATAAGAGACCGCGCCAGCACCATCCATGTGCTGGCAGTTGCGACCAGAGAATATAACAATATTTTCTTTGTTTCGTCGCGCGAGGGAATGAACACATAGGTGGCACTGCTTCATGTACACGCCATGGAATAGTCCCCAAATCATATCGAATCCCTTCCTAGCCTTCTGAGGTCGCGCCAATTGATTGACTTCGACACCAAGGGTCATCTAATGGCCCATATTCAAAAGTAGCTGTCCCGTCTTCAGAAACACGCTTCGCGGACGTGCGCCGACCGCATCGAGCATCGGCATCATGGAACATCCGTCAGGCGGTCAAGTCATCTCGATAGCCGAGCCTGGAGTGAAAGCGTCCGGGCCATTGTTGTACTCTATGCGCAAGGAGGTGGCCGATTTACTTGGGCGACACCAGACTGGATTTCCTGGAGCTCAGCCCGTTAGTTTTGCGAGGCAACATCTGGAAGAGCTGCAGAAACAAGAGTATTCCCATCTTGCCCCGGCTCCATGTTTCAAACCAAGGAGAACAATCCGTGCTGATACGCTGAATCTAGTTACTACGTCTGCGAAAAGTCAGATGGGATTCGCTACCTTCTCTATTCGACTGCCGACGAGGAGGGCCTCGAAGCACACTACCTCATCGATCGCAAGAACGACTATTGGTTCATAACTAATAGAAATTTGCATTTCCCTCTGGAAAACAATACGCAGGCTTTCCACACTGAAACATTGGTAGATGGAGAATTAGTCTGGGACAGCCTCCCAAATGGAAAGAAGGAACCTCGTTTCTTAGTATTCGACTGCCTGGTCATGGATAGCCACAAGCTCATGGACCGCACGCTGGATAAGCGCCTGGCTTACTTCAAAGAATTGCTATACACGCCGTATAAAAAACTGTTCAAAGAGTACCCAGATGAGCTGCAATTTCAACCATTCTTCGTGGAGATGAAGCCTTTCCAGCTGGGGTACGGCATCGAAATGATGTTCAAACAAGTACTGCCCAGTCTAAAGCACGGAAATGATGGTCTCATCTTCACGTGTCGCAACACGCCGTACACGCACGGTACAGACCCTCACATTCTTAAGTGGAAGCCGCCCGAGGAGAACACGGTTGACTTTCGTATGAAGCTCACCTTTCCCCTGGTCGAGCCTGATGACCACGAGAGGAAAGAAGGCATCACAGAACCGTTCGTCGATTACGACAGTGTTCCAAAGGCAGAGCTACTGATCTACAACGGAGACAGTGGACCGGACAAGTACGAGGTCTTCAGCGATTTGGTGATTACTGAAGAGGAATGGGAGGTGCTGAAGGGCCTGAATGATCCGTTAAACGACCGAATCGTCGAGTGTAATCAGGACGCAGAGGGGCGATGGCGCTTGCTCCGTTTCAGAGACGATAAAAGCGAGGCGAATCACAAGAGCACTGTGGCTAGCGTGCTAGAGAGCATCAACGATCGGGTATCAGAGAAAGATCTGTACAAGGCTGCGGGCCCCATCAGAGACAGCTGGAAGGCTCGTCAGGCGCGATCGGACTCGGAAAGACGTGCACGATAGCCAGTCGTTTGGGGGTTTATTCTTTTGTATTTCTTTCCATTCTTTTTCAGTGGGAAACTCTGGCGAAATTTCTCGGGCGTGTTTCTGGCGCAGGAAGAGGTGCAACTCGTTGGGATGGATGGATGGCGTTTCGTGGTAGACCCCAGACTTTGTCCTTAATGATTTTAATCTTTTCAACAGTTCTACCCCCCTTTTTTTTTCGAGGCAATTTCAGTGATTCGTGACATAGTGATGTTGTTTGCAAAAAAGCAACTTTTCGGAGCATCAAAATGTCATTTTATCATGTTAACTAGCCAGCAAAAGCAAACGATGTTCAGAATTCTCTTCTTGTTCTTTTTCTTTTCTTTTTTTTTACACCATATTATGTTCCCCTCAACCCCCCGCCAGAAAACCACAAAATTTAGAAAAACCAAACATACTCACATATTCCTTCGTGATGTGTCGATCAACCAAGAAAAAAGATTTACCAATGTGGCGAAGCCCCGCATAGAAAAGTCGGGGCAAAAAAAAAAAGGTTGTTGTCCCGTTTCCTTGCCTTGCCTCCTTCTCCCTTTTTCTTTTTTTTTTCAAAGCATGAGCGTGATGACTGCTACGAGCATGATTGTACAGGCGACGTGGCTTGAGCCGTTGCTGCCACCCCAGGCTTTGGGCCCAGGACGCTTGCTCCCTTCTGAGATGACGATGGGCGTGTACACACTTGTGGAAGACGTGGTGGGGGTGGTGTCTTCGGCCGTGGAGTTGTAGACTGGGTTTGTGTACGCGGGAGGCAAGACATCTACGGTGGTGGTCTCGACGGCAGGCGGCCCGCCGGTTGCGGTCACGATTGTCGTGTAAGTGCTCGTCGGGTTGGCAGGGAGAGAGGTCACGTCCCCGGCCACTTGGGAAGAAGCCTCGGCCGTGGAGGGACTTGACGAGGGGAAGATGGTGATGGTGATCTGGGAGGAGATGAAGGTCGTCATGGTGGAGAGGCTGACGTGCCTGGACTCGGATGCAGGAGGGGGGGCGTTGGTGTCCCACAAATCAGTGACGGTGAGGGTCGTGAAGGCCGTGGAGTAGGTTGATGTCAGGGGCCAGCTCCAGCTGATTTGGATGTCTGTGACTGTGGAAGCTTCTCCGGAGACGGTGGCATCTGGAAGGCCCGTGGTGACGGAGATGTCCGTCTGGACGTTAGTGATGGTAGATGGGTTCCCGGGGACGGTGACATCAGGAGCACCCGATGTGTAGGAAACATCAGTCTGTACAGCTGTGTAACTGGACGGGTTGCCAGTAAGAGTGACGTCGGGGAGACCAACGGTGTAAGTGACGTGAGTGTTGACGTCGGTGACAGTAGACGCTCCGGCCGTGACGGTCGCATCAGGGGGGGGATACACCGTGACCATGACAGTTTCTGTTACTGTTCTCTGGCATGCGTCCTCGTCGGACTGCGTGTATTCTGGCACTGGGAGAATGGTAATGGTTTTCGTGCCAGTAGTAGTGCTGGTGACGGTTCGTTGTCCACCGGTGCTTTTGATGCTGTAGATGGTCGACAAGGCGGTTTGGGTTCTAAACGTCCAGTCCAAAAGTTAGTCGGGGAAAAAACGATCCGTCTTTTATCGTTATGACTATGAAGGGGCAACATACGAGACTGCCACGCTTTCGCTGGTTGCTCCCGACTTCGTGTCAGCAGATGCAGCCGTGGCGATTTGCGTGCCGTCTGTGGCAACTCGAGAAGCCGTGATGCTTCCGGAGAAGCGAAGAGCACCGATGCCATCTACGGCGGACGCAAGGGCAGGGGCCGTTTCGTTGCACTCCCCTCGAATGGCAAGCATATGAGCGGCTTCGGAGACAACATGCTCGGCATGAAGCATTTCATCGGGTGCTCGGAAAGATCCATTATGGCCTGTTCTCGTCAGCTTTTAGATGATCCTCATTCCAATCTCATCGAGGGAGCCAGCAGGAACGCACCAAAGTGAAATGCAACCACGAAGAGGCCTGCGGTGATTGTGAGCAACCAGCAAAAGCTGGTCAGCTTCATTCCAGTGAAATTCATCCAGGACTGTTCTTTCTTCTTGCAATCACTCTGAAAAAATACGGCGTCCTTGCGATTAGACACTTTTTTTTTTTCCGCAATCGTCAGCAAAGTCATTCACTGAAAGGGACTAGAGAAGATTTAAACTGACTTTTTGATCGATGCCGTGGCTTTCACGATGAAGGAATGAACACTTTTGATGCGAGAAGCATCAAAGTTAGCATGGACACACTCGAGAGATTTGGGGGGACTCGAGCAGTTTGCCGGCTTGGTGGTAAGGTGATACGGCAGAGACTAAAAGCAAACGCCTGGGGAAGACAAACAGATCAAAATATCTCGCCAAGTGAGAATCTAGAGAGGATAGCTGGTAACCGCCTTTTTTTTTTTGTTCAAATGAGAAAAAGAAAGGAAGAAATAAATAAACCAAGCTCGAGATGAGTTGGAACGAGTGAGAGTGTGTTGTGTTGTGTCAGACTGATGAAGCGATTAAAGAGCGTGGGGGGTTGTTTTGCAAAAGAGCGTGGTTGTAGAGAGATAGTGAGGAAGGGAAACGGTGCAGAGGAAGAAAATAATAACCCGAATTTTACTTCTTTAATACCTGCTACGTGACTTGCTCAAGTGAGCGAAATCTGATGTTTATGAATCAGGGGTCGTGAGTTGGTTCAACTGATAGAGTATGTCCGACAGCTGGCTGGCAGCTGGTGGGAAATATTGATCCAATCAACATGAACAGTGGTTCCTTCACAGGTAGGCAGGCAATCTCCTCTAATCCTGGACTTTGTCTCCTTGTGATGCTGAAGAACAGCTTAGTTGACTGCCCGTCACCAATGTGTACCCAATAGAGGTCCATGGTGCCTTGTGGGAGGCAGCATCGATTGTGTCTTGAAGCCATGGACAAGGTCGAGGCCATCTAAGATAGGCATAGCAATGATACCAATAGGAGGACATGAAGTGCACAAACGGGAAGGTCGATGGCCCAGTCTGAAGATATCACAGACAAACATGGGAGGCTCACACAATCAGCTTGGCTACGTACTGTGTCGCCCTCCTTGTTTCAAGGGTCTGGGCATTGTGATAGGGGCAGGCAATTTCTGCAACGGGGTATTATTGAGGCAGACAGACTCATTGTTCGACTCGTAGTGTCAGAGAAGTTGCATGTTGAAGCATGCAAGCAGCATGGGAGAAGTCGTCAGGAGTGTGACGGATGTGCGGCCAACGGCATCCAGCTGAGGTTGACAAGCTGTTAATGTTGCACAGGTCGGTTCCGTACACAGCACAGGACCGAGTTGAAACTACAGTCCAATGCCGTGTAAGCAGAAACCAAGCTTCGGCAATACCAGAAGCAGGCAGGCTGTATGCTTGAAACGCGAGGTGAAGTTCGTTGATGACCAGAATTCATGTCACGGATAATTGGAATCCCAATCAAGACGCAGATGTGGAGCCGCAGGTCCAGTCTTTGTCGCTGATCAGTGAAGCTTCTTTTTTGGTGGGTAAAAGTGGGCAGCAGTGGGCAGTGAGTGGGCGGGCAGATGGCGCGTCCAGGTCGCGTGTAACAAAGCCGGGCGGGAAGTACTCGCTACCCACCGCGATAGCGGTGGCCCGAGCAGACTTCAAGGTAGCCGGTACACGAGCCACTTGGGATCCCATCAGTGTAACATCGTAAATCAATGGCTGCGAGCCAATTTGCCAACATACGAACTTGACCCCCCCCCGTCACCAATCCTTTTACCAGCTCTACGGACTCCTCGTCCCAGCATCCGTTCATACGATTTCTCCCGGTGCCAGCCCTCCGACCCTCGTCGCACACCCTGAAGGTCCTGAAGGTTGTTTAATCTCGAACCTCGTTGCGCGTCTCGGCCTGCACCACCTCCCAGGCCCAATCTTGCTTCCTCTGTTCGACTGTGAGATGCAGTGACCCGTGCGGCGCACCACAACAGAGTCTACGCGACCAGCCCTCTCGACCGCTATCCCCCAGCGGCTCTCCAGCGGCTCTCCAGCGGCTCTCCAGCCAGGGAAGCTGTTGTTCTTGCTCGATTGCGGGCCTCCGAATTCATATCATCTCTCCCTTCAGCTTCGCTCGCACCATGCCTCCGCGTCGCCGGACCAGGGCCAAGGAGCCTGAGCCCGAGCCTGTTGAAGAGGACAGCCACATGCAACAAGATGCCTCTGAGTCCGACCCGGAAACTGTCCGCGAGCCCGAGCCCGAGGCCGTGGCCGTGGCCGCGGCCGGGCAACAAGACGACGACGAGGGCGGCCAGGAGCAACGTCGCTTGGAGTTCAACGAGGCGCTGTCATGGCGGCCCGCGAAGCCGATTGCCAGTGCTACCCTACTCGATCGTCTCGAAAGATTGTCTAAGGAACTGTCGGATTTCGATCAAGGTGGCGTGCAGTTGGACTCTCTGAAGGATGTCGCGGCCAGTCTGGCGCATCGAAACCTGCTACAGCATAAGGATCGTGGTGTCAAGGCCTACACCGCATGTTGTTTAGTAGATATCCTGCGCTTGTTCGCTCCCGATGCACCTTTCACAGATGATCAATTGAAGGTGAGCGATCCTTCGAAATACTCCAACTATCGCCCCTGCTGACAGTGACCCGCCCCCCGCGCTTCAGATGATGTTCACCCTTTTTATCAAGGACATTCTGCCAGCCTTGTTCGATCCTACGAATCCGTACAACAGCCAACACAAATACGTTCTCATGTCATTGACTGACGTCAAGAGTATACTCCTCATATCTGACATTGATGGTGCCGACGACCTGCTGTTGCGCCTGTTCAATTCGACATTCGACGGTGTATCCACGAGTTTCCGGGCTTCCAGCGAAGAGCAAGTAGCCAAGGATGTGGAGATCGGGCTCACTGGGATGCTGATGGAGGTAATCGATGAGTCTCCAGGGAGCATACCTGCGACTGTCATCGACGCCATTATCAGCCAGTTCCTCCGGGCAGCACCGCCTGGTGGAGGTCGGACTAAAGATCAAAGCGGCAAGCAGGCAACTCTACTGCTGAAGACAGAGCCTCCCGCATACGTCATGGCCAAGAATATCTGCAATGGATGCGCCGACAAAATGTCTCGATATATCAGTCAGTACTTCAGCGACGTCATCCTCGGCGCCTCCAAGTTTGCCGCGAAGAGCAACGGCTTTCGTCAAGGTGACGATTCTGATGAGGAAGACAACACCTCGGGGCCCTCGGAAGCAGATCTCAAAAGTCTTCGCCAGGCTCATATGCTGATTCGAGAACTTTGGCGTGCTGCTCCCGACATTTTACAGAATGTTGTGCCCCAGCTTGACGCCGAGCTGTCTGCCGACAATGTTCATTTGCGACTTATTGCCACCGAAGCCTTTGGTGACATGATCTCTGGCATCGGCGCTGCCGGTCCACCTCCGCCGCCAGCGCTTGATCCAGCAGCCTATCCTCCCATGCGCTTGATAGACGATACCATGGGCACGCCTCCAGCCACCGATAACGACGTCAGTGTGTTGACAAAGCCATACTCTCCTCAGTCATTTGCGCAAACTCACCATGCTACGTATCGGAATTTCGTCGGCAGAAAGAACGACAAAACGGGGACGATACGAGCCGCTTGGGTGACGGCAGCTGGATATATTCTGTCTACGTCTGCAGGTGGCATAGGCTTAAGCAGGGAAGACGAAACCGAGCTGGTCAAGGGCTTGGTGGACAAACTCAACGATAGCGAAGAAAAGGTGCGACTCGCCGCAGTCAAGGCTATCGAGCTTTTCAACTTCCGCGACGCCATCTTGAAACTAGGTGTCACTGGAGGAGTTGACAAGGAGGGCTCTGTCTTTGCCAGTCTGGCAGATCGTTGCCGCGACAGAAGACCTGCTGTTCGTGTCGACGCCATGGTCTTGCTGGGCAAGCTTTGGGCAGTTGGTGCTGGCGAGATTGCTGACGGCCAAGAGGCAGTGACGTCGTGTCTATCCGGGGTGCCCTCTCGCATCATAAATGCATTCTACGCCAACGACCCGGATCTGAACGTTCTGCTTGACCGCGTCATGTTTGAGTGTCTCGTTCCTCTCAAGTACCCTCTCATCAAAGGCAAGGGTGCAAAGAATGCCACTGGCCCCCAGAGCAAGGGAGGCGTCAGCGCCGGTGACCAAGACAGAATACGAGCTGAGAGAATCCTACTCATGTTGAAGTCTCTTGATGCTCCCGCCCAAAAGGCATTTCTCGCCATGCAATCACGCCAGCCACAGTTTGCAAAGGGTGTTGCCATTTTCATCAAGCAGTGCGAAGCTTACAACGGCGGAGTCGTCGTCGCAGAGGAGGACAAGGTAAAGGCAACACTCGCCAAAACTCTCCAATGGCTGGGCACTTTCTTCCCAGACCCGTCCAAGGTGCGCAGCGATCTCCAGAAATTCGCCAAACTCAATGATCGCCGCAGTTATCAGTTGGTCAAGTACGCCATCGAATCCGAAAGCGATTTCAAGACTGTCAGGAGGGCCATCAGTGAGCTCATCACCAAAATCCAGGCCAGCTCCGCATCTACATGCCTCGATACATTGATCCCGCTACTGTATCGATCAAGCTGCCTCATGTTTAATCGAAGTCACCTGGCCACCATCATGGACTATTCCAAGAGCGACAAGGATGGCTTTGCGGCAGTGGCTCACCTAGTTCTCAACGACATTTCCCAGCGAAATCCGGACATCTTCAAGGCTCATGCGGAGGAGCTGCGACGCGAGATTATTGAACAGGCGCCCACGGAGAAGAAGAGCAACGACCCAGCCGTGGTCGACATTCTCAAAGCATATTCGTCCTACGCGAAGAAGTATCCTCAAGACATCAATTACGATCGCAACTTCACGCAAACTTTGATGAACTACTCCCAATACGCGTCCCCCCCCACAGCCGCCAAATACGCAATCAATATACTCTTGGCAAAGAACGACGACAAGAGCAAGGTCACGGCCACGAACGTGCTCAGGAACGTGATGAAAGGCTTGGACTACGGATCTCTTCATTTCTTGACTCGGCTGGCGACCATCTCCCAATTGGAACGGCTGTCGCCGTCAGTCACGGCTGACTCGGATGAGGCTATTCGTGACCTGACGATCAAAAAGATACTGCGCGAAGCGCGAACTGATGCGGATCCCAAGGATCCCTCGTGGGTAGAGGATGCCGACATGAATGAAGAGCTGCAGGCCAAGTGCCTGTCTCTGAAAATCTTGGTGAACCGGGCGCTTGCCACTGAGCAAGAAGCCGACGCTGAAGAGCGTGTCAAGGTGTTGTTC
The DNA here is from genome assembly GCA_023658475.1 of Epichloe elymi. Taxonomy (NCBI): domain Eukaryota; kingdom Fungi; phylum Ascomycota; class Sordariomycetes; order Hypocreales; family Clavicipitaceae; genus Epichloe; species Epichloe elymi. Next base: position 1,670,650 of record CP098273.1, on the reverse strand, counting down.
AAGCTTCTGAAGACATTTATTGTGGCGGAGGGAGAATTTTGCAAAACAAAGGATACCCCATTACATCATAGGAAGCGTCTTCGTCTTCTGGCCGGGTTGTTGATGTCAAAGCTCTGTACAGTGAAGAAGTACGATGAGTGCTTGGAGCCTTCAACCTTTAACAAACTGGCGGAATTGGTGCAAGACAGCGAGTTACAAGTCCGCAAGCGTTTCATGGAGAAGCTGCAGAACTACTTGACTCGGGGCAAACTGCGTCCGAGGTTCTACACAATTCTCTTCTTGGTCGCATTCGAGCCAGCAGCAGACCTGAAGAATCGCGTGGAGACATGGATTCGATCTCGAGCACGATATTACGCCGAGAGGAAGCAACATGTCTTGGAAGGTCTCCTTGGTCGATTGATACCCCTGCTTGCGCATCATCCCGACTACAGCTCCGACGCCGACGACTTGGTGGACTTTGCAAACTATTTTCTCTTTTATCTAGGCGCAATCGCCACTGAGGAGAACATCTCGTTGATTTACAGATATGCAGAACGTGTCAAGCAGACGAGAGATGGCATCGACCCCGACGCAAGCGACAATCTGTATGTGCTTAGTGATTTGGCGTCAACCATCATTCGCAAATATCAGGAACGGAGGAACTGGGCTTTCCAGGCGTGGCCAGGTAAAGTCGGTCTTCCGACGGGCCTGTATACGGCGTTGCCGTCCAGCGAGGTTGCACAACAGATTGCGAAGAAGCTGTACATTCCCGAGGACATGGACGAGCGTATAGATGATGTGCTTCGCGCTCTGGATCGCAAAAAGGTAGGCAGCAACGAGTCCCAGGTTCCGGGGGCACATTACATGTTGCGAGACAAATAAAAATGCTGACGAGACGCCTTTGCAGAAGCGCAAGTCGGTCAACGAGTCGGGTGATCCGCCCGCCAAGCGAGCAAGGACCCAGATCAAGACGGTCATCCGGGAGAAGAAGCCCAAGGCAGCCAAGACTTCGTCCTCCAAGAAAAGCACCAAGCTCAAAAAGACGCCTAAACCAAAGAGGCAAAAGGAAAAAGATTCCTCGTTCATGACCACCTCGGAGCGCCGTCGCAGCGGACGTGCTCATAAAGTGTCAGACTACAAGGAACGGGAAGACGCGGATGACGAGGAAGAAATGCTCGAAGGTGTAGCGGAATGGGATTACTATAATTCCGATGCCGAGGAGAGTGGAAGCGATGACGACGGCTCAGGGCAGAGCGACGACGATGGGTCCAATGACGAAGAGGCAGAGGAGCAGGAGGAGGGGCGGGAGGAAGACGACGACGAGGAAGACGAAGAAGAAGAAGCCCCCGCCAAACGCAACGGCTCCAAGACGGCAGCATCAAAGGGCAAGGCATCTGTCAAAGCCAGTGTTTTGGCGAAGATTGACCGATCGAGCCGATCATCGAGAACACGCGGGAGACTGAGCAAAGATGATGAAATGGATGTTGACGAGTAAATGTCATGGTCCTGTCTACTTTTCGGAACTGCTTCTTCTTCTTCTTCATGTTCTCGACGCAAAAGATTGGACGAGAACGGACACGCAGTGGATGAAGGGAAGTTCTGTTCATACTATACCTGTTTTGGTTTCAAAAGAAAAATTACGCTTGTAACAGGGAAGCTATGTTGGTCTAACCTTTTTTTTTTTTTTTTCCGAAAGTCGCTCGTGGGGTTTGTTTGTACATTGTCAGGCTGGCTGGGTTGGGGTTCGATAAGCAACATGTCACTTGCTGTATGTACTCTCTAGTATTTATGACAGGATAGGGAAATGACAAATGACCGATGGAGGTCACTCTGAAGAGGCCGTATATTCAATCCACGTCTGCATGCTGCACAAGCCAACGTTGGACCCCTGGTTCTCTCAACCGCCATGTCCCGGAGGCGAGGGGGGCAACGGAAACGGAAACGGCAACGGCAACGGCAAAACACGTCTTTGGTCGATTCTAGTATGGAAAGTCATAATCGCTTACTATGTATTTTTGCTCCCATACCCCGCGTGTGCCTCAATCGCCAAATCTTGGACTTGTCTCGCTCTTCTAATGTGCCTAGCCGACCCCACCGAACCGCTTCTAATGAGGTGGTAACGTGTCGTGAGGGGGAGGGAAGAAGCAATGGAACAGAGAAGGAGAGATTCAAAACGAGGTAGACAAAAAAAAAAGAAGAATAATGGAAAACGCATCGTACGCCACCCAGCCGATTTGGACAAGAAACAAATCCCATTCCTTTTTCTGTGGAAAAAAATAAAAATAAAAATAAAAAAAACTCATGTGGAGTATATACAACGGTGTTCTTCTTGGAAAGGGGGAGGGAGGGTCCGGCCACAGCAAGGCACGTCTCTGACGGACCGGGTTGAAGCATGGAAAACAGGGACAGCGATACTATGATTCTCCATCATGACGCGAATGCGCCGTCCCTTTGAGACGCCAGTCGTGCCTTCACCTTTTCCGTGTGGCCTGAAAACTTCAAGTGGGCCTCGAACTTGCCGGCGGTCATTTCTGGGCCAGGCGTGTACAGCTTGTTCATGCAGTCGAGACATCGGATGCGCGGGAGCCAGGCGTACTTGACGCCTTCGTGGGGGGTGTTTGGCTGCTGGATTGGCAGTTCGGAGACGGGATCCAAGTAGCTGTACTTCATGATGGCCTCGAACCTGTCGCCGTTGGGATACTGCATCTCTAGTTCTTTGAGGGCGTTGACGAGCCACTCTGGTGGTGGGGGCTGGACATGACTCGGGGTTAGTGCTGGGGTCAGGAACAAACAAAGATGCGGACGAGGTATGAAGACTATGAAGACTAAGACTGCGTCATCTTACAGCTGGCGGGGTCGATTGGCCTGGGACTGGAGGAGGAGCAGGTAGACGGCCGAGTTGGCCAGCGGGCAGGGAGGAGCTCGCTGAGCTGCCGCCGCCTGGCACGGCCGCCGTTGCTGGCGGTTGAGGAGTCGAGGTCGAGGCTGATGCGGGCGCGAAGGGCGCGAAGGTCGCGAAGGGCGCGAAGGGCGTCTTTGGCTTCGGGGCAGTCGATGTGCTGGGTGCTCGTGCATGAGCCGCCACTGGTGTCTGGGGCTGCGAGGGGGCTTTCAGATCGCGATAGTCGCCCCTCATGACCCTCCTCAGCTTCTCCCTGCTCATCCTGAGAGTCACCCACAGGTGCAGGGGCTCTTCTGTCTCGTCTCTGCCACGTCGCGACGTTCGCGTCTCGTGATGATGCAATAAACTGGTCTCGGGCGTTTCCGAACGACCCAGGTTTGCCATTCTTTGCTGGGCTGCCGATGCTGCCCCTCGCATTCCCCTCGTGCGAGCGGTGCCAATGAGCTGTGAGGGAGCCGGTGAATCGGGCGAGGAATCGTCGCTGTCCTCTGATTCCGAGATTTCCCCATCGCGGTTGGGCCTCTTCCTGTTTGCGCCGGCCGTGCGCTTGAACAATCGGCTGTCTTGGACATCTTGGGCGGCACCGGGCAGGACCGAGGACACGATGAGGGCGCGGATAGTTCGCTGTCGTTCTCTGAGATCTGGAAGCTGCGGGCCACCCCTTCTGTTGATCGACCGCTTCTGGCGTCGTTGCTCGCGAGAGAATACCAGCTCGTTTCGCTCCAGATCAGCCTCGCTGAGCTCGTACATGTATGGCGCGTACTCCTTGGCCTGCTGCTGCGGTCGAAAGACGGCGGGCAGCGGCGTTTGTAAAAAGGCTGACACGAGGTCTGGATCTTCGATGGGCCGGCCGTCAAAGGGGTGGCCTATGATGTACAAGCTCTTGGTGAATAGCTGCGTCTGTTCCCGAATGCAATGGGCGATGGCCGTGGTGAATTCACCCGACAGCGAGAGGTCGCGAGCCATGTTGCTGGCAAACTCCTCGGGCGAATTGTTCGGGTTGTTGATCTCCCATTCGAACTGGTCCACCAAGGTGTGCTGGCCGATGGTGATGTTCAACTTGATGAGCACGCGCATCTCGTCGTTTTTGTAGGCCGAATAAGGTAGCTCGGGGTCCAGCGCGTCTTCCTCGGAGAAGGCAAAGGGGTAGAAATCGTTGAGCTGTTCGCGCATTTGCTGGACAATTTGGTCAAATATCGGCTGAGCATTGGGTTGTTTGAGTCCCATATCCTCGACGACCTGGGCAGCAAATAGTTCGACCGCCAGCAGGCGCTCATGTAGGTTCCAGGTGAAGGTGTCTCGCAGCTTCACCTTGTCCCATTCCACTTCCAGCCGAAGCGGCACCAGTTCTTCGTGCTGCTCGGCCTGCTTCAACATGTCCTTGCGGGCAAACTTGAGGGCCGGTGTTGTCCGTCGGCCTGGTCGAGGCTTCTGTGAAGGATAGATGATGCGGGACGTTGGCTGCTGGTTTTCGGTGTGGCCGTTGCCGAAGCCGTTGTATCCTTCGCCATAGAGTCGACTGGGGGGGAACCATGGCTTGTAGTCGCTTCGAACCATGCGGTACTCGTGGATCTTATCACGCATCTCCTGCGACGACTTGCGCGTCTGGTTGAGCTGTTCCCCCAGAGCGGCGGCGGCAATGGAGTCGCGCGTGGTATAACGCTCCACCATGAGCTTGTTGAACGATTCCTTGGTGCGTACGGGGACTTTCGCGTCCGCGGGGGCAAAGCCTTGCGCGGCATCGTTCTCGTCGACTGCTGAGGCAGAGGTAGTTGATGTCGCGGTAGGTGTCGCGCCCGTCGCAGGCGCCGACGTGGCTGACTGGGTCGCCATGGTCGCGGTTGCTGGCGCGCTCAACGGTTATCGCCGCCACGTCGCGGCAGCGTAGATGAGTTCAATCAGGCGCGCAGCGGCCGCGGTGAGTACCGGGCTGCAAGAAGTCGTCGTGCGAGATGATGCGGGGATGGGGATGGGGATGGTTGGCGAGGCCGCTCGGCTTGGATGCTCAAAATGGCTTTGGGGAGAGGGTTTGGGTTTCATTTCGTGCCTGGGGACTGGAAACGGCAGCCTCCTCATTCGCAGCCGGGGCGGAAGGCTGGCCGGAAAAGTAGAGGGAGGTACCTGCCCCCGTACGCCAATGTCTCTACAAATGCCAGGTACCGAGCCCCGGGTCGCGTCAGACCCCCTCTGAAGCCGGTGTGATGCGCGAATAGGAATGCGTCCTCGCCAAAACCTCGTCTCCACTTCAAAGATGGGAAAATTATCATATCAATCAGGGCATTGCGAATGTATAGGTCTGGTTACTCTCAGCTTAAACGTCAACCAGGTTTTTCAAAGAATCGCCTGCTACTCTAGTCAACTCCGTCGCTGATTGACAACCCTAGGGACAAGTCTGCGCGTGGTCTTCATTTCAACCCCAGCTTGACATATTAAGATGTGGTCAACACACGGAGCAACACAGCAGCAATTGAACGCCCAAAAGTAACAGGGACCAGAGAATACACCACAATCCAATCGAAAGCTTTGTGCATAATACCACTCAACTTTACAACGTCAGAGTCAAGAGGGTTGCGCGTCAGAATGATCATAATGAGCAGACATAAAAATCGAACCAAACTGTGCAGGGTAGGCTGCATCGGGAGAAGAGGAATGGACGCGAGTTATTGAGATGGAGACTGAGCTCAATACAAACATTCCGCGCGCCCATTTGGTCGAGTAGCTGACTATCATTGAATCTGAGACTATTCAGAGCGCAGCAAATTGGTCATTTCGGGTTGGACTCAAAAAGCATTTACTATTACCATCCATCTGTGAGAGATGAGTGTGAATGGAGCAAACAAGCAACAGAACCGGCCAGGCCCTGGCTTGCCCCTCTTTCTCTAACACCAGCCCAGACCAGACGTGGGTGCGCAAAACTCAGCTGCGCGGCCGGTTTCCCACAAAGACAGCTCCTTCCCCCATCTCCTTCCACTCCCCCAAACACTACCTGCTTCCCGTGCCTTTGATCATAGTCCGTTTCTGAAGCCCAATCTGCTCATCATGTCGGACGACAAGGACAAGGACGCCGTCGGTATGTATCTGTCCATTGACGAGAAAAGCACAATCCTGGAGTCAAGGTCCTTTCGCCATAGCTCTCATCTTCCTAGTCCCCTCCCTCTTGCCATCCAGCCTCGAGGAGTCAGCAGGACCTGCCCCTCTTTCCCACGCACACAAACCAGTTACCCCGCCATGGCCTGCGATTTGCACGACTTGAGCCCAGGTCAACAGGCAGGCATACACCCAGCCGTCAAGACGTCAAGACGTCATCTGCCAACACCTCATTCACTACAAGCTGCTAACACGGTGGTCTAGATTACTCCCTCAATAACCCCGATACCTTGACCAAGTACAAGACCGCCGGTCAAATTTCCGAAAAGGTTCTCGCCGAGGTCGCCAAGCTCTGCGTTCCCGGCGCAAAGATTGTCGAGGTATGCCAGAAGGGTGACAAGATTCTGGAGGAGGAAGTGGCCAAGGTTTACCGAGGAAAGAAGGTTACCAAGGGTTCGTTTCCATCACACAATCCCTGAACTGCGAATCTGCGCATGTGGTTGCTGATATAGAACCTTGACAGGTTTCTCCCACCCCACCACAATTTCGCCTGCTTCATATGTCACCCCTTACACCCCCTTGACCTCGGACGAATCTGAGGCTGCTCTGGAAATCCAGCCTGACGAGCCCATCAAGATCCAACTTGGTGCCCAGATCGATGGTTTCGGTGCTATTGTTTGTGACACTGTCCTGGCTCGTGCAGATGACAAGAAGGATGAGACCATTACCGGTCGCTCTGCTGATTTGCTGTTGGCCAACTACTACGCCAACGAACTGCTTCTGCGATTGATGGTCCCTCCTGGTTTGCTAGCTCAAGGAACTGATGAGGAAAAGGCAAAGGCTGCTTCGCAAAAGGCGCCCTCTCAGGCCAAGATGACCTCTCTGTTGCAGAAGGTCTGCGAGAGCTACGAGTGCAACCTCGTTGAGAGCACTACCTCATGGCTCTTCGACCGCAATGAGATCGAGAGCACCAAGAAGATTGTTCTGGCCCCCCAGGAGGGCGGAAAAGGTGATGGTGTTCCCGCCATCTCCGAGGTCTGGGGTGTCGAGATGGGTGTGTCTCTGGGCTCTGGAAAGTGCAAGAACTTGGACGGACGTGCCACTCTGCACCGTCGTACCGCCCAGACCTATGGTCTGAAGCGCCCTACTTCCCGCAAGATCCTGTCCGAGGTCCAGAAGAAGTTTGGCACGTTCCCCTTCAGCCTGAGACAGCTCGAGGACGAGCGTGACGCCAAGTCTGGCGTTGTTGAATGTGTTCGTGGCAATGTTTTCCGCCAGTATGAACTTGCTGGCGATAAGGATAACTCCCCTGTTGCCCGTCTGCTGACTACCATTGGTAAGTCACCGAATCCATCGCGATTGAATGGAGAAACATGACAGAGGAATTGACCAGTTTTTCGATAGCTATCACAAAGAACGGCATTACCAAGCTGGCTGGCGCCCCTGCCCTTGACCTGAGCAAGGTCGAGACTGACAAGAAGATCACCGACGAGGAAATCCTCAAGCTCCTGGAGCAACCCCTTTCTAGAAACACCGGCAAGAAGAGCAAGAGCAAAAAGAAGAAGAAGCCCGCAAAAAAGGCAGCTGCCGCTGAGGACTCTGACGATGATTCCGACGATTCCGACGAATAAGCATGGCGTGCGAGAGGGCAGTGTTCATGTCCAGAGGCCCCTGAGCGCTCGAATCTGTGATTACCCAAGCAAGATGTAGAAGGAGAACAAAGCAACTGGCGATGGAGAAGCACTTGCGCTATGGCCTGAGTGAATGGCGTGCGTGGTAAAATGGCATACTCACCCGCACCCGCAGTTATTGCAGCATGATGTTTGGCTCAAATGTTTCTGTGATGCTTTGCCATTGCATCGGAGGTATCGCGTGCGTGTTTTCTACACGACTATTGATTGGTATAACCGCGGCAGCGCAATATCTAGACAGTGAATCGCAGTCTCAGACTCCGCACATGGCATGATTAGCGAAGCAACGACTCCAAAGAGCCGAGTGATAAAGTGCTTAGGGTTTACAGTGACCACCGTGCAAGCGATGAACGAATGAATGACAAAGTGACAGTGAAGCCGGCTTGCTCCGTGGTCTCAAGACAGGGGGCTGGGAAGGTTGAAGAGCCATTATTGTGTCTAGTTGGGTGGTAATAGGGGAAGGGGGGTGTGCAATGTGCATGCCTTATTACATATTATTCGTGTCCATAATACTCCGTGCTCTGTACAAGAAAAGGCAAAACATCTGGCTTGGGGACGTCGCTGGCGGAGGGATCCCATCTATTACACCCTGACCGGGGGCCAAGGCGAAACCCTGAAAACAACTGAGGGAAGCATGGAACCAGACGCTGTGCCATCCACTATATATTCCACTTGATTGAGTGCCCGCGTTGCCCGTGTGCCAGTGTCGGCTGGGCTTCTGGGCACCTGCACTCGGCCACACAAGCAACCAGACCAGACCCCCCTCGGCCCGGTTCCAGGCCCACGACAACTTGCAGGAACTTGCTCCTCAACCCGTCTTGCGCCACCTCACCCTTTAATACCCGCGTCAAACGCACCAAAAAAAGCGCGACTCGGTAGCTGGATTCTATGCTGCAGCTCGAGAAACAAGTGAGGATTCCAAAAAAAAAATCATCATCCATGACGGCGTGTTTGGCTCCCCTTTTCGCTAACACCATGTTCGCTAGGCTTAGGCAGGTGCGTTGAGAGTCCTGCCCCCGAGACCAAGCAAAAGGGGTCGCGCGTCCCGAAGCTCCAAAACTATGAAGTAGAGGAGCCTAGCCTGAAAGCAATCAGAAAAAGGCAAGGGGAAACAATGATATCGTCAAATACACGGGCCTCACGGTCGGCCTCGCGGTTCTCGAGTCCTGCGCAACAGGCAACCGGGAAGGACGCGACTAGGCCGCTGGAGGTTTCCAAGAACTCTGCCAGCGAGGGTTCGCGGTCGTTCATGCAGAGATGGCTGGAGCCCTCGGTGCAAAGCAAGCCTAGCTTTGAGGAGGCAGGATTGATGCGCTTTGGGGTATTGGGGAACATGGCACCATTGGGAGCTTTGCCAAAGGCGAAGAAGGCTACGGGTGACACAACACAGCCAGCACAGCCAGCACAGCCGCCAAGGAGGATCATACTCAGGACGTCTGGCACGAGCGCGGCAAAGGCTGCAGCTGAACAAGAGATTGTGGTCAAGGATGGCGGCAATGACGAAACGCCAGTCATGACCATGTCACCTCCTGCCTCTCCCTTGCTTGCTTCCGCACCGACAACTAAGCGGAAGTCACTCGCGGCGAAGATGAGGGATGAGGAAGCCGAAGACGATGAGTATGATCCAAAGGGTATGAATGGACGCAGGAGGTCTCGCCGAGTGTCCCTGCCCGTGAAAAAGATCACTACAGCAACGCCAACAGCAGCAGCAGCAGCAGCAGCAGCAGCAGCAGCAGCACCACCACCACCACCACCACCACCACCACCACCACCAGCACTGCCACCAACAACGCAGCTCCCATCGACTCATAAACGCAGGAGGAGCTCTACAAGTATCACACTAAAGCCGACGACGCCCAAGCGTCAGGCTCGATATGAATCGGATCATCAAGGGTTAACGGACAGGATTGTTGCGGCGGCGGTGGATGAAGCACTGAAGCATCATCGGTACCCGACCGCTTGGGCCCTCAGAACCCTCTACGATGAGAAGAGCAGTGATGCGGAATTCGTTGCCATGATTGAGGACGTTTTCAGCCAGACGGCTGACGAGGAGACGCTGGAAGAATTCTTCAGGCAGATGGAAGAGAGAAAGCGCGAAGGGAAGAAAGACAACCGTGGTTGCCATCACTTCGTGCCTCCCACCACCAACAGCAGATTCACACCTCACAAAGCGATAGCGGCGCCATATGCAGATTTGATTCATGAGCCCGAGGAGTTGCCTCGGGAAACCGCGGTGAAGCGAGCTGCTAAGAAGGCCAAAACCTCTCACGGGAATGCTACCAAGCCCACGGTCACCACTGCGGCCACGGCACCAGCGACGACGCCGCGCAGGAAAGGGGCTGATGGTGATGCTGGGCATGCTACGGGGAAAATCAAGGTGAAGACGCCAGGCTCGAGAAAACGGGCGCGGCGAGACTCTGGATCAAGCGACTCGTCCCTCTCCACGGCTCTGAGTCTGTCATCCCCAGAGCTGAGGGCGAGCAGTCTCAACAGCCCGACAGCATGTCGGAGGGCAGGAGCGGGAGCAGGAGTGGCAGCAGCAGCAGCAGCAGCAGCAGCAGCAGCAGGAGGAGGAGGAGGAGGAGGAGGAGGAGGAGGAGGAAAAGGAGGAAAAGGTGGTGGTGCAGCACTAGGGGGGCCACGACGAGCCACTGCGGCCGCTGCGACAAGCGCTGCACCGCTCCATTCCTCCTCCAACAAGTCCGCCAAGTCCACTGGAGTCAAGTCCCAGACTACGCCAGAGGCCCAACCAATCAAGACCCGCGGCAAATCAGTCGCCTCCAGCAAACAGGCCGTGTCCAACTCATCCCGATCAAACTCTCCCACCCTTCAGCACACAAGTCGCTCTCGCACCTTCAAACCCTCGTCTGCTTCGCCTTTGCCTGATGATGCCAGCATGCCTGGCCGGGTCTCCGCTGCAGAGCTCTTCCCCAACCTTGGCACCAAGAGCGCAGAGCAGTCACTTTTGTTGTCCGCCAACGGAGACGGTCACGCCGCCGTTCAGGTTCAGGCTCATATGCCCGAGGAGGATGAGGATTCATTTTGGGACCGGCGACGGGATGCGCGCAAGGTCACGAATGGCGTCGGCGCGCAGGAAAGCTCCGTCCGAGACCCTGATGCCGAGCGCGAGACCACGCCTGTGAGGAAGACGAGAAGGACGCGCCAGTCTCTCGCGGCCAGCGTCGCCACGCGCGCTACTCGGTCCGCGAGCAAGCGTCCCAATGATGAAGCAAACAGGAACGACTCGCCGATAGCTTTGTCCTTGACTGGAGATGGCAACTCATCCATTGGATCCCGGGCAGCCACTCCCACGTCTTTGCGGCCTGTGAAGAAGCAGAAGACGGGTTTGCGCGTCAAGTCATCGTGAGTCTTTTGTGTACTCCCTAGCCCCCCCTTTTCCCTTGATGCGCTCATTTCACAAAGCTGGAGCATGATGAAGTTGAGGACGCCTACAAACTCCTGATCAGGAAGATGGCCCCAAGAGGGATGAAGTTGCGGCGAGGATGCGTTGTATTGCACGCCTGGATTTAGTCGCCGAGTGGCAGAACAGGTCCAGTCCCTCGCTCATCTCGCCCCCGACTACCTCTTTGCCAAATTCTCCTCCTTGCAAGGCTGACTGACTCACTTCTCCCCTCTAGGCCTGTCAAGAAGAAGGGCGGCACGGCAGCGGGCGTGCCGCGGCCAGTGAATGAGGCAAATTCTTCGGCCTCCAACGGCAACACTGCCAAGGATCCGGTAAGTCCGCGCTGTTGATGCATTTCGCGTTGAGGGGGCGGCAGGCAAGGCAAAAACATGGACATGGCATATGCGTGGGCAGAGTGTGAATGAAGCGCGCGCGCGATGCAGCGCTCGGCTGGGCGAGCTGGTCTACGGAGTAGACACGCACCTTGTTTTTGGGGGTCGCACCGCCGACCAGCATCATTTTTTTTTACCACGGCTCGCACGCACCTGAGCAATTTAATTTGCCAGTGGCTGCGGACGGTGCAGACGCTGCATGTGTGCAATGCGGTTTCGTCATGTGTCCGTCCGAGTGGACTGGTGGAAACACAAGAAATGATGATTCCCTTCCCTCGGACCAACGTCGGACCACGTCGGACCACGACCAGCAAGAGCAAGGCATTCCCGGCTAACCCATTCTTTTCACAGGCGGCGGAAAACGACGAGAACTGCTCTGCATGTGGAAACACGGGCGACGTCGTTTGTTGCGATGGCTGCCCGCGGTCGTTCCACTTTGAGTGTGTCGACATGGTGCAGTCGGATCATCTCCCTGACGAGTGGTACTGCAACGAGTGTCTCATCCGACGATATCCCTCACGCGTGCCAGTCCACAAGGGAATCTTTGGAGGTGCTCTCAACAATCTGGAGAAGAGCATTCCCCGTGCATTCAGCTTGCCCAAGCGTGTGCAGAACCGCTTCGAGGGCGTCAGGGCCGGTGTCGACGGTGATTACGAAGAGATTATCAGCAACAAGACGGCAAAGTGAGTCGCCCCCCCCCTTTGCTCCCCTCGCACTGTGTGTGTGTGTGTGTGTCTGTGTGTGTGACCAGGCTGGCCGACCCGTGGCTGACCCGTGGCTGACCCGTGGCTCGATCCTCCCCCCCAAAAATAGGAAGAGGAATGGCTACGATGAGTTGCCCGACTTCTTCAAGCAGCGAGAAGATGGTCAAGCGGTCTTGTGCCATGGGTGTCAGAAATCGGCATCAGAGACGCGGGCCATCATCCCCTGCAGCGTCTGTTCGTATCACTGGCACATTGATTGTCTAGATCCGCCGCTGGCCGTGCCGCCTGTTCTCAAGACTTGGCGGTGCCCATCACACGTTGATGACGTCCTGATTGAGGTGCCGGGTCTCGCTCCCGCCCATCGCTTCCGCAAGCTCAAGGCTGGACAGACCTTGTCACCTGCCCTGAGTCGTGGCTTGAAGAACAACGGCCACATTGAGATTGACTGGGATGGTGAGCCTGAAGAACCCGAGCGGTCCGGCTGGACCGATGTCCGCTCCTTTGGACGAATCTACAAGCTCCCCGCGAGGGGAGTAGTTCTCGACTTCATCGAGCAGTAAGTGCATCTTTTCTTTCTCTCTTCCCGCCCGTGGGCGACCTTGTTCTTGTCCTTTCCTTTCCTTGCTTCCTTCTGATTGTACGACGCGACAGATTGCGAAACAAAGGAGCTGGGTACGGACCTCGACGCTTCGAATCCAAAGTGATTCCTTACCCGTCGCCCCCGTGCCAGCCTGAGTCGGCGGGCCCTCTGCACGGCTCTGCTCTCGAGCGCAAGGTAGAGGAGCTGCAAGTCTCCCTCAACCTGATTGGTCTGCGCCAGAAGCGCTCAGATGGCATTGAGCAACTGACGTCTGCCCTTCTCGCTGCCGCTGACCAGAGTGTCCTGTCACTCATGGCCAAGAGCAGCGCCGACAATATTGCCTTGAACCAGCTCACGGACACTGATCGACTCGGACTTCGCGCCATGCTCACCCAGATGGAAGCCATGAGCACACGCATCAGACAAGTCCTAGGAGAGGAGGAAACGGTAGCCCCGCGTACGCCGGCACCGAAGCCCATCAAGGCGGAAATGAGCTCGCCCGTCACAGAATCAAATGCCATCAGCCATCTCCATCATGTCAAAATGGACACACCACCGCTCGTCACGGAACCGACGCCTCCGTCGACTGTCGATCATGCCGAGGGTCCCATGGATCTTGACTAGGAGCGCCTCTCTGCTGTTGAGGAACTGCCCCATCTCTCTTCACGTCATCAATCACCGCCAATGACTATAATAAAGAAAGCGAGAAGTTGTCAATTGTCTCAGGACCGGCCTCTCAAGACACACAAACCCACTGCCTACATACGCATGTCTCTCCTAATCCCACCACATTGCATCCATGCCGTCTTTCTACACACACTACTTACCATCCCCTGTCACTCCACAAGTAGTTGAGCATACCTTTTTTTTTTTCCCTTTTTTTGTACTCTTTGTACTAGATGACTTCGAGATTATTCAGATCAGCATCAGAACGAGTCTTGGCAGGCGAGGCTCGTTCAAAACCATGTATCATGTACCACTTGCCATGCTCGGTTCGGTTTACGGGGGTTGTCGTTTCCATATGGTCACGAATATAAGGGACAACAAGAAAAGGACAGCATGTTCCTTCACCTTTTTCCCCTTCTTTCTTCGTTTTTGGTTGTGGGGTTTGTGTTTGGGGCCAAAAAAACAAAAAAAAACAAAATCAAGCGGATTAGAGTGGATGCTAAGGATCAATCCATAGGTGCATGTTAGCGAATAATGAAGATTTATTTCTAGTCAAAATGTCCCTCCTCCCCTTTTACAACTGTTCCAACGTGAGCTTGTTGATTGCGCATTCGTTCCCTTGTTTGGCATCAATGGCCATGTTTCACGTTTCACAAGAAGTCGTGCACGGCATGAACAGAAAATGCCACGGCAGCAAGTCGTGCATGAATATGGTTTGCGGAAGCTGATGGTGACAAAGTTCAACCTAATCATCTGCCTGCCACACCAGTAACCTGACCATGTCTCTCATTCGTCCCATTCGTCCAGCTCAAGAGGCATTGGGGGAATGAAAAATAAAAAATCGGTAGCAAACACGGCCTTGTTTGACCCCCCTTCAAAAGACATTCATTGCTCGGCGTAGTCGTCATCCTCCTCCTCCAGTGACAGCTTCATGGGATACAAAGGAATAAGTGCGATATGCCTAGGCAGCACGGACAAAATCAGTATTGCACCCTTGAACAATCTTCTTGGACATGAAAAATGAAGAGCAGAGAAAAGTTGCATTGACGCGAGTATTTTTGATTTCTAGAAAAGTAGTAAAAAAAGAATAGACACAAATGCGCGTGACGTCTCATCATGGATGGATAACTGTTTTTTTTTTTTGGTGTTCAGGCTTCAGGCATAAAAGGACATGTAATAAAAAAAGAGAAAAAAAAAAGAGTACAAGACACAAGCGATCCTGCAAGACTTCTAGGTGTAGGTGCAAAGGTGAATGCGAGAGAACCGGCCTGACACATTCAGATGCTCCAAATCGACAGGAGGCAGGAAGAACCTTGTGCAATAGGCCGCCGAGGTCGCAAGAAAAAAAAACAAAAAAACACAAGATGCAGTCATCATTCCAATGTCCATCCAGACAAGATAAAGGCTTAGTGAACCGCATCATCCGATGGTCCCATGCCCGGCACATAATCTACCAAATTTGCCATCCCCAGCCTGTTTTCTGGACAATTCAGGTGTTGTGGGGTAATGCCACCAAAGAAAATCAATACACGGCGAATGCTGTGTGCTTCACTACCGCCGATCCCTTACTTTCCATTTTTAAAACCTTGAAATCCTTAGCTCATCTCTGTGAATAGAATAGATTAGTCTCTGCTAGAAGTTGGGAAAGATGATGAGGATGGATGGACCAAACGTACGCGGCCACCACGTCGACTGTTGACAGGCTCTTGCTGCATGTATCCCATGCCCTGCATGCCGGCCATGTTCCCATAACCATATCCCACCCCAAAACCGGGAGGCGCATATGTTGGTTGCCCTGCGGGCATCTGAGGAGGCATATGTGATGCCGCCGGCTGGATAGGGCTTCCATTTGCCATGTTGGGCTGGCGGTACTGATCGACTCCTGGAGCAGGTGTGCCGTAGGTTCCATATGGGGCTTGCATGGGAGGGAAGTTGTATATATGTGGCGCACCCCTGTTCATCATGCCTTGCTGGTATTGAAGTTGAGACAGGTTCACCGGTGGTGCCATGCCGCTCGCTGGGTTGTTGTACATCATGCCCTGTGCGTATTGCTGGAACGCTGGGACGTTGACATCAGCATTATCGCTTCTTTGGCTGCCGTACACTGCTTCGAAGCCGCCTGCATCAAAGCCGCCTGCATCAAAGCCGACTGCATTTGGCTGCGCATTCATCTGACCGTAGAAAGACTTATTGTTCTGGTTGCTGTTGTTGCTAGCCTGGCCACCCTGCACATGCTGACCGTTCATGACGCCACTGTTTGCTTGCCGGGATGTTGGCCGCTGCCGGCTTTCAGGGTTGTTGCCGGTTTCTCGGCCAGGGGCGCCTCGCGTGGACAGTCCGACCTCATCCATCAATCGCTTGTAGCCCTGGTTTGGTTGAACCTTCATCCTGACCAGGACGTTCTTGACATTTTCAACGACTTGGGCTCGGAGCTGCTCATCATAGAAAGGCGTCGTCACGACCTTGAAGATGAGCGTGGCGCCACATCCAGAATCTCGCAGAATTGCTTCCAGTACCTGATCGTTGGGAGAGAAGAAAAGAGCTTTGAACAGAATCTCTCTTGCATCAGATTCAACCTTTTGATTCACGACTTTGAGGACGGTGAGGTAGGCCACCTTGTGCGTGCATAGATGGACGAGATAAGGAACTAGGCGTGGGGAGAGAACGGTGCGCCGCTTGGGGAACGTGCAGGTGTCCATGAACCAGGTCAAAAGCAAAGCGCCATTGGCATTGGTGGCCAGCTGAACGCTGTGCAAGGCAATGGCCGCTGCCAGCATCTTCTGTTGTTGCTGGGTAGAATGATGGCTTTCCAAACATGCCCTCATGGCTCTGGCGCCGAACCGGCCCTGGGCGATCTCCCACAAGCGGCTTAGCATGGCCTCGAAAATGAAGTCATTGAACGGTGCCCCGAACTTCAAGCATCCCTGCAGCACGTAGTTGCCATACTGGTCGAGAAACAGCGGCACGGCATATGGCCGAATGTGCTCGACAAGCAGGTTCATCTGCTGGGGGGTCTTGCAGACATCGATGATCTTTTGCGCAGCCCACGTGCCGTTTTTGTGAATGCCAATTTCGGCCATATGGGGTGCAATTTCAGCCAGCATGGCATCGCGGACCAGCTCAGAGCAGTGCTCAAACAGCTTCTGCACAACGGTATTGCCGAGGTAGTCTGATGCCAGTTCGGCAATTTCAGGGAGCATATCCATAGCGATGCTCTCAATCTCCTGTTGGGACAGCAACTGGTTATCAATTCGCTTGCGAATATCTCTCAGCTTTGGAGCGTCATGGACTCTGGTATGAGCGGGTTCACGAATGGCCGGAATCTCTTCCACGTAGCTGATGAACTGAACAGCGGACTGAACACTCTGAGATATGATGGCCTTGTCCTCACCCGTTGCCCCAAATTGCTCAACAATGTCCAGGATGTCTTCCGGCATATCTGCCAGAGGCGGAACTGTCGGCGTGGATGTACCCAAAGAAGTTGCGGCGACACCATCAGCACAGACCGTCAAGCCACTGCCAGAGACGCCGTCTTGGCCTTTGGCGAAGGGATCGGGGCTGGGCGAGGGATAGACTCCGTCGTGACCTGGAGTGTTGGTTGCAGAGGGGGGTTTCGCAAAGTTGATACGAATAGGACCAGCGCCGGGGAAGATCTCCTTGCCGTTCATGGAAGCCTTGGCTGCAACAGAACTCTCCACTCTCTCAAAGTTGACGAAGCCACAATTCTTATGTGTGAGCACCCGAGCAGATATGATAGGACCGTGAGACTTGAACATCTCGACGAGCGTAGACGTGGTCGTTGATGTTGGGATGCCGCCAAGCCAAAGGGCACTGGTGGGACCTTCGAGTCCTTGCTCGTCTGAGCCAAGAAGGCCAGCATTGTGACTGTTGGACCGGCCAAGATTCATGCCGCTCATTGCTTGCGGCAACTCAATGAACTCTTTCTCATCCTGTATCCGGATTTCAGTGGGGGCAATCGGAGGAATGCCAGCGTTCAGGGTTCGCATCGATTCGAGAACGCCTGCCGTAGTGCGGGCACGGGGGCGGGTGTTGTTGATGAAAGCCTGAACAGCCAGATTATGATTGTGAATGGCCGCGTTCGTCGCCGCCAGCTGATCTTTTAGCGCATCATACTGACTCTCGATAGGCACGTTACCCGCAGGAGGGTCGTATTCGTCCTCGTATCTATCTTTGTTGTTGACTGAATATGAGCGGAAACGGCTTGCCTGGTTACTGTAATCATAGTAAGGTGTTGCCAGCTGGGCTCGAGAGGGCTGAGGAGTGGTTTCGACCAATCCAAGATAGTCCAAGGTGCGCATGTGGACATCCGAATCTCCAGCACCCTCCTTGGAAAACTGAGATTGTGAAGGGGAACTTGTGCCGTTGGAGCCGACGCTCGCAATGCTGGCTAATGTTGAGCCACGTTCACGGCCGACGTTCGCCATATTCCAGCTGCTGAAAACGGAGGGGCCAAAGGGCGAGCTTGAACCTGATATGATGTTGAAGGGGCTACGCTGTGGCATAGACCCCGCACGAAGACGCGATAAAAGGGCAGAACCACCAGGCGCGTTGTCACTTGAGTCGAGATTCGGCGACGGCGGTTTACCGAAGGAACTCTGCGACGGAGTGGCGCGGGCGGATTTGGCGGCAAGATTGTGGACGTTGACAAGACTATTGATGGGTCCTCCAGGCAATCTGGATGGAACTGTACCAGCACGAGCTCTCCGAGTCTGAGGGATGCTCTCTGGCAGTGAATGTTGACCAAAGTCAGGGAAACCGTCGGTTGGCGATTCCGGAATATTCTCTCGAAGCGGAGTTGAGTTTCCACTTGTGGGAGGGCCTCCCCAAGGATTCAGAGGTATGCCAGGTATACCCTCTTGGGCTTGAATCTCGCGAGCTCTGCTTGGTGAAATGCAAATATTAGCGAAAAGAGGTTAGAGAAAGAGGGAGAAAGAGGGAGGAACAACCAAGTTTTCAAGAATTTATATATAAGGTGCATGCTAGAAAGAAGGTTTCTGCGGGAGCAGCAGCCACAAACCTTTTGGAGAAGAGCCTACTGGACCCAGCCATTTCGTGCGATGGAGAGCCTGCCCCAGACCGCGTATTGCCCGCCATTATGCCACCTGGAAGGCCAAAGGGAGATCTATTACTGGAGATTGATGGGTCGACTGGCGAGTGACCGTTGCCCGGTGAGTGGGATCGACCAGCCTGAGATGAAAAAGGTTGGGACGGAAAGCCTGGTGCCATGTGATCTGATCTGGACATTGACATTATCAATTACCTGGCTGACCTCATGACACTGAGGTACAGTAATAAGTAAGAACTTTGGGCAAGGTGCGAATAATTATTGTTCTGTGTTTGTATTGTCTGACGCGCAATAAAACCGGATAATGAAAATAAAGCCAAGGCCGTTTGCTTGAAAAGCAATTTTCGTATCGGGGGTGTATCTTTCGAAAACAGTCGAGAGACTTGGAGGCCAGATATGCACCTAGCCCGGCGATCGACAATGCGAGTGACGGAGACCCAAAGGGAGCGGAAAGGCGCACAAGAATATAGAAAACACCAGGTGGTTCAGTAGCCAGGTATTACAAAGGATACTGTGACAACAAAACCAATCGAGCGAGACTGCCGAAATTTCGTTGTCGAGGGAGGGACCGAGACGACGAATGAATTGGTACGCAGGGACGCGCAAAAAGACAAGGCAAGTCAATCGGCCGTGCCTCTATCCAAGAGACAGTGATGTCTGGTGATAGATGTTGCAGCGTTGGCGGCGAAACACGGGAGCGTACACGCAAGTAGCTGCCGGGGCGAAACGGTCCGTTCGAAACGGTGGTCTCGGCGAAGGGGTGGAGGCTGCCGCAAGAAGAAGGAAGCGAGGCAGAAGTAAAGTGTAAAAGAATCAATCAATATACAGGCCTCATTGGGGTGAATGGGAGAAGAAGGGGAAGGGGAGGACGGCGGACCAGGAAGAGGAGAGAGCGGGAGAAGGAAAAAAAAAAGAGGCTGATGGTGATGATGATGGGGGGGATTTCGTGGGCCGGAGAGGAGGATAACGATGGGGGGGAAACGGATGATGGTACGAGCAAGCAGGAACTGGAGCAATTGACAAATTGATGTGATAGGCTGTTACTCGGTAATCCGTAGTCAACGGTGGCACTGTGGCACTGCCTGGCTGCGGGACTGCCTAGTAGGCCAGGTCCACTGGACTTGACTGGACTTGTTGGTACACGAAAAAGCGCAAGGAGCTACATTACAACCTGACGTTGCTGCCGATGGCATCGGACCAGACGTTCTGACGGCCCAGACCGCATTGCAGACTCCGGTCGGGCCATTCCATGCTCTCTACGGAGTCTATTACGGCGTCCATTACGGCGTCCATTACGGCGCCTCTTACAGAGTCTCTTACGGAGTGGTCTGTACAATCCAAGGTTCTGCTCTGCCTTGGAAAAGGATGCGGCATCGACGCGGGGAGCGCAGCCACTGGAGCAATCGTCAGGTCAAGTTCGGGTCTTGGTCACTCTCCGTGTATCGGTCAAATGGCAAAGTGCAAATTCCCAGGCTGAGATGTTTCCCCATGCCCTCCGGACTTCGGGGGGCTCCGCGCCTAGATTTAAAGAAAGAACCAGACACACCCATTCCAACCTCGCCGTCGATTGATCACACAGTAATCCGTAGCTCGTGTCAGTCCTGTGCTATTCTTGAATCGGCGCCACCCATGATCATACCCCAATACCCCCGATACCCGATGTAGGACAACAATAGCAGGCCAGCGATCCCCAAGGTCTGAAACAAAAGACTTCAATGCGGGCTCCGGGGGGTTTGTCCGGTGGCCATGAGCTTAATACCACGCGTCCTGTCGTCCATGACGGCCCCACGCGTTGCACTCGGCGCCAGAGCCACGATTCCGGACTTGTTTTTTTTTCTTTTTCCTTCATGCATGGATTCTCCATCTGTTCATCGGAAATCCACCACATCTGCTGCAGTGATCGAAAAGGAAAAGAACGGCAAATGAACAAAAAGCCGAGGCGGACCTGTGGGTAAAGGGTAATCAATCCGTCGTTTACACCTCTCACGTGACCGGCTGGCAAAGAATGAAGGAAAACTTGCCCTGGTGCGACAACAAGCCGAAATCCTCCTGACGTGGGTTTTTGGATCTGCAAGATGCGGAGCGATATTACAGGGCATATTACAAGGCGTCAGTCAGACAGATTAATCTCTCTTCGGCCCCGTCCTCTCCCCATATAGAATTGCCGCCAGAAATGGCGGATGTTTTGGGAGGGGCACAAGACTGGAGCAGGAGGGACGTCCGGCTCTCGTTGCTCCCTCCCTCACCACGCTCAACACATTTTGAAACCACCAACCACCAGCAGCATTCCGGCACGGCAGTTGATTGACTTCTCGCCGGCCCCTAATAAATCAGCAAGTCCATTGGCCACATCAACAAGCCACTAGTCCGCGTAAACTTCAAACTTGCATTGTACCTTGACCCTTGCAGACTGGCATTCTGCCTAGCGAATGCGGGAGCTGATAATCATTAGTAATTCGAGCTTTAGAACCAATGCTGGCAAGATGGCTTCCACATGTACGTTGATGTACGGATTACGCACGCAAACAAAGGGTCGTGGCAGAAGCAACATGCAGATGTACAAGGTACGGAGTACTTGAGTACTTGATTACTCCGAGTTATCCGTCGTGAAACGACTTCCCCTGACTCACAAGCCATCCACAGCCGGCGCCAGGATGACAAGTTGGGCAATATTTCAGGGGTTCAGAGCCCACGCACCATCGCACCATTTGCATCAAGAAGAGGCCGGCCAAAGACGCCCTGCGAACCCCGGGTCCACTCCACCAGAAGCAGGGAGAGAGCTCCAGGCTCCACCCTCGGTGCTGCATACCCGCATACCCGCATACCCGCATACCCGCATACCCGCATACCTGCTACCCCAACCATCCCCTCCTCCCATCCCGTTGCCATTCTGCCATCAAGTTCTTGGTCCTTCTCCTGAACTTTAAAATACTCTGACTAATGTGACATGATGAGCACCCATCATAGATTGAACGCCTCCCAGGCGCTAGATGGACGGCTGCACTAGTAGTAGGCGGCTCCCTGCTAGCCAAATCGGTCAAGATTTACGAGGCGAACCAAGCTTTGAAGCTCAGGACCGGACCATAAGGACATGTGCGTTCGCCAGGACCACCTGTCCTTTCGCCGAATCATCGAGCAGAGTGGTTTGTGAAGGTGCTTGATGTAGCGTCTATTGGAGTGTTAGATGGCCAGTGTCCTGAGCAGCCCGGGTTCCATGCAAGAAAAATTTGCTTTACTATACTATCCTTTGATGCTGCCACCGTATATATCCACGTGCCTTGTAAGCATCATATCCTCTACGGCGGGTTTGCTCTTCCTCTTCTCGACCCAAGACATCCTGAATCTAAAATGCATGACTGTGAGGCATTCGCCCTTCGAAAGGAGACCGAGCACCCAGCTCATCAAACGCTTGCTCAAGAAGAATAATTTGTTTCGTTTCCTAACCCCAAACGCCGATATTTGTCATGACGCAGAACGAGCGCCAAGGCAGCATCATTCTGTTTGCTCGCTGGACCCATGGCCCCCAAAAATATGCTGGATGCTCGTGCTCATGAAGAGAAACGGCATTGTCTAATGACTGCTCTCGCAGCTGAAATAAAGGGGTATCTATCTACTTGGCGTGCTTCTTGAACGCCAAAAGCTCGGCCAAGCTTCCGAGAGGGCAC
Source organism: Epichloe elymi (assembly GCA_023658475.1). NCBI lineage: Eukaryota > Fungi > Ascomycota > Sordariomycetes > Hypocreales > Clavicipitaceae > Epichloe > Epichloe elymi. The sequence goes on along the minus strand of CP098273.1, from coordinate 1,648,495 downwards.
CCGTGCTTCAAAAAGTCATGTGCCAGCAATTCTTCAGCTGAAGCACGGCTCTTCACGTCGACGCAGAGGCAGACGGATAGGAATGCCTTGAGTTCCTTGCTGAGCTTTTCGGGCTTCTTGAGCCGAGGGGTTCCGTTGGTGGCAATTAGATAGAGTGCTTTCAGGGGTTCTTCGTTGAGGTACGGTGGTTCGGACTCGATCATTTCGATGGACATGATGCCAAGTGACCAGACGTCGACCTTGGGACCGTACTCCTTCTGCTTGACAACTTCCGGAGCCATCCAGTACGGCGTTCCCACCATCGTGGCTCGTTTCGATTTCGACGCAGTAAGCTTGGCGCAGAAACCAAAGTCGGCTGGAACGTGTTAGTTTCGTGCACAGCCTGCAGGCATCAGTGGGATATACTCACTAATCTTGACATTTCCCCGTGCGTCGAGGAGCACATTGTCACTCTTGATGTCTCTGTGAATAATATCTTGAGAATGAAGGTGCTGCAATCCGCGGCAAGTCTAGTGAGAGAAGGGATAAAAAAAACTCTGGTTAGTCCATGTAATTTAGTGCCGAATAGAAGTAGCATCGAACAATTTACCTCGTTGCAAATAGTCGATATCTGCTCTTCAGAAATAGACGGATTGTTGTCAATGACATCGGTAAGTGCGCCACCCTCCATATATTCCATAACAACCCAAAGTTCCTGGTTGTTGTTTCTCAGAAAGGCATCGACAAAGTTGACAATGTTTCTGTGCTTGCTGTCCTTCATGACCATGATTTCGTTCACAATCAACTCCTTCCTTGGCTGGTGAGCAAGGTCCATTTGCTTGATGGCGACCTGCGCCCGCGCGCCTTGCTGTCGAAGAATCTCTCGCGCAATACCCTGGGCAGTCTCCTTAACCTTGGCAACGTAAACAGATCCAGAGGCACCTTGGCCGATCTTCTTCTGCTTGGAGTAGGACAGATTTGGGTCGTCTTTGGATACGGCCTGCTTGAGCTTTGCCATAACATCATTTTCCGACATTGTGGACATGCGCACATCCTGCTTGCGCTCTGATGGTGCTGGTTTTGCAGTGAGAGCAGCTTCAGCGGCCTTGACGCCGTCTGCTTGTTGTTGGGCTTGGCTAGGTTTGGGAGCCACATTCAGAGGTTTAACAGGTGCCGGAAGACGAGATGCAGCCTGTGCGGGTTGAGGCTGTCTCGGCTGCGGCGTCTGTGTCCCGTTTGGATTTCTCGGTGCCGAAGTCCCATCGTTTCGCGGCATTCGCGGTGCCTGGCTCGCAGGGTCACGGTAGGCGCTGGAGCTTGATTGAGATCCTGGGGGTGGGCGTGGTGAAGAATTCGACGACGGAGGAGCAGGCGCTGCCCTCTGAGCGCGCAAGCCATTAACTGGGCTGCCAGACGAGTTTGGCGCGGCCGGCGCAGCTCTCGAAGGATTGTAGCGATCACTAGATGGCGAGGATCCAGATTTACCACCATAGCCACCACCAATCTCTTGCTGAGCCAAGGGCAGCTTGTTCTTGGGTAGGGATGCATTGTAGGCCTCCATGTCTCTCCGTTCTCGCTCTTCTGCTTCACGCTTTCGTTGCGCGTCCATCTGCTTTCTTCGTTGTTCCTCTCTGAGAGCATCCTGTGATACGTAGTTGGCTGATGTATTCTGCATCTGCTGGCGCTGCTGCTGCTGCTGCTGCTGCTCTCCTGGCGTAGGCCGCCTTGACGTGCTGCTGCTCGATTGTGGCGGTGTGCCGCTGTGGTTGCGCTGAGTAGGGGTAGGAGGAGCTGGACGAGGAGGAGCGATCGAATTCCCAGCACCGAGCTGTTTGTACTGCATGCCTCCTGGGGGTGTTGGTGTCATGCTAGAATACTGATTTGGGTTCTCGGCTCTCTTGGCAAGATCAGTGTAGAAGTCGAGGACCTCAAACACAGCCTGAGGATTACGCTCATAGTCCTCTTTGGTGATTGCCGATGAATTGAGTAGCTTAGACCACTCGGGTGGCAAGCCCACAAACTCGCCAGTTTGGGGATCGAAACCGACGTGCACGGCATGGGAAAAGTTGGTCGGGTTGCTCACGCCTCCCATGCCTGGACAAGCACCATAAATGAAGTCGATCCATTCATATAGGTCATCGTCACTCTTGACCTTAATTTGGAGTGTCTTGGTTTGACCGTCGTCGTCTCCAGGGCTGTTTGAGGAACCGTCGGGCTTTCTCTTGACCTCGAAGATGGTGCCTGCGGATTCTACTCTGCCAACATTGACGACGTCCTTCAAGTATAGAGTGTACGATACCTTACCGCCTTCTGTTTTGTGAAAGTCCAGAGATTCCTTTCGAAGAATCAAATACTTTTGCTTCCAAGGCTGAATGAAGTTCTTGCTCTCCTTGACTGATGCCCAACCCTCTTTCTTGACAGCAACCCCTCCCATGCCGTCCATGTTGTTCGACTGTTGGCGGGCAATCGGTAGGGAAATTGTAGAGCCCGTGTAAGTGGAAGTAGCGGTACTTGGAATGGGGGAAATCGCCATATTGGCCATGTTTCCTGGTAAATTGGTGCTCGGCGTCAAGTTGAGTCGCGGTCTGTCGGAGGGAGGTTTGGGAGCCGGTCCAGGGTTCATGAACTGGCCGGCAGAGTAGACGCTGAGATCTTGTTAGTCCAAGGATTGCCAAGTATAGGTTTGTTTCAATAGCATTTGTGCCATGGATGGTCTTGAAGGGAAGCTCAGAGAGACGCAAGAGCCGGATCTAAGGCTCCAACTCCCCAAAGAAGAGCCGTAGCCCAACTAGGACAACGACGACGACGGTCTAGCTGATACTTGGCTACCCATTGAACCACAGCAGCCAGTCGTCGTAGAGCTGAGACCCCGAGTACGATGCTCGGGCAGACCAGATATCCGCATAGCGTGTCGCTCCGCAATGGGATCGCTCGCATAGTTCTAGGGAAGCCAAGGGGCAAGAAATGCATCAAACGTACCCATTTTGCGCCATCTTGGAGGCAATTAAAACGGACAACGTCGAGCTGAAAAATTCTGATGTCGCAGGTACTATTCGTTTCGAAAGCTGGAAGCCCTTGTGCCTGAGATCCTGTTGTATCGATGTCGAGACAAAAAATGGAGTTGCGGTGACCCAAGTACGCTGTAAGTCCCCAAGGCACGTTTATCTGCGCTAGGTACTCGGCGCAGAGATATCAAAAGATGATTGAAACAGAAACGAGGTTGGAAAGGAAACAATATGAGCTCGAGCGCCCTCGGTCTATCCAGGAATGACGGGTCTTGACGCTGTGATCCAGGCGAAAGCGAAAGAGGGGCGGTGGCGCAAGGACCTGGGGGGGGGGTTATAGTTATGTCTGGCAAAGGAGCAGCGGTCAAGTGCCCAGGAGAGTTGGAGAGGCAATATTCGAATGTCGGCCAAAACCGGGGCACTTTTTCACGAACAGCAAAGCAGGAAAAAAAACAGAAGATGCCAATGGTTGTTGGGACGCGAAACAGGACGGCTTCGAGGCGGTGCAAGGGCCGTCAAAGATGGAATAAGTTGCTTGAACCAAGAAAGGTGGGAGGAGGACGAGGAGGCGGCGGAGGAGGGAGGGGGTTTAGCAGCAAGAAGGGGTGGAGGGGGGGGGGCGGCGACAACGACGTGGGAAATGGAGATGGTCATTGAGCACTTGCGAGCACGGCCAACACATCCATCCACATCGAACACTAATTAGTAAAGGTCATTTGTTCTCCTGTTAGCTCGGAGCACACGACTCCGTATCGCGCGCGGGAGGGCTCTGTGCTTGTCCGACTAACACAGGTACAAAGCTCCCCAGGCGGCGACAAGACGTTGCACATTGATCTGTGAGATTCAGATGGCGGCGTTTCACAGCTCGTCAGTTTGGGTAGCCAACAGCGCAGAAGCGCAAAAGAGCCAGCGCCAGCCAGCGCCAGCCAGCCTGAAAAATCAGGCCTGAGCAGGTCAAACAGTCTGGCGTTAGGCCAAGGCACGACCCGCCGGCCCCGGCCCCGCCTCAAGAGGTTTCCTCAAGAGGGAAACACTTTGCGATTGCCTACTAGGACAAATCACAATCGATCTCTTTCACGATGATGCTTAGGACGGATCTCTCCGCCGCTTCGGCACTGCCTTGTATTGATGGTGCGAAATCTTCTCAATGAAGCTTTTTTTCCTCCGTCAAAGTCATCTTATGCAGGAAGCTCTTTGGAGAGCAAGCTCATGTCTTTTTGCAGTTGAACTTGTAAATTGGGGAACCAGTCAAGATGTTGCCCGGGCAAGTCACCCGTTGCAATCTTTGAGCCAAATAAACCACCACCATATATCATTTTCATCAGTGACAACCAAGCACGCCATTCTTCGCCGCTAGTGCAACTACACTTGCCCATCTCCCCTTTTCGTAGGACAGATGGACCGAGCATGAAACTTCGACTTGTAGAGAAACCTAAAAAGGACGGATACGTAAGAGAAGAAGAATCGCCAGAAATATGCTCAGGGAATTGCCCCACGCTGGTGAATCGGATGAACCGGACAGCGAAGACGACCGGGGGGCCACTTGATTTTCCTGTTGAGCATTACGCATGAGCATGACGCATAACAGCCTCACATCTCAGGACGGCCATGTGAGTAAAGCCCCATGTGCATCACGGCACTCATACTATTCAATATACAAATCTGCGCATGCTCTCACTCACCAATCCGGGGAGAATGTGCAGCATAATCTGTTCATATGTCATTCCACTATATTAGGTGTCCGCTCTTTTGCCACCTCCACCAGCAAGTATATCCCCCTCCATCCACGCCAAGTGCGACTCGTGTCAACGGGAAGCAATCTCGACTTCTTGGCCCTCAAACTTGGGCAACTCGGAAGCCACCTTCTCCCAGTTCTTTGAGCCACCCACAAGAGCCTTGATAGCATCAATGATCTTGGATTCCTCGGCACGGACTTGCGTCGTCGAATCACGGTCTCTCAAGGTGACGCTGCCATCCTGCAAGGTCTGGAAGTCGACAGTGATGCCCAGGGGCGTACCGAGCTCATCATTTCGACTGTATCGCTTACCGATACTCGCCGACGAGTCATCAATGCGGTTGGAGATGCCGATGCTGCGAAGCTGTTGCGAGAGCTTCTTGATGTGAGGCCGGAACTGGGCGTTGGATGAGAGAGGAACGATGAGAACCTTGGTGGGTGCCACTGTGGGGGGGAAGGAGAGGACCTGTTGGGTGTTAGTTATTCAAGTTGCGTTAGCAGGGTACAATAATCGCCGTCATCGGGCCATGGGATATTGTGAAATGAAAACTTACACCGCGAGCCTCGTCACCGCCGTCGCTGCCACGAGTCCAGAAGTTGTGCTCGATCAAGGAGTACAAGATGCGACCAATACCAAATGAAGGCTCAATGACATTGGGAGTGAATTCTCTCGTGTTCTCAACGCGCTTGCGGAACTCGACCTTGAGGGTGTCACTGCCTACCTCAACCTTGCCGTCACCAACGCCGGCAACCTCCAAGCTGATCTTGCCCGAGTCGCTCAGCTGCTTGGCCAGCTTCTCTCGCTCCTCCTGGGAGGTAGCCAGCAGGGCCGTCTCCACCGTCTTGGCATCCTTCTTGAACAAGGGACCGAACTTCTTCTTCTCAATATCGACTTGCCACTCCTCAATGACAAGGGGCTCTTCCAGGCGCTCACGGACAACAAGAGGAGCGCCAGTCTTCTTGGCATGAACAGACAGATCATATGCACTTCGGTCGGCACATCCGACACACTCGACCCAGCCAGAGCTGGTTAGCAGCTCGGCGTCCCAGCAGTCGCAAGCATAGTGGGCCATCTCGTTAGCCATGTGCTGGCGGAATCGCATCTTTGACAGGTCAACGCCAATCCTCTCCAGGAAAAGGTGGATTCTGGCGAGGAAGTAACCAAGAGTCTCGTTGTCAACAAGACCTTCCTTGACGGCCTGGCCAACAGTGAGCTTTCGGGTGTTAGTCTTGCCAGAGAGCTGGGTATCGCGATCCAACAGGACTAGCTCCACGTGTGCCACATCCTGGAAGCGTTCGTGCTTCTTGCCGCCCTGAGGGTCGACAAAGTGCTCAATCTCGGCCATCAGGAACTCTCGCACTCTGAGGAGACCAGCGCGAGGGGAAATTTCGTTTCTGTAGGATTTACCAATGGAGGCGGAGGCGAACGGCATGCCGCCCTGGTTGTACTCGAGAAGCTTGGCAAAGTTGAGGAACTGGCCCTGAGCAGTCTCTGGGCGCAGATAACCGGGAAGATTGCTGCTGGGACCAATCGAGGTCTGGAACATGAGGTTGAAGGCAACGGGATCCGAGGGCAAAACGCCGGTGGCCGGGTTCTTGAGGTCGTATTTCTTGATCAATTCGCCGAGTTGAGGGCCGTCGTAGTTGTCGATTCTGGCAAGAACCTCTTCGTATTCCTTGACCACTGCATCATCCAGCTTTACAGCCTCAGACTTGGCCTTCTTCTTCTTCTTTTTGGGGTCATCCTTTTCTACCACTTGTTGGCCACGGGCCTCTTTGTCACCATTTAGTCTTGCTTCGAGAATGGCCTCGACGAAGTGATCGGCTCGCAGAATTTCGCCGTTCTTGGGATCCTTGCACATCCAGTCGGCAAACTTGTCGACATGGCCACTCGTCTTGAGAACTTCGTGAGGAGTCAAGACGGTGCAGTCAACCTCGAGCATATCCTCCTCGAGGACGAAATGCTTGCGCCAAAGATCGACAATGTTGGCCTGTAGAGAGCAACCCGGAGGGCCGTAATCGTAGAGACCTCCGACACCACCGTATATTTCGAAAGAGGGCGTGTAGAACATACGCCGCCTCAGCATGGCGTCGAGGACTGGCTTGTCAAGGGGCTGACCCTTGAGGGTCGTTGCTGACGTAGTCATCGCGGGTTGCTGGTTCTTTTGCGACTTCTGGACCTGACAGGCGTTGAGGGCACGATAAACGGACAAGCTGCGCCAGCAGGTCAACGGGAGAGTTCGAGAAGGGCTACGCGCGACGAGATGCGATATATAGGGCAAAGCGGAAATGGTCCGAGGTCGAATTGGCTTCATCCACTTGATTTGTCGGGAGGTTCGAGGAAAGCAGAGTGCGTGAGTCACAATAAACTCGGCCGCACTTGATCCCTCCGTCAAACCAAATGGTGGGGTTTATCAGAACTTGTCTCGCAGATCCACTTGTGGTGAATTAGGCCGTACCCTAGTGCATTTGGTGTGGGAACACTGGAGCTGGAGCTGGAGCTGGAGCTGGTGCCTGAGCTCAGAGCTTGTGGACAGAGGCGAGCCCACGAGAGAGGAGGTCTGGTAGAGGCGTCTGATGGGAATCCAAGCAAGAAGGAGCTCAAGTGTCTGCGCGAGATTTGCCTCTCCTTGCTGGGTAATGTATTAATTATTATGGGACAGGGACTCCAAGTTCCACGGGTGTCTCCAGAGCGACCCCTCGGCCTCAGGCCGCCCTGAAGTCATATTTACTGCCCCTTCTTCCCCGATCGAGTCGATTAGACATGCGCCAGCTTGATTGAAACAATCTGGACTATTCCACAAAACACCTGCACGATGATTATCACGAAGTATTTTGTCGGACCGCGAATAGCAAAATGTCCATTCTCGCAGCAGATGATCTTAGGATCCTCGTGAAGACCTTGGTTCAGCTAGCAAGTTCCTGCGCACGTTCGTTCGACGAAGGGATCTTATCGGTAAGCCCCCACTTCCGATAAGCATAACGGGAAAGGGTCGGCTTTCCGATTTTTTTTTCTTTTCTGCCACAGTTGATTGCTAGGCTTCAGACAAACGTTCCATTGCAGGCAGCGCCGCAGACATAGCAACAGAAAGGTTTGCAGTTCGAGAATAAGAGTGACGAACGAGGGATTTTTTTTCCTTCTCAGCCTTGGTCAGAAAGATCCGTGAAAAGCCGCAAGCCTCGCGAGTAAAACAGGATGCGCCCGCTCACAGAGCAAGAGACCAAGGTCCTCTTCACGAAGCTTGCCAACTACACGGGCAACTCGCTCAAGAACCTCATTGCCCCCCTCGACGATGGCGATCGGTTTTGTTTCCGGCTGAACAGGGATAGAGTGTACTATGTCCGACTGTCTATTGCCAACATTGCCACGTCGATAGCTCGCGACAAGCTTCTTTCCCTGGGAACCTGCATCGGTATGTCTGCATCCCGCTACACTGACGTTGAAACAAACAAACAAACTGGGACTCTTTTCTTTTCTTTTCTCTTCCTCCGCCAGAAAGTAGGGCCTATTCGAGACGGCAGCTGACACGCAGATCCTCCCGCATTTGTAGGCAAGTTCACAAAAACCGGCAAGTTTCGCCTGCACATTACCGCCCTCGAAATCCTATCCGAGCACGCCCGATGGAAGATCTGGGTCCGTCCCAACGGCGAGATGCCCTTCCTCTACGGCGGCAATGTCGTCAAGGCACATGTTGGCAGATGGTCTGATGACTGTCCCGAGCACCAGGGTGTGGTCGTGTTCAACATGAATGATACCCCGTTGGGTTTTGGCATCACGGCGAGAAGCACGGCTGAGGCCCGCCGGTTGGACCCGACTGGCATCACATGCTTCAGACAGGCGGATTGCGGGGAGTACCTGCGTGATGAAGATAACCTGTTTGCTACGACATGAGACAGGGTCGCAGTTATGGTTGCGCTTACAGACAACGGGATGGGAACGAGATGCAACGGGGATCGGGCACCAGTTTACGGCGTTGGTGTTTTTTTTTTTCTTTCTCAAACCGGGACGAAATTTTAGGCTGTTTGTTCTTCAAAATCACATCACATGGGCGTTGCAAAAGCGAGATCAAACATGACAGGAAACACAAGAGATCGACTGGAAAATATTGTTGGTGGAAGAAATGTCCGCAGACATGAAAATATGTTCATTCATTCATTCATCCAGTCAAACGATGTAGACGGTTAATATTTGGGTTCATCCGATCTGTGACCACAAAAAATGTAGGTGCAAATTGAGAAAAATTGATGCCAGCCAGTATCCAAGGAAATCAAACAATTATGCTGTATCAAGAGGTTTGTCTGTAAGTGCCGTGCAACGGCATATGTGGATCGTTACGATAAAAAAATAGTTCGACAAGTCATTAGAAGAGGTCGCTAATTGGAGTGGCAGGTCGACTGTCTTTTCTGAAAAAGCCAATGTGTGATCGTTGAGCGACATACTCGCTATCAGCGTAGCCGAGGATGCCATGAATATCAGTGCTCTGGTGTCCCATGATTCTGGTAATTTCTGCGGAGGCATAGTTGACCAAGGCACGACCAACCTCGAGAGGCTCGCCATCCCACATCTGACCGTTAGCGGTGGGTGTGGATCGGCGGTTGACGACCGCCAGACGCACCACCTCATGCTGTGCGAAGTTACCCGCGATGTCAACGATGCCAACGGGGAGCAGCCCGGCCTTGTCCAACAAGGCTCGGTGGCATCCTTCATCAATGAACAAGGTACCATGGGGTGTGGGTGTATGCAGCAGCCAGAAGTAGCGATCTGAGATCGGATCACTGGATGGCATGAACCGCGTGTGTAGTGGAGGGGAGAGTTCATCATTCATGTTGATGATGGAGGGGTCCATGAGGTTCAGTGACGTCGTGGTACGAGACAGCGGAGGCTCGCTGCCACTATGCACGCTGTGGTCATCAGAGTCAGATGCAGATGATGGGTTGCCGTTGGCTTGCTTCAATGCATGCAAGTAACGAACGATGGCGAGAATGTTACCCGGGTTGGAAGACCGGGTAATTATCGTGGTCACACCCGCCAACGTGCCCAGCTTGGCAGCGATGATCTTGGTGCTCATGCCGCCTGTTCCCAATAAAGACCCGGCACTTGAAACTATTTGGACAATCAGTTAGTTCCACAATAAAAAAAAAAAGAAGCTCGGCAGAGTGCAGAGTGCGGGGGAAGAAGGTCAAGCTTACCATCTGCTTCGAGAACGGAAAAGTCGTCCACGATTTCAATGGGCTTGGCATCGGGGTTCGTTCGAGGGTTTTTGTCGTAGAGACAGTCCACATCCGTCATGAGGAACAAAAGGTCGGCATGAATCATGGCTGCGGTAATAGCAGAGAGAGTATCGTTGTCGCCGAATTTGATTTCAGAAACGGCAAGGGTGTCGTTCTCGTTGACAATGGGAATGACGCCCATGTCAAGAAGTTGATTGACGGTATTTTGGGCATTCAAATACCGTGTGCGCTGTTCAAAGTAACAAGAAACAAAGAGTCAGTTCCCTGCGGCAAATGTTGTACGAGAAATCCAGATACAAAGCCCCCATGAGGAATTGTTTTGGGCCGCAGCAAAGGGTGCGGATGGCACTTACATCTGCAATATCATTCCTGGTCAACAGAATTTGAGCAATTGGCTGTGACAAATGGCCAAAGAGGCTGTCCCAAAGACTCATTAAACGACATTGACCAATTGCCGCCAAGGCCTAGAATGGAAAACCATGTTAGCGGATGTTTTGAAAGAGGACAACCGAAAGCATAGTGTATCACTTCGGCGTACCTGAAGCTGTGCGAGGTGCTTGGGACGCTTGTCAACCTCCATTCTCCGGAGACCGACTCCAATGGCTCCGGAAGAGACGATAACAACTCTGTGGCCATTCTTTCTCAACTTGAAGGCGGTGTCCACAATCAAGGTAAGGATGGGCAACAGAGGTTCATGAGTTTTTTCATCCACGATGGAACTCGTCCCTGCCAAGGCAAATCCGGTTAGACCGCAGTGACCCACGATACATCTGACAACTTGCCATCAAAGAAGCCGGCCACCATTGGGGGTAAACGTTGGGGTTGACACCAGGGAACACTTACCCAGCTTGATGACAATAGTCTGCTGAGTTCTTGAGTGCTTCATCTCGGCGGCTTTTGATCATGAAGAATTAGCAAGGGAGACAAGACCAAGGCCAGGTCCATGAAAGGCTTTGGCGGCTTTTTCCTTTTGGGAAAATTGAAAACAGGATGCTTTTGAGATGAGATCAGGAAATGACAATGACGGCGATGAACCCGACCCCCCCCCCAAAACAGCTGGAGGAGAATTGGCTGACAAGTACGAAAGTACATGGCCGCAAAACTGAGGCGTACGTCACAGGCTTTTTCACATGCTGCTAAACTTACTTTGAGACTCCGTAAATGCCTCGTCCGTCATCTTGAAGGCGTGCCCTGCCGCTGTGTTGCATCCCCCTATATGGAACGTTGGCATTCCATCGTGTTTGGAAATCCTGGGCCGACGCCGGACCCGCAAAGCGGGCTGCGCCAGTCGTCATAGGCGGCTGAGCGAGTCAAGCTGGGCCCATATGCGGACTCCAGGCGGCTTCGTTCAGCTTGGAGGGAATTGGTTAATGCTCTAGGTACATTTGCGGTGCTGCTTGGTGCGCCGAGGTACTTCCAGGCTGTGGAAGTCCCTTTTGTGTGGGGCGCTCACCGCCCGGGTTCTGTCGCGCCTGTCCAAGGGCGGCGCGATCGACGTGGAAGAGCATAGAGGTGGCAGAATTTTTCCACCTTTGCGGCGGCTGGTTGGCCAGTCTCGCAGCCAGAGGCTGAGATCCACGTCCGTGCTGGTGGTTTCGACAAGGACGAAACATGTACATACGCATGTACATTTGCATGTATCTTGGATCGCTACACATGTAAATGCGCATAATACCGCGTGAGTCCTAAAACGGAAGAAGTACCTTTCCAGCAATCGCCTAGGGGCCAGTCCATAACATAAATCTAGTAGTAATTATTTAGGGCACACATAATAAAGAGTTAACTACTCAATTCAATGCTAGCATAGCAGTAGTTATAATAGCTTTGATAATATTAATACCTTTAAATATTGCATATATAGGCATCTTAATTAAATAGTAAAAATCAATAAACGCAAGCCACACTAAAGTTCGGTGTGTGGACCCGTTCATCTAGATTAGGACCTCTAACGCGGTATGCGCATTAAAAAAACGCATTCAGTGACCCAAGGTACATGCGTATGTACATGTTTCGTTCCCCAAACAACAAACATCTGCCACCATACCAGTTGACTCCATACCACCTTTCCTGTGGTAAGAAAAACACTGGCCTCTAACCCCCTCGACCCAAAATATCATCCTGCCGGTCGGCCTGTCATTTTTCGACAATCCACAATTCCATCAGAGAACATCCAGTCAGCGACGACAACCCCTCACCCAAAAGCTGGCCGTGTCCCCCTTTTGCAGACCCAATTAGCAACCCCCTATTCTGAAACCTGGCGGACGCAAAGAAAAAATTAAACAAGGAGAGGGGGGGAAAAAAAAAAGAGAGAGGCCGAGAAGACGGGAAAGCAAAAAAGGAAACCCCCCTCCCAAACAAACGAGTTCAAAAGGACCAGGCCGTCGCTTCAGCGCTTGGGGTTGCAACGGGATTACCAAGAGATGGCGTCTTCGAGCGCCACGCCGTCCGCGTCCAAAGCTGGCGCGCCAAGCGACGACGGAAATGTAAAAGCAAATGCAACCGCAAATGCGAGGCAACCAAATCGGCCCCAGGAGCTTCTCAACGATCCTGCCCGCACGGGCTTCGATCCAGAAACCAAGTGGTGGATGAATTACTTCAACATCCTGTCCGGGCGGATGACCAGGGAAGGCCAGTTTCACTACCGAGAATGGCGCTACAGAGTCCACGAGGAGCGGGACTGTAAGCGCTGCGAAGAGTACCGGGATTGGCTATTCGTCCATTCCCCCGTAGTTCGTTTCCTCTCGGACAAGATCAAAGACCTCAACGGCAAGCTTGACGCGTCCAACATTGTCTGTCGTCGATGTCCCTCGCGGCTCGGGGAAGACGGCACCGTGAACCGCCAGGCCGGCGGCTTCGACCCCAAGCACGGCATCCTGATTTGTGCCAACGAGATGCGAGACCGCAAGCACATGGAAGACACGGTGGCACACGAAATGATACATGCGTGGGATCATCTGCGGTGGAAGATGGACTGGACAGGAGACAAGGACTTGAAGCATGCTGCATGCACAGAGGTGAGCCACGAATCCGGGCAACGAGAGAAAAAGAGGCGCGGGCACGAGAGAGTGTCGTGACAAACACACACCATGAGGTTTCTTGTCTTGGGGAATCTGACACCTACATGACTGACGTATCTTACTGACACGTTGACTCTTGCAGATTCGGGCTTCAATGCTCAGCGGCGAATGCCGATGGACGAGAGAAGCCTTTACGCGTGGCCAGTGGTCAGTCACTCAACAGTTTCAGAACTGCGTCCGAAGAAGAGCCATACAATCGGTCATGGCCCGACCACGGTGCAAGGATGATGTCCAGGCCACAAAGGTCGTCAACGAGGTCTGGGATTCATGCTTTGCCGATACTAGGCCGTTTGATGAGGTATATAGGTGATGGGGACCCGAGGCCATGTCACGATAATTTTCTGTATACTAGTGCATAATCTCCACCAGACGACGGCGTTGAGGGGGACACAAATTTTGCAACGTCTTCCTCAATACATTGATGATACCCAGAATTGACAAATACCTCATAGCAATGTGCTGCCAATAATGGACAAGTTTCGTCATCCAGGAAGAAGTCGTGAAAGGTATAGATTCGACCACGAGAGTGTTGACGAGACCATCAACGATAATTACACGAATGATATCAATGACTCCATTCCATGCGTGTGAAACGCCGAGACGAAATCGACGAACAAAAAAAAAAAGGAAACCCATCAAATCATCAAACACCCAACTCCGTTTGCGTCCTCATTATTTCCGGGACATTCAACTCCGACATATGGTCAACTGTTTCGCATATTACCCCCTCCCAATGCTTCAATATCCTCTCTCGCGGTTGCTCGCCCGCTCTCCCTTGACGCAGTGCTTCAGGATCCAAGGATGGACCTGAACCTGGTCAAGAGAGATTCTCTTCTCCGGGTCAAGCACAAGAAGCTGTGAGCGCCTAATTAGCAAGAAACAGACACGATGAGACCAAGTACAGTCAAGCCAGCTCTAGATGGACGTACCCGCTTGATGAGATCACCCGCCTCGGAGCTAACAAACGACGGGACAGACATGTCGGCCCTCGCTATCCTCCGCTGCGTCATGACGGGCGTGTCCTCAAAGGGCGCCTCGCCGACCAGAAACTCGTACGTCAACACACCCAAGCTCCACAAGTCGACCTTTTCGGTGTAGTAGTTCTCAGACGACCCAGGCTTGATCATCTCTGGCGGCAAGTAATCCAGGGTGCCGCACATGGTCTTTCGCCTGTTATTAGGAGCATGCACGCTCCAGCCAAAATCCGAAATCTTGAGCTCGCCATGGATGCCGACCAAGATGTTCTCGGGCTTGATATCCCTGTGAATGACATGCTTGCGGTGCAGGTACCTCAGAGCAGACGCCATCTGAGCAATGTACTGCGCGGCCCTCCACTCGGGGAAGCGGCTCTCCCTGCGGAGATGCTTGTACAGCTCACCCTTGCCGGCGAACTCCAGGATCAAGAACACGCGCTTGTTGTCGTGGAAGTGGCCGAACATCTGCAAGACGTTGGGGTGCCGAAGGTTGCTCTGGATCTCAATCTCCCGACGGACCTGGCGCTCCACGCCGCCGCTCTGCAGCTCGTTCTTGTGCAGGACCTTGAGCGCGCAGATGAAGCCGCTGGAGCGCTCTCGAGCGAGGTACACCCGCCCGAACTTGCCCTTGCCCAGCGGCCGACCAATCTCAAACATGCCCAGGTGGAATTGCTTCGGCACACGAGGTTGGCAGACGAGAGCGCTTGCCCCCTCGGCGTCGTCGACGCTGCTGCTGGATGAGGACCCCCGTGCAGCTGCTGAGGACGGCACCGGCTTGCGCGTGGGAGAGGCGGGATTGTTGGGTTTTCGCTGAGCGGCTTGCGAGGGGAGAGTCACGGCGGCGGCGGCGGCGGCGGCGGCGCTGTGAGTCTGAGACTGCAAAGCGACCTTGAACAGCTGTGTGCGAGAGCTTCCCGGGGGGGGTTGTCCTGATGACGAGGACGATGCCAGGGTCTGCCATGACAGACAAAAAGGTGTCAGCTCTCGTTTCTCCCTCTTCTCTGCGACGGCATGTGTAAAGACGTGAAGACGGCCCCGTGAGCATCTTTCCCGATCCGAAGGGAAGGGCCGCTTACCTTGCCCTTGGCATGGAGCTTGCTGGTGCCTTCGCTGCCATCGCTGTCATCTGCAACGACCAGGCGCTCGAAGCGCGTCTCAAGAGTGCGGGTAGCCATTTGGGGACGACACAGATTATCGACGCAGGCTCAAGATGATGGAGTGTGGGAGAGTAGCAAGCAATGGGCAGCTCTGTTATCTCTACTGGGCCATCATGAGTACTAGGTAGGTAGGTAGGCTGGGCTGAATGCTGAATGTTGGCTGGGGGTCTGGCGTCTTGTCTGGACGTCTTGACTCTGGATGGGTCGTTGTGGGTGGGTAAAGGGTCGAGCCAAAACAAGCCGGTGATGGGTTGTCACGGCAACCGGCAACCACCTCCCTCAGTGTGCTCAACCTCCTTTTTGCACGACATCATGGAGATGCCCTTGCAAGAACTACAACAATTCACTAATCATATACATTCGTTGCACGATGAATTAAAAAAGGCCTGTGTGTGGGAGCAAGGAATGATGGTCAATTGCTTTTTTCCCTGTGACAAAACGCTTGGCGGCAATTTATGCGGCCTAGTAATGAACAAATACCCCGAATGCATAACAAATTGCACCTCACAGAAGATGAACCAATCAAACAAGAACAAAAGAAGAGCCCTCGATCCTCCCTTCCCCCTCTCCGACTAAGCAGAAGAAGAAAAAGACACCAACGAGCTGTGCAGCCCCCGGAACAGGGCACGAGCCTGAACCTTTGCCGTGTCAAACCGCTGCAAGTTCTCGTACTTGCCGTCGAGCTTCTCCTCCGCCTCAGCCAGGGCCTTTAGCCCGAGTCCGACATTCTCGGCCATGGTTCGACACCTGGGAAGCTTGGCAGGAGGCATGCGTCGTTGCCAGCCAGCAAAGGCGTTGAGCCAGCCCAGCTCCTTTTCCCACTCGGACTTCCATCGGTGCAAGTAGTCGGCGCCTTCGGGAGTGATCCCGTACACCAGCTCCATGTGCTCGTGGCTGATGAGCCGCTTCTCAACCAGGGTGACATCGGTCATCAGGTCGCCCCAGAGCGGAATACCATCGATGTCGTCGTCTTCAAAATAGTCGGGATCGTTTCGACGTTCCAGGAGGAGGCGGTGCCAGAACACCCGGAGGCCCCGGTAGGCGTTGTAGATGTCCCGGCGGACGGGCCTGATGTCGTGCTCCTCGAAGACCTCGGGGACGATTTTTGTCGCCGTCATCGTCAAGAGGTGTTGCTGCAAATCCTTCAAGACATTTACTTTTTTGGTCTTGAATATCCGCGTCTCGCGTGCGTCCCATTCGCGACGGCTCTTAACGCTGCATTGTCGCACTGAATTGAGGGGGCAGTGAACATAAGACAAGACATGTATGGCGACGTCTTGCTCGTCAGCAGCGGTGTTCTGATCTTGGTCCACGATGTTGTAGTCCAAGTCACATCGGGTCCCGCACCGCTGGCATTGCAGGAGAGTGGAGGGGTCGATCCGGCCGTGGAGCATCAACGGGGTCGTCTGGTACTTGCCGGGGATCTCGACGTCCTCGGGCTGCGCGTCGGGGAACTGGCTCCATCGCTGGGCCGACTTGTTGTAGTTGCACTCATCCAGCTTGTATAGAAAGTACCTGATGCCGCGCTTCTCGATAGACTTCTTGCATTTCCGCCTGAGCGGTTCAGTTTCGGGCTCCCAGTCGAGAATGGGAGGAGTCTGCGTTGGCGACGCGATTCCGGGAGAAGAGATGATGGAGAAGGAGGAAGAAGGAGAAGAAGAGGCCGGGTAGGGAGAGTAAGAGACGGAGGGGGCAGCACACGATGCCTCGGTGTTGCATTGGAGTAGCCATGCAAGGTAGGGATTGGCCGCGTCAGCGACAGGGTAGAAAGTAGTCATGGTGACTATATGCTTTCTCAGTAGATCGTAGGTAGTAGTAGGTAGCAGCAGCAGCAGTAGCAGCAGTAGCAGCAGCAGCAGTAGCAGCAGCAGCAGCAGCAGCAGCAGCAGTAGTAGTAGTAGTAGCAGCAGCAGCAGTAGTAGTAGCAGCAGCAGTAGTAGTAGTAGCAGCAGTAGTAGTAGTAGTAGTAGCAGTAGTAGTAGTAGTAGTAGCAGTAGCAGTAGTAGTAGTAGTAGCAGCAGTAGTAGTAGTAGTAGCAGCAGCAGCAGTAGTAGTAGTAGCAGTAGCAGTAGTAGTAGTAGTAGCAGCAGTAGTAGTAGTAGCAGCAGCAGTAGTAGTAGTAGCAGCAGCAGTAGTAGTAGTAGCAGCAGCAGCAGCAGTAGTAGTAGTAGCAGCAGCAGCAGCAGTAGTAGCAGCAGCAGCAGTAGTAGTAGTAGTAGCAGCAGCAGTAGGTGGTTGTGTTGGTGATGATGGTAGCTGCTAGAGAGAACTGAAAGTTGTTTCATGTGCTAGCTGTTGAAGTGAAGATGAGATGGACGAGAGAGAGAAAAAAAAAACCAGGAGTGCTGGGGGGAATCGGCTTTCTTATATAGTAAAATTCAGCTGGAATCTGAGTTTATTGAGTCACTCATACTTTTTCTTTCATCCAAGGAAATGCAAGTATGAGCATGCAAGCAAGACACTCAAAGACTAAGTTATATGAAGATATGGTTTCCCTCCGCAGAAACTCACAAGACACTTAAAGACTAAATTATATGAAGCAACCTTAATATGGTTTCCCTCCGCAGAAGCTTACAAGACACTCAAAGACTAATTTGTATGAAGCAACCTTAATATGGTTCCCCCCCGCAGAAGCCCGAAAAAACTCATCCCAGAATAAGCTCTTTTGACACTTAGTCAAAGTAAACAGATGTATGGGTGAACCCATTTCAAGTTGGACACGGAAACCTGTCGAAAGGCGATTTGTGTGTAGAATCCTTCATTTGACTTCCTTCTAAGGCACGCCGAGAGCCAACTTGCCTGCATTAGACCAGCCCCCTGAGTCATGACTCTTGGTCCGTCAAGAGTTTAAGGAGGAGTACTAGAGAGAAAGCCAAGCTTCCCAAACCTGCCCTTGCTCGAGAACAGATGGAAAGAAGTCCCAAGCCAGTGTCCAAGCACAGAACAACAACTTCTGGACGATGGGAGCAAAGCACCACGCTGTTGCTCAGAATGCAAATGGCTTTTGCATTCTAGGGGTTGCGAGAAGTTCGAGAACTCTACTTGAGCGGGAGAGCTTGTTCTGCCTTGGTGGCGGCGTTCAGACTTTTGCAATCGAAAAAAAAAAACTCCGTACATACGCAAGTCTGTTGAGGCCTCACATGATTACATGATCACATCCATTCCCAACTTCTTTGATATGCTCCGTACCTGTAGTAGGAACAAGGGACTCCTTTCTCTCTCTCTCAGTTAACTAATCAGGTAAGCCACGCAGGCTAGTATGGAGCATGGTCACATTGATGAGCTGTCCACCCCTCCAATCAACGATGAGTCTTTCACTGCATTAGGCAAAAAGCCTGTTCCACTCTGACTTTTGCTTATGTAGGTAATTAAACATTGGCATTCGGCCACCAAGCGTGTGAGTCACATATCACGTGACGTGGAGTGCACACATGTGCCAACCAAGGTAGTTTTAGTGGAGTGTATGCATAGTGGAAGCATGTGGGAATTAGACATAGGAATTCACAATGGTTTTTCTTGCTACATACCATACTCCGTATATACATTAATTTTCCCACTGGCCAAGTTTTGCTAGCAAAACTAATGTTTATTACCACGATTCTAATGCGTTAGCCATAGCCATGAAGCAAAAAAGAGATCCTTTGAAAATTAATAACACTTGTACAAGCTGTTCAAATGCTGGTTTGTTTTTTTAAACTTCAAAAAGACACACGAGTCGCAAAACCAAGACCGCCCCGATGTACCAGGGACTCGAACCCTGAACCTTAGTCTTAGGAGGACTACGCGCTACCATTGCGCCAGCACACCGACAGAAAGGCGCGCTCTTATCATAGACCAGGTATTCTTAGGAGTCATCAGGGCCCACATCAGCGACTTCATGTGATCAATTATGATAGCAACAACTCTGTGCTCGTCAACCCCACCAAGTTACCAACCAACGCCCCTCCAAGAACACGACAACAACAACTCTGCACAGCATCAAAGCATATAATCATAGCTACTCGTCGTCGTCGCCAAAAAAAAAAAAAAAAAAGACAATCAAGCAAAACAAAACGATGAACCACATAACCGACGTCAACGAGCCCTATCCGACGCCCGACGACCTCGCGTCCGCCACCAAAACACACACCCAAGGCCCCTTCACCATCTCGACGCGCAAGCTGCCCATCTCCAAGGCCGGCGCCATCGACCGACTCACCGCCAAGCTGGGCATCCCCGTCCCCGAAATGATCTTCGGCGACAACCTCGTGTCCATCGCCCACCGCCCCACAGGATGGTCCATCGAGTTCAACGCCCCCGACGCGCTCGACGCCGTCGACAAGACTGACAAGCACATGCTCAGAGTCGCCCACGCGCGGGACTGGGAGAGCACGCGCGAGACGCAGACCCAGAAGATCAAGGAGGTCGTCAAGCCCTACGACTGGAGCTACTCGACCACGTACGCCGGGTCAGTCGCCTCGCCACCCGAGCTCAAGCCTTCGGCCGAGGCCAAGATCCCCATCGAGCTACTCAAGCGCCGCGACCCGATCCTGTTCTTTGACGAAGTCGTCCTGTACGAAAGCGAGCTGGATGACAACGGCATCTCCATCTACAGCGCAAAGGTGCGGGTCCACGAGAAGAGAATGCTGTTGCTGTGCAGGCTATTCATGCGGTTGGACAACGTCATTGTTCGGATTCGCGACACAAGAGTCTATGTGGACTTTGAGGCGCAACATGTTATACGGGAGTATACGGCCAAGGAGGCAAACTTCGAGGACGTCAAGAAGGTGAGAAGAAAAAAAAAAGATTCCTATTCTCGTTTTAGTTTTCTCTCTTCTTCTCCCATTCTTGTCACAAAGCCACTGCTGACTTTTACTACGTATTATTCTTGATTGTACAGAAATTGTACACGTCGGGCCTGTCACCAGATGATATCACCGCCGGGATGCGGGACCCAAACCAATTGGATCCTTTACTGGGGACGGTCAAGCAGAGGACCGAGGAGGTGCGCCTAGGGGCGTGACGAGGTTACAAAAACCAACAAGTCATCACAAGGGCGTTCATGGCGTTGAAGGAATTCGAGGAATTCTCGTTTCCGGGTCCTTTTCATTCTCCCACGGGTATTTTTTCTTTCCATTACTGGGTACAGAAACTCGTTATCCTTTCTTAACGAACAGCGATGAAGAAAGCTTCATAGTAGCAACAAAGACGTTTTTTTCCCATCAAAACCTGTTGCCCCCCTCGGTGCCGAACCACATAGCATGCCACCTACTCCGTACACTGACGCCCAATTTTGCTCCAAACACGCCATAATTTCGTAATGTTTGTAAGAAGGAGACGAAAAACAAACCATCGCCAGTCGGATATGTCGTGACCTAGCGAGCACCCTGCGGAGACGGCGGCTCTGCCACCTCCTCGAATGAGAGCTCCCACTGGTCTACTTCTTTGAATTTCTGGGAAGCCTTCTTCAGTTCTTCTGCGTTTTGGACATCCGGTACAACAGCACTCTCGTCAAAGGTGTCGTCGGGGAGAGGTTGAAACTGGCTGTTGTCATGCTCATCCTCGTCTCCGTCATCGTTCTCCTTGTCTTCGCTGCTGCGATATGTCTTGTTCACGGCCCTGGCTGATCGGCGCACCGACCCTGGAGTCTGCTTTGGTTTCAGGACCGTATTCGCTCGCGATTGACCACTCTCTCGAGAGGCGGCCCGACTGGGTGGTCGACGGGCTTTGCGTCTCCGTGACCGTGACCGAGCACTCTCGTAGAAAGGCTCGTCGTCTTCGTCTTCGTCTTCGTCTTCGTCGTCGTCGTCGTCGTCGTCAGATGAACTTGCACCACCACCACCGCTATCAATGTCAAACTCATCGCGATTTCGCTTGTAGCTGCGCTTGGGAAGGAGACTTGTGAGGTCCGCAGTGGTGATTTTGGAACAACGCTGGCGCTTTTTGGCAGCGCCTCGGCCTCTCGTAGCTGCTGCCAAATTGGGCGAGTGTGTCAGGGAAGGTGGTGTAGAGACGTCCGAGAGGTTGCCGTGGTTGCGGAGCGGCGTGGTTACAGAAGGCCGTCGGCGTTTCTTGGCCAGCGTATGGATATCCGGCCAGAGGCCGTCGTCGTCGGCTTCCGAGTCGCTGCTCGCAGGTGGAGCTGTAATCTCATCCATATTTACAGGAGTGACTGGTCTGACGAAGCGACCGGGGGGGGGCGATGGAGATGGCACATCAGACAGCTCAGAGTCGCTGTCGATGACCAGGCCACCATTTGCTTCGACACGACTGACTTTTGAGGGTCGAGCACTTTCGGACTGCGCGGCATCGTCACTGTTTCGCTTCCTCGTGGACCGTCTCCGGAGCTCGGGGGAGGGCCGTCGTTCTGCGAGCTGCTGGCTTTTGCGTGACTGACGTCTATTCTTTGATGGCGTCGACTCTGCCTCGGGCGCTAATTCACCCTCGCTTTCTAATCCTGAGTCGCGAGCGACGCTGCCCGCTCTGCTTCCCGCCCTACTACTCGCGACGCTGCCCGCTACGCTGCCCGCTACGCTGCCGGTTTGCGATCGTGCGCGTCGTGACCTTCCCAAGATACTGGGCTGCCGGGCACGACGTCTGAAGACACCAATGTTGAAGGAGGAGCTGACACCGGAGGTGTTGCCTGCCCTGCTGCTGGGCCTGATGGGTGGGTCATTGCGTCCGATAATGCTAGATTGCCGTGACCTCGGTCTCGTCTTGAAGTGACTCAGTGTCGCCGAAGAGCTTGCTCCTGAAGGGGGGGCCTCGGGAACATGTCCGTCTGCAAAGCTGTCGCCGAGATCCCCAAACACGCTGTCATCTGCTAGATCCAGCCCGGTGGTGTCTCTTCTCGCCGACGGCGTAGTCATAGTGCGTCGACCCATCTCAACAGAGCTCCTTGTGTTGTCGTCGTCTGGGCCGCTCGTGAAGGTGGGATCCTCATTCGCGAGACGATCCAGGGCCGCATCTCGGCTTCGTTGGGCAGCACGCAGAGCATTCTCCTCGTCGAGACTGTTGCGGGTCCCCGTGGAGCGAGTTGCTCTTGCGCGGCTCCTGGTGCGGCCTCTTCGGTCATCGTTGTCGTCAAGGTTTTTGGTGGTGGTGGCGGCGGCGGGTTCAGACGGCCTTGTATTGTTCGCTTGTGGCGCTTGTCGCGCTCTCTTTGGTCTCGGCATGCTGAGGTATCCAAAAAGGGAAGAAAAAAAAAACTTCCACAAAGCTTGACAGCTGAACGCAATGAATGATTGTCTGCAGTACGTATAGAACGAGGTGGAATTGACTTGGGATGTTATGGATGCGACATGAAGGTGCGTTGCGCGTGAAGTGGGTTGTGGATATTTTGGAGGGACAGGCAAAGTCACAAGTGCCATCTCTACTTGCTGGGGCCTGGGACGCGTCTGGTCCGGTCGCGACGCGGCGTGGGTGGGGCCCAGGTTCCGCATGGCTTGGCGAACTTATCATTACAATTTACAATTTACTGCTCACAATGGTGTCATTGACGTCTTTTGATAATCAGCATGCAGGTGTGGAAAAGTCGATGAGGTATTTTTTCGCCGACTCCTGCGCTTGTCTATTGTCTACCCACGGAGTGCTTTTCCCTGAAAAAGCTCACGCAACGCCTGCTCATGCACACACACACACACACACGTGTCTGTTTTGTCTGTTTTACAAGTTTTACAATGTGCGAACCCGGAGAGATTCTTGATTCTTCAAATTAGCGCCTGGCCCATGAACATGCTGTTCTTCACCTCTGACACCACGTCCTTTCGATCGTTATTGCCGACAAGCACAATGCCTCTGCCGCGTCGCCCCATGCGCCCCGCGCGACCCAAGCGGTGGATAAAGTCGATCGTGGTATGAGGAACGTCGTACAGGACGACGTGCCTGACCGCCACGGTATCAATGCCTCTCGATGCCAAGTCCGTGACGACCAATGCCTTCACGTTGGGCAGAGAGCGCTTGCGACCACTTGCAGGTGCCGGGGCGATGATTCGTAGTGGTTCGGATGAAGTAAACATGCCGAGTACTTCTCCATGTCGTTTTTCGGGCGTGTCCCTGTGAAGGGCCTTCGCGTCAATGCCCTTGGAACGCAAGTAGTCCGCCACTTCCTCCGTCTTTTCTCGCTCATTGACGAAAATCAGTACGCGGCGAACATCAATTTCGTCCTTGACGGGGCCTTCGTGAGCAGATGCCTCTCTGCCAATGGTGTATAGTGCGTCGGCACATGCGAGATCCTTGTTATTACGGTAAGGGTCTTTGGAGACGTCAATGACACCGAGCTGGACGCGTCGTGGGATGGCATGCAGGTTGGGCGTGGTGATGCGCACCATCTTGGGGTAATTCGTGGCTAGGTAATTGTTGAGTTTCCTCGGGATGGTTGCAGAGCAGCACACAAACTTCTTGAGGGACGGCATGGCTCGCTCGACGATGCTTGTGGTGACTGGTGCAAAACTCCTGTCGAATAGCGAATCCGCTTCATCAACGATGAGGTGGGAGACTCGGGACAAGATGTTGGGGTCCGAGTCTGCCATGGATGCAAGCAAGTGCGGCGTGGCTACGACGATGTCGACGCCTTTTGCGCCGTACATGTTGCGCTGGATCTGCTGCGCCTTGAGATCGGAAGAGATCATTTCTGTCTTGAACTTGGCCACATGTGACAAAGCCTTGGACACTTTGAGGACCTGTTGGGCAAGCTCGGCAGTTGGCACTAACACGACAGCCTTTGGCCGCGCGAGGGTGGGATGCGGCTCTTCGAACAGCTTGCCCTTGAAGTTTTCGGCCTGCTGCCGTTTTTTCTCAGTCTCGACTCGTTCCTTGTACGCCTTGATGTCGGGGTCTTCGGCTTCCGCTATCTTGAGCGCATCGATGGCCGGCAGCAGATATGCCAATGTCTTTCCCGAGCCCGTCTCAGCTGCCAGCAGGAAGGACTCCAGACCTTGGCTTGGCTTCTTTGCAGCTTCGGGCCCGGTTTGCCCCAACAATGCTGGAATGGCCAACCGTTGCACGGGTGTCGGCCGAATGTCCACCATGTTTTTGAAAAGTTCATCGGATACAGCTGATTTGAGCGCCGGCAGTAAATCAAACTGATCAAACGATTCATATAATGACATCTTCTCTTTCAAGGTTGTCCGCTTGCCGTAGGGTACAGTGGCCAAGGCAGGCTGCATCTTGAGCGCCTTGCGGTCGTCCGGTGTGCGTCGGTCATGACGCCGAGACGAGGAATCCCTGCCGTCCTCTCTGGGCGGCCCTCGTGGCGATTTGGCGCGGCTCGGATCGAAGTTTGCAACTCGTCGGTTCATGCCAGCAAATGGGCCATCTATCGAATCTTTTCGTGACTTGCGCTTGTCGTCTGAAGCGGGAGATCGGTAGACTCTGTCGGACAGCACCATGCGAGACGGGCGTGATTTGGCTTGTCGCGTGAAGAATCTTTGAGCAGCACCAGGCTGAATGAGCGCCCTCGGTGCCATCCGCCTACTAAGCGTCGAAATGCATAGTGAGGAGACCGGGTTGGCGGCCATGGTCTGTATTTTTGCAGTGATGATCTTCCAACAAGTCTGAACTTTTTTCAAGCTCAAGACGTTTGGACCCTTGGCAGCTTTGGAGCAAGCACGGACGGACCAATCAACGGGTTGGGGGGGGCTGGGGGGTATGACTGGGGCGGGGCCGTCGCCACTCAGGTTTCTTAAGCCGGAGAGCAATACAATTTATAAAGTCCGTACAAATGGACACCTTCCGTGCAGCCATCGTCAACGCCGCATCGACTATGTCCTCTCTCCATACCCCCAAACAGCTTTTCATCACAACTCGCCTCTTGCACCCACCGCTCCCCTCGACCCCTTCTCCACGGGGAGATTCGCCCGCATCGTCTCCGCACTCTCATACAAGCAACACCAATTTCGATGGTCTGAATTATTTCAAGAACGCCAATGACAGATGGTTTGTTCAAGACCCAAGGTTGTATTATCTGCTGCTACATGATCAAATCAACAGGAACTAGCGGGAACACCATCAAATGTGACCAAACAGCACTGCTCGATTTTCTCCATCTTAACAAACTTATGTCTAGACCGTGTTCATTGTCAAGCCCCCATCGTCATCGGTGCCCTCGTTGCTACTACTGTTTGTCGAGACTGCTTGACTTTTCTTACTTTCCCCATGCTTCAACAAAGAGTTTGCATCTTCCGGGGCTTTTGGTTCCTCGGCGATACAGCTCAACGATACAGCAGATCTAGGGCGACCGAAACTACTCCGCGATGTTCTGCTATCTCTCCTCCTTGATGACGAGGGACCCAGGGAGAAGTCGTTTTCCTCTGACGAGTCCACGCTCGTCCTCCTTGATGTTGTTACGGCGGAGTGCTGTCCATCGTCCAGACTAGCTCGCCCTTCTTCTGCACTTGACTGAATCTTCCTCAACGTATCAAGCACTGACTCTCTATCGGATGGGAATTTCTCTACTGTGGGGTCGGCGATATCCACATCGTCAACAACGCTTCCTCCGCTATCCGATGGCAGAGGCGTTGATGATCCTGAGGTTTTTGCAACATTATTATGATCGAACCCAGCGCCGACAAATTCGTAGGCACCAAATGATTCATGCGCGAAAAGAGGGGTATCAATTTGTTGCTCTGTCGTTTCGTCCGTAGATGCATCATCCCGTGGCAGCACCAGGGGCGATGGCTTGAGGATATGCTACTGAGCAATCAGTGTGAATGTCAGGATAGACGGATCTGTTACTGTCAAAGGGGTTAAAGGCACTCACACTGTCCAATTTTGCAGCCGTGTCGGCAACTTCAGCAGCAACCGCTGCCACTTGCTTGACGGGAGTCCCGGATCTTTGGTCTGCGTCTATCGTCTTGTCCCGGAACACGTTGGGTGGCAATGACTTGGGGCCTGAAGCCGCGATAGCCGGGTTTCCTCCTGTGGCTGCTCGACTGCTACACTGTTCTGTAGCCTCGACAACAGGCGTGGGGATTCTGTCCCCAGTGTCGCTATTAACGGGCACTCGGAGAAGATTGCAGCGTTGTCCGAGATGATCGTGGGCTATAGATCGTCAGCTAGTATTCGTCTTCAAGGCGTACTTTCGGATGCAGGCTACAAACCAATTGTGGCGTGCTCATCAAGAAACCAGTCATGTCCACTACCGGCTCTGAAATTATACCGGTATTCCCTTCCGGGCTCTACGGGGATCTGAATAGCGAAGTGATGCTCTCCGGACTCATCAGTCACGCTATGCATCTCTTGAAGCTCCCACTGCGGGTCTGCGAATGAGCCAGCCACGAAAACGGGAGGTGCAAGACCTCTTCTTCGATAGCTGACGGTGACGGTTGTTTTGCCCGTTGACATGATTGCAAGAGGGGCGTATACGGAATTAGCAGTGTTATGAGAAAGGCAAAAACACGTGGTCTGAAGATGGCGGTTGGTTGGGCGTCTAAGTGTACTTGTGAAGTTGTAAGGATTCGGGGGAGAGGGTTTTGAGATTTTGAGAGTTTCAAGAGGGATTTGTGTGCTGCATAAAAGTTGATGATTGAAAAAGAAGGATGGGAAAGGTAAGGAAGGCTACATACATATGGTGGTCCAGCCTGTTACTTCCCCGCCTTCAGAATCGGGCGCCTCGGTTGGGACGTCATGGCCCTGTTCGCAAAGAAAATGTATCGAAGCCCAGTCTTGCGCAGCCCAGCCAGTAAACGTCGATGGTTTGGTGGCGAAGCGTGGCACCACATACGCCAAATCCACGTGTTGCCAGCACAATTGTGGATCGACTTCTCCACGCCATCTATGTATGGGCTGTGACGTATTATGTACGGAGTATGTATTATTCTGCACGAATAAAGAGGCGCAGCCGACTTGGCCACTTAATTTGTGCCTTTATTATCCCTCATGTGCCTTGCAACAACGTAGCTCCCCACATTTCCATCGCATGTCAAAAATTCCACCGAATTCCTCAGTGGCGCAGCTTCAACCTGCCTCATGCCTCATTGTGTGAATTGTGTGAATTGTGTGAATCTGCCATTCGTTGTACATGCCTCCTCGGCGCCCGCATTTCTATAATGTCAATTCCGCCGCAGCTCATCCGCGTCAAGCGCAAGCGGGTACAGGAAACGCCTGTGACCTTTCTTCGTACGGCCCTCTCATCAAGCTGTCCTCTTGTCCTCTTGTTTCCGCATGTCCGCTTGCTTGTCTGACCATGACTAGAATTTGACCAGGATTCATCAAAAAGGCATCGCAGTGGACGCAATTGGGCCTACCAAAGACGAGAATCTACAACTCCTCTGCTCGCACTGGACAGCAAGCATACGCAACCCATCATTCACGTGTCAAGGCCAGACGATGCGCAGAGCCCCAATGGAAGACAGAATGGGGGTCAAGCATCTCAGAAACCAGAGAAGCGCCCGGCAAGTGCCGCAGGGCTTCTTGAGCCCCGGAGATTTCATGTGTCCCGAACTATGCTCGCCAAAAGCACGAATCAAAACCTAGGCTCAGCTGGCGTTTCGAAGAAAAACCGATACAGCCCAGCCGTATTTGTCGAATCGGCTCGAAAAAAAATGATACCGAAAACCCGACGAAGCCTTGCAGCAGGACAATCGCCCGCGAAAGCTGAGAGTAGGACGAGCACTCCCGATGCGACTCCTGAAGAAACCATGGTAGAGCAGCGACAGCTCAAGCGACCAGGGATAGCAGCAGGCAAAGCCCGTCCAGCAGCAGCAACAACAACAACAACAACAACAACAACAACACCAGAGCAGCAGCCATCAATCGGAACACCCTTGCCTGAATCCCTTATGAATCGTCACAACGAGGACATGGAAAAGATAGCCAATGACATGAACCGGTGGGTTCTGAACGAGCTCGGCGCCAACTTGCAAAGTATGGAACAGGAGAATCGGCCGCTACGCTTCAAGCCAAAAAGCCCTGCGAAGCGTTACCATGAACGACACCCAGAGCTGGCCGTCCAAACACCAACAAGGCAAATTGATGATGCAATGAGCGACCTCAGTGATGACAACGACGACGACGACGACGACGAATGGGTCATTGAAGAATATGTTCGTATTCCTGCACACTCAGTCGCACTGGACGTGCTGCCCACAGATGTCGGCATCTTGGTGCTCGATGAGAAGGAGGAGAGCACGCTCTTTGGCTCGGCGCTCGACGAGGATGACGAGCTGGAAGAAGATGACGAAGACGAAAATGGTAAGTCAAACCTACCCATCGCTTGCGCACAATGACTGTCGCGCCCGAGCCCTGGGACCCAGGAGAACTATAGTTACTATCGATACTTACCTTCTGGATAGCGGAGAACCACTACACCGCCGATTATCCAGAGGATGAAGCAGACTCTGGCGATGAATACGGGCGTCAGGCCTACGTATTCCGCCAGGGGAACAACTCTGACGATGAGGAATTCGACAACGATGAGGAATTCAACGACGATCTCTACGAAGAACGAGACGAGATGGTCCTGGAAGGCGATGCAGACGAGGACGATGACGCCAGGATGGCTCGCATCAGAGATTTCATGAAACGCAATTCGGCGTTTCAATATCGGTAGAAGAGTACCGCTTCAGATCGCATTCGCCCGATGGACAGACGTTACCCATGGCGATGCCGCTCACACCATCTCTCGACATCATAGAAACAGACCTTTCGCAACCCCCATCACTCAGGACTACATGGCCAGCTCCACAAGGCAGCCCAAATGCAAAACGCTCGAGTCGTCCAGCGTTCCATCTTCCATCCCAGCCAGCACCCATGAACAACATCCCAACCAGAGCAAGCCATGCGCGCGCACACCATGCTCTCACGTCTCAGCAAGGATCGCACACCTTTTCTACCACGAGCCACGTTGCGATCCAAGAAAATAAAAAAACCATCCGGTAGAGTTCATGAATTTCCCGCAAACAGGAGAACGTGCAAACTAGTGTTGCAGCGCACGGCCGGTTGAACAAGGTCTGGTGGACGAAGCTATGGTCATCCAGCGACCGCAAGTTATCGTGCATGTTTGCAAGAAGTTGCTCAGCATCATCGCTTGCCTGTTTATATGCCGCGAATCATAGCCTTTATGGAACGAGGCGGAGCATTGTACTTTACCTGCCTGCCTCTGTTGCAATTGATCGAACAACACGTTCCGTGGATGTAAATCTCGATGCCGGCGTAGGACATTACAGGGCACGAGGTAGAGTAGCATTGCCAGAGTAGATATCGGACGTCCAATACCGTCATCCCTTCGCCGTCACCATGACAAGTGTCAACTACATGGGCAAGAATGAGTCGGGATTGCACAGACACAAACCAAGGTTTCAGTTCAGGATGCGTGAACATAATATATATTTAATTGGTGGCTAGTGTACAAGATTGCCTGAAGAAGAGAAAACACTCGTTGCACGCCATTATGCGTACAGACGTCATGCCATATCGTCGTAGACGTCACACTCATACCTTCTTCATCATGGGTATTTTCTTTGTGTGTAGTAGAGGGGGAAAAAAAAATATAGAACCGAGAGAAGAAGACATGGAACAGTGTACATATAGGCCGATTTACGCACAGTAAATTGTGCACAGGAACAGGATCGGAACAAAGACCAAAGACACTGGCAGCGCTAATCCAACATGTCGTCAAGGCCTCGTCAGTCCACAATGGTTTATGTGTCTATACTATAGCCCGGAAAAAGAATACGCAGGACCCGCAGGATCAACTTGGGTCGTAAATGCTGTTTTTTTGGAGACAAAGGGAAAATATGAACAAGTCGGAGATGTGCGACCGCCTGCCGTAAGCGCGCTGGGTGTTGTACAGGAAAAAGGACGCCGTATCGTTAATAAAGAGTTGTCGTGGCCGAGTCATGTTCGTAAAGGAGATGTGATTGCTCAGAGCTTGAGTCGTCTCATTTCTTTTCTCTTTCTTCGCTCACGTCTATCACGGTACTGCATTGCCCTCTTGGCAGCTGGTTACAGACGTTAGTGTACTGCAAAGACATCATATTGGGCAGAAAGAATGTACAACATACCCCAGTCTTGCGATTTGCGCTTCAGCTCCGGGTCTACCCAAGAGTAGTGGATGGCGCGTTCCGGGTAGCGCTGTGCAAGGCCAAGTGGCTCCATGGGCTTATCCTGGCTATCTCTCTCCCGGCACTTGATGCTGATATGCTTGGGCTCCATGTCTTCCTCGTTCTCGAAGATCAACCAGCCGTCTTGGTCCCAGAGGGGAATTCTTTGGTTCATACGATAGTACCAGGCCTGCAGTCCCTGAACTGTTCTCTCGGGAGTTCTGCCGAACATGGATGCGAAATCTTGCTTGATGCGTTGCCATTTCAGCTTCTTGTCATGCCAGGCATAGATGATGAAATCCCCTTCTTCGGTAGTGTACTTCTGATTAATGTGTCTGTTCTCGCTGTCTGGTGGGGGGCTTGGGTATCCATCCAGGTGAGAGCCACCACGCAGGTAAGGGTCGCTCATGTGATAGGGTGAGTAGCTGTCCTGGGAGGCATAGGCCGGCATGGGAGGCATTGACTGGGGGAGCATGGAACTTCTTCTCAGACTGGGAAGAGGAGATGGAGGCGTGTAAGGCCGGGCAGGACCATACGATCTCGCCAATGCCTCGACTCCAAGGTCAAATTCCTCCAGGCTGGGAAGCTTGACAGGTGATGTACTTGGAGCTTCCAGTCGAGCAATGCTAGGAAGGGGCGAGCAATCCCTAGACACATTCAAGAATGGGCCTGCGAGAGTTTTTGAGTCAACAGATATGTCGGGCTGTCAGAGGCCGAATGAGAGGAACGTACCTTCGATCTTCAATCGTGGGCTTCCAGATGTCGACTCTGGTGGAGTATGGGGGTGACTTGAGAGCTTGGGGAGAGTGATGAAAGGAATGTCGTCTGACAATCTCCTTGGTGTAGAGGTCTCGACATGAGTTATGGCTCTAATTCCCATCTTTCCACTGCAGACTGGCGAGGAGTCGCCACATTGCCGCGGTCTTCGAAATGTTGAGTGCATTGTACAGCGAGATTTCCCCGGAAGAATCGTAAGTCGGCCGTATATTTTCAAAGTCGATATAATGATGTAAGTCGATGTGTAAGCTGTATATAAGACTGACAGTGGGTCGAACAGGATCGTGAACTTGTTCAAGACACGGAAGGGTTCGATGAGCGAGCAAACGAGGGAAAAGGTGGATTCAGTGGTTATGGATGCGTCTATGTTAAAGATGATGAGCTCGGCAAGCATATAAAGGAGCGGCTGCTTGACGACTTCGGAAGTCGATGACACGAACACGAGGACGAGAGGGGGGCCCTGTTTTTGTACTCCATGAGGTGTCGAGACCCTGGTGATCGGGGCAATGTCTGATCACTTTGCTAATAACGCACCATTTTTCTTCTTTTCTCGCGAGCGCTGCACAGAACTGAACTGTACGGTACCTGGATACCTGGATCAACATGATGGAGTGCGCAAGAGGGTAGGACAAATGATTGTCTCGATGTGGAGGGGGGTCTGTGTGTCTGCCTTCCCCTGCTCAGCGCTGAACTTGGTCCGGCGGGCAAGCAGAGACCTGACTAGGCGTAGGGTGCGGAGGGTGAGACCAGTCCAAAAAAAAATAAAAAATAAAAACCCCATCGAAAAGCAGGGTGGATCGTCGTGCAGAAATCGACATGATGAACGGTACCTGCGGCGGCGGAGAAACAAAGAAACAGGTCGTGTCGACGCCGCCAGATGCAGTCTTGCAACCGGCCTCTGCTTGGCCTGGCCTGGCCTGGCCTGGCTTTGCCTTGCTTCTTCGCTTCGCTTTGCTTCGTCTGGCCTGTGCACCGCAGCTGCACCGACGACGCCTCTTCATTATTCCCAACGTCGCTGTGGAGGACATTACCAAGTCGGGCTAGTGGCGGGGTGCGCGGGGTGCCGCCCACCGGGGCAGGGGGGAGACAATAGAGATAGAGAGGTCATGGCCGTGTGCCCAACACAAACAGACTCATCCGTACAATCGACGACGTTTCCGGGGACCTCAGGGCCTGTCCTGCCAATACGCGCAATCCGCCCCGAGTGAACCGCCGCGGCGGATTGCGAAGCAAGCGAAGCAAGGGACAAGACCCTGTATCAAATCCATAATTTACCATACAATAGTCTCGAGCTACAAAGCTCCGAGCATCACGACTCACATTCTCTCCCTCGGAGAAAACTTTGCGGCACTAATAACAGTTCGATCCTCCTTTGGGATGTACGTTGGCCATGTGGAGTCAAGTGGTTCAGGACACACACATCCACGATACAGCCGGCCGTCGTCTCACTCACACACAACACCTAAGAAAGCCACCTGGGCCGAGTGGCAAGCCGTGGGCTGGCTTGCCCACCTTGCCAGAGCCAGGTTGAACAGTCAGAGTGCGCTGGCCAGGTGTTCTTTCAACCTGGTTTATGCCAGGGTTGCCGCTTCATCGGGACGTATAATCACTGGTTGACATGAACTTTTTTGGCCGTTTGCGGCACATCACTACCCCCCCCCCCCCCATGTATTTTTGAACAGATTTGAACAGATGTGACGGCAAGCAAACAAACCCAAAATAGCCTCGAGAATTGCTCCAATTTGACAGCGAACCGAAGTCTGGACCGTGCCCGTTGCAGGTAGCGAACTGCAAAGGTCGCGGTGCGGGGCTGTCGACATGGCCAATTGTCAAGTAAAGCTCCTTGTCCCGTCGAGACCAGCTGGTCGAAGCAGCAGGAAGCGCTGTAGCTCGTACATAGACAGGGAGTGGTCCATTGTCCATTGTTGGTTTCAAGTGCATTTCTGCCCTTTGTGAACATTGTGTGGTGTGATCGACGCCACCGTTGATAGTAGTGGATGCCTTCCTAGCATGCCCCGACTTACACTGCATAAGAGAGAGTAGAAAAAACAACGGTACGTAACATTTCGACCTTTGAGCCAAGACCTTAGGCAAGTCTCGGTTCGTGCAGTCTGGTGTGGCTCGCCATGACGCTCTGAACAACAGGTACTTCGCCCACACGCGGATGTTCCTTTCTTTTTCGTCCCCAGATGCGATATCTAGTCTCTGTGTGTCTTATGCAGAGCGTATGCAGAGCGTATGTAGAGCGTATGCAGGGTCATGTAATTCTCCGCTGAAAATCATGAGGTGTTCAGGTATGAAGAAAGGCCAGTGATCATCGCCTCGGATTCTCGCTTGTTTCCTGACGTAGTGGCCAACGCCTTGGTTCATGGGCACTGAATCGCCGCCATTTGATACCAATTTTAACAGCCAAGGATTTATGTCCTCGCTCACAGGCAGGAATGGGGAAGACGGAGAATGGTGGCACCGTTGGGACAAAGAGGACCGACCAGACGGACCAACGGGTTTTTGCTGTTTGCTGGGGAAAAAAGAACGCTTGCCAACCTGATTACAAGTCGTCAATAGGTGGACAGTGCTCGCGAACGGGGCGATTGGCTCGGCCAGGAAGGCTGGCAGGTTGGGAAATCGGACTGGTGTTGTTGCCTTTTCTTTTTTCGGCCCTCGAGAGGGGCGTCAAGGGAGGAGGTGTGGTGAGTCGTGACCAAGTGAGGTTGGATGGACGAAGTTGCGCAAGCGGCAAGGGGCACGAAGCGGCTGGAGCTCTTTCCTTTTGAGCCTCCACCAACTGCCAACCAGCCCAACCCATCTGTCAAATCCCTGTCGGCAAGGCCTGGAGGAGCAATCGAACTAATCCTCATTCGTCTCTAGTGCGATCTTCGTCCCCAACCTTCTTGACAACCACCATCCATCTGGTTCTCGAGTCATCAGTCATCTCGACAACCACACGGACGTGGCGCGTTCCTGGAGGCTTCATCACCGGGACGGCCATTTCGTCTTCAGCGTTGTCAAATCGTACCTGGCTAGCTAGTCAAGGAGTTGCGTCGCTTTCTGATACTACGTCCTACTAGTAATACATTAACTTTCGTCCCGCTTCCGGTGCACCCCCATCCTCACAAATCCAACTGGCTGCTCTGCTTCTCAGAACAAAAGAAAAGCAGAGGGCCCCTTCCCAAACACCGAGGGCTGCAATGGCGCATGTAGTCCGTAGTCCGGCTTGCTTTTGAAGCCCAGCCTCATCGGACTCACGGCTATACAGCCAAGACCTGCAAATTAAACATTATTCGGAGGTTTTCAGTTGACGCGTGTAGGTATTCCAAACCGAGTCGCTGTGTTGCCTCGTCCGGGCTTGGCTTCTCTTGCCGGTGAACACAAGAAATGGCACTGATAATGAAGGCATTTGCAACACTGTTCAATATCTATTCAGGCACACATCATTTCTCAGTGGGTCCATCGAACCCTCCCCATGGCATCTCGTCGGCATCCATCCGTGGTACATAAACGCATGCCAAGTTCATAATTACCTAGTGGTTAGGACCGATTGTCTCAGGACTCCGCCCGCTGCAGTCCATCACCATGTTAGAATATCATGATCAAAGCCAGGTGGTGGGTGGCAAAGACCAGGTATCACGACGGCCACAGAAGTAAATTTGAACGGAATAGGATCTCGCCCACGATGTGGCGTGTGTGTTTCGGTCGTTCGGCATATCTTGATTCTTGATCCCTTTGGGCCGCACGCAGACACGTGCATGAGTACCAGAGCAATCAACAGTGCAGCAGCTTTTTTTTTTCTTCCTAATAAGTCTCTAAGTCTCAATATCCGTCAACCAGACCGCGGAACCACGTTTCGCAAACAGAACAGAATACGTTCTCTTTTTCGAGGCGGCCTAGGATGGAATCGTCGGCCACCTTTCGATCCTCCGTGGCGAAAATTCATCATGCAAGGTACAGCCATGGTGTTTGAAACATCGAAGCAAGGGAGCATCAGTTCTCTCAACTGATCTTACAGAGCCCCCCACAACGTCATCGTCGCCGCCATTTTTGTCTGACTAAGACAATTTGCTGGTCTTTCCTCACACATTGTTCCTGGTGGGATGACGAGACGGTTGTTTATTTGTTTTTCCTTTTTCAAGTACACTCCGCTCTACACTAAGCTGCAGCCATAAGGCGTCGGATTGTCGAGATGGCGTACCTGCGTACGTTCGACCCCCGTCAAAGCAAAACAAAACAAAACAAAAAGCATCGGTTCGCTATGCGCAGACCGGGCAAACCCAAAGAAATTGCACCTTCTCTGTTCAGAATCCAGGCTCAACGCAACTCCCAAATGCGGCTACGTTTCGTGCCCGTTTAGGGCAAGGTTTCAGGTTCTTCCGCGGGTAATGGGTCTCAACTTCTCGAGTCCATGTCCCCCCATCCACTCACCCCAATTGTGTCAATTGTGGCAGAGCAAAAGGGCCAACTGCTCGGTCCCTTGTTCTCCTTCATTGACCTTAAGTGATATTCATGACCCCCGCATGTTGCGGGGGCTCGGGACCTGGGCGTGCAAGAAGAGAAAGAGACATCGAGAAAGCTCGGAGACTGGACTCCGTACAAGCGATCGTTTTACGGTAACACCGTCCGGGAAAAAATTTCCCGGAAGAGGTAGGCTTTCAATGTCAATGTCACTTTTGTCAAGACGCGTGACGCTGTACAACCGGTTTGGTGCACGTGGATATTTTGGGCCGCCAACGTAGACGCTCTTTACAATCTGTCTGTCTGAAGCGGCGCGAGTAATGCACTGCCTCGTCCCGGTGGCACAATTCACATTGGATCAAAGTGGAGGCAGAGAGAGAGATTTCGTCTGCGCACCAGCCAGACATTTTGTTTCAAGACTATTCCAATACGGGTCCTGGGTTTTGGACACCCCCAGTCTTTCCATATTCCAGCATATCGTCGCGGCTCTTCCAGACCCTCCATGATCCAGCGAGGGACGTTGCAGGAAAAGCTGATTCCTACGATGGCTGTCTTGCTCGCTTAGCCTTGGGTACGATGCTGCGGCCACGGCATCTCACCCCAGACAGTAGTCCTACTTTACGCTTAAGCAGCCTCTCACTTACACTTAGGCCAGCAACCCTTACTACTTGATATCAAGACTATAATCCCCTATACTAAAGCTTGCAATTTTCTTCAGTCTGAGAGAGAGAACCTGTGTCGGGAAACGATTCATCTCCCGAAAAACTCCTAGACATATCTTAGTCCTCGTCCAAAGGAAACAACACGACAAGCAAAGCTATGAGAACACACCAACGCGTCCACGAAATTTTCAAATAAATGGCAAAAGTTCAAAACGAAATAAACAAAATCAACAAAATCAACAAGCAAACAAGCAAACAAGCAAACAACAGGTCGACGCGTAGCAAAGCCGATGGCAAAAAAATGCCTCTTGCATAGGGGGACTTACCATCCTCGTTCTGGGCCGCCGCTCAAGAAGCTGCAGTCACTGTTCAGATGACAGTCCCAACCGCCGATCAAATCTGCCGCTGTGTCTGTAATGTATGAATGCGTGAGTAGGCGTGTCACAGGCCATATTTCGAGGCACACTGCCATGCAGTGGCAGCAACCTCTATAGTGCCTTCGTACAGCTTGCCCGTTGAGCTCAACAACGCTGGCAAAGTACTGTACTGTACGTCTCGAGTGCAGCAGCGTTGCTCACATACCTGGTTCGAATGATTTTGGGCGGCGGTCACCGCGGCTGGCCGAAGAATCTTTTGCAGTGGCGTTGGTCCCGGTCCCGGTCCGGCTATAGACGCTCAAACCACATGTGTAGGCGTGAAAGTCGTCGATGCCCACACTGGCAGGAACCTGGGCGGTCAGAATGCGTCCGATCAGAATGATGACAGCTGCATGGCTGCAGAGAACAACGGCCCGAGTACCGTCTGCATCGCACTGGTTGATGATACCCCTCAGGGCCTTGGTGATCCTCTGCTGCAACTGCTCCAGCGTCTCGCCTCTTCTGGACGGCGTAACGACTGACACGTATTCATGGTCATAACTCGGAAACATGCCCTTCAGTACCTCCGGCGCAGCTGGCTCCGGGTGATCGAACGGAGCGGACCCGAACCACTCACGAATGCCATGCTCAGGAAGCATCTTGGTCACTGTAGCATGACCATCGGGGGGCAAGGATTCCCCACCCGTTGTACCGGATGCATGACCACTTCCGAGAGTTTGAGCCCTCTTTGCCGTGGCCTGGGCCTCTTGTTGCTGAAGTTCCATAAACGGGGCCATTGTCTGCAAGCATCTGTAGAAGGGACTAGAATACACCTTGTCGACCTTGGGGTCCAAGGTCATGAGATGTCTCCCCATCTCCTTACTCTGATCTATTCCATACGACGTGAGTGCCGGATCTCCTTGGATGCCGGTTGGAGACGGCACGCCACTGTAGACTCCTGTTTTAGGATCAACGGACCAACTGGAGCGAAACTAAACCGGGCGAAAATGGAAGAAAGAGATGGCCGAGTCAATACTGTGTTTGCCCATTACATTGCAAAGAAACCATGGCGATTTTTTTGATTTTTTTCTTTGCCTTGAGGTGCCTGGTCTTCTTCCTATTGTCTTGGCTACCGGGGTCTGTAAACAAAGGAGCAAAGGAACGCCACTCACCCCATGCCGCACCACGTATATTTTTTCCAAAACCATTGTTCTGCTATGTTGGGAGTGTCCGTAGCCGGAGTAAGGACTGGAGCAGCCGAAACTTTCCAAAAAGAGAAAAAGAAACGCAGTAAATTTTTAAAATAAAATAGAAGATAAATCAGGACCTTCCTCCCTATTGGTTGGATGTTTTGATGGGGTGGGAGATAATTATTCAGCGAGAGGCAATACTTTCGCTGTCTCCTGTCATCGACGAAAGGGGTGCAGGAATAAGGAGGAGGTGTCTGATCAATGGAAGACGAAAGAGTACCAGACGCCACGGGGGGTCCTGTTCTGGGGATGAAGGTCGGTGAAGAACAAGTTGGAATGGGCCGTCAGGGTGCCGGGGTGCCGGGGTGTCGGGATGTCACTTTTTGATATTTTCTTCCCGTACCGTATCTCTGGGCAGGACGGGAGAAGTACCAAGTTGTTTCCAGAGCGCTTTTGCGCACTTAGGCGAGATGAGAGCGATGCCGGTGGGCGAGTGAGCGTCCGTTGTCGGTGCAGGCTAGGCTGGGCGTTGTTGGTTGTTGAAGGTTGTCGGACGCCAATTTTACATTCCGCTCCTCAGTAAAGTGGTGGCTCCACAAAAACTGGACATTGTTACGGAGTAACTCCATTCATGAACAACAGAATACATTTCCGACGATTCCTGCAGATAACTCGAGGAAGAACAGGAAATTTGTTTGCCAACCCACCTCATTCTGTGCGAGTCCAATGGACCGGACCGACGAATCCCCAAGGGTACAGCAGCACGCGACATGGACATTTTTCCATCTCTACTCCGTAATCCGTACAACCTCCCCCAGTTCTCATGCGCAGCAGCACAGGACATGTGCTGTGCTCCCCAACTCACTCCGTGCGCATGTCTCGTGTAACCTGTCATGTGTCATGTCATGCCATGTCACGCCGTCACGAGAGCACGCCCCCTTTGGCCGCCGTCCCCCACAATCCTTGTCTATTGACGACTCGTCGTTGTCGATGCATGCATGATTCGGGACGGTCTTCCAAGAAAAAATACAAGAGGGTCTATTCAGATGAAGAATGTGGGACATCTTCAATATTGTTTGTTTGGGAGGGGGTGCATCTTCCCTTCTATTCATGGGGCGCAGTACTCCGTACAATGCAGCCAGTTGGAAATGGCTTTGTCGGTCCATTCTGTTCGGGGATGCAAGAGGTCAGGTTACGCATGGTACATATATGTGCGAGGGAGAGAGGTTAGATTCCAGACAATGCATGTTTGCGATTCAGTCGAACGATAATGTTGGTCGTTGGAGTATAGGTTAGCTGCTTCACGAGGATTCATCATTGAAAATGGCGATAGGTGCGAATTTCGTTCAATTTCGATGTCTATGGATACGCTGGCCATGCAGGCTGCTTGTAAAAGCTAAATATGACTGCCGTCATGGCATAACTTGTCTGTGAGTAAATAAAAGTCGGGAACATGTAAGGAATGGCGTATCCAGACCGGACCTGACCTCGGGATACCATGGTAACCAAGAATTATCATAGAGCCCCGGTGCCATCTGATGACAGCCCCCAGTGAACAATGGTACCAACAGTACTCACTCAGTCTTCCCATGACCCGTTCGTCTCCGTCTCCATATATATCCCAGGAAAAGTCAATCTACTATAAACGCCGATGATATGTTCTAAACCGAAAAAAAGAAAAGAAAATCAAACACAAGTGAACCAGACACACGCGGTCCTCGCATGTATCCAAGCGCATAAATCATGCGCAACCTTGACTCCCAGTCGCCACACCATGTTCCTGAAAAGAATTGTGTATCTAGCCGAAGGCTTTCTCAGTCTGTCGTGGTCGAGCATTTCACATGACGGAGCAAGCTCCCGTTGTTCGCGCTCGCCGACGACCGACAATGGCTCCATCCTCTTCGTTCATTTGGAGAGCATGAGCATCTCTGGCGCGTCGTCTTCTTCGGCGAGTGCCTACACCGCCTACCCCGGCCTCTTCATGTGCTTGCATATAGTCGGCCCATTTTCGCTCTAGTCTGCCAGCAGATGAGAGATCACCCCGTAGCACTCGCTTCTGGTGTTCGTCGACCGTCATCTGGAAGCCGTAAAAACATTTCAGCCCGATGATCTCGGTCGGGTACGTCACTTTCCCTGGTTGTCCCACGGACGGTCTGATCTGGGCGTTGCGGAACAGAACCTCTCGGATCCCAGTCCAAGTGACATTCTGACAGTCGTAGACAACCAGCTGAAGCGTAATCCTGGGCCGCTCATCCGCAGTGAACGATCTCTTGGATCTCTTGATGATCATGGCCGCAGCCTCGGCTAGAGAAAGGTCGCTGATCCGCGTGTTATCCATGTCAACACTTTTCAATTTCAGGCATTTATGCAGCACTGGTAGCATGCCGACGTCACCAATGCCTTCGCAGCAACTGATGGACAAATGTTCCAGAGTCTCTGCACAAGGAGCTTTGGCAAGGTGCTCTGACATGAGTGAGTTTGTAAGCTCTTCTAGGTCTTCCAACTCGAGATGGGTGAGTCGCGGGGTCGAGGCGAGTATTGGCTCGAGTGCTGCGTCAGTAATTGATCTACACCCCGAGAGTTGAAGCCCTTCCAATGCTGGCACAGCATAACCAATGGATCGAACGCCGCTGCTAGATAGACGGTTGCATCGACTTAGGTCCAAGTGTCTCAACTTCCGAGGAGGAACAATGGGTCGCCCGGTCAGTATGTCAAGCTCTGGGTCATGGCCCTGCATCATAACTTGAAGAGCGTCATCAGTCAGCTCGACGCATCCGCAGAGAACGAGACGCTCAAGATTGTTGGTGGCGAATATAGCCTCAGCCGTCGCCATGTCGTCAAAGCCTCGTACTTCTCCGGCTCTCAAATCGTTCAATCTGGGACAGGAATCGATAATGGCCTTGATTCCTCGGGCTTCCACTTTGCTACACCACGAGACATTGAAAGTTTGCAGCTGTGGACATGATTCAGCAATGATCCTGCATGAGGTGTTGGAGACGGCAGACAAGCCCGTCAGGTTGAGGTGGACCAGCTTCTCGTTTGTTTGCAACAAAGTGTGCAAAGTGCTTTTCTGAAAGTTTCGACAGCCCTCCAACGTTGCGTTCATCAGGTTTCTACAAGCTTTGACAATGGCCTCTGTTCGCTTGTAGTGTTCCACCTGGACACAGCCTCTCAGGTTCAAATCTTTGATAAAAGGGCCCGCAGAGACGATAATTCTAGCGAGCGATTCGGCGGGGATCTCCTTGTAAAACTCGGAAGCATCGAGCGAGGTCCACAACTGCCCGTCGAAGCAGAATCTGTAGAATGACTTGCTAACTCTAGAGGTCTGAACCAGCTCTTTTGGCCAGAGGAAGGATAATATTCGCACCCGAATTTCGTGGGGTATGTTTTCCCAAAAAGGAAATGAGGGCTTCAATGGTCCCTTTGCCAGTGTTTTCAATTTGTTCTGTGCTTCCAATTTGGTCGACCTCAAGTCGGCGGGGAGTGCAGCCACAGGAGGTGCGCCATTTTGATCAACGTTGTCGATTTTCCGAACGGCAAGTTGACTCACGGTGCTGTCGTAAAAGGGAAATTCGTGGCTGCAAGTTTGCGAGATGGAAGCTGGGACGCTCGGCAAACCCAGCGGTGATGATTGGGGGGTCGAGGATCTGGCACCGGACGGAGTCTGGGGGCCGACGGCTGCGAGACTGGCACAAGAAAGTGTGCCTCTCGTGCTGTATGGGCTACTGACTGAACGAGAGCGGCGAAGGCCATTCAGTGACGGTGAGGATGATATTCTTTGCAAACCTCGTAGTAAACGCTGACGGCTTTTGCCTTTGATGGGTGCCTCAGGATAGGTGGAGATATTTCTGCCGCTGGTCGACGTTGTCGTCGATGGGGGCGGAGTAGAAGAATCTCTGTCAATGGTGGCCATTTTGACTTGGTTCTAGGAGTAATAGCTGACCAGGCGACCCTTTCTCTCTCTGTTTTTGCGTGTTTGTGTGCGTATCTTGATGGAAGAGTTTTGTCCATCAATAGTCGAAAGTAGCTTGCTCTTTCTCAATGGATTTCATTGACAGTTCTGTCGCGGGGCTTGACGTGGAAAGACAACTATGGTTCTGTTGACAAGACGACTGAGCTCAGTGATGTCCAGCGGACGAAATTCAATTCGAAACAAGCGGAGACAATATACGAGGCTGTCCGTGATGGCAAGCCACCGTCTCGCGATGAGTGAAGCTCGATCCAGCGAGCGTAGAGAGACACGAGTTGACCAGTTGACAGACAGGATGGACAGAGAAGATGCCGTTATCAGCATAAAGGACAAGGGCAGTCAGTGGTTGGTGTCGCGATAAGCAGCCTAACGTGATCAGCGGTAACCTCGGACCGCGGGGTCTGGTCAGCAGGTCAGCAGGTTGTCGCTCCGGGAGGGCACCTGCGCCTTTGCCCGAGCTGTCACGCAACAACCCGACGAACCAGGATGGCGACTGTGGTATCAACAGAAATGAGGCACATGTCCATTCAGAAAGCCATCATCATGATCATATGGGCGGGAAGAAGAGAGATGGTGAAATCAAGGAGTAGAGAAGCGACGGCGAGCCGTTGAAGAAGCGCTTTTCGCGCGGCTTCGAGCTTCGAGGGGGGTTCTTGTAAATCAATGGACCCTGCTTGCCCAAGTTGACAGCAGTGCTCCCTGGAGGGCAGAAGGCCACTCCGGGTGGGCCGTTAGAATCGAGTTGTGACCAGACCCCCTTGGACCCGCTTGGACCCATCACAAAGTTCCCATCCCACCAGACTAACATCTCTTTTTGGTGACGGTAAGGCCTGGCGTTGGTCACTACATGGGCTTATGTGCAATCAACATCCACCAATTCAAGCTACATAGCTACATTTATATGCCTATGCGATCTATATAGATATAAGTGCCTATATCTTAGGAAGATACCTAGTATTTGGTGGGCTTCCCCATGCTCTACATGTACATACATACATAGATGTCGCTTGTGGCGACCAAGGGTGTTGTGGGTCGGTACGAAATTGTAGCCTTGCCGGTTCTACATGTAAGGAGATGATCGTCACCCAACAAGAGTGTGGGACCTGGACCGCCAGAAGGCAAGGCCAGGGTTTCCCCACGGTCTGCGGCTGCCACGGACGGGGGGTGGACCAGCATTATTCTGGTCAAGTACGGATTATACCCATCCAACAGCAGCCAACACGCAGGAAACATCAATTCATTGAATGGTGGCCGCATATTTGCTGGGGCGACATGGCTTTCTTCCCACAATCGGAGCAAAAGGCACTTTTCTGCACCATGCACTTACAGTCCAGGCTTTCTATTCGCAGAACGATTCCGACGCACATAGTTCGTATGCGGCATTTATCGGGTGCTGCGCACTTTCACGTTTGAAAATATGAGACTCGAATATCGCCACTAGATCGACCAAGCGCCCGCCCACTAGTTCAAGGACCCTTCCTGCCTTCCTGCCTTGCTCTCCTGCTGTGTTTCCGTGTTTCCCCTTCGTGCCTCCCCGGCGCCCGCCTCGGTTTCGACCAGGGGGGTTGGGGTTTGATGATGAGTGTTGGGATGCCACAAATGTCAACGTTTCTCGTCTGCCCGTGCCGCACATTCTTAAACAACAGAACAAAACTACCTATTGTTCCTTTTGCTGCCATCAGATGCATACTGAGTCCCGCGACTTGTAGAAGTCGGACGGGATGTCTGCCTAATGGTGGTATTCAATGTACAGATGATCAATGCAATACAATGCAATGAAAAGAACATTTTATGGCTCGGACGAATCTGAGGATGTTATTCTTAGTGAGCACTGCCAATCCTCCAACACCAGCGGCCGTGGAAAGGCTGTTGACTGCTTTGATCCGTAATTTATCTGCGATTAGTCCGTACGCCCTTATTAATTCCCGCGTCGGATGAGAGAAGCTAATACAGATGGCCTACTTTGCAGTTTGAGCATCAAGTTATTCCGGATCTGATACGAATTGATCTACAAATGTAACAGACGAATCACAGGACGGACCATGTCTAGAAAGTGCCGGCAACAAACAGCCCGAGGCTGCAGAGGTCAACGGGCGTTTCTTGCGGTGCCTCATATGGTATTACGCATACCTCGTTTACGATTGCAGCATGTCGATGGATCGATCCCGTCACCGGTGCTTCGACAGATTGCTTCGACAGATTCTGTTGGGCATGCGTGGCCAATCCGAACGAATGTCAGCTGGTTGATGTCGCTGTGAACCCCGCCTTCTTCTCCTTGGCCCACCCCTCCTATGCACTGTCACTTAACGAGTTTTGCTGCCCCTCGTGCGGCCCGCTTTGAGCTGGTAGCCCAGCCTGACCCTGACCCTGACCCTGACAGTGACTGTACTTTCTTGCGGGTGGCCCCATTGGGGTTGCCCTAAGACACTACTTACTACAAACCAAGTCTCTTTTTTTTTTCTCTCCCTTGAACCACTTCTCGACTTCGGCCCATATCCCCGCGTAGGCAGAGCACTCCCATCCGTGCTGCGTGAGATAATCACC
Organism: Epichloe elymi; assembly: GCA_023658475.1. Lineage (NCBI taxonomy): Eukaryota > Fungi > Ascomycota > Sordariomycetes > Hypocreales > Clavicipitaceae > Epichloe > Epichloe elymi. The sequence goes on along the minus strand of CP098273.1, from coordinate 1,604,368 downwards.
GATTGGTTGCCCGGGTCAGACTTGACCACGGGCTTGGAAACGTGGGCGGCATCGCCGAGAGAGTGCAGGAACATTCAAATATTTGGTCTTGAGGTCTGGTCAGTCTGGCAGGAGCTATCCGATCGGTCCTCCCGCATCACACGCTTTTGCCTGCGCGAGAGCACCTTCCGTCACTACAGACCAACCAAACAAACCCACCCTCTCCCTCCGCATTCGTCGTGGCCCGACCATCCCACCTCCGCCTCATATTACTGCATATTCTGAGCTGAGCTGAGCTAGGCTTGGCGGCCAACACGCATTACTCAAGATTTTCTCATCGTGCACTACCTGCCACTGCTTAACAGGGTATCTCGTCATCGTCCGCTATCGTCCGCTATCGTCCGCTATCCTTTCTGTCAGTGTTTCGTCGGCGGGTTCGGGCTCGCCGTCTAGGATGCTGCAGATGCATGGCGGGCAACAAGAACAACGTGCGTGCCACCCTCTGACGCCGCCGCCGTGAACCGACCAAACCATGCTAACTGTATCATCTTCGCCGCTGTAGGAACCGATGATAATATTGGGGAAGATGAAAGAGGCCGTGGCAAGCTAGTACCGCCGCTGTCTTTGCCCAAGAATCGCAGCACTGGCAATCTTGCCCTCCCCACCGACGCGACTGTTGACCGAAGTCGATATCGCATGTCGTTCGAGGGTCCCTTGAGCTCTCCCATGGACTATGATGGACTAGCAAGGTGCGCTACGCCGGTCATAATATGATTTCTCCCCCACGAATGTTCCCTTGAGCTAACCAAGAGTTTTGCATATCGTTCCTTTGACGTAGATCTCCTCACTTAAACGACCACGATCATGGCCCAGGCATCACTGGACTGCGGCGCATTCGTCAGCAATATCCTTCTTCGCGCGCCCCGACTATGCCTAATTCAACTGCTTCTTCTCGAAGTCCTTCCGTTGTTGCGCTATCTCGCTCGACCTCCATGAGTGCCATGCTTGCGAGCACTGGTAACCTGCAACATGCTACAGGTCCGGCCTCGCCTAGTTTCTCCGAAGACTTATCACGATTCCCCTCCGAGTCTCTGCACTCGTTTTCTTTTGCTCATCAATCTGAAGAGTTTATACACAACCGACAAACGATTCTCAAGCGTTCCATGGATTTCATGAAGGATCGAATGGGTTGGTCCATGACTCCAATGCAAGCAGGTCTTGCCAGTGCTCAAGCTCGTGTGACCGGTGATGTTGAGACACAAAACATGCTGGAGTTGCTGGCACGAGCACAGCTGATTGGGGCCAACAATTTACCCAATTCGGACGTTGCTGCTCTGCCACCCTTGACAGGACCAGCTGATATAACAGGCGAAAACCTATTCGAAAGGCAGTTCAAGCCCCAGATTTCTCGCACCAGCGCCACTGCATCCGATGTTGTGTCTCCTATCACTGGCCAAGCACAAGGTTCAAGGTCTCCGCTATTCAGGTTTCAGTCATCCGATGGCGTTAGAGTGGACAATCTCCCGGCTGTCCCAGAACTGGACCATGAAGCCAACATTTCTAATGAGGCCGGGACAAAGCACGACAGCACAGCTACTGATGGAAAGGCACAAGTTCCTGCAAGACCAACCAGCCTGAAGCGCACAATGACAGACACCTTGGGAATCACTTTACAGGACAAGCTCTTGGACACCATGGCTCAGCCTTTCCTGGCAGGGCAACCATTTTACGACGAACCACCCCTGTCTCCCACTGCGACACACACTGGGCAACCCTTCAAGGCTTTTCCAAGTGCCATTGCGCCGACTGCACATGGCCACACCAATAGATGGGTCCCTGCTGCACAAGCCATCTTTACGACTGAAGCAAAACCTCCGTGGACGATTATTGCGGCCAACGATCTCGCTTGTCTCGTTTTCGGCGTGACAAAGGCCGAAGTCCGTAAATTGGGCATATTAGAGGTGATTCAAGAAGAGAGAAGAGCTTGGTTGGAGCGAAAGCTTCTGCAGATCGACGAGGGCGCCACGGAGGGGAGCCAGGAGACACCAAAGCATGAAAGTCCTGCAGCCTCTGCAGCCACGACACTTCTTGGTACACGATCAGGGATTACGGCGCAGCTACTGAGCAAACCCAACTCACGATCGCAACCGACCAAACCGGGTTCAAGACGAGCCCAAACCGTCCACAGTGGTGACCCGACCCCACCAGCAACTAGAGGCAGTGGGCAACACCGCAGCAACCTCTCAAGAGGTGTCCTGCTTTGCGGAGACGTTGTTCCCATCCAGAAAAGAAACGGGACCACCGGCTCTGCCAGTCTATGGGTGAAGGAGAAGCGTGTGGGTCTGATTTGGGTCCTGGAGGAAATTCATGAGGACGTGGCGCATGTCACCATAGACGAGGAAGGCTGCGTCAAGAATATTTCTGGCTCACCAGACATAATATGGGGCTCCAAAGCCAAAGGCTCTGGATTTGACGTGGCAGCATTGATACCCCGAATTCCGCGGCAGGGTATCGATCCAACAATCGGTGATCTCGACTTTGCTCAGATTGCGAGGAGGAGGTTCTTCACATGCCTCAACGCCCGCCAAGTTAGCACCCCATGCATGGTAGAGCAAGTGCCTGGTAAGCTCGAACTACGTGTATCGACCTTTCCTCACATGGCCGGCATAATCGTGGTAGACCCCATAAACTTGAAGATCAGAAGCTCCAATTCTGTTTTCTGCGGTGCACTGTTTGGATACGAAAAGCCTGATGGGTTACCCATTACCTTGTTGATTCCTGATTTCGACAAGATTGTGGATATCTTGACGCATGAAGACGGCCTTCAGATGTTGGACGGAATGGTTGTTCCAGAGCAGAGATTTCGAAGAGCATCAGCTTTCCTGTCTTTGAAAGAGCACCGCCCCGATGCCACCGCGCTTTTCCTCCAACCAGACGGCCTACCTGGCAAGCATCGTGACGGATCGGAGCTCAAGATTGACGTACAGATGCGTGTTGTAGAAAGTGAAAAGCAAACCAACGTCGTGAAGGAGACGGTCCAAGAAGGAAGTGATGAAGATGAAGCGAACAGTGTGGATGAATCATTCTCTGTTACTCACAAGGAAATAGTGTTCGCATTGTGGATCACCTACTCACGGCACCTTCATGGGCATGCTCCCATGAACGTCAAATCGCCCGGATCATCAGGCACCACAACGCCACTTCACCAACCCTCTCCCGGTCAGACGCCCCCAATGCTTACGCCCATAGAAATAGCATCAGATGAAGAGCAGCCGCCCAAGAAGGAAGTGAAGTCGGCACCGCATACCTTCACAAAGCAGCTTCGAGACGCAGCCATGAGCGCAGCCGCAAAACTGACTGGACACCCAAAATCTGTGGCTAGTATCAGTGAAAAGTCAACACCAGCCAGAGCGGTCGAGCCGGCACCCAAGACTTCAATTGAGGCCTATGCTATTCTTGAGGATATGGGACAAGGTGCCTATGGACAGGTCAAATTGGCTCGTCACAAAACTTCTGGCAAGAAGGTCGTGCTCAAGTATGTTACAAAACGCCGTATTCTGGTCGATACCTGGACTAGAGATCGAAAACTTGGAACTGTCCCTTTGGAGATTCACGTACTGGATTACCTACGAAAGCCCGAGTTCAGACACCCCAATATCGTAGAAATGGAAGGCTTTTTCGAGGACGATGTCAATTACTACATCGAAATGGCCCCTCACGGCCTCCCGGGCATGGACCTATTCGATTATATTGAGTTACGAGGCAACATGGAAGAGTCAGAGTGTCGGAGCATTTTCATCCAAGTCGCGAAAGCCATTCATTTCCTGCACACCAAGGCGCTAGTCGTGCACCGCGACATCAAGGATGAGAACGTAATTCTCGATGGTGAGGGCAACATCAAGCTTATCGACTTTGGAAGCGCAGCATACATCAAGAGCGGCCTATTCGATGTGTTTGTTGGCACGATTGGTGAGTTTCAACATCATTATATCCATGTCAATGAGGCGCTTTACATTTCGCAAGTGGCATACTAATCATTTCAATAGATTATGCTGCTCCCGAAGTGTTGGCTGGTAGACCTTATGGAGGCAAGGAACAAGATGTCTGGGCACTAGGCATCCTCTTGTACACCATCATTTACAAAGAGAACCCGTTCTACAGCATCGATGAGATCATGGATAGGGATCTGCGTGTCCCATTCACAATGAGTGACGAGAGTATCGATCTGGTTCGCTGCATGCTCAATCGAGATGTCAAGGACCGATATGATATTGAAAAGGTGGTAGAACATCCGTGGTGCAAGGCAATTGAATGATTCGAAACATGGATGGATCGTGGTGCCCATAGATAGATACAAGTTGTCGACGCTCCCTCATGGCCAGGATGCATCAGACTAGACCATCCAAGATCATGAACGTTGGTTGCGGAGGACTTTACGATAAATAGGAAACTGGCAGGATGGCAACCATTTGCCATATCGAGCCAAGACCTAAGTAGAGAATCGAAGACGTGAGACGTCCGATATTCAAACGAGTGAGAACGAAGACATGTATGCATTCCTTGGAAATGCAGAGGAGGCACGAATGCTACAAAAGAGATGAACAAATCCCACTTTTACGAGTGACAAACAGTAGAAGACCTTGCAGAGCATTAGCGCACATTAGAGCGCGAAAGCTGGCGTTCATTTTTTGTCATGTTGCAATAATTTTCTCTTTGTTTCTTCAATTTGTATGCATACGTTTGAATTCTTCAATCTTTTGTTCTGGCTGCTACTCTCTCGAATCGGCATTCAAAATGGAGCGATGATGACACTTTGTCAAAGGATCATATAGTGGATGCACCATAAGTATAACAAGCAGTAGCCCTGATTTCCTTCTTCTCTTGTTTTTTTTTTCATAAAAAAAAAGAAGGAAGTTGAAAAAAAAAAGGTTAAAGATGAGGAAATTTACCCGTTTGACATTTAAAAGGGGATTGATAAAGTTGACATTGCCTCCCGCCCTCCTCCCTTCAAAATATGCATCCATTTTTAACTAGTCATAGCCTAATTCCGGATTTGCCCTAAAGTTACATCGACATCGGCACTCAGGCACAGGGCACTCGACATGTCTTGCGAACCATTGTCGCGCATGGTCCAGATGGAGGACGTGTTCGCAGCGGAGGCAAAAAGTTGGGAATCGGCCTGCCAAGCGCGTGGCCTCCTTCTCCTCGGGCTTGTCGGAGCGAAGAACACCCACGACTTCAAGACAGACGACACAGCGGGGCAGGTGTCTCCCACAGTTGGGACAGCTGATTCCCGAATTGATACTCGTTGCCAAAAGGGGGTTGCGCGTCTCAAGCGCAGTAGGTATGGGGGTGGGCGCAGGGGCGGCGCCTTGGTTAGCAAGCGATGTTTCAGCATCGCAGTAGACGCAGCGGAGGGCTATTTGACGAGACGGTGGCTTCAGCGTAGGCACACCGTCGCGCTTGGAGCGCTTTGTCGATTCCACTTCGAATTTTGTGCGCTGGAAGAAGAGTCGGTGGCGTTGTAGGTGGGCGCGGTATGCGTTGCGCCAGGCGCGGCAGCGAATGTCGTCTATGTACCGCGGGTGGGCTATGGATAGAACCAGAGTGGCTGTCTGGATGTCGTGGAATTTCTGGATATAGCGGGCGAATATGTCGACGGCTTTGTCGGTGATACCTGTGAGGGCGATGCCTTCAATGTCGCCTTCCTCGATGGCGAGGGATACGTTTTCGTGCAGCCACGTGGTGAGCTGCTTGTCGTCAAAGTTGCGGACGGCCACGACGGCACGGTCCGAGAGTGGAAGAGAGCGCTGGTTTGCGACGGTGGTCCAGTCGCCGGTGGCGATGAGGGAGGAAATGGCGCGCAGGTACGGGTCTGTCTTGGAGGCCACGACGTCGTCGAGCTCGAGCCGGTCTTTCTTGGTGGGCTGTGGCTGTATGCTGCCGCGGCCGAGAAGTTGGAGGGATAACGAGACGAAAAGCAACTCAGGATGTGCGGCGCTGGCCTTTTTAAGGATCTGGATGGCCTTGTCCGTGTCGCCGCGGAAGAGGTGACGAGACGCGACCATGGTGTGGATGGCCGTGGGGTAGTCGAGGTCGTCATCTCGGTCGATGACGTTGGGATCATGGCGCTGAGGGTCGCCCCAGCCGCAGATCTCGAGACAGAGTTGACGTTGGAAAGGCTTGCTTGTCGTGGCGCCCTCGAGTTTGGGTAGACGTCGCTTCTTGCAGTATTGTCCGATGGCTCGTTCCCAGTGAGCTGGGTCGGGGATGGTGGCTCCGGGGGCAAGACGAGTCGCTGGATTATTGCCTGCGCTCCGAGTCAGTTGTGTGGTTTGTCGGTGGATTGAGACTGAAGAATCAATAAATGCGAGAGAAGAGGAAACTTACCGAGGTCGTTTGTCCATATTGAGTGGACACCAAGGTAGCTCAAGTCCATGTTACCGAGAAGCAAGCCTCCATCATCAGCAGCCATTTCAGCATCTATGTTCCAAGCGTTAGTGAACCGTCTTCTTTTGCTTTGGCTCATCAATGCAAACAAAGAAGAAAGAAGCCAGAGACACTGACCAGCGATCCAGTCCCATAAGAACCTCCGCCACGGGTCATCCGACAATACATTTCGGTTTGTTGCCGCATCGAACAGGTACTTCTCCTTGGCTCGAAGGAGCATCGAATGGTCAACTGTGCATTGGGCTTCCCTAGGCAGCCTCTTGACGGTTGCAAGCGTGGCGAGGAGTGCTTCATGAATCTCACGGCAAGAACCTAGGTTGTTTGACGCGATGGATATTTCATGAGGTCGATAGTCCGATTGTCTTGAACTGCTTCTCTGCGCTTGTTGTTCATCTTCAGCTTGTTGATCTGCTTGCTCATCTTTGATGTAGGATCTAATACTGGTAAGCTTTTGGCTTATTGTGCTTGCGTTGTGTAAAGTCTCTGGCAATGGCCGGGAAATCTCGTCGACATGTTCGAGGATTACGGGTGTTGATTCACTGGCCTGCAATGTGTCATTGACACGATCCGAAATACGTGCCTTGTCTGGCCCGAAAATGGGTACATCTGCAAGGGCCTTCTCAGTCAGTAACGGCCCCAAAATCTCGGAGGTCTGAGCTGGCTCAAATTGCATCACATCATGGTAGGGTGCGTTTTCTAGAGGGGGGATTTAGTACATTCGTCATATATGCGCATGGTTCAGGTGTCATTTGAACAGCAGCTCACCTTCCAGTCCACGATGAGGCGGTTGCCAAGGAACGAGCTTGTAGATGTGGTCTGCCGTCCTGGACGATTGCTCCAGAATATCAAACGCTCCATTTGCCCTCAGAACCAACATCCTTGGTCGCAGCGCTGGTGAAGACAAGGTGATCCAATCAAATGATACAATTCGGTCATGTCGTCTCGAGTTATCCCGGTAAGACACGTCCATCTCGTGGGACCTTTCAACTTGTAGCAGCTCGGGGCCTTCCTGCGGCGCTATTCCTGCTGATACGATTTCTTTGTTGGTTTCCATGACCTTAAGCTGACCAGTTGGAGATAGCGCCGCCAGTAGGCCGCGACGATCCCGACAATAGCGAAGTGAGCGAATCAGAGAGTGCCTGCCGTCGTTCAGGAATGGATCCGAATCTGTCTCAATGACTTTCTCGAGCCGCAGAGCGCCACCCCAAGGAAGTGAATCCACCTCCACAGCTTGACTATATGAGCGAGAAGCCAACGGCCGTGAGGTTGCTCGTCGATCCCAAATCATGACACCGGGATGATCCAGTGCAGACGACGCAAAGTTATTCTGGTCGACATAATCAATGGTCAGATTGTTGTTACATTTGGTTTGGAACGTGAGGTTTCCGCTAGGGTCTAGTGTGTATTACATCAGCATTGGTTGCATTCATGGTAATATAGTTTCGAAAGTCGGCTGCAAACCTCGAAGATCAATGATCCTCACTCCTTGTCCTTTGATGCCAGCCACCAGTGTCAATGGGCTATCTTCAAAGAACTTGATGCTTGAAACAGAAACGCTGGGCTCAAGCTTTGCGTATGAATCGACAAAGGTAGATGCGGCAGAAGGAAAGCCAGCATTGGGTAGCTTTTGAGCAGACAGGCGATTGACATCCCATACATGCAGACTCTGGTCCATTCGCACGCGGTCAAGACCAACAGCGAGGAGGCCGGTCGTGTTGAACGCGACCGCTTGGCAAGTCCTAGACATCTTCAGCCCGATTTCAGCATAGGCATTGGAATTGTCGTCGATTTTCAAGAGGTTGATAATGCCAGATCCGGTTCCCACGGCCAAAAGGCTAATGTCGGCTGGTGACCAGTCGTAGGTTGTGAGGGGCGGGAAGTCATCGTGGCGGCTGAGCCTGGAATAGTCAAAACGCTGCTTATGCGCATATCCAGTTGGCTCATAGAGTTGCACGACGCGGTGTTGTAGATTGATGTGAACGAAGCTATCGACAGACGACTTCGGCGACCACTTGACCAGACCTGGTTCCGGGCGGTCCATCATGTGCGTACAGCGTACACAGTGGCACGAAGTTGCTCGGCAGGCAGTGATAAGCCCTTGACGGCTGCGTCTGCCGATTCGAAAAGCAGCTGAGAAGTAACCGTGTTTGCGTGCTCCAGGTCAGTACAGTAAGCGTTGAAAGCTGGGGTGAGTATCAGATCGGACCAAGCCACGGGGATGAGACTGTTCAACTGCCGCATGACTTCGCACAATGCCTTTTGGATGCGCCTCAATCAAGCAAGTCGCGCGTGTCGTGTCGTCGTGTCGTCGTGTCGTCGTGTTGTCGTGTCGTCGTGTTGTCGTGTTGTCGTGTTGTCGTGTCGGCGTAAGTGATGAGCCGTCCGTGAAAATAAAGTTAAAGCGAGGTGTGGTGAGTTGAAGCGACGGGTTGGTTGCTCTTGCCTTCCTCCAGCTGCTTGCAGTCCGAGTCGGGCCCGCTGCCAGCTGGGTGCATGGAGACTGGCCAGTGCTGATTGGCTCGTGTGGTGGCCCCAAGCCAACACGCCCAGGACCCCATTTCCGGTGAAGGAAAAATAGAAGGAAAAAAAAAGGTTCCCAGCTTCGCTTTGCTTCGGAGAGTTGAACAGATCAAGCCTCATTCACACTGCAAAACGCCCCTCAGGCATCACGCACAAACTTCCCCCTTGAATCCCTTGGCTTGTTGCGGAAGATTACGCAACAAATCGTCATTAATGCGAAAATGGGCATGAAGCGATCCTTCGCCGACGTGGACTCGCAGGACCATGACAACACTTCTCGGAGTGCAGCATCACGCGGAAACGGTTTCGACCCCAAACGGCGAAAGCAGCATGGGACCGGAAACCCCAAGGCAAAAGAGGGCCGACTGGGCTTTGCGAAGAAAAGAATCCGCAATATTGGGCGACTGCTTGAACGGAACAAAGACCTGCCCGCCAATGTGCAAAACGACCTGCAACGAGAATGGGCGACCCTGAAGGCTACTGTCTCGGACAAGTCATTCCATAGGAAGCGGAGCGCCATGATTTCTAAATACCACATGGTTCGGTTTTTTGGTACGTCATCCGAGATAATGCTCTTCGTATGCAGCACTTGTTGCTAACACGCAAGTATTGCAGAGCGAAAAAAGGCCTCACGATTAGCAAAGCAAATCAGGCGCACGATTGAACAGAATCCCGAGTCCGACGGCATCGACCATCTCAAACGCCAACTGCATATCGCCGAGGTGGATGAGGCATACACAGTTTACCACCCTCACATGGAACCATATCACAGTTTGTACGGCAGTGTGAGAGCCGACAGCAAAGAGAAGCAGGACGGTGGGGAGTCAGAGGATGAAGCAATGAGTCAGACCCCAGTAGCCAAGGTAGCGCTCGACTCGGAAAGACCGCCCATGTGGTACGTCGTTGAGAAAACCATGGAGCAAGGCATCGAGGCACTGCAACAGCTACGAGAGCGGCGGCCCAATGACGCCTCGGCATCTACCACAAAGCCATCTCGTGTGCCCAGCAAAGCATCACAAAGCAGGTCAGACGACAAAAAACGGGATAAACTCACAGCTCGTCACGCAGCCAACGAAAAGTCTGGGACCAAGGACAAGGATAAAGCTACATCTTGTAATCAAAGGCAAAAGCAAACTGGCGAGAAGACCCCGCTCAATCGCAGGGAACGAAGGCGCCTCATGCGCGAGGCTGAGGCCGAGAAGAATTCCGAGGACGAGGAAGAAGGTGGCGGTTTCTTTGAGGGGTTATAGGTTCGAGGCTCAAAAGTGAACGATAGAATCAGATGGTAGCGGGCGTTGATTTCAAATTCTGTATAATTCGAGGCTATATCATATTCATTGACTTCCCAACTGGATATTTCACAATGAAATTGAGGGACTCAACTATCAAGTATCCCACACGTGCCCACGTCGTTTCTCGTACTCATCCCAGGTGCTTGTTTACGTTGACAGTCGTCGGGCTCCCTGCGCAAACCGAGTCTGTGAAAACGGAACTGTCTTATTCACGACCCCCATGCCCGAGCCGCCGGCGAGAACTCAAATTTGCGCGCAAGACTACAAAGCACGTGCCAAACTCACAACATCGCACCGGCTCTGCTTCCAGTCTGCGCATCTGCTTTCCCTTGATCCATCATCTTCATCTTTTCTTCACGGCACCCGACTACATCAACTTTTTTTTTTTTTCCCCGCAGTACTAAACACAAACCACCTCGCCCGGAAAGACGGGGGGAAAAGCTTCCCCAACCCCCTCCACCCAACCCAACCCAACCCAAGCAACAAGCTTGCTCTCATCGTCGGCCGATTTTCCCAAAGCCATGGCAGCAGGAGAGACGGCTCACCAGATCTGTGTGCCATGGGACAAGCTTCTGACGTGGGTTCAGCAGCAGATCGCGGCGGAGATGCAGACGGGCCAACCCGTCGCCCTTACACGATCGCAGCTCGAAGCAATCTCTGAATTCATCTCATTCAACGACGAGCCCGACGTGAGTGACAAGGACTATGTGAGCCTTTTACTGCGTACGTGCATTTCCTTCCTCTCCCCAGCTACATATGAGAACAAACTCGTCCCCGTTCACAAAAGACACAAAGGTCGCTAACACGAGCTTATCGAGCAGAAAAGACACAGTCCCGTCGTCTGCTCGCGCCCGTGTTTGCGAACCCGGAGCCCGTCAACATTCCCGTTGACGGCCATCTTGAGCCCCGCTGGCGATGCAGCTGCACGATACAGTCGTACGGCGAGTTTCCTCGTCGAGGGTTCGGCTTCTCGGCTGGGCAGCAGGCGCCCTTGTTCCAGTCGAAAAAGGTGTGTGTGGGAAAAGCTAGTCAACTTCATCTCCCCTTCTTGATGAAGCAGCCTTGTCGGCCACGTGTTGATTGCTAACAGCCATAACTTGGCTTATAGAATGCCAAGCAGTTTGCGGCCAAGCAGGCATTGGACTTCTTGTCGCACTCCCCGGGGAACAAGAGCTCCGTCATCCCGGTTCTCAACCAAAGACCGTCGTTGCCATCATTGCTGCCGCAGAAGCGCGCTCCGCCAAACTTGGAATCTCCGCCCAAGGCGAGGCTGGTGCATACGCCGTCGCCAATGCCATCCCAAGCCAACTCAGAGGGTTCCTCCACTTCAGGAACGGCCTCACCTCGCCAGTCATCCGTTTTTGAACAAGTCTCCCTCCTGACGGGGCGGTTGGGCGTCGACAGCCCGAGCTATAGAATAGAACCGGACCCAGCAGGAGGAGACTATTTCTGCGGCCGGCCCATCTTTAAGAATGGAGGACGTGTTCCGCCGGATCTTGGCCTCGTTAGTGGCGTAGCGGGACGGGCGCAGGCAAAGCTGCGCGTTGCAGAAGAGGTGCTGGCTTGGGCCGAGGCGGAGCTACAGAGGCGGCAGGATATTTATCAAAGTCTGTGGGGGCCGCCGGCAACTTGAGAAGTCGGTTGCGGGCTCGAGTTTCTGCAGATGAATAGGAGTGCCACGGTAGATTGGCGTGTTGTACAATGGTTTGGGGGTTACCTGGGAGACGAGGCGCGGGGATGGGCGAGTGAGAGGATGCTTTGACGGACGGACTCATGATGACTGTTCAACGATGCTCATGACTTGCGGGTTTCAATTTTTCAATTTTTTCAATTTTTTTTTGCTTCTTTTATTAACCGCCATTCATGACCACGACGTCAACATGGCAAGGAAACTCGTAAAACACAGCTAATTGCTCAACATGGCAGTCATCTACCTATGCCAGAATATGCTTCTTTTTTTTTCCAGACATCATCCGCATACGATATGCACATCTCATCTTCCCCTTCCCCTTCCCCTTCCCCTTCCCCTTCCCCTCCCCCCCCCTCCACCGCTCCTCTTCCCCATCGGCACCACCATCTTCAAATCGGCCGGCACATCCGCCATCTTCTCACCATCCTCCCACAAAACGCCGACATCCGCCGTTCTCCCCGCCACTCTCCTGAAATACCTTGTGCCCAGAACCCCTCCCTCCCCTCCGTCCGTCAAGATGACACCATTCTCGCTTCTCCACCACGCCACGCCCTCCTGAAGACTCCTCTCGATATCAACTTCCACCAACAGCTCTGCATCTCTCCTCATGCCGCTCACAGCCCCTTCCTCGGGCGTCTTGTCCGAGCAGTGAATGTGCGCTCTGTTCATGGGCTTCAGTCCGCCTGATTCGAGTATCGCGTTCCAAAAAGCAAAGTACGTCCCGTGGACGACCTTGGCCGGGAAATCAGCATCACCCAGCTTGATGGGGGTAAACAAGGCTGCCGAGTCCACTTCCAGAGAGTGTCCCTGGTTCGCGCGGATGAGGTAATCCCCTGGCGAGGCGGCATCTTGCGACAACGAAGGGTTGACGTCAGCTTTGGGCCTGAGAGTAAATCGTTTCTTGGAGTTGGTCTCCACAATGGATTTGATCTCGTCTAGAGAGACTTTCAAGCTTTTCAAGGGCCCCCATTGTAGCTAGCATCACGTATTAGCTACGTTGTCCATCGATGACAGCAACAGAATAGGCTACGTAATTTGTGAATAGCAGGAAACACGCCTGGAAATAGGAGGGAGGGGGTACTAACCACCTTGTCCAAGGGCGCGAATCCTTCACCGTCAAGCTTAATCCCGACATTATCAGCCTGATGTCTCAACAACTTGGATAGCGCTTTCGAAACCTGGACTTCTCTCCCTTCGCTTCTTCCGCCGCGACTGCCGCCGCCGCTACGACCCCCTCTTCTGTTGAAGTGGGAAGACCTTTGTGCTTTGTCTTCTACATCCAGGTGTGCTTCTGGAATGTCTGCGGCCATTGTTGTCGCGCCAGGCTCGTAAGCACGGGGAATTCGATATAGAATCAGGGCAAAAGGAAAGCTTTTGCCCTGTCGACGAAAAGTACACGGTGGGGCGGAATGGCTCTTGCAACGCCTAGTTTGCCAGTATTGAGCTGCGATGACCTGTCTTGTGATAATGATGAAGTTGTTATTGTTTCAGAGTGCCGAGGCCAAGGAACGCGGGGGGGGGACAAAGTGCTGATACTTTTTGTTGAGGAACATGTTCATTAAGCTTGTGAGCTGGAGGTTGTGGCAGCAATGGGAGGAGGCATGGGGAGGCAGCACAGTCCCCACTGCTGAGCCCACACAATACTGCGTGAGTCATGCGGCGTTGAGAAGCGTATGGCCACGGGTCTTGGGAACAATCAATAACGACGTTGTCTCGTCGGACGGGGAAGGGGAAGCAGGAGAAATAAGTCACGACTGTTTTTATCGATGCATACCTAGGAAAATTGGTGAGAAAAGGACAAATCGCAGCATGCACAAATTCACGCCCCAGGCAATATGAGCCGGAATCATGAAACAGTATTAAACAAATCCTGTCAAGACTCGGCAAATTATGTACATAAGATGACTATTCGTCCACCCATACCAGTCAAAAATGCAAACCCCCGAGGTCGTTAGGCCACTCTCAGTGACAATGCATTTCATCACGTTCGTTGATGCAGTCCTGAGTGGTGCGCATACCCAGCTTCGAGAATCGTGTCAAAGTGATTCCTTTAATGTGTTTTTTTCTGTGCGCAATGTGTAAACATCATTTTATACAGAGTCCAAATGAGAGAAGAAGAAGAATTTCACGAGTCGTCGTAGAATGAAGAAAAGCATGGTTACGAAAAAGCGTTTCAACAGCTTTTCGTCTTCGTCAATCATCAACGTTGAAAATAAACAAGGGACAAGTAACAGACGAGGTTGTATCTCCTTCATGCACCATTAGACAAGAAGGACAGACATATGCGCCCGTGAAGAATTCGAGACATATACATTGTAGACGTAAGTTGTGAAGGGGTTGGTGAGGCAGAATATCACCTGGAAGCTCCCAAGGTGGCGCTAGAATTCGTGGATATGAAGCTGTCCCGGTTTCTGCGCGTACTGAGGCTGCTAGCCCTGGCATGCGTTGTTCCTTTGCTCAGTGGGGGACCGTGCCTCTGCGTGAGTGCATCGCCAGTGCCGTCATTCATGTCATGTTCCGCTGGCTGTCTGTCAAGATACCTCCTCGGGGGCACGCTGTTAGACCCCGGTGATCCCCCTGAGCGAGCCGAGTGAAGATTCGTGGAAAGAAACCGTCGACGGGGCAGCGCTGATGGGATTTGTAATGACGCATCACAAGGCGCTGGTTGTGATTCCGCTGGATACTCTCGTCCCTGGGTTCTGAACATACTTACATCAGTGCCAGCCCGAGACGGAGGTCGGAATTTTCCCCCGTTAGCCTCTTCGCCTACAGTGCCGCGACGACTCCTGCCCAGAATTGTCGGTTGCCGGCTCTCTTCGGGTTCTTCGGTTCCTGCACGTCGAGATCGTAGCACAGATGGCGTGCGGGTGAGATCCGGCTCCTCCGTACCGGCCCTTCTGGTGCGAGCAATCATTAGGGAAGATCGTCTTGAATAATTGCCGTTGCCGTCCACAGGCGTGTTTGGGATCGAGCCAGTGCTTCTTGGTGTGGGCAGAGTGGTGCCGCCGTTTAGAATCAGACTCCGCCGCTCTTCGAACTTGGACAATGTCCTAGGGCTGCTGCTCGGTTTCGGTATGGCTTGCTCCACAACACTTGCTCGTCTCGGAGCCGGTAGACCGCTGAATGATTTTGGCACAGTTGGAGTTGCCGGCCCATCATTTTGTGTCATCACAGGAGAAGTCAATACTGTAGGTGGCTGCGCTGTACCGTCCCCAAGCGCGACGCACAACTCCGTAAGACTCCGACAGACAGAGTCGGCTTTTCTACGCAGTTGGCGATCAACAACAGCTCCGCCAGCACCAATGACACTTGCCGCTCCAGATACATGGCCTATTTGACCCGGACTACCCATCATGGATGAAAGCGACATGGCATCGTTGGCAGCCGCCTCCAGTGCTTCATAGACCTCTGGGCTCAAGAATGGTTTCGATTTGACCAGGGCTGCATGCAGTATCGGATGGGCCTCCTTTTGCGAAGTTGTCGTAGTCGATGACTCTGCCACCTGTCCGGGCCCTTGTCGTTTGGGAGACAGAGACATGGTGGTTACCGTCGTCGTGGCTGTTGCAGGACGCTCCTCCGCTAGTCTGGAGACGGCAGCCCCGGATGTGGAAGGAAGCTTGCCGGTCAGTTCGAGTCTGTGAATTCTTGATTTCAGGTCGTCCAGCTCATCCCAAACCGTAGAAGGCGCAGTAGTTGATGCAGTAGACTCAGTCCCCTCCACGCCAGGAATCAACTCTGATCCCGTCCTGTTCTGGAAATCTACTGCCTTGATCAACGGCGATGAGCCGTAGTTTCTGCTGTAACTCAGGCCGGAAGCCTTGTACCCAGAGGTCCGGCCACCCACAGTTGAGTTGCTCTCCGTTATTGACGCGCGCCTGCGCGCATAAACGCTTCCTTCCTGGCCGCTATCGTTTCCGATAACGGATCTTGCAGAAAGAGGGGAAGGGCGCAAGTTGGGGCCACCAGATCGAGTTCGCAGAATCTCGTCTCCAGGATGGACAGAAAGCGCCTTCTCTCGGTTTGGGGAGCGGAATGTGGTGAGGGAGACTGCACTGGCCTGGTCATCCTCGAGATACTTCTGTCGAGGTCTGTCTTGCTGATCTGACAACCGACGTCTTACTTTTGGCGGCGACGTAGGATGATGATATGCGGCAATGACGGTAGACACAGGACGTCGATGGTGACTTCTTCTCAGTCCGGACTATGTGCTTGTTAGTAATTATGCACCAACATGGTGCGCATTTCCAAAGGAACTATACTTACGACAGAAGTCAGAGTATCGTCCAGATCACACGGTGCTCCTTCCGACAAGAGATTTCCCTTCATATGTCGAATTGGTTCTTCGCGAGCAATTCTTAGAAAAACATCCCCAGTGTCATCGCATCGGTCAGAGTCGCCGATGTTAAACGGAGGAGCAGCCGGTTGAGCATATCTGCCCTCCAAGGCAGACTGAGACTGTTCCTGGGAAGAATATGCAAAAGAATCGCCCACGTCGTATGGGCGAGGGGTAAGATTCATGTCCTTTGTTAGGCTCTTACGAGAGCCCGACGATCGAAATGACCGTATTGGCGGGACTCGACCTAGTGTTAGGTTGCTGATTTGTATGCTTTGCCGTTTGCTTGCTGACGACTTGTATGAAATGGGGGGGCGATGAGATGGTGATGAGTATCGACTCTCATCTGATGAGCTGGACTGGGATAATCGCTTGGGAAGAAGCAACTCTAGTTGACCCTGTCTACTTTCCTCGGCGGTGGATGTTTCAACCGCTGGCTGAGGCTGAGGGGCGAATTGAGTGACGGCCTGAACGGCCTGAAGAGCCTGAAGCCGGTGAGAGCTGAGAGCTGACGGCGGCCCGTCCGAGGTTGAGGCTCCGTTCGAGCTACACGAGGCAGGTCCTCGACGAGTGAGATACTTGAAAGAAACGGTGCCGGAGGATGCAGACGACGGTATCGTTTGATCGGCGTTGACAGGGCCGGATTCGGGACAAGAGGCGGGTCGTTGTGTCGGGTTTGGCGAATTTTCGGGAGACGATGACCAAGTTGAAGGGTGATGAGCGACGTGGTGAGATGATGCTCGAGAACGCACGTCGACGCTGGGAGGGGAGTTTGCCACAGATGATGCGGTTGACGAGGAGGACAATGTTCTGGCACAGGAGCGTGTCGCCTCAGAGTCTGCACCAGCGTCTGAAATCGCGTCCACTTGTACGTTTGCGATGTTGTCGGGGATTGATGGGGCAGGTTGTTGCTCGGACGCCGGATTGGGCGAGATTGACGAAGGGGGAACGAGATGCGGGTGCTGCTGCACTTGGCTCCGGAGGCGGCGGCCAGGATGCTTGTGGTGGTGCAAGTATTGTTGAGAGGGGGGGGATGATGACGCCGGGGCGGCTGGTCCGGTCTTTAAGTCTGCAGGGCGATAGGACGGCGGCAGCTTTGATGAAATATGATTCTGCCTATGTGAATGCAGTTTTAGCGAAGGAGAGTTGTGGTCGCTGGCGCTGGTGTTGACGTCGGCATCGACATCATCATTGCGGGTTGGGACAGAGTGGTTGTTGGGAGATGGGGACGAGAGCGATGGAAGTGAGGGTGAAGAAGTCGGGTGAGAGCATGAGCATGAATCCGCGCATGCATCTTCCGTCTCGACCCTGGTCGATGTTATAGTGGTTGTCGAGGCGCTGGCTGTGTCTTTGGGCGGACCGGTGCCTGTGGTGGTGCCTGTGGTGGTGCCTGTCGTTGCCCCCGTAGCCGTGCCTGGGCCTGGGCCTGGGCCTGTGCCCCTGCCCCTGCCGCTGCTCCTGCTCCTGCTGCTCATGCCCCCGCTTGCTGTTCGGCAGACGGCTTGCCCTGTGTCCGCACCAAAGGCGCGGGCAGAACTCGACATGGACCTCTTATCCAAGTGCTGGCGGCCAACAAAGGCCGTTGTGAGAACGAGCGACTCCGTCATCCTGTCAAACGATGCTGCATACTGTCTGTTCAACAAGCTGCATGCATTAATTAATCTCGCAGGCGACAAACGCCAGCCACTGAGTGTTTGCAGCTGCTCGCGCCAGATGATGCGGCGATGGGGTTTTGTTTGATCGATCAGCTGGACAATCAATCAATCGAGTGCTGCTGAAGCGGAGAACCGCGTGTCTGACAATTAGAGCAATCAAGAACTCTCTTTCCTTTTCAGCCCGGATGGCAAAATCGTGGACGTGAGACAGCCCCCCAGAAACACTACTGCCACTTGTGCGAGACAAGACGATGGCTATGGCCTGGCCACACTGCGCTTTTCGACCTGACGGCGAGAGCGAGCCCCCCACCCCAAAAAAAAAGAAGAAAAAAGGCCAACGCTGATGGTGAAATGGGAAGGTGAGGGCGAGCGCCGTGTCCACGGCTGCCACAAGTCCTTGTCACGGATTCGCTATCCAAGGCCCTCTGGCAAATGCGATGCCAAAAAGGAAAAAAGGAGAAGAAGGAATGTAAATGATTCTGAGGATTTGTGACGTGCCTTTCGTCTAGGAACGATTGCAGCGAGCGAAGAGAATACTTGGACAAAATAAAGGAGAAGGAGACGTTAAGCCACGCATGAGAGAGCTGGGCGACAATCACGCCGCACGGCAGATTCGAGCACGCAAACTCCGCAACCCTTGCCGACAAACAGAGAAAGCATTGATACCATGATTAATATTATTCGTTCACACAGGTGTTCGAGCCGTCCCAAGGGAGCCAACGTGCATAGCCATCCCATGGCGCCCCTTGAAATTTGGGCCAGGGCCCGGCAATTATGGAAGACGCATCGTCGTGATGTGCACGACGATGAACCACTTTTTGAACCACACTGCACTTGCCATGCAGCATGAGCCATGCAGCATGACCAGCGACTGAAGCAGCATAGCGTCATGCATCTCGTTGAGCTCCAAAAGCAACTAGAGTCTACTCCGTAGAGGACCGAGCTATCAGCTTTCAGCGTCTATTCAATGACTTTGCTCAGTATCTTGCTCGGTATCTTGCTCAGTATCCCAGATGCCCAGACGTCCGTTATTGACCCCTGCTACGTCTATATTATGCTTGATACGGACTACATACGGACTAGACCCAGTGCCAGCCAACGTGCCTCATAATATTGCTTTTTATGTGCTTGCAGTAGCTCGACGCACCCGAGCGGACGACACAATAATAAAGTTTATCTCGTATCCAGGGTGGAGCCACTGAATCCTAAATAGGTAGGCGGTGAAAAATCGTTGCATATGCTAAGCAATGTATGCCAAAGACCACAGTGTGTTAGTGCGAGTTCACACTTATAGTCAGAGTCAAAAAGCTATAGGGGCTATAGGTAGTACATGCAAACCATATGCTTAATAACAATGCTAATACAATGCTACTGCCAGGCAAAAGGCTCTACCCTGATACGAGACGAATTTTGCTGGAGCCGAGATTTACTGTAACCCCCCAGCGGGGACACTTTGTGGAGTGAAGCAGCTCGGACCACGGACCACGGACCAGCGTCATGGCGCTGCAGCTTCTCTCATGTTGGCGGCACTCGTTGTGGCGTGTTTCTCCAGCCCTGCTTTCTTTTTCTGTCTCTTTTTTTCCCTTTCTTGTTGCTCTTCGGTATAAGCCGCCATGTATGGGACCAATATGTACATGCGTCGTCGCAGCCCCTCACGAGGGTTTGTTCATGTGACGACGTGTCTGGTCTGTTTGTCCACTGGCTGCATTTTGTTTCCGATCCAGCAGATTGGAAGCTTTCAGTAACCGTTGGTATGTAAATCCGTGTTCAATGGCCTGTGTCAACCTGTACATGTTTAAGCGTCGCTCTAGTCAGGGGAAACTGCAGGTACATACTCCTTTCTTGTTCTGCATAGACCAGCGTCGCGTTGTGGTGGAGTCAACCAAGGGCTCCTCCAGCAGCCAGTCTAGTCTTGCCAGTTTCTTGCTGCGTCGCTCGATGGTTGCCAAACTGAATTCGACCACAAACCCGTTTACTTTTCTGGCAATTTGTTAATGGGGCCTCCGTAACAGCCCTCTTCGCCTTGATGCCGGCGCTGGACACGTGGACACTGTTTGGTCAGAAAGCATATTCAACATTATTGAGGACGATGCTATTGCCATGGTGTATTGTGCTATGGGCAGGGGACTCCATACGTTCTCCTCGGCACGGAGATTGATAATAGCCGTCGGAAGACTCTGGACACGGATTCTCCGAGTCATGCACGACTTCTGCATCCGGCAGTGCCATTCAACTGTTGGGACTGGGTCATGCTCCAACTTCGTGTTCTGGGTTGCTTTCGAATCCAGAGGGCCTGAGGGCTTTTCATTTCGGTACATATGCTCCCTATTGTAGTTGTATTTGCGATTGACATGCTAGCAGGCCTCTGCTAGTTAATAATCAACCTCACACATGTCAAATCACGGACGAACTTGGCCCACGGGGACCGGCCGGAAAGGTCCTCCTCGCCCTAAACATCACTCCATTGATTGAGAACACACTGTCATCAATTACTGATCATTACTTAAAATCGCTGGAACTAAAGAAACATGCTAAGATATTGTTGGCGGCGCCGAGTGTATGTTTGCGGGCAGATCAGAGATCAGAGACCAAAGATCAAAGATCGCAAGGCTTTGATATTTGGTATTAATGGATGGTGTCTGCAGCGGGTAAATGATCGATGAAGCCCGATTGGGATGGAAAGCAAGTTCCTCCGTATTGAGACCATGAAAAATCATGGATATGAATACACGTGCTATTCCTTCTCATCGACAACATTATTTGTCGGTGCTTTACCGTGGAGTACACTGCGACGTTCCCGCAAAGCGAAGAGCGCAGAGCGGAACACAACAATTTCCACCGTCTGCTAGTTAAAGTTTGGGATAAAGAACTAAGCCGAGTTTCTGTCGCTGGCTGCTTGTATGTAGGGTAGCCCAAGCCAGGATAACAGAGCACGTGTGACGCACCACATTAAGAAAAAGCAACGACAAGCCTTGATTGAGCTCGTCGTTTCAGGTATCCCGCAATGACATCAGACAGGGGTCGCAGCCTCCTTCCCCTGTCTCGTTTCTTGCCGTCTATATGGAAGTTGTTTCGACGTAATATGATAATACCGTTCAACTAACCCCCGCCCCTGGTTTGGCCGAGCGATTCCCTCGCATTTGGACTAGGAAGCGTTGGCCTGGTTGTTTCAGATTTCGACGGCAACGTATTGGCAGATTGGCAGATTGGCAGACTGGCAGAAATGTGCGAAAAAATAATACGAATCAGAAGGGTATCAGGAAGGATTCTGTCTGAAATGTGCGAGCCTCCCTGGTCGGACAGACGACATCGACATGTGGGAAACAGCGTTGCCAGGGATCCGCCCCCCCCCCTTCGCTAAACGAAAAATAACATTTTTAAGATTGCGATGGGCTACAATATCTGACGGGCGTCGGTGCAAGGCCAAAACTGGTAGGAGCGTTAGCGTCTGTTCTGCGTATGTCCAGCCGAGGAAGATGATTTTGCAGTGAATCAAGACGATCGTCGTCCCATCGGGCATAAACGAGCGTGGAGTGCAATTCCACGACGCATAAATGCTGGCAAGGTAGTCCGTAGAAAATGAAAGAAACTGGCTCACGTGTCATTGGCGTGTTTGAGCATGTTGGATGGTGATGTTGTATCGAGTCACGACTTGTTGCCGAATGACAACATGTTGCTCTCGTGTAATTTTTTTTTCGGTTGGTCGTCGCGGGTTGTGGGTTTGTATGTATGACGACGAGATTTTCTCGCGTGCGCGTGGCGCATTGTGCCCCAATGACGGATTTATTATGTGAACATTTGTTGCGGAGCACTCGTATTAGTTAATGTTCTATTTCTAGAACTTCTTGCCGGACGGGCGATGCTGATGCCCTCACTGATGACGAGTCAGGCCCGACTCCGTCCTGATGAGCTTACCTTGTTGTTTCCCCACGAGGAATCCCTCGTGAGATTCCAGGATCTGGGCTCCTGTTCGAGGATCGGCCAGGATTTGTGCGAGGAAACTGGCGCTTACTAATACGGATCTGCGGAATGGAACATCAAACGACTCCAAAAACAGCGTTTGAGCCGACTTTGGTGAAGTTAGATCGAGGGCGTGAATGACACGTGATATGTTGGCCGCGTCACGTTTAACTCCGTGCCACTCAGCCTCACTTATTACCTTTAGCCATGCAGCCCATAAGTAACCATTAACTCTAATGGTGTGATGGTGTGATGGGTGATTTTCCCCATCTACTCATAGTATTAACAAAGTTCAAGGGGAACATCCTGTACGATTTCCGGATCGTCTTACTCCGTATTAATCCGTACACTGTATATGTACATATGCAACAACAGAACGAGACCCACGTCTGCGTCACGCGATCCGCGAGGATGCCGCGACAACTGTCAAACAAGGTCTTTCGATCTGACACACTTAAAATTGTGGCTGCAGGTAGGAGGGTGACGCTGATTCGTCACCGCTTCCCAGTCACGCCCTCCAACGGGCGCTTAAGAAGAAGGATCGAGTGAGGAGCCTCGGTTCCGATCAAAAGCGCAGTTACGGCGAATCGCTGCCATTGACCACTATGTACGTCCGTACGGAGAAGTAGTATGGAGTCCAAAAGTATGTACAACAACGGAGAGGCGAACGCGACATGCTGACTGAAGCCCGGAAAGATATGATCGACCGAAGCACCACCCACCAAGGTCAGCTAGTTCGGCCCGCACACAAGCCCAAGATCAACAATAATCGTGATATTCCATTACAGACGACCCGGCCGTCCCGTCTGCTTCGTGGCGATGCAAATAGTCCACCCGGTATGATGAGTCCTGCGAAGACACCACCGAACAGCATGCTACGGAGTACTCGGTACGAACGAAGTCACTCGCAGATAGCAGCTTGCAATTGAAAAAAAAAAACTTGCCCCCCCCTCACACAGCATGGGAAGAGCCAAATTTGGACGGCGGGCCGTGATTGGCCTGCTCTTGCCGCCTAGGCTTGTTGGCCGTAGCTATATTTAGGAAACTATTATGGCTGCAGTTGACTCTGCTTGGCGACTTCGCATGCTTGCAGAAAGTCGTAACAGGGGTTCGTGTGGCTGTTTTTCGAAGCATTCTTTGCCGATCCGACCACCCAGTTCCGTGATGCTGATTGGCCATCAGGAGGGGTGGCTTCGCCAGAGAGGCTTACTCCTAGGCGGTACAGTGGTACAATACTCCGTATGGGCGCAGAAATTCTTAATTAACCTGCCTCAGATTGGTCGATAGGAACAGGACCCGGTCCGACACTCTGCGGCTTCATCTGTTTGCGGTCCATTGTTTCCAAAGTTGTCGACACATGCAGGAGGCTGAGGCAGGCTGTCCTCGAGTCCCCAGGTTCACGCCAGCCAGCCAGTTGTCGCTGCAAAAGGCCCCCCCCCCCCCGCCCCGAGGTATTGCAGTACAACCCACTCACTGTCAGAACATTGATTGACCTTGGTGGGGTGTTCAGGGCGAGATGATGGGTCGCAGGCCGGTTCCTTCTCCGCCAACTCCACTCCTTCCTCAGCCGCCTTCTACGCCAGACGCCTCTCTACTCTCAAGCGGCAACAACCCCCCTTGTCACCCTGTCACCCACCAGATCTGGCTCTGGTTCCCAGTGCGAGTCAACCAGACCAATCTCTTGTTCTGCTGCAATCTTTCCCATCCTGATTCTTTCCCTTTGCCATCTTCCAGCAACAGTCGCCCAGGTGGTTTCCCGTCGACTCGACTTGACTCCGAAAGTCTCGATAGACGGATAGACCAGGGTTCGCTTCTAAAACGGCAGCCCGCGAAACCTGGCCTCTCTTGCACATCCTGCGTAGCCGCTAGCCTCCTTCCTGCATGGTCCTCGTCTAAGCGCTGGCCTCATCGTCTCACCTCCAATCCGAGTCTCATTCCTTCTTCTTCCTCCCTTCCCACCGACTCGATTCGACGACAGCGACGTAGTGGTAGTGGCCCACAGGACACGCTTTTGTTCCCTCGCCTTACACTTCGTTCCTGACGATCACCACATATTCTTTCCATCTCTCTTTCCATCTTTTCACTCGGTTCTTGCCGTCGCGACGACTTCGACGCATCTACTTGCCGGGAGGATCCCACGCGCCACGGCACGCCACGGGGCACGGCCTCGTTCTGATCAGCCATAGATTGGTTTTGCAAACGTCCCAACTTATTGGATTCAGCAGCGCTGTCCAATATCGATCAAAATCCCTCCATCGAATCGTTTGCGAATTACGCTCATTTTTGCCTTATTACAATCATTCTCTTTTCCCTAGACGCATTATTTGACGGCCCAGCTTCGAAAATCGACTTGACCGAATCCAGTGTCATTTTCTCGCCTTTTCTCGCTTTTTCTCGCCTCGTTTTAATCATCTCCAATAGTCGCGAGACAAGGCACCGTGCGACAAACAGCGTTTACGTTCCTGAATTCGAATCCTCCATCTCGACCTGAGCCGAACAAGGTGTAGGCACTGTAACGCCGGAACACATGACTGAGATTATGGCGTCCGCCGCAGCCCGTCGCTTATACGAGGATCAAATACCGTCGTTCATGTCAGTGTTCGATCTTGACGCCGAAGCAATGACTGACGGAGACATTGTCGCAATTGTTGACCCCAAATTGGTCGACATGGACTCAAAAGTGCCGGATCTCACGATCTCATCTCAAACAACATGTCTCCAGCAGAGCACGTTACATCCCGATTCCACACATAGACATCATGATAGTACCTCTACGCAAATGACGGACTCGACTGAGTCATCTCCAACAACTACTCTGTCGACAACTGACTCTTCCCCTCTATCGGATCCTTCACCTTCATCTTCACCTGATTCCCCAGTGAACTTGATTCCGCTGAGTGACTATCCTTCTACGTCGTTTGTTAGCCGACCAAGTACTGTTCAGGGCAGCAACATGCTCAGCATACCTGAAGCACAGACTTTGGCACGCCCTGTGACATCGCCTGCCCCGCGAAGACCGAGAAATATGAAGGGATTGTCGATTCAGCCGCCCTTAAGTATTACAACCACTTCAAAATATGCATCGACCGAACCATCATCGCCATCGTTCATCAAACCAACCATTCCTGCAATGAGACGAAAACCTAGCCAACTGAGCCTGAAAACGAACGCTTCGGATCTGATCAAGAAGACATCGCTGGAGGTGCCGGCATCTCCAGCCATGCCCCCAATGCTTCAAAGTCGTGCACTCAAGCACTCAAACTCATCACCGCATATGTTTGCGGCCATGAAGTCGTCCACGTTCGGCCCTCCTGGAGGAATGACGTTCCCAAAAGTCTTGGAACGAAACGAGTCTGGTTTATCAGAAGTCTTACGTCCTATGAAATCTCGATCCATGGGAGAGTCGATAGCTGAAGAGGGTTCTCCTATCAAAACCCAAATGGCGAATCGCAACGAATTTGAGCCATTCCATGGTGAAAGCGTCAACAACGAAGACCAGAAGTCTCCGGGGTACCCCGACGGTCCCATCGCCATTTATGGCGACAATGTGTATCTATATCTAGAGCCAACAGCCGATGAAGCCTCGCAATTTGACGTTGTCATCAACGTTGCTCGAGAAGTTCGCAATCCCTTCGAAGCCATTGAACGAAAGGCCGGAGCTTCCCCAAGTCCTCGAGATGAGAGTCCTATACCGGACACTGCTGCGACCACCGCCAGCTTTGCGACTGCCTTTGACTTTCAGCCTTCAGAGAACTTGTCCCTGGACACGCCCACAACACCGAAAGCAAACCCCCTCCGTGTTCCTGAGTACATACATATTCCTTGGGATCACAACACAGACATTGCCCCAGATTTGACGCATCTGTGCGAAATTATTGAAAACAGAACGAAAAATGGACAGAAGGTCTTGGTACACTGCCAGCAGGGGGCCAGTCGCTCAGCAAGTCTCATAATCGCTTATGGACTCTATCAGTCGCCCGAGCTAAGCGTCAATGACGCCTACTACGCTGCTCAAGCCAAGAGCCGATGGATCAGCCCGAACATGAAGCTCATGTACTCGTTGCAGGACTTCCAGAAACAAATATGCAAGAAAAGATCACCCTCGTCGTCGTCAACGCACAGACCACGCACAGGACGAAGTCCAACCAAGCACCGACTTACTTTATCAGCTGATGCTATTGATGTCACGTCCAAGAAACCACACACAGCTCCCTTGCCGAGCGAAGAAGATGGATTGAAGGAAGTCGACTCGGAAAGCCCAAGTCGAGTAAGGAGAAGAAGCTCCACGTCGGGCCTACAAGCCATCTCTCCAGGTCCCGCATCGGCCCCGTTAAGTTATTCGTGGAAGGAGCACGGTGATGAAGCAAACACAGCGGCCCCTCCACCGGTGCCTGCCTTGCCCTCTTTGACATCCTTGTCATCTCTACCGCCCCAGAAAGTTGAACCCGCTAAACCATCACCACTGCTGCCTCCGCCAGTCATGCCTTCCTTGCCGACTCTACCACCTCTTCCTGCTCTACCGACCTTCACCGAGCCGGAAGACGTACCCAAGCGACCGAAAACGGGGCTAGGAAAGCTCGAGTCCAGCTACGTGGGACCTAGTCAAAGATGGCCGAATCTTGGCCTGCGCGCGTTCGAGGCTCCGGCGGCTTTCTCAAGTTTTCCGTTGCGGAAGTTTCAGAGTATGGCTCCGGTGAAGCCGCAAGGCTGCGGGTTCTCGGAAAGGACTGTTACCGTTGGTCCTTCTTACCCTGACGACTCGGCATTGCTCTCACCCCGCGTGGAGACAATGACAACGAATCCCCTTCGTCAAGTACCCGAAGTGGCGGGCATGCGCTTTGTCGAATCGCCTCCCGTGCCAACTGAAGAAGGGCTGTTCTCGCCGCGAGAGACGTCTTTCCCCCAGGACTCGTTCTCTTTTTCCGGGCGGATGATGGGGTTCGGCAGACCGCCCCCAGCGGCCGACCCTCGAAGTCCGCCGACAAAAGGTGAAACACCAATAACACGATCCATCGACGAACTCATGTGATGATTTTTGATGAGCCCCTTTTCTTTCTTTCTGCTTCATTTTACGAGTCCAATCCTACGAGCATGTTGCCTATTTTCAATTCTGTACTTGGAATTTGACGGACCACTCGATGACACCATACGGCCGTCTTTTCTCTCATACTATCGGAATATATATACGTGCCGTGGTCATGACGACCAATCGCATGCATAGCATTTGCAGGCGTTCTTTCCTTGTGTACAACAACATTTCGCTATAATTCGGAACAAACGCTACACAACGAGTGTATGGAATTTTTTTTCTATTTGCTTGTCTGCACAACTCAAAATAATGGTGAAGACTCAAATAAAAGTGCTTGATATAATCCTTTCATAGGACAGCAGCCAAGACGGCAAAGAAACGACAGCTCCGAATTACCTCTGGTCTTTATCCATTTGTGATGGACTGCATATTTCCTTGCGTCTGACTGATTACGCGAAAGAAGCTGGCCACAGCGAACAGGGCGTCTAGATTTTCGTTTGCGTTAAAAGACGGAAACAGGTCATGAAAGACGCTTCGTCTTGGGTGCCGCTCAGCCTCACTATTGACTGTGTGCGTGCATCGGCTTCTCTCGCCTTGGACCGTAGCACGTCTCCGTACATACGAATATTCACTTTTTCAAGCATGATGATGAGCGAGGAGGAAGGGTAAATAGGAAGCAGGGATGAACACATGTGTTGAATATAGCAACAAAAACATGAAGTGGTTGTGTGTAGCTTTTGGATATTTTTTTTTAAACTTGTTTGGGAGGGTGGGCATTATCATACTTAGCATGAAAGAGTTTCGTTGACGGCGGGCACTAGTGCCTGGGAAGGAAGTAATGAAGAAACGTCATATTGAAACAAGCAAGATGTCTTTGAAAATTTTGCCCGTGTCAATTCAACCCATGTGAAAGGGACATGACCGAGGAACCCCGTATGCCACCACTGTATAACGGATATATCATCTATCTTGGCCGCGGAAAAGACGGGAAATTTCAAGATACTACCCAATTGCGCCGTGCGCCAAAAATGCAACAAATGAGACCGTCGTCCTTGAATATTTTTTTGTATGCACATTGCAACATCTCCACACCTATTTTGCCTCGTCGCGGCTCCCATCTTGAAACTATGTAATTCACGACAATTCAAATCCAGCACCGACGGAAGATTGGCCCTTTCGGGCAATGTGCAATCCGTCGTCCCTTTTAGTCATTCTTCTTCACGCCAGCCTTCCGAGCAGCCTCCCTGGCCATCTTCTCCCGTCGCGCAATACCGGCCTCGACGCCGATTCCTCCAAAGACGAGGCCCACGCCGACCCATTGCATCCGCGTGAGGCGATGGCCGAACGCGACGACGGATAACATCATGGTGAACATTTTTCGGGTCACGGTGACGGTGACGAGGAGAACGGAGGAGAAGGTGGATAGAGTGTAGACTGTGGTTTTTCAGCAAGGTGGCAGGCAGAACAAGAACAAGACGAGAGACAGTGAGACTGAGGGGTTAAAAAAAAAAAAAAGAAGAGAGAAAAAACATCCAGAGCAGGCGGGGGAAAAAAAAATACATACAGATAAAGACTTGGCCGACGGCACCACAGACTGCAAATCCAAGGACATCCTTCCAGACAGCTGGGTGGCGGCGCATGAAGTCCAGAGCGGCCGTCAGTTCGCCTGCACTACCGGCGACGTCCATGCCGATCCACTCTCCGACGCCCGTGGCCACGAGATAGGGGCTGGCGAGGAGATACGAGCCGGTGACGAGAGTGCTCATCATGTTGTTGGCGCACATCATCTGCGGGCCACTGTACGGGCGAAAGGTCTGGAAGATGTGGTCCTGAGTGGTGTTGGTGAGGCCGTCGAAGAGCAGGTTGATGCCGAGAAGCAGGAGACCCCACGCCACGTTGGCCTCGTCCGACCTGGACGACTTCTTGTGCTTCTTGCCCGAGTGCAGAGTGAAGACGGCGACGCCGGCCGTGACGGCCGCCACGACGAGATACTTGTACAGAGGGTAGCGCTTGCGGAAAATGGTGATGTGGAGGAACATGACGGGCAGGAGCTTGCAACTCTTGGCTAGCAAGAAGGTGATGTAGTCGATGTGCGCGAGACTGGCGTACCCAAAGGGACTGGCCAGACTGCTGGTGACGGCGACGAGGGCCAGAGGGCCAAGGATGCGGCGCGATGGAATAATGGGAGGCACGGAAGAGCCCTCGGGAGTCGAAAGGAGGAGATAAGCAGAGCCGACGGTCGCTGCAAATAAGGACTGGACCGTGTTCAGAAACACGGGGAAGTGCCAGCGCTCTGGCGCATCCTCGGAGCCGTGCGGTGTCGTCGTCAGTTTTTCTTGGAGGTACGCCCAGGTCAAGCTGCAGAACAAGGTGTCTCTTAATTCAGATGTTCATTCTTCAGGCGACGGCGTGTGGGGAGATTTTTTGGGGGGATTTTCTGGCGCTCTGCAACTCACAAAGAAGCGTAGATACCTGCAACGGAGATGACGAGCTGCATGAGACCTGCGTCTGACCTTGAGTCATCCACGGAAACATGAGCAGCCTCGAGATGCCCATTCGTTCCTTTCACCCGTCCATCGTCTCCATTGGTTTCGTCCCAAGTCGCAGTCTGTTTGTTGAAGAACTCGGACGAGGATTCGCGCTTGACGGGGGCTCGCTTGGTACGCGCCATATTGGAGGAGGAGTGGACGGATAGGATAGGTGCTTGATGATGTGTCCTCAAGAACAGTGTTGTGAGCAAGGACTCGAAAATATCCAGGCCGATATGGCAGATGGAGAAGTTGGGGCCAAATTCGCAATGGCCATGGTGGCTTCATTGGTGGCTTCATTGGTGGCTTCATTGGTGGCTTCATTGGAGCGCGGCATTTCCTCACTGGGCCCCCTCGAAGGCGTCGAACCGAGTCGAAGGACCCTGCCAAGTCAGCGCTAGCGCCGCAAAGTCGGGCCAATCCCGACGCCACATGCACACGTGCACACGTGCACACGTGCACTCAGGCACAAACATCACAGACGAACTTTATAAGTGGCAAATGACCAGCTAACTAGTAATTTTGTCTCTTTGCGTATGGGAAAGTATGGCTACATACACTCCGTTCGGGTGTCCCATCAAACCCCCCCCAAAATTACGTATCGTCATCAATCATGCTGCGGAATGTAGAGAGGGGCTCAAAAGCCACCACGACTTTGAGGCGACTCGTGAACCCAGAGAGGCGAGCAGTGAAGAGGTTGTGTTGGGTGTGTTGGGGGTATTTGAGGCAAGCAATAACATCATCTGCCATTAAATTAATAATATCCAGCGTCCCAATGCGCAAGCTGAGTGGCAACGCGTTCAAACGCCCGTCGATATTCCGTAAAGAAAAACTAAAAAGGAGCATCTTCGAGGAAGTGGGGAATACAAGAGTGGTGTCAGTGGTGACTAGAAAAGTAGAGACTGAGAGCTGAAGCAGCTACCGGTGGGCATCGACATGGCGACGTTGGGGGTGAGCCGAGCTCCATGTCAGAACGAGGAGGCAGAAGCCCAGGCTCTCCAGTCGACGGGGGGTTTATAGGCGGGCTTGTAGTGACATGAGCATGTGCAGAAGTGTTTCGACGTCGCATGGTGTACTGACCAGGTGGATGGCCAGGCGAACCGCTTCATGGAGAAAATGGGGATATGTGGATGTGAGGAAAGTGGTTGAAGAAGTTGATGCAGGGAGTAGTTGATGACAGTAAAGGTGGCCGTCGGACAATGGCGTCATCGGATCAAACAAAAAGTCCGCATCGTGGATTCAGTTTCCTCCACGAGTAGCCATTTCGATGTGTGAGTTGTAAAATGCACCAAGAGAAAAAAAAAAAAGAGGGAAAAGAGAAAGAGAAAAGAGCTTGGGGAGTAGAGCTAAAGAAAATGGATGGAGTTTTGGCGGCTGCTTTGACATGGCGACCGCCTCTGTAAATTTGGTTTGTTTTTCTTGGTTTCCTGCCTTGTTTGTTGCTGCTCGCAACCAAGTAATGCAAACAGCCGAGAACACGATCCCCGTTCCTGCAGGGAACTCGAAGCCTTGCGGCAAGTCAGGTCTGGACGGGTCACTGTCGCAAGACTGCGTCCAAACCTGATTCAGATGTACCTTTTTCACATAGGGTGATATGGAAACAAAACGCAAAGTCACTCTCTAGAGAGCGCATCGTGGATGCAGTGTAGCAATTTACTCTGGTTCCTGCGGCTGACTTCGGCGCATTTTCTCCGCCTCAAGATTCTCATATAAGAGGAATAAAGCAGACTCGTTGGCTTTGGCAGTACCCATAATAGTGAACATACGCTCGCCTGTTTCGTCATGTGGTGCCTAAGCGTAACATCAATCAGCCTCACGTCTTTTCGGTCAGGAAAAACAGGGGGACGGAAAGGGGACAAAAAGAAGAAAAAAAAAAAACACCGAGGGGGGGCAATGTCGTGGGAAGGAATATATATATATACCTTGGCAATGGAGATGCGGGCTCCCGACGTCTTGCGAATTTCGCTGATCTTGCTGCCACCGCGTCCGATGATACAGCCAACCATATCAGCAGGGATGCTAATATTCTGCGTCTGGATTTCCTCTCCATTCTCGTCATGAGTGGGGGGCCCGCGGCTGGCTGCGTCGGAATCAGATCGACGATTGAACGGTCGCGCGCCGCCGCCATTGCTGAAGTCAGCTCCGTTACCTGTGCGCATAACACGGGAGCTGCCGTATTCGCTTCTGCCGCCGCCGCCGCCGCCGCCGAAGCCGCCGCCGAGGCTGCTAGGCCCGGCCTGAGTGCGTACGACAGGGTTGTAGAGAACGGTACCGGTCCCACGTTGCCAGTCATCAATCAAACACTTGCAAATCTCCCACACAGCGCGTTGGATACCCTCTGGCGTACCCTGAATCTCGACAATTCGTTCGGTGGATTGGGGGAGCATTTCCTTTTGGGCGACCATGCGCACGCCAGAAACATCTTGTATATGCTTGATTTTGAGACCTTGTCTGCCAATAATGGTGCCCATCTGGTTGTGGGAAATGAGGAGTTTGATAGCTTCGCAGAAGTGTCAGTTGCGTGCACATGCGAATCAATCAATACATCACACTAGACACGTTGTGGTAGACTCACGATGGGTACCGTTGCTTTGAACAATTCCTCCCATTCCCATAGCAGGAGCGCCCTCGAGCAAGGCTCTGGCCACAATGGCGTAAGCCCTGGAGATGGCATCGCATTCTCCAGTTATCGTAAGAACGCGATCGTGGACACCTTGAACTACTTTGCTGACACCGGCCTTGACACCAGTCTCATCACGGAGATCAGCAACATTCTTGCCACCTTTGCCAATAATTACGCCCGCTTCTTTGGAAGAAACAATCGCTCGAAGAGTAAGTAGGGCCTGAGCGTATTCCTCGTCCGTCTTAGGGGCGAGCTCGCCATCAGGGCCGAGTCTGTCGTCCATCTTAAGTTGATCTATAGGGTCAATAAGGTCATTGCCATTGGCAGAAATGACGTCCTGGGAGCCAGACATGTTGATTGCGAGTCAAGAGGCGGTGTCGAAGAGGCGGACGGATACAAGATGAGCGTTGTTGCGAGCAGGATAATGCTCGTGCCTTGAAACAGAAAGCCGAAAGCTCTGCAAAAATGACGGTGTGTGGAGGGGGGGAGGGCGGGTGGTTGTGTGAAGGAGAAGAAGTCTGTGCTGTCACGAGGGTGTCAATAAGCTTGATTCTAGCTGAAGAAAGGACACGCAATGGACGAAACGTCGACGGCGAGGATCAAGAACAGAAGCGAGCGACATGCATGAGGCCATGGAATAATCTTCTTGTCAAGCTTGGTGATGAGGAAGACGAAGCTCACGTCGCATCATCCCCCACGATGCAAGTGCGGTGCGACTGGGCAAATCATGGCAGATTTGAGTTGTCACTTACCTCAATGTCCCGGGACGCAATGACCGGAGATGAAGCTGGAGGCGCGCAAGACACAGTAGGCTACAATCGGCGGGCTGAGCAGGCTCGAGATGGTCGTGAAGGGTAGTGGTTGTTTTTCCCTTGGCTTGGCAGGACGGCGGGACGTGATGGCGGGGTTGGCAAATTGGTGGTGACTAGCTCGGAGGGAAGGCGGAGACGGAGCTGATAAAGTAGAATAAGAAGGCGGGAGGGCGGGAGGGAGTGAAGAGTGGGTGGTGAGGTTGAATTTGAGGAGTTAATGAGGAGGAGTAGCAGAGTAGGGGTAGAGCAGAGAAGAGTCTGCAGAACAGAGCAGGAGAGGAGGCGGGAAGGAGGAAGAGGTACGGAGAAGTGGGTGAAGAAAGAGGATGCGATGGGAAGAGAAGTCGTTGCGAAGGATAGGATGGGGAGCTGGAGAAAAAGGTCTGGTCCAGTCAATAACAGGCGAACGAACGGGCGCGTGCAGGCGAGCAGCCGGTGGGGTTGTCGTAGTTGTCGGCTGGAAGGATCACTGAGTGTCCGTACACAGAACAGCTGGAGAAATGCCTGAAGGGTCCACTGGCAGGAGCGACAGGCACACAACGGAGGTACAGTTGCTGCTCAAAGGTTCAATTTCGACGCCAGTGGCCGCGCCGGCCAATGGCCTGAACAGCCCACTTCCTTCATGTATTTTAGACTGGCACTAATCCGTACTCCGTATTGGATCGAGAACCAGACACAATCGCCAACAACCACTCACGATTACAGGGGTTTGGTGTCTAAGCGTCTGACGTTGCTGCCGTGGTACGAACGCACGACTTGGAAACAAACTTGAACCACCCTCCCCGCGTTGGACAAGGGACAGTTGCAGAATCGGGGATATGCTAACAAGGGTATATTTGTAGGACTTTGATGCTGGAATCATTCAAACAAACGTGTACTATTTACTTGAACTCCATACTGACAAAACTATGCCCCTGAACGAAAGCCAAAACTTCAAATCGATGGGACAGCCTTTCCATCTCAACTACAACTTTTGACTTGATTAAATGACGACAGGGTGACGTCAGATTCCGGAGAATTGAGGAGAATTGAAGGCCCCCTTCCTTGTCCCCTTCCTTGCTCCTTTCCCTCGTCTAATTGTGGTGCGCGTGACTGAGGCGCCGTCTTCAACGGCCGTCTGGCGGAGGCGTATCCAAGTCCACTGCCTCAACCATGTTTCGCTGCACCTGAGACCTGCCCACGAGTTCGTGGAAAAACTTGGCCGCTTCGACACTCTCGCGCCTCACTTTGCCGGCTTCGTCGCGCTTAATTCCTAGTTCTTTGACGCTTTGCTCCAAGCCGACGCGCAGGCTGTCGGCTGGGAACCGGAGAACTTTGCGAACCGATGACGAGATTCGAGACGAGTTGGCGTGAATGTAATCGAGTTCGGCGAGCTGCGAGGCGATCTTGGCAGCCAGTTTCGGAGGCAGAGAATTGGGGATTTGCCCGAGAACATATGTAGCCCCGGCAATGGCTGTGATAAAGATGTCAACGAACTGATACAACTAGGAAACATCCGGTGCAAGATCAGGGGAAGGGGAGAACTTACCAGCAATGACTATACCGGGGAGGATAAGTTGCCGCAAGTTCCCATTACTTAGGACCCGTGTCGCTATCAATGCTTGATCCACCCAGCTGCTCATACCCATCATCTTGGGCACGACGGCACCCGCCACCGTCAGTGCCATACCTGTGCCTGCAAATTTCTCTTGACGCTGCAGGAGAGTCGACCAGTCCACGAAATCCCAGAACTCGGTGGGGACATGGACTTGGCGCGCCAGCGCATCTCGCTTCCTCCGAAACATGACATCAGGTCGGAACTGCAAGTTTTGAAATTCATCTCCGACATGCAGCAGACCTAATTGTTTGATCGCATTGACTCCTTGAACACTTCTAACCCGGGCTTGCTCCTCACAACGAGTGACTGCATTGGTGATGTTTGATAACATGGCCTCCTTGATATCGTCTGCGTACTGGAAAGCGCTGAAAATGCCAGGGTAAGGCACATCGTAGTTCATCTTGCCGGCTTGCGTGATGGCATTATTCAGCTCCGTGCGAGTGTCATCGTAAACCTCCTGGCAGGTGCCTTCAATATCGCGATCTATTTTTTCGCTGACTTCGGCCTTGGCCTTTTGACTCGAAGCAAGCTGAGGCTCTAGTTCTTTCAGCTCCGATGTAACCCTCTCTATCTCTGACTGAGCTACTTCTTCATTGACAGTAGCTAGGGTGTAGACATCGTTGAGAATATTAAGAAGGTATGTCCGTGCCGGGGCAAGTTTTGATCTTGCTCGCTTCTCCAGCACAAAACGGCGCAGAGACTGCTCTAAAGCTTCAAAGTCTCGAATTTTGTCGAGGTCCTTGCTCTTCCCTTTGCCACCATCGTTGGGGTCATTGCCATCACCGTCGCCGCCGCCACCTCCGCCGGCATTTCCACTACCACTGGCCCCAGGCCCCCCTGGTGGTGCCGGACCCGTAGGAATGGCGTTGCTGCAAACGAAGTGAACCAGGTCTGATGATTCCTTATGAGTATGTGGACTAAGTCCCCCGATTTGGCCAAGGATGCGCTTCTGGCAACGAGCCTTGTCTTTGATATTGTCGAAGCCGTTCACCACGATGAACAAATATGCCTTTTCCGCAGCAGCAGCCCAGATAAATTCCATGGAAGACTGTGTCAAGTGATTTGCAGCAGACACAACAAACACAACAACATCGATTTCTTCCTGTCTGGCGAAGATGGCAGTCGTCTTGGTTGTATCCGAATTGAGACCAGGGGCGTCAATGAGAGCAATGTCAACAACGCCATTATTGAGCAGACTCTCATTTACACCTCGGGCATCGCTAACGTAAATTTTGCACTGGGTGTAAGTCTCGTTGTCTGAGACAATCTTCTCCAAATCAGCCAACGAGTAGACATCGTAGGTTGACTCATCGTTTCTGCTATAGTCGGCGTCCTTGTGCACTGCGTGCACCTCCTCGATACTAGCATTCTCTCTGGCATCCAGGACCTCACAAAAAATGGCCGTGCAAGGTTGCTGGTCCTCGGGCAAAACCTTTCGACGCAACAGGGCATTGCAGAAGGTTGATTTTCCAGCATTCAAATCACCTGTAATGAGGATTTTACTTGACGTGTCTTCAATGCGCTCCCGGAGGGACAGAAGATGCTTAATGCTTGAGCTGATTTTGCCATCAAGGAGTGAAGCAATTGAGCTCTTCTCCAGAGAGTGTACTAGCTCGGCTTGGTTTAGAGCTCCCAATTTCAAATCCAGCTTCAAGATGGATAATTCCTGAGCTATTTGGGGAGACACCAGTCGTGGTTCTGGGACGGGACGAGTTTCGGCGGCGCGACTAGATTCGACACCGGCATCGATGGAAGTCATGGACCGTACGAGAGCCGGGGCCTGCGACAATGGTTCTGAAGAGGAAGACTCTCCAATCACGGAGTGAATGCGCCCCATGCCAGGTCGTGAGCAAGACCTCTCAGAGGTTGAGGAGTCGGTGGGTCGGATGGGGGGATAATGAGCTGGCCAGTCCTTGTTCATCTGCTGCAAGCTTTGCAATAAGTCGAGCACTTTGTGTATTGACCTTCCCAGAATCGCGCGCTGCCTGAAGTACCACATCTGATGACTGGCGCTGGCCTGGCTTCCTCCTGGCTGATTTGCCGAGTTTAGGTTCATGGTTGAGCCCGGCGTCAAGGTCGTATGGTGGTCTTCGCCCGCGACGCTACCGCCATAGCCAGAGTCGACATCGATCATGTTCTGTAGTCGCGTGGCGTGTTCGGATGTTGACCCAGTGCCAACGGTCATGAAGTGAGGCCTAGTCGATGACGAGGTATCCGATGACGCCTCCTTTGGCGCGTCTGCGTCTGACTCGGCGCGTAGGGGCCCCTTACCCTTGCCGGTAAAGTGATCGTGGCTCATGATGAGAGGCTTTGCATGGGCAGCATGGTCAAAATGCCAACGTTGGGTGGCAAGTGATGCCAAGGGGTGGTGAGTTGTATGAGGAGGAGGAAGGTTTACGGAAGGTGCGCTGAAAGTGGGCGGATTTGTTCAACGTTGCTGCAGGACCCGACTCGCCAAAAGTGGAGGATACCCGGCAGACTCGGGGCGCTGTGGTGGGTGCAGGAGGCGGGAAAAAGTCAGCGTGGAGAAGACAAGGGGACTTGTCCACTTACCAGACGTCATTAAGCCTGGTGTACGTACACAAGTGCCTGAGGCCGCAAGCCTGACGGTTATCACTACCCCACCAACCTATCCATCCAATAACTTGCAATGTTATTGTGGACGTCAACTCATGAGTCAAGGAGACCAAATTGCCCAATTGCCCAAATGCCAGTTTTGCATGTGCATCTGCGCGTGCCCACGAGCTGATCCTCTATGTACCTGCTTGGTCGGCCATGGGTTCGAATGACCACTTCATCATCGTTGTCGCAATCGCTCTTCATGCTGTATCCAGAAGTTCTTGCAAGCTCTATGACCCCAGTGATCTACCCACCATTCCCCGAAGCTATCTTCTACATCAAAATCCACCTTTGTCACGCGCTCCTCTCGTTTCAGACCACAAATGATGCAAGACTTCGTTGCCGTAGGAACCATTTTGGCCGTCTGAATCTGCGGGCTTTCTGTGAGTTCTGGAACCCTCAAATTCGTCGACTTTGCTGCCACGGCAGATCGTAGCCTTCCCACGTATTCTTTCCATGTGGCAACGACATCCGCTGCCTCGCGATCTTCTCTTGTAGATTGCGTCTTGTCCACGCCAGCAAGTTTCATACCTTTACCCCCAGCCGCGGAGATAGACATACTTTTGGCCAGCATTTTATCACGACGCCAGCGGTTTTTGCGCCCTGCAATAACACGTGCAGCTGTGGTGGCGATGAGGACATATCCTCGAAGGAAATTCACTGTCTTCGGGTTTGAGAGAACTTGCTGCTTGATGGGCGTGCTTTGGCCCGACACAGATTTGAAGAGGAAATCTCCGCTACTGAATAGTTCAGGAAATACAGAGAGCAGAACGGCGGGGGGCGGGACGTTTATGGGCGGCGGGACGTTGTCGTCGACCTTAACAGACGAAGAGCAACCTTCTTTTCCTTCATCCCAAACCCAACTCTGCCCAGCATCGTTCGAAACAGCCGTTTTGTTAGATGCAGGGGCGACACTGCTGCCTCGGTTGCTACCCGGGAAATCATCCCATGCTGGCCATTCGTCATCCTCGGATGTTGCCCTAAAGGGAATGTTGGCCGTTGGCGCCGGATTCTTCTTCGCATCCGGTGCAGTTCTGGAGCCTTTCGACGTCAAAACTGGTCTGACAGTGATGGGCCGTTCATCAGATACTTCTGATGGCAGGGGCTGACTCTTATGTGAATGTACTTGTGTGGATTGCGGGTTCGTCGTTGTTGACATTGCCCCGAAGCTCAATGGGCCTGTATAAGCACGCAGCTCCTCCTTTCCCACATTCTTCTTTGGTATTTCGATTGGTGGATCATCAAGACCTAGCAGGTCGAGAGCGGAAGCAACGCTAGAGGCAACCGGTGCCGCTGCTTTCATTCTGGGTGTGGGATCTATTGCTTGGAAATCACCAAAGTCGTCAGATACATCTTCATCCTCGCCTCCATCCTGCAATTCAAAATCGTCTGCATCGAATAAGACATTGGGATCGCTTGGCGCAGCCTTCATTCGAACTCTTGTCTTGGATGCCCGTTGAGACCAGTCAGATTCTGGCCTTTGGGCCGCATGATTATCAAAGGGGCCGAGATCCAGTGCATTATGTGTCACCGCGCTTGTCGTTGAATTCTGAGCGACATTCAGCCTGGATTGTTGCGGGCCAGAGGCAATAGTAAGAGAGTCCCAGCCGGCGATAGTTGGAATAGTAGCGTTAGCCTGAGAAGTTGGAGCAGGTATTGCCACTGAAGCTGCGGTCTGATCTGCTACTTCAAAGTCCCCCCATCCATCATCATCGTCCGCTGGCGGCGGCGCAGTGGTCGTTGGTTGAGTGTCTTGAGTACAGCCACTCATACTAGTCGAAGAGTTTTGAAACAATGACCATGTTGGCATCGGATGAGATGCCGAGTTGCCATTGTGTGATGGAGATTCGGGCTGTTCTCCCAATAGACTGTTCGACTGTGCGTGAGTGGATGAGGGGGCGGGTTGACTGTTGAACTCGGCAAACAAGTCTGCTGACATGATGCAATAATCATACAAAACACATGCTGACGGAAAACGGCATGAATGGACGGTGTGACGGCCGACAGACACAAGGAGAGGCCCTTTACGCAGGAGGATGTCGTGCAGATTGATTTGACGTCACCCGTTGCCGGGCGGTTGCCGGGGACTCGAGTGCGGGCCAGCGACCTCAGTAAATTGGGCGCGGGCGCGGGCGCGGGGCAGTAGGACCCGAGGTGTGCGCTAAGACGAGACTAGACCAGAACTTTTGACTCCAACCTTCCTCCGCGTCCCATCATCAACTGTTCACCACTACATGACCTAATCCGTACCGACCTCGCCCATCCGCCGTTCCCGTCCCTATCGACTGGCGTCTACAGCGGTTTTCTGCCGAAGCAAGGGGAGCCCTCCGTGTGACGTTGGCCAGGCCAGTAAACACGTCAGGCTGTCACCATGAGATCACTCGAAGAGACCCAGTAAGATCAGATTGCGGTGGGCGTCGTGTGAATCCTGATAGGAAGCGGGGTGGACTAACGCCGTTGTTCATGTTCCAGGTCAAGATGGCAGACTACGCAGAAGCACAGCACAAGCCTCGATGAGCTGCGTCGCGCCGTCAAACACAACGGGTCTTCCAGTCCTTGCTTGTCCGGTTGTCGGTCCGTATGCTGGAAGGTGAGTTTGTGGAGCCATGCAT
The DNA here is from genome assembly GCA_023658475.1 of Epichloe elymi. Taxonomy (NCBI): domain Eukaryota; kingdom Fungi; phylum Ascomycota; class Sordariomycetes; order Hypocreales; family Clavicipitaceae; genus Epichloe; species Epichloe elymi. The sequence goes on along the minus strand of CP098273.1, from coordinate 1,564,669 downwards.
CCGATATCTGTGCCTGTGCTGCTGGAGGGATGAGAGTGAAATGACACGGAATCTTTGCTGACACATCAACCTGACCAGGTCTTTATACTGTCCACCAAGGGCTCGCTCTCTAGCTGGATGGAAGCATTGGAAGACGGTAGGCGAGCTTACCAGAAAAGGAGAGTCCACTTTTTGAAGTATATCCAACATCCTGAAGCTCTGGCCGAGCTCACTGTGGATCCTCTGGCAGATGATCCCGAGGTACGTGCCGTATAGACCAGCGAAAGCACACGTTTAAACCACTAACAAGAACTCTAGTCACCGTGGAACACTGTGCGCCAAGATGAAATAATCAGAGCCGAGATTCAGCAGGACGTGAAACGGCTTCCCGATGAGGTCAATTACCATGCGCGGGGCATCCAAGGCATGATTCTGGACATTCTGTTCATATACTGCAAAGTCAATCCGGACAGAGGTGGTTATCGCCAAGGCATGCATGAATTGCTTGCACCGCTGGTACATGCTCTCGAGCAAGATTCCATAGACAGAGGTACCCTGGAAGAACCGTCCCTACTGGACCAAACTATGCTTGGTGTGCTGGACTCGGCGTTCATCGAGCATGATGCTTACCTTCTCTTCTCGCGACTGATGGAGCATGCGCAATCTTTTTACGAAGTTACTGATGGGACATCGCATTCACGCCGTGTCACTGACCCCGTCATTCTGCAAGAGCAGCGATCCGCCATTGTCGACAGGAGCAAGTACATTCATGAAGTCTGCCTTGGAAAAGTTGACCCTGAGTTGGCTGCTCATCTCTCTGATATTGAGATTCTACCACAAATATTCCTCATGTATGTGGAGATGAGGATAAATTGGGCGATCAAGTATCAAACGCCGGCACAGTCTGTTGGCTAACCAGGACTTTGCCCTCAGTCGATGGATCCGATTACTGTTCAGTCGCGAGTTCCCTTTTCCTCAGCTTTTAGTATTGTGGGATACTATATTCGCCATGGACCCCTCCCTCGAGTTGATGGATTTGATTTGTGTGGCGATGCTGATTCGAATTCGATGGCAACGTGAGGCTCCATCAATACATCTACCCTCTTGTATTTGAAGCTGGAATAAATGCTGACGCCTTCGCTCAGTGCTCGAAGCAGATTACTCGGTCTGCTTACAACTCCTGCTCAAGTACCCCGGCCCGGAACAGCCTCACGGTCCACATACTTTTGTTGACGATGCAGCCTATTTGCGCAATCATCTCGATCCCGCAGGAGGATCTTGCCTCATTATGAAGTATACGGGCAAGGTGCCGGAAGACCCAAACAACAGAAAAGCCACATCTTCGAGTCGGGATAACGAACGGGCAGCCAACTCTCTTCGACTAGGCGGAACTTTGACAAGGTCATCGTTGACATCTCCATCGCGGTTCACGCAACAACAGCCTAGCATGGAAACGTTTCTCCAGGGCGCTGCCAAGGGCGCAAACCGAGTATTAGAGAGGGGCGAGAAGCTGGGAATAAACCAGGCGATTCGAGATGCCATGAGGGAAGTTAGGCGGAATGTGCAAAGCTTTAATGAAGCCCGACAAGCACAGAGATCCCCTATAGACGAACTCAGCGATGAGGGCGCAGCGAAGGCACTGGCTGCCATGGAAAAACGCAACAAACAACTCGCTAGTCTGCTGCATGACACTGTGACGAACCTTAAAACAGTGACAATGACCCAATCTGATGACAAAGCTAAGAGCCTGGAGCTTATAGAGGTGGCGGCGGCAAAAATCCAGTTCGTGCAGATATACCTGGAGGATTCTTCCATGGACGTTCCCACTTTCTCGACTGCAGCCGGAGATGCTGCCATCTCCCCTTTGTCTGAATACAAGACGACGAGAAAACTGGTGAACGGCGCAGAGGAAAATTCAGAAGAAATCATGACCAACGCAAAGGCCAAGAGGACTCAGCCTGGCCCTGATATTTCGGTCTTGCCTATTAGTGACAGCAAGTCAAGCGCCAATGGCGCAGAGTCGGAACATGCCCCCAACCCAGACAAGATGGAGACAAGTGCCGTGGACGACCAGCCTGAACCAACTCGACCTCGGGAGCTTGAGGTTCCGGGAGAGCCTTCAAAACAATCAGATCCGCTAGGCAGCGTCATCGCTACTACGCAAAAGCGACCTGCTGCCATCCCCACCCGTTCTAGCCTAGCCCAGTCGTCATTCTCCCGGATGCTAGAGCCAGACGGATCGATACCATCTCAAACCTCATCGGGAACTGGGCCCAAGTCCCCTCCCACGCAGCACAGAAAAAGGGCATCCAAAAACATGAGCCGGGAGCGAAACGCGTTCTTGTTCGGCGAAGTGACTGCAGAAGTGGAGGGTGCCAACCCACTAAAGACGGATGACATATTCGACATGAAGCCTATCCCGAAGCCAAAGGGTGAAGGGGTTGGGGAGTCATCACTGTTTGATGAGAAATGAAGTAGACACACGTGTGGCAGGAGGGTGAATTTGATGACGGCAGGACTGTATGAGTAATATTTTGCACGAAACAAAACGAAACGAGACGAAACGAAACGGGGCGAGCTGTATGGGGCAGTATCTCTGATTTACCGTCATGGGTGGTATTGTTTCTTGCTCTAGTATCCAGATATCTTTTTCTTGCTTGGACCGGGAGATATTGTGTGCAACGAACTACTTTCGCACGGCGGTGGGCTCGCTCGGACACCAAACTTTTATCATAATCTAGCTCTCTCATCAGCCAGACTTGGTTTTTAAAACACTCGCAGACTGATTCGATGCATGTGCTACTTCCTCAGCGCCTTCTCCTTGACCCAAAACGTAACCGCAAATGCCGCCACGGCAAACACAAATCGTCCTCACCTCCACCGCCAAGTATGGAGGCAGCTAGCTGCTCGATACGAGCACGCCACGACGACGGCCGTGTCTTGGGGCGGACGATTCGGCGAGGAGCTCAGTCAAGACGGTTGTGATGGCTGGATGACTTGCATTAGTTCTTTGTGTTGCCACGGAATACCGCCTCGCGAACAAAGTCTGGTACAAGAAGCAGAAAGAAGTCACCACAACCTTCCTCCCAAGCCGACCGAGTACCTAATAAGATGAAGATGAGCCGCACATTCGCCAACTAGACTAGCTCTGGGATTCTCTTTCACGGAGACAAGACGAGACGAGGCGAGACGACGACACCTTTCTTGCTATTCGCGCTGGGCGAAACCCGAAACGCGTCGAAACACGTCGCCCTCCTGCCATGTTTCCTTTTTCTTCCTCTCGTTAGCGTGGGCTTCACACATGACCAGCCGTGCGATGGCATCGTGCATGCAGAAATTGCAAAGGAAGGGAAAAAAAATGCCCACGTACATGGTTATTTTCGCCATCGCCGGGACGATGCCATCAATGGCCCATCACGTCAAACCAGATTCCTATTCGCCCTGTCGTGTTGGTTGTCCAGGCTATGAGACACTTCGCCAACGGGACGAGCAACGGCGTCCAGCAAATCTTTGGTGGGCGGCTCCTTTGATGGGCACGACCGAACGTACTTTGGCTGGCGTGCATTCCTGGATCAAGAACGACAACAAGCAGCGTTTGACGTACACTTTTTCGGCCGTTGGGGAAATGGATTGATTCATCCCGTTCTGCAGACTTGCCCAGAACTTGAATTGATTTTACGGATTATTGCCGAGTTGCTCTATTTTTGGGAGGACGGACTTTACGGACTCGAGTCTGGTCCAATCAATACTCCGTGCTGAACGACACGAACAATGAAGCAAGAGGCCCGCAGCTGCCCGGGGCACGGCTTGCAGGGGTGGCTTGAGGAACGGGGGGCCCGTCTTTTTGGTGGCGCAGCGGCCAAGTTCTGCCAGTCACCCCTGCACCACCTGCGCATGCCAAGTCCGAGATTTCTTTTTTTCTATTCTGGATCATCAGGGGCCGGGCGGAATCCAGAACAGGGCCATGGTGCTCTTGAATCTCTTATGACCTCATTCATGTTCTCGATCATCTCTGAGTCTCTGACCAGTAGCCATCTTTATATCTGGCTAGCAATTCTGCTGGTACATGTATTTCGTCTTTTTCCTTCATTACTTGACTGCGCTGCTCGTCCCATCCCCCCATCCCCCGTCCTTGAGGATTCAGGATTCAATTAATTCTTCTGCTCATCTCAAAACACGTCCCTGAACCCTCCCACGCCTGCGCCCCGCAAATGCAGGAGTCCTCACCCCCTGAGGGCACCGATGATACCCCGATACTCGAGAACACCCCCTTATTAGCCTTTCCGCCGTTGTGGCTAAGTGGCTGGCTCTGTTGTTTCGTCGCAACGCCCTATTACCGTCGTCCCAGGTTCAGACGCCGCTGGCTCGCATCTTGCGTAAATATTAACCTCCAGTCAAGACCAGACGGACAGCAGACGGACAGCAGACACCATGTTGGGTTTGCAAATTGCGCCGGCCGAGGCTCGCACCGGGGGACGGTCGAGATACTCGAAAGCACTGCCCTCGGTCCCCGTCACCAACGGCAATAATCTGCCTCCTCGCCCAGTTCCCAAGGATACATCTAAACTTCAACTCCCACCCCTTCCTCATCCACCTCCCCTCTCTGCCCAGCCTCAAGGGAACGACCATGGCAAAAGCGTAAAGAGCATAGTCCGAAAGCCCGTCGGCTCGTCGGCACCAAACCCCATCACACCTCAGCCAGATCTCACCAGCACACACTCGCCGCTCCCAACCCCTTCTCCGTCAACTGGATCAGCGGCGATACCAAGACGGCCGGTCGGCGGCTCTCTGAAACTTCCCTCACAGCCTACATTAATCGTCCCTCCGGAGCCTTCTCCCACTGACTCAATATGCAGTCTGCTGTCGGCGTATGCGCGCGAGCCCGACGCCCCGATGTCTGGTAGCACTGACACGACAGCGAACACCAGAAACAACCTCCCTGACTCAGTCGGTGGAAACGGAAACCAGAATTCCCAAAGCCAGCCTGCTGCGGCGAGAAGCGGCTGCGATTTGCTAGGGCCGAAACATGAAAGTCGACCACCCCCCCCACCACCCCCGAAAGGCGAGAGTGACAAACTCTATTGTTCACAACCAAAGCCTCTGCCCCTTGCCCCTTCACACGAGCAAACCGCATCTCCAAGTCCAAGGCCCGAAATCTGGAAGCGCCGGCCGCAAACTGGCGAGAAAAATAAAGAGCTGCCGGAACTTGAGCTCAATTACTCCCACGGTTCGACTGCCTCCATCTCGTCCATCCAGACCGCCGTCATCAGAGTCTCTTCTCACACCGACACCGACACCGACACCGACACCGGCACCGAGTCGAAGAAGGGTGTGGAGGAATCCAGAAAGGCGAGTCCACCACGACCACCTGTCAAAGCCTTGCCAGGACGCAATATACGACCAGCAGCCAAGGACAAACCCCAGAACACGACACATTCGATGGGTAGTGCTGCTTCAAGAGTAATTCACCCCGGGGGCAAGTCGGCGACGTCGAGCAAAGCTTCCGAGCTCAAAAAATTCCCAGTACGAGTAGATAGCAAGCGGCCTCCCACACCTGAGTACAGGACAGGAGATGTCGACCCCCCGCCCCCGCTGAGCGACAATGTCACCAAGCCGGCATCGCCCGTCTCGGCTTCGGGGTCGCCAAAGGAAGGCATGGCGGAGACGGACACGCCCAAGGAACAGTCACCACAGCCGTTGCTGCCACTGAAATCAGACAGAAGGCCGGAAATCACGCTTGACTGGACCGCACTGAGCCCGATACCAGAACCCAGGCTACCCTCAGCGACGCCGGATCTTCGCCTAGCCACAAGTCTTCAGGATTTGCGACGAAGCGAACTATCCCCCCCTGATGAAGCTGATGAAGCTGATGAAGCTGATGAAGCTGATGAAGCTGATGAAGCTGATGAAGAGGTTTCCCCCTTGACGACACGGCCTGTCTTCTCTCCCGTTGACAGAAGTCGCGCCCTTAGCACCTCACCTGAATCGGCATCGTATCGCTTGTCTCCTTCCGGACCCAGTGGCCTCGGCATCGTGTCTGCTCCTCCTCGATATCCGGCAACGGCCTCTGGTGGATCCGATCCTCGGATTGTGTATTCAGACACGCAGGGGCCGATGTATCGTGGTCGCGACGGAACGCTGTACGCAGAAACGAAGATGACCGGAACTCCCGATCCCAAGGCCATCTACTTCCCGACCCGGACGGAGAAGCCTTTTGCAGCCGGCACCATCATTGCCTCCACGCCGCTGAAACAGTCCCACTATAACTGCTTTCAGAAGCACAAGACGATGAATCGTCAGTCAAACCGCAACTGCCCGCTCACTTGTCAGACGTGTGGCAAGGCGGATGTGGAAGACCGTTGGGTCTGCACCTTCTGCCACTTGCGCGTTTGTGACAATTGTCAGCGAGCACTGAACGGGCACCAGAGAGTCCTGCGGAGTCTCGTAGACCAGCTGGGCATGAGCACTCCTCCCCTCAGCCTATCGTCCACATCACGGCCCGCATCTGCCCTTGGCATCGAATCATCTGCCTGATGAGTGAGGACTGATCCAGCTCATTTGTTCTCCGATCAGGCAGTTTCTCCGAGCTTGATTTTTTTCATGTCCCCGGCCCCCTTCTTTTCTTTTGTCATGGCACGTGAAATACCCGGATGAGATGAGTTATGTGGTTTGTGAAGCTGGTTTATTGCGATGAGCGAGCATATACTTGAGAGACACGGAAAAGGAAGGCGGGAAGCAATGAACGGTTCGGTTTTGGTCTAAGACGGGTGCTCCATAGAGGGTCGGGAGGTGCCCGTTGTTATAACGTATGTAGTGTTTTTGTAGATTTGCTCATCAAAGTAGCCAGATGGCGCTGAGATTGACACAAATGAATCTGAGTGAGCACCTGAACTCGACATGCAGCCATCTGCATGGCCTCCAATCTATCTTGTCATCAGCGCCAATTTTTTTTTTTTTTTTTCGAGAAGCTGGTTCTGTTCTTGCGCACCGACATATGACATACATACCAGGAAGGTGCAGTGCAAGTGGGGTCCGGGTGCAGTGTTACCTTCCTCGAAACTCCAACAACAAGAATCCAAAACTCCGCGTCTTGCACACAAGTTGACACAACCACCAGCCCCTCGCCGCAAGATTAGAATGCAGCCATGTCCTCTCTCCAGCGGACTCGCTCTCTGCGCAAACCGACAAAATCGCTTACGGCGGAGCCAGCAGCCTCGACTGCCCATCCCTCCCGCAGCGCCTCTCCCACTCGTCTGCCCGTCAAGCCCTCGTCGACCCGACCAACGTCTGTCTACGCCCCGGTGCTCGGCCGTTCCACCTCTCTCTCCAAAAAGCAAAAGGCCCCCGCCGCACAAGATCCCGTCAAGAAAGAGAGCCGCCATCCTCCGCTAAGCAGCGCCCACAGACCTGCGTCGGTCGTCGTCAAGACACGTCCTACCTCTGCGGGGGGCGGCAGCGGGAGCGCTCCTCCCACCACCCGCGGCCCTTCTGCCTCGCACATTCGTGCCAAGAGCACGGTGACGAGCCTGTCGGCTGCTACAGCTCTACGACCGCCGTCCAGGGAGCGAAGAAGCGGCGGTGCCACAAGCACTTCCACCAAGACCGTCGTCCGCGGGCGAAGCGCCTCCGCCGACAAAGGCCCCTCAACGCCCGTGGGCAAACAACACGCGACGATAACACCCTCTGCGGCGGAGGCGGCGAAACCACGACTGCGACCGGCCTTCTCGACACTACAGCAGCATTACTCCCCTGCGAAAGCGCACAACCCCAAGCCGCTCACGTCGGCGATCCTGGCGCCGCCATCGCCGTCCAGACTCCCCGCCAACATCGCCGCGTCTGCGGAAACAAGCAGACTGCAAGCCGAGCTTGTCCAGCTGCACCTCCTCCACCGGGACGCGCGTGCCGTCCAATCCCAGTGGCAGGCGAGCGCCAAGCAGAAGCTCGGCACCCGCTTCGACAAGCTCAGCCGCGAGAGCGCCTGCATCGCGGCGAGAGAAGCATCCGCCCTCGAAGGCGACAACGTCCTCGCCCTCAGGCAATGGGCCCGCAGCGGCAAGAACATCGAAGACAAGATGCAGGCGCTCGACGAAATCATGACCAACCTGTGGACGCTCAGCGAGCCGGCCGGCCGGCACGCGAGGATTGTCCGCCGTTTCGAGCGCTTCGTCGACGGTGTGTGCGACGCGGAAGAGGCGAGGCAGTCTGCTGAGAAGACGAAGACGGCCCTCACCAGCCACGACGCCCTGTTCATAGGCGAGCTGGACGACTCGTGGCGCGAGGAAGTTGCCGCGCTGACGAGGAGACTTGAGGCGTGGAGAGAACAGTTGTCCTCCATCGACGACTTCGACTTCGACTCCGGCTCCTCCGACTCGGACTCGGGAAGAGGCGGTGCGCCCAAACCCAGTCTCGAGAAGATTCTCTCCGGAGCAAGGGAGCTCATTCTCGGCATGCTAGCCGAGCTGTACGCCATGGGGGAGATTGAGCAGCAGGCGCTGGCGCGGGAGCACGCGTGGATCGAGAGCATGAATAAGGAGGGCGACGATGAGCTGGAGCTTGATACCCCGAGGGCTGGTGCCGTGTGGCGAGTTTTGTAGATTTTTCATTCCTTCTTCTCTGTCTTGGGGACACGACGTGAAGCTCATGGTGTACTTGTGACTTTGAAATGAAGTGAAACGAGATTGCGAGTAGGACTTTTATTGAATAGCTGGAATTATCAAAGACTACGTGAATTCGAGATTTTGAGAGCGGGGGAAAAGAAAAAAAAATTGAAAAACACGTCGGCAAAGGGGTGTACTAGTTAGACTTGTAGAGAAGGCCAAGGCCGACTCTTTGATGGATGTGAGAATGGAGGTTGGCCTCTAAGAAAGGACATGACACGGAGATTGCTAGCTGGAACATGCCCGTGTCGGAACATGCGTCAGTGATAAAGATATTCGATATCAAATGTGGCCTCGGCCTCGTTTTACGTCGAGCTCCGTACTGCATCTATAGAATGTTCCTTCCTTCCTGCCCACGCCACAGTCTTTCGAGACGTAAGCTTCACTTGAGGCACCGTACAGCTGTGATGCATTTCAGGCGTCTGTTCGCGATGGTCTAATTTTTTTCCTTTTTCAGTCCCATTGGTCCTCCCCCGCCTGCTGCACGTTCATGGCGCCAATGAGGGGATGGATGCCGGTCGGGAAAGTTCTTTTTTCATTCTTCGCAGACATGGCCGTCCTACAGGAAGGCCTTTCTGGGGAAGCCTACGCCCTCCACTGCAGCTTCGTCCACGAACCAGCTGCATCGATCGCCGGCGGCGTCGTTGACCAGCGCGCAGGGCAGACCTTCTGACGAGTCAAAAATCTGCCTCATGATGTCCTTCTTGCCGCCGCCGGTGGCGACAAAGGCCACGCGCACGGCGTGGGTGACGACGGGGAGAGTAAGGGTGATTCGCCTCGGGGGCGGCTTGGGGGAGTCTTCGATCGGGGCGACCCACGCGTCGGACTCGCGGAGGACGGCATGGCCGGGGAACAGGGAGCAGGTGTGGCCGTCGGGGCCGCATCCGAGGAGGAGGAGATCGAAGATGGGGAGCCGAACCGAGTCGCGGCTGGCGAAGCTGCTGACGAGCGCCTTTTCGTACTGGTCCGCGAGCTCTTGGATGTCGTCGAGGTGTGCCGCGTCGATGGGATGCACCGTCGGCTGCTGATCGGCGGGGATCTTGTCCAGGAGTTCCGCCTTGAGCAGGGCGTGGTTGGAGTCGGCGTGGTCCAGCGGCACGGCGCGTTCGTCGGCGTAGAAGATTTCCCATTTGGAAAAGTCGATGCTGTCCCGGGGACCTTGTGACGGGGCCAGGAGGGCCTGTGCCAGAGTCTTGGGCAGCGAACCACCCGAGACGGCGACCTTGAACGAGTTGTGCCTCTCGAGTCCTGCGTTCTGGCTCTGCACAATGTATGCGCGCAGGGCGGGTGCCAAGGCGTCGACGCCGGGGAAGGCGTAGAGATTAGGTTGCGACCTGGGCATCTTGTTGGCACGGGCAGTATGAGGTCTCGAATGTTGCGCAGATGGACGGAGGTATGTGTGTAAGAGAAATATCGAAGATTCATCAGATGTCGATGACATGTGGCTGCTATGTAAGCTTGCGTGCGGTGTGATTAGCGGGGTCAACGCGGGTTCGTCGAAAAAAAAAAAAAAAATACACCAGCAAGCGGGGGGATCCACAAAGGTCTGGCCTGGCTGGGTCAAGAATGAGATGGAAGATGGAAAGTCGCAGAACGTTGCATCGCGATGGAGACGTTAATACGGAGTACCTGCCGACGATTGCCTCCCCCTGGTTTGGAACAGAGGCTTGGACCATTTGCTCCGATTAGCTAGCTGGCACTGAAAAGAGGGTCACACAGTCGGGGGGGTCTTTCTCGTCCCGGCAGCCAATGTCACGCAGCGCAGCCTGGGAATGATTTAATCCCGGCGGGCTCAACGCCACATCCGGCGCGATATCAATCACTCACCCTTGCATTGCATTGCAAGCATTGCAAAAGGCATTGTCGAATTCCCATTGACCAAGAGTGGGATGGGATTGGAGAAGGGGGCCAAGCAAGATGCATCTATGTATGTAATTGAAGCTAATGACTTTGGAAGCCTCTATGTAGAGTCTAGCTAGGTGGGTCGGGCACGAGAAGACCCCCTGCAGGTTAAATTAACCCATGCCTGAAGATCTGCACGAGCGGGTGGGGATGCCGTGACCTCGGGACGCAGAGTTTTTAATCGATAACGTTCCTTCCTTAATCCCTTTGCTCACCCCACTCCGTCGTCCAAGGCTCGAGAGAGACTTCTCGGACCATTTGGACCCTGAATCAAGAAGAGGGCCCTTCGTCAACTTGAGAACTGACATCTCCAACTCGGATCCGCCATTCTCTCTCCCTTTTCCTCCCCTCAAAAACAATTGTTTGTCGCCTTTCAAGCCAACACCCAGGGTCAGCGCCTTTCGCAGCGCTCCCTTTGTGGTAGTCGTGTATTATTATAATCACGAGATATTTCCCCCACCTTGGACACTCGGCGTCATCGTGTCACGTCAGACAGCCGGCTTTGCTGCAGCTTTGCTGTCTCGACGCTGCGTTTCCTAGACATTCTGACTGCGCTTTCTCATGCATCGAATGCTGTAACAACAATGGACGACGTTGATTTCCGGGAGCAGCTGCTCGATCGCCGCCTTCAGCTGACCGAGGGCCTCGACGGCCACCCATACGACCTGATCCTTTATCTCCAACGTGCCGTCGTGTATTCACACTTGGGCTATCCGGATCTAGCAGCCGGGGATGCCTACAAGGCACTGCTTCTGACCGACGAGGTCAGCAACGAAGGATTCGAATACCATGAAAAGGCCATGGAGAGCCTGATGATGCACACCGGGATCCCAATTCCCGAAGTCATGGCTTATGGAGACCTTGCGCAAGGGTGGTCGCCCGCCGTCATCGAGAGCTTGGGCGGCGGCGGAGAGGCTGCGCGCCGTCTAGCAGGTCTCGCATCGATAAGAGCCTATCAAATCCTTTCCTTGAGCCTGTTGCTGTGCGGATGCTTGAAGAGTGCACACGGCTTTTGCGAACGTGGTCTCAAGCGGGCCCCCAAAAACACAGAATTGCTCAACATCAAAACCAACATCAACACTGTTGCTCGACGTCGTCTACGTCGGGATGGCTTCGACATGAACGACTTGCCTGACTATGGCCTTGTACGCCGTGAGGTGTATCCATGGAATGACCACGAGCCGAACCGATTTGCGCAAGAATCTTTAGATGCGCTGAATGCAGACCTCAAAGAAGTGGCACCCAAGTGTGCGATTCAAGTCGCAACGCTGCCGATTCTCTTGGAAGGAGCCAGCGATACGGACCGTTACGACATCATTCCGACCTGCAAACAGCTTGGTGTTTTTGCCGTCGAGGACATTGAACCGGGAGAAGTTGTTTTGCGAGAGTACTCCCTCCTCACAGCCAACAATCGCCTAAAAGATGCTGTTTGCGACGCCTGTAGCTCAGACCTCCCGCCACTGGGCAGCCAAGATCCAGCAGTCAGCTGCGACGAGTGCTATGACACCGTCTTTTGCAGCCAATACTGTCACGATATTGCCCAGGAGCGCTACCACCCATCCGTGTGCGAGAAGGACGTGGATGCTATTGCCAAGGACTCGGAGGCGTGCGAGGCCGATGAGACGTTGTATCTGCTCCTCCTATCTCGTGTCTTGGCTTTGGCTGCCCACCAAGAAATTCACCCACTGGACGTCCGCGAGATCAGGTTCATATGGGGAGATTTTGTTCCAACGGCAACAAATGATATTGACATCGCCCCCAACGCCGGACCACCTCCAGAGTGGACCTTGCCGTTTTCATTCAAGTACAGTATCGAAACGCCCCTTCACATTCTAGAGAAGATGGACATTGACATCTACACCTCTCTCCCCCAGTACGACCTCTGGGTGTTGAACACACTGTATGCCAAGTTTCGAGGAACCGCATCCGCACGAAAGAGCCTCCGAGACGGCCGTCCGGATGTGGCGGCAGTCCATCCATACTGGTGCCTGGCCAACCATGACTGCGATCCCAACGTCACCTGGGATTGGGGTGGCAGGATGGTTCTGTGGGCTCGCAAAGAGCGCATTGTAGACGGCCGCGAAGGCGGCATAAAAAAAGGCGACGAGATCTTGAACCACTACTGCGACGTTTCCCTGCCGGTGCAGCAGCGAAGAGAGTGGGCTCGGGGCAGTCTAGGCGGATGGTGCATGTGCAAGCGTTGTAGAGACGAAGAGGCCGTGGCTGGCGAGCAAGAGTCAGGGGCGTAAGCAGAATAGCCTGACGCGACACGCCCTCAAAAGAGGACTGCATCTGATCGAGCAACATCTGTGGCAAAAATCAACAAAGATGAACTGGGATGTATAGCGAACAACGGCGAGACATGAACGTACGGACAAGGGACAGCCGGACCAGACACGATCCCCCTGTTCGACTTGTTGCAACCCCCGCCTCATCATGATACGTCGATTCCATCTGGCATAGTCTGGGGATGATTAGCCGTCTATCCTACGATCCTACATGATCGAGAGCAGCTATTGCGACGAAACAGATGACTTTGACCAAGTTCTGACGCGAATACCTTTGCCAGCGGTTGTCCTATGGAAGGAAATGAAAAAAACACATCTGAATCCTACCCGGCGATTCCCATATGCGATTTTCAAAGGCTACACCAGTTCAGTCCGCAATGTAACCTACGCATCATCTACTGCCTGGGGCGCGGGGAATTTGGAAATGAGTACATGAGATGGTTGCAGTAGTCTTGATATTATACCCGACAACGGGCAGGAGTATATGATTTTGAGTATATAGGGGGAGGAAACGGAGATGGGCGCATACAATAGACGTACGAATAATGGGTAATATGTAGAATTTAAGCGTTTGCATCAACATTCGTGTTCGGGGACTCGTCGATTTGGTCTAGACGCGATCTGCGTGCGTGCGTGGAAGAAGCCACAAGTAACACAACAAGTTGGGCGCAACAAGAATGAACAGAGGACTCTTTTTACCGATTTGACCCAGGCAATGGTCTTGGACCGACAATTTGTCTTCTTCCAGACCCGATGCCCTGGGCCCCCCTGTTCTGCGAATCCCCTCGAGTGAAGCCACTCCACTGGCCGACATCCCAACGTCCTCCGACGCCTCCCCCAATTCCGTCCACGCCGTCACCAGAGCGAGCGGCCTTTGCCGTCTCTTTTTGCGCCTCCTCCCACTCCTTTTGCCGCTGGCGCTCCATTTCCATCTCCCGCTCGAGGAGAGACTTCGATGCCCACCCGCCGCCGGCTTTGGTCTGGGCTTGACTTTGGACACGTCTGCGGTCCTCGGAATCGCTCTCTTCAGTGGCGCCGGATTCTTCGCGAGCATACGTTTGGCGAGGCTGCATTTGTGTAGGCGTTTGTGTAGGCGTTTGTGTAGGCGTTTGTGTAGGCGTTTGTGTAGGCGTTTGTGTAGGCGTGTGTGTAGGGGGGGGCGGTGTGTACTTGGTAGGGTCGGGGAGTGGGCGGGCGCCGACTCGCTCGCCAGTGTTGGGCGGCGACTTGGCTTTCGGGGTGACGTTTGGTTCGGGCAGCGGTCGAGGAGACATCATTTGGGGTTGTGACTCGACTTGGATGGACTCTTGAGGAAGAGGTTCGGGAGTCACCTCGACCGTGGACTCTCTTGACTCCTGTTGCCGCAGCCCGTCGCTCCATTGGTTTTGGAGATAGTGACGCTCGTCATCTCTTGTCCATGACTCGAACCGGTTTCGGGCTCGCTGCGGTCCTACGGCGGACGGCGCCGAGGGAGTCGGCGATGCTGTCCGGCGGCGGCTCCTGGACCTGGGCTTGGCAGCGACGATTTCGCTGACGGGTCGGCTCGAGCTGCGTGTTTGGCGCTCCCGCTCATATTCTTCCTCTCGTTGGCGCGCTCGTTCCAGTTCCTTCTCCAGTTCCTGGCTGCGGGCGCTTCCTCGTCGGTCCGATTCCACCTGTTCAGCTTGATACTGGCTCAGAAATTGGCCCCGTAGCCTGGCATCACTGCGACCTCTGGCTCGTTTGCGTTCTTGGTCGAGCTTGGCGGCTGCTTCATCTTCTTCCTGGCGTCTCTTCTCCTCGGCGACCTTCCATTGCCGCTCTTGCTCTTCCCATCTTCGCTTTTCGTCCTCGGCCTTTCGTCGCTCTTCCTCGCGCAGCCGTTGCGTCTCCTCTTCCCACCTGCGCTCCTCCTGCTGACGCATGGCCTCCTCCTCGGCTTCGAGCTGGGCTCGTCTTTGGCGCTCCTCCTCCTCCTGCCTTTCCGCCTCAATTTTGCGCTTACGCTCCTTGTCCGCTAAGCTGGGCACGCTGGGGCCTGCGCTTGTAATCTGACGCATGCCACCAAATGATATGCCCAACTTGCCCTGACTGGCGCCGCCCATGTATCCATACTGCGCAATATTCCATGCCGGTGCCGTGGTCCCTTCATGTTCCCGTTTACTCCAGCTGCTAACAGGGCCGGGAGATGCAGAGCCGGCGGTCGGACTTTTCGCAGGGCTACGACGGCCGGAGGGTGTCGTGTCTCCCGTTTTGTGTGGCAGCAGCACGGGCCGCGCACCATGAAATGATGAGCAATTGCTGTTGATGGAGGCCCCCCGACCACGGAGGCCAGTCGGGGAGGCATATCCGGACGCTTGCGGGCTTAAGCCACCACCACCTGCTCGATTCTTGGGTCCCATGGGCTCCGGGAAACGACTGGCATCAGCATCGTGGGCGGCCCTGCTGAATGCGCCGAGGCACTGCATGACTTGTGCTGGATCTTTTTGCTCATATAGGTCGACGGTGAGGAACATGTCGTGTTGGTGCAGGTTGAATGGCGGAGCTTGGCAGGCGCGAAGGAAGTGTGAGATGTTTTCCATTTGGACAAAAGGCATGGCCGATTGTTTGAACTTGATGCCGGGCGGTGGAGCGCCAAGGTTGATGAGCCTAAGGAGCACGGGTGAAGGGGTCAGCAACCGTTGCAACGTGGTGATGATTGATGCAGCTCGCAGCTCGCTCAGCATCAAGGGGGAATCTCCATGAATCTCCATGAATCTCCATGAATGGGCGAGTGGGCATACTTGCACAGCGCAGTGCCGTCCTTGAGGCCTTCCAGCAGATCCGAAGACGGCAGCTTCTCCCCAAGGGCCTCTTCGATCCAAGCACGGGCTTCATTGGCAGCAGCCGGGGTATATTTGTCGAGGCGCAACTTGCGCAGGTCCTTGTCCAGCGACGAGACAGACGCCATGGCCGTGGCGTTGGGTTGCGTGCGCCTGAAGCAAGAGCGCTCTCGGAGTAGTGGCAGGCCGGGGTCAGGTATCTGTAATGATGGAGGATGTTTATCAAGGTTTGCAAAATACACCAAAGAAGACGAAAAAAGTTGTCCAAGTGATATTGGCGACGACGCAAGTGCTGGGTGTGTGGGTGTGTGGGTGGGTGGATGGGTGTACGGGGAGCGGGCAAGAAGAGGGACTCTCGGCTTGGCTTGGCTTGGCCTTTTGTTTGGCCTTTTGTTTGGGCAGTTGCGGCGCTGGACATGTCGTCACTATCATCAACAACAAAGACGACCCCCAACTTGTTGTTGATCAAATCAGACCCACCGTCACACGCACTGTGTGGCGCATCCATGCCCACCCTCCCTGGGGCCATCCATCAAAACATTTCCAAACCAACCCCCACCCATCACCAACTCGCCCCGCACACGCATTACGCATCACGCTTGCATCACGCTTCGTGCACGCATCACGCATCCCATCCCATCGCAGCCATGCCCCCAACAGCCGCCATCGGCCCCCTCGCACGCACATACTACAAATACAAAGCCCTACGTCTCCCCTGGCGCAAACGCTTCTTCATCGGTTCGTTCCCCCTTCTTTTCCTAATCCTCAAATCCACACATGGCCCAAAACTAACCGCCCTCCCGCCCAGGCTACGACCTCCAGGGCAACACCTTCTGGGAATTCAAGCTCACCTCGGCCGAAACCCGCTTCCGCCGCATCGTCAACTACCCTCGCTCCACGCACTACAGCCAGGTGCAGGTCTCGCCCCTCTGGCACCAGTGGCTGCGGCACATGCGCGCCGAGCCCCCGAGTCTCGAGGAGCAGAGCGGCGACGTGGTCCGGCAGCAGCGCATGAAGCATCTTGCCGCCGAGGCGGATGCGCGCTGGGCGGCCAAGCCCCGGGTGATGGAGGATGCGGTCACGACGAGTGCCCTGGGTGGGGGACCATTGCCACCCACGAATGTCGAGGCAACCATGTTGGAATCGGAACCGGACGCGGGCGCCAGGGATGCAGAGAAGCAGCAGCAGAGGAAGAGGAAGAAGAGTGCAGAGGTGAATGATGCATGGGCCAAGGCGAAAACCCAGGGTCCTGGCGAGAATTGGCAACCCACGGCGTGGAATCCCTCCGCGAAGCGATGAAAAATATTTACGACTCACGAGTCATGACTGACTGCTTGGTAAAAAAAAAAAAAAATTGGCATTTTACGACGTGTACATCACTACGGATTGAGCATCCTTATCTTGTGCATTAATCATATTCCCCGTGTCTAGATAGATATAAACGCAACAGCAGAAGGGGGGGGGGCGGGAAACGGGAACATCTACATGTACCATAATGTACTGTTGAAATAATTCTAAAGAGAAACTCTTGTAATCAAAAATGAACAAGAACAACGCCCGCTATGCTTCGTGAGAAGATTGACCCAGAAACCGCCATCATACGTGAGGTTTAGTTTAGTTCCCCCAGATTTCTTTTCTTGGGGGGGTTTTTTTTTAGGAAAAAATCCTTGTCGTTGAATGTTCCATTTCCCCATGTTGTTGTCTGTTGCAGTACGCAATCGCTCAAGCGGCCGCCGCCCTCAAAGCATTCATCAAGGCACGAATTCTCTCCCCGGACCCGGCAAGCATGTCCTCCGCAAGAGCATCTCCTCCTGAGTCGGCGCGTCCTTTTCCCGTCCGCCTCTTCTTGGCTTTGGTCTCTCTTGCACGAATCCCCCTCTCGCAAGCCGCCTCGAAACTATCCGAGTACTCCAGCATGTCACTCAACCAAAGCAGCTGTATGGCGTTCTCCACCACGACGCTCAGTTTCGCATTGTCTTCCAACGCAACCGTATTGGCCGGAAGACATACGTAGCAGTGCTCGAGCATAGCCGTCGTCAGGCAGCCCACTGCGTCGGCCTGGGGATCAACTTTGCGGGGGTCTTCGTGGTTGTTTGGCAAGAGACAGTCGAACAGCTCTCTGATAATGGTGACGTGGACCTCTGGCAAAAGCGGGTTCTCCCTCTGGGTCACAAAGAGGGTGAAGAGCTCGAGACCAAGGTTCTTGATGCAGAGGGCGAAATCCTGATAGAGCCGGTTGAGATCGCTCCGCTTGCCGAGGGCGTACGTAGCCGCGGAGAGGAGCTTGAAGAACCGCAGACGGAGATCCACCGACTCGACGAGCCCGGGCTGCGACGACCCGAACGTTTCTCTGTTGTGTCCAGCTCGTGGCTTTTGTGGGGTGGGCGGTTCTGAAGATATGGAGTCGTCATCAAAATAGTCGCCAAACCTGTCATTCTCTAGGTCCAGAACGTAGTCTCGCTTTCTCTTCTTCGAGGTCTTTTTGGGGCCTCGCGGCTCCTTTTCAAACACCTCTGGGAACGACGATGACGATAGCGAGCTGCCATCCGCAAACAGGGACTTGATGATTCTCTTCGGCGCCATTTGCCCATATGTGCCTTGCCACATGTACATGGCAAGCATGGACTCTTTCCTCGCTGAAAAGGGCTTATCCTCGCCCTCTCTACCTTTCGATTCGTATGCCGATGCCGATGCCGATGCCGCCTCGTCCTGCCGCTCCCTCTCCGCCCAGTCCATCTCCAGCACATCCAACATGAACTCGAGCCAGACCTTCCAGTACCTCCAACGGTGGGGGTACAGGCTGCTTGTGTTGAATGCCCATCCAACCGTGGACCACAGATCCTGGCCTCGGGCCCACACGCTACTCTGGTTTGCCATCTTTCCCTTCACGCGGTCATGATCATGGCCCGAGTCACCGTCCGACATGTCGCTGTCGCTGCCGGCACTGGTGTATCCCGACCGACGACTCCATCGCGGCAGATGATGGAACTGGAAGGCGGTGCGGAACCCCGCGTTGACTGGTCCAACTACCGCCAACAAATTCCCTAGATAATCGAGCGCCAGGGCCGACACCTCTCGTAGCTCCGGCGTCTCGGCGCGCGTGGTGTGAACAGGATGCACAATGAGCGTGTTGAGGAGTGCTAGATGGCTCGGCGGCGGTATCAGGGCAGGTTTGGTGGGCGGTGTCCGACGCGACATGCCTGATCCGAGCGTGCTGTTTAATAGATGAATGGCACATGTATCTGAGTGCAATTGTTCGCTTTAGCTTTTGCCTCCACGTGGGGCATCTGCATCTGCATCTGCATCTGCCTGGACTGGGAGCTTGCACCTACAAAGCTGTTCTTCCAGGAAAATCTGGCAATGATCTTTGAGTTCGCGGCGGAGTTGTCGCGCATCGCGGTAGGGACAAGGCACGCCGTGCACCGGACTGCTTGCCGTCGTGGAGCCCTCGATGTTGGAATCGTTGTCGTTGGCCGTATGGCAAGATGCTGGAGATGAGCTCACGCTCTTTCGATTCCCAGCCACGGTCGCCATGGGGTTCGTCGCCGCGTTGGGGTCGGTCGATCCAATATCCAATTCCCAGGTCGGGGACTTGTGACGGGATATAAATTTTCGTGTGGCATGATGATGTACAAAAGTCCAACTACATCAGGTCTGACGCGACTTGAACTACCGGCGAAAGTGGGGACCGGCCAGCCAGGTAGGGCCAGGTAGGGGTACCTAAGGCTAGTGCGCGACGCGTCGAGTTGTCATTGACTACGGAGTACATGTACATGGTAAATGAAATGCATGCCCTTTCGCGTCATGCAGCCAAGATACTTCTTCGGCTGTGCCTGCCTCTTGTATCATCGTGCGTTGTCTCCTTGCCCTTGACATTGGCCCCCCCCACGAAATCCATCACAAATCTGTCCAAGCACGCCACGGGTATTTTATTGCATATATGCAGGATGGTCCATATCTCAGATGGCAGATAATTGTCGCAAATGTGGGTATGGAAAATAGACAGTGTCGCCAAATCCAGGGTGCCCTCGCCGTTACTTTACTTCACTTGCCGCCGGCGCCGTCTCAGCATTATCACCAGCGCCCTTTTCCTTCTCCTCTTCAATACTCACCACGACACCTTCGTCTGCATTTTCTGGCTGATGTTTTGCCATCATCTGGTTGAGAATAGCCGAAGCTTCCGCGGAATACTTGCACTTCATACGGATCCGTTCGCCGTACTTGTAGAACAGGAATGGGAATGGTAGGCACGCCAGCGACAAGAATGCGGGTATTGAACTGGCCCAGTGAATTCCGAGGTCCCGGTACATGTTTCTCGTGAATAAGGGGAATGCTGCGCCGAACAAAGATCGAAGCACGGAGGTGGCGGCGAGCACAGACGCTGCATAGACGACGTCTTGAGGTTCAAGTTAGCATGTACCATCATTCTCTTTCTGGAATACAAAAACTCCCTTTCCAGTGCAGGCTGCCCACTTACAAGAGTCAATCAGATAGTTTGTCAGGGATAAGAACACCAGGACAAGCCCCGATGCGAAAAATCCAGACCCAGCAATCGTCACCGCCCAGTGCACGTTGGTGCCATTCGTCCACGCAAACCAGAAGAGACCAACAGGAAGAAGCAGTGCACCCAGCAACGCTGGAGGAAGTCTGCTTTCCGGTGGTGCTACACCGCCATGCTTGGCTGCCAAGCGAGTGTAACGGCTATTGTCGAAAACGATTCCGATGGTCGAAACCGTCATGCCAACCGCGATACCCACAAAAGAGAGTCCTCCGACACCAGGCTTCCAGCCCCAGCCCCGGGGATACGGGGTCTGGAAGACAATGGGGAATGCGGCGAAGCACATGTACAGGGTGCCGTAAACGATGGCCGTGTAAATGGTGGTGAGAAAGACGATGGGCTCTCTAAACAACAGGACCCAAGGTCTTGACAGATTCAGCTTGAGTCGGCCCACAATCGTCGTCCGAGGTGTTGCGGCATCCAGCTTGGAGATGTAATTTTTACCAGTTCGTTTTGACAGCGCCTCGGCCCGCCGGCGCAGAAGAACGGGTGCGTAAGTTTCTGGAGCCGCGAGGGATTGGATGATCCATAGCGTGCCTGTGAAAATGGCCGTCAATCTCACTACCCACCTCCAACCCACAGCCTCGCCGAGGAAGCCACCGACAACCGGTCCTTTCGAAACGCATTAATTACTATTGAGGGAGAGAGAATAAGAGGCTTCTGGACCGGAACGACGTACCTAGTGGTGGGCCCAGAAAAGGTGCCAACGCAAAGATGCTGGTCGCGATGCCTCGTTCCTTTGCTTCAAAGAGGTCGGCAATCATACCACCCGAATTCGTCAAAGACGATGAGCCCCAAGCGCCAGCCATGAAACGCAGCACAATAAGGGCGGCCATGTTGGGAGCAGCAGCACCAGCAGCATTGAACGCCGTCAGGGCCATGAACGTGATGAAGTAGAGCTTCTGGCGGCCATATAGTTCCGAGAAGGGGGCCCAGAACAGGGGGCCAATGGCGAGACCAAGTACAAACATGGAGACACCGAGAATAGCAACCTCATTCGAGGCATGGAATTCTTCATTGATTTCAAAAACGCTCGCTGAGTAAGCTGAGCTGGTAAAAGAAACGGAGAGGGAGGAGACAGCCGAGATGAGAGAGATTGTCCATTTGAATGGCCACGCAAAAGTTAAGGGATTTCGAGCATCATTGGGTAGGAATTCAACGAGATACGGCGACTCGAGAGTACCTCGGCCGGCATATTTGTGGTTGAGGACAACGTCATCTACTCCGGCTTGATCGAGCAGTATACTCCAATGTGAGTGCTTGGGCGACTTGATTGATTTTCTCTGAGCCTCAACATCCCGATCACGAGCAGTTGCCGACGAAGATGAAGAAGATGCCGCCATGGCTCAAGGCAAGAGTCGTCTTGCTCATTCGCCAAGTAGAAAACGAATGGCGCAAGCAGTCCCTCGGCCAGAAAACGAATGATGGAATGCGCGCGACGATGCAGGAATAATAAGGGGTTCAGACAAGTCCAAGGCGGATGAAACTGAGTCGGGACGGGACGAGACATGTTAGCGCTAAATTTTAAACAACTGCGCCTACGTGGATCACACCTTAAGGAGCAGCACTGACGATAAATAAATTAGTAAGGCTACTAGCCTTGCAATCCCCGGGTGATATTGGCGGCGCCAAGAAGGCTGGGCGTGCAACGATGGACGCCGATTGGGTGAAGAAGGGGTGATGGCGTATAAGCCAGAACGAATGGATCATGTTTGCAATTTAGATTAGCCGGTGGTGGGCCAACCTCGGCCATCCGGCCGAGAGCGGCGTCTCCCGCCAGACCCGCCTGGTCCCTCGACTTGCGGCGCACGCTCTCAACACACACACACGACATCTCCTTGAGGACCGCAACCACATTATTGCTTATGCCTGCCTGCCTGCCTGCTTGCCTGCCTTGCTCTCGGCCGGACGGCGGCTTAAGCGAACAGTCTCAATTCGTTTGCTATTTCTATTTCTAGAAATCTCTCTTGTCTAAGCCGAGCCGTTTCTGCCAGCGGATGGAATGGATGCCTCACGTCTCATGGCTGTGTCTCAGATCCGACACCACCGTTTTATTGTCTGAAGGTCTTGGCTAATGTCGTACTGTTTGTTACACGTAGTGTCTTGTTTGTTTTTTGCAACCTCTGAGAGCTGCCGTAGTGCGGCTGCAACGGCAAGCTCCTCCACATTGCTGGAATCCCATGCGTCACATGCTGGCTATACCAACTTTTTTTTTTCTTTTTTTTTCCTTTTTTCAAAAAGTTTGCTGCGGAAAGGTAACCATGATAAGTCTTCTTCGGCCCGGGGCCTCGTCCAGACTCCCACCTTGAAAGACAAACTTGGAGTAACCTGGGTTTCAGTCAGTCTTCAAAGCCATCCCACTCACTCTCCTCACCTTCGCCTTGGCTGTCATGACCATGACCGCCTGTGCTCTCTCCCCCATCGCTGCCATCATTTGCCGCCTCGTCTCTCCCAACAAGAGCGATAGGAGCCCCCGTAGCTTTCAAGACGGGCATTCCCACCATGTCCCGCACGATGGCGCCGCCGCCGTCGCGGAGATAGGGGCCATCCCCCGCGCCCGCCTCGCTGTCAAGGTCCCGCACAAAGGCTGCGACGAAAAAGCCCATGACGCCGCGCCCATCATCTTTGTACGTCCGTATGCATCCCTCCGCTACAGCCTCATCTCCCCTGCATGCTTCGACGAGGCCCCGCACAGGCCAGCGTTTCATCCCACTCACCTGGTCCTCCCTCGGCAGTATCCGCCATCCCATCTCCCGGGCAATGTCCGACTCGAGCGCAGCCATGACCACGCTCTCGTTCTCTTGGGAGTGAACCGAACACGTCGAATACGTCACCTTCTTCGCGGACGGGAACCGGAACGCGTGTAGCAGAAGCGCGAGCTGAAACGAGGACAGTGCCTCCAGCCGCTCACGCAAGTCCTTTTCCGAGTGAACGACGGTCTCGTTGCCGTCGTCGTCGCGAACCACGGCACCGTTCGACTCGTCGACCTCTTGGGGCTTTCTCTTCCGCTTTCTGGACGGCGGTTCTGCTCGCGAGGCTCCTCCGCCGCGGCCCTGCTGCGGCTCCTCGGGCAGGTGAAGCTCGGGCATCGAGTCTCTCCCGACGATGCCGCTCCCCGAGCAACTCGGGTCGAGAAGCAGCGCGCCGACCTTCAGGAACCTGTCGGCCCGAGGATCAACCTGCAGGAAGTCTTGTCCCAGCCCGATGCGCGTCATGCCCTTGGCACCCGCGATCCGGACCATCTTCTCCAGCGTCCGCGCTCTGCGGGTGTCCCTCTCGAAAGCAAAAATGGTCTGCTGGCCCCCCACGGGCTCAAACTCGGGCGCGTGGCTGCGGATGATGCCAGCAAGATGCGTCGTCTTGTTCCCAGGAGCGGCACACGCGTCAACAACGTCGCCGTCCTCGGGCCGCGGATCCAGCAAGTACGCCGGAAAACAAGACGCCTTGTCCTGCAGGATGATCTTCCCCGACGCGTACGCCTCCGTCTTGCTCAGGTCGCACCCCGCCGTCGCCGTGACGGCCACCAGGTTCGGCACGTGAGGGTCGAGAAAGATGTGCCTGCCCTCCTTGGCGACGACATCCCGTATGGTCTCCGCTCTCGCGTAGGCCCGGAACGTCGACTCGAGCTGCTCCTCGACCGTGCTCTTCAGGGCATTGACGCGGACCCAGCGAGGATGCGACGCCTCCTCCCCCGCCGTGGCCCTCGCGACCTGCGCCCTCAGAGCCTCCGCGGACGGTGCTCCCCGCCGCACCCTCGCCCGAGTGAACTCGGAGTTGAGGCGGCCCTTGTGCCGATCGATGCTGCATCTCAGCCCGTGGCTTTGTGGGAGCGCAATGCCTCCCCTGGCGAGAAGCAGGTCATGGACCAAGAGTAGGGCCAGCGTTGGAGTGAGCTATGGTAAAGTCAGCGAATTGTGCCAAAAAAAAAAAAAAAAAAAACTGGACATCCAAATTGCAAACCTTGCGCTCGTGTCTTAGCAGCTCCGCCCCATCTATGACCTCTTTGAGAACAGCACTCCATTTGCAAGTCTCCAATACGAGAGCGTATAGTTGATTTGGCGGCGACTTTGTGTTTTTACGGCCAAACACCCGTGACTTGAGACTGCCTCCTTCGTGGGACGATGTTGACAAGAGATCTGCTGCTTCATGATATAGTGACATTTTTTTAAAAAAAAAAAAACCCTCCTTGGGGGGGGGGTTTCTTTTTCCCTTACTTGAACATGAGATGAGCACTAAGCTCATCTGTCAACTCATGCTCAACGGGATTGCTTGAAAAAAATGAAGTTGCCGTTGCGCCTCGCGGAAATTAGAATGGTCTGGCGGGAAAAGAGATTCAGTCGGCCGGGGTTCAACCGAACTTACACGCATGCACCAATGACAGCAAACCAGTGGACATTACTCCGTACTCCGTACTCCGTACATCATCATTATATGCATGACGACGTTTTCGCTTGTTTGTGAGTATACGGAGTACATCGAGTTTGTTTCAAGCCAATAGTTATTGATGATGCAGTAGATTTTACTTACCGTACAACAGCAGACACCCATCATGTTTGGGGTAAAGCACACCTACAATTCGTGGCGTTCACGATTACGTTTGAGCTGCACATTCAACATTGAGATTTTGTTCTCCTAAGCCTGTCCAAAATAAAATATAATCAATGTGCGTGCCTGTTCATCTGGGCGGGCCAAGATCCCGAAAAAGAGTAGGCGTCCCAAAGGACAAAAGAATTCAACTCGCCAGCCACATGCACACATGTGAGTGGCCTCGGCTCGGTGAAGAAAGAAGCGAAGTCAAAGTAGCTGATACACATCCAAAAGGTTCGGTATATCCAACAAAGAACCCGAAGAAGAAGAAGAAGTAGAAGAAGAACAAGACAAAAAGGTACTCGGCAAGTGCACAAGTGTCTGAGCAATATGTCCATGAACAGGGTTTTCCCCCGACGCGCCCGTCGAAATCATTCCCCCGCCTTGCTGCCTCGCCGGTTCAGATGCAAAATCTGCAGAGCAAAGAAGTCACTTATATCGCTGCAACTAGGGCCGCTTAGTGGTGCTTGCTTCGGTGTCGCTGCACATGCTCGTGGGCGTGCCTACGTCCCTTGGCGCCCTTCAGGCTTGCTTGACCGTCCTGGCTGTAAACACTGAGAGTCCAGCTCCCTCCACAGGTGTCTGCCCCATCACCTTCGCAAGCAACGTTGCACGCCGAGTCATCAACTCTCTCGGACCCGATGAGCTCATTCCCGCAGTAACACTGACCGCCATACTCAGTTCCCGCCAATGCGAAGCCGGCACCTTTGCAATGCGTCACGCACTTCTCGTTGCTAATGGCTCCCAGGTTGGCGCGGGTCTCGCCGCCCAGAGCACGGTTACTTGAGTCCTTGAAGCAGCCAGCGTACTTGAAGCCTCCCGCGGTGCGAGTTGAGTTGGCAACGGGGGGCTGATGGGTTACCCCGGGCAGACCCGCCGTGACGGTCCGTGTCATCCATACTGTGTGAATCTTGGGGGTGCACCCAGATGGTCCAGTAGGCAAGGCAAGCTGAGATGAGCCGGCTTCTGATGTTGCCTTTGAGTCAGAGGTGCGAGCGGGTTCTGGTTCCTGGGCGATGGTGGTTTTGGCGGCGGTGGTAGTTGTGGCGTGTTTGACGACTCCGGCAGGCTGAGAGATTGATGGCTGGCGTTTGGGGTTGTCGTCGCCTGTTGGCTTCTGGCCAGATGGTTGGGGCTTTTCCTTGTCACCGCCGGAGCCGGAGCCTCCGTTGGATCCGCTGCCGCCGTACCTCCAGCCTGTGATCTCGTTCTTTCCGGGCAAGGCGCCTAGGACACCATTGATGGTTTCATCGACAGGGGATTCAATAGTGCATTCGCCCTTGTTCAGGCCATACTTCAGTTGCTCCGTGCACTGGTCCATACCGGCGGAGCCTTTGTCGCAGTGATTGATGATGCCTTGGAGGAGGTCTTCGTCCCAGCCAGCCATGAAGTCGGCGTGGTTGCTGTAGCCAGTAGCATCGCCATTTGAGAGAACAAAGGGCTGAATTCCCTGGCTCGGTGTCCATCGGTCCTTGAAAGCTGGGGTATTCCAGTAGACTTCGAGGAACAGGTGGGGGACGTGAATGTGGCCTTTGGGACAATCTTGCTTGCCATATCCGGCGTCACTGGGGAAGACCATATTCTCCTTGTAGTTTGTCAGGCCCTTTTCAGGGTTGTAGCAGGACGGGAAATGCAAGTCTCCCCGCAGGGGAGATGCGTAGCCATCACAGTTGACATCAGGAAACCCGACGCCTTCGCCTTTGTTGTTGGGGTCCGCGATGCCGGCCATCCTTCCGTCAGATCCGGGAGGATAAGCTGCCCGGTTCATGTCGGAGCGAGGGCAAGTCCACTTGACAGGGTTCACTGGACCTTTGGAGGGGTCGAGGTTTGAGCTTGCACCGTCCTTGGGAGGGGTTCGCAGATTTGAATTACCGGTCAACATGGATAGACCCACTGGGAAGGGCTTGATATCATCATTGGAGGCTTCGAAGCTGTCACGGGAAGTCAGTAATTCGAATGTGCAAGTGAAGCGTCATTCACAATTCCGCCAAGCAATCAAACAGACAGAAAAGCAAACATACAAGTAGTAGACGTTGGCGTAAAACAATTCTACGTCTTCGAGTTTGCCGGTTTTGGGGTCCTTGAAATAGAGAGACGGGAACCAGTAGTTGCTGTTGTCACCCTTGACCAAGGCTGTGCTGCAGTTGGATGCCATCAGGTCTTTGCCGGTCGATCCGAGACCGAAGCCGCTTCCGCCCAAGACGCTGTGAACGTGACCGGCGACTTTTCCAGGTGAAACGATGGGGTCCAATCGACCCTTGGTGAGCTGCTTGTTTGTGAAGCGAAGAACGGCAAATGTTCGTTTGTCCGGGTTGTCTTTGCGGGCGGCGACGCCGGTGACGAGGGCCAACAAGGCCGTTGCGGTAGTCAACTTCATGTTGACGGCGTACTTTTCGAGGGAAAGCGCGAGTGGGTGATTGTGAGGACTTTTGCCGAAAAGAGATTTTCAAAAGTTCAAGGAACGTGGAAGCTGGATAGAGCTAAATGGCGGTGTTGCCCGAGCACCGAAGAGAATGAATTGTGAAGAAGACTGTTTGACTGCGCGAGTGACCAGAACTCGCAGCAGCGTACGGGTCGAAAAAAAGGAAAGGATAGATGGAAACAAGCCGGGCTGGCGGTTTGCCGTGGTGTGGTGGTTGCTAAAGGAGAGGATGTGCTCAGCAGTTGCTGCAAAGTACGAGAGACGAAGTGAAGAATCCAAGACAAATAGATATAAAGAGCAAGCAAAAAAAAAAAAATGGTACCCAGACGGACGACCTGATGATATTAAAGGAGAAAAGGAGGATGGTCGCCAGGACGAGAAGGTGCCGTCTGGGTTTTCGTGGTTTTCGTGTGATTTTTCGTGTGATTTTTCGTACGGAGCACATGTGGGAGGGGAAGGGGGCTCAAGCTGGCCACCGCGCCCAGTCAGCAGCCGCTGTCCATGAATCCATGATCCATGTTCGGAGTATTCATTGGGCGGCGGAAACAAAGCACTCACGCACCGCACGGTTCAATCTTTGATCTTTGTTTGACGCCAGCGCCAAGATTAGCGCCAGAAGTTGCAGAGCCGGGGTCCCTTGTTCAAACGTTCGTTCTGTACAACGTACAATGTACAATGTACGGGGCTTGGTTGGGCCTGGGCTCTTGTTGGTTGGGCTTGGGCTTGCATCTACTGCATTCTGGCGCTATCAACAAGGGATCAAGGGCATCAAGTCCTTGTGCGAGATGCATGTTGGTTGGTCTGCCAACAAAACATCATGTACGTTCGTTGGTCGGATGGAAAAAAGGAACATCTGAAACCCAGGGAATTTGCAGGGACAGCATGTGGTTTGTAGATCGCAGCCGCGCGCCGGACGAAACATTGAACCCTGCTTCACGGAGTATTAATGGACATGTCATTGAGGCCGCGCTCAAGTGTAGCCCTGCCGGCAACCAAATGAGGATGGTGCAAAACCTTTTTGTATCACGGAGTAGTAAGTACGGATCCGTAGTGCGGAGTACCCAAGGTCACGTAGGTGTCATGTATGCAGAGAAAGGAACTTCGTGCCCTACATAGGTAGCGTCCTTCCACGGCCGCTATGTACGTCTATTACCAGAGACCTGCTTGCCTGTTGGGCCTTATGATTTATCATTCATTTGTCCCAGGCGTGATGTTGCCGATGGATGGTGGAGGGAGAAGAGAAAGAAGAGGCCCTTCCCCCTCGGCTCCCCCCTCGGCTCCCCCAATCACATTCCTCCCCTCTCCTTCCGCTGTAAACATGAAACACGCTAATGGAGCGAGATGAACAAAGCGACCCGATTGGCCTTTTGTCCGTCAGCATCAATCCGGAGAATACTGTCAGAGCGCCTCATCTGCAAGGGGGGGGGGGCGAGGAAATTTAAATTGTTGTTGGTGGACAATGGATATGTACTACGGCTTACAGATTCGTTTTTCTCCGTGCAGCACAAAACCCTGGCGGTTCAAATCTCCCCGACCTGGATGATGCAACTCATTGTTTGATAGTGGAGGCAATCAATAGAGGAAATTAAAGTAGGCATTCAAGACGAGGCGACTTCGCAAATTGGCGATACATCAAGTGAAAAACAGCATGGTTGGAAACAGCTGTAAATGAAGGAATGGTCGAACCGCCACTCTTCGAAACCAGCAGTATGTCAAATTACATCGAGCACAACGTAATCACAGTCACAGCAAGCCCGTGCATGTATAAAAGCAAATGAGAGATGAACAACAGGGTTCTGAACCCCCTTTTGAAAAATCTCTTCCTTCTACCATCATCGCAGCATCCTTGAGGACCACGCAAAGCCATGTGAGCTTCGTCAGCCGCCAATTTCATTGGGGTGTTGCAGATGGAAGCGCCACCATGTCGATTGTGACAGACGTGCGTGCTGGCCCAAGGGAACCGGAACCACTTCAAGGCTCTCAGGCTGGTGACTCGAGCCTATCTGATCCGGGCAAAGCAATCTTACTCTCACCAAGCTTAGACGATGTAGATCAAGCGGAGAACAACTTTGACGCCGCCGTTCGCGGAGATGGTCGAGACTCGAACACGACTTGATGCACACCGGAAGTGACGCCAATTATCGTGCCAACGCCAAGAACAGAATGCCGTACCACGATTTTAATAGGGGGGTTTTTTAGGAAAAAAAAAAAACAAAAATCAAGGACACCATATGTTCTTCTTGGCACTGTCATTTTGAGCAAAACGCCGCGCTAGAAGAGATCATCAATGTGTGGTGTTAGGCAGATGGGACAAACAAAATGTTTCCCATGGCTCAAAGAAAACCGGTTATATCAGATGTATGGGTATAATGATGCGGTTTCAGAGGATATCCATCCCGAATAGAACCAGGAGTAGAATATGACCCACCAACAATCTGTCATAAGACAGGAACAAATGCAATAACACATCCAAGCCAATCATCATTCCAACTCTCGCCACGCCAACCTTGTCTCTTGTTTGCTTGCGGAAGCAACATGATCGCGTGACGAACGTCCGCCTATATAAGAACAAACGTCCGCCTATATAAGAACTCCGTCATCATCCATTAGTTCCCGTGCCATCCAACTGGGAGATTCCAGCTGGGGGATTTCTTTTTTTTTTCTTCCTCAGAACATAACGCTCGCTGCCTCACTGCCTTTGGTGCTGCCGGTACAGCTTTTCAAGCATCTAGTCCCGGGCAAACCGCATTTGTGTTGACTCTGAGCCTGAGCCTAGCCTGAGCCTGAGCCTGAGCCTCACCCTACCCTATAAAAGTTTGGTCCCCCAGGGTCCCCCTGCGTCATCGTCGGAGAAATCTTCCTGTCCTCTGCTGTTCTTTCCCTTGTCGTTGCCCTTCTTGGTGGAAATGATACATCCTTGCTCTTTCAACCTTTTTGCCAAAGAGCTACTTGGTAGCATGCCGGGGAATTCTTTGGCACTGTACACGTGAAAAACGTCACTCACGAGCTCTGCAAGAAGTGGAAAATGTCGGATTTGCCCGGCGCGCGAGGGATCAATCATAATCAGGGTGAATTTGAGACGAAAAGCCCCCGGTGTTCGGCATGACAGGTCTGAGAAGCAGAAGAAGCAGCCTTCTTCTCCCTGATCATCCTGTCCCACAAAGGGGGTGCCGACCAAGGAACCCATCAGTCTCCTTTGATGCTGGTATTCTTCCGGCATGAAGGAAGCATCGCGCGTGCCGGTCTCGTCGCATATGGAACAATTCATCACATAGCTTTCGTAGCGTAGATACAGTCGAGCTTCATCCTTTGTCAAGGAGGGGCTGTCAATGGATAGCTGAACAATGGGAGGCGGATCGATGACCCTTCTGTCTCTATCGCCAAAGCCACAGGCTCTCGCAGCTTGTGGATGTTGTCTCATGCCAAGTTTGAACGTCATGTATTGCAAGGCACCCCCTCTATCTGGCGCCAGGAGATTAGGGATGTTTGCCATACTCTCTCGTTCGGGGGGCCGTGTGCCGTTGTTCGTCGAGAGGCGTGAGTTTGCGTTTTGGAGTGTGATGGCAAGGATCACTTCTGTATATGTTTCGATTTTACTGTAAACTCGGACGGGATATCTAGCGAGAAGCAAACTGTGGCTGGTAATGATGAGCCTCGATATGACAGGGAAGTTGGTGTGTCCTGCGACTGAGCACTAAAGGTAACATCAGTATTGCGGTCGCTATATCGGTCAAGTTGTAGCACGATCTGCGCAGGAAAAGCTCTCTGGCGTCACCCTTGTTGTGCTTTATGAGGCAACGAGGTGCACCAGAGGAACCCTGGTGTGGTCAACGGCTCATGATAGCTGTCAAGAGAATTGCGTATTCAAATGTAAACTGCGAAAACGGGAGGGGGGGAGGGGGGGGGGGCATGGGAAGCATATAGATCTAGCGGCGGAACAGAACCGTGAAATAACGGACTGGTGTTTGAGATGAGAACCATTCATCTCCGCCGAACAAGGCAAGAATTGAAGATGGATGGATCTGAATCAGCTAGAACTGTTGGTCCCTAGACATTCCCATGCCCTAGTTGCCTGGGTCAGACACAATCACATTACTAGTTATTCCATCTGGGGGGCTGTACCAGGGTATCGGCATTTGCACCCTGGCCAACCCGACAACACCAACACCACCTTACCTTGTAAGGAAGGGCTGGATCAAGAATCGCGCCAAGCGCCAGCAAGGAGGGAGGCAGACTACTCTCGCCTTCGGCATTCAAGGAGGCCAATGGCACAAGATATGAGACAAGGGTACGGAGTACTATAAAGAGATGGACCAAAGAGATGGTTGCCTGTTGTGTTTCTCACGCAGGGCTTGGATATCCGAGGTGAGTTGGAAAAGGAAAGGAAGCTTTGGACGACCCCCAGCCCGGTTATCATAGGACTTTCTGCCGGGCGAGGGGGTGTGCGTTGGGCCTGCCAAATAATGGGAACACTGGTTATTGGCCTTCCTACGTACAACTCTTCTGTATAATACTCCTATAAAATGGTTCGTTCATGAAGTCTTCCGCTTGCTTCACATCTGAAGACAATGACGAGGTCTATGATAAGCAAAAGAGAAGGGATAGAGGTAGGGCGGGGGGTAACCCTTATGAAGGATCGAAGAGAAACCAGGTCATCGGCTCGTCCGTGACCCCCCGACTTGCCCGACCCGAGCCAACGAGGGGCTCGCATTCCCGCTTTGTCACATGTGGGTTAGATGTGATAGATCTCATTCAAGTCCACTTTGGGCAGCGTAGCGTACCCTGGCCATGTCGGCCATGGTGGGTGTGTGGGCAAACCCGACGGGACGGAGCCGTCCTGTACAGATAGATATTAATAACACGCCACCGCGATTTGGCACATGCACAGCTGCGTTCGCTTGTGTATCACAACCCCGGCGAAAGCAATCTTGTCTGGAATCAAGTGCCATTTTGGGAGCAAGAGTGGCAGGTAACCATTTCCGGCAGGTCCGGCGAAGGCTGAGGCAGAGGCTGAGGAGGTACTAATCGTGAGCCGTGGAGAATCAATGTTGCCCGAGGGTTACCTTCTTTTTCCCCAGAGGAATGAATCTCAATGCCATAATGCTGCGACCGGGCTGTCGGCCAAGTCCCGAGAGATCGATCCAAAGATTGGGACAAGAAGGGATGTCAATTTGACGGAACCATGAACATGGGTCCGGACTGCGTCGGCATCATGCCTTTTCAAAAATGGCCGGCCAACAGGGGAGTAGACCGACCAGACTTGAAGGACTCTTTGTACTCCGTACAGACAGCAATGTTAATTAGCTTGTCTCCGTGGAGTTTGCTCCGCGTGTGGATTCATCAGGCTCGAATTACTACTCTGGAAGTACGTGGTTGGCCCGGCGTACCGTTGCTTTTGCAACCCACGTGCACTGCTCTTACTGGACAATCATCAATAATTCCCAGTATCATTGGCCAGGGGGGAGGTAAGGGTACGGTAGGGTACGGTAGGGTACGGTAGGGCAGGGCGGCCCACGCATCGCAATGACGCGGATCGTGGCAGATTTGCATTTGGGTCTGACGTGACAGACACTCACTATGTATCCTTCCTGTCTTTTCCGGGAGATGAAACCGCTCAATCAAAGCAAAGCAACTTCATCTCCCAAGAAACTCCATTCTCAGCCCTCACCACCACCACCACCACCACCACAACCACCACCCATCGTTGCTGACCTGCCAAAGGCAAAAGTTTCGAGACATCTCCACCTGGCAAGAATCCACCTGCGTGCGGTGCAAGGACGGCATCCATCTATCCAAGACATGACGAATGGGAATCCAGTGCCGATGCCATGTAGATATTCCCAACATCAGCCCATTTTCTCTACGAATCAGCCAGCCCTCTATGAATACGCGCGGCTTCCAACGAACAGTGCACAACGATGCAACAGAGGCGCAAAATGTCCTCCATTCGTCCTTTGGGGTCGGGGTTTGTGCTTTTCCATCTCTGTCCGCACCAAGATGGATACAAACATGATCCGAGTCTAAAACGTGTCATGGTGTCTCTTCGAATTCAGGTAGTTGTATGAGACGGACAGTGAAACATCATCGACTAAGGGTAATCTTTCCATTATAAGAGTGAATAGATTATAGGTCATGTACAGAGTTACGATGCCACGCAATTCCCGGCAGACTTGCTCTGCAAAGCACTTTACTATGCATTCATGCAGAGCCCTGCCGTACTATTATGCAAGTCACAAATTCAACCAATCATTGTACCGTCCTATGCAAATATGCATATATCCAAGACATGATTGTAACAGCTGCACGTCAACGGACGCATTGCCCTGAGCCCCGGGTATACAAAACGCCGTTACGAACCACGCCGTGCTTTTAGTAGGAAGACGAGTTAGAAAATAAAAAGACAAAGCCAAGCAATACTACATTGCTCCAAGGCCATTTTCGAACGATGATGTTGTAGATACTAGGAAATGTGCTGTATGTGCCGTGGGAGGAAGTAAAAAAAATATCGAGAAATGGTCCAATATGGCCAGACCTGTTTTATATACGTAGTCCAGCGTCGACCGTCCATGATATCGTCAGAGAACATTGACATTGGAGCGTGAGAATCCTTGGTAAGATGTGGGAACGAAAACGATCATGTACAAGAATAGGAATAATTCGTGTTTTGCCCATGGATATGATTTTTTCCGAAAGGAGGCTGTTATAAGAAGCATGCCAAAAGCAACAGAGCCAAGAGTGTGTTTATGATCAGAGCAAAAAACGAAGGGACTTGGGTTGACAAGGCTCCATTTTCAGCCGCGGGTAGGCTTGAATTCACAAAGTTCGGTCCGCAAAGCGTGTTCACTTGTTGGGCGGCATCTTCGTATTTGGAGGCGACGAGCTGTCTTCGATCCGCGGCGGCTGAATGGTATATCGACATTGTCTTCTGAGTACACCAATTGCAGGTAGGTCTGGAAGCACCAGGCAAAGATATTCCATAAGGCATAAAGTAGAGATAAGCATCCGAAGGCGTCGATAGATTCGTGACGGCATTGGCGTAACAGTACGAGTTCGAGGCATCATCTTGTAGGCATGTGGCAGAATACAGGACTTTGTAAGCTCGTAGGCCTCGGTACGCCAACAATACTTCCCTCTGGTTCTGCTCGAATTCTCTCTTGCAGTTGACTTCCGAGGTCAAGTTCTGGGCCGCTTTGCTCAGAAAGTCTCTACATGTTGTAACATCAGCCGCGCACGTCGCGTCAAGTACTTTGACGATGCTGACAAGTTGCTTTCGCGCATTAAAAAAGCCTGTGGACGTCTGTACATGTACAAGAATGAGAAAGAGATGAGCGTCAGTAAGGATGCAACATGGTAGACGCAATCATCTTGGACTGATGTTGATGTGATTCAAAGGAATATCCTTACCTGAATGAGCATGGAGATGGGGTAGCAGCTTTTGAAGGTAGGATGAGAGAGTAGGCTTGTCATGAATTCTGGGCAGGAAGGGCCCCCCCCGGGAATCTGGAACGCTGATGGTACTAGACTATCGAACGGTGACGGTAGAGGCGAGGAGCCGCCATCGCTCGTAGCTGTTGGGCGTTCTGACAAAGCCTTTGAGACGGTCGATGCGTTGGCGTCTTCAATCCCGCTTTCGCCTTTTACCGCGGATGAAGACGTGTCGCTGTCGCTGGCTCTCCTCTTGACCTTGAATCCATATATTCCATCTGTGGCTGGCATGGACACAGCAGCAGCTACAACTGGTTCTGTATCATCCAAGGAGGCCGAGAAAAATGTTGCTTTTTCGAGGGACGCCGGCGTGTTTACTTTCGGTGCCAGGCCTTCCTTTTCTGCCACAACGCGACTGCTAAATGTAGCAGCAACTGCAAAGATAGCAAGGGGCAGAGTTATTCTAGCGAGTGTCCGTCTCTTTCTTTGCATGGATTTTCGCTGCACAGATACCGAGCTCGCTTTGGATTCTGAGGGCGCATGAGCCGCCGCGTTTGCTTCAGTCGGCTGAGTTGACGCCTGAACAACCATGGTGCCAACGGATTTTGATTCTGAGCAATGCAACCAACCACAGCAAGTACAATGTCACGAATTACCAGAGCGTCCCAATCTCAAGTCGCTGCCTCGACCAGTGCGTGATGACCGGTAAGCTGCCTGAAACGAACCGTGTCTTGGTGGTACGTAATAATTTCCCGCCAGTTAGGTTTTCGATTTTGGAGGATTGATTTACATAGCCCAAGGAAACGAATGTCTCGATGAACTGTTCAGCCCCCCAAGTTTGAGAGCTACAGTTTTGCGAATAAAAAATATAAAAAATAAAAAATAAAAATAAAAATAAAAATAAAAATGGTTGGCTGGCCTCCTTGTGTTGGTCCTGAAGCTCGGGGGGATTCGGATTTGCCTGTATTAGATGATGTATTCTCGGGGAGGTAGGAGGCGACGCTCGATTCCGATGGACTTCCCTGATCGGAGGAAGTTTCGAGCGTCCCTTCTCTGGAATGGTGATGGTATTGTGTACAAAGACGGTGTATTCAGGACCGGGATTCCTTCCAGTCTCAACGCAGACGGGCTGGCGCCACAGATGATGTTTTGTTTTGTCTTGTTGAGCGGGAAGCGCAGGCGAGAGACCCCGCCGCTGTCCTGGGCGCACAACGGGCGAGTGCGTCGAGCTAACGATTATGGCGACGAACAACGATATTATCGACAAGTGATGCTCGGCGTCGTCACGTGTGGATTCGCTCGAGGCCTTCCAGAGGAACCGGCACAGTAATGGGCGGCACAATGGGTGGCACAATGGGCGTTGGTAGACAGCTGCAGTTCGAGGAGAGTCGAAAGATAAAGGGAAGCAAAGATGGGCACCGCAGCGCCGGACAAGACTATACATAGACTGCAGCGCCGAAGAAATGCAAGCCATGGATCCACAGCCCAATATTATAAACGAGCCAAGAGTCGAAGGTAAAAATAAAAACAACAGCACTCGCGGCTGGAGCTGGAGAGAGGCCAAGCGGGTCTCAAAGCTTGCGCGATGTGAGAGAAGTCCTCGACAGCTTCCGTCTTCAGGGGCCGCAGGCTAGGATGGCTAGGCTGGCAGCAAATGCCAAAAAATGGACGGCATGCAGACTTGATGAGACTTGATGTGGAGAGCGCATTCGGTTGCCTGAGAGAAGACGAAGACAAAAGATCGATGCGGCAACGGGCGTCGACGAGAATGGTCAAGAGCGAGCTTGTGTGGACACATGGTGAACAAGGGTGTGGACAAGGGTGTGGCCATGGTGGGCATGGGCCGGCCTGATAATTGATGGCACCTGATACCAGGAGGACCACAAGGGATCCCACACTGCTCCGCCGTACGGATCCGTACCACCATTTGCATTTTCTATATTTCTTTTCGAGATTGCTGTCCCCGTGGCTTTGGACCCGTTGGCGCGTGTCTGCTTCGTCTTTCTCAAAAAAGACAAGAAAAAAAAAAAAAGGGCAAGAGCGATCAAGCTGTCGAATGACCATCATCATAGCCTCAATGCAGCCTCATTGCAGCCCCTCAGTCTGTCCAGAGCACCCAATTGCCGTCGTCCCTCCCCTGCCAAGACAAGACGTGCCTGCCGTTCTTCATGCTGGCCCAGATCCCGTCACATCACGTCACATCAACACTGACACCACACGGTGTCGACGAACAAAATACGCATCGTTGGACCAAATCGTCATCACAGCACTGCACCATGTCTCATCAACAATCAAAGAAAGACATAGCATCGTGTCTATTCAGACCTATGTATTTCCGCAGCCATGTCTCACTCCAAAAATAAATTTTCTAGAGCTTGCGACTTGTTGTCGAATGTCTGTCTCGCTTTCCCAATTCCGCATCTTGCATGCACATACAACCCGCTCGCACCGTGTTTCGTCCCGTCTTTGTCCTCTTTTCTTTTTCCTCAGTCCATCCATTCAATACATAGGCGCCCCCTTTCGGAGTATGTACGGATTGCACCAGCACCGGTCCGTACGGACTATTACCTTTCCCTGTTTTCTTCTTCTTTCCTTATCCACCGGTTTCCAGCGCGTCATTTAATAGTGTCTGCTTATACCTGAGAGAGCCAGGAAGGTCCCATTTATCCCGTCACATCCCAATCCAGCACGCATGCAACGTAATCCGTAAATTGGCAATGCAATGCAACCTGGCTCTTCCACCCACGTCTTCGTAGTACCACCCATCCATCAATGCGTTCTTTACTTCCATTCAAACCAAAGAAGAAGAAAAGTTCCACGATTCTTTCGAAACGAAAACTCTTTAATAGCGTCTCACACTGCTGGACTCTACAAAAGGCAATTCAGAGCACCAGCAGCCTGCTAACCCGCTGAGTAACCTCATCTCACACTCCAAAGTGTCCAATTTTGCCACCAAGTCTGAGCAAAATCAAGACATACTTTGCCGGAAATGAATTGTACAGTTACAAGTCCATCATGTCAACATTCGGCCCTTTGTTTACGCAAGACGAGTAGCGTGGGTCGGTTCGCATGGATCGCAAGTGGAGACGATTGGCTTGAATTAAATCCCTTTGTTCCTCTAATAATACTCCTTGAATCATTTTACAAGTCTACATGACAGGGGGAATCAAGCGAATCAGATGTTAGCAGGGAAATAAGGAAGACAGGGGCTAGGAAGAATAGGTACCTAAAATTACAGATGATTTACATAGAAAATACCTTATATTCTCTCTATTACTTATTAGGAGGGGACTTAGCATCTGGTCATGTAGATTTGTTGTAAAATAATCCAGGGGGCATTGTACGGTGTAATTACCGAGGTACGCATATAATAGCCTCATGTTTACGGAGTACTTCATGGATTCCTCCTCCTTCGTACCGCCCCCTTTCTACACACGCCTTGCAGGCGACCACTCCCACAAAAAAAAAAAAAAAACCCTTGAATGCAAAGCAAGCTAAGCCAGTCGTAGTAAAATAGCTCTGAATGGATATTTCTTCCCCACCATATGGATAGTAAATGGGTTTCAAATTGACCCAATAACAAGTATATGCCGAAAATGCATCATGCATCACGAAAAAAGATGAGCGCAGTGAAATTGGATATGCTGAAAATGTACTGGTTAGAAAATGCCGCAAATTTGCGACGATTATCCGTGCTTGGCCAAACTTTGCAGGTTGACCAACTCGGCATATCGCCCGTTCTTCTTCATCAACTCCGAGTGAGTCCCGGACTCTACAATGCGACCTTGGTCGAAAACATAGATAACGTCGGCCTTTTGGATGGTGCTTAGTCGGTGGGCTACGGCAATGGTCGTACGACCCTTTGCTGCCTTGTCCAGGGCAGCCTGGACGACGTGCTCAGATTCGGAGTCGAGAGCCGAAGTAGCCTCATCGAGTAACAGGATCTTGGGGTCGCGGATGAGAGCCCGGGCAATGGCTATACGCTGTTTCTGACCACCAGAGAGCAGAGCACCCTTGCTCCCCACTATAGTGTTGAAACCTTCCGGCAGAGAGACGATGAAGTCGTAAATGTTGGCTTCCCGGCAAGCAAATTCAATTGCCTCATCTGTGACGATCTCTTTGGCGCTTCCCAGCAATATATTGTCACGGATGGTGCCTTGATACAAGGTTGGTTCCTGGCTGACAAGCGCAATGTGAGAGCGATAGTCGTTGATATTGAGTCTGCTGATTTCCTTGTCGTCGACAAAGATGCCGCCAGAAAGGGGATCATAAAATCTCTCCAGGAGAGCAATTGTTGTGCTCTTGCCGCAGCCAGACGCACCAACTAGGGCAACGTATTGGCCGGGTCGGATGCTTAGGTTCAGACCACGAAGAACGGGTACGTGAGGTCGTGTGGGATACCGGAAATGAACATCGCGGAACTCGAGTGTTCCATCAACCTGGGGGAGTTTTTCGCCTTCAGAGGACCAAGAGTCGATCGAGGGTTTGCGGTCGAATAAAGTCTTCAACTCGGCGGCAGCGTGATGAGCCTTTCCCATATCGGGGGCGAATGAGAAGATGCTGCCTGCAGATTGAGCACCGAAAATGACAGCCATGAAGCACAAGAAGAACTGGAACAGATCATATTCTCGCTTGCCAATCAAGGTGCCTCCGTACCAAAAGCCAAGGGCGAAGCAGAGGAAGAGCAGAGACTGAGATGCGGCGTAGAGTGCGCTAGACTTCAGAACCGAAATCAGACTGCGGCGCTGCTGCGCCGCAAGTGACTCACGATA
This sequence comes from Epichloe elymi, assembly GCA_023658475.1. Taxonomy (NCBI): domain Eukaryota; kingdom Fungi; phylum Ascomycota; class Sordariomycetes; order Hypocreales; family Clavicipitaceae; genus Epichloe; species Epichloe elymi. The sequence continues at coordinate 1,525,278 of CP098273.1, read as the reverse complement.
CTGTCGCAAGACATCCTCCTCACGAGTCAAAGCAGCGACAGTGCGGATAGCCGAAATTGCTTCCGAGGCAAATGTGGCAGACGAGGCATATGCAGCCTTGGATCGTTGCTGGAAATGGGCCAGCAGATAAAATCGGAAAAAGCCACAGCCAAGAAGAATGGGTATCGTGGAGATACAGACAAGAGACAGCTTCCACCCAATGGCCAAACCAAGAACACAGGCAGCGACCAAAGTTGTCATCATCATCAGCAGGGTGCCAAGAGTGGCACCGCTGAGTCCGGCCACGCGAGTGGTTTCCGTGGACAAGAAGGAAGTGAGAGCGCCGGCCGTGTTCTCGTCCTTGTCGAAGAAGGCGACGTCCTGTCGAAGCATAGCTCTGAAAGCACGGTCACGAACACGGCGGACCAGTCGTTCGGAGCATACGGCAAAGAGGATGCCTTGTGCTGAGAAGGCAAAGAACTGAACAAGTGCTAGCATCAGATACATGGCGCTCCAAAAATCAGAGTCCTTCTTGATCTGATCTCGACTGGAAGGAGTGACGGGCTGGGAGAGAGTCACAATCTGTTTAGCGAAGAAAACGGCTGACGTTGGGTTACCGCCACCACAGATGATGGCAAAGAACAGGCCAAGAAGCATCAGGTGCCATTCAGGTGCGTTGAAGGAGGTGATCAGTTTAATCAGTGTCAGCAGACTGTACTTGTGCTCCGTCTCGCGTGTTGCCTTCTGGAGCGCCATGCTTGAAACAGACTGGCGGGTAGACGAGCGCTGCATTTTGGCGGTTATATCGTCGTCTTCAGGGTCAGCGACGTACGGGCCATCTTTTTTAGACGACAGTTTCGACAGTCTTCTCATCAGTTTCTCCTCCTCTTCATCGAGGCGCTCTTCTTCCTCGGCAGTCAACTCATCTGCAGCGGCGATATTCTGCGCAGATACGAGCTTGAAATAAGCCCCCTGTTTCTCAAGAAGATCATCGTGGGTGCCTTGTTCCACGATCCGGCCGGCAGTCATGACTACAATGTTATGAGCATCCTTGATCGTGGACAGGCGATGGGCAATGGTGATGGTTGTGCGGCCAGAAGCAGCAGTCTCCAAAGCAGCCTGAACAACACCTTCAGATTTGGTATCCAGAGCCGATGTAGCTTCGTCGAGAAGAAGAACTGCGTCAAGTCAGCATTTGAGATCATATGGACACCAAAGCGAACAAAAAAACTCACTCTTGGGGTCTGATACGACGGCTCGGGCAATGGCAATACGCTGCTTCTGTCCACCAGACAAGAGAAAGCCACCTTCACCAACATTTGTTTCATATCCTTCAGGGAGCGCAGAAATAAAATCGTGAGCATTGGCCATGACAGCAGCCTGGATAACCATTTCTCTTTGGGCCTCATCCGTTTCGTTCTCGTGCTGGGTTCCGATTAGGCCATGACTAATATTCTTGAAAATGGTGGTACTGAAAAGAGTAGGCTCCTGACTGACGAGGGCCATCTGTTGACGCAGCCATCGAAGATTGAGTTTACTAATGTCTCGGCCATCGAGAAAGACAGCACCTTGCACGGGTTCGTAGAAGCGTTCGACAAGACCTACAATGGTACTCTTGCCGGACCCCGAGGCTCCTACCAGTGCCGTGGTCTTTCCAGCGGGGATTTCGAGGGTGACATCATCCATGACCACTACTTCGGGCCGTGATGGATAAATATGCTTGATGTTCTCCAGACGAATGCTTCCCCGCAGATTTTCAATCTTGTCGCCCTTGTCATTGCTGGGGTCCAGCGGGGAGACACGGTCAATAGTGTTGAAGATCTTAGCAGCGGCAGCGACAGCGGTGGTGAAGGCCTGCATGTTGGGGGCGACATTTCCAAGTTGAAATGCACCAATCATGACAGACATCATAATGGTCAAGATCTTGCTGAGAGGAACGCTACCCTCAACAATGAAGTGGCTGCCCTGCCAAAAGGCAAGTCCGTAGTTGAGGAACAAGATAAGCATCATACCAGCGATCATGATAGCCAAGGAGCTCTTGACGCGGACCCCAAAATACTCGGCCTTTCCCAGATGTTTGTCATATTGCTTGGCAAGGCGATCTTGGGTTCCAAAGGCAACTGCATTGCGGATCGAGCTGATGACCTCGTCAGCCAGACTACCGCCCTGCGCATAAGCTTGTAGCGAATTCTTATTGTGCTGGAGCATGAAGCTGGAACCAATTCCCATGTTGAGGCATAGAGCCAAGACGGCGGAAGACAGTATGAGTGTCAATTTCCAGTAATTGACAAAGGCGATGACGAAGGCGGTGATGAAGGTGGCCAATGCGGCCAGTGTAAGTGAGACCTTCTCGGAAATACCGTCCTGGATGAGGTTCGTATCGGCGGTAATTCGGGTCGTGACCTCACCAGCACCAAGCTTGTCGAAGAAGCCAATGTTCTGTCGCATGCAGTTCTCGAGATAGTGCTCACGGATCTTGGCGCTGATGTGCTCGCCAGTATAGATGAAGCCAACGGTGCAGATGTAGGTGACAGTAAACTCGCCAATGGCTAGGTAGATGAAGTATAAAACGTATCGAGTCAGCTCATCGACGAATGCGTCATAAGTCATCTTGCCACCAGAAAAGAAGTAGTCTTGAAAGGTGCGCTGGAGGCTACCAAAGAGGATGGTCATCATTGGTAGTGCAGCACCCGAGGCGATTGCGCAAACAGCCGAAATGCCGATAATGATGAGATCGTTGCGCGAAGCGTAGCGGTATAGCACGCCGACACCTTGTTTGATCTCGGGAGTCGTGGTTTGGCGTTTCAGGACGTTTGCCTCGTGTGGTGGCAGATGGCGATAGATGTCTTGCGGATCCGTAGCTTTTGATGGCACGGCGACCTTTGAATCGGCCTTGGCGAGGGCCTTGTTCACATTGGTCTTTTCATTTGGGGAAGTTGTCATGCTGCCAGAGGAATCCCGCCCTCTGCTAGACGAACGTTCTGAGTCGGAGGCATGAGGCCCGGCGGCCTTTTCCGCATGTAAAGCAGCCATTGCGGCTACAGCTACAGAGGGGCGCCGTTGCGCAGCCGTTGCGCAGCCGTTGCGCAGCCGTTGCGCGGACGTTGAGCAAGAGGCGTATCCGTTTCCGTTTTGGCCTATAAGGTTTGGGACGCGGCTCGATTCGGAGATTTGGACGTTTAGACTGACGTGGTACGTCGAAGAAACTATTTGTTCGTGACAGCTCAGACACTGCAGGTTCAGGCAAAGTACAAGAGAGGGAAGGGGTCTCTTTTGTGTATTTCTGTATTGTTTTATGAAGGCACGTTGTCGAGGTGTCGAGGTGTCGAGGTGTCGAGGTGTGGGCACCGAGCACCGAGCACGAGCACCAGAAACCAGAACCAGACCCCTGGTTCGATGAGAGAGGGAGGTCTTTGCGAGATGGGGTCGAGATGAGGTCGAGAGCCGGAGCACACAAGCACAGCAGACGAGGTAGCACCTACAAGAGTGTCGGGCGCCGATTCGAATTGAACTCCTTTTGCAGCCGTGCACGCGGGTGGGCTCTCAGCTTGGTTTTGTACGCAGAGGACTTTCATGTAGGAGCGGATTTCAAACCCGCACGGAACCCCGTTGATCTATCGACTTAAAGCGGAAAGAGCCAACCATGTTGGGACTGGTGGCAGGAGCAGCCTTTAATTGGGGTGTGTGCGATGCCCGAATCCCATTGGGAGATCGGGGCACTTGCTGCTCCCTCCGCAAGCGGCTGACCACCGCCATAATAACTTGGTCAGGAATCAGAATGCTCAGAGAATCCATTGTTGACGCACGGCGTCGACGTGGAAGGGCATTGCCGGCAGTGAGGAATGGAGATGGTATGCCCAGCGACGAGCTGGTTAAGCCAAAGAAGCAGCACTCATTGTTCTAGGCCCAAGACATGGGAAGTGAAACCTGTTTCACCATCTTCCGGTATTGTTTTTGTTTTTCACGGATTTTAAATCCGCGATGTAGAACGGAGTCGAGTTGCTGGCCCAGGTGGCCGGGCTTTGCACTACCAGCTACCAGGTCGCTGCATACGGAATGCGTGCAGGTCAACGTTCGTTGGACTTAAGCACAGCCTTGCTGGCACGACAAAGCAGACGTCATCCATTGTCTTTGACGCTGCCACCAAGTCAGTGAGTCATCACCGGGTGGGGTGCGGAGTGAACAAGTCAAACGTGCAGGGGTCTGTAGGGGTCCTCGAGGCTCTCACCAAATTTCGGGGTCGTGAAGTTATCCGAGTCCGCGCAACCTTCCTGCCCACCTTCCTGCCTGCCTGCGCAGAATCGGACCAACGGCCCCTCCATTCAAACCCTACTCGTGCCCCGCCCCACCTTACTAAACTAGTAGGCTACGGAGTTGACAGGTAAAAAGGCTCACTTGACGACGATGATGGAACAGAGATGTAATGACTTGAATCAAAATAACTGAAGCTCTCTCGAGAGGATGTAGGAGTTAAGAAAAGAAAAACTCTGCAGTAGCGAAAAATCAGATGATGTAGGTGAGGTGGGGCAGGTGCAGTGCACCTTCCCCTCTACAGGTAATCTGTGCGGAGTACGGAGTACATGTACTCCGTAAGCAGTCAGCAGTAAGCAGTAAGCAGTCAGCAAGTAAGCAATATTCCGTACAATACACCCCCTGAATTATTTTACAGATCTATATAACAAGGGGAATTAAGCGAATCAGGTACTAGAAAGGAAATGAAGGAGACAGGGGCTAGGATTAGTAAGTACCTAGATTCCCTCACACTTTATATAGAAAATTATATATCTTCTAGTAGCGCAATGTACCCTGCGTATTTTCCTTGTAGCTCTCTAAAACAATACAGGGGTTATGCTATGCTTACAGCTGATCGCAACTGTTAGAGAGGAACGAATAACTGGGGCATGTAGATTTGTAATAAAATAATTCAGGGGGGGCATTGTATGTAGGCAGTAATAATAAGCAATCTTGTTCATGGGACATTCCGATGCCCTTGTTCAACGTCCGTACGGTGGACGATGATTGGCGCCGAGAAGTCTGGGGAAACAATCCGTAGGCTTGGCATATTGACAGAGCCGCTACTTGGGTTTTCTTTCATACGTCTCCCGCACATGTGACATTTACCCCGTACACGAGCTGCCTCGAGTCGAATCTGCTGGCTACTGCGGGATCACATGTGAGAGGAGGGGGTTGGTTCCGTCGCGTGTGCAAACATGAATCCGTGAAAAACGGCCATTGCACTCGAAACACGCTGCAACCCGGAGCTTCGTAGTCCGTATATAATGATATATCCCTCTGGATGATGCCCGATATAATGCGATAAAGTGCTGACCCCAGGATACTGCAACACCCGGGGACAGCGCTTGGCGGCAGCAGATTCACACATCTGAATTCCCGTCGCCTTTTTAATGAAGCATCTTTCAATCACGCGTGTGTGCACCTCAAGTACACCCTTCTTCCTGTCCATGTGTACGGGGTGGTAGTGCCTGTTCCTATCGTGGCGGAACGACGTAGAACTTTTTTTTTTCGCTCTCTGCAAGCTCAAGGGTAGGCCAGATGCCGCCCAACCAATCAAGCCCTCTCTCTCCCATTTGGCCTCCTCCGTACAGCAACAACGTCGAACAAACGCCAGCTTCTTCGCCACTCAACCCCAAGCTAGTCATTCTGAACATGGTGTCCTTTCCAGCCAGAACAAGCAGATGCCAACTGGCACTCTGAATTTTGACTTTTTGACTTTTGCATTATTAATGAGTCTTTCATCACCCAATTCCCTTCTTTTTTTCAACCCCCCCCCTCTAATCCAGACGAATCACCCAATTCCATGGGCCACAGCAACCCATCTTCTCGCCCAGGGACTCCCTCACTTACATCTCACTCCCACAGATCCAAAGATTTTTTCCAAAAAATCAAAATAATCGAGAGTAGAGAAATGCACGCACACACCCCCGCCCTACTTCTCGCCGCCCTCGCGCCCCTCGCCCTCGCGGCATCTCGGCCCAAGAACGCCATTCTCCTCTCCGATGTCCAAACCCTCACGCTCCGCGGCAACGGCGCCAAGACCACCAACCGCCGCGTCTCGGCCATCCCCCAGCTGAAATGTGTCTCGTCAAAGGAAATCTGCAAGCTCTACGACATCGAGGTCATGCGCTGCACGAACCAGGGCTCGTCGTATGGAGGAGAGGACGTCGAATGGAGCTGCTCTGCCTCGTTGCCCGAGGAGCTGAAGCTGGGCCGCACCGACGTCATCTGCGAGGGGTACTCGAACGCAGATGATCCGTATGTGCTAAAGGGTAGCTGCGGCGTCGAGTACACCTTGTCGCTGACGGGCAAAGGCCAAGCGAGGTATCCGCATATAGCGAATCCGCACGGTGGGTTCTTCAGCGATGGGAAGGGCGGAACAGATTTATCAGCGTGGTTATTTGGCATCATTTTTGTGGTGGTGCTGGTTTGGATACTGAAATCGGCTTGTGCGGCGAATGGCTCGCAAAGACAGGGAGGGACGACGGGAGGCCGAAGATGGGGAGGAGGAGGAGGTGGTGGTGGTGACGGCGGCGGCGGTCCCGGTGGGTTCGGAGGAGGTGGATGGGGTGCTGGAAATGATCCCCCTCCCCCATATCCTGGAACGAAGCCATCGTCGTCTTCACAATCTCAAGCCTGGGGCCCAGGTTTCTGGGGTGGCTTGGCTGGAGGCGCTGCTGCTGGATATCTGGCAGGCAATCGGGGCAGGAACAATGATCGACGGGCTTATGACAGTGGATGGGGAAGCAACTCTTGGGCTTCCGAGCCTTCTTATCCTCGGCCATCTCCTGTGGCATCATCGTCTTCAGCATCTCCTAGCTCGTCTCGACATGAGAGTACTGGGTTCGGATCGACTCGCCGCAGATAAGTAGATAAGATATCTGCACCATCTCTGACAATGTGACAATGTGAACACATTCGTCAAGATCAAAGATACCATGGGAAGAAAATAAAGAAAAAAGAAAAATACACACACTGCATAGACGTTTGCTCACTGACACAGATGTGCGCACCCAAGTCAGATACTAAGTAAGCGATTCTCATACTTGTTGAATCATGGTTTGATTTCATTTCAATTATCCAATGTAGCTCCAAACTCCGCTGCCAGCCCCATACTCCGTGCACAATTCTCGGATTTTCAATGTGCTTTTTCTACCATGTACACGTTGCAAGTTTACAGTTCTTGAGCCCCCCTTTCTGCTCCTAATAGTACAGTATCCAAAGCGGACATTGCCGTCGTCCATTTCCACGCAAGCAACACCGTGACGGCTCACCCCCCGCGCTTTTTCTCAAGAAATAGCAAGGCGTTCGAGGTCTGACTGGAGGTCGCATTTGCCTACCGAGTTCATGGTACTTGTGTTGTTTTGTGCGTGGCTGCATCATCCCTCTAGATGTCCGTCTACACCTGCGCGCATGACATTTTGCGCACGCGATAGAAAGTGTTTCCTCCTTCCTTCTTCCCAAGTGCTCGTCATACCATTTACTAATGATGGACGGGCATCACATCCATCTTGTCAAAAGCTCGAGAGCATGTAGGGCACTTGCGCATCCTGTTGCTGATGCGATCATCCACGCATTTGTTGCAGAATAAATGTCCGCACGTCTTGAGTGCCGTATTCTTGAAATTGTTCCTGCAAATTGTGCAAAGTGCGAACGTCTGGCAGGTATATCAGCATTGAGTGATGTAAACAACACCAGAATCTTTCCGGTATATCCAAGTCAGGCATTGGTAAACTTACCCGAAGCATTTCTTCTTCTTCCGACGAGTTGCTCAAGGCCTTGCTCTTCCAGGTATCTCGATCCTTCTGCACGTGCTCGATTCGCACCTTCAATTTCTCTACTTCGGCTTCTTGCATAGTATTTCGTTCCCGTATGGCTGCGGAAGCATTGTCTCGAGATTTGACGAGACTGGTAAGATCACTGATTTGGCGATTGAGTGAATCTGATCGCCTAACGGCCTCCAGGCTTGTCGATTCCATCTTTTTGTTTTCTACCATCAGTGCCGAGTTGGACTGCTTCAAGTCGCTGACTTGCTTCTCCAAGTTGACAAGCAACAACCGATTCTGCGCCTCCACGTCCTTCAGCTGGGCAATAATCTCAGCGCTTTTGCTATTCTGGTGTCTTGATGATCTGATCTCGTTGTTTCGGGTATCGGCGTCCTTTCTTGCAGCAAAGTACTTTTGATCTGCTTTGCTCTTCTCGGCAATCAGGAGGGTGATCTTTTCTTCCAGTGCAACAAAATCCATCACCTTCTTCTGCGCCAAATCCTTCATCTTCTTGTAAGCCTTTTCGATAGAGGGAAGTTCCTGATTGATAGATTGGAAGTCTAGTTGTAATTTCTTGTACTTTTGCTGAAGATCATCTTGCGATAGTTCTTGGTTGTCATCTGCGTTGGTCATGTCTTGATCTTCCGCGGATTGTAGCCGAGAGATCTGAGACTCTAAAGCAGCAATGCGATCGTCTTTGGCACTTGATAAATCTTTGATCTGCTCCATTGAAGTACGCTCCTGCTCCATGCTGGCCTTTCTCTGTGTGTTCTCGGCTAAGATTTCGTCTCTCGCAGAACGCACTCGGGCCAGGTCTTGATCCCTTGCCATTATATCAGCTTCCAATTCCTGCGTCACCTGGTTTGCATCGGCTTCAAGCTGGTTTTTATATGCAGTACGTTCTGCTTGGAGTTTCTCGGCTTCCTCACGAAGTTGCTTATTCGTAGCTTCCAAGTTGTTGATTCGCTTGATGAGGTCTTCATTCTGTGCCTTGAACTGCTTGAAAACGTCTGTTCGAATAAAATCTTCATCTGTCCAGGTTTCCCGGCGTGATTTGAGCGTTGAATTTTCTTCTTGAAGAGTCTTCAATTCCGATAGTATAGCATCCAGCTGTTCTTTCTGTTTCGTTGCTGATGCAGTCACTTCCTCATATCTGAGTAGCAATTCATCAGCAGAGCCGTTCACGTCGTTTTGATCCGAGCTGCCCTCGTTTGCGGCGGCGGCGGCGGCTGCAGCCGCCGCCCCAGCAGGACGAGTAGAATTAGCTATTGCTTGTTGCTCCAATTTCTGCACTTGAGCACTCTTGGCCCGATCCAGTTTCTTCTCTGCTTTGAAATAGCGGAGCGTAGCCGCATTCAATTGTTCAGAAAGCTGATCCTTCTCCGTGTTCAATCGGTCCAACTTCAGCATATAGTCTTTCTGAGCTGCAAGCAGCTTATTTACTTTCGTCTCTAGCGACGCTGCTTCCGGGGACAGGGAACCACGTTGAGCAGATAAGCGGCCAAGGAGAGACTCGGCTTTCGTCGTGATCGTCTTGCCCTTATCTTGGAGATGACTTTGAAACTCGTTCAAGTCTTTGAAGGTTATTCCACTGAGGTATGGCGGGTCTACGCAAGGAACAAATTGTTAGCACGTGCCCGATATCAAGACAGACAGAGCACATCCGTGTTTTATGCATACCAGAAGTAACAGGATTATCTGATATCTGGGACATGGCTAAGGATTCCACTTCTTCGAGTAACTACCCCATTCCTATTAGCATCCAGGTTCGAAGCGATATAAACGTCGAGAGACTTACTTGTCGCCACCAGGAATCAACTATTCTCAAATGATCATCATGGTGGACACATCGTTTGTGCAATTCTTCGAGACGTGATTCTGCTGTCGTAGCTTTGCGGCTATATTCTTGCATCTGACGGTATATCGCTCCTTTGGTATAGGCCTTGAAGTTTGGAAAAGGTTCAATGTTAGCGAGTCGATGCATTCGAGCATGGCCAAAAAGAAAAACAGACACTAATGAACAAAAAAGTCGACCCAGCATCCAAACACACACAGTTACACACAGAGGTAGCATTTCCCAAGGCATTCCAGGACATACATGCCGCGATTGAGCCCAATAATGTTGCCCACGCGACCAATACGTTGCTGATACACGATAGATCTCGCAGACGCAATCATTCGAGCCAGGAGCATCGGAACAATCGGCCCCGGAATACCTGGAAAAGTGGTTTGGATGCCATGTTGCCATTTGAAAAGGGGTCTGGGATTCATGCTCATGCGACACTTACCTCGACCCAGCCTTCCTCCTTCAATTCTATCGCGTCATCTTTCGTCTTGGATCCATTCACGGCGACTCTCTTGCTAGGAGGAGCAAGATCATCGGCGCCGCCCATGGCGGGCCTCTTCCTGTCCTCCATCTTGGGAAGCACAGATAGACGAAGCGAGGTGGACGGCGACGTTGCTACAGGCATCAGACAACGCGTCAGAGAAAAGCCCCGGACCTCAGTGAGAAAGGGGTGCCAGAGCGAGAGCTGGGCGGCGACGACGCTCTTGAGCCACGTCTCGTCCTGCAGCTGACACCGCGCGGGCTGGCATCAAGCGAGTTCCGCGAAGAATTGCCTGGGATGGAGGGTTGGTGATGGGGGGAAGGAGAGTGACCGTGGCCAGGAGTTGAAATTTCGAAGTCGTCTCGCAAATCAGAGAGGCATTGCCTCTGCGCCAAAGAGGACTAGTTCCACGCTAATCCCGTTTGGGATGCTCTTATCGATGGCCTTGCAGTCGGATAAACGTTACTTGTTATGCCGATAACCTTGGATGGGTTGAGGGAGCCCCACTTCTGTGACTGAAAGTTACATGTACGGATTAGTTGCTTTATTATTCACAAACGCGGATTCATCGAGTCTTCCCCAATAAAGGAAGAAAAGCAGTGTAAACAACTTGACCAGTTCTGGAATGAGGTAGAAGTCTTGGGGCTCCGTCGAACTCTGGCTTGCGATTGCCAGTTCTTTCTCTTTTCTTTTCCACGATGAGCTCCATGTTCAAGAAGAAAGGCGGCCTTGCCTTCAAGCCCAAGGCTCCGGTTGCACGAGCAAGACCATCGGCCCCAACCGCCGCAAAACCGACGCCGACACCGACACCGACACCAGCACCAGCACCAGCACCGCAATCCGCGATCGAAGTGCCCCCAGAAACGACACTAGAAATCCAAACCCAAATCCAAACCCAAGCAGAAGCAGAAGCAGAAGCAGAGGCTACTGAGAAAGAAGCGCCGACTCGACCAGTGCGGCGGAGAGATTCCCAAGCGACTGTAGGGGAAGAACCCAAAGAGAAGCAGAAGGAATCGCCAGCAGAGTCACAACGGACGACTAGACGGGCGTCACACAGCCAACACTCAGATACCGCGCCGGCACCTCCAATACCCCCAACGGGAACGGCAAACGAAGCGACTCAAGGCGACGAGGCTACAGAGCTCGACACAGTAGCAGTTGTATCCGCCAAAGTCGCCCCTCAGCCAGAGGCAACAACACCTGGGTCCCGCACGCGGCGTCAATCGACTGCCAAACCCAAACCCCCATCAAGGGCATCAATAGAGACCAGTACCGACAAAAGCACACCATCGACCGAGGAAGCTACCGCGCCCAAGCCCACCGAGTCGTTGGACCAAAGCCAAAATGCTCCTCCAGCAGACTCAGCAGAAGAACCAGCCGTAATTAGTGCTCCTGAACCAGCCCCAAAGCGAGCAACCAGGAAACCGTCTGCTACAGCCGCTGGAAATGCAACGCCAGACGGCGAGGCTGTCCAGGGCGAATCATCACGCCCCAGGAAACGTCAAAGGAGGACAACACAACGAGGGAATGGCGAAAGTCGAACCCCCGCGACACGGAAGCGCAAGACTTCCGGCCCGAATGCCAATGCCTCCCGGTCAAGTTCCAGACGTGCGCGCTCCATCACACCCGACGATGCCGAAACGCAGCTCGTCGACCTGCAGAAGCTCAAAATGTCCGATCTGACGAAGGACCTGCGAATTGGCAAAAAGTTCAGTCGTCACGACGAACTCCGCGAACGCGAACGCAAAGCCCGCTCAAAAGCCAAACTCGAAAAGGACGGCGAGACACCCAGCGAAGCAGGAGATGACAGCACCAACAACAACGACAAAACATCGCAATTGCCCGCCCCAGACGGCACCAGAGCCAAGTCCAGTACATCCACCGGCGGCGCATCAGCTTCCAACCCTGCCGCCACGTCGGGACCACAATTCCGCATCGTCGACGGCCAAATCGTCGTGGACCAAGACTCTCTCGTCATGGACCGGCACGCCCGCGCCGCGGCCGCCCAAGCAGGCGAGGACATGGAGACGGTTGAAGAAAACGACTTCACCCACCTCATCACCTCGTCCTCCTTCATGAACACCTCCAAGCTCAAAGGCCCCAACATCTGGACCGAGCCCGAAACCGAGCTCTTCTACCGCGGTCTCCGCATGTTTGGCACCGAATTCGAAATGATTTCCAAAATGTTCCCCGGCAAGCAGCGCCGCCACGTCAAGCTCAAGTTCAACCGCGAAGAGCGCCACAACCCCGAGCGCATCGACGCAGCCGTCATGGGCGAAAAGACTATCAAAATGGACATTGACGAATACCGAGCCTTTACCGGCGCCGAGTTTGAATCCGTAGAGGCCATCGAGGCGGAACAGAGGAAGATCCAAGAGGGCTACGAGGCAGAGAGGCAGAGAGTCGCGGACGAGCAGGCAGAGATTATGATGAAGAAGCGCGAGGAGCTCTTCGCAGATGACGACGACCAAGGGGGCGCCGGGAAGAAGAAGAAGAAGGGCAAGAGGAAGGGCAAACAGGCTGTTTCGTATGGATTAAACGGTGAGCCGATTGCCCAGGAAGGCTAGCGGTTAGCGCGGCAAGTTCTCTTGCACCGTGAGGTTTTCAGACCCCAAACCGGATGGAAAACTTTGGAATTCAGCACGAGGCGTACATGGTATATACATTGGGGGGGGATGCCAGATACCCTTTATTTGTGGAGGCTACGGATCCGTACTTTGCCCAGGTCCTTTGCGTCTGTTACTGTGTTTTGGAGCGCCCTCAAAGACGCTACGCGAATATAGACTTGCCTGGTGGAATTCTCTTCAAAAATGAAAATACGAGACGTCATCATGGCTGATTGTTTCTGTTCTGGCCAGGCAAGCCTCAATCCATGCTTGGTGTGCGTCTGCAAATATCACGTATTATCGTGGGGATTGCAATTTCATTAATTGAATCTGAACTGATATGCCTCTCTCAACGAATCAAATCCACTGGTGACTATAGGCGGGAAAATCCATAGTTAGGTCACCTCTCCTTCGACTAGACTGCAACTCTCCTACGAGGACGGTCTTTCCCCTCGCGCCGTTTTTTTATTGTTTGCGGGTTTGTCAAAGGCGTCCGGATAAGCCCCCCCCCGCCGGGACTTCCTGCAATTGAGAAGAGTCTTCGTATTCATAATCATAACAAGAACTCGTGAGTGTCTCCATTTTACTTCTCCCTCTAACACACTTCCCACCATTTATACTGCTCTACACGCCACGCCCCTCACTTGGTACTTTAGTTTGTTGGGGGCTCTTCGTCGTCGGGCTGATCGAACAAGAAGTTGGCTGCAAGCTCTTCGTTCTTGTCACAAGCAAAATAAGCCTGGATTGCTTGGTCGCGGTCGAAACCAAGTCGGCATAGCTGCTTTTGTGTTAGCAACTTCATTTTGTCCTCCATGTCAATCAATACCCAAATATGAGAAAAACTTACCCGCTCAATGGCGTCACGCTCTTCTTCGGTGACAGAAATGGCCTGCGCACCGGGAGGCAGGGGAACGTCGTCATCGGCACTTTCGCCAAGAAGCTGAAGGAATTGGTCTGGGTTGGAGGCGATCAGCTGCGCAAGTTGCGGGTTGCCCGCGCCGAGTTGTTGCAAAATAGGCTCGAGCATCTGGGGCTGCTGCTGCACGACCTGTCGAAGCTGTTGAAACTGTGGGTTGTTTCGCAAGAAATCCAAGTTTCCCAAATCTCCTCCGCCTTGACCTGCAGCGGTGGCGGCGGCGGCAGCAGCAGCCGCAGCCGCGTTACCGCCACCACTGCCTCCACGACCCCCCCCGTGCTGGGCGGCAAGATCGAAAAGGTTGACACCGCCATCATCGTCGCCTCCTTGTGTTGCCGCTGGAGCGGTTTGTGCTGGCGCAGCTGCAGCTGCTGCCTGGCGCGCTTGTTGTTCTTGCTGGATGTTTTCGGGAATTCCCTGCACTCGGAGGCTTGTCAGAAAACCACGACGGTACGAGTTTCAGACTATTAGTTTGGGCTCATACATTTAGAAGATACTCTACTGCGCGATCGGGGTTATTGAAAGCAGCACGCATGGCAGCCTCGATCTGACTTCGCTCAAAACCCATGGCCTCCATGTTTGCAACAGCTTCAGCCCGCTCAGCGCCCATAGCCAGACCTGAAGTACTCGGATCACCAGAGCCAGCTTCACCAGAGCGTTGAGGAGTCGGCGTAGCAGGGACGGCTGACTGGCTGGACGAAGACTGAGCGGGGGCAGCTGGAACCGCAGGAGTGCTCGCAGCGGGTTGGGCGGGAGTGGCAGGAGGAGCGGTATTCGAGGACTCGGCAGCGGGAGCGGGCTTCTCCTTTGGCTACATCGACATGTTTAGTTTGAATCATGAATTTGAACGCCAGTGTTCTCGAGCTGTATGCCAACATACCTTGTTCACCATGCAGACGACGAAGCCCTTTTCCTCAATGTTGTAGTTCGCCACTGTCTCATCATCTTTCAAGATTTTGCCTGCGCAAGGTTAATCGCCTCTCCTCACGGGATTAGTGTTGTACAGACTTCGATGGGGGATGGCGGACCTGAGTAGATAAGCTTCTGATGCTTGGGGTCCCATCCCTTTTCTCCCGAGATCTTCTCTTTGACGGCGGAAATCTGTCGTGTCAGGTCAGTCAATACAGCCTGGGTGATGGACAAAGTGGTCGGGCTTTGCAGCTTGGAGTGGCGATTCGACGCACAAGGTCAGTAGGTTCGACCTCAAGGACGAACTTTTGCTGTTTCAGATCCTACAATAAGTAAAGTGCGTCAGTTTTCACATTCGAGAGGCTCGACAAGTCCACAATGAACCGCGGCGGCTGATATATTTGATATATTTTGGGTGCAGCTGCGCGAAGAATCGAAGCGCCGCCAACAGGTCGGGTGGTCGGATGGGTGGCAGAGGTGGCAGAGGTGGCAGAGGTGGCAGAGCAGATTGTGGACGGGGCGGGGCCAGCAAGGTAAAGAAGAGCTTACTCTGAACGTGACCTTCATGATGAACAGGGAAGTATTGCAGCTGGGCGGCTGCGAAAGGGTAAGTGTCGTCAGCGAGCGCTTGTTCGAGATCGTGCGAGCGAAGTTGTGGGAGGGAAACGGCCGACGATGACAGGATGACGGAAGGCAGTGGTTGGCTAGTCAAGGTCGGCTTTTGGATTTTGAGATTTGACAGTGAAGCTGGTGGCTCGGTGTGGTCGAGCTGGCTGGCCTGCCTTGCCAAGTGGAGTGGGGTT
Organism: Epichloe elymi; assembly: GCA_023658475.1. NCBI lineage: Eukaryota > Fungi > Ascomycota > Sordariomycetes > Hypocreales > Clavicipitaceae > Epichloe > Epichloe elymi. Next base: position 1,509,957 of record CP098273.1, on the reverse strand, counting down.
GGTTCAGTCACTTGTGCAAGGTGCCTGCGAGGCACGACGTGAACAAGTGGAAGTTGGCCTGGCAGGCAGTCATGATTCGTCATGTCGAGCGGCTTGAAGACATCCAAACCCGAGGCGGTCATCCGTCATCGCCTGGATTGATTGCCAACCACGAGTGACACCAGCTTTCACTCATGCAGTCGATACCAGACAAGAGCATCGCCATTGTCATCTTGTCTGTCTTGGCCCTCATTAAACTCATTGTGCGGGGCCGTGCTTGCTTCTCGCTCGCCCGTCGTTGAGCTACATGCCCAGGCAGTAAAAAATCATTTCATTCATATCACATCTCCAAAACAGTGCAATGGACAGAATCGAGCCAACGTGACCGGGCAGCTACACCTTTGGCTTTTGAGAATTGGCTTCTCTTGAAAACATCTACTAGTAGGGCTAAATTGCCCTTGTAAAATACATCATCCGCCTTCACGAATAACGCCGTGCAATTCGTAAACATTTGTACCATCCAGGTCGTATACACATTGGTGAGATGGCATATCCATGTCTGCACCCAATTCCCTCCATCCATATATAAATGTATTGTACGTGAAATGATTAGTCTCAGGACATCGCTCATGGGTGCGCTTCTTATTAAAAAGTATAGGTCATTGCTTCGTCTCGGCATCGCCGGTGTCCTCCTTGTTCCTGTGTTCTTTGAAGGACTCGAGACTGGCTTTCATGGTTGGACTCAATCGATACTCGGGAACAGGGGGCGACACCTTCCTCTCACTTCTCATGCTAGCATCTCCATGCGTCACCTCTCCGTCGTCTCTCGTTCTAGTCCGCTTCAGGTTGTCAAGACTAGCTTGATGCGTGAGCGGCCTGCGTCCCACAGGTAGGCTACCACTTCGAAGACGCTTGAGAGACTGGAGACTTCCGCGACGAGAGATGACCTGGCCAGCATTGGGGGCAGCGAGGACACTCGTTCCAGGTGTCGCCGCAGGTGGCGGTGTTGGAGAGTCAGACCGAAAGAGTGGGTGAATGTGTAGCTCGTTGACGGAGCTGTCGGGCGACAGTCTATTCACCTCATGCTGAGAGTGCAAACTAGAGCTGTAGCTCTCTATCCTTCGCAATACTCGGGGAGGGTCCAGGCAATCCAGGCCCAAGGGAGTGGCGGGCCGAGTAGAGGTCAGGGTCTCCGAGGGACTGGCAGGAATCGTCTCCAGAGCCTTCTTGAGCGTTGTAGATGACGACATTTCAATGACGACTTGTCTATTGTGCGCATCCACGGACGATGTGTCCCAAGAATCGAAAGAGGCTTCCACGCTCGTACGAGGCGGTACTGATTCTAATGATATCGGCCTCCGCTGCCCAGATTCCAGCAATTTGGGTTTTGAATATGTTGGTCGGATAGCTTGCGTGACTGATGCTCTTAGAAAACCAATTGGGCTCATGTTGGTCGTCTGGCGCATGACAAAAGAAGTGTCTTGACCCTTCATCACAGTTTCCTTTTCTTGCTTCATGATTACGGGCGCTGTTCGGCTGTAGCGTATGCCCTTGACATGCATGTTGCGCTGGTCTTCACCGGAGTGAAAAGACGACGACAATGATGACTCGGGGGCGGGGTCGCGGTGTGTAAGGAAGTAAATGCAGACGAAAGCAACTTGGAAAATGGCAGCCACAGCCAGAGCTATTGCCAGTCCGATAAGCAGATTTCGTCTCATGTCAATGAGGGTGTCATTGTATTGGTCCGATGTTGATTGCTGCAGGACAGCTAGAGCTACTATAGAAGTCGCAGCAGCAGCTATGCAGACAAGGAGCTGTAAAACAAAGGACAATCTGGATCGACTCCAAGATGAAGGGATCCGATTTTGGACAAGCTGAATCGTGCCGAGCGCTCCAAGCATGATGAGAGCAATAGACTCAACAGTAGCGGCGACGCCACAGGCGCCGATCAAAGATGACTTATCCGCCGCGTTGACGCATGAAGCTATTTCGAGGCCGATGGTCGTAGTTGTGGCCAGCACAGCCAGTGCTCCAGCGGCAATGAGAAGTCCGGCTCGCGCCATGGCGGGATTCAAGCGGGCCTTAGTGGCCCCCTAGGTGTCTTTTGCGTAGCGTGATGTAGAATAATGAGAGTTGAACAAGAACCTGAATAGCTTTCTTGCAAGGCAGGCTTGTTCTTGGCTGCGACGGTGACTTGATAAGCCGGGTTTGTTGAACGGTAATCACTCGCAAACGATAAGATTCAAAGCCTCATTGCTCCTCAAGTCGTGCGAACTTCATCAACGTTCACTAGGTAATCGATTGGATGATGTTTGACAGAAATCGACCCATCAATTTGTCGATCCGGCGAGTAGCCCGTCTAGTTTGGCTATTCGGGAAACAGGACTGTACTCCGTACGGCGTGTTGGTTTTCCAGATACACAAGTGTTTCGCAAATGGGTTCGTTAGACATGCGGGGTTGCAGCAGCGAACAATGGTCGCAGAGGGCAAGAGGGGCGTTGTCCTTATGCGTAGGATTCAGGGCCAACAGGAATGAGAGGCTCTAAGCGAGGGCGTGTCATGAAGACGCAATGTGTGGAATGCAGGATTGTTGTAAACGGCAACCAACCCAAGGATGGGATGAATGACTGGATGCAGACAAGAGCTATGGAAGTCGGGGGAAGGAACGAGTAATAAAGTATTGGTTCGTGTTACGGGATGAATACTACGAACGTGGACTTCTGGGTAGATGAGCAGATTCTGGTGCGGCAACGGGCCCGGAGCTATAAAGCTCTAATACAGACGGAGAAAAAAAAACCTGAGCTGCAGGAGCACGCGAGTCGCGTATTACATCTACGTACGGGATTATCACCATCGTGTTCCTTGCATTGGTGGGACAGGGGTGTCAACAAGGACCACAATTTTCGACCCCGGTAGGTTGTGGGTTGTGGTCCGTTCATAATACGGATTAACTTAGGAAAGCACGGCCTACGGAGAAGCCCCAGCCTGACTGACGCAACTGGCTGGGCTCCTCCGACAAGGCTCCTCCGACAGGCCCAGACCAAGCCCAAGACGACTTGCAAACGGCGCATCGGGCAGGGGTGGGAGACGGGCACCGCTTATTATTATTAGTAGCCCTATCACATGTACGGATTAGCTACTGAGAGCTAAAGCTGCCAGCCAACTGCCCTCATCTCCGGGTTACTATGCGACATCCTTTGACCCCGCATCATGGAAAACATGAAAACATGCTGTGAGCACATAGAATCCCTTGCATAAACAACATTCCGGTCATGGCATCAACAAGCAAACGATACCGTGGCCCGGACCAGACACCGCGTGCCGCATGCCGCATGCCTTTTTTTCTCTCTCTCAACTACTGCAATTATGCCCCTACCTAGGTAGGTAGGCAGGTATTATACAGGCATAAATTCTTTCCGGCCCCCACGTCGCCAAACTGGGCAGGGACAGACAGAAGTACCTGCAGTAGTCAGACGGACCACTTCCAAAGTTCCAAAGTTGAGAATGCATGATGGACCACAAGCTGTATGACAGATTACAGACTATGACGGAGCACAGAAAAGAGCACAGGAGTAAGTAATCAGTAATCAGTAATACAGAGCAAGTCATAGTCAGCATGGACCCGGAATGTTGTCGTGGCCTCCTCACCTTGCACCTATTCCACTTGGCACTTGGCTTAATTCTTGACATTACTCGCCACCTACCCGTGTGGAGCCCGTTTTCAAATCATCATCATTCATCATCGACTTTGTTTTCCCGATGATATCATTCTCGGTTGCTCAGACGACCCGACACAACAAGCACATCACCTCAATTGAATGCCCGTCTTCTACGCGTCTCTTTTGAGCCAGCGACGCGTCGCGGCGGGATGGTGAGCAGTGAGCAGAACGTTCGAATTCATCTTGTCCCGGTGATGATCAATCTGCGAGGGACTTATTACTTGTTCCTTGGTACCAAATAGAGCAAGACAGTTCTGATGAAAAACAATACAATGTGAGCCGAGGAGGTAGGGGAGCAGTGTGTGCCTGAGACAAGTTCATACAGTCATCTCATCACCCGACGACGATGGAGAACTGGTTCGTTGATGTCTCGTGGCAGATGAGGAAGCCTCGACGTTTACAAGTTTACAACATGGAAATGTAAACAAACCATTTCGGCATGAAGCCATTCACCATCACCATCCCTGGTGCAAAATGCATATTCACCGTGTCTTATGAAGGGGCTGAGTGGGGATGCGGCTATAGACAATTGGCGCTAATGCAGAGCAAGTGCTGAAAGCGGTTGTTTGTTGTTTGCGTTTTTGTTGCTACGACGACCTTGTCTGCGGGCACTAAAGATCGAAGATGCGCAGTCTCGATCCTGTGATGCGAAGTCGACGAGGACAAGACGAGCGACGAGACGATAAGCGATGCTCTCTGCTCTTGTGCTCCCGGCAACCCCGAGCCAAGATATTTGCATTGACACGATTTTGCCAAAAAAAAGGGCGGGGGGGGGATTCCCCTTCCTTCTGCCTATTGTGCATGACAGCCAGCCGCATTGCAATTGCCCAATCAAACCCCAGTGCTGTTTTTTTTTTGGCAAACCCTTATCCCGATAAGTCTTTCAAGATGATAGATGATAGATGATATGATCTCGGATAATATCTCGGAAAATTACTCCGCACCTGCAACCTTGCAACTGTATCACGTGTCGCGTATTATCGCGCAAACAACTTGTCCAGTGCAATTCGAGTTGTCTTATCTAATGTAATAAGCCCCAAGCACCTCATCCCCCAATCCGGCAAAGGTGGATCTCCCGCTGTCTTGGATGCTAACCAATCCGCCACTTGGATCGACTTAGCCTTGTGTAGCTACGGCTAGTACTGACATCATGACAATTCTTTTTGTCCAGCCTAGAAAAAAGGGGACCAAGAGTTCTGCGAAAAGCATGTCTCAAGCCCACACCTTCTCTCCCTTCCCAGACTGATTCTCAAGGCTGTCAAATTAAGGTAATTTCGATTTGAAAAAAAAAACCCCGAACCAGTCAGTCATACCAAAACAAACAACAACGAAGCCCTCGATATTTCATTTCATCTCTGCGGAGAAACATAGACGCGCCAAGTCCAGGTCCGACTGACCGCTCTGCGCGCTCTGCGGGTGAACCGAAACAAACAAGACATGGCCAAGCCAAGAGTTGTCTACTGGTTTCGCACTGATCTGAGACTTCACGATTCACCGGCTCTGAAGGCTGCGCTGGACCTGGAGCCAGCGGTTCTGTGGCCGGTTTTTACGTGGGATCCCCATTATGTGTACAGAGCCAGGGGAGGGACGAATAGATGGCAATTTCTGTACGTCTAATTAAACGCGGGATGCGATGCTGTGTGACATTGGCGTTTCCCTTCCTCTTCCTCTTCCTCTTCCTCGTCCTCATCCCTCTTCCTCGCTGTGACTTCCGCTCGTCATCGTCAACCCCCCCATCTCGATCGAGACAAGGACTAACATCCGACTCCGTAGACTGGACTGCCAGAATGATCTTTCAGAGTCCATCACCAAGCTAAACCCGAATTCGAAGCTATTTGTGCTTCGGGAAGGGCCACAGACGCTGTTTCCAAAGCTTTTCAAGGCGTGGAAGGTTACCCATTTGGTCTTTGAAAAGGACACGGATTCTTATGGCCGCGAAAGAGACGAGGCTGTGGCCGAGGCTGCCGAGAAAGCAGGTGTGCAAGTCATCATTCGATCAGGTAGGACATTGTGGGATAGCGAGCAAGTCGTGACGCAACATGGCGGCAAGCCAACCATGTCCATGACCGCGCTTCTCTCTGCATCCAAGAAGATTGGCGACGTGCCACGGCCCATACCGTCACCCAAACAGCTGCCCGACCCTGGGGAAATGCCCGTGGATTTTGTACAGCATCAGCCAGACGCTGAGTCAGATATCAATGCCGAGAGTAGAACCAACAATGACACCGGGTACAAGCATATTGCCGGCCCTTGTGGCGACTTTGCCATTGAAACGTTGGATGAGCTTGGATTCGTTCCAGCAACGACTCCTCATAAAGGCGGAGAGACCCGAGCCCTGAAGGCCCTCGACGCCATCATCAAGGACAAAGAGTACACGGCCACGTTTGAGAAGCCCAAGACGAGTCCTGCGCAGTTCGACCCTCAGTCGACCACTCTGCTCTCCCCGTTTCTTCATTTTGGCGCGCTCTCCGTGCGCGAGCTTTACTGGCGGGTTCAAGACGTGGTCAGTTCCTACGGCAGCGCAGCGTCCGCGCCCCCGGTCAGTCTCACGGGCCAGCTGATATTTCGAGACATGTACTTTGCCGCACAGGCGGCCATCGGGCCTCACTTCCAGCAAACCGCCGGGAACGGACATTGCCGGTTCATTCCCTGGCATCTGCCGTCAAGGCTGGACCCCGCGACGGGACTGACGACGGGCGACTACCACGTCGACTCCGAACAAGCAGACGAGTGGTTTCGGCGGTGGAAGCAAGGCGTCACTGGATTTCCATGGATCGACGCGCTCATGCGTCAGCTCCGTCACGACGGATGGATACATCATCTGGGCCGCCACAGCGTGGCATGCTTCCTCACCAGGGGAGGATGCTACGTCGACTGGGAGCGAGGAGCAGAAGTCTTCGAGGAGCTGCTCCTCGACCACGAACCCGCCTGCAACGCTGGAAACTGGCAATGGCTATCTTGCACAGCCTTTTTCTCGCAGTACTTCCGATGCTATAGCCCAGTCTCGTTCGGGCAAAAGTGGGACAAGCACGGCGACTTGATCCGCAGATGGGTGCCGGAGCTACAGAACCTCGATGCAAAGTACATTTACGAGCCGTGGAAGGCGCCCATTCAGGACCAGAAGAAGGCTGGCGTCCGGGTCAAGGGCGATGGGCTGAGGGACGTGGAGGAGGGGACATATCCCAAGCCCATGTTTGACTTCAACGAGCGACGAAGCGCGTGTATCGCGGCGATGAAGACCGCCTACGGCGTCGGACTGTATGGGGACGATGAGCGAGTTTCGACTGGAACCTGGCGCGAAATGTTCCCAGAGGGCCAAGGCGAGATCCAAGGCCGCTTCGATAGTGATTCCGGCGAGAACGCTGATGACGGGGACGAGGAAGGGGGTGACGTGGGCGGCAAAAGACCGAGAAAGGCGAGCTCCGCGACGGCATCAAAGAAGCTAAAGACGTAGGTGGGCATTAGATTCCAATACTAGTGAAAGATCCAAGCCCCCCAGATGCGGCTCCAAGTCTCCCATCAATACTCAACCCGCTGATCCGCCAACCTGGACCACTCCATAGCCCATAATTTCCTCTCCCCATTCTCCTTCTCCAACTCGGCTTCCGACAACCGCGTAAACATGTCACTCCTTCCATTACAAGCAGCCGTATACATCCTCTGCTCCGACTCCTCCGAATCACTTCTCCTCAGCAAGTCCACCAACTCGACGTCCGCCTCCACCATTCCCGCATCCGCCAACCTCGCAAACACCTCTCTTGCGTCATCCTCCCTCCCCGTCTTGGCGCATACTTTGCCCAAGCACAATTCGCAATAAGGCCGCCATTCAAAGTCCCCACCGATGTGAAGAGCGCGCCTCAACAGAGTTGCCGCGCCATCATACCGCCCTTGCTCAAGGAGCAGCTCCCCCTCCGCAGTCAGGGCGTCCGCATCCCTCCCACTACCTAGTAGCTGCTTGAAGCGCGCCTCGACCCTTCGAAGCTGCGGGATGCGAGAATACGCCCCGGACCGGATGAGTTGTCTGGCAAGAGAAAGCGTGGCAGGCCGGTGGCCCATCTCCGAGGCGGTTGACCAGAGTGCTGTGGCAAACGCGTCTGCCGAACTGGAACGGATCTGACGCATGATGCATGCTACTGTGTGCAGAGTCTCTGCAGATACATGATCCTCTGATGACGAGTGAAAAGCGTCAGTCCAGGAAGTAAGTACCCTTTATCCAAGAGTGGTGATTAGGGAGTGTGATGCAAAGACGCACTGGGAGAGAATGACACAGCCCAGGGACTCGAGCCGCGACGAATAGCTTCTGTGAACTTTTGCGCGACGACGTAGTATTCTGCGCAGGAGAGGTGTTTGAACGAGTTGCCGTTTCGCGAGATGACGCTTTCGAAGGAGGTCTGTGGGATCTGGGACAGATTGAAGACTTCGGAGCGGGAGGGGGCTGGCTTTCGAGAAGCTGGGGCGGCATAGCCTCTACCTTGGTGGTGGTACATGGGATGTGAGGACACGGAGGGGACATTTCGTGGGGATGTGAAGAGCGCGGATTTGGCGAGATGGGCGGGAAGGCAGGGCTTTACAGCTCGTCTGGTGGCCATTGTGACTTGTGTTGACGAGACGCTTGATGTAAAATGTCAAATCTCATGTATCTCATGTACAATCAAGATGACAAGATCTACATAAGCACAGCTCCGAGGTCCACCGACACGCATGCCACCAATCAAATTTCTCTAATGCTACCCTGTTCTTGTTCAAGCAATCCACTTTATTTTTTTCTTCGACGTCCAAGAAAAAAAAGTTGATGCTTTTATGAGCCGAGCATGTTAACACATTCAACGCTCTCGAAACCTGGCGACAATCGAAATAAGTAAACGATTTTTTCTCAAATTTTTTCTTTCATCTTATTAGTCACATCAGGTCTGTAACCTTCGTCAAAGTACATCTCACACCAGAGACATCGATAACTTGTCATCTCTACTCCACCAAATCCAACTCAGCAAAATCTCGCTCAATCTCACTCACCCGACATCCTTCCCTTCCCTTCCACCGCCCGCCACACTCAGCATGCCCGTGCAGACACGCAAGAGAAAAGCTGCCCTCGCGGAGTCATCCCAGGCTGGGCCCGAGGCTGGGCCCTCCACAGGAAATAATACCCCCACCAAGCGTCGGAAGAACCCCCCCGTGCGGTCAAAGGAGGATGAGGCGGCCGCAGCAAAGGAAGAGGAGGAGAAGCTCAAGGGCAACGTCGTCACGTTTGATGACCAAGGCAACGCAGACAGGGAGCTCGCTGTTCCTGCGACGGACCCCGCTGCGCCATTATTGAGGCGAGAAGAGTCGGGGGGCAGTGATAGCGATGAGGCGCCCGAGGCGGTGTCCACGTCAAAGGTCGCCAAGGAGATGCTGGAGTCTGCTCAGGCAGTGAAGAAGATGGCGCAAGAGTATGTTTTTCATCTTTTCCCTTTTTCCTCTCGTCAAGATGATATGCCATCTTTACATGGAATTCCCCTTGGCCAATGTGCTTGCTTGCTGACTAGAGTCCCCCCCCCTCAGACAAGCAGCTGCCTCCAAGAAGAGGCGGCAACAGCGCGACGCTCTATTCAAGCAACAGGCTTCGGAGCGCAAGGACGCCGACCCCGACGATGACGTGCCTTCTTTGCCTGCCACGGGGAGAAAGCGCGCGGAGAGGACAGCGATCCCTGACGTCCTGCCCGCTGAGTTCCTTGCCGATTCGTCCAGTGAGGAGGACGAGGAGGATGCGTCCCGCGACCAAGACGATGCCTCGGGTTCGACGCGGCGCGGGAGAAGCATCCCGTCTATTGAGAAGAGGCTCGCGAGGCAAGGGAGGGGCCCGCGCGACGAGGCAATCGGCTCGACGGTCTACAGGGTATCGAGGGACGTGGACGCGAGGTTGGCGCCAAAGGTCAGGAAGTATGCTAGGAGCTCCAAGCATGCTTTGCTGAAGAGGGGGAGGGAGCCTGTCAAGGGGGCGGGCTCGAGTTTCTTCAGGAAGTGATTATTTCAAAGGGGGAGGGAGGCCCGGATCTTCACCTGTCTTGTTGATGGGTGGAGATATTTGTTTTCCATTCTTTTTTTTTCCTGGGCTGGACTGGCGTTGCGGGAATATTTGGTGGCTCGGATTCATCTGGCATACGTTGTTGCGCACCAATCTACATGGTATGAAAGCGTTTACTACCGATCACGTCGTTGGGACGGATGTACACTTGCAAGTTGGCGTCATTATGCCAACCCTGATGCGATTTACCCTGAATAGCCAGCCAGAACAGAAAGGAAAAAAGCGACTTCACAATTTTTGACCGCGATTTGCCCTGCTTACCCTAGAGAGGAACAGCGGCGATGGCATTCCTCGATAAAGTGATGAACAGGCAAAGATGAGGGTCCTTCCTGCCATTCGTTCGATCCTGAGAGAATTGCCTATCCCAGTCAAATTCTAAAAACTTGGAGGTAATATCGTATCATGTTGCTGCATCACCTAGTCAATAACCTCCAAATTCTTAGTTCATCACTCTCTATCGTTGAAGTAGCCTCCTCTCAGAGCAGCCTCCGGGAACTCGGTAGACTTGCATTCTCCTCCGCCACTCATTTCCCAGAGAATTTATGCCTATTCGCACTATCTGAAATGTCCCAGAAAGCCATCTTGCGAATACACCTTGTCGCGGGCCTCGAATACCCATTTCTCGCCCCTGGAACCGATCATGTCCTTCTCCAGAGCCAGTTGACATCCGGCACACGACATACATGTTTCGGCCTTGGTCAAGTGGAATTGCTTGCGCACAACAGCAAGAGTTTGGACTTGAGCTTCTGGAGCCCGTTAAGGGCATCTGAAACAGCATCGATTCCATGTTAACAGAGACATGAATCCGCAAGCCTAGGTACACAGTGCATGGTACATGTCGAATAGAGAAACGCTGATAGAGAGGTCCGCCCGAAGGGGTTTGCTATTGAACCACGAACATCAGAATGTTGGCGGGGCGAGAACCATATCACGGAACGACAGTGGTCTTTGCGATGATAGGCAGTGGCTCGAATAATGGCGTCGGTCTGATCTTCGCGGAAGCGGTATTCGGTGGCGGAGCGATAATCCACGAGGCATAAAGATGGCCACGCAGGTCGTTGGTGGGTGATGGACAATATGATGCGATGCCCGGTCGCGTTTGTACGACGCCTGTCAGGGGATGGCATCGTCGACCTCGCTCGTCAAGTGCCTCGCTTTCTGGACCTCTCTGGACGGCGCTGTGTTTGGCTTGTTCTTGTTGTTCAATCGCAATTGCGGAGGTCCATCAAGTCTGGCTATTAATGCACGACCATGGAGAAGTTCGAAGGCTTTCGGCTCCAGGGAATTCGGAGCTGTGCTGGCTTATGGAGGGCTCGACGCGTGTTCACTAACGGATGCACGCATGGGTTACATGAAAATAAACGTCTGAAAAATTGCACTTTCTGAGGGGCGGCACGGACGAGCTCCTCGAGTGGCACGATTGTCTTGTCTTCTCCAAGCGCTTCGTCAAAAAGCCCCCAGACTAGATGCACGTTTGCTGTCTCCATCAAGTTTGCCCAGAGCCATTGTTGGCCGGGGATGCCGTACATGTCGTCGCACATCGCACGTCGCACGTCTCGGAGAACCGAATAATGCCTGCGAATACTCCCAAGAAGTCTCCCCCTTCAATTGGATCCAGACGCTCCGCGCCCTTTTTGATGATTGTCCAGCATATCCTCCTTTTCCTGTGAACAGATGATATGCATGGCTTCAGTGTAGCTGAAACCAGCAAACTCTTCAACAAAACCTCGCATCTCACGGGTATTTGACGTTGGAATGCCGGTTTTGCTTTATGAAGCGTGAAATTCAGCTTGACAGAACACTTTCTGTGGTCCGCAGCGGCAGCGCGGAAGAATTTTAATCGCTTGAGCATCATGCAGAGAGGACGCTGTGTCAGTGTTACGAGCTGAGTCGTCCCGTCGCTCATTCCATGGTCTCGCTTTGCGTTCTTATTCCGCCCACCGTTAATGGACGTGGATGCCTCTTGTGGCCGCCATGAGGATGATGTGTGGCGCATGGCTTAACTATGCTCTCAAGTAGACTATACCTAAGAAAAGTTTACGAGTCAAGACCCGGATGTTCGATTTCATGGTCAAAAACCATCGTCTTGTTGGCCAACAAACCAACAAAATTAGCAGAATTTCTGGTTGTTTCGCTCTTTCCTTGTTGTACGGATTATGTACGGACGTACTTGCACAGGCAGATAGATCCCTGCCTGCCAAACACTAATCACCGAACTGGCATACCCACTTTAATGTTCCAGACACACGATTCATGAAAATTGGCTTCCATTTATGCCAGTGCCTGGTCCGTACTCCACGTTACAAATCCGTGGAAGACATTTTGAACTCAAAGTTGTTTATGCAGCGGCAAAATACGTGTGATTGCGGAGTACATCATCCTCTTCGGATCAACGAGCCTGCTAGTAGAGAAATAGAAGTGGGTTTCTTATGTCTTAGCGCAGAAGGCCTTGGGAGGAGGTTCCGTCAATCGGGCTTTTTTTTCTTGTCCGCGTGGTGCTCGTCCCACGCTTTCTCCTTTGCGTACATCCGATAGCCAGCCGCTCCATCATTGGCAAGAGCAAACTTGTGCTCGTGCTGTCCCTGCACCTGCCCACACGAAGTGAATAGAATGCGGGACACACGCCGATTAATAGCCACTTCGTGCAGCTGGCAGGGGGTCGGTCGACAGGGGTAGCTTGGGCATCATGGCGGCCAGTCCCCCAGCAGGTGGTATTGGGGGAAGCCGCTAATACTGCAGGCTGCAAGCATCCAAATCCAAAATCCAAAGCACCGAAACGTGGTGCTGAGCTGCCAGGTTGCCGGTTGCGTCTGCCTGGAGCTCACCATGTGTGAGGGCCGAAGAAGGCACGCCCACGTGGTCGCCGACGCACGGTTGACAATCGCATGCATGCCTTTCGTTGCACAAACTTCAAGACGGACATGATTACGGACATGATCACGTCGTGATCACCCACCAGCCAGCGTTGCCACCTGGCCACCTGGCCAGCTGAACAAGATGCGAGATGCGCCTGCGAAGGGCCTGCGAAGGGCCTGCGAAGGGAAGCATCGATCCGGTTCAGATTTCGGCTGCTCCTGCCTGAATCTGTTATTCCCAATACCTGTGTGGCCTGTGTGCGCCATTTCCCCCCTATCCTCTTGCCTCCATTGCCGTCCTGCGGAAAGGGGTTCGAACATCCAATCCACAATACTTATTAGTACGGAGTAAGACCTGATATTATTCCGTGACACAATAATGTGCGCTATTAATACGGAGCACTATCCGAATTGTTGATTCTCCAATCTAATAACCGTACTCTCAAGTGAGCTTCCTTCCGCCAGAGAAAGAGAAGAGAGGGCTAGGGCGGAACCCCGGCGCAGCCACGCCCATCTACATGAATTAGCTCAACTCGGTAATCCGTAGCACCTCATGTTTGCCGTCAAACTGTTCCCTACTACATGTAGACTCCGTGTCTCGTGTGGTACGGAGTAGTCCGTATTCAACAACGGACATGGACGGCAGGTCTCACCACGTAGCAAGTACCGACTTGGGCTTGTCGTAACGCCGCCTGCGCTGACAGTGAGTCTTGAGAGTCTTGACCTACCAAGTCAAAACGCTCCGCGCGAGGGCTCAGTAATCAACCTGTCGACGGCTCGCTCAAAATTCTGTCGGTGCGCAAAGCAGTTGTCGCCTTCCTTATCATTATAACCGTGCCCCACGGACGTCGCCCCTTTTCTCTCCATCATAATCCGTAGTCCGTAATAAGTTTCCTCAACACAGACCTGGCTGGCTGGCTGGCCCTGGCTGGATTGAAGACGCGTGGACTTCCCAAGGGAAAAAAAAAACAACACACTTATTTTCTCAAAAAGCGGTCACCGCTGCAACGTTTCCTTTTACAATCACACCCTAACACCAATCCCCAACCTGGGCCATTTTTCGCCGGTCTTCACTTGCGTGCTAGGCTGCTAGCCGGTCCGGTCCCATCCTCGAAGCCTTGCGAGGGCCTGCCACTATTACTCCGTACATGTACAACATGTTTTGGACTCCCCCGCCATCTTAAACCAAGCATTATTGATACAGGGACTTGAAACAGCATAACCTGGACGTTCCTGCCGCACAGAACCGAACCAACCCTTTTTTTTTTTGTCTTTTATTAATTCCCCTGGTCCAATAACACATGATCGGGCCATTTCTCCTCTCAATTGCGCCGCCATTAATCCGCACGGATTTCTCTTGAAGCATTGCCCCAAACGTCACAACCGACCTACCTCTCGAATCTTGGTTCACCAACGCTCCCATGACCCAAGAGTAGTCGAGTAACATCCCCTTGGACGCAGCGCTCAATTGACTATTCACTATTCTCGGTTGCTTCGCCGCTTTGCACTGGCTTGACCGGTCGTCACTTATTATACAGGCCACATTCTACCCGTCTCCATGTTTCACCGAGTCTGGAAAAATCACCGAAAAATAGACCAAAGCTCCAAATACCCAAAGAAATACGAGACGGACTCCCAAATAGCAGCTAGATTGGCCGGGTTAGACTCGATCGACTCTTCAAGTCTTTCAGCTGCGTCGCAACCTAGGTTGAACGCAGGCACCGCGCCTTTCGCGGACGAGGCCTTACTTCCTGGTAAAGGTATGCAGAGCGAACTACTGATTTATTGTTGCAATCCTCGCGAGGCCACGTTACCAGTCAAGATTGCCAATGAATCGATGAGCCTGGGACTCAGATATATGTCTCGATGGGGCAAACACAGTACTAACATGTGTTTCGTGGATAGGTTCCTCTAGACCATTCCCAACACAGTCACGAGGCAACGGCAGCCATCGACGTGGCTCATCTGGAGGCTCGACCCGATCAGCTACCAGTACTTTGTTCCGCAGAATTGGCGCCATCGACAACAACGTCATGGCGAGTACCGTGGACAGGAGCCGCTTTCGGCGCGAGAGGACTTTTGTCGGCAGCGAGTGTGCAGTTTGCGAAGAGCCATTGGAGCACACGCTTCAGGGAGAGCGAATTCTGCAGTTTTCCTGCACTCACGTGGCCCACGAAGCATGCTTTTACGAATTTATCCGTGAATTCTCGGGACAGTACTGTCCGACGTGTGAAGCGCCTCTACACCTCGATACCAGCAGGGGCGGCAATGTTCTCGACATTAGTTCGTCTTCTCCACGCAGAGCGGAACATCTAGAGCTGGATGCTAATCCCGAGACAGACAAAATCAGCAATCTAGTTCGTTCAGCTGGAAGCGACACGAGGTCGACACATACACCAACACCAACTCGGGACAGTCAAACCGTTCGACCGCCGAGTGTGGAAAGTTCCCAGAGGAAGCACCAATCCCAGAAACCGAGCAGCATTGGGTGGGAGAGCGGCACCAAAGGCAGTTTTCGGGATAGTCGAGAAGCACCCTCATCAGATCGGTATTATTCTACAGGGCGTGTTCGCAGTGACAGCGAGGCGACTGGAGCCACCTCATCCGCTGGTTACTCTGAAACGATGCAGAGCACCCCTTGGCGCCATGACTACGATGTGCAAGCCATGGAGACAACACCAGCAAGTCCCCAGATTATCTCCCGAAACCCCATCCCTACGCCAACTGTGACTGTTCGATCCGAGTTTCCAACCATCAATCGGTCCCGCCAGCAGCAAACGCTTACTTGCTTGGTCACTGTCGAGGTCGCAGGTAACAAATGGAGGCCGGACCCCGAAGACATTAGTTCTTCTTCCCACCAAATACCACAGGTGGCGGCCAAGATTGATGAAATTGCAGCTCGATCTTCCGCCCCGCGTTTCATTCCCTACGAGTCTCTCGAGGTGCTGGAAGAGATGACGGAAAATCTGCGGAATCGGGTCGATAATTGGCATGGTTTGGACTTCAGCAGGTAAGTTTCACGCACGTTTCGTGGAGGTGAGACGATCTGGCAAGAAACGGATGATCTAATGAAGCTTTCCAAGGTTTGGACAATTGAGACTGTATGGCACACTTCGAGTTGGCAAAGACAAGGTCTCGTGGCAAGAGCTTGAGTGTTATCTGTTTGCCGAGATGCTCATTTGCGTCAAGGAGAAAAAGCTGCATCCTCAGGCCCCCCCACCACAGTGGGACGACGACAGCGAAGTGGCCCAGAAAACCACCCGGTGCACTCTCAAAGGCAGCATTCTCATCAAGAAGCATCTCAATGAGGTGTCTGAGACTGGGTCCATTGATGAGAATGTTCTGACTCTCAGCCTCTCTGTGGCCGAGCTGCCGCAGTTCCATCTGCGATTCGATAACAGAAACCAGCTGAAACTATGGAATCAGGCTCTCTTGGACTTGAATGCCGTCGAGCCTCGGCTGATCCGAAGTCCTGATTACGATCGCGGAGAAATGTCGGAAACCGAGGAAGAGGCTGAATGGCAGAGATCGAGACCTAAAAGAGTTTCATCAACCACATCCTCATGGGGACCGAGATCAGTCACCACTGCACCTACGGAATACACGAACTTCGCCGTCAAGGCCCATCCATGCAGCTCCGTACACGTTCCCATCGATGTGGTTGTCGTCGTACCGATTTCCTCGTCTATGCAGGGCGTCAAAATCAATCTGGTTCGTGACGCGCTGAAATTCATGGTGAACACGCTTGGGGAACGGGACCGTATGGGACTTGTCACCTTTGGATCTGGTGGGGGCGGAGTGCCCATTGTTGGCATGACTACAAAGGCGTG
Source organism: Epichloe elymi (assembly GCA_023658475.1). NCBI lineage: Eukaryota > Fungi > Ascomycota > Sordariomycetes > Hypocreales > Clavicipitaceae > Epichloe > Epichloe elymi. The sequence goes on along the minus strand of CP098273.1, from coordinate 1,493,510 downwards.
GCCCGGGTGGACGAATATCCTCTCCTCCATCAGACCTGTTGGTCAGAAGAGTCATCGTGCAGACGTGGTAGAGGGAGCAAACGTTGCCATGGACCTGCTCATGCAGCGCAAGCATAACAACCCCATTGCGACAATCATGCTCATCAGCGATGCCTCCACAGCAGATGCCGACTCTGTGGACTTCGTAGTGTCGCGCGCCGAGGCTGCCAAGTGAGTGTCCCATTCATTCTATGAGTGGCATCATGATTCGGAACATGACTGACGACGCAATCGCAGGATCACCATTCACTCTTTTGGGTTGGGCATGACCCACAAGCCCGATACTATGATTGAGCTCTCAACAAAAACGAAGGCATCCTACACATATGTCAAGGATTGGATGATGCTGCGGGAATGTCTGGCTGGTTGCCTGGGCTCAATGCAATCATTATCACACCAGAATGTGAAGTTGAAGCTGAAGTTACCAGAGGGCTCGCCCGCCAAATTCCACAAGATCAGCGGCGCTTTGCAAATGACCAAGAGAGCGAGTGGCCGAGACGCGGAAGCCTCGCTTGGCGACCTCAGATTCGGAGACAAGCGCGACATACTGGTTCAACTCGTCATCACACCTGACAGTGCCTCTCAGGACCAACTGCCCCAAGACCCCTGGGACAACATCGTGTCTGGCTTGGAGGCTCTTGGCGGGTCCATGGACAATGATGCCGAGAGAACTTTGTCTGTTGAGGAGGTTCCGTTGGTACAGGCTGATTTGAGCTGGGGTGATATCCTTCGTGAAGGCACCCTTCAACATATGCCACGGCCGTCGCTTTTGGCAATCACGATGCTGCCGCCGAGCGCGAGCCAGAAGAAGACATGGCAGAGCTCGCCACCAATCCCCCCCCATCCTAGCATTGTTCAGCGCCGGATGGAGTTGTTGACGTCGGACATGCTGACTCGGGCTTTGACTCTGGTGAGCCGTGGCCAGCACGATCGCGCCCACACCCTGTTGAGCGAGACGAGGTCTATTCTCAAAGGTTTAGGAAAGGGCGGTCTGCCTCCAGTGCCGCCCCCGGGAAGCAAATCCTCCCCCTCCACACCCCATCCTAGGACTGACTCGTCGCTGAGTCTTGCAGGAACACCTGACAGAAAACGCAGCCCGTCACCACCCACTCCAGCCACATCGTCTGGCGGGAATGGATTTGCTCCAGCTCAGATTGGACAAAGCAGATCAACCGATGGCCTCGGCCTCGGGAGCGGTATTGATGCCGGCACGGTTGCCGCCTTGGACGCTGAATTGGAGAGCAGTCTAGAATGGATCAACCACCCGGCTGTCTTTGGACGAGATGGTCGCAAGGCTGTCTTGCAGGCGATTGGGGTCATCAGTTCCCAGCGGGCGTTTACCTTCCGAACGCCCATTGAGGGTCTGTGGTCTGGCCGCGTTACTGGCATCAAACGCATTGCCGACAAGAGCCGTGAGTGGCGGGAAGAGGGTGGTGGCGAAGGCGGAATCATGGAAGAAGCATAGTACCGCTTCTTTACATCCTCGGTCCTCTCTCACCTGTTTCTTCTTGTTTGCCCCGAAAGGGTGGTGTCAGAGTTTGATTCACGATGGTCTGATGAATTCTTGGCTTTTTTTCCCATTGGTTATTTATTTATTACGTCTTGAATGCGTTCATGACATTTTACGGGCCCGATGTTGTATTGGCCCTAGAACTGATTCACCTCCTACAGTTGTTCGAGCAGAAGAACCCCAACAACATTTCTCCTTCGTCTCACATACACACCATACCATATCCTCGTAATTTTATCATCTATAACCATCTATACCCTCCGCGCTATACATTGTATAGTTGCACACCGCGAAATGGGTTTTCCTTTGGGGAGTTTTTTTTTCTCCCCTTTTTTGGGTTCTGCACCTTTCAATTTATTTTTTTCCGTTGTCGCTCAAAGAACGTACATCTGGCTCTCTTGCAGGAAGGGAATGTCCGGCGGCTCCATATCATCGAAAGGGAAGCTGACGTCACTCGGGTGGTTTACGAAGAAGAGACATGATATTTGTCTTTGTTGCATCGCACTGGATTTTTCTTTTTTTCTAGGACGGAAGAGACCTGACGTAGACGAGTCGGTTTGCCACTCGGACACTTTCAGGGAATACAATGTGCTGCTCTTGTCTTTCTGGAATAGGAATCGGAAATAGGAATTGGAATCTGCGATTTAGAAGAAAAAGGATGTATTTGGATTCCCCGCTGAAATCTGCCAATTTACTATTGAACCTCAATCTAAAAAGATCAAGGGTTGACTTGTTCCATCTATGTGCCTACCTACCTACCTACCTAGGTAGACAGCCCAAGGGGCAGACATGCATGTACAGATAATTCCAAGTCCAATTTTGACTGAAAGCACTGGCGGATATGGACCAGATTATGACCTCGCCATGCATGGGGATAACAATCTGATCTAATTCGTCACATACAGGAGGGCATATAAAGACAAATCTCTTGGCACTATTCACCACGAGATCATCGTCCTAAGCGTCGTCACATGCCCGCCTGCCCTGGTAGTTCATCATTTGCTTTCCGATCCATTCATGGCCTCATTTCTATCCGCAGCCATGTGTAACTTTTCCTTGTTCGTTATAGGCTCACAAATACAATGAATTTCCTTTCACGAGAGGGCCATCTCTCTTGCAAGCATCTTGTCATGTTACTGCGAGGACTGCTCCGACCCATCATTTGAATCGAACATCTTTTACTTTTTTTTTTTTGCTCACTCCCCTTTGTTTTTGATTTGTTTTTATTCATCGCCATGCGTGCCTACTATTTAGTCCTCATCCCAGTTCTGACGACACATTTGTTAGCACGCAATTGGAGAGGACGCGGGATTTGGGATGAAGTAAAGAAAGGCATCATTATTGGGAGGATGTAGTTGAGTGCACACGTACAGGGTTGGGACCAGGAGGCTTAGGCCCACCAGCTTGCCTTGCCACAATGATCTGGTCGACGGATAATACTGTGCGGGCAGCTTCGGTGGCGAGCTTGATGGCCCAGGCTTTGGATGCCAGGAGATCGAGGATACCTTCCTGGTTGGCGTCGAGGGTTCCGGTATTGTTGTTGTTCTAGAGCAAGGAGGGAAAGATTTTGTGAGTATTTTTTCATTTGATTTTCCACCGTGATGGATGGGAACATGGGTAGTTACAAGTTGGTTTTCATGAGCGGGGAAAACACGGGGGGTGCACAGATAAACATACCTCGACGTCAATTCCAGTATCTCCATCCTCGTTCTTGTGGTGGGCGGCGTACAATCTGCTCAGAGCCTCGGTGGCGTCAAGACCACAGCTCTCAGCCAAGGTTCGGGGGATGACCTCGAAGGCTTCACCGTACTTCTTGATGGCGTACTGGCTGAGGCCAGACGTCTTTTCTCCATGAGCTTGTATCCTGGCACTGAGCTGAATCTCGGTAGCACCGGCACCGGGAACGAGGCGGGGGTCACGAGTGATAGCCTTGACAACGTTGACACCGTCGTCAACGGCGCGCTCGACATCATCTAGGTGGTTCTGGGTGGCTCCACGAAGGACAATAGTGGCAGTTCTGGTGATCTCGTCTTCTTGTCTGAAGACGGTGACGCGGTCACCTCCAATCTCGAGTGTCTCGACGATGTCGATGCTTCCCATTTCGTCTGGCATGGGGGCACCGAGTCTGGCGAGAGGGGTGGCACCTACGACGCGGCACACTCGGCGCAGTTCGAACTTGCTGAGAATTCTGATGCACAAAATGCCGTACCGGTTCAGGTAATGCATGGCTAGATCACCAACCTTGTCGCCACAGACGACGACCCGCAGCCCAGAATCGTGCAGCCCCTTGATGGAGGTCTCGAGCTGAGCTTCCTCGCCCTTGCTGAAGTCCATCATCTCCTTGGCATTGTGTAGCAGAACAGTGCCCTTTGTTTCCGTCTGGCTGTTGTCGATAGGGCAGGTGAAAACACCGACCTTGGCTCGGCGGGCCTTCTTGACAGAACCGTCGGGCTCCTTGGGGAAGACCATACCCTTGACGACTCGGCTCTGCTCCAGATTACCGCCCATGATCTTGACGACACGGATGTTGTCGACGTTGAAGTTGGCAGGGGTCTTGGGAAGGACGGCCAGGACGGCCTCGGCGACAAGATGGGCAAGAAATTCCTCGTTGCCGTTCTGCTTACTCGCAATCACGGTTCGAATCGCCTTGCTCAGCTCCTCCTGGTCGCGGATGTCTTCAACCTTGTCGACAGCAAGCTTTTCCAAAGTGTCGAGAGCAAAAATTTGCGCCTTTTCGTATCCGATAACGATATCTGAGGCCTTCAGACCCATTCGCAAAAGGTCCTCGGCCTTGCGAAGCAGTTCACCGGCCAGAACAATGACCAAGTTGGTGGCATCGCCCATCTCGGCTTCCTGCTGCTGACTGGCCATGACGAGCAGCTTAGCAGCTGGGTGAACGACGTCGAGCTCACGGAGGATGGTGGCAGCGTCGGAGGTCAAGATCATCTTTTGCAGGTGGTTGATGACAATCTTGTTTCGGCCATAGGGACCAAGAGAGGTCTGGACGGTGGAGGCAATCGCCCGGCAGGCATCAATGTTGCGCAGAACGGCGCCATCTTCGGAATCATAGCTACGTGAAGAAGAGAGCAGAGAGCATGTGTTAGCAATCCGAGATGGACAAGTTCCAAAAGACTGCTTTGACGAGGGGTGCGATACTGGAAAGGCTCTCGCACAAAGGGTATGAAAGGCGGGATGAAGCACGAGGAGGGGCTGTGGCAGAACTGGGGTGAGGGGAGGGGGCAAAGATGACAAAAACTTACTTGTTGTAACCTTGCTTGAAAAGGCCCGCATTGGGGGCATTTGGAATGCTGAGAGACATGGCGGCGAGATGGTGAGACTGGCCAAGCTTGCAAGAGCTCACCTCGACACGACGGGATGGGATGGGGAGGCTCTTCAGTCGGGCCCCGCTAGAAAATATGTGGTTGTGGTTGTTTGTGGTTGTGGTTGTTGTGGTTGTGGTTGTAGTTGTGGCAGCCTCGGGGGGCGGCGTCAGCCAATCAACACACCAGACGCTGGCTGGCCCAGCGCAAGTCAACGAGTACTTTTAATATAACCTCAGTCAACGCGCCAATCCGCCATCAAATCGCAGCCTCGCCGCATCGCCGCCTCGCCGCATCGCCACATCGCCCTCGTGTCTCGGCCGCACCTTTCGCTTCTCTTCCTGACCTCCCTTCCCCCTTTCCACCTTTCCATCTTGCGCCCCCTTTCTAAACCATTGATCAGGGCCATTGCTCTTCTCGATTGAACCTCACTCCTCGCCCCCACGGGATTATTTCATTATATTGCTTCCTTCCTTTCCTTGCGCTGCAAGTCCAGTCTTCTTCGTCGTCATGGCGCCGCCATCATGTAAGCTATACTCAGACCTCCCTTGCGTGCCTGACTTTCACTTGTCCTTGTCCTTGTGTCCCGGCTCAGCTCAGCTCAGCCATGCCATGCCATGCCGCATACCTTTCAATGTCGCGCGTTGTCTGCGCAAAGCCTCCGTTCTCAGTTTCCACACATCCACACCTCTTCTCTGATCCACCTTCAACTCTTTCAACACCATTCACTTTGACTTTTTCCAACCGCAGCATCTGCGGCCTTGACCACTCTCCGCGCGCATTTGTGCTTGCCCAGTCTCTCATCATACCACGCTCCCGTCACCGATTCGCCAGCCATGCCTCTCAAAAGAAAGTTTTCTGACATTGACGTAAACCCTGGCCCAGCTGTCCCCCCATCGCTCCCTCCATCCGTCGAAGAGGCGTATCGTCGCAAGTGTGTGCAACTGAAGAACCGGACAAACGAGGTCGAGGATGCGAACGATGCGGCGAGGTTGCGCCTCGCGAGGATCAAGCGACAAGTCGAGAAGCTCCGGGTAGAGAGAGCGTTCCTGCTAGAGCAGCTTTCCAAACGCACCAGCGCCAATGTCGAGGATTCCGACGGCAGCCCAAGTCCACCACCAACGGTAAGCATCTCAGCTCCAGCGAATGGTCATCGCAAGGACATTCTAGACCAGGCTTGGCGATCGGTGCTTCGTAGAGAAAGCACAGATCCATGGTCTAGTAGAATTCCCCATGCGTCGCTGCCCCCCCCCCCCTCCCCTCTCCCCGTGACGTTTGACTTCTAACTCGGTTTCCAGCCCAAGGATAAGCCATTGCGCATCAAGCGAGGACATAGAAAGTCTACCCTACTGGATATCGATGGCAAGGCCACACCGAATAGCTGCTTCAAAGAACCTGCGTCACCATCAGAATCTCAAGCCAAAGGCGAAGCTGCAGAAGGATCCCCCACCAACGGTGTTAGAAAATCTTCGAAGACGCCCAAAAGCGCCTTCGCGCTGTATTGTACTGAGACTCGACCCATCCTCGAAGAGAGGAACAAGGACGATGATGGTGACGGCGGCGATGTCGATATTGATGAGGACCTGGCTCGTGCATGGGAGGATCTCCCCGCGGCTGAGAGGGAGGAGTTCCAGATCAAGTTTGAGGAAGTTACCAAGAAAGCCGAGGAGGACAAGGACGACGAAATTGATATCGACAATGATGACGACAAAGACAAGGACGACAAAGAAGGTGCCGATGAAGACACTCCTGACAAGGAGAGCAGATCCCGCGATAAGGCAGAGACACAAGACGAGGATGTCGAGATGGCGAACTACGATACGGAGGACCAGGACCAGGACCAGGATCAAGATCAAGACGAGGAAACGCAGATGGACAAGGATGGCGACGACTAGACTCGTTTGGAAGACATGTCACAAGATACAGGGAGGGGCGACTGACAACCAGCAATGCAAGGAGTTTTGTTTTCAATTTTCTTCCCCTTTTCAATTTCTTTTAAACTTGGTCTGCTTGTAATCTGGTCTGTTCTGCAATTTCTCCAAAAAAAAAGCAGTAGGCGTTGCCGCATTTGCCATGGGATATCATCAGTCACGGAATCATACAAAAAGTACACACAAGTTTACACACGTCCCGAAGACTATTTTTCCTATTTGCGCCATCTAGTAAGGGGATCCATGTAGTAGTGTCTAATCGCGACGAGGCAGTGAGCTGTCCTTTGCACACTGTATCCATATCCTATTCTTGGACGACGCTTTTACTTTTGAATGTAATTGGTCCAAAACTCCAAGATGCTAAATCGCCATGTAAAAATAAGGGCACATTTAAATAGGAAAAAGAAAGACGTGCCTATCTCATTGCCATTGGGACAAAATGCGACGGCATACTTGGCAATATATTGATTTACATCTCGCCGGCCCACAGATCCACAGCAATGTTGATACATGCGACCAAGATTTCCATGGCAATTAGTACGATAACTGTCATGTGTCAACGTGGTGTCCCATAGAGGCCGAAGGGGGAGAAACATACCAATCCATTCTAGTTTTTCGCCATGGCCATGACTCAACTGGTCTTTCAAAACGGCTAACAAATCCGCAATTACATCTAGACGCTCGTTGAGCAGGCCCACACGCTGATCCATCTCGAGATAACTCCGTACGGCTTGGTACACGGGTTCGAGCTGGGGCTCCACCCAGAATAGTTCGGGGGTGTCGAGGACAGACCCGTTGAGGTGGATGGCTATGCGAAGGATGAAGAGGTCGCCGATCTGCATGTTGATTTGTTTGCGGGACAAGTTGATTTTGCCCGTCAGGGCAATGTGTGCGGGTATGTCTTTGCAGGTTTCGACAGTCGTGGCAATGAGTTCCTCGTAGAGGGACGTCTGATACCCAGAGTAAGTAGGTTGTTTGAGGAATGGAGAGAGGGATAGGGATGGTGGAAGGAGGCGTGTGTGATCAAGAGAGCTTTTCAATCTTTCAATCTTTTCCTTACCTTGACGCTTTGGGCGAGGGCGTGGGAGATGGCGAGCTTAATCATGTAGTTGTTCTTGTCTCGCAATGTAATGAAGTCGTTGTATATGCGGGCCTGGTATTCGCGCGTGTAGTAAAAGTTGAAAAGTTCCGTCTCTATATCATCTGGCGCTAGCTTTTCTAATTCGAATTTGGCAATCTCCTTGAGGAACTTGGCCTCTTGTGCTTCCGTCATGCCCCATATGACCACGACGCCATAGTCAAAGAGAAACACTTCTGGGGTGTGAACCTGGGTATCAAAATCTAGTGTGTTCCCAGCCGCCGGTGCATCCTCGGTGGCACTGGGTCCTAGCAGGGTCTCATTGCCCATGTGAGACGGGTCGGGAAAGTCGCCCGAGGAAAATGCATCTCCATATCCAGAGTCAAGTCTGTTATTCTCCAGGCTGAGTGTCTGGTGGCGGCGTGCTTCTTCTTCCATGGACTCGCCGCCTGTTGAGTGGCGGCGTTCGTAGCTGCTGACAGGATCATGTTGTATCCTGCTTGGTTTGCTGTATGAATATGGGGTGTAGATGCACTCGTCAATCAATTTGGGATTGGCGCCGCGTGTCTTGCCTCGTCCTTTGAGGAAGCGCATCAAGGAGTCCATCTGGTACTTGCCGGCGGTGCAGTAGGCAGTGACACGAGGAAGACGACCGCGATCCCCCTTGCCTAGACGAGCGGCGTCTCTTCTCGCAGTCGGATCTTTAATTCTGGTATACTGCGAGTAGACGTCACGCCCGCTTTCTTCGTCTTCGCCATCTTCGATATCCGGGTTGGGCAGAAGCTTGAGCTTCTCCGTCTTCTTGGTACTTCGCTGAGGTCCAATTTTGGGTCCTAGATGGGGCTGCACGAGTGCCGGAACACTGCCATGGCTGTTTCGTCTCTTGAGCTTGTTGTTCAATGCTGTGAGCACTGGGCCTCCAGTGCGGGCCGTCCCAGCTGGTAAGCTGCCAACAGGAGCATGGCTGCTTCGAGACAAGTACGACTCGGGCTCAAACGTCCTTGTGACAGGGTCGGGGCTGAATGTGACTGTTCTCGTCGTCCGCGGCCGGGACTCTTCGCCATCGGGGTTAGACGGAATCAAAGGCGTGTTCTCGCTGATGGCTTGAGGTTCCATAATGCAGATTCAGGCGGAATTGAGGAGACGGGAGGTGCTGAATATGGCGAGAAGGAGTAGTAGTATTAATACGAGTATCCGCAATAGATATACTCGGGATGGAGGCGTTGCAACGACCAAGTGCAGTGGTGACGACCCGCGGCTGGCGCTGGTTTGGCAGCTTTTAGTCGCACGGCCGGGTTGATGGCGATGGGTTGACGAGACGCCAGCGCGTCACGCCAAAGCAGCCGACAAGTAGTGCGGTTCGAATGCGTTGAGTCGACGCAATGTGATGAGGGAATCTGCGTGGTGTCCGTCTCTGTATTTATGAGAGAGAACCGTGTTGGACTCGAGAGACGAACGTCATTGGATTTTTTCGAAGCCAAGCAAAGTTGGAGCCAATTCGGCCAGGAGAGGAAGTTTATGCGGGGCGGCTCCATCCATCCACCCCATCGACGCCATCGTGCAGCCTCCACCTGCTCCTATTTGTTGACACGCACGAACATGCATATGCATCGACGCAGAGTCAGACACCTTCCTGATGAACACCTCCGGCCGCCGAGACCCGGCAATCGGACCTGATGTCATCTGGTCATCCTGAAGGCCCTTGACTTCCGCATCAACTCTTTGAATCCTGATAACAGTCTGTAGCCAACGCCACACAAATGGAATGTATCTTCGACCTGATCATGCCGAGTCGAGGCTCTCCATCCTCCGAGACCTCATCCGCATATATATCCCCTCGGCGTGCTGACAACCGCCATCCATTCTGATTCCCGACCCTTCATCCAGGCCACTCACCTCCACTGCATCAAGGATGAATCCAGTGAATCTGAACTGGGTGTTCTCCGCGGCCACCTGGCCCGCCAAAACCCTCACGGCAAAACCAATTGACGCTGTGACTGCCCGCGGTGACAGTTCTAACGACGTTCTCGAACAAGAAGTCATGGTTCTCTTTACTGCCGCCCCAGCACACTACGTGACGCCCAACTTCTACACGGAAACCAAGCCCTCCACCAGCAAAGTCGTGCCCACTTGGAACTACGCCGCTGCGCAGGTCTACGGCAAGGCCAAGATTTACTTCGATTCCAAGTCGGACGAGACGTCAGACTTTATGGGACGCCAGATCACGGATTTGACAAACCATGCCGAGACGTCCATCATGGGCTACACGGGCGTTAATGGATGGCCTAATGGATGGCCGCGACAATGGGGCGTGACGGATGCGCCGGAGTGGTATGTCGACAGTCTGAAGAACATTATTGGTATAGAGATTGAGATTACCAAGCTGGAGGGCAAGTTCAAGATGAGCCAGGAGATGAGTAAGGATGATCGCGATGGTGTTGTGGAAGGGTTTGCCAGTTTAGGTACAGATGTGGGCAGGGCTGTCTCAACGATTGTCCAGGAGAGAAGTGAAATGAGGGAGGCTGCGAAGCGATAAGATCACTTGCAAATAGACCATGAGGTAAGTCGCAGTTTAGCTTGCCTGCCTCGCTTACGCGCTACCTCTTATACCGTGTTCGTGGACACGACGAGATCGAGTATGACACGACGATGATATTGGATCCATGTCGTCCTGGAAGTCCCGTCAACCAATAGCGTTTTATTGTGCAGCTTCGATGGCACACTGCTGAGAATGACGGCTTAGCACTAGAATGTTACATCGTCACATAATGCACTTGACCTGCAGCACCAGCTCAGCCCTCAATCGTCTTTACGTCAATCTTGAAACCCGCTCCGTGCAGACGATCCACGTAGCTCTGACCCAAGCACGCCGGCGTATACGAACCACCGTCTAACTCGAGATCTTCCTCTAAAATGGTCAAAGCACCCTGTGCGAGAAGCGCGCCCGTGACTGGCTACCAGTTAGTGTCTCCTTCCAATCTTGTGTAACAACGTGTGTGTGTGTGTGTGTGTGTGTGTGTTTTTTTTTTTAAAAAAAAAACTGGGAATTGGGGGGTTCACACTCACGCGCATACAAGCTTCCGTGAAACCAAGCACGACAGAAGGCCTGCTTCCCAGCTGGATTGTTGTCTATATCTGGCGTCGCTGTTCCACGATACTCTACCTCTTCTCTGGCCATGTCCTCCCTGCTGACGCCCTCTCCTGGCTGATAGACAAATCTCTTGACCAGACTCCTCAATGGTGGAACAAACACCAGAAGCAGACCACCGATGGCCAGGGCGAAATGAACGGCGATGCCATGCAGCCAGTTTCGTGCTTTGAAGTATTCCGTCCACGTAAACCTTGGTCCATAGAACTCACTCTTTCGGCTGGGGATCTCGTGCAAAAGGCCCCAGGTTCTCGTGATTACAGCTTGGTCAGTCTTGCCCGCGAGAGAAGTGGTTACGATTCCCAAGTTAGGCAGTGATGTCACGCCCAGAAGCCCTTGAAGCCAGGACTTTCGCGGCCTTGCTCCCGAGGCATGGGGGATCGGGGACGTCGCGTACGGCGTGGTTGCTTCCATCACCTCCTTCAACTGGAAGTGTTCAAAGTGAACCAGGACGGTGGCGAGGGTGCCTCCAGAGGGCTTGGAGCTGTTTCAATTCAGACACGAAAACACATATATTACCTGCTCGGCTTACAAGTTGCAACGTACGTGAGCTTGTGGATGGTGACAACGGCGTCCTTGGTCGCTGCCTTAAGGTCCTTGCGCAGGTGTTGCGCCATGGACCATGTCACCAAATCGGGAGGTGCGGACTCGATGCCCGTTTGAGGCAGCATTATGGCGCCTGTCTTCCTTGCGGTAGCTTCATACTTCTTGATCATGCGGGCAACCCATGGGACCTCGCCAGTGCAATCGAGATAATGTGTGCCTGTTTCGGCACAAAGCTTGAAGATGGGCTCGCCGTACAGACAGTACGGCCCAACAGTGGTGATGATGACAAACGCTTTCTCGACAACAGCCTTCAGCTCAACCTCGTAATTTACATTGGCGAGCTCGACACCTGCACGAACTATCAGCAGCTAGTTCCCAAGTTGAGTTGATCATGTCTGGAGTTTCCTGAATCTAACAATCGAGCATTGCAGACTTACTGGGTGGCAGTCTATCAGGATTCAGTTTCTGGCATTCTGCAATCACATTTTGGAGCTTCGACTCTGAACGTCCTGCAACAGCCCATTTCAGATTCGTGGGTAGATGCGTGGCGATGTGCTCCGCCGTCAATTGCCCAGTGTAACCTGTAGAGCATAGCTGTCAGCATTGTTTTCAGACTCAATGTTGGGGCAGAGGCGAGAAGCAACGTACCTGTAGCTCCAAGGAGAACCAAGTCATAGTGGCGCCCATGTTTTTTTACGGCCATTGGTGCGTCACTGCGAAAAATAGCTTCCAGAGCCTCGGGTGCGCGTAAGTGAGTCTGGTCACTCTGGTGCTTTGAAGAAAGGTGACGTTTGTCCCCGGGCAGTCAGTCACAGGAAGTGGAGGATGAGGGGGTTGAACAGAAAATCCCAACGATTCGGAATTAGAAGATATCATCAGGCAAAAATGTAGTAACTGTAGAAGAAGAATGAAGGTCACTCCTGTATGTTTAGTTACTCGGCTGAGGCATTGCATCATTGCATCATTGCATCAGTAATAAACACCACACTAATCCCGATCAGGCTGTAACTGCGGGCCGCACGGGAAGACTGAAGCTCTGGCGAGAAATATGTTATCAAGTGATATATCATGTGACCTTGAACCTTCCTTTAATCCACCCCACCCACAGCGAGCTGAACGGCAGGAAAAAAATAGGTGTGGGCCGTCGTGCTATTTTCGCTTGCTCCAGTTGCGCTCACGTGCTTGCCCTAAGGAAAATCACAACTCCAGCACATTTTTGGTGGACGCAGCCGCAACCGAAGTCGATTGTCAAACACCTACCGCCCGTCACTTGTTGTCTTCCACCCCAACGACTACCCTCACACATAAATCAAGATGACCAAGCGAACCAAGAAGGTCGGCGTGACGTATGTATTAAGCGCAAATAATACAACTTTACATCATATACATGTGCTAACATTGTCTGCAGCGGTAAATACGGCACCCGGTAAGTTTCTATCACGAAGTTTTCCCTCCAAACAGCCATGACTACCCACGACACACTCGAGTCTCGACCATACGACGACGTTTCTGGCTCTGGTTTTGTGGGTGTGTTGGCCATTTTGAACGCTGGTCTCAGAAGAACATCAAGTCCTTTTCATGAAGCATTGAAAATCGCACACGCTATCAAGCCAGGGCCAGCACGACAATTGAACATCCAATCACACACGCATGCCCGCCAGTCATAAAAACTCTGAATTGCGAGAGCAACGCCAGAGCTAATGAAATATTGTACAGTTATGGTGCTTCCCTGCGAAAGCAGGTGAAGAAGATGGAAATTACGCAACACGCGAAATACACCTGCACCTTCTGCGGCAAGACCAACGTACGCCGTCACTCCACTGGCATCTGGAACTGCAAGTCCTGCAAGCGCACCATTGCCGGTGGCGCCTACGTTGTTGCGTACGTACAACCCCGAATCACGGATGGAAGAAGAACCTGAAAAGCGATTTCCCGAAGCTGGATGTCCGAAACCTGCAGAAACATCCAGTCAGAAAAAGGAGCACTGATCAGGGGCATTTTATTCCAATCCTCGTTGCCCAAACGGACACTGACCAAATGTAGCACCCCTGCCGCCGCTGCCATGCGATCAACTTTGCGACGACTGAGGGAGATTGCCGAGGTATAGAGGAAGTCCATTGTTTATGACGGGGAAGGGGGGAATGTTACGGATATGCTTTTCGGTCTGGTGTACGGGGAACATGGTTTTGCGTGCCTGCACTACGAGTTGACGAAATGGGCGTCGACATTCGCACTTGGGTCACAGAGGCCGGTCGATTAGCAATTGAACAAAAACAAAACGGTTGCATGGTCTCAGACCCCATTACGATTTATGACTGCATCGTGTCGCTGCGCAGATTAATACTTGTATGTGGTTGCATGACGCTGTATCGGTGACATGCGATACCAGTGCAACATCTGTCACGGTCAATGTGCTTGGGCACCGTTTTCCCGGACGAGACGGAACGATCCTTCTCGGGACGAGCTATCCGGACGGAGATGCGCCATTGAGCCTCAATACCTCAGTGATTTCCTTGCGGCCCTCAAGCAAATCCCCCAACGTTCCGCTTGAAAAGCATTTCGAATGTCGATGAGACTGACCGTAGAAGCTTCCACTGCGTCAAGCACCTCCTCTGCAACATTGCAAGTTACACGAGCATGGAAATTTATTCATGTCTAAACACCCGAACGCCAACTTACTACATAGATCTAGGAGACTCTCTTGTTCTTTCGTGTCTCATTTTTCTCCATCAACGTACGCTACCATATTACGTTGGATTGCACAACAAGGGCGGGCACATCAGTACCGCCAGCTGAATAATGGCCAAAGTACAGACAAACCCATGTCTCAACAACACAACTCGTTCTCCCACAACGAAGAAGGGGCCATGACTTCTAGCACCTCTCGAGTCATGCTCCTGGGTCTGGACAAATCACTGATTGGGAACACGAACCCACACCAGTCGTCGTCAGGCCCGCGCAATGCCACTGCATCACAAAAACAAATGACAAATAACATGGCGTGGTAGAGGTGGAAACTATTACAAGAGGTGTCGGTGATGAGAGGGAAATCGAAAGCTGGAGAACCCACTCACACTCACAACCCCGCCCATGACCCCGGTCTGACTGAGTCCAAGGTCAGGGATAAATCACGCATCGTGAGAGAAGTCAGAACGAACCCATGGACATTAGCATGTAAATGTATGTATGACTGTCAAGGTTGGATTCCTTTCTGTCCCTCCTACGGATTAGCATTGACCCTACTGATTGAATCCACCAGAACAATGTGCGGCTCGAGAGAATACTCGGACGAGGCAACGGCCTCAGCGCACCGCAACGGAGATGCAAGGACGTCACGTGAGCCGTTTTGGGGTTTCGAGGGGTCCCGGACGCCTTGCTGGACCTAGACTGGATCCCGATCCCTACCCGGTAGAGCAGATGGAAATTCCATGCAGACCACTCAAGTCATCTAGAATGGTAATACCTACTTATGTCATAGTGTACCTATTTTTTTTTTCTAGTGCCCATATGCTTCTGCACTCCATGCAAAAAAGAAATGCGTGTATTCGTGCTATCCTGAACAAGGTCATGATTTCACCTGCTACTGCCTCTTGAGTATGTGTAGGCAATCCGTAGATGGTACGATTAACCACCTCGTGCTGCGACGTTGTTCTATCCTGTCTGCCTGGATACCTAGGTCAGACCGCCACCCGTGTGTGTCAGATGCTCCTCCAGCACTTGACTTGAACCTGCCGCCAATGTACTAATATATGTACTAATGGATGTGTGGCGTCTTCGGTGTTTGTAGCCGCTGATTGGTCGCGTGGGGGACCTTCCAGCCTCTTCCTCTGCGTGCGCTCATCGCGAGTCGGTGGCCCGCTGTCTCCTGCGCTGGGAGCTGGGTCGCGGCTACGGAGTAACAGCAATATTATTAGTGCATGTAGCCCCTCCACTCCATCCACTCCACGCCGCTGCCGCCGTCTCGACGGCCTCCTCAAAACTCTCTCTCTCTTGCCAACTCGCAGCCAGCTGGCCCGGTTTTCCCTTGATTGCTCTGCACCAGAACAACAACTCCTCTTCTCTCCCGTGGCCAACTCCCTCCCATTCACTCCAAGTCTGCTGGTCCACGCTGCTCTGCCCACCCGCCCAAGCCCGCTGTACCGCCAGCACCCAGCACCCAGCACCCAGCACCCTGGCCCCCCCCCAACTCTTCCCCACTCACAGTCCGCAGTCTGCCCCAGCTTCAGTCTGCTGCTGCTGGTGTCAAATCGACGGTTGGTTGCTCTGCTGCCTTTCGCCGCTGCCAACAAATCGTCTGCACCTCGTTTTACATGTTTTCATCAAATTCGTCTCTACACTATCCAACCTGGCGTCATGAACGAGCCTGAACAGTGCATCATATGCCTGGATCTCCTACCGCGTCCCTTGTCCTCGACTTCGCCCTCGCCCTCGCCCTCGGCCGTGAACGATGTTCACAATGCCGCGGCCGCGGCCGAAGTGACAGACGCCCCAGCATCAGACTCGGCCACCACAGCCGTTGCCGCTGCTGTCAACGAGACAAGCCATCTCGACATTGTCGCAGCTCTAGACGGATGCGAGCATGTCATTCACGATGCGTGCATTCGATCATGGGCTCAAAAGACAAATACTTGTCCTATTTGCAGAACACCCTTTCATTTTGTTCGCGTCTACAACGGTGTAGATGGTATGTGTAGCACCACCTGTCCACCATCATTTTAGCACCTCTGCCCAGCATTGGGAACGAGGGAGAAGAAGAAGAACTATTTCATATTTGCTAACATCACATTCCATTTCTCCAGGCACCGCAGTCTCTACGTACGATGTCAAAGATAAAAAACAAGTGGCCGAGTTTGATGTCCAGGCTTGGATGGGCGATAACATCGCAGAAGAGGACGAGGACGAAGGCAACCCTTGCCCCATTTGCAACTCAGCCGAGCGAGAGGACATTTTACTGTTATGTGACAGTTGTGATGCCGCCTACCACACGCATTGCATTGGGCTGGACCATATTCCTGAGGGTGACTGGTATTGCATGGAATGTGCTCACCTGTTCCAGCTCACGACTGATCGCCATGATCGCATTGATGCCGAACCTGCCTCTCCGCGGCCTCGGGCGCATTTTCAGCGTCCAAACCCTCGAGAAGTACGGGGCTTTCATGTAAGGACACGTCATCGTCTCAGAAGAGCCCGCAGGCAAGCTCGCAATGATGAATGGCAAGGCGCCTGGGGCCAGTTCTCCGGTCGTTTCTACGAAATGAGCGATCTTGATCTTGACAACCACGATGACGAGGACGATGACCTCGAGCAGTTTCGTCGCTTTCAACAGCTTGATCGTCGAGAACTGCAGCGATGGCAGCAGCGCATGGACATCGCCCATCGTCTCGGTGCACGAGATACCTTTGCCAGCACTATCCCACCACAAATAAGTGAACGCCTGCAACCACCCCCACCGCCTATCGAAGAAACTCGTGATGAAAGGCGCGCGTGGGGAGCCTTCAACCGTGCTAGAGACACAGAATCTGGTACCACCGCAACTCGAAAGCGCAAAAGTCGGTCCGTTACTGCATCACCAGCAGAGCCAGCGCAAGAGCCAGAGAGAAAGTTGAAGCGTCCGCGAACTAGAAGGCTGCCTACGCAGGCTGAGGCCTCAACCTCCGCTTCATCTCCCGCAATTTTGGGACCGTCAAATGCGCGCCCAACAAATGGAACCACGTCGCTGGGGAATGGCGTTACTCGCTTGGAAAGCACCACACCTCTGGTCTCGTCGTTACTCAAGGAACTGGAGCCTTTGGAGCCAAACCCCTTATCTGAGGACGAGACCCCAGTAATGACACCGAGCTGGCGAGTTCCACCAGAAGCTTCGTCGCCGGCACTTTCGCCCTCGCCTTCAAATCATAGTAGTCCCAGGGCTCTATCGTTGACTCCGCCACCACTTCCCCATCTTGGCGGTCGGCCTACATCCCCGACGTTATCACTCAGTACTCACATTGAACCTCGATATCCCCCTGCAAATTACTCTCCCACTCGATCTAAAAGTGATGACGGGGAATCCGAACCACGCTCAGCCAAATTTGACTCTCGTCCCCTCGAGTTGCGTCAGCCCCGGCCTCGCCGTGCTCATCAAGTCTCGTCCCGAAGTGAAGACACATCGCCAACACGGTGGACAATGACGCAAGAAGAAAAGAAGAGCATCAATGATATTGTCAAAACCGCTCTTCGGCCTCATTGGCGAGCGCAAAAGTTGACCACCGAGCAATATGCAACCATAAATCGTGACATTTCGCGAAAACTCTACGACGAAGTGAAAGACGCGTCGTCGCTCGATGACCAATCCCGGCGAACGTGGGAGAAGAGAGCCACGCAAGAGGTGGCTCAGGCTGTCGCCGAACTCCCGGCATAATCACAGGTACACACAAGATGAGGACTTTTCGTTAGCCCCCGGCGTTTCTTCAGGTTAAGCGGATAGCCTTCGCGGTGATTAGATACCCAGTTTTTTTTGTACTTTTTTTTTTCTTTTTTTTTTTCACTTTGTACTTGTCCCGTCAATGAGGGTTTTGTCTGTTCTGCTTTGGACATGAGGGTTTGTGGCGTAACAGGTTATGCAAAATATTGATTGCATCTGATCATAGTACTGGGGAAGGTACATTTTGATGTTCATTCGAGATGAGGGATGACATATTGCATTTGTAGATCGTTTGAACGCTTCATCCTCATTTTTGGCGTTGGCTGCCGAGGCCATGAATAGTTATTTTAACATTGGCGATTTACACGACTATGGTTGCGATAGAAAGCAATAGTAGTGTTTCAATACCTAAACACATTTAGCCGTGAAGCTCGACATTTTTTAAGGTGGGAGAGGTTGGGGCAGCAGATGAGCACCTGTTGGAACGAAAGTAAAGTATCCCAAAGGGCTCATTCTGCTGTCTCAAGATCTACTCCGTACTCCCGGATGGGATTCCGGGTTTACTCGGATCATGTCGTGAAAACCCCACAGAAAAGAAAGATCAATTCCTCGCGTGAGGAGCGTTGATTTGAAGCCACGTCGAAGTGGGGATGGGGGACGAAAGGCCACCGATTAAAAAATCGCACCATCTAACTTAAGCAAAAAGGTGCTTTTTGCGTGTCAGCAGTATCTATCTAACAGGACCCGGTATGAAATTTCAAGGCAGGCGCCGCTAGCGAAAAGACTGCTCTGGAGTTCACTCTTGGCACTCGTAAATGATCAGGACGTTCTGGAGGTGGAAACAGGTCTTGACGATAAGGTAAATCGTGCCTTGGGTGGAAGAAGAAGAAAAGAGAAGAAAAGTGAGAGACAAGACGCAACAAATTTTGCTACGGGGACCAAGTGGGCTGGCCGAGCAGGGGGTTGCCTCAGGCACTCACCACTCAATGAAGAATACTGCGGAGGAAAATGGTTGGTTACCTAAGCCGCCGTTCCTTGTTCCTTGTGTGGAAAGGAAAGGTACGTACCTCCAGGAACCATTGCAGGATTACAGGTGGAATAACTGAAAAGTTCCAAGACACGACGAAAGTGGTCATTTTTCTGGCCCTCTTGGACGAGGACTTGCATCTCCCCACAGCCGTCATCACCATGACTGCTTCAAGCAGGGGGCGGCGCGCCATGCAATCCATTTTTTCAGGTAAGAATCGGCAATTCCTGCATTGTTATCGAGTCAGCAGCAGCAGCAGTAAGGGGACGGACCGAAGGGGGGGGGGGGCAATGGAGGAAATTCCCAAGATTCTCAGAAAACTAACCTCACACAAACAAAACCGTAGGCTCTCCCAGTGTGTGCTCAAGATGCGCGACGGGCTTCACGCGAGTGCCTGCCCGTCTGTACTCGGCCACCCCCATGACAAGTTCCGAGACGACGTCCTCGGAAGGAACCGTCCCTCCTCCTCCGTCGCCAACGCGAGCGCCTTCAGCCTACGACGTTCGATCCGGCTTGATCCTGACCCGGCCGCCGCTGCTGACCCGCAAACTGCACTCGTTCGAGAACGCCTTCTTCTTCTACCAGAAGCGGTTGGAAGAGAGGCTCAACACGCCCTTCATCACGAGCATCTACTTCAAGCCCGACACGGCCCGCCAACTAGATTGGAACCTGAAGGTGAACGAGCGCAAAGGCACAGTCGCCAAGGATATCGGCGTGTACAAGGGCAAGGGCTCAACAGCGTGGGATGACGAGCTCAAAGTCGGCGACGACCTGAGCAGCCAGGAGAGCGTGCTGAACAGCCTTCTCAAGGATGCGGAAGCTCGTGTCAGTGATGACGCCGAGGTCATTGCCCCCGAGGACGTGGTTCCCGTCGAGAGGCCCATGGGGAGGAATACCGAGGCTGATGAGAAGGGCGACGTGAAAAGATTGGACAGACAGCTCGAGAGGACGCTGTACTTGGTTGTGAAGGGCAAAGATGGCTGGGGTTTCCCCGCAGATGTCATTGCCAAGGACGAAAACTTGCACGATGTGAGTGCTTTACTTTTTTTTTTTGGCATATAATTACGCCTCACTTCGCCTCGTCATGAGGAACAATCAACACGGGACTAACGAGGAGGAGCAGACCGCCAAGAGAGTCTTAGATCAAGCTGCCGGCGTCAACATGAACACCTGGATCGTTGGCCGTGTCCCCGTCGCACACGTCGTCAAGCAACCCGTTCAAGCCGCCGACGGGTCCGTTACAAAACGAGGCCAAAAGACTTTTTTCCTCAAGGGAAGAATCATGGCCGGTCAGGCCGATTTGAAGAACAACCCTTTTGGATACACCGACTTCAAGTGGTTGACGAGGGAGGAGCTGGAAAAGGAGCTGTCGCCCGAGTATCTCAGCGGTGTGCGAAACATGATGGCAGACAGGTAGAAAGGAAAGGGGTAGCGTCGTCGTTACGATACGGAGCAAGCAAAAGAGGCAGGGCGCCCGGGGGTTAACGAAAATAAACCCTACATATACAATGAGCCGTTAATCACACGGCGCATCTTTGTAAACTAGAACTGGTGTATACATTTTGTACAGCATACCATATTTGATGGTGACTTGAGGATTTCCCACGTGTCGCAAATTGAGTATCCCGTGCAATAACAAGTATCATTCATTCTTTAGGCTATGTATTCGCAACTCCCATGTTATCTTGGAAGCTGGCAGCATCAATTCTAAATTCAGGTCTATCGTCCTCCGAAGCACGCCCCGAACAACCCTTGTTCGTTTGTAGAGCTTTCGGCAAGCTCTGGCAGTTATTCAGACGGCGCATCACGCCAAGCTCGTACAGGCATAGACACATCAAACATGCCATATAGTACAGGTAATCCCCCCCCAAAAATGTAGGTGTTCTTCAACGCCGCAACTCCAGCTCCCCTCCACCACTTGAAGAGCCTAACATCGCCATGCAACAAGATATAACAAAAGCCCTTCTGATACACACAACATTCGTTCATGATGTTCCAGTAGGCTTGGCTTGTCCCTCAACGAAGCTGAGAGCTTCTGTCGTGGGCACACAGTTAATAGAGCTCGTCTTGTTGTGGAACGTCACACCATAGCATTTGTCTGCCACATGAACAATCTCGGGCCGGAAAGTAGTGCAGATGAACTGAGTGCCGGCCTCGTTCGAGATGGATTCCAGTAGCGCGGCGACGGCAGTTCGGTATTGGGCGTCCAGGTTGGCATCTACTTCGTCAAAGATGACCATGGGACTACTCTCGGTTTGCTGGAGAGCAAAGATGAGACACAACGCGCACAAACCTAAAGGCAAAAAAAAAAGAAAAGAAAAGAAAAGCGCGGCTTAGTAGTGATTCTTGGTTTGCCATCATCTCGGGAATTCAATCGGACTTACTCTTTTGCCCACCACTGAGTTGCTGGATTCTTTGCTGCTCATCAAGTTCTTTCGAGTTGAACGAGACGCTGATGCCGACGCCAATGTAGTTCTCGACACTGCCACGGGCCTCCTCATCAGACTCATCAACGTCTTGGCGACGATCGGCCCTTCTTTGGATGACCAGTCGTCCATGTCCTGCGGGAACCAGTTTGCCAAAGATGGTCGCAAACTCCTTGGACACCTGTTTGAAAGTTCGCTCAATGGCTTCGTCCTTTCGTCTATCCAAGTGCTCAACTAGTTCCTCAATGGAGTCCTGAGAAGCGTCCAATTCCTTGCGTCGCTTCATGAGCTGATCCTGTTGTGTGGTGAAGTTGTTGTACTGTTCAAAGGCTTTCTTGTTGACATGCTTATACTTCTTCAGTGCTTCATTGACCTTCTTCAGCTTATTGGTAATCTGAGAGGTTCTGTGTCAGTATTTCGGCCACAGTTTGAACATGGGCGCCTCAAACTCACCGAACTGGCCTCCATATTCTCGTATTTGTCAAATGCCTCTTCGGGAAGCACACCCAAATCTCTGATGTTTTTGGCACATTCTGCGGCCTGTGCAGTAAGAAGAGCCTTACGCTGCAGAGTCTTCTCCATCCTCTTTTGTTGCTTCTCTATTTTCGTGGAAATCTCATTCTGAATCTGCTCTCGCTCCGATTTTTCGGAGCTCAGCTCGTCAATTCGAGCAGTGACGTGGTCCATCTTGTCTTCTGTCTCTCGCAGACTGGCTTCAATGCCTTGCAATGCCTTCTGAGCAGTCTTTAACTCTCGTTGAGCTTCCTTCATGCCTCCAGATGCGCCCCCTGATGCCGAGTTCTCGAAGGCCTGGCTGTTCAACTGATCGAGTTTCATTTGAAGGTTCTGACGCAAGTCAACTTCAAGGAATTGCTTCGTTCTCTCGAGCTCTCTCCGTTCATTGCTCAAATCATTCCATTGCTTCTGCAGTTGTTGCGTCATTTTACTGAGCTGCTCCAGCTCCTGTTTTTCTGCTGAGGTGAGGCTATTTTTGAACTCGGTTCCTATCTCAGCCTCATGCGCGGCCACCTCTTCCATGAACCCGTTCATATTCTTCTCCACTGCGTCTCGGCGCTTGATAGCGGAGTCGAGGTGAGACCTTTCGTTTTCAGCATGGCCGGACTTGTTTCGCAGCTCGTGTTTGAGGGGCTCGAATCCATCATCTGCCTGCCTTAATTGCTGCTCCATCTTTTGCAATTCCGACATGGCTGCTGTGATTTCTTGATCCTTCCGCTCGATCTGCTGGCGCAATTCGCGTGACTGGGCGATCAAATTCTCATACTCTTCTCGCCACTTATTCGCGGAGTGAACAGCTTCGAGACGCGATTTTCGGGGATCAATGTAACCACCGGTCAGGGCACCTCTCTTGTTCGTTGTATCGCCTTCTGCGGTGATGCCATCGACGCCATGACTGCGGGCGTATTGAGCCGCGACGGCCAAATTAACACACACTACAGTCTTTCCGAACACCTGCTGGAAGGCCTTTTCGAATTTTGTGTCGTATTTTATCTTGCTGATAAGAGGCACCGCGTCATTGGATCGAGGAAGGTTGACCTGACGTGGTCGCAGTTGCGCCAATGGCATGAAGGTGACACGGCCGCCACGTGTTTTATACAAATAGTCCGCCAAATAGGTAGCGGTGTCGGCGTTGTCGACGACATAATGAAACAGACTTGCTCCCGCAGTCTGTTCAACGGGGAGTCTGTATGCGTCATTGACCTCGAGCAAGTCGGCCAGAGTTCCGTAGGCACCGGGAATATCCTGTTCCTGCTTCAACCGGCGGATGGTAGCCAGACCGCGAGCTGTTGCACCGTCTACCGCATGGGACAACTCCCGCTCAGCTTGTTCCTTTTCCTGGCGGGCATTGGCAATGACAGAGTTCAGTTTGTCCTCCTCGCGGCGAATGAGCTTCCTCTCGTCATTCAGTCTATCCAGGGTGACCCTAGCTTGATTTGCCTCGTCGGCCATCAAGACTCTGTCACCACTCCAATTGGCTAATCGCGATCTCAATTGCGCTACCTCTTCCTCGGTCTGCCGAATGGACTCTTGCACTCTGCCAACCTCCTCTTCGGCCTCCAGCTTGTTCGCTTTCTGTGCGCTGATTGTCAGATTTAACTCCTCGACTTCTTGTTTCAACCATGCGTCGCGCTCTGACTTGTTCTTAAATCGTGAGCCACGGCTTTGCTTGGCGAAGAGACGCGCCCTTGAAGCTTCAGCTGTGTCTAGTTGTCGCCTGATTTCATCCTCCTCCTGCTTCTTCTTCTTGTACTCGGGCAGGATATTAGCCAGCTGTTTTTCCTTTTGCGATATTTCCAACTGGACGGAATGCAGATCCGATTCGTGCTGCGCTCGCGCCTGTTCCTGTGCCGATTGCCCATCCTTCAGATTCTTGACTTTTAGTTCCACCTTGGCAAGGGCCTTGGCGCAGTCTCGCCTGTCCTCTTCGTGTTGACGTCGGTCAATCTGGAGCAACTCCAATTCTCTCTGCAGGCTGTGGATTTTTGCATCAAGTTTTGAAATGACCTTTTCCCCCTTCAGAAACTCTGAACGACTCGAATCACTTGTGTCGAGGCCGTCCTGTCTCGCACCATCGATATCCTCGAGAGCAGACTGGATGGTTACTTGCTCGCGGTGATGGTACGCGTACTCCAAGCATCGCCTCTCCCTGTCCTTGTCCTGAAAACCGCGCAATTCTTCCTTTTCCTCCTCGAGCTCAGCGAGTCGTTCTTTGATGTATTCGAGCAATTCGTCGATTTTTTCTCGTTTATTGTTGGTCTCGTGCATGATTTTCAATGACTCTGTACGGCGTGCCTCATACACGTGGGTACCGGCCACTTCTTTCAGCAGATTGAGTCTGTCAGACTCCTTCATGTTTGTCAATGCTGTCACGCGACCCTGGGGAACGATGTAGTAAGGATTCGACCGGGAGAATCCTGCAGCTTCTAGCAGGTTCATGACATCCGTCTTGGTCACTACTTTACGGTCCACCGAGTACTCGTCCTTCTTCAACCCAATTGTTCGGCGCAAGACGACTTCCTTGTTGCCTGTAGGGAACCGATCGTCGCTATTGTCGAAGATGATCTCAACGTAGGCAGACATGACGGCAGAGCCAGAACCCTCGTGCAAAAGGCCCTGTCGCTCTTCTCGACTCATCTGGGTGTAAGCATCGCTAAGAACGAATCGCATCGCTGCAAAAAAGTTGCTTTTGCCTGAGCCATTGCGACCAACGATGACATTCGTTTTCGGTGAGAAGGGTTCAATAACGGTTTGGTCTTTGTAGCTGTGAGGTTTTTAATGATTTGGACGTTCAGCGAGATGTACCATGCGCCGCGTACCTTTTAAAGCCCTGGATAATAGTCTGTTTGATATACATGATGGGCTGCGCGGGCGCCGATGCGCAGCATCAGAAAGGGCCAGTAAGCTACGCCTGAACTTGGTCTGGAGGTCGTTATGAGAATGAAGTCGTCGTCTCGGCGATACGACGCGTCTTCCTGCCCGCCGCGATCAAGCGACTGGGGGTCGCGTTGAGAGACGGGCTGCATTTTCTGCCTCAGGCCACGAAGCCCGAGGCCACACAGCCCGAGGCTACACAGCCCAAGGGGACGTACAGTACTCCGTACACCCCCTGAATTATTTTACAAATCTACATAACAGGGGTAATTAAGCCAATTAGATGTAAGCTAGGAAATGAAGGGCACAGGGTCGCTAGGATTAATAGGTACCTTAATTTCTTGATGCTATACATAGGAAATCATGTATCTTTTAGAGGCGCTTAATCCCCTATATTCTCTATGTGTAACTCTCTAATAGTGGCTAGTCTGCGCGGCTGAAATGCCTGTTAGGAGGGGACTTGGCGCCTGGTCATGTAGATTTGTAAAATAATTCAGGGGGTAGAGTGTATTTGTGCATCACGCCATGTTCTCCCGGGGAACTTATCGTATTGATTGGCGTGCGTTCACGTGCTTACTACGGTTTTTAACCTATTACCAGCACCATCGCGACATACGGACTACTGGTGGTCCTAATTGGATATTAATCCTCAGCTATAACAGCACAAATGCGCAAGCAGATGGATGGCTCGAGGCATATTCACCGAGACGGGCATCGTGCCGGATGCACAATCACTGTTGCCCCTCCCTTTCTAACAGGCCGCGAATCTGATGGACAGTACGGAGTAGAACAAATATTTTCTCAACTACTGCTACAATTAGTCAAGGGTTCCACCCTCCCCCAACAGTCTCAAAATGAAGCATCAGAATACAGGGTCTTCCGCAAGACGCGATGCTGTCGGATATCGATTATCCGATTCAGCAAATTTAACCACAGGGAGAATTAGGTCACAAAAGGTCTACTTTGAGGGAATGAACCGCATGTAATACCGATATTCTTATCACAAAACTAGTGCATTGGCCACAACCAGGGAGAAAAGAAAACCTCCTTAAAAATCAATAAGGTAATTAATAATATCTTGGGTGAAGGCTAGCGCAAGCTGGCAACTGTGAAATGGTTTGGTCGCAAAGAGCGAGGAAAAGAGAAGATAATGTTAAATTGCTATCTGTCATGGTCTAGCTCAAAGGGCTAATCGCGGGTGTCTGCGCCACCATGCGGGTGATGTGCCCGATCCATTGCGCCATAGGACAAAAGGATACGCATTGTACAAGTCTCTGTGACTTGCGCAATTGACACCTATATTACTAGGATCTGGGGCCAAAGCCCCAGACCATCACACTATCTAGGAATTCCAGAATCTAGCAAAGAAAAAGGAAGCTTATTATAAGCTTTAAATCTATTAATCTAATTGTTAAAATAATGCTATTTATAGTACTATTTTATAAGCCCACTAGTTGCCTAGTGTCAGGGTCACAGAGGCAATAGAGCGACAGAGGCTATAAAGGCGATGGCATTATGTATAGTAGGGCCTAGTCATAGCTTACAGCGCCCTAGCTATAAGGTTGCTATAAGCTAGTTATATATATATAGAGGGGGTATTTAGGTAAAGGTTATATATATAGAATATAGGAGGCTAGAGATTAAAACCTTTAAGTATATATACCTACCTTCTAGCTCTATAGCTACTACCTTAATTATACTATTACCCTATTTATTATATTTAGCCTAGAAGCCTTAATAAGTTAATCTCTCTTTCCTATTAGGGTAATAAGCTATTAGTAGGTTAAGGATATTAGCACTATATAGAATAAATACTTATTTAATAGGTACTAATAACTCTAGAGTAAATATACTATATAAAGATATATTTATAGATTAATACCTACTCCTAGAGTATAAGTTTTCTTATCTAACTACCCTAAAGAATTCCTATATATTAAAGCTAGCTATTAATAATAAAGAAGCTATATTAAACTATAGCCTTATATAAATAGAGGTATAGCTATAAATTACCTAAAAAAGATATAAACTTAAGTAGCTATAGAAAAATTTATAGGAAGTAAATACCTCTCCCTAATTAGATAATACTAACTAAGGCTTTACTTCTACCTTATAAACCCCTCTTACTTAAGCCCCTATTCCTATTTCCTAGTTAGTACTAACTATACTAAGGCTATATAGATATAGTATAGTAAAGATATAGCTTAAGACTCCTATATATAAGGGGGATACCTATAAGAATCTATAGATATTCCTAATAGATTTAAATATAGTTTTTACTATAAATTAGAATATATTTATAAATAATATAATAAAGGTTATATATACTAGTAGCTACCTAGTAGATAAGGTAAAGTAATAATAGATATATTTTACTACTATAGATAGTTATATAAACTACTAGAGCTATACTTAGAGTTTATATAATAGTTAAAAACTAGAGGAATAGATAAAGATAGTTACTACCTAGAAGCTATAGGAATATTACTAACCCTTTAGTAAGGTAAGAACTAGTTATTCTAAGTATTTATTAAGGTTTAGGGTAAGGTAGAAGTAGAATTACCTAAGCCTATACCTAAGCCTATAAGAATTACCTAGTTTATATAGTACCTAAATAGTACTATAAAGAAGTAGGTATTTAGCTAAGAATACCCTATAAGTTAGAACTATCTTATAAGCTAAGGAAAGAAGGTAGAAGTAGTAATAAAAAAGGAAAAAGGGCCTTATTATAAAGGTAACTAAGGAGGTAACTAATAGAAGAGGAGGAATTACTTAGCTTTACTAGAAGGTAGGTTATAGGAAGGATACTATATAGAAATAGGGGGCTTACCTATTACTTATTTTAAGTGTAAAAAACTAGGCTACCTCTTAACTAAGTGCCCTAAGGTAGACTATAGTATCTACTATAGAGGTAGCTTGTCAAGGCTTCTGGGCCGAATATGATGAACAGGGTGATGGTATGATCAAGGTAGCAGCTATGTGACTAGAAGGTAGGTGTGTGTGCTTAAAGGTTTTAATCTCTAGCCTCCTATATTCTATATATACGACCTTTGCCTAAATACCCCCTCTACATGCACGTGACTAGCTTACGGCGACCTTATAGCTAGGGCGCTGCGAGCTATAACTAGGCCCTACTATATATAATACTATTACCTTTATAGCCTCTATTACTCTATTGCCTCTATAACCCTAATATAGTTCCCCCTCTCCTTTATAATCACCCTTAATTATAACTAGCTACCTAGTTAGTGTAAACTTGCTATCTTAATTCTCTATATAAATCTAAATAACTTTTTATATTATAATATAACATATAGGGAGATATAATAGCCTTATTAATATAGGTTATAGATTATTCCTTACCTTACTTATAAGCTCTTAATCACTATATAATTATAACTATAGAGTTACTCTATAAATACTTATATTATCCTTACCGCGGTTTCTATAGAAGTAGATACCCTATATTAAATTTTCTAATTAGGCTAAATAGATAGGGTATTAGATACTATATATCTAAGTAAGTTTAACTATAAGTTCTAGTAAAGTTACTATAAACTCACTAGGTATATATAACTAGCTATGATTTTTACTATTAGTAGCTATAACACTAACTCTTTAACCTATAGCTTACTTTTACTACCTATATAGATTACTTAAGGGGCTATAGTTAATATAAAAGAGCCTAGATTTCCCCCCCTTTATCTCTTCCTTTCTTCCTTATTCTTCTTAATTAATCTATATAAATTATAAGTTAGCCCTACTAGCCTTATAGTAGCGCTCCTACTACTATTACTTAGTAGTTACTAACCTTACCTAGGATTATATTATTCCTAGCTCTTACTTCTAAGCTTCTTTATTATTAGTCTCTTACTACCCTACTTCCTTACTTACTTATTACTAACTTATAGCTAGTTTACTATATCTACTATTTATCTAGTAACTCCTAGTTCTTTAGCTCCTACCCTAGAAAAATCTCCTTATAAATAGGTATCCTAAGCTTCTAAGACTACTATATAAGTTTACCTCTTACTTATAGTGTTATAGTAGCTAACTTACTAAATAGTAGTATTAAGATCCTATATTTACACTATAGTTAGTAAGCTACTATTTAGTAGATTATACTAAAAGATAATAGTAGTAAGCTATAATATATTATTAATAGGAAACCTATTCCTAATAAGTATTATTATTCTCCTAGTATAACTAAGCTACTTACTTACTACTTTCCTATTACTAACTTTAGCTAGGAAATTCCTCTAAGTATACTTACTATATAAAAAATAATAAATTATATATTAGCGTAAGTACCTTTCTAATAGATACTATTTCTAGATAGCTAATATACTACTAGTATCCTACCTAAATTATAAAATTATATTATAAGTTATTTAAGATAATAAGAAATATCCTAGAAGGTATTTAATATTATAAGTATCTAGTAAGAATATTAACTCTAATAACTTAGTTATAGCTAACTTATTACTAGGGTCTTATGCGGGCTAAACACAAGATATATAACGCCCTCCTAGCTATAAAAAATACTAATTAATATAGATATATTCGCTAGGCTTAATTAACCGCTAAGGCTACGCGTAAGGCTAATGCTAATAAGCGCGCTATAATATTATAGCTATTTAACGCTATAAACCTTAAGGTATAGATTAATATTATAAATAGCCTACGCTTTATTACCTAGTATACTCTAATAGTAATATCTTATTATCTTAGTGTAGCTTTTAATTTACTAACTTACTACTAGTTTACTAAGTTTACTTCTAATATCCCTACCTATATTAGCCCCTCTAAGCTCCCTAAAGAGCTCTATATATTTATTTATAGAGATAAGGAGGAGTCTTCTAATAATAAGGCTCCTATAGCTACTATAGATAAAAATATAGCTACTAATGTAATAATAGAATAGTAGATACTAGATAGCTATAAGGTAGTTTTTTGCTTTAAGAAGAATATAACTTATATTATAGGCTATTTATATACTAAATTACTAAAGTAATTATATCTCTATAAACTAGCTACTTAATTACTACTTATAATTATTTATAATATTCTTTATAATAAAATCCCTTTTTAATACCTATAAATTTTCTAAACTATTATAGCCTTTCCACTTTACTAGGTATTTATAATATTTTCTATTATAGTAATATAAAATAATTCTCTTAACTTTAAACTCCTCTTTATTATCTTTAATATTATCTTATAGTAAGGATATATCTATATAGCTAGTAGGGTCCCCTTTAAAGGGTTTAAGGCTTATAATATTAAACATATTATAAAGTCTTAAGCTAGCTAGTAATTATAATTAATAGGCTAAGCTATAATTACTAACTACCTTTTTAATCTTATAG
Organism: Epichloe elymi; assembly: GCA_023658475.1. Lineage (NCBI taxonomy): Eukaryota > Fungi > Ascomycota > Sordariomycetes > Hypocreales > Clavicipitaceae > Epichloe > Epichloe elymi. The sequence goes on along the minus strand of CP098273.1, from coordinate 1,463,323 downwards.
GGCCCTAGGTACTTTATAGTAAGCTTTTAGCTTAGGTATCTTAGGTTAATATTTTTTATTAATAGTAATATATAATCTCTAACCTTAAACTCTATTAGTATTCTCTTATAATTATAGTACTTCTTTTACTATACTTATATATTACTTAGTAGCTACTTAATCTCTAAGTGTCTCTATCTTAGTTCTAAGACTTTATTTTCTACCTAATTATTTACTAAATTAGGTATTAGAATAGCCTAGTGTAGTCCCCTTAGGTTATACCTATATAGCGCCTCCGCTAGCATTAGGCTATAACTACTATACTTACTTATATTATAGGTAAACTATACTATTAGTAGATATTCTACCTAGTTATCCTATTTAGTATATATATAGGCTCTTAGATAGTGCTTAAGAACCTAGTTTAATTACTCTATCTATCTATCTATTTAGGGGTAGAATACAGTGCTTAGTCACTGCTTTATTATAATTAGGTAGTAGAATATCCTCTAGAAGCTACTAGTAAAAGTTAACCCTTAGTCTATAATAATACCTTCTAGGGCACTATAGTCCTTAAAAATATTTTCTAGGAACACTATAGCTAGCCTATTACTAGATAGGTATATAGATACTAGTATATAAATACTATACTTTAAAAATCAGTCTATAATAACCAGTATTGCGTTATATATCTAATGCTTCTAATCCTTTACTAGCGGTAAGCCTATAATAAAGTCTATTAATAATTCTTAGAAAGGGCAATTAGGCACTAGTAGCGTAGCTAACTTACTATAAGGTTTATATAACCTTAGCTTTAAAACTTAATAATTAATATAAGTCTATATATATAACTTAATATCCTTCTTTATTAATAGCTAGTAATATTAGCCTATAATTTAATAGAGGGTTCTGCTAACCCCCTAATAACCTACTATAGGATTATTATAGGTTAATAATAAGACTTCTTTTTATATACCTTATAGAATAAAAACTTAATTATTATATATTAGTAACTTAGAGGGCACCCTAGTCTATATCTATAACCCTTTAGTCTCTAGCTTAGAGGGACTAATTAACTATAGTCCTAATATACTAGAGTTACCACTTATTAGTAATAACTTCCGCTACACTATAAAGGTATCCCCTTATTACACTTCTAATAATAAGACTAGAATTAGGGCTTCTAATTCCTATGCCTCGCTTCTAATAGCGGAGTTTAATATTATAGAGGTTCTCTAAACCACTAAGATTCTTACTATAATACTACTATAAGCCTATAGCTCTTTAGTAATGCCTATAAACTATCTAATTAGCCTAGTAGAGATTAACTTTATAGAGGTTCTCCTACCTACTATTAGACTTCTTACTATACTATTAATAAGTAGTAATCTTAGATATAGGGTATTAATAGAGTTACTACTACTCTTATACTACTTATTAATTATAAACCTAATATACTATAGCTTTACTAGACTAGTAGTAGTACTATACTTATTATAGCGCTCCTATAGCCTAATAGTAGTAAACTTAGTAAGGAAGGTTAGTAACTAAGATATAAATACCTTAGCTTTCCTTTCCTTATTAATATAATCTAATCTCTATAATAGAGTATTAGTAGGATTTAGCTTACCTACCTAGTGTTTAATAATAAAGTTAAATAGGCATAGCTTATCTAATATAGTAACCTACTAGCTTATTAGCTTAGGCTTTAAAATAAGGTATTTATAGTTTAAGTAATCTATTATTACTTTTACTAGGTAAGCTAAGTAAGTAAGGTAATGCCTCTAAGTTTAAAAGGCCTCCTAAATCGCTAGTAGCTCTATATCTAGTGTTATATAGCGTAATTTAGTGTGTCCTTTAACTTCCTTAATATAAACACTATAGGGTGCTAGTAACCTAGCACTAACATTATAAGGATAGCTCTAATCGCGTGTCTAGAGGTATTAGTCTTAACTTATAATAGTAGCGCTAGATTAAAATGCACTAAAATTAGTGCCTCCTAGAATCGCTTTTATAGTTCTCTAAACGCTGCTAGCTTATAGGGCTCTAGCTTAAACTTTACTAGTTATTTCCCTTATAGATAGTTAGTTAATAGGATAATAATTTTGCTATAATACTTAATAAAGCACCTATAGAAACCGGTGAATCCTAGGAAAGATTAGATATTAAACACGTAGATAGGTATTAGCTATATTATAATTGCTTTAACTCTGCTAGGGTCTATTAAGATTCCTTCTAGGGAGATTATATAACTAAGGAATTTAACTTCCTTAACAGAGAATTAGCACTTATTGAAAATGGAAGGGAATCTGTACTAGAGGGATAGGAAGACCTCCCTAGTAGATTCTAACGCGGCGGCTTCTAGATTCACTATAATACGATGATTCTTCAAGATATAGAGCTTTGATAGTTAAATATAGTAGATTTTAGCTAGACGAACGATCTGACGAGCAATGAGAGGATTTTCTAAGTCCCCTCATAGACCTACCGACTATATCGATGGAAGGGGGTCGCTAGCCGGGCCTTAGGAGCTATTTTTTATTTTCTATAAAATTCATTTGTATGTGAAAAGTAAAAAATCGACTCACGACCATACAATCTAGCTACCTATGTGCACTAACTAAGCAATCTAATAAGCAACCCTATAAATAAAATATACCATAAAATCCGGAAAAAATCAAGGATTCGAACAGTATACATCAGCCTTTTATACGACTACTAGTTCCCTAGTTACAGTCGATTTTAGCTTCCCTATAGGGTAGCCTAGTTAGCTTAGTCATATAAGCCTGTGGGTTGGTTGTGTGCAGGAACGCAGGTCACAGCCAACAACGCTGTAGGCAACGCCTTGTAACCAACGTTGCAACAACGCAACTAGGCAACTAGTGGGCCTATAAAATAGTGCTATAAATAGCATAATTTTAACACTCCCTCTAGAAAAGTATAAGGTAACTAATTTAATACCTGAACTTAGCTCTTTAATAGATATCTAAGTTAACTATAAATTTAATAATAAATCCAATAACTTTTCAACTAAAATCAATAACTTTTCAACGGAATTCTAGTGTTTTTGTTGATTTTAAGATTTTTCGACTTTTTAGTTGTTTTTTCTTTAAAACTAGGCCTTTATGTTCATAAGACCTAATAGTTAAATAAATTATTAAAATTTATCGTTAGGCAGGGGCTTAGTTAAGCTATCTACAGGCATCTCTTTAGTATTAATGTAGATAACCTTAGCTATACCCTTCTATACCTTCTCTCTAGTATAGTTAAATTTTAGCAGGGTATGCTTTGTTCTACTATAAAGAGCAGGGTTATTAGCGGTTATTATAGCGCCTTAGTTATCACTAAAAATCAGAACAGGAGGTGCTATAGGCAGCTTAATTTCCTTAAAAAGGCCATAGAGCTACTCTAGCTCCCTAATAGCTTCACATAGAGCATCTAATTCGGCCTCTAATGTTAATAAAGCTATTGTAGTTGCTTTCTTTAATTTCTAGCTAATAGGTCCTTTAGCTAGCTTATAGAGATAAGCATAGGTTAATTTAGAGGACTTATCTCCCGCGAAGTCACTATCATAGAAGCTAATAAGGGTTACAGAGGCCTTAATAGTGTTTTTAGACCTTCTATAAGTTATAGAATAACTCATAGAGCCTAGAAGGTATCTAAGCAGATGTTTAGCAGCATTTAAGTGCTTTATATAAGGCTTAGCTAACGCTATTGAAAGCCACTAAACCGGAAAGGCAATATTAGGCCTTATAAGGAGCATTAAGTACATAATAGTCCCTATAATACTCTAATAAAGCTTATGATTAGAGGAGGAAAGAGGTTTAGTTAGGTGGGCTGCCTGTTTTATAATTCTGGGTTATAGGGGAATTTTAGCAGGCCTAGTATCTTTTATATTAAATCTCTCTAGGGCTTTAGAAATATACTAGGACTAGTGGATAGTTAGGGTCCCTTTCTTTTAATTTCTAGTGATTTAAATACCTAGGAAAAATTCGGCTGGCCCACGATCTTCTATAGGGTAAGCTTTATGTAATAGCTTCTTTAGCCTGTTAATATAAGCTAGATCCGGTCCTATTAGAAGATAGTTATCCACATAAGTCGCTATATATGTAGATGTAGTTAGGTTAAAGAAGACAGCCGGGTTAGATATAAGGGGGTGGAAGCCTAATTTTTGAAGAAGCTCTTTTAAAGCTTGCTACCACTCTCTAGAGCTCTATTTTAATCTATATAAAGCTTTTTAAAGGAAAATAACCTGCTTTTAAGAGGGATTATAGCTGTATTTCTTAAGTAATTTAGCTATCTTAGGCGTAGCAGCTTCAGCAAATTCAACGAATCCATTAGGGATCTGTATGTAAATAGCTTCTTTTAATAAGCTGTTTAAGAAGGCCCCTATAAAATCAACCTGTTTAACTTCCTAGTTATTACAAGCCGCTAGGGCTAGTAATATCCGCTAACTAGGGGGAATGCTAGTAGCAGCGTAGGTCTTAATATAATCCTAACCTTCTATCTACATAAAGCCTTTTGCAACGAGTTAGGCCTTGTGTTTTATAGGATTATTTTCTTTATCCTTTTTAAGCTTATAGATAAGCCTATTTTTAAGAACTTTTTAGCCCTTAGGAATCTAGTCTATCCCTATAAATTTAAAAGTTCTGGCAGCTAGTAGCTGCTTAAATTCGCTAAAAGTAGTATTAACCTATTTTTAGCTATCCTTGCTTTTTAATACTTATTTCTAGGTCTTAGGTGTATCCGAATTATTATTATTATTAGCTAACGATTTAGCCTTTTATTATGCCTTAAAGCATATCTCCTTAATAAAAGAAGATAGGTTAAAATCATTAATATCTATAGAATCAGGGTTAATTAAAGAATCCGAATCTAAAAACGGTTTTTTAATAGCACCCTTATTAGGGGCGCTAGAGCTTAGGCTCTCTAGGGGTAGCGCTGGAGGCGTTACAGCGGTTGTCCCGGGCGTTGTAGGCGCGGCGGGCGCTGTAGGCACTATAGGCGCTGGGGGCGCTAGAGGCTTTGGATAGCTATCCTGAACCTCTAGATCTCGTGAGATATTAGCTTCTCCCTCTAAAGGATAGCTCCCTAAAGGCTTAGGGGACCCTATAGAGCCTATATCCTCTATAATCTTAACAAAGCTAGTCTTAATAACTAACCTTTTAGAGGGTATATAAACAAGATAAACGCTAGAACCTAGAGTAGCAAGCAGCCGGCCAGGGATAGTCCTAGGGGCTAGCTTCTGAAGCTTTAATCTCTGCTCCGGAGGTATTAGAACCTCGCAATAAGACCCTATAGCCCTAATTTTCGAGAAATCAGGCTTATAGATAGTCTTAGGCTCTAAATTAGCTAGAAATAGCTGCTTAGGGGTTAGGGGCTTAGTTATATTAGCGGTGATGTTAACTAAGTCCACTATAGCTAGAAGGATATAAGACTATAGATATAAAGGCAGCTTAGACCACTAAAGTGTAGCTCTAAGCCGGTCTAGGATAACCCTAATAGCCCTCTTAACTAGCCCATTCTGTTTGTGAATATAGGGGCAAGAGGTGCTAAAGCAAATTCCCTTAGAAGATAACCAGGACTAAAGTTCGTTATTAATTTTAGTGCCTCTGTCGAAGTGGAGGTGCCTAGGATACGCATTATATTGGTTTTTCAGGGCCTTAAAGAAGCCCTTAATAGCAGTATAAAGGGTCTAACCTTCTTTATTAGCTAATGAAAAGCACCACTTATACCGGGATTTTCGATTAATAAGGATAAGGACTAGGGCCTTCTTATTATGCGGTATAGGTTTAATTTTAACCATATCTCCCTCTAGAATATCTAAAACCCTAGGGGGGTCCTGAATAGGTCTTTTAGTAGGTCTTCTAATAGCCTTTGATTGCATATAGGCTATGTAGTTAAAATCCTTATCTTTAATGGCGGAAAAATCAGGGATCCCTTTAGCTAATTTCAAAGATTTCTTAAGTAAAGGGAGGCCAATGTAGCCTAATTAAATATGCTAAAGAAGGGCTAAATCTAGTAATTTCTTATAACTAGAATCTAGCTTTTTAGAGCTATTATCCCCTAGCTCCCTCTGTTGCCAGGCCTCTTGAGAATCACAGGCCTCTGGGGGCAATAGACGGCCACTATCGTCACCTAAGTCATTAGGGTATGGACCTTCTAAACCCCCTATAGAAGATGCCTAACTAGGAGGAGCTTTAGTGGGATATAGGGCTGAATCTTCGTCTTTAGAGTCTAATTCTTTAATTTGTTGATATTCCTTGGGATTAAATGCTAGCTGTGGAATTTGAACCTCTATAGGGTAGGAGAACCCTAATTTGGTCTTATAGGCTCTTTGTTATTAGTTATAAAATTAAGAGCCTATAAAGGAGAGGTGGGTTAAATGCTTGTAGATCTTAGGAGTAGCTTGCCCCTTAATCTACAAAAAGAAGCCGTGTTTAGTAGGTTCTAGTAACCTATAGGGGCTTTTATTAGCTAGGAAAAGCTAATCTTTAGCTAGATAACCTCCCTTAAGATAGTGGGATAAACCGCTAACTAGGTTGGTATCTATACTAGGGAAATATAGGGCATCTAGCAGAGCTAAAGGCCTATATTCTGGTGGATTTTTCTTAACCAGAACGTTAAAAATAGCGGTGCCTCTTCCTTTAGGATAGATAGGTCCTCCTGCTGTAATTATAGGGCTAGTTTAACCTTTCTTAAGAGGCTTAAAGTCCCTAAAGAAAGCCTTATTATTATAAATATAATAAGAAGAACCTGTATTATATAGAAGGGAGTTTTTAACTATATTATTAGAGTAGCTAAAAGTAGGCTTAGTAGTGTTACTAGTAGTAGTAGTACTAGAGGTATCTAAATCAGATTTAGAATCACTACTATCCTCGCTACTAGACTCGCTAGAATCTAGTTCTTTAATGTATCCTATGGCTAGGCTATAGCCTAATGTAAAAGCAGCTTCTTTTCCTTTATCCCTATTACCACTCTTCTTCTTCTACTTTTTCTTCTTAGAGGCTTTAGAAGGGTTTAAATCCTTCTTATCCTGCTCTTTAGTGGCGTTAGTAAAGTCCTTCTTAGTATTAGGATTAGAAGATTTCTTTTCCTTATCCTTAGAATTTCCCTTATTATTAGAAGCCTTATAGCTAAGAGCTTTAGCTATAGGAGAGGTTTTATCCCTCTATTCTTCTAATAAATCTGCTATAAGGAACTGTAAATTTAGGGTATTTATAGGCAGTCCTTATGCCCTAGTAGCTCTAATAGTAAATCTTTATCTCTTAGCCTAGCTAGGAAAGGTCTGCTTTAATATATTAATATAATGGTTTACTTAATTAATAGGAGCAATCTCTACACTATAAAGCTATAGTCTAGCTAGTAAGTTATTAAAATTAGCATTAAAAGCCTCTAAAGATCCCTTATAATTTGAAAAATTTAGGGAGTAGTAGCTAGTGTATAGCGTACCTCGCTAGATTTTAGCACTCTACGAATATTGCCTAATAAGGACTTTATAGGCTTCTTCAGGGGATTTTTACTAACATATAGCTACCTATAGTCCTAGTTAATAGCTATCTCTTAATATTATTAAAAGAATAGCTTAATTATAGTTAGCTAGATAGCCTGCTAAGCTAGGATTATCTATAAATTTAGGTAATCCTAGGGCTCTAAATTAAATACTTAGGGCTTGCTTCTACTAATTATAATTTTTAGGGCCTTTTAACTTAGCTCCCTTAGGAATAGAGTGAACCTTCTTATTTAGTTCCTTAATAGCCCCTATATTAAAGGTAGCTTATAAGTTACTAGAAGGTAAACTCGCAGAAGTAGTAGCAGTAGGTAGGTCTTCTACTAGAGCTTTAGTATTTTCTTCCCTTAGCTTAGTAGAAGAATCCTAAAGACCTTATATAGTAGTTATAGTTTGCGTTAATTTATCTAATAGATCTTTAATACTAGCCTTGTTTTTTAGATAATTTAACTTAGTATACTTAATAAAATTAGTTAAGGTCTTGCCTTATTATTCAATTTAGCTTTATATCTATTATTAAAAAGCACTAGCTTAAATAGCTAGACCTTCTATTTCTATCCTATTAGGGTCCCTAGGAGGGCTAGAAGGGCCTGTAGTAAGTCCCTTACCCTTATTATAACTTAGTAGTGCTATCTCTAAAAGTTCCCTAGGATCTTAAAAGATATCCTATGTAAAATCTCTAAATTTCTTCCTATTATAAATAACGCGCGCTAGAAGCTAGTTATAGTGTAACCTAGCTACGCACGTAAATTATGCGGTGGGGCTATTTAAAAGGGTGCCCCTTAAGGTCTAAAAGTGGGTCTGCGGTATGCGCGGGCAGAAACGGACCGGAGAAGATTCTCTGCGAAAATTTTCTTAATACTAAAAATAATAGATAGGAATTATAGGATATAGGAATTGTAGTAGCTATAACATAATATATAGTGTATATAACGTATTATAATAGGTTAAAAAGCCTAGTATAGATATACTAGATGTTTAATAATTTAAAAGAAATATAGCGTATCTACAGAGTAGATAATATTAAATATAATAGTTGTGGCAGTGAATAGAATTACTAAAAAAGGTTATGGTTATAACTAGATAGTTATAGTTACAATGTGGTGGTTGTAGGTGCGGCTATAAATAAATTTAACACTAAGGGTCTAATGTTGTGATGCGTAGAGCTAGTGGATAAAAAGCTTTAAATTCTAGCGGATTTCCTTTGTAATCTAAGAGCCTATAGGTCTAGTAGAGAGTAACTAGTACCTAAAATCAAGCACTAATCGCAGTAGAATAACGTAGTAATATAGTAATCTTATAGGCCTTCTGGGCTTATAACCTATTAAAAATAGAAGGGAATCTATACTAAAGGGATAGGAAGACCTCCCTAGTAGATTCTAATGTAGCGGCTTCTAGATTCACTATAATATAATAATTCTTTAAGATATAGAGCTTTAATAGTTAAATATAGTAGATTTCAGCTAGATAAATAATCTAATAAGCAATAAGAGGATTTTCTAAGTCCCCTCATAGACCTACTAACTATATTAACAGAAGGGGGTTGCTAGCCAGGCCTTAGGAGCTATTTTTTATTTTCCGTAAAATTTATTTGTATATGAAAAGTAAAAAATCAACTCACGACCATATAATCTAGCCACCTATGTGCACTAACTAAGCAATCTAATAAGCAACCCTATAAATAAAATATACCATAAAATCCGGAAAAAATTAAGGATTCAAACAGTATATATTAGCCTTTTATATGACTACTAGTTCCCTAGTTACAGTTGATTTTAGCTTCCCTATAGGGTAGCCTAGTTGGCTTAGTTATACAAGCCTATGGGTTAGTTGTGTGCAGGAACGCAGGTCACAGCCAACAACGCTGCAGGCAACGCCTTGTAACCAACGTTGCAACAACGCAACTAGGCAACTAGTGGGCCTATAAAATAGTGCTATAAATAGCATAATTTTAACACTCCCTCTAGAAAAGTATAAGGTAACTAATTTAATACCTAAACTTAGCTCTTTAATAGATATCTAAGTTAACTATAAATTCAATAATAAATCTAATAACTTTTCAACTAAAATCAATAACTTTTCAACGGAATTCCAGTGTTTTTATTGATTTTAAGATTTTTTAACTTTTTAGTTGTTTTTTCTTTAAAACTAGGCCTTTGTGTTTGTAAGACCTAATAGTTAAATAAATTGTTAAAATTTATCGTTAGGCAGGGGCTTAGTTAAGCTATCTATAGGCATCTCTTTAGTATTAATGTAGATAACCTTAGCTATACCCTTCTATACCTTCTCTCTGGTATAGTTAAATTTTAGCAGGGTATGCTTTGTTCTACTGTGAAGAGTAGGGTTATTAGTGGTTATTATAGCGCCTTAGTTATCACTAAAAATCAGAATAGGAGGTGCTATAGGTAGCTTAATTTCCTTAAAAAGGCTATAGAGCTACTCTAGCTCCCTAATAGCTTCACATAGAGCATCTAATTCGGCCTCTAATGTTAATAAAGCTATTGTAGTTGCTTTCTTTAATTTCTAGCTAATAGGTCCTTTAGCTAGCTTATAGAGATAAGCATAGGTTGATTTAGAGGACTTATCTCCCGTGAAGTCGCTATCACAGAAGCTAATAAGGATTGTAGAGGCCTTAATAGCGTTTTTAGACCTTCTATAAGTTATAGAATAACTCATAGAGCCTAGAAGGTATCTAAGTAGATGTTTAGTAGTATTTAAGTGCTCTATATAAGGCTTAGCTAACGCTATTAAAAGCCACTAAACCGGAAAGGCAATATTAGGCCTTATAAGGAGCATTAAGTATATAATAGTCCCTATAATACTCTAATAAAGCTTGTGATTAGAGGAGGAAAGAGGTTTAGTTAGGTAGGCTACCTGTTTTATAATTCTGGGTTATAGGGGAATTTTAGCAGGCCTAGTATCTTTTATGTTAAATCTCTCTAGGGCTTTAGAAATGTACTAGGACTAGTGGATAGTTAGGGTCCCTTTCTTTTGATTTCTAGTGATTTAAACGCCTAGGAAAAATTCGGCTGGCCCACGATCTTCTATAGGGTAAGCTTTATGTAATAGCTTCTTTAGCCTGTTAATATAAGCTAGATCCGGTCCTATTAGAAGACAGTTATCTACATAAGTCGCTATATATGTAGATGTAGTTAGGTTAAAGAAGATAGCTAGGTTAGATATAAGGGGGTGGAAGCCTAATTTTCGAAGAAGCTTTTTTAAAGCTTGCTGCCACTCTCTAGAGCTCTGTTTTAATCTATATAAAGCTTTTTAAAGGAAAATAACCTGCTTTTAAGAGGGATTATAGCCGTATTTCTTAAGTAATTTAGCTATCTTAGGCGTAGTAGCTTCGGCAAATTTAACGAATCCATTAGGGATCTACATGTAAATAGCTTCTTTTAATAAGCTGTTTAAGAAGGCCCCTATAAAATCAACCTGTTTAACTTCCTAGTTATTACAAGCCGCTAGGGCTAGTAATATCCGCTAACTAGGGGGAATGCTAGTAGTAGCGTAGGTCTTGATATAATCCTGACCTTCTATCTATATAAAGCCTTTTACAACGAGTCGGGCCTTGTGTTTTATAGGATTATTTTCTTTATCCTTTTTAAGCTTATAGATAAGCCTATTTTTAAGAACTTTTTAGCCCTTAGGAATCTAGTCTATCCCTATAAATTTAAAAGTTCTAGCAGCTAGTAGCTACTTAAATTCGCTAAAAGTAGCATTAACCTATTTTTGGCTATCCTTGCTTTTTAATGCTTATTTCCAGGTCTTAGGTGTATCCGAATTGTTATTATTATTAGCTGATGATTTAGCCTTTTATTATGCCTTAAAGCATATCTCCTTAACAAAAGAAGATAGGTTAAAATCATTAATATCCATAGAATTAGGGTTAATTAAAGAATCCGAATCTAAAAACGGTTTTTTAATAGCACCCTTATTAGGGGCGCTAGAGCTTGGGCTCTCTAGGGGTAGCGCTAGAGGCGTTATAGCGGTCGTCCCGGGCGTTGTAGGCGCGGCGGGCGCTGTAGGCGCTATGGGCGCTGGGGGCGCTAGAGGCTTTGGATAGCTATCCTAAACCTCTAGATCTTGTAAGATATTAGCTTCTCCCTCTAAAGGATAGCTCCCTAAAGGCTTAGGGGACCCTACAGAGCCTATATCCTCTATAATCTTAATAAAGCTAGTCTTAATAACTAACCTTTTAGAGGGTATATAAACAAGATAAACGCTGGAACCTAGAGTAGCAAGCAGCTAGCCAGGGATAGTCCTAGGGGCTAGCTTCTGAAGCTTTAATCTCTGCTCCGGAGGTATTAGAACCTTGTAATAAGACCCTATAGCCCTAATTTTCGAGAAATCAGGCTTATAGATAGTCTTAGGCTCTAAATCAGCTAGAAATAGCTACTTAGGGGTTAGGGGCTTAGTTATATTAGCGGTGATGTTAACTAAGTCCACTATAGCTAGAAGGATATAAGACTATAGATATAAAGGTAGCTTAGACCACTAAAGTGTAGCTCTAAGCCAGTCTAGGATAACCCTAATAGCCCTCTTAACTAGCCTATTCTGTTCGTAAATATAGGGGCAAGAGGTGCTAAAGCAAATTCCCTTAGAAGATAACCAGGACTAAAGTTCGTTATTAATTTCAGTGCCTCCGTCGAAGTGGAGGTGCCTAGGATACGTATTATATCGGTTTTTCAGGGCCTTAAAGAAGCCCTTAATAGCAGTATAAAGGGTCTGACCTTCTTTATTAGCTAATAAAAAGCACCACTTATACCGGGATTTTTAATTAATAAGGATAAGGACTAGGGCCTTCTTATTGTGCGGTATAGGTTCGATTTTAACCGTATCTCCCTCTAGAATATCTAAAACCCTAGGGGGGTCCTAAATAGGTCTTTTAGTAGGTCTTCTAACAGCCTTTAATTGCATACAGGCTATGCAGTTAAAATCCTTATCTTTAATAGCGGAAAAATCAGGGATCCCTTTAGCTAATTTTGAAGATTTCTTAAGTAAAGGGAGGCTAATATGGCCTAATCAAATATACTAAAGAAGGGCTAAATCTAGTAATTTCTTATAACTAGAATCTAGCTTTTCAGAGCTATTATCCCCTAGCTCCCTCTGTTGCCAGGCCTCTTAAGAATCACAGGCCTCTGGGGGCAATAGACGGCCACTATCGTCACCTAAGTCATTAGGGTATAGACCTTCTAAACCCCCTATAGAAGATGCCTGACTAGGAGGAGCTTCGGTGGGATATAGGGCTGAATCTTTATCTTTAGAGTCTAATTCTTTAATTTGTTAATATTCCTTAGGATTAAATACTAGCTGTGGAATTTGAACCTCTATAGGGTAGGAGAACCCTAATTCAGTCTTATAGGCTCTTTATTATTAGTTATAAAATTAAGAGCCTATAAAGGAGAGGTGGGTTAAATGCTTGTAGATCTTAGGAGTAGCTTGCCCCTTAATCTATAAAAAGAAGCTATGTTTAGTAGGTTCTAGTAACCCATAGGGGCTTTTATTGGCTAGGAAAAGCTAATCTTTAGCTAGATAACCTCCCTTAAGATAGTAGGATAAACCGCTAACTAGGTTAGTATCTATACTAGGGAAATATAGGGTATCTAGTAGAGCTAAAGGCCTATATTCTGGTGGATTTTTCTTAACTAGAACGTTAAAAACAGCGGTGCCTCTTCCTTTAGGATAGATAGGTCCTCCTGCTGTAATTATAGGGCTAGTTTAACCTTTCTTAAGAGGCTTAAAGTCCCTAAAGAAAGCCTTATTATTATAAATATAACAAGAAGAACCTGTATTGTATAGAAGGGAGTTTTTAACTATATTGTTAGAGTAGCTAAAAGTAGGCTTAGTAGTGTCACTAGTAGTAGTGGTACTAGAGGTATCTAAATTAGATTTAGAATCACTACTATCCTCGCTGCTAGACTTGCTAGAATCTAGTTCTTTAACGTATCCCATAGCTAGGCTATAGCCTAACGCAAAAGTAGCTTCTTTTCCTTTATCCCTATTGCTACTCTTCTTCTTCTGCTTTTTCTTCCTAGAGGCTTTAGAAGGGTTTAAATCCTTCTTATCCTGCTCTTTAGTGGCATTAGTAGAGTCCTTCTTAGTATTAGGATTAAAAGATTTCTTTTCCTTATCCTTAGAATTTCCCTTATTATTAGAAGCCTTATAGCTAAGAGCTTTAGCTATAGGAGAGGTTTTATCCCTCTGTTCTTCTAATAAATCCGCTATAAGGAACTGTAAATTTAGGGTATTTATAGGCAGTCCTTATGCCCTAGTAGCTCTAATAGTAAATCTTTATCTCTTAGCCTAGCTAGGAAAGGTCTGCTTTAATATATTAATATAATGGTTTACTTAATTAATAGGAGCGATCTCTACACTACAAAGCTATAGTCTAGCTAGTAAGTTATTAAAATTAGCATTAAAAGCCTCTAAAGATCCCTTATAATTTAAAAAATTTAGGGAGTGGTAGCTAGCGTATAGCGTACCTCGCTGGATTTTAGCACTCTGCGAATATTGCCTAATAAGGACTTTATAGGCTTCTTTAGGGGATTTTTGCTAATATATAGCTACCTGCGGTCCTGGTTAATAGCTATCTCTTAATATTATTAAAAGAATAGCTTAATTACAGTTAGCTAGATAGCCTGCTAAGCTAGGATTATCTATAAATTTAGGTAATCCTAGGGCTCTAAATTAAATGCTTAGGGCTTGCTTCCACTAATTATAATTTTTAGGGCCTTTTAACTTAGCTCCCTTAGGAATAGAGTGAACCTTCTTATTTAGTTCCTTAATAGCCCCTATATTAAAGGTAGCTTGTAAGTTACTAGAAGGTAAACTTATAGAAGTAGTAGTAGTAGGTAGGTCTTCTACCGGAGCTTTAGTATTTTCTTTCCTTAGCTTAGTAGAAGAATCCTAAAGACCTTATATAGTAGTTATAGTTTGCGTTAATTTATCTAATAGATCTTTAATACTAGCCTTGTTTTTTAGATAATTTAACTTAGTATACTTAATAAAATTAGTTAAGGTCTTGCCTTATTATTTAATTTAGCTTTATATCTATTATTAAAAAGCACTAGCTTAAATAGCTAGACCTTCTATTTCTATCCTATTAGGGTCCCTAGGAGGGCTAGAAGGGCCTGTAGTAAGTCCCTTACCCTTATTATAACTTAGTAGTACTATCTCTAAAAGTTCCCTAGGATCTTAAAAGATATCCTATGTAAGATCTCTAAATTTCTTCCTATTATAAATAATATACGCTAGAAGCTAGTTATAGTATAACCTAGCTACGCACGCAAATTATATGGTAGGGCTATTTAAAAGGGTGCCCCTTAAGGTCTAAAAGTAGGTCTGTGGTATACGTAGGTAGAAATAGACTAGAGAAGATTCTCTATAAAAATTTTCTTAATACTAAAAATAATAAATAGGAATTATAGGATATAGGTATTATAGTAGCTATAATATAACGTATAGTGCGTGTAATATATTGTAATAGGTTAAAAAGCCTAGTATAGATATACTAGATGTTTAATGATTTAAAAGAAATATAGCGTATCTATAGAGTAGATAATATTAAATATAATAGTTATGGCAGTGAATAGAATTACTAAAAGAGGTTGTGGTTATAACTAGATAGTTACGGTTGTAATATAGTGGTTATAGGTATGGCTATAAATAAATTTAACACTAAGGGTCTGATGTTGCGATATGTAGAGCTAGTGGATAAAAAGCTTTAAATTCTAGCGGATTTCCTTTATAATCTAAGAGCCTATAGGTCTAGTAGAGAGTAACTAGTACCTAAAATCAAGCACTAATCGCAGTAGAATAACGCAGTAATATAGTAATCTTATAGGCCTTCTGGGCTTATAACCTATTAAAAATAGAAGGGAATCTGTACTAGAGGGATAGGAAGACCTCCCTAGTAGATTCTAACGCGGCGGCTTCTAGATTCACTATAATACAATGATTCTTTAAGATATAGAGCTTTAATAGTTAAATATAGTAGATTTCAGCTAGACAAACGATCTAACAAGCAATAAGAGGATTTTCTGTGAGGCCCCTCACAACATGACCCACGCGCATGCGTGCACCGCAGCGCCAGAGCACCGCGGCGCCCGACACCAGAAGGAAGGGCTAGGTCCACGTGACATTGGCGAGCCACTAGCTATAAACCAGCGACTCGCACACACATTACACTTAGACCTAGCAAGCTTCAGTTAATATACAAGTGCACCCCATATCCTTTTGCCTAGCTACCTTTATCCTTACAATTCTAAAGCTTCTACCACTAGCTACCTAAGAGCGATATAGGGCCGAGAACCACCCGATCAACCCGAGCAATGTCGGACAATAACCAAAGTCAATTAAATAAGGGTAGCATCGCTGCCAAAGACACACCACGTTCTACAGGAACCAGGACTAAACCTGGACCCTCTAACATTAGGGCCGATACTATGGCGATAAATAAGCGAATCGCTTAGCTTAAGAAACTTAAAGAACTACAGGAACGAGAGTAAGAGCTTATTAATCTTCTGTAGCTAGGCAGAGGGAAAGAGAAGACAAATAGGCGGCAAAGATCTAGTTCCTCCTCTAGCGATGGCCGCTAAGAGGTTAAAGTTAGGAACATCACTAACCTCCGACACCCTACAAACCCATAGAAGCATAAAATATAGATGAATAATCTAAACCGTGCCTTTAATAGGGCGAAGCAAAAGTATCGGCGCGATTACCGAAAAATCCTCTTCGTACTTAACCACATGTATAGTGATTACAGGGCGAGATAGGACCGATACCTTAACGAACAGACGGCTAATGACTAAAGCGATCTTGAAGATAACTAGGATGCATTTAAGACCTAGACTCTCACACTACTCTAAGATGCTGCTAACCACGACGCCCAAATAGCCACGCAGCTAGAGAACGTGAAGCAACGCAAGGGCCAGAGTCCTATTAAATTTAGCATCTACCTAGATTCGCTAGAGAAACACCTAGAAAGAGCCACTAAAAAGTCATAAGCTCTTACATTCTTTACAAAACTACTCCCTAACCTACAAGACTAGATTAACCTACATGCCTCTATTACAGGAAAGGCGCGAGAGGAGGTTATGCAACTTGCTTAGCGACTCTAGGAGGCTATGCCAAAGAGCAAGCGAAAGTCTGAGCATTCGGAAGATAAGGGCCCAAATAAGGCTCCCCGACATCACAGATACGACTTTCCACAAGGCAGAAGGTCTAATGAAGATCGGAAGGATAAAGACCAAGAGAAGTCTCCCGCTACCTACCCAAATAACCGCAAACCTAGGTATAAAAGGCGGTGTTTCATCTATAATAGCACAGAGCATCTTGCGAATAGATGTGACAAGCCAAAGAAGGAGCGACAAGACCTAGAAAACTCCCTAAGGCAGAAGTAGATGCCCTTACCTCTGCCTTAAACACCAAGGTACCAATAGGGTGTCGATTTCATACACCGGTTACTATTCATGGGCATATAGACATCGAAACGGCGGCGGATCTTGACAGTTGCGCCGAGATCAATATCGTTAGCGCCGAATTCGCACGAGCCCATAAACTTAACCGAGCTAAGGCCACGGCACCTATTATCAAGGCAGTGGGGGCCCTCATAGTTCCCTAATACGGCGTCTACAAGGTCCCTCTCACGATTAAAGACTCGAGAGGAGAAGAAAAGAACCTTGACCTACTGTGTGTAGCTGTCAATAGGGACCCGAGAACCGAGGGAAGCCCTGTATTAATCGGGATGCACACACTTGCAGAGGAACGCGTCCACCTTTGTTTACACTCGCGAGAGTGGTGGTTTAAGAAGAGAAGAAAGGCTTTTTCGCTTATAACTCCCCGCAAGTTCGCGAAGGTCACGCGTAACGAGACTATTGTGTACGCTATTAATGGGGTTATGGAAGACGAGTTCATTGCCCTCGGAGACGAAGAAGAGGCGAAAGCACACGGAACCGTTGAAGATATCCCCCAGGAGCTACATGAGTTCAAAGACGTGTTTGCGTCAGACAAGGTAGGGAGCTTGCCTTTAAGAAAGACAACTAATCACGCGATTGATCTGATACCAGGGGCTACACCCCCGTATGGACTGATTTACCCCCTCTCCTAAGGCGAATTAAAGGAACTTCGCGAGTATATTAATGAGAACCTGCAGAAGGGCCAGATAAGACCGTTGAAGAGCCCTGCGGGCGCGCCTATCTTATTTGTACCAAAGAAAGATGGTACGCTCCGATTATGCGTGGATTACCGGGGTCTCAATAGGGTAACGCAGAAGAATCACTATGCTCTCCCCCTGATTTCGGAGATCCTAGACCGGTGCCAAGGAGCTCGCTTCTTCTCGAAAATTGATATCAAGGATGCTTATTACAGGATCCGGATAAAAGGGGGCGACGAGTGGAAGACCGCGTTTCGCACGCGCTACAGGCACTACGAATACCTTATAATGCCTTTTAGGCTAACGAATGCCCCAGCTACGTTCTAGAACTACATCCACGAAGCGCTTCACGGGCTAGTCAACACTATTTGTGTGGTATATCTAGACGATATCCTTATCTTTTCGAAAACGCAAGAGGAGCACACTACGCATATTAAAGAAGTCTTGGAACATATAAGAGAGGCGGAACTATACGCGAAACCCTCTAAATGCGAGTTCTACTAGAAGTCAGTGGAGTTCCTAGGGTTTATCCTCTCTATCGACGGGATTTCGATGGATACCCGCCGAGTCGCCACTATTCGGGATTAGAAGGAACCCACAAGCTTTAAGGATATACAATCCTTCCTAGGGTTCTGTAACTTTTACCGATGGTTTATCTATAGATACTCCGGGATCGCGGCACCGCTGCACGCGTTAATAAAGGGCAGTTAGAATAGCATCCAGACCGGGAGGTTCATATTCGGGGTAAGAGAACAGGTGGCGTTTCGCTAGCTAAAGGATGCCTTTTAGCGGGCTCCTCTTCTCCGTCATTATGACCCGAGTCAACCGGTGCGCATAGAGACAGATACCTTAATCTTCGTAATGGCAGGAATCTTGTCGCAACAAGACGACGAGGGCCGCTGGCACCCTGTGGCCTTTTGGTTAAGAAAGTTTACCGACGCTGAACGTAACTACAGCACGCCTGACCAAGAGTTACTCGCTATAGTTAAGTTATTTAAACACTGGCGACATTATGTTGAAGGCGTGGAGACCCTAGTGGAAGTCCTATTAGACCACCACAACCTGCAGACCTTTATGAAGCAACAGAAGCTAAATAGAAGACAGGCTAGATGGTGCATGTTCTTGTGCCCACTGAACTTCGTGATCAAGCATAGACCAGGGAAAAGTAACCCCGCGGATGCGCCGTCGAGAAGGTCTGATTACAAGAGCGAACCCTTGACGAACAGGGCACTTTTGCTAGAACTTGAGAAAAAGTTGGTAGCTACTAAAGAAGTAGTAGAAGAAGAGATACTAATGCATCAAAGAAGACGTGGCGAGACGCCTTTAGGGGAGGAAAATACCCTAGTCTTTGTAGAGAGGCGTGGCGAGATGCCTTTAGGGGAGGAAAATGCCCTAGCCCCTATAGTGAAGGCCAAAGTGGCCGTGTTGAGAGGCTAGTTAGCCACCGTGGATCCGGTGAAAGGCTGGCTAGACAAAGGTGATTTCCAGGAGAAGGTAGCGTGTGTCCGGGACGCCGGCATAGCACGAGAGATCCAGGGGGCCGTTGCGTCACTGGATCCCTACTAATCCGGCCCGAATAAACCATTAGCGCAGCTGCTACAGAAGGCCTAAAGCTAAGATCTAGACCTGTAGAGATAGGGTAAAGAGATTAATTCCCTAGAGAGAGGGAAAGCCAGTCCATGGTCGCATAGCGCAAGGGGCCTCCTAATGTACAAAGACTAGGTAGTTGTTCCCCGAGAGCCTACCTTGCAACAGGAGCTTCTATAGCTATACCATAACAATCTGCTAGCGGGTTACTTTGGGACTAAGCGAACGCTTGAGCTATTAAAGCGCCACTTTTGGTGGCCAGCTATGAACGAGTCTGTGTTAGACTACATTGCGAGCTGCGGGACGTGCCAGCAAATAGTCGCTAGAAGGCATCGCCTGTATGGGAGTCTTAAATCGCTGCTAATACTAGAGCGACCGTGGGCAGAAATCTTAATAGACTTTGTCACGGGACTGCCTATCGCACGAGCAGGTGAACGAGAGACTGACGCAATCCTAGTGATTATGGACTGATACACTAAGTACTCCGTTTTCCTGCCTGTAATAACTACAATTGACGCAGCTGAGTTAGCAGAACTTTTCCATAAGGAAATCGAGCTACGATTTGGACCGCCAAAGGGCATTGTATCCGACAGAGGATCCGTTTTTATAAGCCAATTCTGGTCAGACCTATGTTACCTGTCATGCGTAAAACGCAGGCTTTCTATAGCGTTTCACCCCTAAACCAATAGGTAAACCAAGAGGACTAACCAGGTACTAGAGCACTACCTGCGATGCTTCGCTTCCGAAAACCAGCAGATATAGCCTAAGCTACTCCCAGTCACGTAATTTGCCTGTAATAACGCGGTGAATAGAACCACAGGCCACTCGCTAAACTATACGCTCATGGGGTACTCGCTAGAGTTTCGGCTAGCCCTCGGGAACGAGGCCACAGAAGGGGAGGTGCCAGAGGCTCACGCTCGCGTTACAAAGCTACATAAAGTTAGGGAGCGGCTAAAGTAAAACTAGGCAAAAGCCACCGAATCCCAGGCGAAGTACTACAACAAACGTTACTAACCGCTCACTCTTAAGAGAGGCGACCTAGTACTACTATTAGCAAAGAACATACAGCTTAAGGAAGCGAAACGGAAGCTAACCCCTAGGTTTATTGGACTGTTTTAGGTACTTAACACTGTTAGCAAGCAAGTATATCGGCTTGCACTACCGGAAAAATATAGCAGGCTACATAACGTATTCTATATAAGCCTGCTAGAGCCTTGGACCTGCCGCGAGAACGCGGACGAAGAGAAAATGCCGATGCCTGACCTCGAAGATGAAGATGACGAATATGAAGTTGAGGAGGTTAAGGAACATAGAAAGACCCGCGAAGGCGACGAATACCTAGTGAAATGGAAGGGTTGGCCAAGCGAATATAACCAGTGGGTTCCTGTCGAAGACATAGAAGGAGCTTAGCGCGCGATTCAGGTGTTCCACTGGAACAAGTCAAGGGAAAAGGATAGCGACACGTAAGCGAGTCATAGGCGAAAGAGTATGAAGTTCCTGCAAGAAAGGCATGGCCTCACTGGCCGCCATAATGCGCCTGACAAAAGAAAACAACTAAACTACACACAAAAACAAAAGAAAAAATACAAAGGAACAAAACAAAGGAAACTATCTATAGCTTTAGGAGAGTCAACAGAAATCCCTCCATAGTCGCCCCCTCATAGCCAAAGACTTAGCCCCCACGGACCATGTACTCGGCGTCGTTCTCGTCCACCGCGACCGCCTCCCTCATTCCATGATAAAAACAATGCAATGCTATTCCCCAGGCAACAAATCCCGGATCGCTCGGCCTTAGCCGCAAAACCATCGCCGCATTCTATGCAGTAAGGAGTTGCGGATAGTTAGCCTACCAAAATATTAGCAAATAGACAGCGAAACAGGGCCGAGACATAACCTACCGTCCCCGGGACTGGAGCCGGGTTCATAGCGACCATAAGGGTTTGACGGGAGACTACGTACTGCTAGTACGTAATCGAAGCATCCTGCCCAGATATGTTAGCGAAGAATCGGCAAAAAGGGAAGAAATATACAGACCTATCGGACCTTGGCGGCCCCCGTTAACCCAAACGCGACGCAATGCGTCGTGTTAGTATGGTTAAAGCCCTGTATAAGCCGAAGACAATAGGTGGCGAAACGCCACCGAGTCGCCTCCAAGAACATAAGGTCTTCAGGATCGTCCTTATTCTCGTCACTAAGTGCCTCTATCAGGATGTCCACCCAATCCAGCACCTTCAACAAGTCCAGGAAGTCGCCACGCATAGTGGCTATAGACTATACAATTATCAGCGAATAGAAACCGAAGAGCAAAGGAAAAGCAAGATACTCACAGCCTCGCAACTATCCCCGCGCGCACAACACTGAATGCAGCGCTTCGACTGCTTCGTCTTTGACTGACCCACGTATAGGTCGGCGACAAATCGACAATTAATCTAGGGGAGTTCGGGGGCGGACAGAGGGCTCTTTTCGTGTTCGGTGCATCCGGTACGCAAACAGTGCATACACAAGCAGTCGTGAAGCAGAATTGTTGGCGCACTCATGGTGATTTATTGGCGATTAGCGATTAACGACGGAGGGATGATAGTGTTATAGAAAAGTGATGATTTGGCTGACGATGCGGAAACAAAAATGGAACAACACAGTAGAGAGTCAGAGGTGAATTTGTGCCAAAGCGCTGACTGTTGTTTGTTATTATGGATCGTTGTTTGTTATTGTTTTGATGCGACTACTAGTTAGCAAATAGTTACGAAATGTGGGGCAAAAGCCGTTCAGGAGCCCGGCGATAAGGGGGGGGATAATTGTGAGGCCCCTCACAACATGACCCACGCGCATGCGTGCACCGCAGCGCTAGAGCACCGCGGCGCCCGACACCAGAAGGAAGGGCTAGGTCCACGTGACATTAGCGAGCCGCTAGCTATAAACCAGCGACTCGCACACACATTACACTTAGACCTAGCAAGCTTCAGTCAATATACAAGTGCACCCCATATCCTTTTGCCTAGCTACCTTTATCCTTACATTTTCTAAGTCCCCTTATAGACCTACTGACTATATTAACGGAAGGGGGTCGCTAGCTAGGCCTTAGGAGCTATTTTTTATTTTCCGCAAAATTCATTTATATGTAAAAAGTAAAAAATCAACTCACGACCATATAATCTAGCCACCTATGTGCACTAACTAAGCAATCTAATAAGCAACCCTATAAATAAAATATACCATAAAATCCGGAAAAAATCAAGGATTCGAACAGTATACATCAGCCTTTTATACGACTACTAGTTCCCTAGTTACAGTCGATTTTAGCTTCCCTATAGGGTAGCCTAGTCGGCTTAGTCATACAAGCCTGTGGGTTGGTTGTGTGCAGGAACGCAGGTCACAGCCAACAACGCTGCAGGCAACGCCTTGTAACCAACGTTGCAACAACGCAACTAGGCAACTAGTGGGCCTATAAAATAGTGCTATAAATAGCATAATTTTAACAGCACTTATCTAGGTTAATAAAAAGATCGGCGCTTTAAAGCCTCTTAAGAACCTACTTAATGTGATTCTTATGCTCTAAGACATCGCTACTATATATTAGGATATTATTAAGGTAGACAATATAGATAATATCTATAAGACCTTCTAAAGCTATATTAATATATTCTTAGAAGGTAGTAGGTATATTAATAAGCCTAAATAGCATTATAAGATACTTAAAGTAACTATATCTACACTAAAAGGCTATCTTCCACTTATCTCCCTTGTGGATATATAGCTAATAGTATATATCTTTAAGGTCTAACTTTATAAAGATCTTTATACCTCTTAGCTAATCTAAGATTTCTAGAATTAGGGGTAAAGGGGCCTTATCCTTAACTATAATCTTATTTAGGCCCCTATAATCCACATATAGTTATAATTTTCCCCCTTTTTTTAGTATAAATAGAATTAGGGTACCTACTAGACTTATAGATCTTTAGATCTAACCTTATTCCTACGCACTTACTAGGTACTTATAGAGCACCTATAGCTCTTTCTTAGCTAGGTTATATATAGGTCCCTAGGGTAGTGTTTTTCCTTTTTCTAATTTAATTATATATATCTACCTACCTAATCTAGGGAGGGTGCTAGCCTTATAGCTTAAGAATATATTCTTAAACTCTATATAGACTTCTAGGAGGGCTACCTTATAAATAGCATTAGATAGATCTATTATTATATAGACACTACTTAGTTTCTACTCTTTTAGCATATCCTTAATAAAGGCTATGTACTTAATTAGACCTATTAACTAGGGGGGAAGTATTACTATAACTAATAAGTATTTCTCTACGCGCTATCTATCCTATAACCTTATTACTAATAAGATATATTCCTTTATTATAGGGTATCTCTAAAGTCTTTTCCCCTATAATATTATAATAGGTTTATATTATCTTACCTAGTTAATACCTAGCTCTAGCTTTTTGCTACTATTAGTAATATAGTAGCTAACTTAGTATATCTTTATATATCCTATACTATCCCTTACTAATATTACCTTTTTTAAAATTCCTTAATATAGTATAATATTACTAGACACACTCTTAAGCGTACTATTACTTAGTTATATATTTACCTAGTCTAGGTCTATTAATATATCTAGATAAATTAAAGAATATATAGCGCTAGGGTTAAATAATATTAGTACTACTACCTAGTAGTAATCTTGCTATAACTTAACTTCTATATAAATTTATAGGTCTAATTGCCTATTCTTATTAAGTTATATTATATTAAGAGTATTTTCCTAGGGTTATACTAAGCTAATTAGGGCCTTATTTAGGTTTAACTAGCCCTTAGCTTAGTTACCGCTACCTTAGTGCTAGTTAGTAGTGTAGCTACCTCTATAGTAGATACTATAGTCTAGCTTAGGGCACTTAGTTAAGAGGTAGCCTAGTTTCTTACACTTAAAATAGGTAATAGGCAAGCCCCCTATTTCTATATAGTATCCTTCCTATAACCTACCTTCTAGTAAAGCTAAGTAATTCCTCCTCTTCTATTAGTTACCTCCTTAGTTACCTTTATAATAAGGCCCTTTTTCCTCTTTTATTACTACTTCTACCTTCTTTCCTTAGCCTATAAGATAGTTCTAACTTATAGGGTATTCTTAGCTAAATACCTGCTTCTTTATAGTACTATTTAGGTATTATATAAACTAGGTAATTCTTATAGGCTTAGGTATAGGCTTAGGTAATTCTACTTCTGCCTTACCCTAAACCTTAATAAATACTTAGAATAACTAGTCCTTACCTTACTAGAGGGTTAGTAGTATTCCTATAGCTTCTAGGTAGTAACTATTTTTATCTATTTCTCTGGTTTTTAACTATTATATAAACTCTATTTAAGTGTAGCTCTAGTAGTCTATATAACTATCTATAGTAGTAAAATATATCTACTATTACTTTGCCTTATTTACTAGGTAGCTACTAGTATATATAACCTTTATTATATTATTTATAAATATATTCTAATCTATAGTAAAAACTATATTTAAATCTACTAGGAATATCTATAGATTCTTATAGGTATCCCCCTTATATATAAGAGTCTTAAGCTATATCTTTACTATACTATATCTATATAGCCCTAATATAGTTAGTGCTAACTAAGGAATAGGAATAGGGGCTTAAGTAGGAGGGGTTTATAGGGTAGAAGTAGAGCCTTAGTTAGTGTTATCTAATTAGGGAGGGGTATTTACTTCCTATAAATTTTTCTATAGCTACTTAAGTTTATATTTTTTTTAGGTAATTTATAGCTATACCTCTACTTATATAAGGCTATAGTTTAATATAGCTTCTTTATTATTAATAGCTAGCTCTAATATATAGGAATTCTCTAGGGTAGTTAGATAAGAAGACTTACGCTCTAGGAGCGGGTATTAATCTATAAATATATCTTTATATAGCGTATTTACTCTAGAGTTATTAGTACCTATTAAATAGGTATTTATTCTATATAGTGCTAATATCCTTAACCTACTAATAGCCTATTACCCTAATAGGAAAGAGAGATTAACTTATTAAGGCTTCTAGGCTAATTATAATAAATAGGGTAATAGTATAATTAAGGTAGTAGCTATATAACTAGAAGGTAGGTATATATGCTTAAAGGTTTTAATCTCTAGCCTCCTATATTCTATGTGTGCGACCTTTGCCTAAATACCCCCTCTGCGTGCACATAACTAGCTCGCGGTAACCTTATAGCTAGGGCGCCGCGAGCTATGACTAGGCCCTACTATACATGATGCCATCGCCTTCATAGCCTCTGTCGCTCTATTGCCTCTATGACCCTGACATAGCTATACTACTAACTAGCACTAAGGTAGTGGTAACTAAGCTAAGGGCTAATTAAACCTAAATAAGGCCCTAATTAGCTTAGTATAACCCTAGGAAAACGCTCTTAATATAATATAACTTAATAAGAATAGGTAATTAGACCTATAAATTTATATAGAAGTTAAGTTATAGTAAGATTACTACTAGGTAGTAGTACTAATACTATTTAACCCTAGTGCTATATATTCTTTAATTTATCTAGATATATTAATAGACTTAGACTAGGTAAATATATAACTAAGTAATAGTATACTTAAGAGTATATCTAGTAATATTATACTATATTAAGGAATTTTAAAAAAGGTAATATTAGTAAGGGATAGTATAGGATATATAAAGATATACTAAGTTAGCTACTATATTACTAATAGTAGTAAAAAGCTAGTGCTAGGTATTAACTAGGTAAGATAATATAAACCTATTATAATATTATAAGGGAAAAGACTTTAGAGATACCCTATAATAAAGGAATATATCTTATTAGTAATAGGGTTATAGGATAGATAGCGTGTAGAGAAATGCTTATTAATTATAGTAATACTTCCCCCCTGGTTAATAGGTTTAATTAAGTATATAGCCTCTATTAGGGATATGCTAAAAGAGTAGAAACTAAGTAGTATCTATATAATAATAAATCTATCTAATACTATTTATAAGGTAGCCCTCCTAGAAGTCTATATAGAGTTTAAGGATATATTCTTAAGCTATAAGGCTAGCACCCTCCCTAGATTAGGTAGGTAGATATATATAATTAAATTAGAAGAAGGAAAAACACTACCCTAGGGACCTATATATAACCTAGCTAAGAAAGAGCTATAGGTACTCTATAAGTACCTAGTAAGTGCGTAGGAATAAGGTTAGATCTAAAGATTTATTAGTCTAGTAGGTACCCTAATCCTATTTATACTAAAGAAAGGGGGAAAATTATAACTATATATAGATTATAGGGGCCTAAATAAGATTATAGTTAAGGATAAGGCCCCTTTACCCCTAATTCTAGAAATCTTAGATTAGCTAAGAGATATAAAGATCTTTATAAAGTTAGACCTTAAAGATATATATTATTAGCTATATATCTATAAAGGAGATAAGTAGAAGATAGCCTTTTAGTGTAGATATAGTTACTTTAAGTATCTTATAATACTATTTAGGCTTATTAATACACCTACTACCTTCTAAGAATATATTAATATAGCTTTAGAAGGTCTTATAGATATTATCTATATTATCTACCTTAATAACATCCTAATATATAGCAGCAATATCTTAGAGCATAAGAATTATATTAAGTAGGTTCTTAAGAGGCTTTAAAGCGCTAATCTTTTTATTAACCTAGATAAGTACTAATTCTCTATTAAGGAAGTTAAATTCCTTAGTTATATAATCTCCCTAGAAGGAATCTTAATAGACCCTAGTAGAGTTAAAGTAATTATAATATAGCTAATACCTATCTATATATTTAATATCTAATCTTTCCTAGGATTTACTGGTTTCTATAGGTACTTTATTAAGAATTATAGTAAAATTATTATCCTATTAACTAACTATCTATAAGGGAAATAACTAGTAAAGTTTAAGCTAGAGCCCTATAAGCTAGTAGTATTTAGAGAACTATAAAAGTAATTCTAGAAGGCACTAATTTTAGTGTATTTTAATCTAGTGCTACTATTATAAGTTAAGACTAATGCCTCTAGATATATAATTAGAGCTATCCTTATAATATTAGTGCTAGGTTACTAGCACCCTATAGTATTTATATTAAGGAAGTTAAAGGACACTAAATTACACTATATAATACTAGATATAGAGTTACTAGCGATTTAGGAGGCCTTTTAAACTTAAAGGTATTACCTTACTTACTTAGCTTACCTAGTAAAAGTAATAATAGATTACTTAAACTATAAATACCTTATTTTAAAGCCTAAGCTAATAAGCTAGTAGGTTACTATATTAGATAAGCTATGCCTATTTAACTTTATTATTAAACACTAGGTAGGCAAGCTAAATCCTACTAATACTCTATTATAGAGATTAGATTATATTAGTAAGGAAAGGAAAGCTAAGGTATTTATATCTTAGTTACTAACCTTCCTTACTAAGTTTACTACTATTAGGCTATAAGGGCATTATAATAAGTATAGTACTACTACTAGTCTAGTAAAGCTATAGTATATTAGGTTTATAATTAATAAGTAGTATAAAAGTAGTAGTAACTCTATTAATACCCTATATCTAAGATTACTACCTATTAATAGTATAGTAAGAAGTCTAATAGTAGGTAGGAGAACCTCTATAAAGTTAATCTCTACTAGGCTAATTAGATAGTTTATAGGCACTACTAAAGAGCTATAGGCTTATAGTAGTATTATAGTAAGAATCTTAGTAGTTTAGAGAATCTCTATAATATTAAACTCTACTATTAGGAGTAAGGTATAGGAATTAGAAGCCCTAATTCTAGTCTTATTATTAGAAGTATAATAAGGGGATGCCTTTATAGCATAGTAGAAGTTATTACTAATAAGTAGTAACTCTAGTGTATTAGAACTATAGTTAATTAGTCCCTCTAAGCTAGAGGCTAAAGGGTTATAGATATAGATTAGGGTGCCCTCTAAGTTACTAATATATAATAATTAAGTTTTTATTCTATAAGGTATATAAAAAGAAGTCTTACTATTAACCTATAATAATCCTATAGTAGGTTATTAGGGGGTTAGTAGAACCCTCTATTAAATTATAGGCTAATATTACTAGCTATTAATAAAGAAGGATATTAAGTTATATATATAGACTTATATTAATTATTAAGTTTTAAAGCTAAGGTTATATAAACCTTATAGTAAGTTAGCTACACTACTAGTGCCTAATTATCCTTTCTAAGAATTATTAATAGACTTTATTATAGGCTTACTACTAGTAAAGGATTAGAAGCATTAGATATATAATATAATACTAGTTATTATAGACTAATTTTTAAAGTATAGTATTTATATACTAGTATCTATATACCTATCTAGTAATAAGCTAGCTATAGTATTCCTAGAAAATATTTTTAAGGACTATAGTACCCTAGAAGGTATTATTATAGACTAAGGGTTAATATTTACTAGTAGCTTCTAGAGGATATTCTACTACCTAATTATAATAAAGCAGTAACTAAGCACTATATTCTACCCCTAAATAGATAGATAGATAGAGTAATTAAACTAGGTTCTTAAGCACTATCTAAGAACCTATATATATACTAAATAGGATAACTAGGTAGAATATCTACTAATAGTATAGTTTACCTATAATATAAGTAAGTATAGTAGTTATAGCCTAATACTAGTAGAGGCACTATATAGGTATAACCTAAGGGGACTATACTAGGCTATCCTAATACCTAATTTAGTAAATAACTAGGTAAAAAATAGAGTCTTAGAACTAAGATAGAGATACTTAGAGATTAAGTAGCTACTAAGTAATATATAAGTATAGTAAAAGAAGTACTATAATTATAAGAGAATACTAATAGAGTTTAAGGTTAGAGATTATATATTACTATTAATAAAAAACATTAATCTAAGATACCTAAGCTAAAAGCTTACTATAAAGTACCTAGGGCCCTATAAGATTAAAAAGGTAATTAGTAATTATAGCTTAGCCTATTAATTATAATTACTAGCTAGCTTAAGACTTTATAATATATTTAATATTATAAGCCTTAAACCCTTTAAAGGGGACCTTACTAGCTATATAGATATATCCTTACTATAAGATAATATTAAAGATAATAAAGAAGAGTTTAAAGTTAAGAGAATTATTTTATATTACTATAATAGAAAATAATATAAATACCTAGTAAAGTAAAAAGGCTATAATAGTTTAGAAAATTCATAGGTATTAAAAAGGGATTTTATTATAAAGGATATTATAAATAATTATAAGTAATAATTAAGTAGCTAGTTTATAGAGATATAATTACTTTAGTAATTTAGTATATAAATATCCTATAATATAAGTTATATTCTTCTTAAAGTAAAAAACTACCTTATAGCTATTTAGTATCTACTATTCTATTATTATATTAGTAGCTATATTTTTATTTATAATAGCTATAGGAGCCTTATTATTAGAAGACTCCTCCTTATTCTTATAAATAAATATATAAAGCTCTTTAGGGAGCTTAGAGAGGCTAATATAGGTAGGGATATTAGAAGTAAACTTAGTAAACTAGTAATAAGTTAGTAAATTAAAAGCTATACCTAAAATAATAAGATATTACTATTAGAGTATATTAGGTAATAAAGCATAGGCTATTTATAATATTAATCTATACCTTAAGGTTTATAGTGTTAAATAGCTATAATATTATAGCGCGCTTATTAGTATTAGCCTTATATATAGCCTTAGTGGTTAATTAAGCCTGGTAAATATATCTATATTAATTAGTATTTTTTATAGCTAGGAGGGCATTATATAACTTATATTTAGCCTATATAAGACCCTAGTAATAAGTTAGCTATAACTAAGTTATTAGAGTTAATATTCTTACTAGATACTTATAATATTAAATACCTTCTAGGATATTTCTTATTATCTTAAATAACTTATAATATAATTTTATAATTTAGGTAGGACACTAGTAGTGTATTAGTTATCTAGAAGTAGTTTCTATTAGAAAGGTATTTATACTAATATATAATTTATTATTTTTTATATAATAAGTATACTTAGAGGAATTTCCTAGCTAAAGTTAGTAATAAGAAAGTAATAAGTAAGTAGCTTAGTTATACTAGGGGAATAATAATACTTATTAGAAATAGGTTTCTTATTAATAATATATTATAGCTTATTACTATTATCTTTAGGTATAATCTACTAGATAGTAGCTTACTAACTATAGTGTAGATATAGGATCTTAATACTACTATTTAGTAAGTTAGCTACTATAATACTATAAGTAAGAGATAAAACTTATATAGTAGTCTTAGAAGCTTAGGATACCTATTTATAAGGAGATTTTTCTAGGGTAGGAGCTAAGGGACTAGGAGTTACTAGGTAAATAGTAGATATAGTAAACTAGCTATAAGTTAGTAGTAAGTAAGTAAGGAAGTAAGGTAGTAAGAGATTAATAATAAAGAAGCTTAGAAGTAAAAGCTAGGAATAATATAATTCTAGGTAAGGTTAGTAACTACTAAGTAATAGTAATAAGAGCATTACTATAGGGCTAGTAGGGCTAACTTATAATTTATATAGAGTAATTAAGAAGGATAAAGAAAAAAGAAAGAGATAAAGGGGGGGAAATCTAGGCTTTTTTATATTAACTATAGCCCCTTAAGTAATCTATATAGGTAGTAAAAGTAAGCTATAGGTTAAAGAGTTAGTATTATAGCTACTAATAGTAAAAATTATAGCTAGTTATATATACCTAGTAAGTTTATAGTAACTTTACTAGAACTTATAGTTAAACTTATATAGATATATAGTGTCTAATACCTTATTTATTTAACCTAATTAGAAAATTTAATATAGGGTATCTACTTCTATAGAAACTATAATAAAGATAATATAAGTATTTACAAAGTAACTCTATAGCTATAATTATATAGTAATTAAGAGCTTATAAGTAAGGTAGGGAATAACCTATAACCTATATTAATAAGGCTATTATATCTCCCTATATATTATATTATAATATAAAAAGTTATTTAGATTTATATAGGAAATTAAGATAGTAAGTTTATATTAACTAGGTAGCTAGTTATAATTAAGGGTAATTATAAAGGAAAGGGGGAACTATATTAGGGTTATAGAGGTAATAGAGTAATAGAGGCTATAAAGGTAATAGCATTATATATAGTAGGGCCTAGTTATAGCTTATAGCGCCCTAGCTATAAGGTCGCCGCAAGCTAGTTATATACACGTAAAGGGGGTATTTAGGCAAAGGTTATATATATAGAATATAGGAGGCTAGAGATTAAAACCTTTAAGCATATACACCTACCTTCTAGCTCTATAGCTGCTACCTTGATCATACCATCACCCTGTTCATCATATTCGGCCCAGAAGCCTTGACACCTAGTTGCGTTGTTACAACGTTGGTTATAGCGTTGTTGTTGGCTATGATCTGCGTTCCCTATAACCAACCCACGGCTTTATTATTAGGTAGCTTTAATACGCTAGGTTAAGCTAGCCTACCGCATGGTATTAACTAGCACTATGCTGGTTTAGGCTATAATAGAAGATTTTAGTATTGTTAATACACGCGCAGTCTAGAGAGTCCTAAGTGTGCGTGAAATTAAAGAGGTACTTTCCTACGTGAAAACGTGTGCGGAGGTATCTTGCCCATTTTAGGCTTAGTTCCTGCTGCGCGTTTACGTACTCCACGCTATACATACTCCGTAATATCAAGGAGATGGCCTCACGGGACTAGGGCTGGAACACTACCCTTTCGTCCTCCATCAGTCCGAATGACTTGACACTCGCATGCTGTTAAGCATATATATGCTCATTTATTGCAGCTACTATTAGGGGTGCGCACTTCGTTTTTAGCCATTTAGCCTAGCTGCGATAAATGAGCATATACGGAGTATATGCTCAACAATTGCGATCCGAGCCGCATTACCTTGCGAATGAAATATAGCTCATGAATTTAACCCGATTAGACGATGCTGCAGCACACACTTTGCTTAGCTCGACTGACATTAACACCTCGTAATCCGTACACGAATCCAACTTACAGTCTAACCCCTGAATGGTTTTACACTCATGTACAAGCCCCATGTGAGGTAACTACTATTAGCTCTAAGTGGCTATAGTAAGTGAAGCTATTAGGGATACTATAGGGGTATTTATGCTAGTAGGAGGTACTAAGTAATCCTAGTAAGATACACGTAATTTTAGGTGCTCTTTGCGTCCCTTAGTGCTATAGAATAATCTGTCATTAGCCTACTGTCCTAAGTTATGTACCTCGTGTAAAATCATAGGGATTAGACTGTATCTCCTCAATGTAGAGGTTGTTGCCCGATGGCGGATAATCGTCTATGACGAATAATATGCGCGCATAACGCGCGCACAACCGTAAGAAGGAAGCTGAAGATGCACGTAGCCAAATCGCGATTACGCACTCAAAGAAGCATATAACATTCGCTTAACTACTCTCTCTATAAAAGATAAGCTTTAATCCTTCTATTTGTATAATGGAGAATAGCTTTATTCATTTATCATCCTGCTAGGGGACATCTTTTCCCAAGTCACGTGCCCAACGCACAACAGAGTCACAAGCCTTGTGGGTCTGCGGGGCCCCCACAGGCCCCCTGCCACAAGGTCAGTGACCGCGTAAGTACGCGTTCTTTATCTTAGAGAATTAACAAGTGTAATATAGTAATATATATAAGGAAAATTACTAGTATAATAATAATAGGCTAATTTACACATAAATCTATATACTTCTAATGCTCTTTTATCTAATTAGATATAGACCCTTTAGCTAATGTGACTCCACAAGTCTTAGCACGCTTAAGGAGATAAGCAAATATACCTCTAGTCCACTTTTATCTAATTGGATGCAGACCCTGGTTAACGTGACTCCACAAGGCTTACAACCTCTAAGGAGATATCGGCGGCTCATCTAACACGATCGACTAAGCCGTCACTTCCCGGTACGACTTCTGCGGCAGTTCTATGGTGTTGTTGCTTAGCCGCTTGAACAGCGACACCAGTGCTGGGTTTTTGGCCTCGACTAGGGACTCTGATGTGAGAATCCATCGGCACATACTCCATGAGAGCCGGCAGATCCTGAACAATGTCGCTGCCTCGCATGCAGTGCGTGGGGTTGATGGTCATCTACAAGTACCCTTCTCCTCCCGTCCACATGATCGCCATTACCTCTACTCACCAGCTCAGTTAAGTCAAATCAGTCGCTTCGGGCAGCACACTTCAACAATGATACTCTGACCTATCGGTACAATTTCAGCTGCACGCGAACAACATCTGCCAATATGACATTCAAGACGTTCAAGACATTGAGCCTTGCCCTTGTCAGCCTCCTCAGCATGGGACTTGCCGCTTCCGGTCAGCCTGTCGACTTCGAAGCCTCCAACGTGGTCAAACCCGGTTCTACATTCTCTTCTTGGGCTGCAGATACCCCTGCGTGGATTACGTCCATCGACAAAGCAGAAGTCGAGACCCGAGATCTCGAAGTCCGAGCTCCCAACTTCGTGTCTCCTCACGTCAGGAAAATCTTTATGGTTGGCTTGGGCTCCACCATTATCGAAGGCGCGGCTTGGGCATTCGAGTTTTGGGTTGTAAATCACGCGGGTTATGCGTGGCTGAAAGGTGACGGACCGTTTGAAATCCAAAATGTAGTGCAAGCGACTGTTACATCGCCTCATCTTCGCTCAATCACCATGATTGACACCCAATTCCGTGGAGCTGCTACGTTCCGAATGACGGGATACGTTGGAACTGCACAGCTCGTGGTCGAATTTGTGGCAGAAGTCTTCGCCACACCAGTTGCTACTATAATCCAGTCCATGATAGAACCTCCCATGGCCACGCTCGCGGGCATGAGCATCCCGGTCACAAGCTGGAGATTCTCTACAGTTACTTCACTTCGTTAGAGGCTCGAGTGTTGCTTGTGTCTGCTTCTATGCGAAGCAACGCCGAACGACATGACGCGCGGGAGGACGCGCATGGTGGTCGGCTGATGTCTGAAGACTCATTCAACCCTTAAATTGGAAGAAAAACCCCTTTGCATCTGTGTGCGGTCCGGCACCGATCCTGTTACGGGCCTGTGCCGCTCGAAACGTGGCCTATCATAGGTGTTTGTTGCTGTTCAGGATATTCACAGCCTCACATCGCAGCCTTAGGCATCATCCTAGTTATCCTCTTCCTTATTTAATGATATAGCTTCCCATATCTTATTTATTATTACGTTTTATTGTAGGCTTTATATAAAGACCTAGATTTATTAGATTAATAGATTTAAAGCTTATAATAAGCTTCCTTTTCTTTGCTAGATTCTAGAATTCCTAGATAGCAATTCTACATTATCTTCTCTTTCCACCGCTCTTTGCCACCAAATCACTCCACACTAAATAACAAAAGAGGGTTGCTTGTTACCCACGCCCTTTTTGTTAGGTGAAATAAGTGGATTAGTACGCAAGTGTAGTCTTACGGTCCTCAATGAGATATAATTCTAACACCAGAGGCCCCGTAGCACACACGCCGCAGTGTGCAGTCTGGTGTCTGGAGTGCCTGTCGTGGTAGTGTGGTGCGCATCTGTCTGGCCTGGTAGACGGGTACCCGTGGCGGGCTGTTACCGTGGCATCTTATCCGAGTCCATCCGCGTCCATCCCCGTACACTCAGCTGACAGAGTGACCACGGCCCACCGCCCCTGCCGTTGGACATACAAGCCAGACCCCACACCATGCCTGATTTGGCTCGCCGAGTTGCTGCCTCCTGCCGAGTTCTGCATTCCGGTGTTTGGTTTATCTAATGAGCCTGAACCGCGCCGCTTTATTGGCCAGACGCTTCAAGATCTCTTCCCATTCAACTGTGCAATTTTTGTTGTTGCATAGAACGGTGCGAGTTGGTATTACAGTGTTTACTTGTTTGTACTTGACATCGTTAATTACCTACCTATCTAGGTCTTCTTGCCCATTGTTCTATATCGCGGCGCCGCCCGATTTGCCCATCATTTCAATATCACAATTGACTGATGGGATGGTGCTGTTGTCTTTGCCTCACACCTAACTTTGTGTTTCCCCATCATCACCGCATTCTATCTCCAACACCCTCTCCGTTTCCGTGTTTCGGCAGACATTTCATCTAAATACACGCTTCACGAGACTCACTGCTAGGCGGCAGCACCATTCGCCGTCATGGCCATCGACCCGGAGAAAGGCCAGTCTGCCACGGCAGCTGCTGGTGTCGATGCTGCCGCAGTAACCTCGCCTGCAACTGCGGAAAAGACTGACAATGGCAACCCGGCATCTGAGTCGGATGCCAGCGAGCAGGCCGTGTTGGCGTCGCACATGCACGTGGAAGACGTGAAGCTGTCCTTTCTCGGCATTTACAGCTACGCGGCATGGACTGACCTGGCCATTGTTGCTGTCTGCGCTGTTTGCGCGGTGATCGCTGGTGCTCTGGTTCCAGTCACCCCGGTAAGACGCTTTTGATTTGCTCCATGTGCCTTCTCGAAGGGAAGCTACAGAGGAAAATGAAAATACTGACCCGTTTGATCTGCATCAAAGATTATCAGTTCGCGAATCATCCTAGCCTTCTCCAAGGCAGAATCCCAGGGCTACAGCATAAAGCCTCTGCTGGACGAGTATGTCGTCTATTACGTTTATATCCTCATCGCTGCCTTGGTCACCTGGTTTGTCTCGACCGCTGGCTTTAACTTTGCCGGCGCCAGAATTACGCACAGAATCAAGACACGTTACTTTGCTGCCGTGCTAAAGCAGAATATGGCTCTGTTCGATGATACAGGCTCGGCCGACATCCTCTCCCATCTCACTGACGACGCAAAGGCTATACAGAGTGCCATCTCCTCTAAGCTCTCGCAGACAATCAGTGCTCTTGGCACGCTTATTGCCACTATTGCTGTCTGCTTTGCCCTTGACTGGATTCTAATGTTTGAATTGATCTGGTCTCTGGCGCTTGGCTATGTTGTTCTTTACTTAGGTGGCAAATTAACGGTTCAGTATAGCACTCGCAGCATTAATGCATCATCTGCCGGATCCGCGGTTGTTGAGGAAGCATTAGGCTCTATCAAGACCACAACATCACTTGGAATACAGTCGCATGTGCATAATAAGTACATGAACTTCCTTACTAAGGCCGCTAAGGACGGCTTTGTCCTTGCCTCGCTCAATTCAACCCTTATTGCTATTTGCGTGGCAAGTGGCTACTTTAACGTGGCCCTGGCATTCTGGCAGGGCTCTAGACGACTTACGGATGGAGACACGTCTTTCACCTCTGTCGTTGCTATTTCTATGGTCACTAAAGCTGCTGCTTTCTGCGTTTTAGGTGTTGGGTCGAACATGGAAGCATTCGCCGCAGCGGTAGCTGGCGTTCGCCGCCTTTCGCGACTAATTCAACGAGAGTCTTTGATTGACTCATTATCCGACAAAGGCTATACTCCCAACAAGTTCGATTCCACTTTAGAGCTGCGCAATGTAAAGCACATCTACCCATGCCGGCCTAATGTTGTCACGTTAAAAGACGTTAGTATCGCTTTCCCTATGGGACAAACCACGGCGATCGTAGGGCACTCTGGTTCAGGCAAGAGCTCTATCTCTAATTTATTGCTACGCTTTTATAACCCGCTAGCCGGCCGCATTCTTCTAGATGGTAGGGACCTGTCCGACTATCAGCTTCGCTGGCTGCGCCAACAAATTGCCGTCGTTAAGCAAGAATCGTTCATGTTTAATAAGTCAGTATATGAGAATATCGAATGCGGATTCTCAGGGCCGCGATGGGAGACTGTTTCTGCAAACGAGCGAAAGAAGGCTGTGCATAAAGCGGCCGAGATGGCTCAGGCA
The DNA here is from genome assembly GCA_023658475.1 of Epichloe elymi. NCBI lineage: Eukaryota > Fungi > Ascomycota > Sordariomycetes > Hypocreales > Clavicipitaceae > Epichloe > Epichloe elymi. The sequence continues at coordinate 1,426,203 of CP098273.1, read as the reverse complement.
AGCGACTTTATTAGCAAACTGCCAGAAGGATATGGCACGATTGTTGGCACACGTGGATCAAGACTCTCAGGAGGTCAGTTACAACGAATCGCCATCGCACGAGCCCTCGTAGGCAACCCCCGAATCCTTATTTTAGACGAGGCAACCTCCGCACTAGACAGCGAGACAGAAGCTAGGTTACTCTCCACCATGACACAAGATGACAATCAGAGGACCACCATCGTCATCGCGCATCGCCTATCTACGATCCGAAGCGCAGACAATATCGTCGTTCTGAATGCAGGAGAGGTCGTGGAGAGTGGTAAACACGACCAGTTAATCGCTGCCCGAGCTAATTATTATGATTTGGTTCAGGCCCAGAATGTGGATCAAGATGATCACACAGAAACTGGAGATAAACTGGAGAGGAGCACCAGCGAGGCTCGAAGCTCAAACGAGGAAGTCACCAAAGACTATTACGCAAAGGATGGGACTCCACAAAATGCAGTCTCGTCTGCGGATGATGCTCCCGGAACTCAGCCTGCAATTTCATCCTCGCTCTTCTCAATGATTGTCTTCATCTTTAAACTCAATAAAGGAGAAATGCATTGGCTCATCATTGGACTTATCTGTTGCATTGTTGCGGGAGGAGAAGAGCCCGTCTCCGCCGTGCTCTTTGGTAAAGCTATTACAGCCATCTCGCTGCCGTTGGATCAAGGTGAAAAGATACGCTCAGATGCTGCGTTTTATTCGTGGATGTTCTTCACCCTTGCATTCGTCATGTTAATAAGTTGCGCGGCTCAGGGAATCGCCTTTTCGTTCAGTTCTGAGAACCTTACCAATCGAGTTCGCTCTCTAGCGCTTAGCCAGTACCTTCGCATGGATGTTTCATTTTTCGATAAGAAAGAAAATTCAGCCGCCGCGTTATCTGGCTTCTTATCAAATTCTATAAGCGACTTAACTGGCCTGAGTGGCAGCGCCTTGGGCGTTATTCTTATCTGCATTTCCACGCTTATATCAGGAGTAGTCGTTGCGCTCGTCCTTGGTTGGAAACTGGCACTCGTGTGCTTTGCCGTAATTCCTTTGATGATCGGCGGGGGTTATTTTGGAGTTTCTCTTGTTAGCAACTTCGAGGAGAAGAACGAAGTATTTGCTAATAAGGCCTCGGAGTTTGCTGGCGAGACGCTCAATGGTATACAAACTATCGCGGCGCTAACCAAGGAGCGGACCGCATTAGCTGAATTCGAGGAAATACTTGGCGAGACTAAGAAGGAAGCTTTACTCGCAAACTTACAAGCTTCCTTCATGTATGCACTAACCCAGTCAGCCTACTATGCCTGCATGGCGCTGAGCTTTTGGTATGGTGGGCGGCTGATCCTTAACGGCGAGTACACTTTGTTCCAAGCCATCGCTATCCAGTCAACCATGCTCCTGAGTGCCTACTCGGCTGGCATTGTCTTCTCCTGGACTCCTAACATCGGAAAGGCTAAACAGGCTGCTGCCTCACTACAACGACTGCTAGCGTTAAAATCTGCAATCGACCCCTCGTCTCTGTCTGGAGAGGGAATTACCTCTATGCGCGGCGATATCACGTTTGACTCGGTTAGCTATTCATACCCTTCCCGCCCGGACTACCTGGCGTTGGACAATGTCAGCTTCAACATTCCAGTAGGCGCCAATGTCGCCTTTGTTGGCACCACAGGTTCCGGCAAGAGCACCATCGTCTCGCTGATTGAGCGGTTTTATGACCCAACCAGTGGGAGGATACTTGTGGACTCCAAACCTGTTACGTCGCTCCGCTTGTCCGAATATCGAAAATGCATTGGTTTGGTCAGCCAAGAGCCCAACCTGTTTAACGGCACCGTTAAGATGAATTTGACGATTGGTTTGGACGAAGAGGGCCAAACACCACCCACTAATGAAGAAATCGAGAATGCGTGTCGCTCAGCCAACATTCATGAATTCATTACCAGCCTTCCGTGAGTACTCAAATTTTGATTATCTTGTCTTTTGGTCACAAACAAAAACCATGTCATTATACCCTCTGCCTCCTTGTTCATCATTGCCTACAAATCGCTGACAAACTCTATTCGATAGGGATGGCTACGACACCGAAGTTGGCAGTAGAGGCAGTCAGCTCAGTGTCGGGCAAAAGCAGCGTGTGGTGCTCGCCCGGGCCCTGCTTCGGCGACCTAAGGTTCTGTTGCTCGACGAGGCGACGTCTGCGCTGGATTCGCAATCAGAAGCCAGTATTCAACAGGCGCTTGAGCTGGCTAAAGAGGGTAGGACAACAATCACGATTGCGCATCGGCTGAGTACAATTGTGAAGGCGGACAAAATTTATGTCATGGGTGAGGGCAAAATTATCGAAGCGGGAACACACGCCCAGTTGATGGCCAAGAAGGGTGCTTATCATGGACTGTACGTGGCAAACAAAAGTGGGCAAACTCTGTAAATGTTGTAAATGCTGTCAATGTGGCAGATTATTGTACAAATTCCAAAATATCCCGAGCCTGTGGTCAGGTTATGGCAGTCTAATGTAATGGAGGTACAAACGCAGAACATTGTCCTCGCCCTGTAAGCGAGGCTATTGGCACGGTTAAGGCTCTTTTTTTTCTTCTGTCTGATAAGGCACAAGGACCGATTCTGGTGAATGGCATTGATGGCAGCTCAATAAATGTACGTACAGTTGTTGCTAAGTGTTGATAAACAACCACAGCATACCAAGTGGTGACACAAGCAAGTCAAATCGAAACGCCTTGTTGGTACTGTATGCAATAAGAGTTTCAGAAGGTTGTCGGGACACCCCGGATTGCGGCAGTCTGAGTGCAAGCTTTCAACCCTTCTAGCGCTCCTCTGGCCTCTGGCCTGGGGCTCTACAACTCCATGGTGCGTTTGCCCCACGGAGCCAGCTACAGGGTAGTTGGCAGAAGACTGGAACGTGTGCCTCGCGGAAATGCTGACGACGGAAATGCTGACGGAAATGCTGACACACACACCTGGTGGATGCACCCGTCCGGAGGACTCAGCTTTGTTAAAAAAAAATGCTGACTCCTGCTGACACACACAGATGGAGCTTGATAATAAGTGCCAGTTACAGGGGCCCCTGACGGGGAATTGATTAACCGAGCCATTCCTGATATGGCAGCTCGTTGACTTTTGTTCCGGTGGGTGGCGCCGCCTCCCGGCACTAGCAAATGAAGTCAAGTTCATTTTGGGCTGGTGTGAATGGGGAGTTGACATCGGGGTGACTTGTTGGGTGACGATTCAGGCCAGGCCGGTTTTAGTGTAGATACGAGTCTGAAGACGAAGTCTAATGTAATGCCTTGCGTACCTTGTAAATGCTATGCTCTATTCAAACAGTGAACTTCACCCAGTCCGACACAACGGCCCATTCTGCGAATGTATCCCCTGTGTCCCGGTCCTGACCTCCCAATGCTCGCTGCCCACTCCCGCAGGAACGTAGAATAATTCGCTGGGATCACGGCGACGCCTGATCTGGAGCAGCTTCTCATACTGCTTGCCGTAAAAAGCGCGCTGCCAGTCCGGATCCTTGACATTGCCCTCGTTGGCGTACGAACCTCCCGACTTGTCTACGGGTGCTGCGGCCCTCCACGATGCCAGGATATCCGCCATCAGCGTCTTTTGGGCAGACCGGAGCTGGTCCAGGGAGGGCTCATCAGAAAGTGCAATGCTCGTCGTTGCAAAGAGTGTGCTTGCGCGCAGAGCAGGGTTCACGGAATTGTCTACGCGGTATGGATTCCGCGGTGACACGCCAAAGGCTGTCACGTCGTACCCGTTGTCGACGACGCGCTTGATGGCTTGGAACGAGTCATTGAAGCTTGCAGGGTCGCTGAAAGACTGGCGCGGGAAGAGCCAGCTGCCGTCGACGCTGTTGGGCGAAGCGACATGGCCTTGCGATGGCGGCCAGGCATCTTCCCAGGCTGCGTGATACGAGGGAAAGTGTTTGGCTTCCGTCTTGTAAGGAATCCCCAGCTTACTGAGGCGGGTGAATACAGGCTTCATCATCTTTTCAAGCGCGGAAATGGACATGTTTGGGGCCACCTGGGGAAGCGTACGGGTTAGAGCTCATTCCTCGAATATTGTACGTCAACCGGTGTTGTTGAGTGAGTGGGCGCCTGCGCAAGACGTAGGCTTGCGACTTTTGGCACAGGGACTTGCTTGTTCACCATGACAAGTACAACGAGAGAGAACGAGAGAAGGAGAAAGTAAATTGCGCTCATGACAGAAGGATGTGTAATAGCATTCGAAACGATTGGGACAATCTCACCAAAGGCTCAGCGGCCAGGCTGTAGGAAGCATTGTCGTACATTGGCGAGTCGCGCCTCAGGTTTGTATAAGCGTATAGTCCGGCTTGCGTCATTCGGTCCAAGTTTTGGAAATATGCTCGAGTTCCCTCCCAGAACGTCTCCGCGCTGACATTGGCCGACGTCTGGAATGACATTTGCAAGGTCGTTGCCTGGACCTTGGGGAGAAGCCGAGTAACCACTTATCAAAAGCATTTTCGTTAGCGGGGAATATGGCAAAGATAGGAACATGATGTTTTCAAGAACAATCGTGGAATTGAGCGCTCCATTTGACAGATACTCCAGAAAAAAAAGAAAGAAAAAAAGAAAAAGGCAGAGTCTTTGAAAATTGTACGAACCAGATGTTGTCACCCCAAATGTGCTTCCGCCGCCACCTCTCAAAGCCCAGAAGAGATCCGCATGGCTTCGCGGCGTAGCTGTAACGAATCTCCCATCTGCCGTGACGACATTGATGGCCAGGACATGATCTGCCGCCGTTCCAAATAATCCCGAGAGAGGTGAGTGCCCTCCGCCAGCAAAATACCCTCCAGCATAGCCGACAGTCTGTCCAACAACAACGAAGTAAGTGGGCCAATTCTGTCACTTACGTTTTGCTTGTGTTGCTACGATTACGGGAAAAAAAAAAAAAAAAAAGTACTTACTGCACACATGCCGGCGACGACCGAAGAATTGTGTTGCTCCGCCATTTTCGAAATGGCCAACGTCTCAACGCCGGCTCCGATATGCAAGACATTTCCTCCGAAATCTCCCAAGGCAAAGTTCGGAACGAAGCTGATGTCCTGCATATTGTGCGTCCAGATGCTGAGGGCTCCGGCTCCGGAGGACCGGCCCTGGTAATCGTGGCCCGTGTTCTTGACAACGAGGCGGAGCCCTTGATTGCGTGCAAAATTGACGGCCAGCTGGATCTGTGCAACGGTTGTGGCATTGACTGCGTACGCTGGATATGCGCCCAATGTACAGTTCGCGCCTTCTGCGTTGCTGGTGGGAAGACATGAGCGTCCCTGCCAGAGCGGCCACATGACCGACGTGGGATCGCCATCACTGTTTGCGCAAGGATGTCAGTACCGAACGACGTTTTTTCTCGTCTTCATGTATCTTTCTCTCCCGCCTTTTCATAATGCTTTCCCCTTTGTTCATGGTGTGGAGGGAAAATAGGTCAAGAGCGGTGTAGAAGTGACGGCTGAATAAGACTTACTGCAGATGAGGATCTGTCCAACGACTCGAGATGTTCTTACACTTCTCTGCATCAAACACGCCCCAGTTGTGGTAACACGAAGCCGCGATAGGTACCGTGCGAACGAGCGCCCCATTCAACTGCTCATCAAAGGCATCCCAGACGTCGGGGACTGGCCAGCCGGTGCTTCCAGGGCCAGGTTTGCATTGACCAGGACGAAATGTCGGTCCTGGTTTGTCAAATGCAAAAAGCTGAGCATGTTTCGACGGAGATATTTGACGACGCTCTAGTCTTTGAGTTTCCCAAGAGAACAGAAGAGTGTTGTTATTGGTCTTGTCTGATGCGACGCTTCCGAGTGGCCCCAAGGCCAGGAATGTCGACAATGGATGCAGTCTCATGTCGCTGTCTGGAGAGTGGCTATGTGCAGACACCAATGTGATTAGCTAACCGAAGGAAGAATGAATGCAGAATCAATACATTTTATAAATCGCATCATGTTACAACGTACACGTGAGACGGATGGATAGCATGCGTGTTGGCAGGGTGTAACTCGTCAGGAAGGGGACTTGATATCTGTTCCCCTTAGGTTCTTCTTGGCAACGAAAGGAATCGGAACAGATTCGTTACATTGCCACTGTTCTCTCACAACTTTGAATTAATAATTCTCGTCCATCTAAGCTGATCTGCCTAACCTGAAAAGCGGCGCGCAGCGGGACCGGCAACGACGCCGCATACTCCTTTACTCCTTTCGGTGGCAGCGCAGCATGATTGAGCATCTGCCCACCGACTAGTACTGATAATCATCATCGGCTCATGTCTATGCATGTCTATGGCGCAACTTATTTTGTGGCTCCTGTATATGCGCCAAATTGGAATGATTTGTCCTCTCTCGAGCAAGGCATAAGAAGTTGTGTGAGTCAGCATAGGGATGCTAGGATTTTAGCCTTTTTCTTTTCTTCTTTCGCAGGGCCAAGACCGCGGTTTTGCCGCCAATCAAGACAAATTCCCGGTGATTCCCGGTAGGGATGGTTCGGAGGCTGGAAAAAATAAGGCAGTCAGCGGCTAGCTTGCTGATGCATATCCTGGGATCAACGTGTATGCCCGGGCTGCATCCAATTTCCCGATTGAGAGAATGACAAGATTACTCGTCGCCTGCAAGTCGACTCACTGTCTCAGCGGGCGTAGCCGGTTCACGTGTAATGATTGATCTTTCCTTACAGCACTTTGCTACTTTGCTGGCGATAACTCCATGCTACTACCGTACCTGTACACAAATCAACTTATAACTCGAAAGCTTGAAAGCTTCAAATTATTATATACCATCTTTCTCCTTAGCCATGTTTCATCCGCTATCCCGTAGTCTTGTCTTGAGGCGAAATTTGATCGTATCGGTGACACATCAGACCCGCCTGGCTTCTACCAAGAGCAACGAAGCGCGCCGACTCGAATTGTATGTATATCCTCATCAGCCCTCCTCTTGATTGAGCCCAGAGACAATGTCACTTTTATATTCATCATTTGTATATTGGGCAACGAAAGTAGCTCTGACATTGCCACAGCTTCGTCAACGTCTGGGACAAGACAGGGGCTGATCGGAGTGTCCTTGCCGACAAGACAGACGTGCCCACGCGTTTCCACCTCCTCGGCGAGATACTCGACAAAAGCACTCTTGGGGTGCAGGGAAACTGTCTTGCATGCGTGGGCGAGTCCGAGCAGGAGGTCTTGAAGCTGCTGGAAGTCACCCCGTATTACAAGCAGGTAAGTTCGACATGACGAGCATGCACGACATGACTAGGACATGAGGAAGTAGGCTGTTCGGGAAGAAGAGACGTATTGACCTTGCGCTTTAGGGCATCTGGGACATGTCAACAGTCAAGATAAGCGCTTTGGAAACAGTTCACAGCAGCGACTTGCTCAGCAACGGTGGAGAAGACTAATATGGTCTATGGAGGCGCGAATTATTGAGAGTGACAAGACCACATATGTAGAACCAATAAAAATTACAGAGAATAACAGAATAGAAATGCTGTTGCACATCCCATCACGCAGGATGAACACTGTAAATATGTCGTACAAAACGAGATATATCACGCCTGCATTCTGGAAAGATAGTACTTATCACCAGGTCGCGCGGAAGCCCTTCATACGAGCAACGGGTGATCTGATCCGATCGAGGTCAAGTCAATGTAGTTGGTAAATTGACATTTGTATTTGCTATACTGATGGCAACACCGATTCATGCAAGCCAATGTGTTTCAAGTTCTACAATGCTCGCCTTCTTAAAGTGCGGAAGGGCACAATAAGGGCATTATCCAAATCCCATATTCGCTCTGTGACGTAAATATCCCCCGAGAGTCGATTGACAATGCTCTCCCGGTCGCGATCATTCAGCACAATTGCGGACCCCTTGAAAGGTCTCATCTGGTCTGGTTTGGGCTCAACATGTTTGGTGAAAAGCGGTCCTGGGACTAGTTGTCAACCCAAAATTGACCATCGGATATCAGGAGTAATTGAAAGAAATTTTACCTGCCCAGGAAACGTAGCCTTCCTTGTGCAACTCGACGAAATGAGGCGAATGCCGGGGTCGTACGGCAATTCGTCTGGCGAGCTATGAGTTGGTTAGTTTTTATTTCGTCGTCCTTGGACCCTCAATACGACAGTCGGTATGTATTACCACGTTGGCATGATCAGGTATGACAACGAGCCATTCGCGAACGTTGGCGGCTACGGATTTAGATGCTTGAAGGGTGGCCATTGTTGAGTTCTTTTACTGTGGATGCAATATCAAGTTTGCAAACGAATTCCGTGGTTTTTTTTTTTTTTGATCTTGGTCTTATTACACAACCGAAAGGGGTCAGTGATTAAGACTTGTTTGACCGACTGCGCAAGTACGCGGGGCCTGCTGACGTTAGGTATGAAAGTCCAATCCAGCGTGATGCCATCGCGTGTGGAACGGCGCCAACATACACTGTGGCTTACGCAGCTTTGTTCACCTCCCCTATGTAGTCTAGACTTCCCAATGGTCGCAGGACTTTTTTTGCCGATTCGAATGAAGGAGCCAGACAGAGCCAAGCGTTTGTTGTTTTGGTGTGGCTTCTGTACATAAGCTCGAATTACGGGGGCCGCTAATAAACTGATATGACTTGTTAGCCGACAGCTTCGCATGTTTATCAATCATCCTCACACAGCCACCTACTCGTTGAAACAGTCTGGTTTGATATAGCTACTGGAGCTTGGCGGAACAGGTGGAATAATATTTGCGTATTTAGGGTGTTGAGGATATTCACAGCCTCACATCGCAGCCTCAGGCATTATCCCAGTCATCCTCTTCTTTGTTTAACAATACAGCTTCCTGTATCTTGTTTATTATTACATTTTATTATAGGCTTTATTTAAAGACCTAGATTCATTATATGAATACATTTAAAGCTTATAATATGTCACGGTCTGGCCCAAAGGGCTAATCGCGGGTGCCTGCGCCACCGTGCGGGTCATGTGCCCGATCCAATTGCGCCATAGAAGCAACAAAAGAATACGCATTGTACAAGTCAATCTGTCGCTTGTGCAATTGACACCTATATTACTAGGATCAGGATCTAGGGCCAAAGCCCTAGACCATCACAAAGACCTAGATTTAAAGCTTATAATAAGCTCGCTTTTCCTTGCTAGATTCTGGAATTCCTAGATAGTAATTCTACATCATCTTCCTTTTCCATCGCTCTCTGCCACCAAATCACTCCACATGAGCCATCAGTAAGGCAGGTGCAGGTGCAGGTAGATGCAGGAGGAAGCTTACTCGATCGAGTATGCTCCGTACCTAGCTCTGTATGCACAGCTGGGCACGCAATGGTATGACACGATGGGCCATGTTGACGTGATGCTTCTCTGTCTTCTGTCCTACGTCTCTCACATCTGCCTATCCATCTCCACCTCGCCTATACATACGTCTGCTATATCAATACTATCGTCGTGCTTACGGATCCCAGGCCGCGCGGCGGCAAAATGTCCTCACATGATTTCTCCGTCAAGGAACGGCCCTGCGCCACTCAGCACTATCCCAACCCAAGAGACGCGGGCAACGACTTGGATCGAACGGTGCAGGAAGCACGATGTAACAGTCAGTTGCGTCGACAGAGGCGCCAAGCTTTAGACAAGCTGCCCTCTGAATCGTTCTCCTCTGAGACGGATGTCGGGTCCCCGTGCCAAAGCTAAATAAAGACTTTTCTGATGGCCAAAGATACCGTCACCAGTCGGACTCCTCCGGGTCCCGTTTTGAAAGGGTGGCCATCGCATCGCCTCAACCCGCGCGGCTCAGCAGCGTGCGTTTTGCCCCTCGGCAGGAAACAAAAATAACTTGGCGAGGTCTTGTAGGCAGTGGACTCCTCTCTCATATCATCTACAAATCCTATTCATCTACTCGTGGGTTGCCCCGTAGGGTCATGGTTTTATGCTTGCAGAGTATAACCGTGCTTGTTAAGTTGCCAAGGTCATTCAAGGAACCGTTTTGGCGCTGGAAACCAGGACTACCCTAAAGCCTAGCACGTCTTGGCTTGACCTGGAAAATGTCATCAAATGCCAGTGATGCGGCTCTTGAACGACGGCGGCAACAGAATAGAGATGCCCAAAGAAAGAGGCGTAAGTCTATCTCGCTCCCTGGTTCATTTTCTTTCCTCCTTCTTCTTCCTTTACATCTTTCCTTGATTTGTCCTTTCAACCTCGATGATTGCTTTTCTTGTCCCATGTTCCTTATTTCTTGCCACCTCTGCGCACAGGAGCAAGGGAAAAAAAAGCAACGTTTGACCTTTGGTGTATAGTCAAATCAATTTTTTCCATCGTTCTGGCGGTGAATCAAGAGAAGAACTGGTCCTTGACTCACACATTTTACTTCCTAGGAGATAACTTGAAAGCTCAAATAGAAGAGCTGCAAGCCAGGAATTCCGAGCTCGAAGCTCTCCGGGAGTCTGCTCTGTCCGCCGCAGCAAATAACTCAGCTCTGGCCAGACCAGAAGTACAAAATGCATTGCTGACTCCAGATGCAACCTGTGGCTCTGGAGATGGCGCCAGAACAGCGGCCTACGAGCCCTCAGTTCACTTGAACTGGGATGAAGGGGCCTCGGGCACACCATCATCAGCCACATCACAGGCTGTCTTTCCAAACCTAGACGATGATGCTTTCATGCGGGACATGTGCGCCAATTGGAACAACAGCACAAGAACTGCATCCGATGGTGCAATAAGTAATCCCCAGCGCCTTTCTCGCGGAGGGGGAGAGACTACTTCCACAGCCTCAAACAAGGGCTTGCCAGCATACATGTCTAATTCAGAATCTGGATCCGTACCCGAAACCTGTGACAATGAGACTGCCGAGTCACTGTTTGCAGCTTACATGAGCGCTGGAGCGCCATGTTCTCTGTCACCGCCAACACGAGCACATGCAGCGGGTGTCACACTCGGAGACGTGACGAATGATGACTCAAACGGCGCTCCAGCCATGCAGAGACGAGCGTCAGTAGTCAGCGCAAGCCCTAGACTCGGCATCAGAAAGAGCGTAGACATGGGAAAGGGCACGCGAACCCTTCGGCTTATTACTCCTGACGCACCTCGGCTCATTGGCCGCCGCGACGGGAAGCGAGGTGCCATGGTCGTTGCCGTGGCCAATCGTCAAGCTGCGGTAGTACGGCTGTTAATCAAGCATGGTGCGGATGTCAACGCACGGGATGAGAAAGGCAGAACAGTACTTCATGATGCGGCAGAGAAGAATGATGCAGAAATGATGCATCTGCTTCTGGAGCACGGCGCTGACCCAAATATTGCGGATAAAACTGGCATGATGCCCATGGAGATTGCGGCGTTTCTGGGTAATATAGAAGCGCTTGAGGTCCTGTTGACAGCTACCTCGGATAGAAAAGAATGAAAGGGAAAAAAAAACAACAAAATAGATTGAACTGAGAAACCTCATTAGACACGCTCCGCTCTTCACTTTGGGGTCAACTTGACGTCTCTTTTATGAAATTCCAGCTACGGTATCTAGACCTTAGTCACCGGTATTGCTCGCAATATACATGCTATAGTATTCTCCTCTACGCCCCATTAGCTCTGAATGGCTGCCCTCTTCGACAATGCGGCCCTTGTTCAGGAAGTAGATCCGATCTGCCTTGGTCACGGTCCGAAGCCTGTGCGTGATGCTTATTGTGGTCCGGCCCTTGCTGCTCTTCTCCAGAACCTCTTGGATGGATGATTCTGATAGAGAATCCAGCGACGATGTGGCCTCATCCAGTAAAAGAATACGAGGGCGTCGTAACAATGCTCTGGCCATGGCTAGACGTTGCTTTTGGCCAACGCTCAGCTGCATTCCACGAGTTCCGATACTGGTGTCGAAGCCGTCCCTGATAAGACAGCAGGTCAGTGAGGAAAAAAAAAAAAAAAACCCCATCTTGCCAAAAATGAATATTGTGCCCTGGGGATCTGCAGATGCAACACGTACGGTAGACTTTGGATCAAGTCATAAATATCGGCTTGCTGACAGACTTCTGCCAACACTGAATCAGAAGGTATACTACTGGCTTCGTCATTGTCTACAAGTCCAGCCAGGAGATTTGACCGGATGGAACCGCTGGAAAGAATGGGATCCTGGCTGACGTATCCGATGCAACGGCGATAATCAGATATCGGGAAAGAAGAGATGGCGATTCCACCGATCCTGATCCGGCCATCTGTAGGATCGTAGAACCGTTGGATAAGCGAGACAATGGTGCTTTTACCAGATCCTGTCTGTCCCACAAAAGCCACGTTCGCACCACCAGGGATGCTGAGGGTAATGTTTCTCAGCACCTGCGTATTCGGGCGCGCGGGATAGGCAAATGTCACCGAGTCAAAGTCGATGCAGCCGTTCATCGAGTTGGCAACAAAGTCGCCTCCTTTCGCTGTCACTGGAGGCTGAGATTGAATCTCTGTTTCCGATGACGTTTCCGATGACGTTTCCGACATGAGCATTTGCAGCCTGGCTGCCGCATATTTCGCTTTGCCGATGCTTGGTGTCCACGAGAACACAAGCCCGGCTGAATAAGCACCCATGAGCATGGATGATTGCACAACAATGAATTGGTCGAGTGAGTACTCGTGCCGGATGACGAGCTTGCTTCCGTACCAGAAAGTCAAGGCCATTCCAGCATAGTATATTGCCTGGGCCATGGCATAGAGAAATGAGGTTTTTACGTAGGCTTTGAGCGAACGAGACCTTGACGCATGGAGCGAGGCATCGAATTCCGCCAGAAGTGCGTCCTCTCTGGACAATGCTGCTACGGTGCGGATGCCCTGCAAAGACTCGCTGGCCAGTTCCACGGCTTCGTTGCTGAAAGACGACGAGTGGCCCTCGAACTCGCCTACCAGCCACTCACCAAAGTAGCCAGAAGCAGCTAGGGCTGGATAGAGAAGTAAGCAAAGGCTTGCGAGTTTCCAGCCAAACACCATGGCAGTAATGATGCCGCACAAGGCCGTGGAGGAGCATAGGAGAATGACGCTGAGTGCCGATCCGCTGATGCCAGCTAGGTCCTGAATCGAATCGGACAGAAAGCATGACAAAGAGCCCGCCGAATTGCCAGGCCGATCGAAAAAGGACATGTCCATTCTCAGCAGTTGTTGGAGTGCCATGCCACGAGCGCGGTGAAGCATCCGTTCGGAACACCAGGCGAAAACGATGCCCTCGGCTCCGAGAAAGACGAAGGACGCGAAAGCAAGGGCACAAAACAGGCCGGCGTACTCCGTCACGGTCGACACAATCGAAACTTTTGTTGAGCCCGATAGCGGCTGCGACAGGGCAGTGACGGTTTTGCCAAACAGGATGGCGGACATGGGCTCCTCGAGTCCAGCGACGAGCGAACATGTCAAGCCCAGAGAAGCGAGCCAACCATCTTGCCGATTGAGCTGCCAAGCCAGCTTGAGGAGAGAAAGTAGCGATGGTACTTGATCCTGCTTCGCGTCGGGTTCCCGCTCACCCTGCGGCGACGAGTCTTCCCCATGATCATTCCCATGACCGCCGCCTTCTCGGCGTGAAGATGAATCGCCAGGGCTGTCTGAATCTGTGACCATACCAACGGCGTTGGTATCAGCGGCCTGTTGGGCATTCCAAAGACTGGAATAGATTGACCCGGCATGAATGAGGTCATCATGCTTGCCCTCCTCGACAAATCGCCCCGCCTGCAACACGACGATTTTGTCGGCGTCGCGAATAGTGGACAGCCGATGCGCAATGACGACCACGGTGCAGTTTTGACACTCTTCTTTCAACGAGACGAGTACTTTGGACTCTGTTTCGCCATCAAGCGCGGAAGTCGCCTCGTCGAGAATCAGAACACGAGGCCTTCCTACGATGGCCCTCGCAATTGCTATCCTCTGAACCTGACCGCCAGACAACTTGGAACCCCGTTCACCCGCCAGCGTATCATATCCCTGTGGCAGATTATTCACAATGAAGTCGTGCATCTGCGCTGCCTTGGCTGCTTGGTGCACCAACTTTGTCTTTTGCTCCAGGGATAGGCATTTCGCCTCGTCTCCGAGGAGCCCGTACTCGATGTTGCGAAAGATGGTCGTGTTGAACAAGAATGGCTCTTGACTGACGAGGCGAAGCTTTTGGCGGATGGACTTCAGGTTGAAAGCAGAGATATCCGTACCGTCGATTGTGATGGTCCCTGCCACGGGTCTATAGAACTGCATGATCAAACTTGCAATGGAGCTCTTCCCAGAGCCCGACGGTCCCACCAAGGCTACTGTCTTGCCGGCTGGAAACGTCATGTTCACGTCGTCGAGAACAGTAACATTCTGCCGGTGCGGATATACGTGGCTGACATGCTTGAAGGCAATGGTTCCATCCATGTTCTCGGAGGATTGACCCTGAGTTGAACAGACATCAATGGGAGACCTGCGCCGCATGATTCGATGAATGCGACTCATGACTGCAACAGTCATCTGAAAGGCTTCCAGATTGGATCCGACATTGAAGACGACAAATGCTGCCGACTTGAGCACGATGGCAATGGCAACAATGTTTCGGAAAGGTGTAACCCCGTTGGCAAGTCTCATGGAGCCTTGCCAGAAGCCCAGGGCCACATTGATGTACCCTGAAGAGGCACAAAGGCTGACCATGCAAGAGGTGAGCATCTTGAGCCGGAAGCCGTCTTTGGATGAACTCTCCACACATCTCATGTAAGCATTGTAGACTTGTTTCTGCAAGCCGAGGGCGGTAGTGGTCTTGATGGCCCCGAACGCCTCCTCCACCACGGCAGTGCCAGCCGAGCTATGCTCAATTGATCGTACACTGTACCGCGCTGTGGCCTTGCCAGTAAATATCAGCACGAGAGTACCGACAACAAATGACCACGAGAGGATACGAGCTAGCACTGGGTCAAGGACATAGCAGACGGCGACCGTGCCGGCTAGGTTACCGAATGCCGCGATTGTGATGGCAAGTTTAGACGACAGGGCATTTTGGATCGAGTCGGCATTGGTGGTCAGGTTTGCCAATATGTCTTCAGTGCCCCCGGCGTCGAATATGGCAATGTTCTGTCTGAGAACAGCGGCCAGATATTGTGACCTGATGTTGCGAGTGATGCGACTCGCCGAGTATGAGAATCCGCTGCTTGCAACCGTCCAGGTAGCAAGAGACAGGAAAAAAATGTAGACATAGTAGAGCGTGAACTGCTGAAGGGGTGCAGCGACGGCATCGCCCTCAGTCCGAGCCCTGGCGAGAAACTCTACCAGATGTGCGTTTGCAATCTGTACTCGTGGGTAGAAAAGTAAGTGTGTGGAACAGGACGAGCATGGAAAATAATAAAGCACTTTCTCAACTACTTTACTTACTGGTGCCGTGGGATGCAAAGCGCCGGCAATGATGGCAGCCACGGTGCTAACCCCGATTAAGACGAGATCAAAGACGGTCGCCGACTCGTACAGATCCAGGAAAGATGCTTTGTAGTCTTGGAAGTGTATCTGTTGCTCCAGAATGTCCCTTGCTTCCCGCTGAGCATCTTTACTATTGCTCTTCTCTGTCTGCGCTCTGGCGTCGTGGTTGGCGCTGGTTTGACGAGCAGCACCATTGGCACCATTGGCAGTATCCAGGCCACCAGGGTTGCTGCTCATTTTGTCGGCGACGAGGGTCATGACGAATTCACCCTGAGGTAATCCAAGCCGAGCAGAGACTCGACAACTTGGCCATATGACTTAGGCGACGGCCACATACTGTCGTTGGTCCGACGTTTGGTCTACCATCTGGGGCGCCCATCTTGCAAGCTGCTGGCCGGGCGAGAGTAGTCATCGCCGTAAGCATCAGCCTGGCCAGCTCAGCGATGCCGAGCAGGGATGCCGAGCAGGGACGCCGAGGAGAGAGTGTTTGGTGGCTCAGTGACGGGGAACCAAGGAGTGTGACGTCTCGTCCCGTCAGCAAGATGTTGATGACTGTGCCGATCAATTAGTAAAGTAAAGTATGTAGCTGGCCCAATGACGCCAACTTGGCACCCACAGACAACGAACGGGTCGATTTGGTTCGATGAATATCTATTACGGTCTAGCTCCAGATGTTGGGGTCACAATTAGCGCATTGGCTCTCGTGCTGCACGAGAGCCGAAAGTGATGAGTGAAGCTGAATGAATACTTGGACGTAGATCATGAGTGTGCCTCAGCGACTAAGCTGATCCTATTTGTTCCAATAAGCCCATTTATGCTAAGCCCGGCCCAGGTCGAACTGATTGCATGTATCATTAACGCAGCCCGAAATAATATCGGACAAGGCTCTTCATTTTGCTGCAGGAGCCTTCAATATACAATCTCAATGGGATCTGTGCCGAATGAGGAGCAGCCCCCATGGGCGACCTGGGATGCTTGCCGTGTCCTCAACAAGAAGGAGAATGGTTCAGCTCTAGGTCAAGCCGCCACAACCCAGACAACCCAGTTTTCTGCGGACAAGGTGTCCTTGTCAAATTTCTGCCAATCCCAGCGTGCAACAGAGTCGACGGTAGTCAAGTTGGCCTGCTGTATCGCCGTTGGCGCCTATGCTGGCGTGGGAGAGGCATGTGTAGGTGTTGGAGCGGACGGCGTGCAAAGCGTGCTGCGCTGTCATTTGGACCCAGATCAAACCGTCGCTCGATTACTACAAGAGCTCCAGGAGATAGATTTGACAGCCGTGTGCTCCTCCAGGAGCCTGCTTGACCTGATTGACTCTGCAGGTCTCTTCGACGTGATACTGGCCATTCACGGCCAATCATCCGGTCTCGAATGGGCAGGCACTGAGACTAGACCAGACAGCAAGTCTGTGAGTATTGAAACTTCGCATGTGAGTCGCGTGGAGTCGCGTGAAGACTTTCTTTTTCCTTCTACGGAGTGAGTTCTCCAGCTAAATACTCCCTCTTGGGCTGTAGGCAACTGGAACAAGTGCAGCACACGTTATAGTCGAGGTTGACTTGTCCGAGCAAACCGTCAACATTACCTGTCCTGCCTACAAGGAAGCAGCGATATGGGCAAAGAGGCTCGCTGACTTGATTTCTCAAACCATCACGGCCCTCGTAAAAAGTCCAGATGAGCGACTGTGCGACCTTGACTTGCTCCCGCCTTCTGACGCCGTGGAGATTGCACGCTGGAATGACAGAGACTTGGGTTCATATCAAACCTGTCTCCATGATGAGATCCGCAAACGAGCAGAAGAGCGTCCTGATAGTCTTGCTGTCTGCGCCTGGGATGGCCATTTCACATACCGCGAGCTCGATGTCCTCTCGTCCCGCGTCGCGCGGAAGCTCTGTGACCTCGGAGCTGATGTAGGATCCACTGTGGCATTTCTCTTTCACAAGTCCAAATCGACAATTGTTGCTTTGCTGGGAATTCTCAAGTCTGGCGCCTCTGCTGTCGCACTGAACCACGACTATCCGGAAGAAAGATCGCTTTATATCCTGGGCATTACTGGCGTGAGGATCCTGCTTGTCGGGCAAGACCTGGAAGACTCGCTGCAGTCATTACCAGGGGATAGTGCTATTACCAAGGTTGTTGTTGACGACGCTCATTTCCCCCTGCATGTATCATCGGAGCCCGGTACAGCCGAGAGATTTACTTCGTCCAAGGTCAAACCAGATGATGTCGCATATATCCAGTTCACGTCCGGTAGTACCGGTACACCCAAGGGTATTATGTTGGAGCACCGCACTTACATGGCGAGCGCTGTATCTCAGCATGAATCTTGTCACGTCAACGAAAACTCCCGGGTTTTGGAGTTCGCCAGCCATAGTTTTGACGCCATTCTTGTCGAGGTCATCACGCCACTTCTCGCAGGTGGCTGCGTCTGCATTGCCTCTGAACAGCGCCGTCTGAACGACTTGGCAGGCGCCATAAGAGACTTCCAGGTAAACTGGATGGGCTTGACACCAACCCTGACCCGAACACTTAAGCCAGAGGAAGTCCCCTCTCTCAATGTGCTTTGTACGTGGGGCGAGGCAGCTACTTCCGACATCATAGATTCGTGGGCAGACAAAGTAGAGCTCATCAATATCTATGGGCCTTCCGAAAACTCTGTGGAATCAACCGCTCATTCGTGGTCAAAGGGGAACCGGGATCCATCGCACCTGGGTCGAGCTATAAAAGCAGTCAATACCTGGATTGTTCGAATTGACAACCGCGAGCGACTTGCTCCGATAGGAACAGTGGGCGAACTTGCTTTCCAAGGACCGACGGTCGCAAGAGGATATCTAAAGGACGACTCACGCAACGCAGACTCTTTCAGGAACTATATCCCGTGGTTGCGAACTGAGGAGAGGCATCAACGAATCTATTACTCGGGTGATTTGGCTCGCTACACGTCCGACGGCAGCATAGAATTCGTGGGACGTCGGGACACGCAAGTCAAGATAAGAGGCCATAGAATCGAGCTCGGCGAAATTGAGTACCACATCAATCAGAATCTGAGCGCCTCTCATGCAGGCTCAGTCGTGGACATGATTGCGCCTTCCTACCGCCCAACACAAAAAATACTCGTGGCATTCATCAATGAAAGCAACGAATCTGCAACCATCGTGGAGAAGATCCCGCTCAAGCCTGCGTCGGATCAGTCCAGAGCCAAGGCGGCTGATATGGAGGCTTATCTGGCGAACCGCTTACCAACGCACTTTGTCCCATCTCTTTACTTGCCCCTGGGGTACATGCCGACGAATGCGTCAGGCAAGGCGAACAGACGGGCGCTAAAGATTGCCTGTGAGTCCTTGACGGAGCCAGAACTACTGGCTTATTCGTCCTCCCTCGCCCAAATCAAGATTGCGCCGCAGACCGACTTGGAAGTCAAGGTTGCGTCGCTCTGGTCGGAGCTGCTCGGGGTTCCAGTAGAAAACATTGGCCGAGACGATGGCTTTTTCTGGCTGGGGGGAAATTCCATCCTTGCCATGAAATTCGCCGTCACAGCTGGCCGCGAGGGCTTCCCGCTCACCGTCGCCGAGGTTCTCAACAACCCTCGGCTGTCACAACTGGCGTCCCTTCTGGAAGGCATGAAGAGAAGAAGCACGGACGGTTCAGCTCGGCCGGAACAACCCTTGGCGTACCAAGCTTTCTCAACGCTTCCAAAGGAGCTCGGAGACGACTTTGTGTCTAATGTGATTGCACAGCGACTGGGCGTAGAAGTCGAGGACATACAAGACGTTGCTCTGGCCACTGACTATCAAATTGAGAATCTTGCGTGGTCTTCACTCAAAACGCGCGGTGGAACAAATTACCTCACATTCAACTTTTCCGGCACTGGCGTTGATGCCGTCCGTTTGCAGCACGCCATAGAGCGGTTGGTCATGCATCATGATATCTTGCGGACAGTCTACCTAGCCCACGGCAAGAGGGTCTTCCAGGTCGTCATGAACCGACTGCCCATGGACGTCGTACATTGCCTGTATTCTAGGGACACCGCGAAGACCACGGCTGCAATAGTAGAGGCAGATGCTCCTAGCCCCGTGGATATTGCTCGGTCACTGCTGAAATGCTGGCTGATTCGGGGTCAGGATGGAGCGACCAAAACCCTTATTCTGCGTACATCTCATTTGCAGTACGATGGAGTCAGCCAGATAAGACTCTGCAAGGAACTCGGTCTCGCATTCACTGGCCAAAATCTTCTCCCCACGGCTTCTTTCCCAGGATACACGCATTTCGCAGCAACTCACAATGAGGAAGCAGCCAAGGTTTTCTGGCAAAAAACCCTTGCCGGCTCCTCCATGACATCGGTCTTCCGGCACACAAGCATTCCGTGGAAACACGTGCTTGACGGCCAGGTGGAAACGATCATTGACACTGGCACCGTTCGTTCCGACTCCGAAATCACCATCGGTACCACCATCAAAGCTGCCTGGTCTCTCGTGCTGGCAGAAATGTCTGGGAGCAAAGACATTGTGTTTGGCTCGGTTATCTGGGGTCGCAACGCCATGTATCCTGGCGTGGAGCACGTAACAGGGGCCTGCATAGACAACATTCCAGTCCGCGTGCGTCTCCAAGACAATATCACGCGACGACAGCTACTGCAGCAAGTGCAGGGGCAGTATTTCGAGGCGGTAAGTTTCGAGAGCTTCCGCTTCAAGCGAATCGTGGAAGAGTGTACAGACTGGAGCCCATGGGAGCGCCTGAGCACACTTGTCGAGTACGAGAATCTTGGCGAAGAAGTCGCAAACTTTAGCCTGGATGAGACTCACAGCTTTGAGGTTGACGAGATCCGTCCTCCAGCGGACCGCCACGACATGACAATTTACAGCACGCCGGTTGGTCCAGAGAAGACCTTCATTGCTCTTGACTTTTGCAAAGCAGCAATTCCCGATTCGTTGGCGCAGAAGACGCTGGATCGTTTGGTGTACCATGTCCAGGAGTTTCACCAAAAGATCGATGAGTCGGTCGAGCTTCAGCCCCTGGACGTGACAAACCTCCCGGCGATTCCGATGTCGCTTCCAGCTTCGCCTGCGGCTATCCCTGTTCCCGTTGATTCCGGGGCAGCTATTACGTCTGAACCACCTCCGCTAACTAACGGTGTCACAAGATCTGGAGAAAGGCCTCTTGGGGATACTAAAAAGCTTGTGGAGTCTGCCTGGACAGACATACTGGCATGCAACCCGGAGAACATTGCAGTGTACTGGTCTGAGAGAACACCCTTCTACGAGGTATGGGGAAATCTCGTCGCCGCGTATGGTCTCGCCAAATATTACCGAGATGCGGGAATAGATATCACGATGGAGCAAGTTTTGCACAGTTCAGACATGCGCGCTCAGGAGAAGCTGATTTCGAAGCAACAGTGATGGAAAAGCCAGATGCAGATGATGATTTGGAAGAATACTACTGCTTGATAGCGAGGCCCCCTGCGCAACCAGGTAGAAATTACGAATGTATGATGAAATGTTCTTTCTGGGCTTTTCGTTGGCGGGCCGCTCAGCAGATCGAATCGTATAAACCGTGTTGGAATGAGGAAATTGTCCATGTATATTGAGTAAGCTGTATTTTTGCCAAAATGTGGAATGATGCAGGCGATGTCAAAGAGTGAAAAGAAGAGAAGATGATGATGATTTACTATCTAGGAAATCGGAATCTAACAGAGGGGAAAAGGAAGCTTATCATAAGCTCTAAATGTTTATCAACAAGTGAATCTAGGTTTTCGAACGAAGCCTACGATGAACACGATAACAAGCGCAACGCGTGAATCTGCATCAACAAACGAAGAGGGGATGACGAGGGTGATGCCTCAAATTTGAGGCTGCCATGTGAGGCTGCCATGTGAGGCTGCGATAACCCCAAACAGTATTCTTGTCAAAACACCACGAGACAAAAAGCCTACCATTAAAGATGCCACAATCTGGGTATGTACAGAGCTGTCAAGTCCGGTACATGAGACCTCCGGCCGACCGCATCAGCCATGCCAAAAACGGGTGTCCCAAGAAATGCATTCCCTCCGAGTTGAGTCAGCCGTAGGGCCCTTTGAAAAGAAGTTGGTGGGCCCGTTGAATCACTGATGACAACGCCGCTAACATGACTATGCATGCATACCGGGCTCACGGCAGCTGGCTGTATAAGCACAATCATCACTATCTGATGTCAGATTTGCATATCCTCGATGCCTCGGGTACAAAGGGGATTGGGCATTTGTGCGAGACCCGGTGGTATATCCAGCCTTATGGGTGACTGTACCACAATTGAAGCATCAGATGACATCTATATCGCGTATCTTCCATCAACTGGCCTTTTCATCGCCTCTGCATTCTTGTAGCTCCCAAACAGTTTGCCTCTTCGTTGCATAGGGGAGGTTTTGCTGTTCCAGTGTCACGACCCCGTCCGTACACCAGTAGATGGCATCGGATACTGAACCAGCCCGTCCAAGCAAGCAAGAAAGAAAAGAAAATTCATGGACAGCAAACTCAAGAAGCAACCGCTCCAGGTTGCCATTATTGGCATCGGCCATCGCGGTTACAACACTCACTTCCTCTCCATCATCGAGAACCCCAGAGCATGGACCGTAGTAGCCTGCTGCGACACCAACGAGGAAACCCGCAGGAGATTTGCCCAAAAACATCCCCACATCAACTTATACACTGGTCTTGACGACTTGTTGAGGAGAAACAAGGAGAGGCTTGACTTTTCCATCGTCTGTGTCCCCCACCAGTACCATCTCGAATGCTGCCAGGCGCTTGCGCAGAAGGGAGTCCCGATTCTCAAAGAGAAGCCAGTTGCCGAATCGCCAGCAGAGTACCAACAACTCCTGGCGCTGCCTGTGAAGATTGGCGTCACTTTTCAGAAAAGATTTGAGCCGCGATACCTGGCCATCAGGGACCTGATCACGCAGGTTGGCCAGGTCGTGTCGTTCACGGCCACACTGACCGCGAACATTGCCGCCCTGGATGCTACGTGGAGGGCAAAGAGCGATGTCGGCGTTACGGTAAGAGCTGCTGCGACTCCCTTCAGTAACATGTCCTCTCCCGTAGTCTTTAATCGCATCTTTGTACTAATATGCCTTGTTTTTTTTTTTTTTAATAGGAAGATCTAGGCTGTCACATGCTGGACATGATTGTTTCTCTATTTGGCAGACCGACCTCTGTCACGGCCCAAAATGCCAAGGGCGTCAGGGTAGAGCAGGAATACGGCGGAGACGACGTCTCGAACATAATCATGAATTTCGGAGAGTCTGCGAAACGCAACATTGGCCACGTCCACCTTTCGCGCGTGGCACACAGAAACGAGGAAAGCCTAGTCATCACCGGCACCAACGGCACCTTTGCCCTGGAGGGCAAAGAAGTAAGACTCCGGGACAACAACGGAAACGAGACGTTCCATTTCCATGATGCCTCTGCCAAGAAATACGTCGTCCATTCCATGTTGCAGAAGTTCTCCGCCTGGGTCGCCGGTGCGGAACCAGACTTCGCTGCTTCTCTCGCCAACCTCAAGGATACCGTCATGGTCATGGAAGCCACCCGGCGGGCTTATTGCAATCCCAACTCGACGGAAATGGTTGCTGCAAATGGAAGCGGAAACACGTTGGCCACCAAATCACGCTCTCAAGCTTCTCTTGACGGCATGCATCACGTATGGCCGCTGCTCACTGCAGAATCAGAGGACGCAGTCATACGACAGATGCATTCTTCGCTCTCCATCTACAACCGGTCCGATATCTACGAGACCTTTGAAGACAAGTGGCTAAAGATGCATGGGCTCGAGCACGCCGTGGTGTGCAGCTCTGGAACAATTGCCATCCTGCACATGTTTGAGGCTCTGGATCTGCGGCCCGGTGACGAGGTTCTCTGCCCCGTGTATACATTCTTTGCAACAGCTTCACCGTTGATGCAGTACGGCGCGGTCCCCATCTTCTGCGACAGCCTGCCGGACGGCAACATTGATCCGGAGGAGATCCTCAAGAGGGCTACTTCCAAGACCAGGGCCGTCATTGTCACACACATGTGGGGGCTGCCTTGTCGGATGCGCGAGGTAGTTGACAATGCTCAAAGGGTAGGCATCAAGGTCCTTGAGGACTGCTCGCATGCACATGGTGCTGTTGTAGATGGCAAAATTGTCGGCTCATGGGGCGACATGGCTGCTTGGTCCTTGCAAGCCAAGAAGAATATCATGGGCGGGCAGGCTGGTGTCCTCGCCACTAACTCGACCGACTACTATTCCCGCGCTATTCTTCACGGACACTTTAACAAGCGTGCCAAGCAGGAGGTTCCTCAAGACCACCCGTTGCGAAAGTTCTGGTGTAAGTATCCACGTCATGTTCGATCGAAAGTGGATGATTTTCTCTTTATGCCATGATCCCACAATGTCAATGTGGAGATGGCCAAGGCAAAGAGTGAAGTGGCTGACCTTTTTTTTTTTTTTTTTTTCGTATAATTTAGTAACCGGTCTTGGACTCAACATGCGAGCACATCCATTGGCAATCGCCTTGGCAGATCAGCAACTAGATCTTCTCCCGACACACGACTCATATAGACAGCGATATGCATCGTACATTGCTGAGAAACTAAGCTCCATCCCCTATCTAAAAATGCCTGTCGTGAGAGACGACCAACATGACAAGCACGCCTGGTACGCCTTTGTCATGCAATTCGACCCTTCCAAAGCTCCAGCCGGTCTCACGCGCGACAACTTGGTTCATGAACTTGAAATCGTCCGCGGGCTCAAGGAGGTCGACATCCCCAAGTCGACCGGCCTACTCAATGACCTGCCGCTCTTCACACATTCCCACGAGGCCGTCCCCCGATTCGGCGACAAGCCGTGGTGCGAGGCACAGCCCACGTCCGAGTTCCCCAATGCGCGGCAGTTCTATGAGCGTGCCATCAAGTTGCCCATGTGGGCTACTGAGCAGGACAAGGTCATCGTGGAGCACTATGTTGAGACGTTCTTGGCTGCTGCTCGGGACATGTCTCGTCGGGCTTCGAGGGGCGGTACTGACAGCCAGGGTGGTGTCACCGAGGTGATTCAGGCTAGGTTGTGAGGGAAACAAGAATGTGTGATTGTAAACCCCCTTCCTACATAGATATAGACTCATTGACCGACTCTCATTCTTGTTGTTGTCCTCGGGGTCGTCATGTGTCGACTTTCAGTAGAATTGGGTGAAGCTACTCCAACTCGAGTCATTCACACGTACCCATGACGAATAGCCATGCCATGGACTTGTCACAAGAAAAAATAAAATAAAATAAAATAAAGTAAAATAAAAAGAGTGAGAAAACCCCAACCCTTCTTCACCAAGCACGCACGGCAATTGAGATGAAGAGCGTATTAACAACCCACCCTACGGAAGAAGCTACAATATCTTAGCCTCCCAAGAGAGGTCGCATCAGTTCTAGTTCACGGCAACAGCCTTGGTAGCTTTGACAACAGCCATACTAGGATCATCCAGAAACGTCTTCCAGAACGCAGGATCCTGGCGAATAGTCTTTGCGCTCGTCAGCGGCACCTCCTCGTAGTCGACGAGACCGAATTGCCTGTGCATCTCGGTGCCACCCTCATAGCTCAGCGCCAGCGAACAGGCCTCGAACTCAACGGGCTCCCTGACGTTGATGCGGTAGCGGTATCGGACACCGCCGGGGATGTCCTGGAAATCCTTGTACGTGACGCCGTATTTGCCCCCCGTGGCAGCCTCGCTCCTCATGTTGGCGACGCGGGCGCCCACGAAGCGGCCGCCGGGCTTCAGGTAGGAGACTGCGTTGCGCCACATGGCCTCGAGCTCCTGGCGCGTCGTGGCGTGGTCGAAGCAGAAGTTTGACATGACGAGGTCGTATTGGGGGCGCAGGCCGAGGTGGTCGAGGGGCCTGGTGACATCGGCTTCGAAGCACCGGACCTTGGCTGCGCGGCCGAGCTTCTTCTCCTCGGCCTCGGCCACGCGGAGCATCTCGGTCGACAGGTCTATGATGTCGACGGACGCGGCGCCCGCATCGACAGCCTGGCGAGCGTGCAGGCCGGAGCCGCCGCCGAAGTCGAGCACATGGAGGCCGGTGCAGTCGCCGAGGGCCGCCTCGAGCAGCTGCGTCTCGAGGATGTTGCAGGGCAGATGTGTTATGTCGTTGTAGCCCTGGGCTTGGGTGTCGTAATCATGCTTCACTTCCTGGAATGTAGCCATGGTTTCAGAAAAAAAAAAGAAGAAAAGAAGAAAAAAAAATACCAAATTGCTTGTCTAGTTGAATTGTTTGCTTCGTTTAGATGCTAGCCTGCCAAGACATGCCTTTGCCTTGCCCCAACGTCTACTACTGTATTAATACTAATATGCCACTTCCACTTGTTATCCCGCGTCAGCTGAGGGCGACTACAACACGACATGGCAATACGTGGGAAATGCAGTGAGACGGCACAGCGTGTGTGATCTGAGAGAGCCTGCAATGTGGAAACGCTTGGATCCGGGCTTAGTCATGGAACTTGTCTGCTTCTTTGCCGAGCCCCACTCCGAAGCTGTTGGTGTCATCAACAACCTCTGATCAATGTCGCCCGGAGGCGTCAGCTGACTCAATGGTGAAGAGGAATCGAATCGAATGCCACCGTGCGTGTCACCGAGACCCCGGAGTGCCATCTCAGGTCAAACTCAGCAAATGAGCTGGTTATCTTCTGCACGCCGGTCAAGTTCCAATCAAGCATTCCCTAGCATGAGCTGCCAAGCTTTGACAAGCAGATGTAAGAACAATTAATGCCAAGCAAATTGAAAACCATTCGGGTACCGGGTACCAGTCTCGTCTATTCATTGCGACTACTGTCTAGTTTGTTTTGTCTGTAATCGAGTCTATCTCGGCTTCCATGTCTGAAATCGGAACGTGCACAAACCTACAGATTCGGCCTGTTGATGACTTTTATGCGGCCCTCCACACATGGCGAGACAACGGGTAATCCACTCACCGGATGCCGTCTGAATATGATTTCCTTCTGTGCTCTTCTTATCCCTTCCGTGTTCTCGTCCACGATCGGAGATCCTCCATCGTCTTTGTCTCCTTCGCCGCCTGTGGACTCAAATACCTGTAGCAGGAGATTTGTGTCTGTCATGGCGCCCTCTGCATCCACAAGGCTCTCTGCAGCGCGGAAGCAGGAATAGCCATCAAAGCCTGATGCTATAAAGTCCACCATGGCAACCGTGTAGGTGGTTTCGGGTGCCACCAACCTTGGCGGGCTGTTTCTCGGCATGTAAACAATGTCGCTGACTCGCTTTCCCTCACTGCAGGTCCAGTCAACTGCCATGCCTAGACCTGATGTTTGCAGAAAACGCCCATCTGTGTGCGCATTGGAAACTGAGTTTTCGAGCGCCTCAGCCAGGACGCGGCCACTGACACGTTTTACCACAAAGGCATTGTCAAAGGGGCTGATGTCGATGATGTCTCGGATCAGCATGGGTTCATCCGGTCCAGGATTGATGATCCTGTCACATCGGATAGCTCCACTGTTGACAAATGCAATGTCCGTGTTGTAAAAGGACCGGACTATGTCGGCAAGCATATTGCCGAGATTGGCTTCTCTGCTTCGAACAACGGTGGTCCTGCCTTCGAGCGGCGCATCGGTCATGACCAGGGGCTTTGCCACCATCTTGGCGACCTTGGCTTGAACGCCTGCGATGACTTGTGAGGTCTTGGGACATGGCGGTATTTTCGCGTAGTTTGGCAGACTTTTGATGTCTGGGACCTGGGTGACTGCGTGATGGATGCATCAATTGTCAGCTTAGTCGTCCTTCACAACGGGCTGGAAAGACATAAAGTGAGTAGGGTAGGAAACGCATGAAGAGTTAGGAAGATGTCCCCAAAATTGGATCGATAAAAGAAACAGCAAATAGAGGTGCGGGGAGGCAGAACACCCCAACACTTACGCTTTGTATGCAATATTGATGAAGTCCCATCAGGATATTTGGCCACCCTTAGCCGCATTATTGACAATCCTTTCCAATCAGTGCCGCTTTTCACAATATGCACGTCGCCCAAGGCAGATAACACGGCGCCATCACCAGGATGGGAGCCCTCTCGAGCAACGTTGGGGTTGGTGTCCGAGTCAGTGAAAGCTCGTTGAACAATGTCATGGTCATGACCACCTAACAGCAGATCTATTCTTCCGCTGCCAGTTTGAGTATTTTTCGAAACAGCCATGTCCTCTGCTAGACGCATGTGTGTCAATGCGATTACAAGATCACACCTTTCCCGCTCTCGCAGTTGTCGCGCCGTGCGATTTGCAAAGGCAGCAGGATCTTGTATGTCGCAGCTCGGTAAATGCTGGCAGTTTGATGGCCAATCACTAGCGAAGGGAATTTACAAGTAAGAAAAGGTAGGGAGAAAAAAAAAGAAATCCCCCCGACGGTGAAGAAATTCATAATCATGTACCCTCGAATGAAGAAAGGCAGGGGCAACTTACGTCCCGGCCAAGCCAAAGAAGCCTATCCTGAGTCCGGCGACTTCTCGAACAACATATTCGTGTGCCCGGGCTAATAGCTTGCTTTTCTGTCCACTGTGTGATTGAGATTGGTCACGAAGCACATTTGTCAACGTCCACGGGAACGACGTCATATCAGATAAGTCGTTGAGGCGACTCTCGCCAAAGTCAAAGTCGTGGTTTCCATAACAGGCAACGTCGATTTTCATGGCGTTAAGCACCTCTGGCATGTGTCCACCATGAAGAACGGATGCTTCTAATGAGGGAGAGAATGCATCGCCGCTGAAAAGCCGCAGCTGATGCCCTGGGACAGAGACGTCACTGGTGACAAGGCTGGGGTCGGCCATGATGGAGGCGAAGCGTGCAACATGGTCGGCGTCGGCGATATGATACTGCAGCAGGAGTGCGACAATGGTCTCAGAATTTGCACAGACGGCATTTAGATATCAGTAGTCGGGGATTTGTACAAACCACGTCGTTAAAATGAAGGAGCGTGATGTCTCGTAAATGGACCATGTTGGCTGGCTAAAATCGCTCGAAGGAAAGGCAAGCGAGGGCTCAGTCGGATAATTCAGCCTTATTGGGAGGAATTGAGAACCCATATCGCCCGAGAATGGCGCCACTTCACACTTCCGCAAGTCTTATGGATAAGACGACGGAGTAGAGACGCTGATGAGCACGCGGATAAGGCAGTTATTATTGGGGAAGCAGGGCGACGCTTTATCGTGTGTTAAGGCCTACAGTCATTGTGGGTCCTGCCTGCGCTAACTATGTCTATATGACTACATGTCGTTAGTCGCAGTTAAGCGCAGAACCCTAGAGAGGGCGGCTTAGGGAGAGATTGCGTTCGAGGCGGGCTCTCCCTCCATAGACGGATGGGTTCAAGTTCTTCGACGACCTGGCCAGCGTGTAGTCGTATGCGTTAACGGGTTTCTTAGCATGGATTTTGATGAGAAGATAGAAGACTCTAATGTGAGCCAGTAAGTTCACAGTGAAGCTCTAAGTAACTTAAGAATCCGATATAGCATGTTGCTTGTTAAGGATATTACCGCACTCAAAGATTTAGCACGGTACTAAGCGGAAGTACGGATTAAAGGTACTTTAATTTACCCATAGTTTGCTAACAGCTAGTAGTAGCTACCCCACGTGGGGCTTGTAGTCATGCAAAGTGTATAAGAGTAAAGAAATAATGAAAATAGGGAACTATGTAGCTTTTTTGGCTGTTCACACAATTTTTATGATCCTCCATGGATTCGCAGACTTTCTACCAGTCGCTTATCTACCAAGTTATGCGACCGAGTTAGGGATATGAGCCTTGAATGGTGCATTGCTTATCACACATGAGTTCATCGGGCATGATTGAACAACCACTTTTGGAACTACCCCCGTTCGTCAGGCTGTAGCTTACCAAAGACACAAAGACTCGAGGCTAATCGTTCCATGTTCTGAGCTTTGGCGTGCAAGTGAGCGCTCTATTGCATTTCTTCCTGCTTGTCTCTGGCGCGCTGCTGTCTACTCGTGGTGCTGCAGCTGCTGTGTACGGGTATATGGTAGCCGGGGTCTTGTCTAATAGTGAGCATTATGCATCCAGTCTGGATATGGGGCAGGTGCATGGCGTTAATTGATCGTTCCACTAGGCTGTCTGATGTTTGGTGTCATCGTCGCACTTCTGGGCTCATGAGAAAGAACCAGGCAACGACCTGGTGCGGCAAAAAAGCCGGGGTGGTGAAGAGCTACGAGCGATGAACAAGTGACAAGAGACGACGCGAAAACTCAGTTACCTGGTAGCTACGTCGCCAAATGAGGAATGTCCAACGAGACTGAGCTTGGCGTTCGGGGCAGCCCTGTGTACAAAGCGGCGGACGAGACTTGAACTTGCCGTTCCTGAAGTTCTCTGGCTAGCTCTCTCTCCGTAATAGGACGAGGTCCAGCCTACAAGTAGGAGCAAACAAGGCTTGGTGGAAAGACGATTGAAGTTGCCGAGTAGTTGGTACATCTGAAAGGAAAACGTGAACATGTACCAGTGCGAAGCTGTGGCTGTTCTCTATCTTGCCCAATGGCTTCATCTCCAGCTATTTTCGAGGCACTTGCCCTGGCCACACTGCACAACTGGTGCGCAAGTGCTGCGATGAGCATCACTACGTGCGAGGATCGCATGATGACCGCTACCTTCAGGCACTTCAGCTATATCAAGTCATGTCAAAGGACCCGCCGAGGGCATCTCCCGCAATTATTAAGACGGAATCCCGAGGCAAGACAGTAGGTGACTGACATATAAACCTATCGCGGAAGGTGATGTCTCGGACGTGATGCACCTGGCTCTCAAATATTCGCCAAGACAACGCGCGACTTTGACCGCTATTCAGCAGCCCTACCAAGATGGGTTCCAACCTAGATGCAGAAGATGCTCCTACGCGCGGATAGTGATTTTTTTTAGGCTCCGTTGTTGAAGTCTGTATCGTGACGCGCGACCACAAGGGCACGGTGAATGGCTTCCTTCAACTCGGCATAGGACTCTGAAAGAGTTACACGTTCTCGCCCTGGAATACGACCAACCAGACCTTTCGAGGCAAACCGGTCCAATTCACTCTGAAGGTGTGCTTCGCAGAGGTTGGGAATATCGTTTATGAAACTGTTCAGCCACTATCGCGGACCAAGTATAATCAATGAGTTCCTCGACCCTCACGGCGAAGGAGTGGATCACGTGGCCCATGACTGCGGCGGTCGGCCATGGGAACGCATGAGTTGGGTTGAGAAGCGTAGGTTTCAAATGGTCCAAGGCGGTAGTTGGCAGGCAATAAATCTTTTTGCTTTCTTCGAAACCGAAGATGCGGTTACGACATGTTTCGAGATGTATTCTTTCCCAGACGACTGGGAGTATCCACCAGCAGTCGAAGAATAGCTAGGTTCGCTTCTTGATGAACTGGATGGTCGCAGGTTGCTGCAATGATAGGACTTGCTGCTCGTCATGAGGAATGGTGTACCTAGCCAAGGCGTCATTGCCATATCACGAGGAAGCGGCGGCGACAAACCCATGCCAGTTGATACATCGTGGTCAAAATGAGCAGAATCGTATTTTACTCCAGTTGGACGTCGTTTCTTGCGGATCGGTTCTCGCCATGGTCGGGTTCTTGACGCACAGGTGTTTCTGGAAGTCGTACAACCTTGAGCCGCGGAGTGTCATGTTCTGACACGGCTGACACGAGGCATTGGAGACAGCCAATGCATGCATGCCTTGCCTGGATACAGCACTTGCAGAGAGCGGAGGAAGTAGGCGTGTAAATGGCTTCTGGCCATCTCATCGTCCAGAGAAGAGCAGCCATGGCACACGTGGCCAACTCTCGTGAGTCAGGCATCCATGAGCCATTGCCGCGGTGGAAAAATCAAGACCGAAAGGGGCCCACCTCGAGCGAACCGAATGTTCCGAAGACGCAGCCACTAATCCGTATGTTATGCCTGGTGCTGTCCGCAGGCTCCTCGCAAAGTAACATGCCAAAATTCTGTTATTGGGAGTTTCTTGTTCCCAGGGGGTCACAGGCTTTGGCGAATTGGGAGAGTTGCCATCAATCAGACATCAGTGCAACGACAAAGATTATTATCCGTCGCCCGCTAGGCCACACCAATTGCGGGCCATGGAACCGGTCATGGAAAGGAAGAGACGGTTAACCAATCACTCAAAAAGCATAAACTGGCAGCAAGAGGCGAACAATCCATAATCCCATCCTAAGGATTGCCAGACATCTTATCTATCTGCCTGCAGGGGTGCATGCATATGTACGATACAAGACAAGTTTCGAATAATGTCTACTGTGCACGAAGGCGGCGGCATGCTAATTCGATCCGATGTTCACTGCTATTACGGAGTGAGAAGCATTCTCATTGACAGGGGCAGAAAAGAAAAGAAGGGAAAAAGAAGACGCAAATTCGACTGAATGGACTTTGTCGCCAACAGCATTTTTCGTGGAGCTCATGCGCAAGGACAAGGACCATGGAGACCAGACCAGAGAGAGACCAGAGCGGAGTCCCAGCCACAGAACGGGGCTAGTCGGACTAAGAGGGAAATTAAGCGAAAAGCAGCGACAGAAACCGTTGGTTGGCAGGCTGGGCGGCGCGTGTATAAAAATACAGGACACTCATTATACAAAGACCGGGCCTGCCCTCCACTCGATTTCTCCCGTCCCGTCCCCAGCTGAGAGGCACCAGCCGCGACCGACGCACTCGCATCGCATCGCAGTGCGCCGCCGCACAAAACACGCACCCACGCACCCACGCACCCACGCACCAGACAGACCCAACCACCGGTCACGCACCTAATAAATTTTACTTGGGCTCACGCGCACGCGCAACGCGCACGCATCGCACAGGGGGGAGCGCCATAGCATTAATTCCAGCCACAACCCGCAGCCACATCTGGAAGCTGTCTGCCACCTACAGCTGGTAGCTTTTGAGTGGACATCTGCTTGCAGCTGGTGTAGGCATCATCAACTTACCCACACTTATGAACTTCAAGGGCGGCTTCTCACGTCTATGCTATACATACACTAGCAGCCCAATCATCTTCGCCGAAAATTTATATATTACCAGACCTTGCGGTAAGACTCATGTGGCTTCATTCCTCTGGTTAGCTGGGCCGTCACTTGAGGTTACATCTTTCTTCTCATCAATACGCAAAGGCTCAAGGCGACCCTCGTTGACTCCCTGCGAGGCTCAATCATCATCGGATTGTAGTTGTCGTACCGGAAGCCATCAGTCCACACATCACTTTCCCCGGGGTGCAGTGCATTGGCCAATCGTCCAGTAACTGCACCTCGAAAAGGGACGCCTTATTTATTAGTCATCAAAGGTATGATCAGAAAATCATATCGCATCCACATTGTCTTTAGACCACAATGGCGTCTAGACTTGATCGATTGGTGACGATTCTCGAAACCGGAAGCACTCGACTCATTCGAGAGACCGCCGTCAATCAACTTGCCGACTGGCAAAAGCAACATCCAGACGAGCTTTTCAATCTCTTGTCTCGTGTTGTCCCCTATCTCAGACACAAGGACTGGGAAACTCGCAGTACTGCGGCCAAGGCCATTGGCAAAATTGTCGAAAATGCACCTCTTTATGATCCGAATGAAGAGGATGGCTCGTCAGAGCCCAAAAAGGGAGAAAGTCCTGGCGAAAATGGCCACATCAAAAAAGAGGACCCTGACAGGGACTCCCTTCTTGACGAGGAGGATCTGCTAAAATTTGAGTCGCTCAATGTCGAATCAATTTTGAAGTATGGTCGAGAATTGCTTCGTGGAGGAGGAATTGAATACAACTTGGCTGCATTGGACCCACAAGCGCGTTTGATACACCAGAAAAAGACTCTTCTTGGCAGACTGGGGCTGCTTGGACGGAAGTTCGAAGACGAAGAAATGCCAATTATGGCGGATGGCCAGGCTGTGCCTATGGCATCAATCGAAGGCACAAACGGCAACGGGCAAGCCAGAAGTGACAGCGTGTCTCACCGTCAGGGGGGCGAAGACTCTCAACTTAGCTCGAGACAACTGAATGTGTTGAAGCGGAAACGAAAGAGGGAGGCCATGAAGGCCTCACAAGGCATAGGAGGATTTGGCGACCTGTCTCTACGCCGCTCGACAACTGCTGGATCAGAAGGTTTTGGCGGTGACGAAACCCCCGCAGCCGAAGAAGAGTCCAAGAAGAACGGCAGAATGAACGATTACTTTAATTTGGAACGCCCTGCCGATGTCAACGAGGACACCAAGGTTGTCAGCGAATTCAAGGGATCTGTCATCCCGATCAAGTCTGAACTCGAGGTGGAGGATACGATGGAGGGAGCTGAGTGGCCATACGAACGTTTGTGTGACTTTCTCAAAGTTGATCTCTTCGACTCTTCGTGGGAAACTCGCCACGGAGCTGCCATGGGACTGCGAGATGTCGTGAGAGTCCATGGTGCTGGTGCTGGTCGGATTCATGGAAAGTCCAAAGAGGAGAACGACAGCCATAATCGCAAATGGCTGGATGATCTTGCCTGTCGCCTTTGCTGCGTCTTGATGCTAGATCGGTTTACTGATTACAGTTCAGACACGTCCGTTGCTCCCATCCGGGAGACGATTGGTCAAACTCTTGGCTCAGCACTAAAGCATATCCCCTCCGCCTCTGTTCACGACATCTATCGTATTCTGTATCGCATGGTCATGCAAGAAGACCTAGAGCTCGAGCGCCCTGTGTGGGCCGTTTGCCACGGTGGCATGGTTGGCCTTCGATATGTCGTCGCCGTGAGAAAAGACCTCCTCTTACTGGATGGTGACATGATCGACGGTATCATCAGAGCAGTCATGAAGGGATTGGGCGATGTGGACGACGATGTTCGCTCCGTCAGTGCTGCTACTCTGATTCCCATGGCTAAGGAGTTCGTCACGATGCGACCGAATCAATTGGATGGCCTCACCAATATTGTTTGGGAGAGCTTGTCAAATTTGGGCGACGATCTTAGTGCCAGTACTGGCCGCATCATGGATCTTCTCGCTACTTTATGCGGCTTCCCCGAAGTCCTTGAAGCGATGAAGACTTCTGCAGCGCAAGATGAAGAAAGGTCGTTCACTCTGCTGGTGCCACGACTGTACCCCTTCTTGCGTCATACTATCACATTGGTTCGCCTGGCCGTGTTGAAAGCTTTGCTGACATTTG
Organism: Epichloe elymi; assembly: GCA_023658475.1. Classification (NCBI taxonomy): domain Eukaryota; kingdom Fungi; phylum Ascomycota; class Sordariomycetes; order Hypocreales; family Clavicipitaceae; genus Epichloe; species Epichloe elymi. Next base: position 1,391,673 of record CP098273.1, on the reverse strand, counting down.
CCAATTTGGGCGATGACGCATCTCATGGGTGGTTGAATGGCAGAATTTTGAGACTGATTTTTCAAAATATCCTGGTTGAGAGAGACCAGGAGACGCTCAGCACATCATTAGAGCTCTGGAATGCACTGGTTGCCAGACTCGCTAAGAACCCCTCGGTCCTTGCCGATGAGTTTGCGCCTCACATTGACCCTCTCATGCAACTTACCCTCCACCCCATTGGCATCTCGCGCAATCCCATTCCCGTGAACGCTACCTTGTTCCAAAAGCCTTCAGGGGGCACGTACTCAGCGCAGGGAATGGCACCACCACCAGGTCGGCGAATGTCAACGCCAGAAGGAGCGGACAGAGCAACGAAGCGCCGTCGAAAGTCTGCAAAGGCGGATGAGCCAGTCTTGACGGGCATGACACACGATGTTGATGGCCACATGATGCAAGGTGACGTCGATTTGGTAGGCATGGATGTGCTGATACGGTCTCGAGTCTCTGCTTCGATTGCAATGGGGAAAATAATGTCTCTGGTTCCTCCCACGAGTCTTGATGACTATGACGCCTTGCTTGTTCCCGGCTTGACATCTGCATTCTCATCCACGCAGCTCGCAGCGTGCATGGTCATCGACGAATTCGCCAAAAACTGTCAGACATCTCATGAACCATCACGCTACACCGACCACCTGCAGCGTACCTTGGACCTGGATCGACCATCATCGTACAGAGATCTGGTCAACTTTGTGCACCGCGCCAGAACTCAATGCCAACAACTCATTCATCTCTTCCGGGACCACGGCAAAGTTTCTCACAGCAAGCTGCCAATCCTGCCAGTGATTGTGCAAGGCGAGCCAGAAGCTGGCCCGAGTGCCTTCTCCATTGCAACTGCCCAGAAGTGTGTCAATGAAGATTATGAGAAACTCAAGAAATCAATGCCCCCAGGACAACGCTTGATTGCCAGCCAGCAGTTGGAAGAAGCACGGGCTGTCGCAGCATCAGTTATCGAGGAAGCCACCGCCTTCAAGGACGCCCGTGACATGAGAATCAAGGCCGGTGCTGCATGTGCATTGGTCGCAATGAAGCTGTTGCCTAAGAAACCTAGCCCATTGATCAAGGGCATCATGGAATCAGTCAAAACAGAAGAAAGCCAACTCCTCCAACACAGATCTTCTGCAACTATCGCTCAGCTTGTTCAGCTCTTCGCCGAGAAGGGCCGTAAGGCACCTGCAGACAAAGTCGTCGCCAACCTTGTCAAATTCTCCTGTGTCGAAGTCGCCGAGACTCCCGAGTTCCCTGTCCATGCATCCAAAACATCTTGTGTGCTCTCTTTGCAGAAGGAGGAGGACAGGGTCGACCATGCAGACGCTGCCAAGTGGGCAAAGGAGGCCAAAGCAGCCCGCATTACCCGACGTGGCGCCAAAGAGGCTCTCGAGATATTGTCCAAGGCGTATGGACCTCAACTTCTCGAGACGGTTCCCAGCTTGCGCGTGTTTATGGAAGAACCCTTGGCCAAGGCTTTCTCTGGCGATTTGCCATCTGAGGCAAAGGATGCAGAGCTTACATTTGGCCAAGAAATTGTGGACGCCATGTCCGTTATTCGAATGATGATGCCAACACTCGACGTTGCCCTTCACCCCTTCGTCATGAGTTTGCTGCCCCTAATCATCAAGGCTTTGCACTCGGAGTTGTCTGTATTCCGCTACATGGCGGCGAAATGCTTGGCGACCATCTGTAGTGTCATCACAGTGGAGGGCATGACAGCCCTAGTCGAGAAGGTTCTTCCTTCCATCAGTAATCCGCTGGATTTGAAATACCGTCAAGGTGTGACTGAGGCAATTTACCACTTGATTGCTGTGATGGGCGATGCCATTTTGCCATACGTCATCTTCCTTATTGTCCCCGTTCTAGGACGGATGAGCGACTCTGATAATGAGATTCGGCTCATTGCAACAACCTCCTTCGCCACTTTAGTCAAGCTTGTACCTCTGGAAGCAGGTATCCCTGACCCCCCAGGTCTGTCAGAGGAACTCCTCAAGGGACGTGATCGGGAGCGAACCTTTATCGCGCAGCTTCTGGATCCGAAAAAGGTTGAACAATTCAAGATACCCGTAGCCATCAAGGCTGAACTCCGATCATATCAACAAGAAGGTGTCAACTGGCTCAACTTTCTCAATAAGTACCATCTGCATGGTATTCTCTGCGACGACATGGGCTTGGGAAAGACACTGCAGACAATTTGTATTGTCGCCAGCGACCATCATCAGCGACAGGAAGAGTTCGCCAAAACAGGCGCTGCAGACGTCAAGAGAATGCCATCTCTCATCGTCTGCCCACCCACACTCTCTGGACATTGGCAGCAAGAGATAAAGAGCTATGCGCCATTTCTTACTGTTACAGCCTACGTTGGACCTCCAGCTGAACGAAGAGCATTGGGGAGCAAACTTGGCGAGACGGATATTGTGGTGACATCGTACGACGTGTGCAGAAATGACACCGATGTCCTTAACAATCATAGCTGGAACTACATTGTCCTAGACGAAGGCCATTTGATCAAGAACCCCAAGGCCAAGATCACTCAGGCCGTCAAGAGACTGGCGAGCAATCATCGACTTATCCTCACTGGGACACCCATCCAAAACAATGTGCTTGAGTTATGGTCTCTGTTCGACTTCCTCATGCCTGGATTCCTCGGGGCTGAGAAAGTGTTTTTGGATCGCTTCGCCAAACCAATCGCTGCCAGCCGCTTCAGCAAGGCATCGTCAAAAGAGCAAGAAGCCGGAGCACTGGCCATTGAGGCGCTGCACAAGCAGGTGCTGCCATTCTTGCTACGTCGTCTGAAGGAAGAGGTGTTGAACGATCTGCCGCCCAAGATTCTGCAGAACTACTACTGCGATCTCAGTGATTTGCAAAAGAAGCTGTTCGATGACTTTACCAAGAAACAAGGCCAAAAGTTGCAGGCTGAAGCAGGACGTGACGACAAGGACGCCAAGCAGCACATATTCCAAGCTCTACAGTACATGCGGAAGCTTTGCAATTCCCCGGCAATGGTGATGAAGCCCGGAAGCCCCCTTTACGCCGACACACAGAAAATACTACACAAGCAAGGCACAACGATCGAAGACGCTGTCCACGCACCCAAGCTTACAGCGTTGAGAGATCTTTTGGTAGACTGTGGAATCGGGGGTGACGATGGAGACGTGAATGACCCGCTGTACCAGCCGATCAAGCCGCACAGAGCGCTCATTTTCTGCCAGATGAAGGAGATGCTTGACATGGTCCAAAATAAGGTTCTGAAAGAGCTGCTTCCCTCAGTTTCACATCTACGACTAGACGGATCAGTAGAGGCCAACAAGAGACAAGATATCGTCAACAAGTTTAACAGCGATCCATCTTACGATGTGTTGCTTTTGACAACCAGCGTGGGTGGTCTTGGACTCAATCTCACAGGAGCTGATACAGTCATCTTTGTTGAACACGACTGGAACCCGCAGAAAGATTTGCAGGCCATGGACCGCGCGCACAGAATCGGACAAAAGAAGGTTGTCAATGTATACCGTCTCATTACCCGCGGAACACTCGAAGAAAAGATCTTGAGTCTCCAGCGATTTAAGATCGACGTGGCATCCACCGTCGTCAACCAGCAGAACGCTGGTCTGGCAACGATGGACACGGATCAAATTCTTGACTTATTCAACCTCGGCGACTCTGGACCAAGTCTGATAACTGATAGGCCGCAAAACGAGCTGGAGGGACGAGAGGAAGACATGGTGGATGTTGAGACGGGTGATCTTCGTCAGCCAGGCAAGAAAGCGTGGCTAGACGACTTGGGTGAGCTGTGGGACAACAAGCAATATGAGGAGAGCTTTGACCTGGATGACTTCATGAAGACCATGTCATGATTGGAACACCTAGGGAAAACAAGTGCTCCAAAACAGGTTGAGGTGTCCGGGGTTCTTGGTGGGACTTTTATTTTTGTTTATTTTGCTACTAATTTGCTTCCGGCTGCTACCGCATCTATTCCGGAATTTTGGGAAACGGAGTATTGGAAATGGTATATATATATATATACATACACGGGGGTTTGGAGCATTATCTGGACTTGTCGGTCGCATGCCTATTAGCGTATGGTTTTCGACGTGTGCGATAGAAAAGGGTATCGGCAACGGCGCATCTGTACAATAATTCCACGTGGGCCCATGATGATAATAACTCGGGACCTTCGAATATCGTTTCCACCGACACAGCTGGACTATGTGACTGATGTGATGTGTGTGAAACAATGTTGTTATGAATGCCTCACTCTGTCTGATGAGGGTGGGATCCGACGGATAGCGGGGTCCAGCGGGGTCCAGCAGGGGGCAGACAACTCACACGACCTCTGCCCCGTACTGCCCCGCCAGAATCTTCCTGCACTGACTCGACTTGTCCCGCAGTAATAGCAGCTGAGACAGATACAATTTTGCACAGAGTGTGTTTGGTTAGTTTTGCTAACCTTCTCCCACTGCAAGACCTCGGAGAGAACGAACGAACACGCAACAGCACAGCTTCATAATGCCTGTTGACTATAGCAAATGGGTATGTCGTGCAAGGTCCAACCCGTCCACGTTGCTGATATGCGGCCATGGCGTTGACTGACAATCGGTCTGTATGACAGGACGCGCTGGAGCTGAGCGATGACTCTGATATTGAAGTGCATCCCAATGTCGACAAGCGATCCTTCATTCGCGCCAAGCAGAACCAGATACACCAGGAACGCCAGCAGCGGAAGCTCCAGATCGAAGCCTACAAGTTCGAGAATACTATACACGATGGCTTGCTCAAGCGCATCTCGGCCATGGTAGCATCCCTTCAATCCCATGCCTCCGAGGCAAACGATGCTGGTGCACAAGACGCACCCAGCATCGCTCTCAAAGTTCTCATCGAAACAAACCCGGGTCCGGATGCAGACAAGGTTCCACCACGACCGGAAGGGCTACAAAGCGATCACCCATCACCAACTACCTACACGCAGATGGTTGCGGCCTTGATCGATGAGATCAACAAGGCCCTGGACAAGAAGGACCCCAAGGATCGTTTTCAGGCCTTTATTGAAGAGTTTGAAGAGCATGCGAAGAAGATCACACAGATCCAAAAGGAAACCAACTCGAAGCTTGAGAAGCTTTTGAGAGAAGAAGGGAAGAAGATCACCAGTAGTGACATCCACACCGGGTTCAATAGCTCACACGTGTCGAAAGCAAAAGCGTCTGACAATAAGGGCGCCTCTACCGAGGTCGAGCTGTTGAATCCGACCTTCAATCCATCAGCACCACAATCGTCAAGTTCAAAGGCAACTGTCGATGATGACGAGGAAGCCGAGGCATCACCAGCAGCCAAGCAGTTTGCCAAGATCCCATCTAGAGACTATGCAGGCAGTCTGAAATTCATTTCGCAGAACCCACAAATCCTAACGGAAAGGGAGACGGATGGTCTTTTGGTGCTTGCCTTTGATGCCGCCCTGGAGCGCAATGACGATTATTCTCGACAATGCGTCCACCAGGCCCTGCTGCTGCAATACTGTCGGGCGTTGGGCAAAGATGGCGTAGGCCTCTTCTTCAAACGAATCACGACCAAAGGCCACCAAGCTCAGGAGGTCTTCTTCAAGGATGTCCAAGACACCTACATGCGGATCAAGAACCGATCAAGAGAGATTCTTGCAGAGCGTGCCAAGGATTCCGAGAATGGCGGCGAAGAAGGCGTCGAGCAGATCCAGCTGCATGCCGTTGAGCCAGGAACCGTGATCCAGATCAAGGTGCCCGCCGCGGACAGCCAAGATGAGGATGAACAGAAGGCGCGAGAGATGTTTGACGGCTTCAAGCCGGACATGAAGAAGGCTCTGGAGTCGGGCGACCTGGACGCTGTAAACAAGGTCCTCGGGAAGATGAAGGTGGAGGAGGCGGAGGAGTTGGTCGCCCTGTTTGGTGAGGTACGTATATTGACCGAAGGACACTGCAAGGCAGCCCAGCCATGGGTTGCGGAGAAGTTGGCCTGCTAACTTTGACTATGTAGGCGAATATTCTTAGCCTCGAAGAGCAAATCATTGATGCCACGACGGAGGACGGCCAGAGGCAGCTGAGGGAGTTGGAGGCTGCGGCGAAAGCGGAGGCAGAGGCAGAGGCAGAGGCAGAGGAGCCAGTGGGAGACCCCGAGTAGGGAGGGATTCGACGAACAAGGAACTTGGAATTTGGGATCGACTGTAATGAGATAATGAGACATCTCTATAAAAATGATACCCGAACAATCACACAGGCATCGAAATAGATTTTCGGAAATCAAAAGCGGAAAGTGAAAACATGTGAAGCAACATGGTTGCCTTTGTCAACCCATATCATGGTCATAATCGGTGATATATATGCAAATATGCAACTTCCATTTCAGCTCTTCTCAAGCGGACAACTAAGGACACAAGGCAATTCCCGCAAGCAGTGCCACCAGCCTAGCCCAACTTTGTTTCCACACCAGAGCCCCTTGGAATATGTTGGCAGACTACACAGTCTTCTCTTAGAGGGTGTCCAGCCCAATAGACGGCAATGACTGAGCGTAGGCTCAAAATATACATTCTCCGTCGGGCTTTGATCGAGGGTTTTTGAAGGTTGGCGGTGCAAAGTGTCATGAACTCGGGCTGATTAATTGCCAAAACACAACGTGTACGAAGTACAGGCACACGCGGGGTTCAGACGACGGGAAAGCAGGATGGCAGGCTTTGGTTCTGAGTCATCCCCTCGCAGAAAGATGACAGTGAAAAGTGGTCTCTGCATATCATCTGGCTGCGAAGTACGGATACCCCCCCCCCCCCCACTCTTTTTTTCTTGGCAAGCGCCCGGTCGATCATCATAGACGGAGAGGCACACGAAACACAGGTTTCCAGCCTCCCAGTGTGCGAGAGATAGGAAGAAAGTCAGTCGTCTTTTCTCAGACGCGGTGGGTAGTCATCAAACAAACATGATGGCGGCAAGTGAAGTGTCGGCCAGGAAAAAAGTTCATGTTCTGAGCAGAGAGAGCATCACGGCACAGCGTGGGCGCTGGGCATCACGGTGCCATGGCCATGACCACGCGAGCAGAAGTATTCTCCGCCCGGGCTTGCCCAGGGGGCCTCTTCGATCCGTCATCTCGTCTGCAAGGGGTTGTCATCTCGCACCAGCAGGTTGTATGTATGGCAGGTGTTTGTTGTTGGTCGTGAAAGGAGCCAGCCAGCCTTCTTCTCCACACCTTGCTGACGTTTGAGGCGCAGCACGGCCAAGACAACGCTTCAGATGTTTCCGCCTACTAGCTAGTGATTGATGGTGATGCAGCTTTTTGTCGTGTGAAACCCCTTCTGTTACTAATTACTTTCATTTTCATTCTCTCTCTCTCGTTTTTTCCCCAAGCTTTTATCCGTAGAGCCTATTTCATATTTTCCATAGTTCTCATTTCCATCGCAATCGCTCCCATCTCATTCTATTCCACGTTTCTAGTGGCATCGTCATCCTCTCTATCCAGCGTTACGGAAATCACAAATACCCCGATATCGAAGTCACGTCCAATTCGAACAAACCCCAAGAGCAAGAAACTTTTATTTGTATCCCCTCACCGCGGGAAAAAAAAAAAAAGAAATCATCATGCTCTCATTGCCCAGATTCGTCCTCGCGGCGTTGGTAGCCGCCTCCTCTGTCCACGCTCTCCCACAAGCGCAGACAAGCTCATCATCCGCCGCAACTCCATCCACATCATCGACAGGCTCGACCGGCGGCAAAGCATGCAACAACTCGCCTACCCTCTGTGGACGCCAGTACAATGCCGTCACGCACATGGGCGCCCACAACAGTGCCTTCTTGAGAGACCAGAGCACAGGCGGCTCCGTTTCCGGAAACCAGTTTCAGAATGCGACTCTCGCTCTCGACTCCGGACTGCGTCTCCTCCAAGCCCAGGTCCACAAGCCAAACACCACGCTGGAGCTGTGCCATTCGTCGTGCAGTCTGCTTGATGCCGGAGCCCTCGAGTCATGGCTCTCCAAGATCAATGCGTGGATGGTCGAGAACCCCAACGAGGTCGTGACCATCTTGCTCGTCAACTCGGCCAAAGCGCCCGCTTCCGACTTCGCGTCCGCCTTGGAAACCTCCGGGCTGTCCAAGATTGCGTACAAGCCGGCCTCGGACACCATCTCCTCCACCTGGCCGACGCTGCAGTCCATGATCAGTGCCAATACCCGCGTCGTCACATTCATCACCAACATACAGTACTCGTCCTCGACGCCGCATCTCCTGCCCGAGTTCGAGCACGTCTTCGAGACGCCCTTTGAAGTCTCCAATATCAACGGCTTCAATTGCACTCTTGATCGACCATCTCGCGCGAAATCCGCCTCGAGCGCTCTCTCCAACGGGTTCATGAGCCTCGTCAACCACTTCAAGTATCAGAACGTTTTGACCGGCGTCCAGATCCCTGATGTATCCAGCATCGACACTGTCAACAGCGCTGCGACTTCCACGCCGGGGAACTTGGGCAAGCATCTGCAGGAATGCAAGAGCGAGTGGAACAAGGCGCCCAACTTTGTTCTCGTCGATTTCTGGAACAAGGGCGATGTCTTTGCTGCGCTGGACACCATGAATGGCATTAGCGACGCCATGGGCCGGGCCACCGTGAAAAGCGGCGATGAGTCACTGGGCAGTTCGATTGTTCACGAGCGCAAGTCGGGATATGGAGCGCTGGCGGCATTCGTTTCTGCTGCCCTGCTGTTGGTATAGAAAGATGCGGGGTTTCCTTTTTCCTTGAAAGTCGTCGACCCAGTTGCGGATTGTGTTTCTGTTCAAAGGCATTTTCTGGTAGTATTTGTTTCTGCAAGCGAGGCGTTGAAGAGGATCGGATTTTTGGTCCATTTTTGGTCCATCTGATTCATTTTTTTTAAAAGTGAAAATTAGACAATAGACTGGTATATTAGATAGGTGACTTCTGTACGTACGTAGGGAACAAAAAATACCCCCCATGTCGCCCGCAGTTACAGTTTCAAACAACGCGTAACTTGATAAGACGACTTCAGTCAGCGACATTGCCGTCGCAGCAAGTGGAGCCTCCCCTCACGACCCCAACCACACAAGATCCTAACAACAACCGCCAAGTACTCCGTAACCGCTCATTCATTCTCATCCAGTCCTGATCAATCACCAAAAGATGGATTACGACGCCATTCCCACCCCGGAAACATGCTACGCAGACTTCTGCCTCATTCCTGTTCGGAAACCCCTTGATCCGCCCACCATCCAACACAGCCTTGCACACATTTCGGAACTCGAAAAGGACTAATGAATGCCCTACTAGGTAGGAACCAGCAGGGTTTCCGTGGCAGAGGAGATTGCCGAGGTCCAGCGCGTGCTTTCGGCGAGCGGATTGAAATATACACTTCATTCTGCGGGGACTACTGTTGGTATGTCGCTTACACGACGGAGCTAGAGTGAATGGGCAATTTTTTTTATTTATTTTTTTTAAAAAAAAAGTGGGAAGTTTTACTGAATGTTTGTATACAGAAGGTAGCTGGACGGACGTCATGACAGTGATTGGCAAGGCTCATGCCATTGTGCATCGCAAGGGCGTGGTCAGGGTCCAGTCGAGTATGAGGGTGGGAACCAGGTACGTTTGTGGTTGTGTGCATTGCTTGATTGACGGACTTGTCTGACTGGTTCAGGACGGACAAGAAGCAGACGGCGGAGGATAAGGTGAAGAGGGTGGAGGATTTGCTGGAGCAGTCGAGGTGAGAGGATGGAGAATGCGTCTTTGTACGAATGCAGTTGGGGGGGCTTTTTATTATACATCAACATTGAACTACAAAGTTACAAGTGACTCGTACAAGTCAGTCCGTGTTCCTTGGCATTACGCCTCACACATGGCGCGGCAACTTCTCGTCGGGGTCTATCATCTAGCCCGTCGCCATCCATTTTTTTGAACGCCCCGGCGTTGCCGTGGCTTAGCTCGGTTCAATCAACCTCGCATGGTCATCTTCTTCTGGCTTCTTCGGAGCTCCTTCTCCTTCTCCTTCTCGAGATACTTCTTCTGAGCCTTGGCATCCAGGCCCTTGAGGTCAGCATCACGCTTGGCCTTCTTGGCCTTCTCCTTCTCCCACAAGCGATCCTCGCTCTTCTCCTCCTCGGCCGTCTTCTTGATCTGGGCGATCATGGCCTCGCGAGTGGCGCGGACCTTTTTCAGGACCTCGGGGCGGAAGCGGGCGTTCTGGACAAGGAAGTCGGGGAGGCGGAGGAAGTATTGGAAAAGGGGAACCAAATCGCCGTAGTTGTCCCCGGACGGGAAACGGTGCTTGAGGAAGATGCGCTTGCGGGGGGTGGTGTCATCGAGCTTGGCCGGCTTCTCGATGGGCTGGTCGGATACGACAAGGTACTCGAAGTCATCGCCGGCTGCCTTGACAACGTCAATGAGCTCCGAAGTGAGCAGGGTGTCGGTGACCTCGGCGCTCTCGCTCATGATGACCAGCCACGGCGGCAACTTGGAGTTCTCCTTGGTGGCCGCAAGGGTCACATCGTATCGTTCCTCGCGGAGACGTCTCATGCTGTCCTTGTGGACGAGCGCCCAGACGAATCCGTCATACGTGCTCTTGGTGTCCCTGGCGCGAGCTTCCTCGGCACCAGGCAATGCGGGCAGAGTCAAGTTCTCCTTGCCGTCAAAGGGATAAAGGAAAGCCTCGACAGCATCCTGGGGCGGGGCAAACATGTCGGAGAAGAATGAGGCTGCCGTCTCCACAAGCCCGAGAATGGGGTTGAACTTCTTCGTCATGGTGAGCTTGACGTCCAAGAAAGCGACGTTCTGCCGCCCAGAGGCGTAGGTCGCGAATTCGAACAGCGACTTCTCCTTGATCAGAGACTCGGGCTTGATGTCCTTGCTGTCCAGGGTGGGCACGCCGCCGAAGCCGACCAGGGCAAACTCGTTGTGCAGAACGGGGGCGTTGGCCCGAATCCATGCCTTGGCCTTGGAGCGATTGACGCGCGCACCGAGGATATGGAACAGGAAGATGAAGACTGCCATGGCGAGGATGACGCCCTCGGCCTTGAACTCGGACAGAGAGTGGCGCTCGTGCACATTGTACCACTTCGTGTAGGGTCTGGCCGTGGCAGCGACACCTGGCGCAGTGCTTCCGAGCGTCGCAGCGTCGGGGACGGGCTCGGCCACGGGATCAGGAGCTCCGGCGAAGTCGGCAAAGTCTTTTTGGAATCATGCAAGTTAGCACAAAGCTCTGATTGTGCGTTGACGTGGACCAGTAGCAAATGCGACTCACCTGAATCGACCTTGGGGGTTGCAGAGCCCCTCTCACGATCGGCGCCTCCGAATAAATTCTTGAGGAGGTCCGCCATGGCTGCTGACGAGGTATTTGGACGATGGAGGCGAGGGTTGGGAAGTGCGAGGTGCCGAGTGCGACCTCTCTTAATAAGCCAACGTGGAATTTCAGCATCTTCTGCGGAGAAAGCTCTGGAGGTGGGTCCGTCCGGCCAGTCCCTTCTCGTCTCGTCAGCATTTGCAAGTGACGCGTCTGCTATCAGCTGGATAGCTTGTTAATAATAAGCTCCAAAGTGCTCTTACTAATCTGTACTGTACTTCAAGCACCATGATACCACGCCAACGTCTGGGACAAGTACATAGGGGTCCAGTCCGACTTGCATGAATGAGATGGATGCTGGTTGCCCGGCCAACCGCACCCGGTATACCCAGCGTCACCGTCGCTTGAACTGGGCCGATGCATCTCCAACAACGAAAGCAGTATGCGACGCAAAACAACATGACCCGAACGAAATCGACGATCAGGTATGGGAAAAGGTCGACGCGGACCAAGGCCGAGCGCTTGTTCGCCGAGTTGCCTCAGAGTCCGGTCCGAAAACCACTGGGTGCCGAAATAGACCACGCTGTCGACTGCATCACAGAGAAGCTGTCAAAAGCTCAGATAGAGGATGAGCCCAAATCGCTGCGACGATCACCACGAAAAAGCATCATTCGTGTTCAGGTTGTGGATGAAGATGAAACACCAGATTCTTCAAATACCTCCGAAGAGGTCGTCAACAAAAAATCGAATGCACCCATCGAGACAGATCAAAATATTGTCCTCCGCGGCAGTCCATTGGAAGAGAGCCGAGAGGAGGAATCCTTTGAAAGTTCATTCGGAGGCACATCTCTACGAATCTTGTCCTGGGATGATGTGTGCCCCCCCGGAGATGGCATAGAAAAGATTGCCGAAGCCTCGTATGCGGAGGTTTATCGCGTCACAAACGAGCGAGGAACCAGTGTGATTAAGGTTATTCGACTGCCTTCGCCCATAAAACCCCAGACAAAAGCCCAGGTGCGGTCGAAGTTGGTGGATGAAGAACCACATTCCGAGGAAGACATCAATGGCGAGCTGCAGATATCGGAGTGGCTGGCGGATGTTCCTGGATTTGTGGTCTACAAGGAGAGATATCTCGTCCAGGGAAAGACCTCAAGGGCGTTATTGGAGACGCATCAGGTCTTTCAGAGACGGATGAAGAGGAAAGACCCCGGGCGAGCACAGTTCTATCCTTCACCGAGCCGATATTTGGATGATACCAAGTTTCTTGTTGTCGAGTTGGGAGACGCAGGTGTTGCGTTGGAGGACTGGCAACTGAAGAGCGAGAGTCAGTTATGGGACATCTTCTTCCTGGAAGCAATAGCACTGGCTAGAGCGGAAGAAATCGCCATGTTTGAGGTACGTTGCTTGAGAGCAAACCCTGGTGGCTACAAGGACGAGCTTCTGACTCAAGGCAGCATCGTGATTTGCACGAAGGAAACATCTGCATAAGGCGGGCTAGGCCTCCTACCGAAAGAAAATCCGAACCAGGAGGTCATTTTGGCTATTCCGGTCTCGACATCACCATTCTGGACTACGGCCTGTCGCGAGCAGAGGATCTGTCGATTGACTTTGCGAAGCCCATTGCGTACGACTTGGAACGAGACCTGAGCCTGTTCACGAGCACACACGCGCCGCAGTGCAAAGTCTACCGCCAGATGCGCTCATTTCTGCTCCGAGCAGACCGCCACTGCCTGCCACCAGAGGCACACAAAACTCCCTACGCCAAGGGAGTAGATGGGCCACTTTGCTGGGAGGCGTATGCTCCTTACACAAACGTGTTGTGGCTGGCATATCTCTACGAGTATTTGCTAGACCATTTCGAAGGCGACGCAGTGGATCTGGCTCGCTTCGAAGACTGCACGGCAGACATGTGGACACACTTGAGCCCAGAGGCTGATGACGGCACCCCTTGCTTTGGGTCTGCGGGGGACATTGTTTGCTTTGCCGTGGAGGCGGGCTGGCTGCGCGAAGAACAGCTCATAGGGTCGAGCACCTCGATACTTGAGAGGGAGGACAGCATCATCGTGTTGAGGGATGAAGGTTGCGCCGACGCTTCGGGGAGAAGATCGTCAAGACATTTCAGGTCGTGAGGAAGGTCGGATGCGCTGCCATTTTCGGGGTTGGGAGTCACGGCATTGATGATGCTACCAGATTCAACTATATATGTATATATGATACCACGGGAAAGGGTACTGGGAGGGCTTGCTTGGGTTGAAATTGTATTTTTGCTTTGCCCAGTTTTATATAATGGACATGATACTAATACACGTAGAATTTGGTAGAATTTGGGGTTGACTGATTCCATGCCCGATGAAGATTTGGTTGCAGTTGTTCACGGCAATGGGCGGCGTCCCAGCAAGTTAGATGATACCTCCAAAGAAGGGAGCATGTGGTGTTGCAGCAGGTGCCGCACTACCACACCACAGACTTGCCCGCCACACCGCCAGCGCCGAGGTTGCCACGCCCACTTTGCTCATCTTGCACGTAATTAAGAGGAGTAATACCAGAGCCTCGGCTCAATACTCAGAAGTCCACTTTTCAGCATTTCCACCTCAATCGGTACTTCGCAACTGGCATGCTCCGTCGACGGCGGCCGGAACCACATGTCATGTCCGCCATTTGATCAATCCTCATCTTTGTGGCCTCCTCTGGCACGCAGGCCACGACTCTGCTCCTCTTCTCTTTGTTTTCCTGTTTGACCCTGTGCGGTCGATGATGCAAGATACCGCGGCGCAGCAATTCTTTCAACCTGCAATCAATCACACACGCCTGTCTCGTCAAACGTCGTCGGCTTCTTTCCCGCCGCCTTCTTTCCCGCCGCCGTCGTCGTCGAATACAGTCACACAAGAGGAGGACCGCCGAGTGGCATTCCATCGCCTGCCTATTCATAGCTCGGCCATCCTTGCAGCTTTGGCCGGCGTAAATCCGACGACCGACAACTCGGTCATCTTATAAACAGCCGCCATCCATACATGCCGAAGACAATAAAAACCCACCAAGTCGCCGATTACTTTTGCCCGCCAGCATGCCGTCGTCAGTCAATAGATCGCATTTGCCAGCTGGTGGTCCCACCATGACTGCCTCCGCCTCGGACTCGTACACCCACAACATTCTCTCTTCATCGGTTGCCTCCCTGCGCTCCTCCACTTCCGCGTCGAGGCAGACGTCTCAGATATCCAAGACATATCGACAAGCCTCAACCTTGTTCTTGACGCGTCGCTTGCCCGAGGCACTCACCACCCTGACGCCGCTCATCTTCTCACCTGGTTCGGCTGATGATGGAGAACCTGCACCAGTTGCTTCTGCTTCAAGAACCACCCGGATCAAGGTGTGGAGCCTATACTTGACCATTCTCAATGCCATTCTAGAGATGAACCCTGAAGAGGGCAAGGACGCGTTCGGTAATCCGGAATGGAGGGCGTTGTGCACAAAGGTGCGCGACGGACAGGTTTGGGAGGAAGTCGTCCATAACGGTTACCACGACGTGGAAGGCGACGTTGATCCAGACGTCGTCATCAACTTGTAAGCGAACCCTCCTGTCTCATCGCATTCCCTCCTCGTGAGGCAAAACTTACGAGTCAACAATGAGATGCTGACCCAACCTTGGTCATTTTCCAGAGCTACTCTTCTTCTTGCGCATGCTCGAGATCAGATACTAAACCAAAGACGCTTGGAAACCTACTTAGCGACGACTACTACTACTACTACTACTACTACCGCCCCCAACTTCGATCTGGCGGGCAAGTTCGAAGGGTCGCCGGCACCCGGGTCGCGCACAAGCTCGCGATACAGGTCACCGGCTCCCGGGACCAATGGTGCGAATACACCTCGCGACCTCAACGCCCGGGTCAAGATTCTCGAGCTGTACACACTTCACGTTCTACTACGGAACAACGAGTGGGACTATGCCCGTGAATTTATCAGTGTGAGCTCTGTTTTGGACGAAGAACGCAGGGAGGCTTTTCTTCAGGCACTGCAGAGCTTGCAGGAGGAGCAACAAGAGCAAGAGCGATTAGAACACGAAGAGCGCCAGAGACAAGAGGATGAGCTGCGTCGCGAGGTCGAAGAAGCCAGGCGGCAGAAGGCAGAAGACGAGGCGAGAGAACGAAAGAGGCTGGAGGACGAGCGGGCGAGGCAGCAAGAAGCTGGTGCTGCGGGCGACTACGGCGTCGAAGCCCCGTCTGCAAGCAGCAGCAGAGCTCGCCAGAAAACACCCCAACATCGGCCAAACAAGTCGTCCATGTCATCACGAAGCAAGGGCAAGGCAAACTCGCCTGCTACATTCACTGCTCGAGCCAGCATGATCATGGGCCGGCTGCAGAATGCCATCCAGGGGCTTGCTGCCTCTCTCAACGGCAATCCAGCCTTGCTCATGCGATTTCTGGCCTTTTTGGTCGGATTCCTCGTCATGCTTGGCCACAGAGGCCTTCGTCAACGCATTCAACGGACTCTGGGTGCCTCATGGAACAAGGTACTGGCCACTGCGGGCATGGGTACCAAGGTCAGCTATATCTGAGCAAGTTGTTCGGCCCAGACTTGTACATTACGCGCTTTACTTTTGCAGCATTATGGGGAGTTCTGACGGACTGATTGGGAATTTAATTTCTTTTGTACTAACCGACACTCAACATTGGGGGGGAACATTTAATCATGAGATTTACTACTTAAACAAGTACCTTGGTAGCTATTGTACATGAAATGCAAATGCCTGTCTTGGACATTCAGTCAAATTCGCGGTGTCGCCCACGGGCTTTCCTGCTTACTCCGCTGCTACTTGTCTTGCTTTTAGAGCAGCCTTTCCTTCTTTAAAAATAGCAAAGAGGTAAAAATTGGGCCATCCACAATCATCGAGCCGGCTTTGTCACTTGTCGAAACAGGTCCGTTTCAGTCAGCTTGCAAAACAACCACGTGCGTTCGGTGAGATATCCCACAAAGTACGTGTCCTGACCAAACACACGCAACTTATGCAAAATGTAACCTTGTAGCTTCTGTCTCCTCTCGCAGGACGCCATGACGCCAAAACACCACGAAAATGAAATAAAAAAATCACGCCCCGTGCCTCAGAACCGTCTGCCGCTGAGCATGCATTTCTCCGGGAGCTTTTGAAGAAGGAAAAGTGTTTTTGGTTTTTTTTTTAAAGTAAAACTGCCCACACCCGGGCCACTTCAAGGCTAGTAATTTGCCGACCGATTCGTCTTCTTTTGATAGAACAACTATTCCGAGGAAAACGGGTCAGCATAAAGTCAAAATGAGGGAATAAGAACCAACTGCAAGGGGAGCGTACGTCTGTTCTGGAGCTACCCAGGTTTATAATCTTGGGACACCCGTCACGATCCTTCTCCAGCCGCGTACACTCGAAGCAGTAGAAGGCGTCGGAAATGCCTTCGCCGCCGCAGACGACACATTTGTTCTGGTAATTGCCGAAGCTGCATTCGTCGCAGATGCGCACGAGAGTCGTGGGGCGCACGTAGGAGTCGCAGACGGGGCACTTGCCGTCGCATTTGTCGCAGAGACGACCGATGGCGATGCCGGATTGCTTCCGACACATTACGAGATCGCTGGGTGGGAACGGCGTTGTCAGCAAGGCTTGGATAGGACGAGTTGTAGTGGTCTTGGGCTTGGGACTTACGGATGATGGCGAGACATTGTGAACAAGAAGCGCCAGAGGGAATGACGTAGCTCCCCAAAGGCGGTTGCGGAGGGGGTTTGGAAGAAGACGGGTTTGCTTTGGCCAAGGCAGCGAGAAACGAGATGGAAGTTTCTCCAGCTTTCTCAGCCTTGCTGGCTGTGGACGGCCGTCGGCAATGGCCATGGCCCTGGCCCTGGCCCGGAGAACGTCGGTGCGGCCAGGCCAGACAAACGGTAGGCCACAAGGGGTTTAGGCCAGGCCCGCTCCTGCTTGTACATAGGCTGCGGGCTCTTTCAAATTTCATGTCAAACCCGCGCGTTCCCACAACCTCATGTCGACGGGACAACTTGATTCCCAAATGAGCATCCTCGTGTTGTTATGCGCGCGCAAGGCCCGAGGATAAGGACAGCTGCGAGGGGACTCTGTGCACCGGGCACAGTCATGCGATAAATTTGCCGTTTGGAGTCATCTGCATCATGGCCACAGAAGAGGCGTAAGTTTGGTGCTTCCCGCTATTTGCTCCCGGCAGTCCCATTTCACGTTCTACCACTAACTTCATATGTCAACTCTCCAGCGGCCTCCAGGTCGGGAATGGGTCGCCAAAGCGAGATGGGCATGCTCCTACTCCTCCAAACGACGAAACAACGCTCAAGAGGAAGGCATCTCCGGTCGACGTCGACTACAACGACGATGACAAGAGCACCAAGCGACAACGACAAGGAGAAGACGCACGCGAGCACCCACCATCATCGGCATCAGAACTGCCCCGACGAGAAAGTTGGCCTCCTCGCAGACCATCTAGTCATGATGTATCATCACAGGATCGAAGAGACTCCGCCTCACAGGAGGAGAAGAAGCGAGGGAAACGGTTATTCGGCGGCTTACTGAGCACACTTAGTCAAACAAACGCGAATTCACAGCACAAGCGGCGCCAAGAAATAGAACGACGGCAGCAGGAGAGACTGCAGAAGCAAAGGGACGAAGATGATCAGAGACGAGCGGAGAAACTCTCGAAGATACGAGAGACGCGGCTAGTCGAGCAGGTTGAGTTCCAAGAGCAAGTTGTGGGTTTTCCTTTGTTTCTCTTGGTGATGAAGCACTTTTTTAGCTGTGGATATGAGCGCTGTCAGTACTAATGGTGTTTTTTGGATGCAGATGCGGCATAGACATTCTAAAATACTTGCTCTGGCGGAATTCCTAAAGACCAAGGCCGAGCCTACCATTGTGAGGAAAATCAAAATACTTGGCGACTTTCATGGAGCAGCCCCCCAAATTAACGTGCAATAGTACTACTTGCCCTGGAAGCGGACTGCTGATCAGGAAGACATCATCGACGAGCAGATTCGTGCTGCGAAGATTACGATAGCGAAGGAAGAGGATGATTTCAAGGCCCTGAAGCAGCGCCATGCAAGTCGGTATGGTTCGCGGGAGGACTCAGATCGTTGTCAAGACAAAACGGATGAGGGAGAAGGCAAAAAGATCACAACACAACCAGAGGAGCCAGAGGAGCTTGAAAAGGACGATGCTGCTGCTGCGGGAAAAGGGCATGTTGACGTGCCGAAAACGACGGCGCAACACGATCCGCACGACGAGTCGGGATATGTTTTGGTTGACGCCGATGAGGACATGGTGATTTACTAAATTGAGAGTAAGGTTTTGTTATGGGGTGAATGGGGAGATTGTAAAAAGCGTGGCTCTTGTAACTTTATGTTTTTATTTTCAGGACCGACCGACTGGAAGCTGTTGTTGAGGTGAGAGCATGGATGATGGCCAGCAGAAACGGGATTGCGTACTCCGTACTCCGTACTCCGTGCTGCACTGCTGCACTGCTGCACTGCTGCACTGAGCAAATAAGTTAGTTAAGCCTGGTCAACGGCGCCCAACCTCGGTGCGTTCGGCTGCCCCGCCCCGTCGGACATGACAAGCAAGGCATTGCCAAGGCCCAATAGGTTGGTTGCTGTTGGACCGCGAAGCTAGGGTTCAATGTGATCGCATCTATTGAGTTGTCCGACCCTATAAGAGGGTGCGGACTATAGTCTAAATACCTAAGTACCTATACTATTAGTGGGGTACTAGTATAATAATAAAATATACTATAAAACTATAGAGGTCTTAGGAAATAACTTATATAGGGTGGATTCCTATCTTAGCTAGTTAAGTAGCAAGACTATTATATAGCTAGGATTAATTATACCCTTATAGGTATAATATACCCCCCTAGGGGACCTTATTTAAGGTTCCCTATAATAATTCTAAATTAATAAAAATAGTTAAAATAATACTCTAATATTTAAATTAATTCTATAGTATAGAAATATAGTTAATTAGTTATAATCTTATCTAAATTAAGGTTATTATATAATACTTACTCTTTAGGTTTTTTACTAAGTATACTAAAAAGTAGTTATATAAGCCCTAATACCTTATAGAAGCTTATAAAAGCATCCCCTATAAGAGGCTTTATAAGGCTATTAGTAATTATCTCTTTAGTAGTAATCTAGGTAATATTAAAGGTTCCTTTTATAATCTCTTAATAAAGCTAATAGTAATAAATATCTATATACTAAAGCTTTATAATAAGCTTAATAAACTCTTCCTTAAGGAGGCAAATTATCTATATATTATTATATTTAATCTTAAGTATATTATTACCTAGGTATAGTCTAACCTCTTAATATAATTATCTAAAGGCTATAAGCTTTTTACTATAGTAAGAAAGCGCTAGAAGCTTTACTTTAGTTAATAATATTATTATAATAGCTTACCTTCCTACTTTAAAGAGTATAGGTTCTCTAAAAAGCTTTATAATATAGCCTTATAAGCTTTTTTATATTATAGGATTATTAGTAAAGAAGGTATTACTATATACCTCTAATTTAGGGTTATTACTACTATACTTAATTACTAGGTTTACCTATATATACCTATACTTAAGGGCTCTTTTAGCTACTTCTATATATTATAGCCCTAGGTTTTATAGGTATTATAAGAGTTATAAAGCTATAAAAATAATATTAGGTTTTAAAACTATAGTTAGATATAGTAGAGTTCTAATTAAGAATTAATATTACTTAAGATCTTAAGTACTAACCTCTCCCTTAAAGGGTTCTAGTAGTATAGTAATTATTAGGGCTATAGGCCTTTATTAAGGGATCTTTATATTAAATTTAGTAGTAACTTTATTCTAATAGGATTTCTAATTAAGCTATACCTTCCTATTAGTATAATCTCTAATAATTTTAATACCTAGGAACTATTAAAGCTCTCTAAGGTCCTTAATATTATACTTTATAAAGAGTCTTACTCTAAATTTATTATATAAGTATAATTTCCCTTTAGTAAATAAGGTAATAAGGTTATCTATATAGAAGAAGATAATTAATCTATTCTTAATAAATATATAAATATCTTTAAAGATCTATATAAAGCCTTTACTAATTAGCTAGCTAATTAGCTTTTTTATTTATAGAAGAGGCACTCTTTATAGCCTATAGACTACTCTAAGAAGCTTTAGATAGGCTTATTTATCTTTATAGCCTAGAGGTATCTTATAGTAGACTTCTTTATTAAGGTCTAAATTTAGGAAAGCTATAATAAAGTTATACTAGTATACTTCTAGGTTAAAGTAGTATATAATAGCTATAAATAGCCTAAATATATTAGTAACTAGAGTTATTACTTAAGTTAATAAATAATTCTTTAGTTAATAATTCCTAAGAATATAGAGATAAGCTTTATATTATAGAAGGTAGCCTTACTTATCTAATTTATAAGTAAAGACCTAAGTAAGGCCTAGAGGCTTTATATATAAAGGAACTTCTTCTCTAAATACCTTTATAGCTACCTTTCTATTAATAATCTTATTATATTCTTTATCTTATACTTTTTAGAATTCCTTTTCCTTTAGATAACTAGCTAAGTTATTATAATAAGCTAGAGAAGGGGGAAGCCTTAATATATAAGGCTTTTCTTTACTTTTAGGTCCTAGATTAAAGGCTATAGTAAATACTTTAAGATTATTATAATCTTATAGATTTATTAATATATTATAACTATTACTATTATTAGGTAGGTTAAGTAAATTATTAATACTTAATAGTATATAATCTATTAAACCTAGAAATTATTTAGGTAAATTCAGAGGAGTTAGCAGATTTATTTCTTAACTCTCTTTTTCCTTTTCCTTATAGTCTAATTAATTATAACTATTAAGAGTTTTATCCTATTAAGGCTAATTAAGTAGTTATTATAGTAATAAAGGGTACGCTATCTATAGAAGCCCTATATTAGAGCTTTTATCCTTATTATTATTAACTAGCTCTTTAAGGAAGTGTTTTTTAATCTCTTTTACACTTAGTAATAGGCCTCTTTCTTAAGTATAAAAGATTAACTTATTAAAGGTAATATAACTTAATAAAAACTAGTAGCTTCTCTTTATTATTAGCACCTAAATTAGGTATTATATAGAGAAGATATATCTAGTAAGGTATCTAATATAAGCTCTCTATATAAGCTTTAGACCTACCTTATAAAGCCTACTTTATATTATTATAAATGCTTTATAACTAAAGGCTTATAGGTAAGTTATAGAGGCTTCTAGATTCTCTAGTAAGTAACTCTATTAAAGCTTATTCTCTCTTAACCACCTATTTAATACTTATTAAGGGGATTACTAGTTAAGCAGCTTTTAAGGCATATAGTTTAAGATATAAATAGCTACTTTAGTAGCTATAGGCTAGAGATCTTCTAGGAAGCCTAATTATATTATAAGAGTTATTATAACCTTTATTATCACCCCCCTAGACTATTTAGCGTGCCTATTTTAATATAGGTAAGCTAGGCTAGACTTTCTAATAATAATACCTCTATTTATAACCTCTTCTTCTTGCTTTTTAGTCTAAAAGGTAGTCTTACTATTAGTTATTATAACTATAATATAGATGCTATACACTCTTATATATATAGCTTCTAACTAATTAAAGTAAAGCATAATATCTATTTTTAATAGGATTATTGTTAGGGACTGGCCTTAGGGCAACTGCAAATAAGCGTCCAAAGTGCGATTACTATTCTTAAAGAGAAAAGAAGAGCTAAGTAAGAGATTACATAGCGTATAGCTATATATCCTCCTATATATAGTCTATGCGCGTAGCGCGCGCAGCAAGCCCTAAGTCCGCATAACCTCCGCACGCTACCTTATACACTCTCTATGCCCTTTCTAGAGCCCTCCTAGACCTAAGAAGGACCTAAGCCTTAAGCTTAAGTCTATTATATACCCCCCTTTATACCTCTCCCTTTCCTTTACTATATAAGAAAAATTTTTAAACCTTACCTCCTCCTTATCCCTACCTCCCCCCTCTATATATATCCTAGAGGCTTTACTTCTCTAGAGGTAAATTAAACTATACCTATTTCTACACTTACTTTAGACTATTACTTATCTATATATCCCCCTATTCTACCTTAAATCTATCTAGTGCCTTAGTATCCTATATATTCTCTAGGGGCTTCTATATTAGCTAAATATAATCTTTCTACTTAACTAGTATATTATAATTTACTCCCTAACTAGGGGCGTTTTTAGCTATAAGGATCTCCTCTACCTAGTACTCTATAAGGTTACTATCTGTATTTATTAATATTAGCTCTAGTAGAGGTTATTTATTAGCTAGCTTCTAGCTTAGTAATAGATTCTCTACTACCCTCTAAACTAAATCTATATAAAAGATTAGGTATAGCCCCTTAGGAATATCTAACTTTATAGTTAATAGCATTAGTACCTCTAGTACCTTATACTTCACTATAACCTAATCTAACTTCTTATATAGTTAGTTTATCTTAATATTCTAAAGGCTTAACTATATATAGTCCCTAACCTAGAACTATTCCGCTAGTTTTTAACTACTATTTATGCTTTTTTATTATTATTATTAGATAAAAGCTATTATAGCCTATATTAGGTCTATACCCTCTTTTAAGTGCTATAGGAATGCTTATACCTATCCCTTTAGTAAAGTTTTTAATACCTTTAATAGTAGTGCCTCCTAGATTATAGGTATATTAAAGCTATAGAGCGCTATATTTATGCTTACTCCTATTACTAAAGAATCCCTATTATTTAATACTAGCTAGTAGGCTAGTAGGTAATTAGCCTACTTAAATTATAAGAAGGATAATATTACCTATAATACTACCTAAACCTCCTAGTTAGCTCTCTCTATACCTCTATCTATCTATAGGTAATATAAGGTTAATAGTAGTTACTTTATACCTACCTTCTTATAGAGTGCTATCTAAAAACCACTTAACTAATCTAAACTATAATCTATAATAATCTAGGTAGGGAACCTATAGAACCGCTACTAATAGTGTTTAAACCACTCTATATATATCTTAGCCTTTATTAATATTATAGCCTTAAGCTATATAAACTTAGAGAGTCTATCTATAATTACTATAAGGAACCATAGGTTAGCCTAATCTTAAGCAGGGAGCTCTATTATAAAGTTAATAGAGATCTATAACTAATATCTATCTAGCAGAGGAATTAGCTTTAGTAAGCCCTATTATAGCTACTAGCTCTTCTACCCCCTATAGTAGTAATAGTTTTATATAAACTATACTATATCCTATAATATACTATCCTAATAGAAGTCCCTCTAGAGCGCTTTAAAGGTAGTATTCTACCCTAGGTAACCTAGTAAGGGTAAGTTATATATCTATTAGATTAAGGTTATAGTTAAGGGTTCCTACTTTAGTACCTAAGTCTAGCCCTAGAATTAAAGTGCTTCTTTTATACTAATCTAATAGTCTATAATCTACTCCCTTATACCTACTATATTAGGAAACTTCTAAGCCCTAGCCTTTACTACCTTAAGCTATAACCTATAAGTCTTATTATAGGCTATAGCCTAATCCTATAGAGACTAAAGGTACCTATCTATAAATAAGGAGTCTCTAGCTAGTATATCTAGAGCTAAAGCTAAACTATCCTCTAAAGCAGTGCTTTCTAGGGCTACTATAGGTCTAATATTTACATATGGTTATCCCTAACTAAAGCTAAACTATATAAGCGTTATTATTAACTATATAATAGGCGCCTTTAGCTTAGTAGACTATGCCTCCTCCTAATAGCGTCTTAATAATATATCTAGTCTACTTGCCTAAGTCCTTAGTCTATAATATAAGTAGAAGTTAAAGAGCGCTAGAGTCTCTGCCTATTACACTTACTATTCTAATATCTCTCTTAGGGCTATAAAGTACTCTAAGTTCTTATAATCTATAAGTATTATAAATAGCCTATCTACACTTTATAGCTCTGCTAACTACGCCCTAAGGTATAAGATAATTACTAGAAGCTCCTTATTATATATTATATAATTCTATTAAGCTAGCTATAAGTAAGCTAAGTAGTATACCACTAGATACAAGACCCCTTTATTATTTATCTAGGAAAGGCAGCCTCCTAATGCTATTCCTAAGCAGTCTACCTTTACTACTATGTCCTTATTAGGGTCCTATTATATAAGAATAGGGTATAATATAAAAGCTAGCTTTAGCGTTTTAAAAGCCTTCTTATATGCCTCTATCTAGTAAAATACTATACCTTTCTTTATTAGGTTAATTAGGGGACCTATAACTTCTAAAAACTGCGGTATAAAGTTACAATAAAAGTTAGTAAACCCTAGAAACCTATATACTCCTTAGACCTATATTAGGGCCTCCTAATCCCTAATTATGGCAATCTTCTTATTATCTAGGCGAATCTATTTCCCTATGTAGATAATAAACCTAAGGTACTTAACCTCCTTTATCGCAAAAATACACTTCTTAATATCCAGGTTTAACCTAGCCTACTATAGCCTAGCTAATACCCTACGCACCTTCTATATATAGTCTTTCTATAACCCCTCTATATAGATTAAGATATTATTAAGATAAGTAGTAATATAGTCCCTAAGGATACTACTAAGCGCACTATTAATATACCTCTAAAAGGTTGCGGGCGTGCCCGCTAAACTAAAGGGGTATACTAACCACTTAAATAATCTAAATTACGTCTAGAAAGCAGTCTAGTGTTCCTAGCCCTTAGTGATATAAATATAATAGAACACTACTTATATATTAAGCTTTATAAACTATTTTACCTTAGCTAAGGAGCGTAGTGTCTCTTTTACTAAAGGTAAGGGATAATAGTCCTATTCTATAATCTTATTTAGCGCGTAATAGTTTATATAGAACCTCTAACCACCCCTAGGTTTCTTTACTAGTAAAACTAGTACTACTACTAATAATAAGCTTGCCCTAATCTAGCCCTTATTTATTAAGTCTATTACCTACTTATATATCTCTAGGAGATATTAACGTAGTATATTATATAGCGGAGCCTATAGTAGGTCTAGTTTATTACCCTCTATATCCCGCTTTAGGCGAATATAGTAATTAGACTTACCCTAGTGTGGT
This sequence comes from Epichloe elymi, assembly GCA_023658475.1. NCBI lineage: Eukaryota > Fungi > Ascomycota > Sordariomycetes > Hypocreales > Clavicipitaceae > Epichloe > Epichloe elymi. The sequence continues at coordinate 1,366,228 of CP098273.1, read as the reverse complement.
AGTAGGGCGTTTGCCTTACTCTCCTAGAAAAGGTCCTTATAGTCCTATAACTCCTCTAGTAAGGATGCTAAGAGTTCCTGCTCTATAGGTTTTAGTGTGGCATTAATCTATAGGATAGATATAATTTCCTATAAGCTTATAGCGTAAAGCTATATGTGCTCCTTTTGCTTCCTTGCCTAATACACTATTCCTATAAATAAAGATCCTATAATATATATAGTGGGCTTCTCTACCTCTCTATTAGTTATAGCCTGAATCTATAGGTTATTAGCCACTCCTATAGTTAGTTATTAGTGTTGTATATTTAAGTTAATATTATAGCGCGCTATCCACGGAGTCCTTAGGATAAGTTATCTTATTAATCCTAGGATTATATACGCTATAATTAGCGTCTCCTATCTATCTATATCTATCTAAAAATAGATAATATATATAATTAATAAGCTTACCTTATAATTCTCCCTTCCCCCTCTTTTTATACTAACTACTATATAAACTAACCTCTTAGTTAGTAGGGGGATATATTCTAGTTATAGCTTCTAGACTAGGTGTTTACTAATAGTAGTATAGTAGTTATATCCTATATTAACTTATATATCTAAAAAGGTTATCTTATTTATTAATATAGGGACTAAGAAGGGTAATATATCTATATTGCTCTAGATGTGTTTAAAGTTATCCTTAACCTTAACTATATGCTATAAAGCCTCTCTAAGCTCCTATTCCTTCTCCTTATTTAAATAACTTAATAAAGGGGATTCTCTTTTTCTAACTTATTACTTAAATCCTTAGAGTTAATATCTTCTACCTTATAAGTGTTAACTACTAGCGTCTCCTTTAGATAGATAGTGTAATATAAGGAACACTTTATAACTTAGTGCTTATTAGAGCTATATTATATATACTTACCCTCCTTATATTATATATTAAGTACCTCCTAGGAAACCTATTTAGCCCTTTTTACCCCCTGCTACTAGTAACCCACTGCTTTCCTAGAGCCCTTCTAGGCCCCTACTATACCTACTAACTAGATATCTATTATTAGTATATCCTTATCTTACCCTAAAGACTAGTCCGCTTAGGGAGCTAGTTATACCTAGTAATATAAGTAATACTTTTCCTCTAAATAATAGGACTTAATATCTAATGTAATATTCCTAAACTAAGCTAATGCCGCGGAGTAGTTAGCCTAGGGAATATTATATCCTATACTATAGTCCCTTATCTACTTATTAAGGGCAGTGTGTAGCTTTAAAAGCTTTACCTTATTTACCTAACCTAGCCTACCTATAAGCATAAGTTTCTATTTAAACTATACATAGAAGTTACTAAACCGCTTATATTATTATTATTATAACTAGTTAAGCTTAGTAATAGCTAATTCCTGTTAATAGGGGTTATTAAATATTTCCTCTAAGTAATTAAGGAAGTGCCTTATATTAAAGTTTACTAAGTTTCCCTTCTTAAAGTAGGGTATAACCTAGGCCTAAACCTTTACTAAAAGGTTCTAGTAAATAAAGCACTATTAGTCTTTAGTGCCCCTAATAAACCCCTAGTCTATAACTAGCTTATAGCCTATAAGACTTTTCTAGGCTATAAAGAGTGTCCTATTACTATTAAATAGTGCCCCTATAGGTAATAGCTTTTACCTTACTTAGTGTTAGTTCTTATAAAGCACTTAGATCTACACTAACTACTCCCTAATAAGCGCCTATAATATAGCTAGCTTACCTATTTCTATCCTACTTAATAAAGGTTATACTATTATTAAAAGGTAGCTAAAAGGGGAAGGATATAAAGAAAGTAAAGAATAGTAAATATTAAGGACTAGCCTTAGGGTAACTATAAATAAGTGTCTAAAGTGTGATTACTATTCTTAAAGAGAAAAGAAGAGCTAAGCAAGAGATTGCATAGTATGTGGCTATATATCCTCCTATATATAGTCTATGTGTATAGCGCGCGCAGTAAGCCCTAAGTCTATATAACCTCCGCACGCTGCCTTATGCACTCTCCGCGCCCTTTCCGGAGCCCTCCCGGACCCGAGAAGGACCCGAGCCTCGAGCTTGAGTCCATTACAATTATAAAGATATAGTGTAATCCTATAGCTCTATAGGTAAAAATAGTAATATATTAGTCTTTATTATACCCTAATAATTAAGTAAAGAGATTAAAAGAGACTACCTAAAGCAGCCCTAAAGGTAATAACCCTACCTATAATGCTTGTAATATCTACCTCTATACCTTAGCTATCTAATAGACCTTATATTTCCCTATGCTCCTTTCCTTTAAAGGGATTTAAAGCTTCTTAAGCACTTAATCTATTATATCCTTGCCTAGATACGCTAATCTAGCATACTATAGGTCTATAGGCGTTATTATTATAGCTTTTAGGTCTCTTAAATCTCCCTTTATAGTGAAAATATCTAATAGGCTTAAGCCCTCTATATATAGCTATATACTAATAATCTAAGTTTAAAATATCTCCTAATTACCTCTTACTAGGTCTATAACCCTTCTAGTAAGGTTATCCTACCTTATTCCCTTCTTTATAAGTAGCTAAAGAGATATAAGGTTTATAAAGAATAATAGTTAGTACTAGGCCTTTAATAAGGTAAGGGTCTAGCTATCTATTAAGATAATCTAAGCTATACTAATACTATAAGCCTTAGTAACACTATAACTAGCTTAAATTCTAGGTTATTAACTATAGTTAAGGTCTATAAACTAGTGTTTATTATTAAAGATATAGATTAAAGTGCTATTATTAAGTATAACTTATAATTTACCCTAGGTAAGGAAAGCCTCTAAAGACTCTAACTCTTCTATAGCTAAAAACACTATATTAACTTCTTTAGGTTCTTTTATACTATTATCCTTAGGTTCCTTTATACTATTATCCTTTAACTATATATTATATACCTTCTTTATATTATTAGGCTAATAATTTATTACTTCCTTTACTTTCTTTAATAGCTTTTTATTAACTTTCTAGTCCTTTATTAAGTAAAGTGCCCTATAGACCTTCTATAAGTCTCTTAACTTCTTTACTTTATACTTCTTATAGTAGATATAGTCTTTCTTTACTAACTTCTTTACTTTATTCTTTACTTTACTATTAAGAGTTAGTTTAGCTCTAAAGGTATTATTAGCCTTTACCTAAGATCTTCCTTAGGCTTTAATTAGATACCTAATTCTACTTATAATACTATAGAAATCTAGGACCTTTCCCTTACTCTTTACTATATAAATTAATAAGCTAATTTAAGCTAAGATAGTAGGGAATTATACCCTAATAGTATTATTAATTATTTCTATAGGTAAGTTACCTTTAGTAATAGGGTAGTTTACTTAGAAGTATCTCTTATAGCTAATTAAAGTATTTATAAGCTACTTATTAATATTTACCTTTATAAGGTTCTACTTAATAATCTTATTAAAATTAACTTTAGTATAATACTTAATAATTCTACTTAAAGGTATTATATTCCTTATAAGCTCCTTAATCTTATTATAAAGGAATATATACCTTAAGGTTATCTACTTATACTTAGGCTTAAGTATTACTATAAACTAAGTATAATAATCTTATAGGGCCTTTATAAGGCTCTAGAATTAGCTATTAAATACCTAATAATAACTACTAAGGACTATAAACTAAGCGCTATCTTTAGTATTATTAGGTTATTAAGGGTACTAAAAATAACTCTCTTTAGGTATATTAGGACCTTTAGAAGAGCTTTCCTAGGGTTATTATATACTACTAACTACTATTTTACTACTCTATAAGTATATTTAAACTCCTATAGTATTTATTATAAATAATTAACTCTATATAGCCTCTACTACCCTTCTCTTTACTAGAGTTCTATTTCCTATAAGGATTAGAGGCTTAGAAGGGTAATCTAGCTATATAATTAAGTTAGGATTAATAAAAACCTAAATTCTATCTTTAACTACTCTTACCTTAACTATCTTATACTATAGGTCCTAGTAATAGGGCTTCTATAGCTTAATAGCTAGCTTATTACTCTTAGAAGACTCCTTAGATATTATAAGGATACCTATAGTATTATTATTATTAAACTAATAGATAGTAGTGTTAATCCTAGTATACTAGGGTTACCTAATTATAATATTAATAAATTAGGCCTCTCTTTTACTATATTTATACTAATTATTTAAAGATTAAATAATTAGTTAATTTAAAGAGAAGAGTACTAATTTAGAAGAAAGGTATAATTATTATAAATACTATATAATTACTACTATATTAAACTATAAAGCTAGGGTTTAATATAATTATATCTATTAAGTTATCTAACCCTATAAGAGGGTATAGACTATAGTCTAAATACCTAAGTACCTATACTATTAGTAGGGTACTAGTATAATAATAAAATATACTATAAAACTACAGAGGTCTTAGGAAATAACTTGCGCGGGGTGGATTCCTGTCTTAGCTAGTTAAGTAGCGAGACTATCGTGCGGCCGGGATCAATTATGCCCTTGTGGGTGCAACAGTTGCATTGTGGACGGGGAAAGCGGACACATGACGAAATGTGCGAGGCCCAAAGCTATCCCAGTTGGTGGGATGTTCCGTCGAGCTTACTCCGGAGTCCGTACATAGCCCCGGGAATATCACGAACGGATTTCCGAATTTACTCCGTACCATTGCCGCCACTTGCATATATAACAAACAAACTCGGAACCGTCACCTCTGATCCCTACCAGTCCGCCAAACGATAAAAAAAAGAGGCTCTCTTTTCCACAATGGACACAAGCAAGCTCGTGCCGCACGACGCACGAGTCCGTGAGGAAACGGCGCAGATTCGCGGCAAAACATACTCCTACATGATTGGCGCACCGCAGAACAGGCAGCCCATCGACACGGTGTTCCTCCTCCATGGCTTTCCCGACCTGAACTTTGGATGGCGCTGCCAGATTCCCCATCTCATGTCGCTTGGGCTCCGGGTCGTGGCACCCAGCATGCTCGGGTACGCTGGCACGTCGCGACCCGACGACCTGCACCAGTGGTCCTTCAAGAGCATATCCGACGACATCAAGGCGCTGGCGGCCAAGTTTGTGGGGGAACAAGGGCAGATCATCCTCGGCGGACACGACTGGGGCGGCGCCGTCGCCTGGCGCGTCGCCCTGTGGCATCCCGGGCTGATCAAGGCCGTCTTCAGCGTGTGCACGCCGTTCCAGGCCCCGGCCACCAGCTGGACCTCGCTGGAGGACCACGTGGCCGCCGGCAGGCTCGTCAACTTTCGCTACCAGCTCCAGCTCGTGGGGCCCGACGTCGAGGAGAGGCTGCGCTCGGAGCAGCACGTCTGGCAGTTCCTGAACGGCATGTTTGGCGGGGCAGGGCCCAACGGCGAGGGCGCCTTCACCACCTGGGACGGCGTCCAGTTCGACAACCTGCCGCTGCTGGGACCCTCGCCGCTGCTTTCCAGGGAGGGTGTCGACCACTATGCCCGGCAGTACATGCGGCAGCCGCAGCCGCCGATGCGCGGGCCCCTGAACTGGTACCGCACGCGCGAAATCAACTTCGAGGAGGAGCTGGAGCTGGCCAGGAACTTCAGGCAGGTTGAGGCGCCCGCCTTGTTCATCGTGGCCACCAAGGATGCCGCGCTACCCCCGGCCATGTCGGTGGGCATGGAGAGGCATTTCCGACATCTGACCCGCGGGGAGGTCGAGGCCACGCATTGGGCGTTGGTCGAGGCGAGTGAGCAGGTGAACAAGGGCATTGCGGAATGGCTGAGCAAGGTGCTGAATGGGGCCATCAAGGCTGCCTTGTGAACAGTTGGGAAAACAAGGGGGTGTGTGTACGTGATGCGGCCATTTTCGAACACATTGATATCATGAGTACGGACTATTATCCTACATGTCGTGTATGTATATGTGCGTGGGAACGTTCAGCGTGTCTGTCTCACTTCAACGTGAACTTCTGCCCGGTGACGAAAGGAGCAGCATTCGCCTTGGTCTCTCTATTCGGTTTGCCACACATTGCGCATGCTAAGTTTCACAGTATTATTAATTGCGTACAACATTCCATGGGGACCTGCAGACTTACAATCGTTCTTGTATGCGCACGTCTGACACAGTGAGTGGCCTTGGGATACTTTGGTCTTGCACTTTGCACATGCACTGCCAGCGAGTTGTCTTGCTTTTAGCAACAAGACTTCTCTGGTCACCAGAAGGGGGATGATGCGAGAAGTGAAGATACCTTGAATACTGGGCATACGGATTCTTGGCCGACTTGGACAAGAGTTTGCTCTGTAAGTTGGTCGGTCAGCGCTGACCATTCCTACTCATGGCAAGAGGTTTGGTGCAGAAGATGGAGGACGACCCGGGGACTTACTTTGACTACGCCGCTCTGCCCGAGCGTGGCGGCTTTCGACCCAGATGCCTTGGTTGAGGATCCAGCAGGAGACCCATGGTACATCTCGCTCTTCTTTTTGACATCTGGTGTTGCCAGAGTCGTCTTGGACAGTTTCTGACACTTTCCGCACACCATGGTTGAGCGTGGCGTGTGCCTTGGGTGAGCAAGAGGCAGGGTGGAGGCGAGGCGCTGCAGAGATGCGATGATGGTTTGATGGTGAAACGCGGAGGGATTCGGATGAGAGACTTGGTTGGTGGTTGAAGGTGGGTTTGCCGCCAATCAATCATGTACGGAGTGTTATTCATTGGCTTCTCTCGTCATTGGGATGCAAGTGGATCGACCCGTTTCATGCTTCGCAAGTTGGCTTAGCCTGATCAGTGAGGGCCCATCAATGCTCAATGCTCCGTATTACTCCTTGCCTGCCAGCCACCCTCTACCCACAAGAATAGGGGGCCCGGCACTCCAGCGGATGGCCGGCAGTGTCTGGAACAAAAGCAGACTGTGATGATGACTGGGAGCGCCTAACACGAAGTGCAGCCAACAAACTGCAATCGATGCTGTGAGGAAAGGAAGGGCCCCTGGCCTGGCAGACTTTTGGAGTGGAGGCTGTGCAGGGGGCCACAGCAAACTCCAACAAGTCTTCAAAATTGAGCTGGTACTTGGCCAAGCCCTCACCCAGCCACGTGCACTCTTGTACCTTCGGTCCATTTTCTCCTCCCGTCCAGGCAGGCCAGACACAGACACCACCAACGAGACAGAACAACGCCATCATTCAACTTGGTGCGCAGCCGCAGCCGCATCTGCATCGTCACACCAACAACACCTCGCTTCTCCTTCCACATATTCGTCAAATCCAAATCAAGACGTCTTCTGCTCAGCCCCCCCGACTGTACCTCAAAGGAATCTATACCTGGTGCCTCGCCGGCGATTGAGTTACCTTGAACCCTTCCTCGCTTCTCCGATTTTAGCCACGACAACTCGACTCTGCATGCGCCGCATCATCAGCCCCCATCCCGACTGTTTGAGCCTCGCTCATCCTCCAGCATGGCTGGAAGACTGGCAGGAGGTCACCACACCGGCCCCTCGGGGAATCGTGACGACGTCTTGCTGGATCTGGACAATGACCAGCCTATTTACGGCGGCGGCCAAAGATCAGCCTTGAACGATGACGATTTGATGCGACGCTACAGCCACGATCAAGAACCACAAGACCGACCGTCCGTTTCATATGATGATTTTGTCGGCGAAGCAAGTCCATCCGCAGCTCGCTCTGGCGGCGCTGGGCTGGCTCTCTCGAGCCAGGGCGCGAGCGGACCGTACATGAACAGGCAATACAGCCAGACATCAGAGCTGGGCAATTACCAGCGTTATGCCGACGACTTTGACGACTATCCCGCCGACGGTGCTTCATATTACCAGCATGGAGGTGCAGCTGACGGCCCATCTGCGTCCAGTCGAAACAATGCTAGGAATCGAAACAGTGTGCTGAGCATGGGTGGAGGCTTTGTAGGAAAAGTCAAGAATAGACTCGGCATGGGCCAAGGATACTCGGAAATGGACTTGCCCTTGACAGAACACGGCCAAGAGCGTCGTGTTGCCGCCGCCGGAGCCGATGCTCAGCAGGGACAAAAGAGCAAAGGCTTCGACATGGGCAACTTCAAATTTGGCTTTGGCTTTGGCCGCAATAGACCAGACCCCTCAACCCTGGGACCTCGAATCATCCACCTCAACAACCCACCCGCCAACGCAGCGAACAAGTACGTCGACAACCACATCTCGACGGCCAAATACAATATTGCCACGTTTCTTCCCAAGTTCCTCCTCGAGCAATTCTCCAAATTCGCCAACATCTTCTTCTTGTTCACGGCTGGCTTACAGCAGATTCCCGGTCTCTCGCCGACGAATCGATATACGACCATTGCGCCTCTGCTGATTGTGCTTCTCATCTCAGCGGGCAAGGAATTAGTGGAAGATTATCGGAGAAAACAGGCCGACAACGCACTCAACACATCCAAGGCACGGGTTTTGCGCGGCTCGAGCTTCACCGAAACCAAATGGATCAACGTGGCCGTGGGAGACATTATTCGCGTGGAATCGGAAGAGCCATTCCCCGCAGATCTCGTCCTCGTTGCCAGCTCTGAGCCCGAAGGTCTCTGCTACATCGAGACGGCGAATCTCGATGGCGAGACAAACTTGAAGATCAAGCAGGCCCTACCGGAGACCTCCTCCATGGTCTCTTCGAGCGAATTAAGCAGACTCGGTGGGCGTATCAAGTCAGAACAGCCCAACAGCAGCCTGTACACCTACGAGGCAACGTTGACGATGCAAGCTGGCGGAGGCGAAAAGGAACTTTCGCTCAACCCCGAACAACTTCTCCTCCGAGGCGCCACTTTGAGAAACACGCCATGGATCCACGGCGTAGTCGTCTTCACCGGACACGAGACGAAGCTCATGCGAAATGCCACGGCAACCCCCATCAAGCGGACCAAGGTCGAGAAGAAGCTCAACTGGCTGGTTCTGGTGCTCGTTGGAATGCTCCTGGCCCTCAGTGTCATCTGTACTGTCGGGGACCTTATTATGCGCAGTGTACATGGAGATTCGTTCGACTATCTGTACCTTGACAAGATTGACAGTGCTAGACAAGTCGCCAGAACCTTCGTCAGGGACATGGTTACATACTGGGTGCTCTTCTCCTCACTTGTTCCGATTTCACTGTTCGTCACTGTGGAACTTGTCAAATATTGGCATGGAATTCTCATCAACGATGACCTGGATATGTACTATGACAAGGCAGATACTCCCGCAACATGTCGCACTTCCAGTTTGGTCGAAGAACTGGGCATGGTCGAGTTTGTCTTCTCCGACAAGACTGGCACGCTCACATGCAACCAGATGGAGTTCAAGCAGTGCACAATCGCAGGGCTCCAGTACGCCGACGATGTCCCCGAAGATCGCCGCGCCGCCGGACCCGATGACGAGCGAGGCATCCACAACTTCAACAGGCTGCGATCCAACTTGGCGGAAGGGCACGAATCCGCCATGGCCATCGATCACTTCCTCGCTCTGTTGGCCACTTGCCACACTGTCATCCCGGAAATGGACGAAAAGGGACATGTCAAATACCAGGCAGCATCTCCCGACGAGGGTGCCTTGGTGCAGGGCGCGCTGGATCTTGGATATCGTTTTACAGCACGAAAGCCCAGGTCGGTCATCATCCAGGCCGGCGGCCAGCAGCTCGAATACGAATTACTGGCCGTTTGCGAATTCAACTCCACCCGCAAGCGAATGTCGGCAATCTACCGCTGCCCCGACGGCAAGTTGCGAATCTACTGTAAAGGTGCCGACACGGTCATCTTGGAACGCCTGAACGACCAGAACCCTCACGTGGAGGCCACTCTGCGACACTTGGAGGAGTACGCGTCCGAAGGTCTGCGTACGCTTTGCTTGGCCATGCGCGAGATACCGGAGCAGGAATTCGCCGAGTGGTATAAGATCCATGATACGGCAGCGACAATTGTGGGCGGGACCCGAGCAGAGGAACTGGACAGGGCCGCCGAGATTATCGAGCACGACTTTTTTCTTCTCGGTGCCACCGCCATTGAGGATCGTCTCCAGGACGGTGTTCCTGAGACCATCCACACTCTGCAACAGGCCAACATCAAGGTTTGGGTCCTCACAGGAGATCGTCAGGAGACGGCCATCAACATTGGTATGAGCTGCAAGCTTCTGAGTGAAGATATGATGCTGTTGATCGTGAACGAGGAATCACCCGCTGCCACGCGAGACAATATCCAGAAGAAGCTGGATGCGATCCGAACCCAGGGGGGCGGCACCATCGAGACGGAAACGTTGGCGCTGGTCATCGATGGTAAATCATTGACTTATGCACTGGAGAAGGACCTTGAGAAGCTGTTCCTGGACTTGGCCATCATGTGCAAGGCAGTGATTTGCTGCCGAGTGTCGCCGCTGCAGAAGGCCCTGGTCGTCAAGCTGGTCAAGAAGTATCAGAAGCAATCCATTCTCCTCGCCATCGGCGACGGAGCCAACGACGTGTCCATGATCCAGGCCGCTCACATTGGTGTCGGTATCAGCGGCATGGAAGGTCTTCAAGCTGCACGGAGTGCTGATGTTGCCATTGCCCAGTTCAGATACTTGCGCAAGTTGCTTCTGGTTCATGGCGCGTGGAGTTATCAGCGTGTGAGCAAGACGATCTTGTTTTCGTTTTACAAGAACATCACCCTGTACTTGACGCAATTTTGGGTGAGTTCTTCCGAAATCTCAACGCCTCGCTCGTGTCCAAATCGAAATCAATGTGAGGGCGTTGGGCGCGACTTGCTGACTGGTTTGTAGTTTACCTTTCAAAACGTCTTCTCGGGACAAGTCATTTACGAGTCCTGGACGCTTTCATTCTACAACGTCTTCTACACAGTTCTTCCACCTCTGGTCCTGGGAATTCTCGACCAGTTCATCTCTGCGCGCCTCCTCGACCGGTACCCGCAGCTGTACACCATGGGCCAAAGCAACTACTTCTTCAAGCTGAAGACGTTTGCCCAGTGGATAGCCAATGCGTTTTATCACTCCCTCATCCTCTACATATTCGCGGCTCTCATCTGGCACGGGGATCTCATCCAGGGGGACGGCGAGGTCGCAGGCCACTGGGTCTGGGGAACTGCACTGTATGGGGCCGTCCTGCTCACTGTTTTGGGCAAGGCAGCTCTGGTGACGAACAACTGGACCAAGTACCACGTGCTGGCCATTCCCGGCAGCATGGCCATCTGGTACGTCTTCATCGCTGCCTATGGCACAGCGGCACCCAAGGTCCACTTCTCCATGGAGTACCACGGTGTCGTCGCGAGACTGTACACGAGTCCCGTCTTTTGGCTCCAGACGGTTGCCCTGGCCGTCATGTGTCTGATACGCGACGTGGCATGGAAATATGCCAAGCGCATGTACCGCCCCCAGACCTACCATCACATCCAAGAAATCCAAAAGTACAACATCCAAGATTATAGACCAAGGTACGTCCTAAAAGAAGAGCGAGCAGTTTTGCCAAGTCTGCCGAGAACCCCGACGAGAAGCGGAGCAAACAAAGGTCTGTTTGTTTGTATGCGGGTAAGATGGTTACTAACGCGTTTTGGACGACATGTAGAATGGAGCAATTCCAGAAAGCGATCCGGAAAGTCCGGCAAGTGCAACGAATGCGCAAGCAACGTGGCTATGCTTTTTCACAGGCCGACGAGAGCCAAACGCGCGTCCTGCAAGCGTATGACACAACGAAGCACAGAGGTCGCTACGGAGAAATGGCGAGTTCAAGGCCGGCCGAGCGGTAGAAGCAAAGCATTTTATTGGGGGCGGGGGGTTTTTTTTTTCTGGTTTCTTTTTTGGGGTGGTGACGGTGGGAAAGCAATTGTACAATCGAAAATTGTCGAAAATTATCCTTATTCATCTTGTTGGACTCTCATGTCAGTCAGTCAGGTGCTTCCATGCGCGGAGGACGGCAGCAGTGTGAAGACGGCAGGACAGGGAGAGACAAGGACGCAAGAAGAAAAGAATTGTGGTCCGAAAAGGATCAATATTTTGGGAAGCGCGGCATTTAGAAGGGCTGGGAAATGTTATTCCGTAGCGTGGTTTCCCTTTTTTTATCGTGTCCATGAGCAAGTCCGACGGGCATCGGGCATGGGAAGGAGCAGTTATAATTCAAAGTGACGCTTCCTACCCCTTGGCTTACTTTGACGCGCGGGGTTGCATGTGCCTGGTCGTTTGGTTCAGGAACGGGCCATGTTTGGGCATTTGGAGTTTTCCTCTTCTGTAAGTACATATGCTGCCTGGGCAACCATGGGTGACTCATAGCACGCGTGTGGATCGCTCTTGATCAGACTTCAAACTCACTTCCATTTCTAAACCTTGTTGCCCTTTTTTTTTTTTTTTTTTTTTTTAACTACTTTACCGAGTATTACAGCTCACTTTCATTCTCCCTCTTCTCTCTCCTTTAACATCCCACTTTCGTCTCTTTCTGACACGATCCAACTTTTCCGTCACTTCAAACTTCTCAAAAGCTCTCTCTCTCTCTCTAACTAACCTAAATAGCAAACAATGTCCGTTCTCGCAGCAGAAGATCTTCAGGTCCTCGTGAAGAGTGGCATGGCTACCCCACCACGCTCAGATGGTACATTAACACTCCATAAGCGTCGCTTGAATCGATCAAGTGACAAAGAGAACGCCCATCTTCCTCTTCCACCTATCTCAGCTGACTCCTCTATTTCCTGCTTTTCTAAAATTCCTGATACACTTATTTCTCAACCAACCCTAGTGTATCTTGGATTTACTGCGATACAAGCAAATCGTATCTGGAATACATGGAGAAACTGGCCTTATCCACGAGAAATTGATGATGATGATGATGGTGATTCAGCGGGGCCGATGACCTTCATCGAAGTTATTCTTCTTCAATTTAAACCTGACGATAGTCGCGATGACTATTTGGAGGATGATGAAGAGTGGTATTCTTTTATGGATCGCTGTGGCATTGATTCCGAACTACAGATGGCTATAATGGACCCGCGCTTTACAGATGTTCGTCGCACAAACTCATGCCTTTACTGGCTCCGAGATACTATTGAGACACGCTATCTTGGGCTTCAAGAAATACAGGCTGCATCACATGAACGAGAAATGGCGATGCAGCGTGCGCGTACCCGACCTGGAGAATCTCAGCAGTCGACTACTTCTGAGCAGCGATCAATATCCGAAACTATCCGAGAACGGGCAGGAAACCCGATACATGCCTCCACATCAGAATTTTCCTTGGAAGCTGCCAAGACACAACCTGGGTATACGATTCTCTTTAAGGGCATATCTCAAACTCGGTTGACGAGTTTGAGCCAGAGTGAAGGCGATTTCAGGGTTTCCGAATTAATGTCCCGCCCCCCAACCGACTTTCTATGGGGTACAACGGGAGGCTACTTTGCTCTTGATCGAGATGTCGCTATAAAGTACGCCCAATACGCAAAAAGACGCCATCAGGATGGCACGGCTGTATTACTGCAGTTTAATGTCCCTAATTCTACTATCAAGTCTCTCCCAGCAGATCAACTTGTGACAATTCATTGGGACCCGAGTGGAAATGACAAAACTTGGGAGAAACTAGTCTATTACAGCCGAAATGAAGGACCAGGTCCAAAGGAAATTGGAAGAATCGGCCTGGGAACAACTCTGATCATTGGAACTATTGCAACAAAGCCAAATAGTTTCTATGGAAGGATGAGGAGCTATGAAGAGATCACAGAAGACTGTGTTTTTAGAAACAAGGAAGGACGTCCAGCAGTACAGTATGTTTTTCCCGGCATTCATGGTAGAGAATTCGTGGTGGAACATTTGATTCCGATTATGCAGGATTTTCCGGTTACAAGTGCAGAGTTGGCGGCCTTGAGGTCATAGTAGCTGACAGCTAGCAAGTGTCCTGATCGTTCATTAATATCAATTTGGCTTGTTGTTCTACTTTCCCTGCTTTCCTCGATTCATCCCCCGAATTCCACATTAGCACCATGTTGCACAAGTCGTCGTCGATCTGCTGTTGTGGGGCTTCAAATGGCACCCACGCATCCATCGAAAGGAGAGGAGAGAGGCAGAAAACGTGGAACGTCGGGTGGTAAGGGTTATTTATGCTCCCCCGCGACTCAAACAATCTCCTGTGTGGGGGTTAGGCTAGATAGGGAATCTTGATAGCATTAATGCGCCGCTATGCTATGTCGCTTATCGCGTGATGTGGGAGCTATAAGATGCAGTGTAAGTTGTAAAGAGCAGCAAGAGGAAGACGAGGACGAGGACGAGGACGAGGAACCAAGTGGACTAGGACTGGGCGGCCTCCTTACCCCTTATTGCTAAAGCTTCACATTGGCGTTGGCCTGGCATGTCGGCCAAGATTCAGAAACTACGAATTTAGTCACCATGCTTCTACAGATGCTCCAAATGACGAAATACGAGAAACCTGGGGTCACAAGGGAGGCCGGCGTGCAAGGTCCTCGTGACCTCGACCTCGACCTCGACCGCGCCAGCCGCCACCATGTACATATATGTGGCAGGTACGGGGTAGTATTGTCAAGTACTCCCTGTATTATGCCATGCCATGCCATGCTATGCTATGCTATGCTATGCTATGCTCGCAAACACAACCAATGCCCATTCCTGGCCCCTTTCCACGCCCAACCTTTCAGATGTCTCCACTATGCCTGCCAACAAAAAAAAATCAAAATCGTCCAAAATCTGCGTCTGGAACAATCACCATCGTAACAAGCCTTGTACTTTTGTACCTTTTTTTTTTTTTTCCACTGGCGCAGTGGGAAAGAACAGTCAGTATCTGGATGGATTCCCCCAGTCCACAGCTGTATAATAGAGCAATGAGCGAGCTGCTTTATTCGCTTTTTTTTTTGTCGTCAATGCATCAAGTCGTTGGATTGTACACAATGCATCCGTTTGCCCACTCTAGTTGCGATGCTTCTTTTTGATATGCCAAGAAATCCGACCAACTACTCCGTATTTGTAGACGGGGTCCCGCAGCCCTGCATGCAGCCTCTCTTGATGAGGCCCACCGCGATGCAGCACCCCCAGGTCGTGGTCCCAGACGAGGGCAGCTTGGCGAGCCGCCATTCGAGCGATTTCAAGTCGTTACCGTCCCAGTACTGGAGTCAAAAGTTCAATACTCTTGGGTCGTGAGTAGGCTCCAGGGTGGCGGGTTGGCAGTGGCCGGTCCAGCCCGCTTGAGCCCGCGTCGTATGTGTAAGGCCCTGCGCCGTAATGGTAGCCCGTGTCGTAGGTGGATGATAGATGTGGTCCCGAGGGGCGTCGATAGGATCCTGAAGGGCTAGTCGCAATGCTTCTGCTGAAGGGCCAGCGGCCGCCACCGTTGCTTCCGGTGGGAGATGGCGGACTCGGCGGTCCCATGGTGAGTGATCGAAGTGCGGAAAGCGCATCTGAATGATGAGCAGTGGACATGGTGCCCGGTGAAGCCGGCGGCGACTGGCTAAAGTGCATCGAGTTGGGCCGTGAGGGCGAAGCTCGAGGAATGATGTCCCTTGGCTCCGCATGTCCAGAGTTGTAGTAGGAGTGATTTCCACCGACAGAATGTGTCCTCATCTGTGATGGGTGCCACGTGGGGTTCTGGTCAACGCGTCGACATCTGAAATGGAGAAATGCAGCATGTGAGTTGAGAAGCCTTGCAAGGGAATGAGGACGGGCAAGACCAAGGCCAGGATGGGGATGGTGGAGGGTGGAGGGTGGATGATTGATGATTGATCCACAACATGGATGAGCTTATAGTGTGGAGTAGCGGGTTTACACGTACGTCTCTGAACAGTAAAGATGCTTTTCGTCATGGGGCACGAATTGCTTCTCGCAAGTCATACTGTCGGAAAGAAGAAAACCCGGTCAGCAAAGAATGTCCGAGAGGCCTGACGAGACAACGTGGGGGAACAAGGTACCAGAATTGAGGAAAGCTTTCTCGCTCGTCCTGCCAAGTATCGTAGTACTCCCGCTCCCGCTCCCGCTCCCGCTCGCGGTGGCTGCGACTCGATTTTTGGGTACTAGAAGGCGTGTGTCGTCTACTCATACCGGGTCTCTTGTGTTGTTTCGAAGATGGCTCGGTAGAAGTGGCCGATTTCCGGACGTCCGTCATTGATGTGTTGTTGTGGCCGTGGCCAGACTTTCTTCGGTGGTGATGCATTGTTGGCGAGGTTGAACCCGTTGCCGTCTCGTCGACGGGCTGATTGGTCGATATATGCTCAAGAAAGCCTCCTTCAAGCGAGCGAAGCCTGGTGCCGAGTTGGATGGCTGCACAAAGCAAAGAGCCCTTTACTACAACAACAACAACAAGACTGTGGTTGAATTTACGGGGGCAAATGTGCGGCGTCGACGCTCGTGGGTGGGCGACGATTTATTATTCCGACCGACGGCGACGCGAGAACCAATACTGTGCAGGATGGCGGGTCACAGACGGATGCAGGCTGATCGTCTAATCGCGATAGCTGATAAGAAATGAAGATAGCCCTCGAGCAGGATGCGAGATAAGCCAGTTCAAGTAAATCGTCCGTTGTGTTCGACTCGGCGCGGGGCAAGTTGCGTTGCGCTGCGCTGCGCTACGCTAGCCAAAGCAACGGCGTACGTGCTGCTGCTGCGGCTGATGATGATGATGATAACGCCGGGAGTTGGAGTGGATGCTGGCGGAATACACAGTATGGCAGGTTGGTCCGAGCGAGTGACTGATGGACTGATGGTTGCTGGGTCAAGATGAGAGCAACAAAGGCAACAGGGCAGTGGTGCGTGAGGTCTTATAAAGAAGGGAAAGAAAGGGTCCTAATTCTCCCTGGCGTTTGATTCTTCTTAACTTATAAAGGACAAGATAATGGACAGACACAAAAGTACTCCCTCCGTACGTGGCTTTGGTCATTAGCGGCCCGCACCAGGCAGGTGTCGTGATTCTGTTTGGGTCAGGTCACCAACAGCCGAGAGCGGAGAACGGAGATGCAGCAGCGACTGGCGGGGCAGCGGCGGCTGGAGGGGCGAGGGCGAGGGGCGAGGGGCGAGGGCGAGGGACGAGGGACGAGGGGGGCCCCGGCCTCACTCATCAATCTCTCAAGGTACTCCGTACTCACTACTCAATCCGTAACAGCGTGGAGCCTCTGAAATCGACGGCGTTCAGTGGCATGGGACAGTCAGTGGTTGTAACTGGTTGTACACAAGAGCCCACTTGGTTGCGACACGAGACACGACGACACCGCCATCGAGTCCGTGCAAGAAAGTGTGATTTGGCAACGTGATGGCGACAAAGCTGGAGACTCTTTGGCGTCGTGCTACGTCCGTACTTCTCTCATTTCTGCATTTCTGCCGTGCTAGATGCACGATGCGGGGGGGAAGGATGATCGCTGAGAAAAGCACCCTTGCTTTTCCTGAACCCCCCTTGCAGAGGGAAGCAAGAGCGGCTTGCTTTGAGGGAGGGCAAAAATTAAAAAAAAAAATAATAATAATAATAAAGAGGAATAGTGGGTGGGTTTGTGTGGCGCGAACCGGGGGAAAAGACTCAATGCGTACGGATTAGTCCGTACGGAGTATGTATTCGTTTCAAGAACCACTGAGGGGAAGAGAGAAGAAGAAGAGTCAAGAACGATATGACGGGACCATCCATGTTCATCGATGTTGGAAACCTTGAAGTTGGATGGGTGTCCAATGCCGCAGCGCAGGGAGGGAAGGGGGCCTGGAGGTCTGCACGGTCTGGAGTCTGGGGGTGGGCGGATTTACAACTTGACTCGGTCATAAGTCATAACAGACTCGGTATGGCCCCAGACACAGTGTTACATGAGAAGGATTCGTGTCAATGCCAGGTACAGAGACAAGGTGGAGAAGTCGAATGCCTTACGGAGTACCAACGTAGTAGGCAGGTATTGGCCATCCGTGCAGGGCCGAGCAACAAGAGCAAGTTTCCACGTTGATCGTCGAATAGTCGAATATTATGGCGTGTTCCGCAGGGGAAGAGAAGCAAAAGGTTTCCCCATCGCCCAAAAATGGAAGTAACGGAAGTTTATGTTTCGTAAAGCTCCGCAATTTACGGTTGAGTTCGCCGTCCGTGTCTCCTCCGTTTTTTTTTTTGTTCTTGAACCTTTACCCAAGGCTTGGCTTGCGAAGTTGCGGGGAATTCAATTTTTTCAATAATTTTTTTATTTGTGGCATTTTTGGCATTTTTGGCATTTGCGTTTGCCCCATTGCACGGAGTAATAAGCAAAGTGTCTTCTCCTTTCCCCGACCTGATGCCAATCCACTCAGGAAGGAACTACTACGCAGTATGTACATACCTCCTCGCAAGACTCCATTCTGACGCCACATTGCGCAACACTGATGCAAGTGGATTTCCCCTCGTTGAACAGGAGCAACCATGCTTTCTCCATGCATTCATTGTTGCTTTAGACATCCGGTCCAGCCGAATCTTATACCTTGATGGCTGGCACTCGGAAAGCACCGAACAAACAAGGTCCCCGGGAAAGTTGCAAATGCCGTTATGGATTACGGGATAGATGGACCTTTGACTCACACTTTTATACTTTTGCCCGCCGGGCCAGAAAAACGGGTATCAAGGTTTTGGCTCCCAACAAGCTCCCCCACTTGTACCCATTCGATGGGGCGGAGGAGGAACAAGTTGCTTCACAGCAACGTCTAAGGAGTTGTTGAGAGCATGGATGGGTTCACAAGTCTGATATACTACCCTGCGTGCGTGGGGACCACCCGTCCAGCCATCGAAGCTGTTCCTGGCGTCGACCCATGCAGCCGACCATGTAGCCGACCATGCAACCGGCTGTCCAAAAGAACTTCACATCGGCTCGGACGTCCGGGCCTGTTTCTGTCATTGCTGCTGAATGCTGACTCTGAGTGATGATATCCACAGGCCACTGCAGCTTAGGGATGGTCCTCCCATGCCTCCCATGTCTCCCATGCCGCTGAATCGTTGATGAAAGCCACCAGGACCCGACCCGTGTAGTTTATGCAGGGGCAACAACAGCCCATCATCAAGCGACGTCCTACTGACAATGGTGCGCGGCTTTGGGGGCATTCTCGGAACCGTCCCAGAGTCCGCTCTCCGTGAAAATGGCGATGCTGTCACCATCTTGTAGCTTGGGCCGGACGGCAATCATGTATTTCGACCAAATCGGGCAGGTTGGAAATGAATCAACCCTTACCACACGACATTAAACGGTACTTACAGAATAGGAGCGTTTATGCAGCATCCCCTCTGGTGTAAGGAGCATCCCTTTATGGACAGGGAAGCGGCTTAGACATCTAGTACTAGGCACCTATAAGCATAATCCTAGTTGTTATGATACGAAATGTACAAAGGAGTGTGTTGTTGTTCAACTAGCTAGAGGTCAAAAAAGTCATATAATATAGGAGTTCTAGGTCACGTGCTAGCCACATCCTAGGTGACAAGGTCACTTGTCAATTCTAGCACGTAATCACTAACACTAGTATTCTAAGAATGTGAATCTACGACTTGTCTGGTCTGGCGGGCTTTTTGCTGCCGGTGCAGTGGAACAACATCACAGTGGGCCGTGGCAAAGCAGCAGATCCGCGCCTCACAAATGTGGTGGGGCCTGGCAGTTGGTCCCACCAGTTCGATGCAAATGTCAACGTCTTGGTTCCTTGGCAAGAAAAGACATACCAGCTTTTCTCGTCTTCCTGAAATCAGTGGCCAGGGCAGTGACTCTCGACCAGACAAGGCATACTAGGGCTAGCAGGCCAGACGTCTTCATGGCTCACCAGTCGTGATACGCTAGCCTCCTACAAAGAATGACTTCGTGTTGATACCGGGGATGAGTGAATCTGCGTGCTTGAAGTCGGAACGCGTCACGTTTCTTGAGTGCACCTGCCCAAATTCACGAACAGCGCTTGCCAATTCTCATGGGCAAGTCTCAGAACTTAATGACGGAAGGCCTCGCAACACTTTACTTTTCGAGTCATAATCTACGTTGAGGAATTGAGCAACAAGGCCAGATGAGAGTCTTGTGCGTGGCTGAAAAGCCTTCAATATCCAAGGCTGTTGCTGGCCATTTATCTGGTGGTAGTGTGCAGACTGTAAGTGCCGCATTCATGTATTCTTGCAAGACTCGCATTGCTGACCGGTTTTTTAAAGCACAACACGCGTAACCAGTACATTAAAAATTACTCGTTCGATTTTGATTTCGGACAATCTCTAGGACAATGCGCCGTGACTATGACTTGCGTCGCTGGGCATCTCACCCACATTGAGTTCACAAGCGAGTACAAGAATTGGAGTTATCCGCCGCCGGACAGTTTGTTCAACGCCCCCATTGTCACCAGCATTCACGATGTAAATGATATATAAGGCTTTCATTCAGTCATGACTAGACCGTTCTCGCTAACAGGCAATTGTTCAGGACAAAAAGTCTATGGCCAAGAATCTGGCGGATCAAGCCAAGCATGCACGAGTTTTGATCATATGGACCGATTGTGATCGTGAAGGCGAACATATCGGCCAAGAAATCGTCGACGCCGCCCGCAAGGGGAACTCCGGTATACAAGTTAAGCGAGCTAGATTTAGTAATGTTGAAAGAGCGTGAGTGCGCGACAACGCTCAAGGGAACTCGAGAGTCCAACACAAACTGATGCTCCTCCGTAGCCACGTGCTGTCCGCTGCACGAAGGCTTGTCAACTTGGATGAGAAGCAAGTCGATGCCGTTTCAACAAGAATCGAGCTTGATCTTCGCATAGGCTATGCCTTCACGCGTTTCATGACCAACAGTTTACGACCCCTAGGTGGTCCTATGGAAAATCTGACATTGAGCTACGGTCAGTCTGCATCAACGACTCGACCCCTTGTTACAATTATGCTGACCGCACCAATTCAAAGGATCTTGCCAATTCCCAACGCTGGGCTTCGTCGTTGATCGATACTTTCGTGTCAAGAATTTTGTACCGGAACCGTTCTGGAGCATAAAGCTCTTACATAACCGTGACGGGAAAAAGGTCAACTTTTCCTGGGCCAGAAGTAGACTCTTCGATCGCATGACTACCATCATTATTTACGAAAGATGCCTGGCAGCAAAAACAGCCAAGATAACCAATGTTCAGGAAAAGCCTACTCGAAAATTCAAGCCGCTACCTCTGACTACGGTCGAGCTTCAGAAAGCCGCTACACGTCTGCTGAGAATGAGTGGACAACAAGCAATGACCATCGCTGAAGGCCTGTATAATAAAGGTTTCATTTCGTATCCTCGCACAGAAACGGATCGTTTCGATAAGGGCATGAACCTAAAGGCTCTTGTTCAAAAGCAGACGCCGGACCAAAGATGGGGACAATTTGCTCAAAGCTTGGTGAATGGCGCATTCAGTCAGCCGAGAGAGGGAAGACATGACGACAAAGCGCACCCACCTATTCACCCCATTACTTATGCCGCACCCAGCGTTTTGAATTCCGATGAAGGCCGTCTCTATGAGTATGTTGTGCGCCGTTTCCTGGCTTGTTGCTCAGAAGACGCAGTCGGACTGGCAACCAATATCGACTTGCAATACGGTAGTGAAGCTTTTAGTGCCCACGGTGTAATTGTGTTGGAACGAAACTATCTTGACGTTTTTGTCTATGAAAAATGGAACAACACAGCTGAGCTGCCCAAGTTCACCAGAGGCGAGACCTTCCAGCCAACTGAGGCCTTAATGACGGAGGGCAAGACCACACCGCCAGACTATCTCACGGAGGCAGATTTGATCGCTCTCATGGACGCCAATGGCATTGGAACAGACGCTACCATGGCGGAGCACATTCAAAAAATCCAGGATAGAGAGTATGTTGCCACTATCGACAGGGGCGGCCAAACTGCTCAAGACGTCGATGATGCTCATTCCGAGACTCAACCCACCAGAGGCGGTAGGGGGAGAGGTAGAGGTCGTGGAGGTAGAGGACGTCGGGATTCCGGCACATCAGGAGGACGGCGAGGTGGCATTCGAGTGTTTGTTCCAACACAACTCGGCGTGGCCTTGATCTTGGGTTATGATCGTATGGATTTCGATATCAGTCTAAGCAAACCATTCTTGCGAAAGGAGATGGAGCTCAAGATGAGGGCCATCTGCGAAGGCCAAACGACAAGAGAGGTAGTGTTACGTGAGAGCATCAACCAGTATCGACGGGTCTTCATGCAAACACAGGAGAGGCTAGACGTTCTTCGAGCAGTAAGTCACGCAATAGAGATCATTTACCCAACGAAACACTAATAAATCATCAGGCTTGTCGCGAATTTGTGTTTGCCCAACCCCATCATTGATCTTGTCAATCATCTTCAAGTCAATTTATAACGAGCCCGCTTGTTTCTATTTGGATACTTCTATTTGGAGACTGAACTAATCGAGGCCTCCGGCCAATGGCCCAACATAATTCCCGGCTCTATCGTGAAAATTTATGATTGCAATACGAACGACTCCTCTTCGGCCACCATGGCTGGCTCAACCGGGCACGAAAAAATATCTCGGCACCTGACACCAAATCAAGCACCGTATGCTCAAACGTCGAGCACAGAATAACATGAGGCTCTCTGACCAAAGGGATCCATGTAGATGCAAGCCCCGCTTCAAGGCAACTTTTTACGGTCGACAATAATACAAGGCACAGCTAGACGTTGCCAAGAAATTTACAGGGGCACCATGTTTGCGGAAATTTAACTGTTGTGTGATACAAGCAAACAGTACATGGAAGAATCAAGGTCCTTCGGCAAGAGGAGACATGACTACTTGCCATCGCTCAACATATGTAACACACCGTTCCCTATCAGGATGGCTGTTGTGGCCAATTTGGTTGGCACTGCACGACTTGTAATCATTGAAAATGGCAGGTCAGAGTAGCCAAGCTTGTGCGTTACGTTTTACGTTACCACTGGATGCGCTAGAAAATTCACCTCGTTGTTCGAAGCTGGATGCCAGCCGTGAGGGCAGGGCTTCTGCGGAGCTTCCACAAGTCTTTGGTGCGGGAACAGACGCTCAGCTTGGTGCCATGGAATCTGAAGCGGTATTCAAGCTAATTTTTTTTGTCAAGGAACACATTGTCTGGGACAAAATACGACTGGTGCCAAGGTAAATCTTGCTACCACTACTTGTTACTCATACTCGGTCCGCCTTCGCACCCGCCGTCGTCAATAATCAAGCATGCCAAAGTAATTGCTCTGAACAACGTGTTTGGGTAAACACGTTGCCTTGAAACATGGGTGGAGTAGCCAAAGCATGCCTAATAACGGAGCTGTACTTAGTTGGCACGTTGTTGACTCATTGTACATACATACTCTTCTCGCATGCATAACGATGCACAAACGCGAATGATATCGGAAAAGATAATATGGTTTGTTTTACTCCGTAGAACTACTCCGTACGATTTTACAATCCCCCCAATGGCGAGTCATGTCGAGTTATTGCTTTATTTTTTTCATTGACCAGAACTCCCCTGAGCTGAGCCCCTTTCACAATAAGCAAGCTAACAAGCCCCAGCAGCGACAGTACACTTGTGAGGGGTTGAGGACACTTGAGAAAGGGTTAAATTAAACCCAGAAATCTTACACCCTGTAGGCGATATTGAATGGAAGGGAAAACAGCATGCTTCGAGCCGCTCCGCATAATGCTGGCTCATGCTGTCCGATCCTGCGCGTTCCTGGTTGGCCACTTCGATGACGTCTCTATTGTGCATACGTATGTACAGAAGCGGCTAGGAGGCGCAATTCCCGCCATAATGGATACCCTTCTACGGAGTACGGAGCAAGTACAGAGTGCACTTCACTTATTAGACAAGTGGAGGGCAGCGACGCGGGGAACAGCGCACCGAGCCCAGCCAAGATACACGCACTCACGCACAGGCCGCAAGTTCACCGAAACGGACCTTGCTGGGAGAAGCGAAATTCTGGTGTTGATATTGGTCAAAACCTACGGTACGCCCACTGTAGGTCCTGGACGTGGACGTGGACGTGGATCACTGTTAATTAGTGTTGACCGTGTCAAGGGAGGCTTTGCAAGTACGGCTAATGCGAGGGATTGGGTGAAGTTTATTCACACGCGGGCTTATCTGGACATTTAACTGGCGGCACCTGTCGCGCACGCGCCACTCATGTATACCGAGCTGGATTGAACCAGAACCAAACCCACCCCCATACCCCCATACTGGAGAACGGGAGAACAAGACTCCGTGGAGAGCCAAATTCGGACCAGGAAATGCAGGAAAGTGTCTGCAGTAGTTCGAGCGGGCACCAAGCAGAACAGCCACTACTACTCTCCAGTCACAGTCAACGGCCTTGGTTTCTCGGAGCACGTTGTCGTCTTCGTGGCCGAAATGCGCCGAAACTCCGCCCACGGGCGCATCGTGATAGAAGCTTCTGTTTGTGTCCCTGGGAGGGGCGTGGAATATCCAAGAAATTGTACTCTGTCATAATGCCATCATCATTATTGCATGCGGGAAATAAACAGATTTGGGCCGTGAAAGGCCGCGAATGGAGGCGATGATGGCCGGATCGAAACCAGGTGGTCTCTGTCCAACATGGAGAATGCTTCTTATGGCCCGTAAGACTGCGCCCCTGGTTGATTCAGTTGTCGATAGAGGTAGATCGATAATACCAGCAATGCAATCGATGCCAGGATACATTGGATATGGAGGCGCAGGACACTCACTCCAAAAAGAAGCGCGGAAGGAGTTGGGCAGGGCAATAATAGGCTTATTCAGACGCAGGTCACAAGATGCCCAATGAGCCGCGTCACGCTTCCGCTGTCGAGCCACTGCATGCACCCCCTCACCCCCCTCTCACGTTGCGCCGAATGCACGCCTCACCCATCCCAATTACCGTGTAGTCCGTATCAGCCATGGAAGTTGTGTCGCACAGAAACGGCCAGCCCGGATGATGAAGGGTGTGCGCGCAGTAACCCGTGCGCTGGCCAACTCCGTTTTCTCGCGACTGCGACAACAGCCTACCTGCCTGCCTGCCTGCCTGCCTTTTTGCTGTGTCACGCCTCCCAGCTTACTCTGGCTAAATATTGAGTACTTGTCAATGAGGTAAACGAGTACTCGCATCGGCGCCATACGGCACCCCCGCCATCACGTCTGGAAAGGTACTCGGTACCCAGACAATTGTACCTCGTCCCTTCGAAAAGACTAAGCAACTTGGATCCAGGATGGCAGGCTCGCAGGCTTGCAAGCCGAAGCCGACTTGCTCAGCTCAGAGCATGCGCATTAATATCCATCCATCCATCCATCCTCTTGGCGTCGCCCTACCCTTCCCTTTCTTCCTCTTCAAAGCATCAACAAAAACCAGATACCGACTTGCACGATTCTATCGAGAGTCCACTGTCACAGTCCCAGGTGATCTATCACGCCAGCTCTGCCAGCTCTGCCCCTATTGCTTCGTTCAGCCAAATAAACGTCTACACGTAAGCCGCCTCCATTCCCACGGCTTGCATACGTCAGGTACGTACCCAGCCCCAGCCCCAGGCAGCTGCCCGGCCCTGCCCGTTGCGTTGGCCCCGACGTCGCTCCTTGTCGCTCTTTTTGTTGCTGCACGCACTTTGCGCACCCAGGACAGGTGACTCAACCGCCAACCACCATGTCCTCTCGTACTTGATTTTCGTCTCATCATATTCTGTGTAGACCAAGATCACTTACTGACTTCCCTTCTGGTCCTCACCTGCAGACACGTTCTAAATTCGAAACCGCAGACATAATACGTTGATAATATGGCTTCCCTGGCATCAGCTGCCCGTGATATCCCCCAGTCCTCCTTGATCCGAGACAACTTGACTGTTGTAGCGGCTCGGAGTGACGCGACGACTGTGGCACGATCTCATACCCTCCCTACTCCTCCCAACTCTATATCACCGGCCTTACCAGCTCATGGCTTAAAGGCGCAACTGCAAAAGGCCAAGCTCGAACCCATCGACTCGGACTTGGACCTGCAGGATAATTCCAGCAGCCACGGGCGGTCACTTTCTCCAAATGCCCTCGAATCCGCGGGCGCCATCACTGGTATAATGCTGGCCAAGTACCACTTGCCCGAGATCCTGCTGAATCACGGTCCTTTAGCAATAAGACACATCATGGGCTATCTGACGACGTCAGTGCCAGGCTTTTCGGGTATTCCCCCGACCAAGGCGCGGAGACTTGTTGTAGGTGCATTAGAGCGTCGAGGAGGAGGAGGAGCAGGAGGAGTAGATGGAGAGGTGGAATTTGAAAAGGTGGGATGGGGACGGTGGGATGCGAAGCGACGAGGCATGGCGAGCCGTGACCGTCGAGGCACCCCGCCGTCTTCGTTTGGCTCCGCGATCCCCATTTCCAAGTCAGGCGCGAGAGGCGCGAGAGGAGCGAGAGGCACACTGGCTGAGGATGCGTTCCAGTTCTCTCATGACGAAAACGACATGCACATGTTGATGGAAACCGAGGCCGACAGAATGTCCATGGACGGATCAGCGTCGGCCTCTTGCTCCGAGGCGCCAGATGATGACGTTGTCATGAACGACGACCCGGAGGATGTGACGGATGATGAGGATTGGGCCGCCATGGGTGCTGCCGCGCTTCGAGCAGAATCGTATCCCACCATGGCAACAGCCAGTTCCGCCGGTGCTCTTCGTTCTCCCAATTTCCCCCCAGCCGGTGCCTTGCGAACTGTCTCCGCCAGTTCGGGGATGGCGCGACCACCTCAACCAACAAATCTTGACCTCTCGGTGCTAGCTGGCGCATCGGATGCTCAGGAGCGCGAGGCCGTCGAGGCTCTTCTCAGACTTGGCTCTGTGTAATATCACTTGCATTTCAGGGGCGTTTTTTTTTCCTCTTTCAAGGTGCGGCGTGGGCTTTCGGTTCAATTTCAACTTCATTCCCACAGCCCATTTTTGCTTGCTTGGGCTGTGCCCGTAATGAATTGGTTTACAGATGACCAGTTCGCGGGCGGACTGATGAACAAGAATCCGAGTCATATACAACGACCGAGGCGGCATCCTCTGCATGACTCTCTTCTTTCTCTGACGATAACACGGCTTTCTATTTAATCTTTTTTCTGTTTGGCGGGGCTACTCACCCGTTGGCATTTCCTCTGGCCTCTTCTATGTCCATCATAGTAAGCAAAACGCGTCTGATTGCTAGATTTACTTCGGTTGATCAGGTGTCCCAGAAAGCAGCTTGCTTGCTGATGTTGCGACAAGAAGCCAGAGTCAATCACCTTTTTCAAATACTTGGCATTCTCTGGTCGCAGGGGAGCTGTGACGCAGACACGAGCCAAGCTCAACGTTATGCTCCCTCTGCACCGCTATATCTTGCTCATTCAAACACAATTCAACCTCCAGGCCTGACCTCACTGAGCTCTAGCAATTACGACTTTCAACAATGCCTTCGAGGTCTTAATTTAATCTGTCGGTCACTACCCTCTGTTGATAAGGGCCCGCACACTGCTGAAGTATGCTCTTGCGCATGGAGCCGTTATCTTTTATCTTTTATCTCATTTCCGAACTCGTCTCCGCTACATTAATTTGGGTTGGGTTCAAGACCAAGAAGATTAGGGGGCGGGATTTACAGGCAGCATTACCGCATATTTATCTACATGCATGGATGGGCGGGTAATGGAGAGGGAGGACTACGTTGGCGACTTTCCACCTACACTTGGCTGGAAAAGGGCTGGACATTGGAGGGTAGGGCATGGTTATAACATAAAAGGAAGATGGGATGGTGGCTTCACCTGGAGTCAACCAGTTCGAGGGAAGGATACCTTAAAGAACCAGAATACGTTTTTGGGGGATGGCTAGATGACGGATAGCTTCCGAAAGTTTCTTGGACGTACGGGAGCTTTCGCCTCTAATTAAAGTTGAAATCTGGCCCTCTCAAACACTAGCTTTGGCATCACGAGTGGCGTGTCTTTCAAGAAGCCCTTGATGAGGGCTCGGCACGATTGGGATTGTCTCAGCTGTAGTATAGGGTAGGGTTTTGCGATACGAGAGTGAAATGAAAGTCTTGAGTGCCTCTCAACTTTGTAGGTATCATCTGTAGTTGAGTCGTGCTATGAACATGGAGATTAACGTGGATTAGATGATGCTCGGGTTATTGCAAATAAGAACAGAGACAATATCCGCTCTGCAATGTGGCCTTGAATGGGTTAAACATGAATTTTACTTGAGCATACATATGTACTTGCGGAAAATTGAACCTATCCCACCATAAACGGGGGGCAACGAAGTTGGAGTGAAAAGTCTAAGTAGCAAGAAATGTCAGCGATGGGGGGATACGGTGGCTTTGTCATTCGTGGTCGCGGGTCGTTGATCAAGTCGGCAGACACAAAGGCCTTTCAATCATCCCTTTCTTTCCCCACCACTTCCCTCCCCCATTCCTCCCCGACAATGAAAAGTCTACGGAGTTCGGATCCGTACAATGCTTTTCACCGTCCATGACAGAGGGCCGGGCCCCCCGTCCACGAAGCCTTGGCGTTGGGCGATTTTTATGCCCTGGGGAAGAATAATTAAGCGGGCGGAGGTGATGGTATTTCTGGATTCTCAGTCTAGACGGGTACAAGAGTCTAGACGGGAACAAGAGGACTAGGGTTATCGGACCAAGCATGCCTTCCTGTATTACTTTGGCGTGGCAGCACCAAGAGGAGTAAGAATTTTTTTTTACAATACCCTTGACTGATGATGACCATTGTATAGCTCACTGATTAGTAATAGCTCTACCCTTTGTAGCCTGCTACAAGTGGTCAGTCTATGCGGGGCTTGTCCGCCTTTGGAGATGTCACGCAATAAGGATTACATACAATACGTAGAGAAGCTTATAATGCCTCGCCAAACCCGGTTTCTCTGCTAGATTTAGATGCCTCGCTAATGCCATTCGCCGAGATCTTGGCAATGCTTGGCAACGCTTGGCGTCTGGACGCGCCATCAATAACCGAACCAGACAGCGTTCGGCGAGAGCGAGGCAGGCAACAAACAGCAAGTCAACTCGGCCATTGGACCCATCCCGGTTGGCCATTTTTCCGCCCACGACTTAGCTGTGGTGGCTGCTGCTTATTCCATGAGCTCACGGAGGATTCATTATTATCGCAAATGCGCGACGAGGAGACTTGGCATCAGAACATCTGCCCAAGCTTTCGCAGCCCACCGGCCGCGTTCGCGGCCCCAGAGGCCAAGGCCTCTCGGCGTCATCTGTCGGGATCACAGAGCAGGGGGAAGCAATTGCAAATTCCCCCCCCCCCCTTTTTTTGGAGTCCAGCCCGGCCACTGCCGGCCACTGCCATGTGGTGTGACTGGTGTCAGCTTGCTTTCCGTCTTTCTTCCGAGACCCAGCAGCCCAGCAGTTGGGCTCAATCGACCCAGACGAAGCGGTGCTGGCGCGCACCATCATCATCATCATCATTCGTCATTTAGCTGGCATGCTGCGCGTTGCACAGTACAAACAGCATGCACTCCATACACATCAACATCCAAACATGGGAACCCTTCCATCCTTCCCCGGGGAGCAATCTGTCGCTAGTTGTGCGCCATCCGAGCCACAAAACGATAATGTGCGTCGACATCGTGAGCCGCGCGAGAAACAAACAAAATGTGAGACGCAGCAAAGTAACAGACTGGAGAAGCCATGATTAGGTTGCTAGCCTGGCCTGGGCCGCACGATCAATGCCTTCTTTGGAGTCTGGACTATTCCTCAATATCCTCCATATCCTCGTTGTCCCGGCGATGCGCGAAATGTCCATGATGAACGCTGTGAATGAGTGTATTGCCCATCAGTGCCGCTTCCGCGTTTCCAGTCCTCGCTTGCTAATACAGTGACATGTATAACGCCGTTGGCCCTGCTCTGTGCTGTGTGAAGAAGACTTGCATTCACTGATGATGCGTCGTCGACTCCGTCGCAATGACTCTTTTTTTCCCCCGCACTGGCCTTGACCCAGCCCTCACGATCGTCCTGCGCGGGGAACCACAAGTGCTTGTAATATCTGGACCGGAGAAGCAAGCGCAAGCCAAAAGGTGCACGTCGTGATACAGTGTACCACACGGTCAACAATGCTGCAAATTGTTGTGGTATTCCAGTTGCGCACCCGATGTGTGCGTTGTCTTGCTGTGGGATCCGCCTGATTAAAGTGGGTGGCTTCTTCGAGTCTAGGCGCACGCAGTTGTGGACCAAGTGCCCAGACTGTGCCAAGCCTTGGCGAGTCTTGGCAAAAAGGACTCCGCCCACATCCTTGGCGTCACTCTGTTAGCCACTACTAGCCTCTCGTGTTTTTGCTGCCCGGTAGACGGAGTATATCTGCATCTCGGATACCCCGATGAAATTGCCAAGAAACGCCAAGAATTTTCCGCTCGCCCTCTACTTCTTGTGAGAGTTGTAAAGGGAGCCAGCACCCCAGAATTCTTCAATGTGCGGCCTTGTTCCCCCTCAAACTATTGTTCCTATACATATATCATTCCTGAAAGACGCAACACTTCTCCAGTATCGTGTTTCCCTTTCTCAAAGAGGACTCTCTGCACTCGTCACTTTGCGCCCGAAACCATCCGTGATTGTATCAGCAAACCACCGCCCGACAAAACGCGACGCACCTACCTACTTACTACAGTCTGCGCCCGTCTTCTCCTCCTCTCCGCTCGCAAGCCACAGGCCTGTCGACAATCCCTTCTCCTTCCAGGCGGCGCCGGCTCTACTGATACTCCGTCATGGCGTCGTCTCACGTTCTGGACGCTGCTCAGGTCTCATCGGCCTCGAGCAGCGGCAGCGACTCCAAATCCAACACGCCTGCTCCCTCGAGCTCGACTTCGAACATCTCCCAGCACAGTTCTGCCGATGACAACTTGACCTGCCGCTGGAACCATTGCAACCAGAGATTTGCCAACCCCGAGACTCTTTATGTGCGTACTTGTAAACTGGGCTGATGCTGATGCGGTTTCGTCATGGGAGGGAAACGGAGGCGGAGGCCTGAATACTTCGTTTGACCAAACAAGATCAAACCGAGACCAGAGTTGGCCGCAGGCAGCTCTACAACGTTTCTTACTAACATTTGGTTCCAGGAACACATTTGTGAACGTCATGTTGGTCGCAAGAGTACCAACAACCTCAGCCTCACTTGCCAATGGAATTCCTGCCGCACCACTACTGTCAAGAGAGATCACATCACCTCGCATATCAGGGTCCATGTGCCCCTGAAGCCTCACAAATGTGACATGTGCGGCAAAAGCTTCAAGAGGCCTCAAGACCTGAAGAAGCACGTCAAGGTAAGCTCACGCAATTTTCTACACGACATGGTTTTTCATGTCCCCAAGCACGAAGCTTACTGGCCGTCTTTCTAGACTCATGCAGATGACTCGGTCCTGTCTCGTCCCGGTCAGGATCACCAGGGCCTCAACTATAGGACCCAAAGCTCCAAGGGTAAGTATTCTATCCCATCTTGTGTTTGACAACCCCTTCCAAGGGTGCCCTACCGTCCTTGAGCAGAGTGCTGACTCATTGCATCTCCAGGACCTACCAGCTACTATGATCACAATGGCCAAATGCGCAACGGTGGCTTCTCGCATCAGAACCACGGATATTATGCCCCCCAGCCCTCCACTGGCTATGGTCTCTATTTCAATCAGCCTCCCATGACCACACCGCGAGCCGAAAACATCGGCTACAGCGCTGCCGCAGCCGGTGGCTATGACCGTAAGCGCGCTTTCGACATGGTTGACGACTTCTTCGGCAGCGCCAAGCGTCGTCAGGTCGATCCATCTTCTTACGCACAGATCGGACGCTCTCTGCTGCCCCTTCACGGCTCACTGTCCATCCCCAACGGTCCCATGGCTGCCACGGAGCAGTACATGCCTCAGCAGCATGCACCCGCGATGGTCCATGGCGGCCCAGCACCGACGCAGAACCCGCTCGCTCAGCAGTACTACCTGCCCATGCCCAACGCCCGCACACAAAAGGATCTCGTTCATCTCGACAATCTTCTGGGCCAGATGCAAGACACGATTTACGAGAGTTCCAGCCACGCTACTGCCGGTGTTCACGCCCACCACAACAACAATGGATTCGGTGGTTTCCGACACAGCCAGTCACCCACTGTCCTTCAGCGCGGTTCCCCAACTGGCCTGTCTTTGCCTGGTGATGGTTACCACTCAGTCCCCGCCGCCAGTATTCACTCGCCCTTGACGACCATTTCCTCCACCGGCACTCCCGCCGTCACGCCGCCATCGAGCTCCTTGTCTTACACTTCTGGACACTCGCCCAGTCCATCCGCCTCGTCTGGGCTCTCGCCACAGTCACGCCACAGTACCACCACCTCATCCGTCATGTATCCCAACCTGCCCACAAGTCTCCCTGCCGTAAACCACGGCTTCGGTCAGTCCACCACAGCAACTCTTGGCCCTAGTTTTGACAGCAGCGAGCGCCGCCGATACTCTGGCGGTATGCTGCAGAAGGCTCGCACCATTCCTCCCATTCGCCCTGTTGAGGAGACCAGCGGACGAAGTACCCCCAAGGCTTGTGAATCAGCCCCCTCCATCGGATCACCGTCTTCCGAGTCGGACACGAGCGAGGCAACCAAGGAGCGTGAGGAGCAGTATGATCGCTGGTTGGAAAATATGCGCGTCATTGAGACCCTCCGTGAGTACGTCCGTGGGCGTCTTGAGCGCAAAGATTTTGCCGAAGATGACGAACCCGAGGGTTCCCGAAGAGACGGCGATGCCATGGATGTGGATATGAAGAGCCCACCTAGACAACCCATCGGCCTCCGGGAAGGCGGGTCCTCCCTCTACCCCCGTCTGCCCGTTCCCGGGTCTTGAGTTGGAAGCGCATTGCGTAATTGCTGGTTTGGGTGTGCAAAGTTGTTGCGACGGAGGGGCAACTTTGGCAGAATGCTGCAGATGGCTCAAAGCACAAAACAACACTGTTGCATAGTAATGTACATTCCCGAATCCTTTGTGTGGCCTATCAAGTTTTTTTTTAAGTTTTTTTTTAAGTTTTTTTTCCCACATGATACACGTTTTACCGAGGTAATCTGGGGTGATGATTATTCGGCGCGGGAGGGATTTTTATTGATGACTTGGCGCAGGAAACTAGTGTGAGATATGCATGAAATTGAACAATTGTATATACATACAATCATGGATGAATGCATGCTCAGTTGACCTGAAAAAGATTTGTGTGAAACATGTTCAAACAATGCGAACAATGCCGAGATTGTCTATTTCTCTCGTAAGTGCCAACTATATGTACGGGACGATTTGTCAATTACTCGTCGTGACTGACCACGATACGATACGGTGACGCCGGCATGAGGCAACAATGAGACGACGACAGGCAAATGAAATTGAACAACAAATCGTACAGAGACGGACAGTCCCAACCTCGTGTCAAAATCTCTTGTCGTTTACGTGGTGGGATTGAGGCCGGGTGAGACAGACTGCAGCTGGACAGAGGAGAGCCGAGAGAGAGAGCCTCACTACAAAAGTTCGACATTCGGAAGGAGACCGAAAAGGCAGAAGGGCAATGGAAGAGAAGATTTTTCACCCTCTCTTGCAGTTAACTCATGGGGTTGCATACGACGGGTTTCAGACACGGCACGGCTTTCCACGGCTGTTGTTCATTTGGGCTAGACCGAGGGGCTTGGCGATGAAAACAATCTGACTGCATCTTGACGTATGCACGCCTTCCAATACGGCAACGATGTGCGTGCGATACCGAGACGTGAAATCGCACAAGCGAACTATATGACGGACAGGCCATGTGCTTGCATCGAACGACTTATCACGGCTGAGAAGTCGAGGAGGACTCGAGAACATCAGACGACGGAATGCATTTTTGCATGCACAAACGCCCCCTTCTTCTTTCTTCACTTACATACAGAGCACAACATGATGTGCATTGCGGAGAGTCTACGGATCCGTACGTACGGACCACGGAGTACGGATTACTTGTTTAACTCATCATTTATTAGGGACCCTGCCTATAGCAGCACAGCTGGGAGGGGCCACACATGGTTACATAATCCGCGGACTTCTCGAGAAACGAACAGTGGGTTGATATGATTGGCGGCGAGTTCACGACCGACGAACCGGGTTCTTGGTTCTCCCAGCAGTCTAGATTCACAGAATACTACACTGCTGTGGCGAGGGCCGTGAGAAGAATTTTCCCATTCCCCTTCCCGTTCCCCTTCCCTACGCGTCTAGGGAAGATGGGGACATGATGCAGGACTTTTTGGAGTTGCGCCGAGCCGATGCTGCATGTCGGGAGGCATCCCATTCGTGTTGTCGTGCCCGAGGGGTCGGTCGTCGTGAGAGACTAGAACTTGCTCATCACCCATGTCGGCATGGGCAGCGACGGCATTGTGCGTGAGCTGTACGAAGGGTTGGTTTTTTTTTTCTTTGGTTCCATTCTTTCTCGCCCCTTTTCCGTGTTCCAACGGGTGGTCTAGAAGCCGATATGCCGTAAATGGGTGGGAAGGAACGTCGTGGCGATGTCAACCTCACCAGAGCAGCTACAAACCAGGTCTTGGGATAAAAGGGGCCGTGAATCTCCCTTGGGTTGTTTTTCCAGTCTTGCAATCTCCTCATCCTCATCTTCACTGACACACAAACTACGACTACGACTACGACTACGACTACACAAACTTTTTGAAACAGAAAGACCTCACTTGTCCGCACGTCTCGCCACTGGGATCGACGAGCAAAGCCCGAACAAAGAAAGTGTCTTCCGCAATCGACCACCGTCGCCCATCGCCCATCGCCCCATCGCACAGGCGCCGATCATTGATCTTCTCCTATCTGAGCAGCAAACACGGACTTCGCTTCGCTTCCGCCTCGCAGCCCAATCATATCAGTCAACATGCGCTTCACATGCCTTGCTGCTGGCATTGTTTGCCTTGCCGGCATGGCTTTGGCCCAGCCGGCTCCTGGTTCGCCCGCGGATGCTTGCTGCTGCTGCGATGTTCGGAGGAGCGTGATTAGCTGCACGAGGTCCATCTCGAAGAAGGACTGTGTTTGCGCGGCAGTGGCTTGCCCTGCGGGTGCGAAGACTGTTTGGGACGATGGGAAGCCTACTCGCACTGTTGATGGGGGGAGCATGTCGATTTTGACGGCTCAGGAGGGGGGGATGACCATCTTGCCTTTTGAGGATGAGGGTGTTATGTCTATCCTGCCTGCCAAGGATGAGGGTGTCATGACTATCTTGCCTTTCAAGGATGAGGATGTCATGACTATCTTGCCTTTTAAGGATGAGGAGGGCATCATGTCTATCCTGCCTGCCAAGGATGAGGGCATCATGTCTATCTTGCCTGCGAAAGAAGAGGGCATCATGTCCATCCTTCCCGTCAAGGAAGAAGGCCCAATGAGCATCTTGCCGTTCAACTACGACAACCAGAGGATGACTATCCTGCCAGTTCAAGAGGCCGGAAAGATGACTGCCATGAAAGAAACCGGCCGCATGGCCATCATGCCCCCGGTCAAGGAGACAGGAAGAATGACCATCATGGCTGCTCAGCCAACCCCGGCCGCCAAGGCACCCGAGAAGAGGGACACCAGTGACAACGAGGACGGCACGCCCGTGAGACAAAAGACTGGCAAAAAGACCACTCCTGTCTTGAGCGAGCTCCCTAAGAAGTTCATCACCAAGGCCAAGGGTGCCGCCAAGGGTGCCGAGATGACGGCCCTACCCGTTCGTCAGTTCCCCTGCTGCTGCTGCAACATTGACATGAACAAGATGGTCTGCGAGGTTCGCGACGAGAACGACTGCGTGTGCCCAACGGTGATGTGTCCTCGAAACGCCGAGACCATCTTCGTCAGGGCTCCTGCTCCGACCGGCATCTAAGGACAATTGATGGCAGCACGCTGTTGCTATTCTTGCGGGACACGAACAATTAGTAATGGGTAATTTCATTTCTCTATCCTTGTATTTCTTTGGGGTTTCAGGCTGGGAAGTAGAAGAAAAAAAAAGTACAGTTGAATTGTTGTTTTGGTGAGGGAAACGGGCTACGATATGATATGACTAACGGGACGGACGGGACGGACGGGACGGATCATCAAAAAAGTTTTAGATTGGCTTCGAATTTTGTTCTTCTATTTTTTACAAGACCTAGTTTTAATGTAGTTGAGTCTCAGTTTTAATTATATGCGTTTGGCCCACAACTTGATGATGATGACGGTGGTGGTCCGACGGAACCAAGTGCGGAATGTGCACAACTGCCTCAGTCGACCTGACGTCCATTCCAAGCGCAGCAGAGAAGACAGAAATCCCTTGACCGGGCTTCTGCGCTTTGGACAAACTACCCACAAGTCACGCCATGATGCCGTTGGAGTTGCATATATCTTGTCGACTTGCCGCACCGCGCCGCCAACTCGAAGAAGGCAAAATCCAAAAGCAAGTTTGTTCGCCTTTGACTGGCTCCGACTTGCATCATCTCTACCCCTCTCTGCCTCTGCCTCTTGTCCGCCTCATCTTCATCTCCATCTCAAGTCATAGATGAGAGCGGCGAAGAGACGCACGGAGCGCTTGCAAGCATGCTACGCGCGGCAAATGAGACTGAACGCGGAAGATCATCCGACAGGTGGCTCGGAAAGCAAAATCCCTTTCCCTTTTGCGCCTCTCCTCCCGTCCCGCATCAATCTTATCCCATCCTCTTGCGAAATCAGCGTGCTGACGGGGTGGATCGGTTCAGCACTAATGTGGCAAGGATGGGACTGGTGCGTAAGCAAGACAGAGCAAGACAGAGCAAAACAGAGCAAAACAGAGACGGGAGACCACAACAAGATGCACCAGACTCATGGCATGGCTCATCGGGAAGTTCCCAGTCGTTTTATTCAACAAGGCACCCCCCACCACATGCTTCGCAGTGAGCCTGTTCAGTTCGGACAGATTTTTCGCCGGCGGAACAATGTTGACGTGGAGTCGAATAGCGCGTGTGCTCTGCTCTGCTCTGCATCGGTACAAGGCCAATTGGCTGAAAAAGGCTTCGCTTCCCTTCTCACATGTCCTCTCGCTTTTCGCTAATCGATACCACACACATCATCCGACTGGATGTGGATGTGGTTGAGGAAGAACGTGGTCGTGTCATAATATCGCGTCGTGGAGACTCGAGAGAGGGAGCATGAGGGAGCATCCCTGCCTGCCATGTCCACATCTTGCGAGCAAGGCGCACGAGATTTCCCGGCTGTCGGGCTCATCACCATAGGCCCAGCCGTCGATGCAAAGTCAAGCCCGTCATGGCGGGGTGCAGACTGAAGTTTCTCCCTCTGCAATCAGGGACTCGCCACAGGCCCAGTTGTACCGATGGCGGGGCCGCCCTTCCCCCATCGGTACTTCCTGGCAGGCACCCTGGTTGGCCGATTGCCGAACGTTCTTGCTTGCGCTCATTACGTGGCCGTAGCGCACCAAACGTCTGGAGCCAAAGGGGAGCAAGGTTGCCACGGCAGGTCCGAGGAAAAGCTCTTATCCGGTCTCCCAACAGCCGTGTTTTCCGTCGAACGAGCGGATCTTCCATCGTCCAGGTTCGGCAGTGGGCACCCTCGGGCGACAGCCGGACTCCCCTGCCGAAACAAGCCACTTGACCCAGACACGGGCGTCTCGTAATAAGATACGAACCGAGAGGGCCAAAGCTGGGGCGGCAAGCGAACTTTTTCAAAAGGGAGAAGAAATGGTGCAACAGTAGATAATCCGTAGAAGCAATCAATACTCGGTAAAGTCCACCCGACAGCATACGGCCAGATGTGTTTGCCAAAGTCTACCAGACCTATATCAACCGGCCCCGTTCGGTTCGGTTCGGCTTCCTCCTGCCCGTCCGCACCAAGAAAGAACTTGGCGGGCACCTGTGGCGGGCACCTGGCGAGCACCTGGCAGGCACTATGTAGGCACTTGGGCGCTGGGCACCCTTCCTCCCTCCCTACGTCCAAGTAATATATGCCAGGACATGACCAGAATGATGGATTCGTTCTCGAGTTGGTCTACACTTGTTGGTCTACCAAACCAGACGTTGACGTCTGTCAACAAGTCATGCACCAAGAAAGAACAACGTCAGGCCCAGAACCGAGTCACGTCTGGTTTCTCATTCCTCGTTGTCATCAATCTCGTGGTACATGTCACTGTACCATTTTCCAGCTCCGTCAACAAGTCAAAAGTTCGCTCCGCCGTCGAGGCGCTAAACCACAAACCAGGTCGGTTCCGTCCCCAACTCCGTCCGCTAACCTCATCCCGCTATCGAGACCCTCGAGTCTTCTCTTCTCCCCTTCCCCTCTACTCTACTCTATTCTTTCCACATGTATATCTTGGTGCGCTTCCATCGTCGAGCGCGTGATACCGAAGCCGTACATGGATCCGCGCCCCGTCCTCGACGCTGACGGGCAGGCAGCTCTCGCGACCGAGTCTGCTTCAACAGCTGCTCCTGCCAGTGGCTCGTCCACGCCCTCTCCCGCTGCTACCGCTCAAGCACCATCACCTCCAACAAAACGACGACGTACAGCTTCCGTTTTGGCCGACTGTTGCCGCACTTGCCGACTGCGAAAGGTACAATGGCTCCTGATTTCGAATGTCTCTTATTCAATATCACTTTTTTTTTTTTATACCAGGGGGGCCGTGCATGATCGATCTACTTGCATTCTTGTGCCCTCTTTTGCATGCCTTGCCTTTCTTACAGCTCTCATCTTACACTGGCTCCATACACTGGCGCAGAACAGATACTAATGCATGTGGCCGGCGCAGGTCAAATGCTCTGGCAATCCGGGGGATAGGCCATGTACCAATTGCGCCAGGCTAGAATTGACGTGTAGCTTCACAGCTACAGAGGAAGAGGAGGAAGCAGCGAGTAAGTAGGCGGATTTCCTCCTCGCTATTGCCTCACTCGTGACCACCTGGACCTTGTGTTTTCCATGTTACGTACCAACTTGACTTGGAGGGTGTTGACTTTGAATCCTTTCCCTGTAGTTTCGCGCACCACAGCATCACATAGCCATACCGAGGCCGGCACCTTGAGAAAGAGAGCTCAAAGGGCTTGCAGTCAATGTCATTCTCACAAGACAAAATGCTCAGGCGATCTGCCCCGCTGCAAAAGGTGTGAAGCTGGCGGGCTCGCGTGTGAGTACACGCCTGCGAAGCGCAGGTTTACCAATGTTCGGTTCAAAAATGCAACAAACAGTGATGGCAACAAAACTAGTGGCAACTATGGGAGCGGCGGCGGCGGCGGCGGCGGCAGCGGCAGCGGCAACAGCATCACCACGAGCTTTGTCAGTACTACATCGGACACAGCCCCAGCGAACTCGGTTTACCATCCAGATGCAGCTGCCAGTGCCAGCCCAACATCAAGTATTGGTAGCAGTGGTCACAGCTATGTCCTCTTGATAACGGACGGGTCCAATCTGTCTTCCGAGTAAGCTCTCCTTCACTCAACTCTACAAGGAGCACCTCTATGAGGAGCCAATTTTTTTCCTTTTTTTTTTCTTCTCTCCATGGGTGCATGAATAGTTACAACGAGACTGACGATTTTCACAAATCAGGGATATGTTAGTAAGGCGTAATATTCTGTTGAAGCACGTGGACGCATATATGGACAACATGTATTGGCTGCCCTGTCAAGGCTTTCTACACCCCGAAACCACTTACAGGGAGATTCAAGAGGGTTTGTTTGACCCAGTTGTGGCAGCCGCCGTGTGCGGCATCACCTCCGTCTTCATCAGCCCAAGCGACTCAGGCGGTGAATTTGGGATCAAATGCAGTGCATATGTCGAAATGTATCTGTTCCACAACATTTACAGGTTTTCTGACGATCTTCTCGTTCTATTCTCGCTCAGCATCACGTTTAATCTCATTCGCGGCGAGTTCGCCAAGGTTTGGCAGTCCTTCGGCGTCGCTTCAAGGCTCATGCTTGGACTACGCATCAACTGGGATGTACTCCCGCGAAATCAGTCATTTGCTCAGCAGGAATCTTTACGCCGTATAGCATGGCAGCTTTTTTATCTGGACCGCATGCTTGCTGGCGGGTATGATGAGTATATATCTTGTCGCGCTGAAAATATGAAAATTGCACTGCCTTGTTCCGAGGCAGCGTACCGAGAAAATCGAGCCATCAATGCAGAAAGACTATACGATAAACCTGGAGGTCACCCCAGTACGATCAATATCCACGCGTACCAACTTCGGTTAATTGACTTGCGGCATCGCATACAAGTGTTAGTTCAACTGAATAATCTCTTAACTCCCGTCCTTCATCAGTCTTGGTACGTGATACTTGAAGCAGAATACTAAAATTTGCTTGCTATAGAACCACAAAGCGACTCTGCGGTATAGGGTCATCGTCTTCTCAATCGCAGCTCGACGCTTCGAGAATTATGGCCGACATCAACGGACTGCAGAATGAGCTTACACGATTTCACATGTCGTTACCACCCGAGGTTCTTCTCAGTGACCAGACTGTCACCAAGTATATGGCGTCACCCGAGCGCGCCGGTTATGTGTTCCTCCATACACATTTGGCCATCAGCCACATCGACTTGTACCGCTTTTCGTTGCCGGGACAAAGAGACAAGATATCGGCAGACATTTTACGCAGACTCCCCAGAGAGTTCATAGCTCGATCTCAAAAGCAGGCTGTAGCTCACGCCATGTCCTTGGGACGATTTTGCGACGCCATTCAGACTGAAGTTGATCAGATGCAAGATACTGGAAAGCTTGAACTAGCAGGCGACTATTCGACCTTTCAAATGGCAACACATTGCGTACGTGTTCTTCTGATAGCTTTGCAATATAAGCTATACCGCGACATTAATGATGTTACAACGGCGCCGTTGTGGCGAGCTGTGGAGGTGGACGAAGCTCACATTCGCTTTCTCATTGACTCGGTTCAACGAGTGACTAGACCATGGTGCAGCATCTTGAACGTCGCTCAACAAGCGGTAAGTAAGCCATCAAACAGAGCTTGCGGTATCTTTCCATACTGAAATTGTGCCTTTGTAGTATGAACATAATGCTGCGCTGGTCGAAGAATTCGACATGACTCGCAAAGTTGCCGACCAGAGAGCCACCGAGAGCATGTTCTCATCCAAGTCTGGTGGTTATGGTCGCCTACCTGGACCTGACATCATTCTCGAAAGCATCGCCACAGGGAAATTCGACGAGGACGAGGTATCACACGTGTCCTCGCGAAATCCAAGTGACTCATCGCAGTGGATGCGAGCGCATCCATCACCACCCGGGCCAAATATCTTTGCCACGCAGGCCGCTTTTCCTGCGGCTCAGACTGGAGGGGATGCCCCTGGGATACCCTCATTTCTTGCGCAAGCTAGGAGCAAGGCCGACAATGTGACACAGGTGCCGCTCATGTACGATGCCGACAATTCCATGATGTCCATGATGCCCATGGGCGATTTGGATGCCGTCTTGCCTGCTACACACCCCGTCCAACCCGTTTTGGACGGCGATGGCAGCAGCCCGCTGGCAGGGCCTCCCATGTTTCAGCAACCGATCCCGCAACCTAGTGCTGGATTTCTCATGGCGCAGCAAAGCATTTTTGGCGGTGATGCCTATGCAGAGCATTATATGAATCGACAGCATGCACAGGGCGACTACTCACAACATTCTGGCGGGTACTGAGAGATGGTAGAAAAGAGGGAGCTATGACATGCACATTCGTCCAACTTGCATCAATACCACCCAGTTTAGACTCGTCGTCTGGTGTCTGGATAGGTGCAAGTCATGTTAGCCAAGTGTGGTCACAGATCGGCCCCGAAACAGAGAGAGAGAGAGAGAGATGACGATATTTATCCTGGCGTTTGGCAACGAACGTCGACCAGGGGATGATATGTTGCACGATATATGCCTTTTGAAGAAGAAAGACGGAGAGGGTAAGGTAATCATGGCGTATATATGGGAGAAATTCGGACAGCGTATTTGCATGAGTATACAATTTGAGCGAAGTCATGGGCACTGTTTCTCATGTACTCTTGTTTGAGGGCATCTACGCCGGCTTGGTGCGCCGTCATGCCATTGGTCCTGGTCAGTTTTGGCAGTCGCTGCGTAAGACAAGCGCAGAAATCTCTTAGGTACATGGGTAGATGTCAGCCAGTGTACTTGCAGGAATCATCCCAAGGTCAACGTCGCGACTCTTTTCAAGCAACACTTGGTGGATAGTTGATCCAGAATAGGGAACAAGAACATCTTACCATTAATAGATACATCAGACAGGGAGGGACCACGCCCCAAGCAATCCAGTCCGTCGAGCAACCTGCATCCTGAGACATGCCGAAACAAGCCGGGGAAGGAAGGGGGCGGGCCACGCGGCCAAGTATGACTGTGAATTGGAATGTCGATCTCATCAACGTGTTCATTCGCCGTGGTGTCACTAAACACACAAAGACTGGTTGGTGGATGTATTGCGTGGATGGGGTGGACGTGCACGTGCGCACGCACGCGGTGGGTGTTTCATCAAATTGAGAAGACGGTATCGTGTACGCAAGCGTGTTGTTTGATGATGAAAAGGACAAGCACTGCGTCTGCTTCTGCATTATGACGTGATGGATGGATGGACGGATGAATGGATGGAGGGAAATTTCAAAGGTACGATTGTACTCTGTATAATTATACACTATCGAATATACAACTATACCACGGTAGAAGAGGCATGTTCCCGCAAAAATATAAAGGCGAAATAGATGGGGATACTGCCTCCTCTTTTGGCGTTGCAGCACGTGTGCTTGTGCTGCTATGTACTTGTGCGCATCTTCCTATTCCTTGAGGGCTTACATGCTGGATCATCAATCTTCCTTCCGTCCCATCTTTCTTCTGGATAGATTGCTACTTGTTTTGGTGTAGCCGCAACATGCCCAAAAAAAAAAAAGCATAGTTGATATCCGCTGTTCATCGTATTCGTCGAGACTCGGGGTAGCTGGAATTAAAAGGTCCCATCTAGTGAATTGTATCCAAAGTTTCGCTGAATCTATCTCGTCGATTGTGCTTATTTCTTGCTTTGGAAATCATGTGCGTAAAAGATCGTAACTCCACCCTTGGGTGAAAGACGGAGGCAGAGGAGTAAATAGTAGTGCCGACGGTGCAGGAGGGATCGAAAACAAGAAAAATGAGCTGGCTACTAATCAAGAGGAAAGAGTACCGGAAAATCTTTATCAAGCATCCTACGTGCGACAGAGAGATTCAGCGCAAAGAAACAAATGGTTTGCCAGTTCACCAATTGCACTTCCGCACGCATGATGAATGTTGGTCGAACGGCGCATCTGGCAGCATGCCTC
Organism: Epichloe elymi; assembly: GCA_023658475.1. Lineage (NCBI taxonomy): Eukaryota > Fungi > Ascomycota > Sordariomycetes > Hypocreales > Clavicipitaceae > Epichloe > Epichloe elymi. The sequence goes on along the minus strand of CP098273.1, from coordinate 1,323,114 downwards.
TGGTGGTAATCGTTTGTTGGCGGAATGGTGGAATTTGTCCCAGGTCGATCGGCATGTTCTCGCATCGTAAAGACGAATAAATGGAATCAACAAACCTGAGAAGAAAAAAGTAAAAAAGGTTAAAGCTCGTTGTCAATGAATGGCTGAGAAAAGTTGGTTGGTAAAGATAAGACGCAAAAAAAGAGATGATGTCGCTCGTTATATTATTGGAGGATTGTCCTGTCCTTCTCCTTCAAGCCGCCAATCTGGTCCATGTCAATGGACTGGAATTGGCCTTTGGCTTCTTTCTCGTATGCTGGCAGTTGCTCCTCCTGCATGGGTTCCAAGCCGACGGTGGCATTGTCACCAACCCGAACGATCAAGACGCGACCACTCTTGGTGCCGCCGTGCTCGTCGTGCTCGTCGGGGAAGGTAATGTGGATTTGCGGTACATTGTCCGGTGAGTGAGGTGGCGAGTCGGGGTTCTGAAGCATGGGCTGGCCGTCGCGGCCAATGTAGTAGATGCTCGAACGGCCATTGTGAGTCGTCTCAATGGTCAGGCCACGGGGATTCAGATTCTGGACCTGCTTAGCATCGTCGTTCGTGGGCAAGTCGTCCATGCGGAGGCGCTGTAAGCGCTGTAGGCGTAGTCGACGGAAATAGAGAAAGAGAAGAGAAGCGAGAACGAGAGAGAAGAAGACGAGTCCAAGAAGGATAATCATCATGTTGAGCATGTTATCGGAACCATCTTCCCCGCGGCGAGAGATGGCGAGCCGATTGCTGCCGACGAGATGCAGCCTCCAGGGCTCTGCTGCTGCTGACTTGTCCATGGAAGGAGGCATCGTGCTGCGAGCCGTGATGGAGCTGCCTTTGCTGTTGAAGAGGCTCAGGGTCTCCCGCTTGAGGAAATTGGGAGGCATGGCGAGAACCGATACGTTGCCAGGAAGGACACGACTACTATGAAATGAAGCAAGAATCTAATCGCAATGGTTCAATCGTCAGTGCGTGGATGACGCGAAAAGATCATCGTTCCCAGAGGAACATTGAAAGGTTGGGGTCTGAAAGGTTGGGGTCGGTCAGGGTTGGGATAGGGTCAGGGTCCTGGATATATTGAGAAAACCCATTCCGAAAACAAAGCTCATTCCCAAAGGGGGCTTGACATCGCGCATAGTGCATTGCGTACTCGGCCGCACAAGAGGGCAATGATGAAACTGCGCAAAGTATGCAGCCGTGATGGTAGTGGTAGTGGTGGTGGTGGTGGTGGTGGTGGCGCGTGCTGGGCCCGTCTGTCTCTCCAACCTCGCCAGAACCACCAACATGTGCCCACCACCTCCATACCAGCGTGTGTCGCAGACAGGAAAATGACACAACAATAGTAACAAAACAATAAACACGTCTTCTTGACAGTTGAAACAACCAACTCGATCTAGAGGAGAGGCAAGAGATGAGGAAAAATCAACAACTCACGTCGGCTTGGTCTTCTGTCCGGCAGGAATTTAGACACACAAAACTACAATTGGTCGATTATCGTCGCTCGTCGCGGCCAATATGTCCAGTCCGTACGCGTAGCAAAGGGGCGCTGGCGGCGGTCCGTCGAGGAGGGACTACTCGGGAAATCGTTCTGTTCGTTCGGGGGGCGGAGTAACAGCTCAATGATTGACAAGTGCGATCAAGTTTCGTGATGATGCAGACAGGCTAGCTGGAATACAGTTGAATTTGCAAGGGTTAAGGACTTGTTCAAGGACTGGACGGATCTTCAGCTAAAGGAATGAAGCTGAGAGGATCCAAAAAGAACTTGTCGGGCAAGAGACAAGTTCCTCGAAAAAGAAGGTCAAGAAGTAATGAGTGTCGACGAAGACGAAAGGCGCATACCACGGCCTCGTCCTTGAGTATGAGGGTTCGAGGAGAAGGGCGAGGGGAAGGGGGAGGGAGGGAAAGAAAAGAACGAGGCAAAAGCTGAAGCGAAAAGGAGACTAATGAGCTGATGAGAGAGAGAGAGAGAGGGAAAACGAGAAAACACCGACAAGGAGCTTTGATAGGCCAGGCCACGAGCAGGGCCGCAGCGACGAACTACTGTCAATAATGGCAATACATGGATGGATGGATGATGGTCTGTGCCCGACAAGGGAATCAATCCTCCGGTGTCCCGTCGTGGCCGTAATAAACAGAGACCCAGTCTCCAGTCTCCTCCACCCCACCCACACAGGCACAAACAAACACAAGCGGGAAATGAGGTCAACGCCTAAAATCGGGGCTTGCTGCAGGGGCGGCGCGCATGCCATTGGTCCAGACATCAGCGTTTCGGGCTCCCTGGCCAATGGCATAAGGCTAATTCATCTTGACGGCGTTTACGGACTACATTATCTGAGCGCCTATCGCTTTCTTGTGCTTGGCTCTGGTTTGCCGTGTGTGCTGTTGCTGTGCTTGGGCCTTGGAAACCCATCCACAATTTACCATTAGAAAGCGGGGGCATTCATCTAATACAACCAGCTTCTCCGCAACATTGGTTGCTCCCTTTTTCTGGCTCGCTGGAGGAATTGTATTGTATTGTTTGTTTGGTCCGGTTCTTGCTTTGCTAATCAGGGACGTGAGCGCGGAGGGGCCACGACGAAACTTTGCGCAGTTGTGCAGAGAAAACAGCAAGGCATGGATTGCCGTGATAGGACCAACTATTTTAGGGCGTGTTTATCAGGCAAACGCTTGTGCGTAATTAGCACCCCTAAATGTGGCTAGTGGCTGCTAGTAACTCATCGCGCGCGCTGCCCTACCCTGCACTGCTGCCGCAGTGCGATGCCGGTGCAGGCCCACTTTTTCCCCTCTTTCCCCCTTTTTACTCCTAGCTAGATTCCTCTCCTTCTCTCTCTTTTTATATATTATATATTAATAATTAGAATATATAAGAATTTTAGGCGTAACCATTATTATAAGTATAAACAAAGGTAGCGCTATAGTTAGAGATAATTTAGCTAGGGTAGGGGTTAGGGAGTGGTTAGACACTTAGTATAGACTTAGTATATAATTTACTATAGGTAGCTGGTATTAGTCATTGTAGCCACCTTAGCCACCTTTAGGGGTGCTGATTACGCTTACGCGTTTGCTTGATAAACACGCCCTTTTTTCTGTGCAAGCCAAGCGAATGAATGATGCCCCTGCACCCTACTACCCTGACTCGAGCATCACGATATGCTTCTCCTATATGTCCAATACCCAACTTGGCAGGTCATTCCTCTAATACACGGATGGAGTGCTTTCGATCATAACATCAGGATGACGTGGATTCTGGGTGAACGCGGTGATGCAACTCGTGTTTTCTTGACGTGCCAACCTCCCGAGGTTTGATCTGACGGTGACACGCAACTGCTTTGTCCTGGCCCTCGGCTTCTGCTTCACCGGTCTCGTTTCGGTTTCAAAAACAAAAGTCGTTCGGGCCGAACAAACACTGTGTATATCTGGTGTAAAGCAGCAAACGAAGGATCGTTCCGTCCAAGTAATACAACGCAAATGAGAAGAATACATTCGGGAATTGGGTTCGAAGACGACACCAGTTGGGTACTGGTGGACATGCATGAACTCGGGCCTGGTTGTTATAGGTTAGACCAGTCATCAAAACCACACGATTCTTTTCCGACGTATTGTTCAGGTCACACGAACGTGACGGATTTTGCACATGATATGCCTTATCCGCGACGTAAAGTTGGTTGTGAGCCAGATGATATTTTTTTTTTCTCCATTGCAAGGAAGTCAAGCGCAAGTCGTAGGACATGTATGTAGTCAATCCACCCGCGAGTCGAAGAGAACCGAACCATCTCCATGGAAGAAGCGTTCCAAGTTGGCGGCAAGCATCTCGACGACGTACCTGATGACCAGAAGAAAAGAGCCATCCATGTCCATATTAGTTCTAGTTCTCCGACGATGTAGCCAAGAACAAAATCATATGACGGGCGAGCGACGTGAGGCTCGCCCACAAGAAAGAGCAATATGCCGCCTACATACAGGTGTGTGCAGTCACTGCAGTGCCAACCTTGTCGTTTTGCGTCCGGCTTGAGCTGGAACTTCGAACTCGCATGCTTTTTTGTTTGCTCGCAGTTCTCCAGTCATGACGAGGCATGATGTCCTCTTTGGTGCCGACAAGGCCCCGCACCTGTCTGTATGTACGGATTAGTATGTTCCAACAAGGATTTCGCCAAGTCAGAAATTTGAGACGTTCATATATTTCCATGTATTTACGTACTTGCCCCCATGTTGTCCTCTCTAGAGGATACTTTTACATGTAGAGATGCTTCTGTATGTAGTAATATCGTATTTAGTGAGCGACTTTTATCACCAAAAGATACTCTTGATCCGAGACCCAAGGTTGCAATGCCGAACGGGCACCCACGCACACAAGCACGCACACACGCACGCACGCACGCACGCACGCAATGCACAGCACACGCACACGCACACGCACACGCACTCGCTGCATCCGCCGTGACCTGTCGTTATCACCATGTGCGTGGTGGGTGTGGGTTTGCCTTGCCGAACGAGGCAAATGCATCATTTTTGTACGAGGCGACTGGCATCTGAGATGGAACAGTTATCGGCACTCGGTATCACTCTCTGGCACCATGCCGTCCGACCATAGACGACCATTGTGTTGCGCTCATCCATATGTAGGAGAGCGGACACAATCTGCACGGATTGCACACTCATCATCAACCCGTCTGTCTTTACTGTCTTTACTGTCTTTATATGGAGTTACCCAAGACTGGTTTCATGATTCGCGCAGCCAAAGCCAACTGGACTGGTCCATGACGACATTATCGCGGCATATCCAGCTCTGGGGGGACGAGTTTGCTGCGTTTGTTGGAGGCGGCACCCTTGTTGAGTCCCATCCGTCAAGCCAATTGTGGCAATGTCGCCCTTGTTGGCCATGTCATGTCGGCGATGTCGCTATCGAATCCCTGGGACCCCCACATGCCCTTGGCTCCCGTGCTAATATTCTAATATTACCATGACAATATATTTGTCTTCTCCCAGCTTCCTCGTCCCCTCCCATCGCGCATCGCTGTCTGGTGTTTTCCTCGCGGCACCCTTGCGCTATTTTCATCGTGCGACCTTGCAGAACGGAAACGCAGGAGCAGTAGACGAAGTAGCCGGACGCACACAGGCGTCCGGTGATGCAGCCGTAGCGAAGAAACCCGAGGTTCCATCTGGCCTCCTCCCTCTGCATCATCATCTGAACCATTTGACCAACCATTAGACAGACACCAGAATTCTGCTGGCCAGCTTGCAAGTTCCCTCGCAGTCGCTACAACAACCGTTGAGTCCTGAGCCCTGCGTCTCGGACTCTTCTTCCATGTTCAATTCCGTGCACGAATCGCACGAATCGCTCATCTTGGCCTCCGCTTTCTCTTCATGGGGTATCATCGTCTTGTTCATATTCTTTCTTCCCTTTTTTGAATTATCCCACCACCTCCTTCGCTTGCATCTTCCAGGACAGGTCCCCGGCGCGCGCCACCGACAAGTCTGTCCTGGACTCCTGGGCTCGCCCACGGCTGATTCTCCACCCGTTACCAATACATACGTCTGGCCTCCCTTCATCGACAACCTGTCTCGCCGTTCATTCCTCACCAGATCATCCCTGGGCCTTGAGGGCCACTCTCTTTCGACAGCGCTTTCTGCATACATTCCCGTCTCATTTTCACCAGTCGATAGTCGTATTTGGGCCCCTTGGGATCGCGTTGTATTGGATCCGCCCCCTCCCGTCTCCCGTCTCCCGTCTCCCGTCTCCCGTCTCCCAAGCTGGCCTACATCTATATCGGGTGGCGCGCCGTCTCTTGGTTGTTGCTGGCTCTTCTTATTACTTCCATCATCCTCTTTGCCGTCCACATATTGACTTGTCTATACTGTCTTCTTCATACACCAACTTGAATGCCTCTTGTTTAAGCCGTGGCCACGTATATTTTCGGCCCAAGTTCGTGTTTGGTTTATACTGTACAATTTGTGCCCGGTGGATAGCAGACCTTGTACATGACAGAAAATCCTGCAGCAGCCAACACCGCGTACCTACTCGCCGAATCTCAACTTCGAAGGCATTGATCCGCTTCTGTGGCACATGAATACACCAGTCGTCGATACAGGAAAGAAAGAAGCCTACATCATTTTGCTCACCGAAGAAGCCCTGATACCGATCTGCGTCCAAGCATCAATCCGCACGGCAGGAAAGAGCGCCCAATTCGAAACTCGACTTTTTATTCGGGCTGGATTTCATATCGTCGCGAAACTGTCCATCATCTCAAACATCGGAGGAGAGACGAGTATTCAATTGTGAGTCATGTCCAACACGGTTTTGCCAAATTTTTATCCTCTTTCCATTTCTGCTGCGCACATTGCTTGCTCTGGAGGCAAGAGCGAGAGGCGCCACATCCATCAATCAGCCCTATCGCCCAGAGAGAGCTTTTGTTCGCCCCGGTTTTCCGCCTTTCTCCACAACATCCCAGTTCTTTCCACTCGGCTCTTGTGGCGCCGCATTGGCGGCACGCCCAAGCTGCATGATTCTCCATCGTTGGTGAGCATTGAATGCTGACGGGTTGTCTGTATTGTGCATTCTTCTATTAGAGCACAGACTCTCAGATCCAAATCGCTAGGCGCCGAGCTATATGGTGTCTCCTGCATCTCCCAAGCCAACATCGCCAGAAATAAGTTTATACCTTGCGTTGTCGCCAACGCCCCCAAATCCTGGTCCATTCTGCATTAGCACCCTGTTTGTTGCACAAGTGATCGAGTGCCAACCCATCTTCGACGCGACGAGTCACACAGCTTGATCTCTTGGGTTTTTTTTTTGTCTGGGTTTAGGTTCCTCTCTGCCGCGTCCCTGTTATTGCGTTGCAGACCCTTTGCCGCCACCAAACCTTGTGGGCGCAATCGAATTTCTCAGAAGAACACTACAAAAGCGCCTTGCGCATTCCTCCTGTGCAGGCTCCTCGCTCGTCAAAAAGAAACAAGAAAAAAGACAAATAATAACGAACGACATCACCGGTCAACGCCCCCAAGCAATATAATGACGACTGTGGTAAGTCCACTTGTCCTTTTTACGATTATCTGTTTCTCTCCAATATCCTCCCCCCCCTTCTGTGCCCTTGTTGCCGGACCATGCGTCTTAGCACCCAGTCCGGACTGCCGGGGGCCTTCGACGTCAGAGAACGTCAGAGGGGCTCGTGTGTCTGTCTCAAGTGCCAGACGCTGGGGTCCCTTCCCTCTCTCTGTCTCTCTCTCTGTCCCTCTCTCTGTCCCTCTCTCTGTCCCTCCCTGCAGTCCTACCCCACCACCCACCCTACCTACCAACCAGGCCGCCCAATCCTGGCCACAACACGTCCCCATCCAGACAGCCAGACAGCCCGAGCCTTCCCTCCATGTGTCTGTCTCTGTGTCTCTCTCTCCACGCACCCGCACCCGCACCCGCACCCGCACCCACCCTTCTTGCTCGATCCTGCTTATTGGGTCTGCTTTTTGCCGTCGGCCTAGTCTCGTCTTCGTTTCATCACCACCCGTTCTTATATTCATAGCTGACCTCTTCCTCTCGTTCTCATCAGACGCGCTCGAGGGGCTTTCCAACCCTCAAAATGCCCCCCGGATCCAGCGACAAATCCCAGCAGTCCATGGGATCAGGCTTCCCTGGCTCCAACCTGTATCCTAATAGGAATATTTGGACATCATCTCTTACCAACGCTAGAGAGCGTTCGGCTGGCAACAAAGGTGCGCTATTCATTATTCAAGTGGCACGCCTCGGGGAACTTGCTGCCATTTTCTTCTGCTCGCTCCTCCCATCTTGTCACCGTACTCATATGTTGCCGCTCCAGATTCCGAAGGCAGTCCCTCCGGCTCAAGTGCCCTTGCTGCCAACTCCGAGGCCGACGTCTGGTCCCCCAACCCTTGGAAGAACGAGCAACACCCTACACGATCCGTCAGCACGTCTCCAAACCGAATCCGCGACGCTACTGTCCCGAATGGCAGCAGCGCATATTACGAGCATGCACCACCTACTGCCATTGGCATGAAAAAGGGCAGCTTCGGCGGCAGCAACCCTTTTCAAGATGAAGTGTCCATGTATGGTTCGGCCTTTGCGTCTCAGAAGAAGCGCCAAGGAACCGAGCCTTCATACATGGACTCACTCGGCGCCTATCCCCAAGCTCGCGACTCCAGCCTGCCTCCCTCGCGACAGTCCCAAGGTTCACCTGCCTATCAGGATCTCTACCTTGGACACACCCCGAGCAATTCGATCCACTCGCAAAGGGCCATGGTAGGCAACCATGCCCCTTCCTATTCCACCCAGAGTGCCAATCAGCGGGCATTTAACCTCAACAAGCAGATTGACGAAGACATGTCGCTCCAGTTCAGCCGTCGGGTAGCCTTGGACAACACAGGCAACGGTGCCGCCGTCTTCAACAACCCTGCACCCCAGCCCTTCCAGTTCAACCCGGGATCACAGCCCTGGATGTCTGATGCCACGGGCTCGAGGCATGTAGGTCACCTGGAATTGAATACGGGTTCGTTGCCCGCGCAGTATAATGCCATGAAGCGGGGATCCATCGATAGAGTCTCTCCCGGTCCGGACTACCGCCTGCAAAGCGGAAGCAGCCCACGCAACTACAATGCCAGTCCCGACACATGGTCTGTCCGACCTCCATCTCGAGATCCCAGAATCAACGACTTGGAGCGACGAAGCACTGCTCCCCATTTTCCAGGAATCTACGACCCATCTTTCTACGCCAACCAATACGCTTACCCCAACCTGCCCTCTCAGTATGCCCAAGCCCAGAACTTCCTCAGCATGTATGGTCAGGGCTACCAGGCTTTCCGCAACAACATGGTTCCTGCCGCTTGCAACTTGGCGCCCGTTCATTCACCATACGCCCTGGCAGCTCCTAGCTTGCCTCCTACCCGTCCCTCCCGAGATCAGGATCCTGGCAAAGGCGTTCGCAGCGTAATATTGGAGGAGTTTCGCCTCAGCAACAAGTCGGCCAAGCGATACGAACTCAAGGATATATATGACTACGTCGTGGAATTCAGTGGGGATCAACACGGATCCAGGTTCATCCAGCAGAAATTGGAGACGGCAAATAGCGACGAGAAAGATCAGGTGTTTCGCGAGATCGAACCCAACGCTATTCAGTTGATGAAGGACGTGTTTGGCAACTATGTGGTGCAGAAATTTTTCGAGCATGGCAACCAGGTTCAGAAGAAGGTGTTGGCCGAGAAGATGAGGGGCAAAGTCGTAGACTTGTCTGTTCAAGTCTATGCATGCCGTGTGGTGCAAAAGGTATTTTCCCCGGCATCTTCTTTGCCCCCCCAATCCATTCTGTTTTCTTGAGGCACCCCCATCAACGTAAATTCATGGGGGGAATCGATATTAACGAGTTCTGTTTCATTAGGCTCTCGAGCACGTTTTGGTTGAGCAACAAGCCGAACTGACCAAGGAACTGGAACCCGAGATTTTGCGCGTCATTCGAGACCAGAATGGCAACCACGTTGTCCAGAAGATTATTGAACTGGTGCCCAGACAACACATAGGCTTCATCATGGACGCCGTACGTGGTCAAGTCACCGGGCTTGCCTCTCACACATATGGATGCCGAGTCATCCAGCGCATGCTGGAACATGGAACTGAAGTGGACAAGATGGAAATCATGACTGAGCTGCATGCATCCGCCCAGATACTGATCACGGACCAGTATGGCAATTACGTGGCTCAGCATGTCATTCAAAACGGAAAGCCAGCCGATCGAGCCAAAATGATCGAGCTCGTTATGGCACAGCTGCTCACTTTATCCAAGCACAAGTTCGCCTCCAACGTTGTTGAAAAATGTATCGAATACGGATCTGCCGAACAGCGCACCAGTGTCCGCGAACAGCTGACGAATGTGGGCAGCGACGGCACTAGCCCTCTTCAGCAGATGATGCGCGACCAGTATGGCAATTATGTCATTCGTAAGTGGCTGGCCGATGATATTCCCAAAGCCCTGCTAGAAAGCTGGTTGGGGTTTTGACAATGACCTATTGTACTAACATCGCATTCACAGAAAAACTCCTGGGACAGCTTCGGGGCAGCGAGAGAGAATTGCTTGTGGAAGAGATCAAGCCTCAGTTCTTTGTGATGAAGAAGAATGGATCCTCCCGACAGCTTACAGCTCTCGAGAAGCTCCTCGGACTCTCATCGGGTAGTCCCTCGACCAAGAATGAAGGCTCCATCAGCCAGGCGGATGCTAACTCGACTGCCGACACGCCAGCACTTACGAATGAGACGAGCAGCCCGCAGAGTAGCAGCCCACGCAGCACTCACGTCAGTACCATCGGTATCCCCACCGAGGATGGCAGCAAGTCTCTGTCCAATGGTGTCGACCCTCAGTTCCGTGAGGAGGAGGCCTAGAACGTTTCTTCCCCAGGTATCGACGGACAATAGAGCGAAGACGACCAGTGCAGACTGGGGCCGGTGTACCGCAAACCTTGGTTCTTTCTTTCTTTTTTTTTCTTTTTTTGTGTGTGCGTAACCGACAAACCAACATACGTCACAATCACAAAACATAGGCGACTACATGTTGCCTAGGCCAAATACGACCCCTCGTGTTGTCATGCATAGATAATGACCATTTTCACAATACCATTCTCTACACACATATACGGCATCCTCGATACATTCTTCTAATATTGGGCACGAACAGAATAGAGACAGCTCCTTGACGGAGATTCGTTCTGGTTTGAACACAAGGTGCACTCTGGTCCTTCTTGAATCTCCACCACGGGCGAATCAGGTCGGCAGGGCGTCCTCACGTCATACTCGGTGCCTTCTTTTTTCTCGGAATAATATTGGCAGCAAAGCACAAAAAACGGTCCAAGGACCACTACTTGTGGAATTCAAGTTTGAAGTGTTCTGTTTTGTTCCCCTCTCATCTGTGAGGGGTTTTATCCCGGTTTGTTCATTTGTTGGATTATTGGCCTTGTTTTTAATTTCATGAAACGGCACCGCCACTCATTTCCTTTTCTTTGCTCCCCTCCTCATTTGATCATCTATTTTGGGGCGGACTTTCCTGGCCATGAGGCGAATGGCACCACACGTGGACGCAGCGGCAACGGCAGCGCCAACAGCGGCAACGGCAGCGGCAACAGCGGCAACGGCAGCGCGAAGGGGAGGGGGTCGGAACGGGCTTTGCGAGAGTCGGACATGGCTGAAAGGTGACTTGTGATTTTTATTCATTATTGTTCTGGGACTGTATTCTAAAGCACGCCGTATTTGGGAGGGTTTTTTTTTTTTGCATCCGCTCAAGTGGTCCTGCACATGTCTTGTCCATAGACTTTGTAAGGAAATGATGAGATGCAGTACCGATGAATACCGATGAATGCGTTCCCCACTTGAGCACTTGCCCCTGGCTGGCTGGCGCGCCTGCGACAATGGCACCCGACGCTACCCTTGAATTTGTCTTAGTCATGTACAGTGTGTACGACGTATGGCGTATGGCGCATGGCGCATTGCGCATGCCACTGGTCTCCAACGATGCCCGTCCTCTGCCACATTCAGCTGCCCTTTATTTGTTCTCGCTCCCACGGCATTGAAGAGCAGCCCCTTCTGAACACTGTGGAATCCTCTACATTTCTCGAACGCCTGGGCCGGCCGGCGGGCCACACCGAACCATGTCTACCGGTCGACTGACTTTTCTGTACCCTCATCTGTTGCGGGCGACTCGAACCTCCGTCACCCACGGCACAATCGCGGCGAGATGGGTGGCGACGACGCGACCCAAGAGCTCGTTTGCGCCCAGGCACGGCAAAGCAGTGGAGCCGACATGGACCAAATCGCTGGCAGACCATGATGGGAAGTCACAAAATCAGTCGACGGAACCACGACCAGACTCACCAGACTCGTCGACGACGGACGAGGACCTCGTTTCCGCGAAGCAGGCGCAAAGCGATGGCCAAGCAGCGCCAACTCGACAGAAACAGCCTTCTCCTCCAGAGAAAGCAGGCAGTCCTGAGCTAGAGCAAACGGCACAGGCACAGACGACGACGACGGCATCGTCCGCTTCCGCCCCAGCGGCCGAGGGAACAACAGCTGACACTGTCAAAATGACCAGAGTCGCCGAGGCCAACAAGACGCCGGAGCCGGAGCCGCAGCAGAGAAAACCTCCCCATTATGAGGAACTCCCGCCCACCCCTTCCCTCGATGCCGTTCTGCACATGCCATCTCCCGACAAGGTCCAACACCCTCACATGAGACCGCCCCCGTATGTGCACCACTTTGACAGCTACTCCATGGTCAAACAGTTGGAGGAGGGGGGTTACACACGAGATCAAGCCATCTCCTCTATGAAGGCGATTCGGAAAATTCTCGGGGGCAACTTGGAAGTGGCTCAGAAGAGTCTGGTCAGCAAAAGCGACGTTGAAAATGTATGCTCTCACCATGCCCCCCCTTGGACGAGCAACGATGAAGCCAAGCCAGCTGTTCTCGATTCATTAACATGGCGTTGCAGGAAACATATCTCTTCCGCGCGGCATGTTCGGAGCTGGCCACCGAGGTCAAGAACAACCGTCGCCTGCAGGAAGAGCAAATGAGACAGCAGCGAACACATCTACAGCACGAGGTGGACATTTTGACACAGACCCTCAACCAGGAGCTGTTGACTCTGAATGATGGCGTGCGTGGCCTGTTCAACGACAGAAACATGACGGTCCGGGAGGAGCAAAAGACTGTGGAGAGTGCGGTAAGTTTGGAGTTGATATCATTCATGACGTTGTCTATCAGGAAGGAAGGAAGGAAGAAATCATGGCTCTGACACCCGGCAGATTCAGCAAATCAACTACAAGATGAGCATCCTGCTCAGCAGCGACAGCAAATCCGCGATAGAAGGGGTGCGATGGGTCCTGATTCGACGCTCGGTCGTGGGACTATTGTTCCTGGCCGTTCTCACGCTCGGCATGATTCGGTACACGACGTACTTGGCGCAGCAGAAGAAGAAGGACGCCGAGAGGCGGAAGAGGGAGCGCGAGAGGTTGCGGAGAGATGGCGGGAGGAGTGACAATAGCGCGCCGGCGGATGCGGCCGTCATCTTGTCTGCCAGCTGAGTGTGATGTGGCTTTTCCGTGTTTGGTAGACGGACGGGGATGGCTACGAATGGTAAATGCCTGTTTTTTTTTTTTCTTTTTTTATATATATAGATATAGATATTGGTGGGAAGGCACCGCTGATGGGAGTTTGTCTTGACGACAGAGCGTCATTTTTCTTTTGTTCATGTTTTGGTAGAGCTGGGCATGAGAATGAGAAGGCGTGGTACGGAGAACTCGATGGCCTGCGTGCGATTGAATATGCTGTGAGACGCCATTGCTGTTCCTTGCCAATATTGAATGATTGAATCTTGTCTGGGGTTCAACCATCGAAACCCGTCATCAGCGGGCCACTTCCCCCACATCACGTGTTGTCAGCGCGTTCGTTCCAGATTCAACCGACAACCAACTCCTCCTTCCCCAACAAGGACTTTTTCTCTGCCCAACCCCAACAACAACCCCCTCCGCACTCCGGAATATAACATTCCAATGTCCGAACCACAACCGCGACCGCGACCGCAACCGCAACCGCAACCGCAACCCGGCCCCCGCGCCCAACGCCTCCACCAAGTCTACGCCGCCTCCCTCGGCCGCACCCTCGACAAGCTCTCCTACGACAACATAGCCCCCTGCTTCCCGACAATCAGCCGTCGCGCGGGCCCCATCCTCAGCCAGGTCCAGTCCCAGATGGTGCAGAAGCTGCGCGAGAAGAGCGACAAGGAGTTCCGGGCCATACTCGACGCGCGGGGCGTCGTAGCCGGCCTCAACAACCTAGAGGAGGTCGTCGCGGCGGCCGAGGAGCAGAAGCACCGTCGTGGTGGTGGTGAGGATCCTCCTACGCCGTGAGTTTTGTTCCCCCTTTTTTTTTGGAATGTCAACCCGGACATGATGTCCCCCCCTTTTTTTTTTTTTGGAATGTCAACCCGGACATGATGTCCCCCTTTTTTTTTTTGGAATGTCAACCCGGACATGATGTCCCCCCTTTTTTTTTTTTTTTTGGAATGTCAACCCGGACATGACGAGACTAACGCGGTGGGTGGTTTAGACCGCATCTCCTGCCCCCCGGGGACATACTCGATGCCCATCTCTCGCCACACCTCGCTTCGCATCAGTCCCTGCTGAATGCGCGCCTGCAGACCACGCAGGCGCAGAATGCCCTGTTGGCAGACCACATTCGGCAGCAGCGCCGGGAGATGGAGGACCTGCTCGGCCTGCTGGACAAGGCGGTCGAGGACGTGCGTGGCGCGAATGCCGTGCTGGGCGGCGTGGCGGACGAGTTGGCCGCCGAGGCGAGGACCGTCGATGCTGATCTGAGAGGGCTGCATGACGTTGATGGGTAGGGAGGGATGGGCCCCCCGGAACCAGCGTTGGTTGTTGTTGATTTTCTTCTTCTTCTTTCGGCGGAACAAAACTCATTTATGCGAGCGGCGACGGCGTGCTTCATGGCACTTTGCAAAAAGGCCGTGTTGAGCTGTTGCTCTTGGCTTGGCGTTGGATTGTTTCGATATACCCAATCTACTCTTCTTCTTTTTTTTTTTTTTTGAATTTCAGTACTGTTTCAACTCGCCATCTTGACAATATCATCTAATTTCAGGTCAACCCGTCATGTCATCAACATGGGTAGGCTGTCGTCACTATGTACAAAATATGTGTGAACAAATACCCAACACATCATCTGGGCTCCGCCCCCGAGACAGTTTGCTGTCGGGCACGGCTCAAAAATGGCAAAGTGGCCTAGAAGAAGTACAAGTCTGAGCAATATATACAAAACTCCGCCCAATGAGGTGATACCCATGACCCATGCGTTGGCGTGATGATTGATGGAAAGTTGGCTTGGCATACGTTCGCCAAGAGCTCTTTCTCTCACCCGATTCCATGTCCACCAGCAGCTTCATCCCGATCTGGATCTATTCATATTCTCATCAAACTGGCAAAACTCATACCATCGTCATCATCAACATATTCGTCACCAGTCTTCTGTCGTATTGTTTCGGTCCCAAAAATCCAAACCAGCATCAATCAATGAAGTTCGCGGTAACCGCCATGGAGCCGACTTTAGATTCTGGGGTTTTCGGTATGAATGACCTGCCATGGTCCAAAAAAATCAATTTCACCATATGGAGGTGGCAAAACTCGAATCATTTTGCCGGTTGCCCAGTCCACAAACCACTGCTTCCCTTTGCTGATGATGTAGTTTGATTTCCTGGGGCTTCTGAAGAGCAAGTTGCTATAGCATAGTTTGGCGTACAAGAGGTCGTGGGCATTTGACCAGTGATGTTCTGGAAACCATTTTCCCGTATGCGGGTCGAGCGAAGGGTTAGAGTAGGATGATGTGCTAAGGCGGCGGGTGATGGGTTGTACTCTTGGAGGAGGAGTAGCGGCAGTTTCTTGCAGTGGTCGTTGAGTTGGTGGAACGGCTGGTCTTGTCGATTGTGAGCTATCGGCACTACTAGCTTCTGGTGTGTCTTCGTCCCCTGGGCTGATGGCAGACGTTTCTTCGTTTCTACATTGTTCGGCGGCAGCATAGCCAGATAGAGCGGGAGATTGGCCCTGAAACCATCGGATTCGTTGGATACGAGGAATGGACATATCACGGGGAAAGTCCCGGTCGTCAATGGGTGCGGCAACGTCAATGGCGGCGAAGAGACATTCAAGCCACTTGACGAAGGTAGTCAGCTCGATGCAGGAGAGTAGAAATTGGTCAGTCTCCGCCCTAATGCGAATCACGTATCGTCGTCTTCACAGCATGTTAGCTACTCTAATAGCGTAGAGGCTTGAAAGGCTAGGCGGCATTTAGGAAATTAAGAAGGAGAGACAAGGTAAGAACCAACTTTGTGTAATCCGCCGCGATGCCAGCATCGGCATGTAAGAGACTATAACTCTTTTCCAATTTCGATTTCTTGACCCAAGGGGGGTTATCGGGGCATATCGTGGGACCATCTCTGCTTCGACCCCAGCCCCAGTCTTTCTTCACGGTATACACGTTAAGAGCTGTGCCATTGAGCGAGACGAAGACGGTGTGCCAATGCCGGTCCTCGGCTCGTTTGGTTGTGTTCTCAATTTCGTGTTTCTTGGAGAAGACTCCTTCGAGATGTACAGAGTTTTGGTAATTGGGGAGTGATTCGAGTATGGACCTTTCGACTTCTTCACTGTGGTCAAAAACGTGCAATTGTCCTGCTGCTGGCCGACCATGGCCAAAGTCCTCGCCCTCATCCGAGTCGTTTGGACTAGGCTCATAAGCCGGCGGCTGCGAGAGGCGGCGTTGCGGAGCGGCCATTGAGTGGTTGTAGTACAAGTCGTCTTCCATGGAATAACGCCGCCGGAGAGGCGGCGTAGGCGGCGTAGGTGGCGCAGTCGGTTGTTCATCGTCACCGACTGAAGCCTTGCGACGATCCATGGGCGACGGTCGGCTTATATGTACCGGACTTGGCCACAACGAAAAACGGAACAGCAAGGCTGGTGGTGCCGGCCGGTGGGGACAAGGAGAAGATGACGCTACTACATACATGTAAGTGTCGGGGCGTGTGCAGCAGCCTGGTAACTTTTCTTCTCACGGGAGTCTCCGTAAACGGGGCCAGGACGAAAGCTTGATCATGGCGACCCAAGGGGTTAAGATGGAGAGGAAGTCGTCAAGAAACCATGAACTTCAGAGACGAAGCGTCGGATAGCGAGGAGAGCCAGGCGACTTTTGGGGGTGGACCAGTGTTAGGTAGGGGACGTGGTTGCGGTACGGCGGCTTTTTTCCTAGTGTTGATGGAACCTAAAACAATACTTGTACGTTCGTGGGCACGCACAGCATTGGTAGAGTTGTATCGAGGTTTAGAGGCCCGAGGTGAGGTGGACGTGGACGTGGACGAGGAAAGTAGACGAGGTGGACCGTGGGAGTGACAAGTATGTAGTACTCCCTACGTATGTATGAGTTGCGTGAGTTGCGCGAAAGGGAACCCGAGGACTTCGCGGGCAACTGGCTAATAACGTAAGTTTCCAGAGAGGGAGGGAGGGTGTGAGAGAATGCAACTCTGAGGATCTGTGTAGTCATGATGAAGAAACCACTTCTGTTACGTGGACTCGGCCGAGGGTGATGCAGGTGCTTGTTTCAAGTCGTTGATTTGACGACGACTGGATACCACCACCACGAGGAAAGTTCCACATATCACCCCGTCACCCCGTCACCCCGTCACCCCCAAACTCTCTTTCAGTGTGCAACAAATGTGCAACAAAGGGTACTACATATGCCAGACGGCACGTTGGAAGGGATGCTGCGGATGCTCGCATGCGTGGGCGAAACAAACATGTGGACGAGGAGTCGAGGAGCGATGTCGACGCTTCGGAGCAGATGGCAAGAGCGAGTGAGAAGGCGGTGGGGCAGCCCAAGGCCCAAGCAGCCATACATGGACAGGATTGCAGCAGCACCAACTAGTCCAAAAAGGCCACGCCGAAAGAGAGCAAACCCCGATATGGCCGGCTTGTTACAGACAGACAGACACCCCAGCTCGTCGGAATAAAAATTACATGAGATTTTAGCCCATTTCTGTGTGGAGAAACTACGGACTAGCCCCTCCCCTCCGCCTGCCAGGCAAAGACGGTGTGTGTGTCACGGTGTGTGTGTCACGGTGTGTGTGCCAGAGGGCGGCAAAAAGGCGCCGCCGTCCTTCAAGTCCTTGTGAACCGCAGACAAAACCAGTGCAGAAGTCCCTTCGAAACGACAGCAAAAGGACTTGGCGTGAAGGGTGTAGCCGAGAAAGGGGGAGCCGTTGAAGAGGGCAACGGTCCAATGACAACGGTGCGGAGTGATGGGTCCACCACGCCCCGGAACTTTTGATCTACTTGCAAATTGCCCCTGGCACCACCCGTTTTGTCGGCCAATCTTGGGGGTATTTCTTTTTTCTTCCTATTTCTTCGGCTCTGTGTGTACCACGTGGGACGGAGGGAGTACGTACTCCGTACTCTTGACCAAGTCCTCGTTGGCAACGGGAGAAAACGCAGCCAAGATGGCTCCACTCCTTCCAGAAACAAGTCCAGAAGCAAATAAGCAAATAAGCAAATAAGCAAATGCAAATATAGCTCACGACTTAGTATTCCCCGTTGCCATCCAGTCGCAACCACATATTATCCCGTGTGGGATCGTATCTACCGAGTACCCGCTTCGTCGGCTCGTACTTTATGGCATCGATCCTACCATCATTATTCTGGCTCGGCCGTTCCTATACCGAAGCGCACCAGCATGTCCGGGTCTGCTCGCCAAAAAAATGTGAAAGAAAAGAAAGAAAAAAGGAAAAAAAAAAGAGCCCCTCTATTCCTCGGAAAGTCCCAACTCGGCAAACCTGCTCCAATGCACTCGCTTCGTCATGTCCATGTCAATCGTCATTTGCCGCCCACCATGGAAATATGTACATCGACGATAGCTGAATCTGACAGGGCCATTTAGTTGCATGCCGACCCATGACGCGTGCTTGCTTGCGTGCTTGCTTGCGTGCTATCATGCTTAATCTGCTTGTATGCTTGTATGCTTGTATTCTGTAGAGAACTCGACATCGAGTCAGTTTGTGCATCATGTTCGAGACTGCAAGTCCTGCAAGCACACATCAATTTAGTCATCAATTTAGTCATCAATTTTACAAGTGCATACACACTCTCGGGGAAATGACGCAGGGTATTAACGGTCCTCGTGATAAATATTCCATTATACAGAGGTACAGCGATTTACTGCATTCAGGCGCTATGCTATTCCGGAATCACTCCTACTTTCAAAAACAAGGAACAAGAACCTTTGTCCAGTTCGTCATCGTTCTACTTCCACATCCGGCATCGTGACCAAGTGAAAAATCAAGGCAAAACAAACGCATCCCTCGTTTCCTTTCCCTCTCATCTTTCCCCCAGCCAGAAACAACATACACATGCACAAGCATCTTCCTCTCCCGAGTCCGTTTGCCCAACAGATCAGTCTCGAAAACATACACTGGTTTTCCCCTTTTTATTCGTAGGTCCCATCGCTCTTTGCTCTCTCTTTCACTTCTTCCCCCTCCCTCATCTCCTTCTTCCCTGATCCGATACCCCTTCGTACATGAGTAACTTTTAGTGCCAGCTGTGGAAAGATTATCCTTCTTTGTCTACAGCCGTACAATGTCTCATAAGCATTTCTCTTCTTCTTCTTCTTCTTCTTAGTCATCTTCCTCTCTCACCTTTTCTTAGTTCGTCATGTCTCCCACCAATACCATGCTACCAGATTATGCATATGGGGCAGCGAGATGCAGTCGAGGAAAAACAGTAGGAAGAATGTGAAAAGAAGAAAGCCCGAAAAAAAAAAAAAAAGACAAGAGACAATCGTGGTGCGAGGTCCAACCATTTGCGCCAGTGCTGGTTCCACCCCAAACATGGCGCCAGTTCCAACTCAAAAAAGAAAAAGAAAACCCCCTCTCTGTCCATCCTTGTTGCTCGTATATCTTGGATTTTAAAGGCAGAAGCGCCGGATAGTGTCCAAGCACTTCTGACTCCACCTGGATAGTGCGACTTGTCGCCATTGTGCACTCTCTGACCGTGCCGGTTGATATCAATGATTGTGTCCCATAGCCGTTCCGCACCAGACTCCTGGTCTCCGATGGCAAACCTGAGCCTCAACAACTTCGCTTTGTGCATTATTTAAGCATTGTTCGCCTGGGAGCCGCCACGGCCACGAGCAGCACCGCCACGGCCACGGTTCTGGCCCGAGAAGTTGCCACGCTGGTTACCCTGAGCGTTGCGGTTGCCTTCGAAACCTCCTCGGCCACGTCCTCCCGAGGCGTTACCCCGGCCAGTGTTGTAGTTATTTCCTCCGTAGGCACTAGACTTGGGTCGTCGAGGTTCCACGACAATTTCAACGCCATTAACAACATGAGGGTTGGCAGCGACAGCAGCTTGATAACCCTCGACAGTCTTGTACTCGACGAAAGCACAGTTCTATTATTTCCAAGTCAGCCATGTTTACTTCTTATTAGAATTGGATCTTCAAGTATGACGTACCTTCTGTCGGTTAATATCAAAGTAGGCCAGCTCGCCGTGTGCGGCCAGAGCCCCGCGCAAATCAGCGTCATGGACCTTGTCGCTGACGAATTTCACATATCCGAGCGTACCTTCCTTCTCAGTGACGTTGGCAGAGATAGACTGGGGTCGATTCTGACGCTTGGAATCAGCGCCGGCAGTCTGCCATCCAGATGACTCTTTGGCAACTGCCTCAGAGGCAGGGGCGGTGGTAGCGGCGGCGGGTTGAGCGGGAGCAGCGGTGGCAGCGGTGGCAGCAGGAGAAGCGGCTGGGGCGGCTGGGGCGGCTGGGGCAGGAGCTCGGTTCTGGCTTTGCGCTGGGGGAGTGGCAGTCTTGGGAAGGGGAACCACGGGTCGAGGTCCGGCAGCAGCAGCGGCAGCAGCGGCACGGCTAGCCCAAGTCATGGGCTTGGGAGGCATGATAGGCGCGGGAGCGGGAGCGGGAGCAGGAGCAGGAGCCTCCTCCTGCTTGGGGTTAGCAACAGGAGTTGGGCCGAGTTCTTTAGGCTTCTCGGTTTCAGTCGCAGTCTCCTTGACGGCTTCCTGAGGAGCAGCCTCCACAACGGGCTCAGTCTTGACCTCGGCAGCCTTTGGGGTTTCAGCGGCATCACCACCGGTCAGGGGGGTCTCAACCTGAGCAGTAGCAGTCTCGTTGAGCTTCTCGTCAACGGCATTTGCGTTGAGCTTGGGCTCGTCAACGGCATCTTCCTTGATAGACTGGGGCTCTGCGGCAGTAGGGGCAGGCTCCTGCAAGTCGGCTAAAGTATCGGTTAGTTCGGTAGCCACGTCCTCTTCCTCCTCGCTGATGTATCGCAGGATATCGTTGAGAACAAAGTATCCCGAGGGTTGCTGTGCGAGAACAAAGGTCTGAACAAATTTCTTGGGCTCAGCACCCTTGTTGGAGGTTTCACCGATGACTTGAATTACAATGTTATCAAACGATGCCTGGGAGTCGACGTTGGAGACTCGAACTTTGCAGTCTTCAAATTCAAGAGCCTTGATGCGCTCTTGAATTGGCTGTTGAACAAGACCACACTCTTAGCTTGATGATGCTGTTGAATTTCAGAAACGAATGACAATTCTTACCTGACGTCCAACGGACACATTGGCCACTTCCGCCTCCCGACCGTAGACAAATTGAGAGCGCTTGCCATAGAAAAGCTGTGTGCAATCGCCACAGGTTAGCCTAGCTTCGTAGAGTTCACACATGATGTTGAATGGCGATTTACATGAAGCTTCTCTGGCGATTTGCTCAGGGTTGTGTAGTATTGCTCGACAAAGTACCAACCGACTTCGTCTTTGGAGAGATTATTGTTCGTGGCACTGGGGTCGGCACCTCCAGAAGTAGCCTGTTCGCCGTTCTTGTACTGCTCCTGCTGGGCGAAGTTGCCGTTCGTGGACATGGTTGCTATGTCCTAGATGGAAGGTGGGAGGAGAGGTAGGTCGGCAGGGCAGTGAAGTCGATCGCGTGGTCGTCGGTACGAAGTGAGGTTTCAAGGGGGTGAGTCTGCGAGTTTGATGCCTGTGCAGCCGATTCGCGATGATGGTGTCCAATGACAATGAATCGTGAAAGCGACAATGGCTAGGAGAAATTGACACCTGATGATAAAGGCGGCCAATGGGCAAGGTAGGTGGGAAGAGCCGAGGAAGCTGGTACAGCCGTGGTTAGAAATAGAAGGGGGGGATTAAAATGTGCGAAGAAACAAAAGCCAGTCGAAGCTGGTGCTGCAACGGATGGAGGAGAGGGGAGAAAAGGGGGTGGACGAGTTGAAGATATGATTGAGAAACTACGTTGAGTCTTGTAGAGGAGTGGAAGGGAGTAAGGGAAAAAAAAAAAAAAAAAACACAAAGGTGGTGGTCATCGTCAAGTGCCCGCTGGTCCGTGCGTCAAAGGTCCGAAGTCAAGAGTAACTAGTTAACTATGTAGTTCCCTTGCCTTCTTCTCTGCCTTTGCGATGGTCGGAAGGCAAATACGAGGCCAGCCCGGCAGGAGGGAATTTTGTCGCAATAACAACCTGCGACGAAAGAACAGTTTGCATTCCGTCACCAACTCATATTTGGGGCACATTGAATGTTTTGAGGTTATAAATCTTTTGATAAACCAGCGCCATTATTACCTCAGGGAATGTACTCCGTACATACGTGGCGCAAACAATAGTTCAAGTGGAGACAAGACCCATATCCTAAAATCACAGACAGAAGGAAAAAAATCAGGCAAATTGCCTTAAGCGCGTGTAGGGTAGGTAGGCTTTGTTGAGAAGGGTTCATAAAGAATAATTCTTTTTATCATCTTCAATAGTGATTATTCGTGTATTAGACTTATGTAAGTTTCCGCTTCAAAAGCTTCTGGATGATGTACCCGATGACCGATGCAAGCCTGCCACTTTGGCGAAAAGATAGCATCGAATGACCGGATGGACGCTGATGGCACGAGAGACTTTTTCAAGGGCCCTGGAACTGACAGCCACAATGGCACTGCGACTGCGGGGTGTGAAGTAGAACAAAGCCACTTCTTGGATCTTGGATTTTTTTCCATCAGGCCCATCTTATCGATATGGCAAGCAGCTTATTTTTTTTTTTTCCCCACCCGCGCAGAGGACCGCATTCCCACCCACGGCCTTGAGCAGTACAGCCTCTATCCTTCGAATCTGCCGCAGCTTGATCAAGACACGAGAGTGCATGGTTCGCGGACTCAATCTCCTCTCTTTTCTGCAAAAAATCTTCAATCCCCCAAAGATCAACAGTCGATCTCTCAACCCGCCGCCACCATGCCCAAGTCACGACGAGCCAAGACCTTCCACCTCACCCAAGTCTCCAAGAAGACACGCGAACAAAAGGACAAGCTGTTCCAGAATATTCGCGATGCCGTCCCCGAATACCAGCACTGCTTCGTCTTCAGCGTAGACAACATGCGGAACAGCGCGTTGAAAGATGTGCGCCACGAGCTCAACGACAGCAGGATCTTCTTCGGCAAGACCAAGCTCATGGCCAAAGCACTGGGTCAAAACCCCTCGGAAGCCATTGCCCCTGGCATCGAGGATCTGACGCAGTACCTCAGCGGCACGGTGGGCCTTCTCCTCACCAATAGACCCGTCCAGTCTATCCTCGACTACTTTGCCAACTTTGCCCCCGTAGACTTTGCCCGCGCAGGCGTCGCCTCGCCCAGGGACTTCACAATCCCCCCGGGTGTGGTGTACGCCACGGCGGGAGAGGTCCCCGTGGAGTACGATGTGCCTCTCGCGCATTCAATTGAGCCGGAACTGCGAAAGTTGAACGTCCCCACACGAATGGTCAAGGGCAAAGTAGTGCTCGGTGAAGAGAGTGGCGAGGGAGAGGGATACCTGGTTTGCAAGGAGGGCGATGTGCTGGATTCGAGACAGACTCGCTTGCTGAAGCTATTCGGAGTGTGTGTATCCGAATTCAAGGTCAAGCTTCTGGCGTAGGTTTTCACTTTCAGTCCCCCGCTTTCCTGTCTTTCACATGACTAATGCCTGACAAGACTGAAATGTTTTGAAAATATGCTAACCACGTTCCCAACAGCTATTGGAGCTCAGCAAGCGGAGATGTCAAAGAAGTCGAGACAACTGCCATGGAGGGCGTTGATGAAAACTAACGAAGGAAAAGTGTTTAAATGCATGGAAATAAATGGATCAACACTGGAATCAATGACTAGCAGATGGTGGAAAGGCCGAGATTTGCTGCTATTTGACGTCTGGATTGATTGTTTGGGTCTGACATGTTGATCCCTCTGGCGACTTTGAAAACTGCATCGATTTTTCACACGGATCTAGGCGTTTTATGGTTTACGGCTATGGGCGGGTCGATGCATCCTTTTTTTTTTACTAGTTATAAAGAGATCCCAGGTGACCCCATTGAATCATCTCATACATAATTGTTGAAATCTTGCCACTCATTATTGCTGCTTGTTTTCTTAAATGTCATCGCTGTCCTGGATCCTCTCCGTGATGTACATACGACCATGTTAAATGTGACTTTTACGCACAAGCATCTGGATTCATCCTTGGCTCTTTTAGCAACATTGGTCAGTAGTCACAAATGTGCCTTACCTCTGACCTTACCTCAATAGTATAACATGTGTAGCCACCCCCCCCAGGTGCTGCACGCTGATTTCTGTTTCTCTAACCTACCAATACAAACATAGAAAAAAAAAACAAAGTCCGAAGTTTACCTTTTCCCGTCAAATGGCAGCTTTGCTATACGTAAGCCGGGCCCATTACCTTGCACGCGGACGACTGGGAAGAAAGAAGTATACACATCAGGCGATGACGGCATCTGAAACGGACCATGAAAGTGATTCCAATGTCTGAAGCCCCTGCGCTTGCGGATGGCCAGACATCTCGACGTCTTGTCCTGATGGCCCTCAAGATGCTTGAGATATTCTCGCTGGCATACTCAACTCGTGACCTGGCGTTGAAAGGAATGAGATTTAGTATCGTCGCAGCTTTCTGGGATCCTCATAACCACCCTCATATCCACGCTTTCGGCTATCGTCATCATGAGGTCTGTCGAAGTCCCGTCCTCCTCTGTCTCTTTCCCTATTGCGATCCCGATCACGGTCACGGTCACGGTCACGATCTCTTTCGCGATACCCACCATCCCGGCGTCCGATAGGTTCCATGTTGCCGCCTGTACGACGACCGCCGTCACGATCACCTTGCCGACCACCGTCACGGTAGCCGCCACCAGGTCTGTCATCAGAGCCTCGTCCTCCTCTAGAGTCAAATCCACCGGAAAAGCCGCGATCGCCGTTTCGGCGATCACCTCCAGGACCAGATGGTGCTCCGCTGGGTGCTCCGCCGAAGCCGTTTCTATCTCCTCGAGGACCGGAGTCACTTCCTCTGAAGCCGCCGCCACCACCACGGCTGCCAAAACCACCACGGAACCCGCCACGGCCTCGACCTCCGTCGAAACCCTTGAAACCTCCACGGAACCCGCCACCGCCGCCAGGTCCACTGAATCCACCCGGGCCACCGGGTCGTGAGGGCATTGATTTGGTGTAGCCGCGGCCGCCGAGGCCTCCACCTAACCTACGAGGCTTCCATCCTTTAACAGTTCGTCCCCTTTCGACATCTACTTTCACTCGTCTGTCTTTGATGCGAATGCCATCACAAGAGTCCAGAGCAGCTACATAGTAGTCGCGCCATCGTGGCGCAGGCGTCAGCAACTCTTACCATTAAGGGAAAAACTGCACCAGTTTGTAGGGAAGCAGGTCTGAGGAACGGGGAAGAAAAGAATGAGGTGTTGAGACCGGGCAAGCCTGAGGGCCCGTATTGAGTCTCACGATGCGTTACCAAAGAGACAGGCAAGCCTGAGGGCCACATCTCATAGATTTACATCCGGGAAAGGCCGTGCTCGATTTGGAGTCGTCAAGGGGATATTGGGGATATATTTACCTCTCATGTCTTTCTCTCTCTCAAACACCACAAATGCATACCCTCGATGAGGCTTCTTCTTCCTATTGGGCCTCTCGTGCGCGTGTGTATCGGTAATGATGCGAATCTACATCAGAGTCAGCCACTGAAACCATGATATTTTGTGAAGCCCAGGTTACGAACGCGTTCGATGGGGCCAAATCGACCAAACTCCCTCTCCAGATCCCGTTCATCAGCGTCGTAGCTCAGTCGCGCAACGATCAAGGTTTTGAACGCATCGCCACGGATGTTAGGATCATCGTTGGGGTTATCTGAATGCTATTAGCGCTTCGTCAAACCGACTTCAGCAAACATCTTGTACATACAGAGTTTGGGGGCCATTGTCAGCAGCTCCTGAACAGCCTCTTTTTTCTCCCGCTTTTTCCTATCTCTCGCCTCGAGCCAACTCTCAGTTGGATGATACACATCCGTCTCTTTGTACTTTTGCAACTCGGGAAGAAACGATGCAACGCCATCAACAGTAGCAGTTTTGCGGTTCTCAGGCGCATAGTCCGGAGGTTCGACCCATCGCAAGGGAGGTCGTGGCGCGAAAAGGGCCAACAAGTTCGGCGGGAGTTTGTCAGTCATGGTAAAGAGCGAAGCAGGCTTTCAATCCGATGACAAAAACCATTCGCCGGCTTGTGGCCAAATAATTATCTTGTGCCGAAAGCCGTTGTGTAAATGATGAAATACCACACGCGCCGCACCCGACTTTCATGAGAAATGCTGGAAATTATGAGGTGCCCGTTTCGGGGGACACAGATGCCTAGCGGACTGGGGTTTTGCCGGCGCTGGCCCGGTTTGGCGCTAAGCCGGATTTGGTCATCCCCAAATGTGAGCCTGGATTTTTTCGAGTGCTGTCTCCGTTCGCCGCGACATCTCCCCCCGGGTACGTCGTTGGATATCGCGAAGATATTGGGTGTTACGAGGGCAAGATGACAGTCAAAGCATTGCGCACCGTCGCAACCGGCAAGGTACGTAGCGCGAGCGACTTGATACGTTATTATTCGATAAGGAGGATTGCTAACAGTTGAACAGAATGGCCTGGGTGCATTCATTCTTCAGTGCAAGAAGATGGACTTTCACTATTGCGATTGGGCTGGCAGTTCTAAAGGGATGAAGTAAGTCCCTTTGTCATCCTACGATATTTTGACTGTTGAAACTGTATGGCTGACAGCAATTTCCAGCGGCTTCATCAAGTCTTTGCTCCCGAAGTTTGCCGCGGCAAACCCTCAAGTCGAATTCGCCATCTCACCCAGACCAGGCAAACATCCGGTCATCATCGGCCACTACATCAACGGACGCACTAAACCAATTTGTGTGCGAAACTTGTCACCATATGAGATTCTACAAAAAGTCGAGCTATTACGCGATGCCAGCGGTGAGAAGCTGAAGAGAACGAACAAGGCGGTCACGAGCACCAATCCAAGTATCAGAGGTATTTGGTCTCCGTACCACGGAAAAGGAATGGTTGTATAGAATTCTTCTTTGCTCGTTTTGTTTTCGAACCACAGGCCTGGGTTTCCATAATGGCAACAAAATGACCGAGTTGTCGTGTATGTATTATCGTATCTTGAGGTGGGCATATATTGTTTTCAGCATAGCGGCTGGGATATCTAGGATGAAGACCAAATTTGGTCACTGAGGGTGCAAAGGCAGAAGGATAACCTATAGAACGAATCCGAGGCCAACTTTTTACAAGAAAATCACATGAATCAAAGCACACAAATTATAGCAAGAGGGTATCCAATGCCTTTTAAGATTTTTGAAACATTATATTTTCATGTCGCACTCGCAAGATCATGAATTAGAGTTTTGACTCTTGGCGTAGTCACTGTTTCTTGCAGTTGACTATGTCGACGACTGTCGAATATGTTATGTCAGCAGATGCATCATCGTTTCGGCGAATAATGTAAACATGGAGAAGACTTACAAGCAGGCTTGAGAGAAGCGCCACCAACCAAAAAACCATCGATATCGGGCTGTTTGCTAAGCTCTGCGCAGTTCTTCTCGTTGACACTGCCTCCATACAGGATCCGGGTCTCGTCGGCAACCTTGTCACTGACACTCTTGAGCCAGTTACGAATGGCCTTGTGCACCTCTTGAGCCTGCTCGGTGGTGGCAACCTTGCCAGTTCCGATAGCCCAGATGGGCTCGTAAGCGATGACAATCTTGGACCAGTCGCTGATCTGGGCCTTGAGTGCTTCAAGCTGCTTGGTCACGACATCGACCGTCTTGCCAGCCTCACGCTCCTCGAGGCTCTCGCCACAGCACCAGATGACGCTGAGGCCATTCTCAGTGGCATACTTGGTCTTGGAGGCGACGATTTCGTCAGACTCCTTGAGAATGGTACGGCGCTCAGAGTGACCAAGAATAACCCAGTTGATGTTGCTGTCCTTGAGCTGGGAGACAGAGATTTCGCCAGTGAAGGCCCCGTTGGGCTTGTCGAAGACGTTCTGAGCAGCAACCTCGATGCCGGAGCGGAGGTTGTCACGGACGAGCTGGAGATACAGGGCGGGAGGAGAGACGACGACCTCTAATTTTATCTAGTCAGACACGGTATTGCTCAATGGGCGGGTTCCGGGAGACGGATGGGAGTGTGGACGTAGGAACGGTACGAACCGACTTCGGCATCAAGAACGGCGTTGTTCAGGTGGTTGACAATCTCCTTGATGGACGAGACAGACCCGTTCCTGATATGTGTCGTCAGTCATTGCATTCTGCTGTAAAACCACAATGATCTGCCGATGCCATGGAAGGCCGTCAGGCTGCGCTTTTTGTGGCAGCTTCGTCCCGGAAGTTCTCGCGCGGGGCATGGAGGGGCAATCGCAGCTTGGAATCGGCTCAAGAAGCCAGCTACCCTTACTTACATCTTGAAGTTGCCGCCGACAAAAAACTTGCGAGCCATGTTGAATATATAATGCGTGTAGAATAAAGCTCTGATAGGATAGATATTGGAGTTTTAGCGCCTATGCAAGTGCAGCTTCGGAGGGATTGAGGATGGCGACAGAAGGTATTATGAGGAACCAAGTCTGGATGGGTTGGTTGCATTGGAGCTTCCACATGTACAAACTTGCGCGCGCATTGGCGGCCCCCCAAAACGGATTAGTGGAACAACATTCACGGGTCGAGTCAGCCCAACTTGTTGGGGCAGCAGATCTGCAGCAATCAATCACCATGCTCACGTGAAGTTGAGACTTATTCATCCTTGGATAAGGTAACTACTGCTTTCAATAGATCGAATGACCGGAATAACAAAACACAAAAACTTTGGATCCAATTCTACTGCCACAAATTCAAATCAAACCAGGAAGTGCCTTGGTTCCCCCGCCTCAACAGTCTAAGCTGGACCATAAGCTGGGAACTTCTCGTAAGAACCATCGCAAGCTTCGGTTCTGAAATAGCCGCCATCTTGCCCCGTCAACTCGGTGCCATTTGGAGCCATGATCTTCACAGACATGGCAACGTTGCCTCCCTTGTCACCCCAGGCGACTCGCACGGGGTAGTAGGTCCCCTGCTCAAGGTGCCTCGTCGTGTGAGTTTCATCACCTGGCGGGGGGATATAAGTTCGCTCAATGTCTGCATTGGCCCGGGTCCAGCCACTGAAAGCGTTTTGTCCCAGCCATACCAGAGCGATGTCATCGGCTTGCCCGAATACAAAGGTGTAGTTGCCTGTCTCGGGTGCCAAGAGAAATCCTTGGTGGATGACAGAAGCCAAGTTCGTGCCCAGGGGCTGACCGTAGAGGTTATTGGGATTGTTGATCAGCAAGCTATTGGTTCGTCCATCGTGCTCCGGCTTCTGGCTCTTGAACGTGATGGGGTCATATTCTGCGAATGGCGGCGACTTGACGGTGCTCCAGGATGATGGACCTCGCCATTGTGCCCATTCAAAGCCAGGTTGCCCGCAAGAAGGTGGTTTTGGCATACATGCCCCATTCCCACAGAGCTGGTCGACGCCGCAATCGGAATCAGTCGAGCAAGGGCCGCACTTTTCGTCCTTGCATATCTGGGTGGCCTTGCAGTCTGAGTTCTTGGTGCATTCTGGAGGAGGCGTCGTGGTTGGAACGCACAGCCCCTTGACGCACTCAAGATTGTTGCTGTCACAGTCTGCATTGGCTGTGCAAGCTCTGCAGCTATTGTTTTTGCACACTTGACCGTTGCACTCGCGGTTGTGTTGACAAGTCACAGTCGCTTTGCAGACATGATCGTTGCAAACCTGATTCTTGCCGCAGTCTTTGTCTGAGGAGCACCCGCTGCATTTGTCTTTGCATTGCATTTCAACCACAATAAAAGGGCTGTTGGCACATTCGCCGAGACTCTCAATGTACTGCTTGATGTTAGACCGGGGAGCTTCAAAGGAATAGTTTTTTATGAAAACAGCGCGGGATAATACCTTTTTGAAGCGACCACACAAGTCATCCTTCAGGTTTCTGTCATCAATTGCCGTTTCGCAATCGCGCGAGCACAGTTTCTGGGGAAGTTGTTAGCATGAAAGCCTATTTGAAGAATGCCTTAGGGGTCACACCTCAACATTTGACGGCAAGCGGTCTAAACCACAATCGTGTCGCAGGGACTTGCATATCTTCCCCAGCACAAGAGTGTTTCGTGTGGACAACACAGATCCTGTCTTCAAGTCAGCCATGACGCCATGAAGCGCCAGTGCAATAAGCAATTTGACTGGAAGAAGTGATATTCCGTTCATGATGTGCATGGGCTTTCAAAGTTGTTCAACGGTTTTTCTATTGAAGGTGTGTGCTTTGGTGCGAGCCATGTAAGAAACGGACTCGTGAAGGCAAATACCCTCGATTTTATACATTTCCGGACTATAGTAAATCAAGCTGTGGTAGTAATCTTAACGCAGCCAGGCCGTCTGCAAACAAAACGGAGCGGCGAGGGTCTGGAGCCGAAGTGTGACAACATATCGGCGTCTCTTACCTGTTTGTGCATCGCTTCCTTCAAAAGAAAAAACAGGGCCGTAGGTTGGTTTCAGGGCTCTTGGAACAGTGTCACAAGATAGAATGTTCTACGTGGGCGAAGGCCATTCAAGCTGATCAATGATTGATGAAGATCTCGGCTGGAAGCGACAACAAGACTGCAATGTCGCACACGATCTTGTACTCGCAACTGAATCAAGTGATTAGATGCGACAACTTGACATCGAGTCTTGCTGCTTATTTCCCAACCAGGTTGCCAGGCAAGGCCTCGACTGGCTCTTGCCATTGGTATCAACCTCGATTGCATAGAGCCAATAGGAATGACTCAGATGTGTTGCAAAAAAAGCAATAAAGAAGCTAATGGCCCGATAGATTGGGTTACTGAGACTAGTAGATCATACACAGCCTGTAAGATAATGTATAGGCGACACTTTTTCGAAGTAGTCGCTTCCCAACATAGGAGATGCAGATGATAGCTGAGGTGAAACAGGACACATCAACCCTGTTTGTTCTTCGGAGACGTGATATCATGCAAATTGATCGGCCAGAGCGTACGAAGGATGGATGGCAGTCTACGTGATAGATTTGTTGTCTTTCAGCAATTGAACCTAGGCGGTTAGGCATTACAAGTGGTGGTGACTTGTTGGAATATCTATCAGCACATAAAGAACATCGAGCACAATGCAAAAAAAGAACTCTCTCTTGATATTTTCCACACAAGTAAATATGCGTATGTACTATATGTACGGGTGTTCAACGCATGCATGCATTCACAGAAGTGAGGTCAAAAATATGCGACCACGCCAGGAGTCGAACCTGGAATCTCTAGAGAGCTCAGTAGATAATTACAACCGAAATCTAGCGCCTTAGCCATTAGGCCACGCGGCCGATAAGGAAAGGAGCAATTATTAATCACCATATCTGCCTTGCAACCGTTGCCAGTGAATGTGAAATCACTGGTGTTATCCGGAGCGACAAATTTCTGTACAGAGCAAGTGTCTCAGCGTCCACCTATGAACAGTCTACGAGCAAATCTCACATTGAACACCGGGGGACTCGCGTTCCCTGTCACACTGAGCTGTTGAAAGACTTGTGCATTGAGAATCGATGGCGTTTGTGCAGCCTGCCAGTCTCGCAATCGAGTTGTTCAGCCATCTCAAACCATTGAAACTCTTGCAAGACATGGATTCCCTTCTCTGAAAGAAAATACGGTGAAATATTAGAAAATTGATTGTTACAGTGCGACCTAGTAAGCTGAACGCAATGGATTCGGATGGGCCTTTGCCAGTTGTTGCCTTTGCCAGTTGTTGCCTTTGCCAGCTGTTGCCCTTGCCAGCTGTTGACGGTTTCAGCAGGTGCGCAACAGCTGAGCGGATTTTTTTCCTTTTCCTTTTAGAAAGCCCCAGCATCTTATGGATAGCAGATGGAATCTGGATTTCACTGTCCTTCACTCTTCTCTTGTTTTCAGACACCATTTCGCGATCTAACGGCTTTGACAAGATCCAACGGGAGCAAGATTTCCCTCAACGAGCTGTAAGACTATCGATTTCCGAAAACGAACGTGATTACACCTTCATATCCTGTTTTGTTGGAAGGTCTACTCAGTAACAAGGCCACTGATCTGCGATCTGACTATGGCTTCGCCGATGGCAAAAATCTCGTCAGCGACGCCTCTCAAAAACCACGAGAGTCTTTCCAAGATCTGCGAACAAATGAAGTTGTGGATCAATGGCTCACCTCCTACCAAAAATAGCATCATTTGTTCGGGAAGCCCATCGCCATCTTCCGAATCGACAGCTGCAGTTATCGAAGTGGGAGAAAATATTCCCAAATCGCTCGACCGAAATGATGCCAATGCCCAACAACCAGATGGCCATGAACCAGGCGCTCAAAAAACCAGAAACGACGGATCAAACCTTTCAGGGTCACAACCTGATGGTAGTATTCAAGAAGGCATCCATGGTTCAATCTCCGAAATTGAAAGGTCTGCAAGAGACACACTCGACGGGCCGCTGTCGGCACCACTGCATGTAATTCGAACGGCGATGCCTTCTCCCCCTGGCTTTGAAACAAAAACTGGCCTTGACAATGAGGGCTGGAGTATAAGCAGTATCTGTCCTTCCGAATACGCAGACCAAAATGTCAAGTTTAACCCAGATGTTCCGAACCAAGCTGATTCTGTGAATCAAGATGCGGCAACTCGGGAAGATGTCCATGAGAATTTCGAGGGACATACATCAAAATGCGGTCATAACCCTGTGGAGGCTTGGCTTATCAAATACATGACGTCGCCGTCCTTGTTGATTCCTCACGACGACCTTGAGGATCCAGTAAATAGTCGTTGTGACATAAATCCTGATGAGGGCAAGTTCCTTCCGGCAATCATTCAGCCTGAAACTGTCCAATGTACGATACAAGGACCTTGCAGAGACTATAATGACATTGTTTGGCGACAAATCAATATGACGGCTGAACTTCACGTAAAGAAAGAGCTCAGAAGCCGCGAAAACATCGCCAAGACCTTGCAAATGGCTCTCAATAATGAGACTCCTGGCATTTGGCCTCCTGGTTCTTGGCGCTCGATCGAATCCGAAACAGACTGGCCAGACGCAAAATGCATGGTGCGCCCTGCGATCCAGTCAGATTACCCCGCTATTGCAGAAATAATCAATGAGGAAAACAGGTACACATTAAAATCAGAGATCGATGAGAGCTTTGAGATGACTGCCGAGGGCGTGGCCCATATTTGGGACGAATGCTGTGCTGACAGCCGTCCGTTCATCGTTGTTACGCCGGCTGAGGAAGACTTCCTAGATCGATCGAAGTGGCCGAAGCATTCCGAAAAAGTTTACGACAAGTTTTCTCGGTATATGGCAGAGCAGCCAAGACCCAGTCTGCCCGTAGTTGGCTTTGCCTTCGTCACAAATTCTCGGCTTAGCCTGGATGGTCGTCCTTGCCCCCTGGCGCGATACTCAGGGCGTCTGACTTTGATAGTACATCCAGCTCATCAAAACAAGTTGTACGGTTCGGCCCTCTTAGACCGCATTTTAATATCCATATCTTCATTCTACACAAGCGTCGTCGATCATGAATGGAAGCTCAACAAGGAAAAATTTCAAGGCGTTTATGAATTTCCCGCCAGTCGCAATGTACGACAGTACACGCATCTTCATGTGGAGGTGATTGAATCACACGACAAGGAAAGAACTGATGAACCGAAGACCCATTTTTTGAGGAAATTTGACTTTGAAGAAGTCGGTCGCTTCAGAGACGGCTTGGTCGCAGAGGATGACCAGCGACAAATGCATTGGCAAGACCTGGTGACTTGGACGCGTATTATCACACCAACTGCAAAGATTGTCGGCAGATATTAGTTCAATGCGAAAGATGAGCAGTTGAGTCAAGGTGCTGGTCTGAAGAAATCTTGAAATGCCTTATTGAGCAATTCTTGTCACAAAGACAAAACGAAAAATTTGATACCGGATGAGGCCATTCATTCCGTGGTATAGTGGGGCTATGGTTTGGAATGACGAAATTGGAACAATGTTTGAGAGGGTTATTGGCTGAAGGATCTCATGTTGTACAAGGATTATGAAATGGTTGTTGCTGATACGATCAAGGCTGCGAATGAAGGAAAAGCTGATGTGCAGTTGAGAACAGGTCGGCTATGATGAGACGAACGGACAAGACTGAACAATCGAGTTGACATGAGTGACATCGAAGAAGAAATAGCAAAGACCTTAGAAATACATAGTTTGAGGATGAAGAATAAATGAGTACTTATCTGAAGAAATATGTTATCGCCAAGATTCGACAATCAATTAGAGCCGACGAAGACCAAACTTTAGGAGTTACAAAAGAATGACCCACTCATCCTCTCATTAGGGGAAGTCGGTGAGGCACCACCACCTTGGTGCTGAACAGAGCCAATCACGTGTGGTCGAAGAATACGTCGCACCTCAGTACGATAGCTTGGGCAGCACACCAAAAATTACACGTTTTTTTTTCCACAGAGAAGCTCGGGTTTCTGCTTAAAGTTTCCAAAGAGGCTTGTGACTCCCAATACTGCCCTTCAGTCGTCATGTTGTCCATTCTGCGAAAAGCCCGACTCAAGGATAAGGAGATGAGAATATTGATGCTGTGCGTCGTCCCTGCTTGAGTAATGCTTCGTGTCTGAGCCCGCAAAAGTCTCGTTTAGCTAATTGAGATATTCAAGAGGTCTTGATAATGCCGGAAAGACCACTATTGTCAAAAAGATCATGGGTGAGGACGTCAACACAGTCAGCCCGACACTGGGGTTCATCATCAAGACTATCGATTACGACGGGTGAGTCTTACACCGGCGCTCTGGCACCAGAGGTCACTGCTTACTTATTTGTTTTAGATACAAGTTAAATATCTGTGAGTCATCTGCGAGGCGAGAAGTCCGCTCAAGAAGAATTGGGGGGTCAGCAATTACTGACAAGAGCAGGGGACGTCGGTGGTCAAAAAACGCTGCGATCATATTGGCGCAATTACTTTGAGAAGACGGACGCTTTGATATGGGTGGTCGACGCTACGGATCGTCTCAGAATCGAAGATTGCAGGGAGGAACTACATGGACTACTACTTGAGGAGGTGTGTCACAGCTCATCGGTGGCATTTATTTTTCTGCCTCCCAGTCCATGTGCATAACGCGTTACTGACGAAACTGAAGCGCCTGTCTGGAGCAAGTTTGCTCATCTTCTCCAACAAGACCGATGTGGAGGGTTGCATGGATGAACAAGAAATACGGACGGTAAGACTCCAAGTGGCCCTGGAGTGAAATTTTCATGTTGGAATGAGGGCCCTGATGCTTGTTCTCCAGGCTTTGTGTTTGGACGAAATTCGCTCGCACCAATGGCATGTTCTGCGATGCAGCGCCATGACGGGGAAGAATCTACAAGAAGGTCTGGCCTGGGTAGTGGCAGATGCGAAAAAGAGACTGTTTCTCTACTGATTGGCGCATGACGAGGATTAAAAGAAGATTACTGCATGCAAACGTGGCACTCGACGGCCGGATTTATAGTGGTGTTTTTTGGAGAGAAGGATATATTCACAAGAGCCTGTGTCTCTCACCGACGCAGGATGGCCAGCCGACAAGATTCCACCGCACACCATGGCTAACAAACAAGCCTGCCATTCGGTTATCATAATGCAAATTTGGTAAAGTCGCACAGTGCATGGACGTTTTACAAAGCCAGCATCCTGTTTCTCTAACCTTCACAAAAGGTCCCCCTACAGCCCACAACGAAGGCAGGCGCGTGGCCACTGACCAGTCATGCAATTTGGATGTGAGCGGGATGCGAAGAGGTTCAGGCCCGAAAAGCTCAAGTGTGGGATCGATTGAATACCATCAGGCTTGGTTCGAGGAACCTGTTCATACCTCCATCTTCTCCTCCATCATATATGGCGTTCCGGAAGGTTCAGGCGTTCGTTCACGCCTCGCCTCCTCTGTGCAATATTTGAATCACGAGCATTCGTGAACCTGCTCGCAGGACGGGGGAAGTGGCAAAACTGGCACAATCGACGACATCTAACCTCAATCTCAATATCGCATTTGTGGCATTTATGCTACGATGAACGAATTCAATACCTTAACGTGACAGAAAGATCCTGATTGTGCTAGTTAAGCATAATTCAAAGATCAGTTCTCGGAAACCTGGTACCGTAGCTCTAAGGTCCTTTGCAACGCATAATCAGTCATTCGCGGCGTGCGGCCGCCTTTGTGAAAGAAGAACTGTAGCTCTCATGGCTCTAGCATGCTCTATGTAACAAACTTTGTAGGTGCTGCCTCTATGTCTGTTGCTTTTCTTCCGCTTAGAAAAGAAGCAGCTAGCAAAGACTCACATGTATATCGTACCAACATAATAGGCCATGGAAGAGGTGTAATTATTAGGCTGACTATCCATACTGCTCTGGTAAAACACGGACAGATGATATGAGGCTGCACAACATATTAAATTGAAACACAAGTTTAAGCTTATAATGCACATATATATATCTATGCAAGTAGAATCATGGTTGACCAATAAAAGGGGTTTAGAATAGTAAGAGTTCGTGGAGTTCATGGAGTTCGTGTGCAAGGTTGCTGCTCTCATGTTTTTTAATGGGGGCCCCGTCTTGTATCCGCTTTCCGTCATCTGTGGACACCAGTAATACAATATCACGTACGGACTAGAACTGCCCTTGTTTGGTCCGTTCACCCCTCCCTCCAAACAGGACCCCCGAAAAGTGAACATCGGACATTCTCGTGAATTCTAGGAGAAACACGAGAAGGCGACTTTTTTCTCTTTCTTTGCCGTGGTCGTTACTCTTCCCTTTTTCTCTTGTCCCTTTGGCCGCGCACTTTGCTCGCAGATTATTCACATCATGAACTCTTGATCCTAGTTGCTATCTGCATGCATTGACACACGGACACACGAAGCCACAAAGACGAGTTATGTCCGACGAAGTCTCACAATTCCTCGAGCAGGTCGAACGCCTGCGGGGCCAGCAGATTGAAGATGATGAGGCTCGCGCTCGCGAGAGGGAGGAATTCCTCGCGGCTAAAAGAGAGCGTCAAGCTCGAAGAGAAGGCAAGTTGCTTAGTCCATCACCGTGCGTCTTCTTGACTGTGTTTGGGGGAAAGGGGGCCAGGTGCTGGGGAACTTGGACCCTCTTCACTGTCTGAAAGGCAAATGTAAAAGTCGTCTGCCAGCTGTCGAAAGAGCACATACTGTTGCTGTCAGCTGCTTGGCAAATCGACACCCAGAGTCGTCCAGTCGACAAGCGCTGGGAGCCTGTCTATCCGAAACTAACACCGAAACTCTGTCGTAGAACGCGCCAGATCCATTTCTCCCCAGAAGTCATCACCTATAAAAACGCCATCACCGCGTCCGAATCGCCAGAGCGTACAGGTTCTTGATGCTACTCGATTCGGCTCGCCCGGCAGGACTTCCCACGTTCGCGAGCAGTCTGCCTCTCCATCTGTCGACCCTGACGATTCAATGTCAGCTCATAGCTTGCCCACTAGGGAGAAAGAGGTGTCTAAAGAGGTGTCTGTCGAAACAAAAACTGTTCAACCCGAAAATTCGACGCCTCCGAGCCGGACAACACCTACGCTCTCGTGGCAGAGACGGCCCGTTTCCCAAGGTGGTGCCCGGCCGCTGAGCATGGTCGCGGCCCAAAATGCGACCCAGAGGTCTCTAGCAGATACGCACGGTCCAGCATCCGCCACCGAGGAAAGTTTCTCCAAAGGCCAGATCGCCAAATCTCTGGGGTCCAAAGATCCATCCTGGTTTCGACAGACGGCTGATCGGGGACAAGGGTCAGCGGCTTTCCGGCGCAATCAGGTTGAGGATGAGGACCGATTAGACATGCCATCCGTCGTAGCCCAGTTGCCGGGCATGTCTGTTGCGAATGCTGGCTTGAAGAACGATTCTAGGCCAAAACTTGACTTGGAAGAGGAGCACCACTCGAAGCTTGCCTCTCCTTTCACATTCAAGCCGCCAACGTTCGACGGCGCATCTGAACACGCACAACAGGCTTACGAATCCTCTACTGTGTCCGGCAGGGCATCACCCACTCGGTCGCCGTCGCCCACGAAAGGATTGGGAGGTTTCGTTCAGAGCGCAATGATGAAGCGCAGTGAGAGCGTCAAGCGATGGAGTGTTACCAGCCCTCCAGGTCTGACGCGGGCTGATGCTGTCGCTGCGGCACGGGGAACCTACGATAGGTCGTCTGTACACATGGGCACCCGACCACAAAACACGACTCGAGGAAGTTCTACAACCCCGACCTCAAGCGGACCCACGTCACGACATGGGGACAAACCACCAGAGCTTGGGGATGTTTCTAAATCATCAAGCCAAGGCTCCATGGGAAGTACGAGCAACGATAACGAGCGAGACGAGGAGGTTGCTAGCATTCCGACAAGCCCATCAAAAACCATGGATCCCAGACGCTGGAGTCCGACCAAGTCAAGTTGGCTTGAGAGTGCATTGAATAGGCCAGAGTCGCCCAAACCGTCCCCATCACCGACGCAACCCACATGGAGGGAAAAGGCTGCTCTGGAGTCTAATCGTCCGACATCCATCTCACACAAGCATCAAGTTAGTATTGGGGGGCTCATGAGACAGTCGGCTCTGGGCAATGTGGCTAAATCCAACCCTACCGGCCTCGGTGGCATTTACTCACCGCCCCTAAATGCAAATCGACCTGCATATGGTCATGGCTCAAAGCCCAGCATTTCTCAGAAGCAATCAGACCCAGAACTTCCCAAGAACGAACCTGAATTGCCGTCGGACAAGGTCCAAGATAGAGTCGAACAATCGACAGCTGGCGAAAATACAAATCTTGTGCCCACCATGAGCCCACCTCCAGTCGAGCTGAAACCGCAAACCCCGCCGACCAAGGACTTCAGATCAAACTTGAGGCAACGCCCTGTCGAAAAGGAAGCTCCCAAATCCAATGAGCCAGAGTTTAAAAATGTTTTCGGCAATTTGCGTAGGACTAAGACTCAGAATTTTGTTGCTGCAGATGAATTGAAGGATAACATTCTCCGTGGCAAGGCGAGTCTCAATACCACAGATGGCCCGAAGAAGAGTGAGAGAAAAGACGAATTCAGAGACGCTATTCTAAAGAAGAAGGCAGATTTTAAGGCTGCCCAAGCGCAAGGCCGAGGGGTAACGAGGACGCCAAGCAATGCGTCGGAGAAGCCAGTACCTGAGGGATTAGCCAAAAGAGCAGAACTAAGCAAATCAGTAGGCACCGCGGTCAAGAAATATAGTCTTTCGGAAACTCCTGCCGGCCCGTCTTTCAAGAAAGCCGATTCACCCAAGCCGACTGCAGGACCTAAGAGAGTGCCGAGCGGGTCGGCCTTTTCACCCAGATCGCCCAACACAGCTCAGCCTCCGCCTGTTGCCGAAAGCTTGAGTACAGAGAAGTTGGGGCGCGCATCAACAGAACCCCAGGCGGCGAAGGCCGAGGCCGAACCACGAGCACCGCCAAGTTTTCATAAGGAAGCCAGCGCGCCAGCAAGGCTCTCCGCCCAGGGCCGAGCCAGTGCCGGAGGTGGGAAGCTGGCCCATCGATTCAATCCAGCCTTGGCTGGGTTGCTAGCAAGGGGACCACCCGGAGTGTCTGCTGATGGTGGGCGAAGCTCTGATGATACCGGAGAACTCATGAAATCAAAAGCTGGTGTATCGACTGAGCCGTCTGCCCCAGGACCTCAACTGACGCACATGACAAAGAACCGAGCTCGAGGTCCAAGAAGAAAGGCGCCCGCAAGCTCACCAGCAACGGCAACTACTGCTGGTTCTGGCCCGCCCTTGAATCAGTCAGTTTCTGCGTCAGCGTCAGAAAAAACATCACAAACAAAAGGGTCAGACCTCGAACAGCCCGCCGGGCCACCACAGACTGAAAAAGCTGATGTAGTTGGGGTGTTCCCGCTACAACAGAGGCCAGCCGGTCTGTCAATCCAGGAGCAAGTTGCTTCCAAGGCATCTCTGCGGGGCAACTCATCACCAAACTCAGTACCCAGGCCAGCTGAACCTTTACAGTCCCCCGGGCCGGCAGCACACGCGCGTCCAGTGTCTCGCGGACGACCCCAGCTCATCGACGTGAAGCGAATGTCTCGCTCCATAGATGAAACACCTTCTCAAAATGTCGAACTGGAGTCATCCACGGAGCAAGCCCGACTTGATCACCAGCGAACGGGATCGAGGTCGCCAACCAAGCTTGCGGAACCACCATCGCCTACCAAGAGTGACCGAGATTCGCTTCCGTCCATGAGGGATGCATCGCCTCGATTTGGGGTTCGGTCGCCGCCCTTGGCGACGCCATCGGTTGACGAAACCACAACTCCTGGTGGTCTGAAAAGACGAAGCAGGCCTTTGTCCGGCTTCTCTGCGGAAGGTCTGAAATCACCGGCTTCCGTCGCTTCGTCAGCACGATCGCCTACCAAACAAGCGAATGAGGTGTATGCTATTTTGTCAGACTTCTTTGGGCCTCCGCAAACGAGGCAGGCCATGAAAATCGACACGGCGCAGATTTTGATGAACCGGCCAGAGACTGGTGATAAGGTGACAAGTCTCGAGCTCCAAATTTTCCAGATTCTAGGCGATGGGAAGAAGCTGCCCGTGTCGCCGCAGAACGAGCGAGTCTTGTTTGACCAGGAAATGTATGTTTGTGCGCACAAATTTACCAACCGATCGGACAAGAAGGTGTTCGAGGTCTACTTCTGGGTAGGCGACGAAGTACCCGAGTCATCAGCCGAAGACGCACATCTCTTTGTACAACGCGAGGCTCGCACATTGGGAGGCAAACTCGTCAAGCTCCGGCAGGGGAAGGAAACAGCCGAGTTTGTGCAAGCGCTCGGCGGGGTCATCATTGTAAGAAAAGGCTCCAGCAACAAGTACGACATGCTTGCACC
Organism: Epichloe elymi; assembly: GCA_023658475.1. Lineage (NCBI taxonomy): Eukaryota > Fungi > Ascomycota > Sordariomycetes > Hypocreales > Clavicipitaceae > Epichloe > Epichloe elymi. Next base: position 1,282,246 of record CP098273.1, on the reverse strand, counting down.
AGACATGCTCTGCGGCAGACGATACATGGGACAAGTTGCCTTTGACGAAGTAGACTGCAGTCCGTCCAATCTGTGCGCTGGATTTACGTACCTTGTGACCAAAGGGGGCAACTGTTACATGTGGAAAGGCAAAGGCAGCGACATAACGGAGGTTAGCTGTGCCAGACTAGTAGGCATGGATCTCACATTGACGGGCGAACTAATTGAATATGAAGACGGCAGCGAGCCGGCTTCGTTTTGGGAACTTTTCGAGGACAAGAGCTCCAAGCCTCACTCTGCTGATCATTGGCGTCTGAAGCCAAGCTATGAAAAGTACTGCAGCCGGCTCTTTTGCTCGGACGCGGACTCGCGCCAACAGGTATGTCTATTTTCTCCCCTTGGGAGCCACGCTCATGCTGTTTCGGGACAGACCTAACAACTCGAGTGCAGATCTTTGAGATCAGCCCTTTCAACCAAGCCGACCTCTCCTCAGCGAGCGTGTACATCCTCGACGCCTTTTTCGAAATGTACATTATCGTCGGATCGCGGGCCAACTCACAGTACTCTTCCTTCCGCATTGCCCTTGACTTTGTGCAAGAATATGCCATTCTCGCATCCGGCATGGAAGACCGCCCCTTTGTGCCCATTTCGACGGTGGTTCTGGAAGGAATTCCGCGAGACATGAAGCGCGTCTTCAGGAAGTGGGACGATGAGAAGAGCCCGACGGTGACGAACACCGCTGGTTCGGGGTCCGGGCTCAGGAGGGGCCGAAGCTTGAGAGTTGTGACGCTCACGCAGGCATTACAGGCGTTGACTGAGTATTAGTAAAGCGAGATGGGCACTCGTGCCGCAATAGTCATGTTTAGAAACCCCCGCCTTTCCCCTCTCTGTATATGTTTATGCGCTTGATGAAAGATGATGGGGTCACGAAGAGGAGTTTTCATTTCTTATGCTTTTGTTATCCTTTTTTTTGGCGTTGTACGCGGCGTGCGTGGACAAAAGCGGATATTCTACATCTTAGCCACACATACTGAATCTTCCCAACGTTGCTTTGCAGATCATGAGTCCCATAGTTTCATCCGACGTGCAGAAGGGCCAGTGACCCATCAAGGGCGAACGAGATTTGCACAAATAGGGAAAGTATATTGACTGTGCTTCAAGATCAACCTGAACCAACGTGGTTTGTTCTAAATAGGGGTATCAATCAAATCATGTTTGATGTTCCTGTATGGTATGGACTCCAGATAAGAATGACGCCATGCTTCAATCATTCCCTTGCTTCGTTCCGTCTTGTCCCTTGTTTCATGTATTCCATCTACCGAGTGGCTGGTCTACTACTATCCGAGAATAAATAGAGAGCAACCCGTGGTATTGTGGCTCACAGGGCGCGGGCGCGGGTGCTGTGACGAACCGTTCCGAGTGCGTCGTTTTTGCATAGGAGCAAGTGGGTGGGCTGCGCGGAACTACTTTGATTTACGATGCACGGATGAGCTCGCCGCGGCGGGGACGGCCATCGGGCTGCCTCGGGCCTTGGATGTAAGGGCCAAGAGTTCTTTGAGCATGAGGTCGCGCGTGGTGCGGGTGAGTTCTTCGACGTCGGCGGCAGTGAGGCCTTTGGTAGGAATCGGGTCCAAGACTTGAGGACAATTAGCATGCAAAATTGATTCGTAACCTGCACTGGCATCGCACTGCGGCAGATTGGGGGAAAAAAAGGGGGGTTGTTTGTTCTGCTTGTATAGTGGTCTGATATTACCTTTTACGGGAATTCTACCGGATCGAAATACCATCGTCTTGACATGGAGAACGTGGCTGTAGTTTGCGACGACGCAGGGCACAATCGGCACACCAGCCTGGATGGCGAGATGAAAAGCGCCCTTCTTGAAGGGCAGCAAGACGGGGTCCTTTGCGTAGCTGCGGGTTCCCTCGGGGAACATGTAGACGCTCTGGCACTTCATCTGGATCTCCTTTGCGGCGCCGGCCATGGCGTGCCTCGCGTCCTTGGAGTTCTTGCGGTCGATGAAGATGGAGCCGCTGAGGCGCATGAACCAGCCCAGGAAGGGGATGTGCTTGAGATCCGACTTTGCGGTGACGCTGCACCACTTTGGGAAGAGGCGGCCGAGCATGCAGACGTCGAGCTCCGTCTGGTGGTTCCCGACGAAGACGGCCGGGCGGGTCGTGCCCAGCACGTTCTTGGGGTCGTCGATCTCGAAGACGATGCCCGTCGTCAGGGCCATGGAGTAGGAGAAGGCGCGGCCGGTGGCCCATTGCGAGATGCCCTGCTTGCCGATGAGGGTGAAGAAGATGGAGCCCAGGGCGCCGAAGCCGGTGCAGACGGCAAGCGACATGTACGAGGCCAGGGCGCGGGCAACGAAGCTGGCCTTGGGGACGACGTAGGATACCATGTAGAAGAAGATGACGGTGGCGACGTAGCCCACGAGGACTCTGACGGCGTAGTCGACCACGGGCATGTTGACGACGGGAGCAACGGCGAGGTCGGGTTTTGTTGTTGTTGTTTGTTTCGTCCACGGTCTCTCTCTCCAACTGTTTCTTTTTTTTTTTCTTTTTTTTTTTTTCTTCTCTTCTTCGTTGCAAGACCTCGGGAGGAGGGAGGGAGGAGGGGAAGGGGGGAGAGAACACATGCCAACTTTTTTTGCCCATGTTCCGACGTTGGCATGGGGGCGGCCATTCATTCGACAACCAAACCAGTGTCCACCACCACATCCACCACAATCCACCACAATCCACCACATGGCGCCCCATCTCCGTCTCCGCCATCTCCGCCTGGCCTTGGCTGAGGCTCCAACTTGCTTCCAGACCAGAACTCCCAACCCTGACGGCCATTCTGCCATTCTGATTCCGGCCCCTCGACAAGATTCAATTGCCTGGACCCCCACTTGCTCGAACCAGAAGAGGCATTCCCATCCTCCATCATAGAACATGAACTCGTAACAGAAAATCACTCGTCACAATGGCCCCCTCGCGCAAGAGTCAACCTGGAGCCAAGCGTCAATCACCCTTGTCGCTGTCCATGGCTCCAAACCCCAACGCCGAGCTCCCCCCCATCGCTGCCCTCTTCCTCATCGATTTCGACGCCAAGGCCGGATACACCATAACATGGAAGCGAGCCGTCCCCGATATTGAGCTCGACGGCCGTGTCGAATACAAATCCCTTCCCTCGGGGCTGCACACCGTTCGCGACGATCTGATATACTTTGTTGACGGCGCCCATGCCGGCCTCAGTGCCTTTGTTAATGAGCCGTGCGAGGAGGAGGACGCTAGAAATGCGCGCATGATCGCCGTAGGTATTCTCGTGCCCTTGAGTTACGGGCGCCTGGGCCGGGCCTGGAGGCATGCGGAAAAGCTCAAGGAAGTGGCAGCGTGAGTTCGCTCTTCCAAGAAGGCCCCCTTCCCCCCCCCCTCCTCCCCGGCGGCAAATTTCACAAGAATATGCGCGTCGACTGAGAGATTCCCATATACTGACAAGCGGGCCGTGTTTGTAAAGACAATTGGCCAAGGACCGTCATCGAACCGACATGTTGGAGAAATATTGGCATGCAAACAAGGCGAGTGACGATGAGAATGAAAGGACACAGAATACCGCCGGCTCGGCTACAGCCAGTATCCCCGATACCCCTACCCAGGAGCCAACAACAAGAAGACATGGCAGGAAACGGTCCGCATCTGACGGCACGGCCTTGATCCCGCAGGAGCACAAACTCTCTCCATATCATCCTGCTTGGAGCCTAGTCAACCTGCTGGACAAGTTTGGGCCTCTGATTTTTCCCATCCACAGAGCAGCTTTGCTCCGTAAACGTATCTTGATTTCTTGCCATGCTCCGGTTCATGAAGTCTGCGACTTCGGTACGTTTGTTCAGACCCAAGCCCACCGTTATATATACATGTAACAGACAGGGTGATGATCCTCTCAACAACGCTCTTTTACTAACTCCCGGTTCATCCTAGTGTACGACTTGTCTATTCTTTCTAATATACCCTTGTCTATCGCCGATAGACTACCCGACTCAGCACCTACACCTCGTCTGCGCCCCTTATTTACCATTGGAGTTCACGACATAGCATTCCTCATGGAGGACTTTGAAGCATACAAGCGCCGCCGAGACGGGCAAGCAGATCCAGAGGACGAAGCTGGCTCGGGCTGGATCGCCTGCACCACGGATAGCATCCTCGCCATGAAGGACACCTTGTGGGACATGCTCATCACCATGCCACCAGAGCACGCATCCTCGTCCTCCTCTCCATCCACTCCCCACGCAACCAACCAAGACAGAGCCTGGCCAACGGTTGAATATCCCCGCGGCACTCCCGTCAAAGCCACTCAACGTGATTTACGGCGCTTCAACGCCCTACGAACCGGTCTTGTGCGCCTAGCGGCATCGGCCGCCGAGCAAGAGCCAGACTCACCGGGCTCCGAAACCTCTGCTGTCCGTCTCTCCAGCAGCCACTCCCACCGCCTGGTCAAGGACGAACAAGACGAAACCGTAGATGAGCTCATCGAGCCCATGACCTGGACAGCCCTCGCCTACAATGGCTACATGTGGTGGGCCTCTGCGGGCGAACAGCTCCGGTCCGAAGAACAAGAAGAATCCTGTCGAGACGCCGCTCTCCTCGCCGATCTCGCTCCCGCTCCACACTCGCCCATGTCCCGCCCTCGCTCAGCATCCTGCGAACTCGTCTCCGAATCACTCTCGTCTCTCGCGGGTCGCCGTCGCCGCGGCGCCGCGGGCACCACCAACAGCATCGGCACGCCCGAAGCCCGCACTGAACTCGCCATCATAGCCTACTTCCACCGTCTCACGACCCAGATGCTCTCCACCCTAATAGACCTCGTCGACAGCGCCGACGAGGCCTACCCCTCTCGCTACCGAGACGAAGAAGACGCCGAGACAGAAGGCGAAGGCGAAGACGAAGCAGAGGCTCTCTTGAACAATGGACCTCTGGGCCCAGAAGCCAGTGCCATCACCATTGACAGCCACTCCCTCGAGACGATGGGCCTCGATGTGTGGAGTGCCGCCGATGCAGGCTTCGTGCAGGATCTCATGGAGTCGTATTTCGGGCGACCTGCTCGGATTGAAGGCAAGGGCGTACAAGTATGTGGTGTGCGAGTTTGTTAAGACAGACAAAACCAATGCACCATGCCAAAAAAACCATGCCAAGCGCAAAAGGCGAGGTTATTCTGAGAGAAAGTGAGGTGGCCCCTCATGACAATATACGTAGCTAGAGTAGAGTAGAGTAGAAGTAGAACTAAATCGGCACGACGCCTTGAACCATCGCATCGTCGTCCATCACGCCTTGTTGTCTGTGACGGAATAGTGATCTGATCGAGTACGCATCATTCATTGCAATCTGGACACGGCGTGGCGTGGCATGACACGCTCACGTTAGCAAGTAGCTAAAAATAAATAAGGTTAATATAATTAAAAGTCTAATAACCTAGTAAAGGAATAAACAGGCCTCTTCCTAAATTCCTTTGCCCTTTAATATTATCTTATCCTCCCATAGTATTATGTTCTGGAGTGCACCGTGACGTGACACCCACCGTGTTCATCATCGCAACGAACGAACGTTGGCACGAGTCCATCTAATTGTACCTTCTGTGGCCAGACCGCATCAGATTGGAGCAACCTTCCGTGTACTTACAATCACTCAGCCCCGTTTTCATCGGCCAGACTCTGTGCACGTCCAACTCACTTCACTGTATGTACGCTGCGCGGCATCGCCAAAGTGTCGCAAACACTCCCAGGTGTATTTATATGTCAAATGATACCACAAAGTACATGCCCTTCACAGCCCTCCATGTTTCACTTCTCCCCTCTTTTGCAGACTTATAAAAACAACAACAATTACCTAACATGAGTCCTTCAAACAACCAAAGGAAAAAAAAAAAAACCCTCCTTCTTCCTCAAATCATGACTCGTCCTCGGTATCAGTGTTGGTGTCGCTGGTATCATCCTCTTCATCATCTGTGCCACTCTCATCATCTGACTCATCCTGTGTACGTCGTTTTGGCTGTGGTGCTTGGCCCGTCTTGAGGGCGTGCATTTGACCGGCAATGGAATCTGCTCGTTTTGATTAGCCAACCTCTTTACGCACCAGTTTTGGAGTCGTAACTTGCCTTCGTCGGGCTCCGATATATCATCCGCTACGTCCATTTCAGCCGCCTTGGCAGCCTCTTCCACCACAAGAGTGACTTCCATCTTGGTGTCGAAACCGACGTACGAGTCGCAAATGACGTGCATGACAAACGTGTAGTGGCCGGCTTGCGGGGGCGCAGCGAATTGCGCCTTGAGGGTCTGCATGTTGAACGTGGGCTTGCCTTGCTCGTCGAACATGGGTGCGTCGAATCGGTCAAAAGTGAAGGGGGGAACAGCCATCTTGCCCTGCTTCGAATCACTCAGGAAGGCATACCATTTAGGGGTGTGATCTCGGGCATAGTGGGGAGCGAACGCCAGAGGAGGCAGAATGCTCTGTTCTTCAACAGAGATGGGTTTGCCATCAGCACCCTTGATCGTCTTGTTCTTGCGGCCCATGAGAGCATCGAGATCGTCTTCGGCGGGATCTACGTCCTCGAGGTCCAGCTCATTGATGGCAGGCACGTTTTCGGCACCAGGGGGGATAAAACGGCCCTTGATGACCAGGGTAACCAGAGAAGACGGGATGATGACACGCTCGCCAGTAACTTTGAAGAATGCCTTGGCAACACGCAGATACGGCAACTGCTTGCCAACGCTGACACAGGTACTGTACTCTTTCTCCGACAACAAACCCTTGCCGACGGCAAGCTTGCGTCTTTGGGCATCAGGAAGGTCCATGAACTGCTGAACCGTCATGCGAGTCTTGGAGTCACCCTCAACGGCCGCGGCGATTCGCGGCGTGAAATGGGGCAGTTGAAGAAGGGGCGAGGCCTTGGGCGATAGAGCCTGAACTATGTGCTGGTTGGCGAGGAAAGAGCCGGATATGGGAGTAATGTTGCCAAAGGCGAGAGAGATGGCGGCAAAGGACTGGTTGAGAGCTCGGGCGATAGGGGCAATGTCGTACTTGGCCTTGGTCAGCGCGGCATCATCAAGTTCTACACGGCCAAGATAGGCCCACAGAAGGCCCAAGACCTTGCGGCGGACACCACCCTCAAGATCTTCAAGTCTCTCCTTGTCCTTAACGGAGAAACCGGCAGCAAAGGGTGACGCCTCACCCTCCGCAGTAATTCGTGACTCCAGCTTGGAAAGACCAGAATCAGCCAGATCCCCCTTGAGCACATTATCGTATTCCTTGCCGGCGCTGAGTGCCCAGATGATGCCAGACTCGTCCATGTCCTCGTCATACTGTCGGAACAAATTGTTGGCGCTTTCCATGAGCACACCTTCCTTGGATCGCTTCTTGGTACCGTACCACCACGAGCCCACCAGGTAGGGCAGCAAAACACCGAGAAGCCCGGTATAAAGCAGAACAATATACTTGCCATTGCCATCGGAAACAATAAATTTGGGAAGAGCGATGCCGATGCTGAAGCTTTGCTTGCCATCAGGGTGGCCAAACTGGATGTAGTTGTTGCGCACATCTTCATCGGTCAGAGCTTGGTAAGCCTTGGTGAGTTCGACATAGTTATCGTTTAGGGACTCCACCGTCTCGTTCTTCGAAACATCAGGTCGGACCTTGTCCGGGTGGAATTTGACAGACAAGCGCTTGTAATGTGACTTGATTTGCTTCTCAGTGAAAGACTGCACGCGGTTCTGTTAGCTTCGTCGTGGTTCATTTGTTCATTCCCACCGAGCACATCAAGTAGCTAGCGACGGGGACAGAAAGGGTTCGGCGACAGTATGCACATACCTCTGAGATACCCAAAATGTCATAGGGATTCCAAATTTTGTTCACAACGGGTTCTGTTGTCATGATCAGATATCCCATGAAGCCCATGAGAGCCCAGCCAGCAATGGCAACGAGAGCCCTCTTAACCTTCCTCTGCTTCCTCTTTTGTGTCGCCCTTAATGATGCAACCACGTCGCCATGTCGAATCTTGTAGTCGGTCTTTATACGAGGTGCAAGATGCGAATCTTCTTTGTTGGACTGCAGCAAGCTGTACGTCACAGGTAGTGTGACCAGGCCCGTCAATGTGAGGATGAAGAACGGGAAGAATTGGGCCTACAAAACCACTCGCACCGTTAGCACACACAAAGATACCCCCCAAAGACACAGACACACAAAGACACAGACACAAAATTCCGAATCAGCAACTCTGCATGACCGTCCGTGATCCATGAAAAAAAAAACCCCCAAAACTAAAAATGTTTTTTTTACCTGGTCATCGTATGAGTAGTCGGAGCTCATCGTGGCAACAACGACCGGGCAGGACTCAGCCTGCTACGTGTGAGAGATGGAACGTCGAGGTGAAATCGAAAGCACACGACGATCTTGGACTTTGTGCTGTCAAAAGAACAGCTTCTACCCGCCCAATAGAGTAGAAGTGCGCACGTCCTTCTGTTCACAAGTTCCGTGCGAGCGGCGCGACTCGATTAAGGCGAATTCGCAAAGCAGAAGAGAAAAGAAAAAGTTGGCCTCAATGCAAGCATTAGCATCAGCATCAGCACGAGGCGATGGATAAAGTTGTTAATAGTGTCTGTCCTTTGGGCGTGAGTCGGCGGTCGGATTAACCGTGCCCCCACAAAATTATACCTGCTACGCAAGGTTGCTGTGTGCTTCTCGCAATTCTCGCAATGCCGCCACGGTGTTCAGTTCAGTCACGGACTACAGTGGACTCCTGCCCAATTAACGTGGGCTTGCCCCTGCCGGTTCAAAATAAGCCACCGCTAAAAAGACAAGTACAAAGTGGCCGCCCCATATAAATCCACATACAACTTGTACCATGCAAAGTCGGTGCAGACTTTACACCGGCTCGTGGATCAGACCCTAAGCCCATTTTACTTACGTGTTTGATATTAGCCTGTGACACGGAGAAGGCCCTCCTGACTCAGTGCCTTTCATAAAAAAAGATTATAAAAAAAAAGACACGAGGAGGCCTTTCTTTTCATCCATCCAGCGGTTCCGTGGCAGTTCCATGGACCTTGTAAACGTTTTAAAACTTGCAAGCAAACAATGAATGATAGTTCAGGCTTTCGGTTTCTGATCTAGTGATATTGCATGCATGCCAACGCGCTGTCAAGTTCATATAAAAAGAACTGCTATCTAAAATACTTACCAAGTCCGTCAAAGAGAGCCTCCGAAAGCAATGCAGCTGAGCAATCACAACAGGCTGCACCCGCTATGAAAAGAACGGTGCGATGATCAAGGATCCTCACACCAAGTTTACCTCGCCGTTCCATCAGCCGTCCACCAACGAAGTAAACGCAGTAGCCTCATCCCCATCCGTATCCTCCTCAGTCGTCCCGTTGGCCGTCTCTTCTACCAGCAAGCTCCTCAAGTCATCCTCACTCATGATGGTCTGGAGACTTCCTCGCCTCACCCAAGGTCTGGTTTCCCTCCTCCCTTGCTCCACCAGCCGCTCAATCTTGAGCCTATTCGCCACAAACTTCAACACGGGGAAAGCGCTCTGCTGGCCCTGATGAATCATGCGTGCCAGGCGTTGGGGGCCAGGATCGGAAAGTATGTGCCAGAAGTCGGACGGCACGGACAAGGGCCAAATGGTGATTGTGCCACTGAATTCCTGAAGCCAAAGTTGGCTCCAATCTTGGCCGAGCGGTCGGGGTAGAAGCTCAGCGTGGCGCACAAATTTGAGCCACTTGTTCATGTCGAGCTTCAGATAGTGCTCAAAGGCGGACATGAGGTAGCCGCCTCGCCAGCCGCGACCTTTGCGATGGGTGACGGGATGGCCGACGGATCCACGGGAGGAAAAGAAAAACAGGTTAATATGAGGGTTGACTTGGCTGACTATGGTGAAATTGACGTTGAATTGAGTATTGAGGGCTTTGATGGGAATGTCGGTTCTCAAGCTGCCGTCTTTCCACTTGTGACCAAACGAATAAGGTGCCAGCGTACCATCCCGTGTTTTCATCATCAGGACCACGGGGTTGAGGATGCCTGGTACAGCAGCTGACGCCAGAACTGCGGACCATATCACGCAGTCGGGGCTGGTGAGGTAATTGCACAGAATCGTGGGCGAGTGCGGATCGGCAGGCACGCAAGTCACATTTAGGATTCGCCCAGTCCTCTCGTACGCTTCGCGGAATGTCATGGAGCCTCTGGTCCACCAACTGCACCGTTGAGCCCAGTCAGCCGAATCAAATCGCGCGCCAGTCTTCCACCATCGTGGGAGCCAAACAGTTGCCGACTCGCGGCATGCATTGATGCGTTGAGAGAGTGCCGGGATGATAAGCTGCTTCAGCTCGTCGTTGGTCCTCGTTGCTACAAGACCAGCAATCAAAGCACCCCCGCTGGTACCTGTGATGACGTCTGGAAGCAGATCAGCATCCACCAAAGCTTTCACAAGTCCCAGATGATAATATGCGAAGCCAGCTCCTCCCGAGAGACACAATGCCGTGCGTCCGTAATTCGCGTGGATGTGCTTGAACAGCAGGCGTTTCTCTTCGGCTTCCAGTCGTTTCGTTCTAATAAGCACCTTGATGCTTCTTTCCACTACATCCCCGGATGTCGAGTCAGCAAGATGGCCTCCAGAAGAGTGACACAAATCAGCTTCCAATATGAACTCAGTCCAAAGGAACCTACCCTCATCAACAAAGTTCTGAACCAAGTTCTTCGTCCCATAGTACGTCTGACTGTAAAGCCTTGCGTTTTCCACACCTACAAAGTTGTTCTTGACGCAGGCCTCCACCAATGACTTGAGATCCTCCACGGCAGGCCTATGATCACCGTTGGACTTCACCGTCTTACCCTCCTGAGCCTCCACCTTCATCCTCAGCTTCTTTAGCTGATCCCATACCCTCTTCACCGTTTTCGAATCGTAGTAAGCGAATTCATTCTCCTCTCTCCAGGTTTGTCTTCCCAAGAAGGCATCCAGTTCTCTCGCAGCGGCGACCCACTCCTGGTACGTCGTTGCCCTACGCATGTTTCTCCGAAGTGTCTCCCTCCGTCCACGCCAGGTGAAGAAGTGTTCGTATACCCAAATGTACCATCTTGTCAGGACATAGGCAAGTGCCAAGCTACCCAGCCATGCGGAAACAAAGATCAATAGAGGCCATTTCGCTAGTTGGTAGAAGTAGCCTTCCCTAGTCTCATCCTTTGTGCGTGTTCCAAGGAGCCCCTCGACGGCTTTGCTCGCGCCCTTGCGACGTCTTCCTCTCTGGGAGGTTTTTGGGCGTTTCCTATAAAACTTCGGGCTCACTGGCGCCCAGTCATTTTGTGCCGTAAAAAAGGTCCCCTGGGTATGCTGTTCGGGCGGGTGAGACAGTTCGCCTCCTGCAGCCGCAGCTGCGGCGGTAATGGCATCCGTATGTGCATGGTCATCGTCATCGCCCATACCAGCTTGCGAGTTTCGCTTCGTGAGGTTGAAGGAGCTGGATGCGCTCAAGGGAGATCGTATGACGCTCGGGTCGTCGGATGGGCTTTGCAGCGGATCGGGCGCTTGGAGAGCCGTCTCGAATGCGGCCAGCTCCTCCGGCTTGATGAATTCATGGTCGGCATCGGGGAGGGACGATGGGTCGAGGGATTCTGGTGGGAAGCCGTAAATCGTGTCGTCAAGCATTGTTTTGCGGCCGGAGCCATTAGCCACCTGTGAGGGCACAGAACAGCAAGTACAGCTTATCTTCCAATTTGTAGATTCAGGCTGACTTTCGAGGCGTGTTGTGGTTTCTTGTAGTGCATTCGGGGTCAGGCGTATAGGGATATTGGAGCTGGGGAAATTCTAACGCTTTTGTCTGATTCTCGTCGCCCCACGGCAGCATAATAGAATGTAGACAGAGGAATGACGTCGGCCATTACTAGGACAGGATTTTAGGTTGGTTCTTGCTTTCGTTGGGGACTTGATATGGGGCGGGTTTTACAGTTGCACCAGCGCCGTCACCCGCCACCTCAGCTTCATTGGCAGCTCAAAACATTGTCTATCCAGTCGTAAGATTGCCGCAACTGATAAAATATGAAAATGCAGGTGGCTTTCGCGAGACCTGAGGCAAATCACAACTGAAAACGATGGCCTCAGTGCATAAGCAGTTGAAATGCTGATTGTCGTATCCCTTTGGCGTCACATGTTGGTTCCACGACATTTACGCGAACAGTACATGAATAACGAAGGCGTTTGAAACAAAACACATTATAGATTGATCTTCTTCTTGCTGAAACATCATTTGGCATTACACGACCCATTGCTCGCCTCAAGAGAATGCTGGGTCTCATGAACCACTCGTTACGTCCGCACACATCACAATTGACACACGATACGCTCCTCGCTTTGTCTGCTCCCAAATCCGTCTACCTCTGTGCGCCTATACAAACACAACGGCCTCGTCGTCCTGTATAAGACCCTTCTCTTTACACATACTGAGAAAGCCATCTTATACCCTCACCATAACCCTGGCGCATGACGACGGAGCACATGAAGAGCTCAATGGGTCGAATGCCCTCCAGCGGGACCTTGCCCTTGCCAGTAGTTTGGTACATACCAAGCTCATGTCTCAGCTGGTCTTCGGACACAGCATCGGGGTGATCGATCTTGTTGCCCAAAATGACGAAGGGGACCTTGGCCAACTCTTCCAAGGACAGGAGGGCGTCGAGCTCAGCTTTGGCTTCGAGCAGGCGTTCATGATCCTTGGCATCGACGAGGAAAACGACACCATTGACCTCGGGAAAATAATCTCTCCAAATACGACGGGCTGAGTAGATTGCAAGTCAGTAAACAGGACGGCAATCCGAGCGGGACGTGCACATTTGCGGTGTATGCGACACTTACCTTGCTGGTGACCTCCCAAGTCGAAAGTTGTGAATCGAACGTTGCCGATAGCAAGCTCCTCGGATGCTAGAATGACCAGTTTAGTGACAAGCCGTGAGCATTTGCCGTTTGTGTGCGCATGAAGCACCATTCAACACATGTGTCGAGGGAAGAACTCACTAGGGTGAAGGGTAGGCTGCAACATGGCGACTCGATCGTTCTGTGTGCGTGGTATGTTAGCGGTTATCTGTTCGCCACAGCGGTGCAAATATATCCCCTTGATGTCCACCAAGCATGTGGATGGGTTGTGAGTTGCCGGCAACGCAATGTCGTGACATGGCATGACAGGCACATGACGGCAGCGCAAAGGTCAGTTGTCTGTCCGACATACCTTTAGCATGTGCAAAAGCGTCGTCTTTCCTGCATTATCGAGACCCAAGAACAACAGCTTGGCGTGCTTGTTCAGCAGCCCCAGGTTGGAGAGAACATCGTAAACTAAAAACCACCGTACAAGCGACACGTGTCAGTCAACCTTGGCTCTGTACAAATGAGGCGGGTAGAACGTACACCAGTTAACAATCCACATGATGGGCTAGAATCTCCGAGTCTTCGGTGTTGTCGAAGCGTTGAACAAGAGTTCAGGTTGGTTGTGATGACGGGATGTTGGGGCCGGTCGTCTCTCTGTGGTGGAACGTGGCGAATAGAGAGATTGCTATGATACACCAAAAGACTCGAAGACGCACTTCAACTTCAACCTCCGTACTTGCCAGGGCCAGAGCCAGACAGGTTTCGTGCCTGGAATTTCAGGCAGCCATCAAGGCAGCCGTACTCCTCGCTGGGACCTCCGAGCCGACGGCCAGCTAGAGTGGGACGCGACCAAACAACATTGCCAGCCGACACTACCAGTATTATTTATGTTGAAAACGTCGGAAGTCTCTAGGTAGGTACTTGCTGACTCAGTTAATTAAGGGATTTAAGGCACTGCCAGTGGGCTCTCATGGACTAGATTCTCCTGACAGGCCCTTTAGTATCGTAGTTGCTGTCTGCCTAAATGCGTACGCAATTCTGTGTTGACGCATTAAAACAACGCCAATCCACTCACTTGGCAAGACGCCTCGATACATATCGAGCGTCGCCTTGTCGAAATGCTGGATGAGTCAGGTCACATGAAAAAAAAAAAGCAGGAATCACGTCAAATCTCATGTGATTGTGCTATATGCTCCGACACCAACGCCTGACAAGTGCCCATACATTGACTCCAATAACTCTCTAACGAAGGGTATCCTAGCGAATGCAATGTGCCTCTCCAATATACATGGCCTTGTCCAACATAACAAAGGAAAGAAGGCACATTTGTAACAAGAAGAAAAAGGACGTATGTACAGAAGGACGTTCAAGTAATCAACAGTCAAGTAATCAACAGTCACTTCGCCCGGGCACAATTTTTTTCATGACTGGGGGCCTCAGCTATATGCAAAAACAAGAAACAGTCGTCAACTCATAATGTACGAACTGCACAAGAAGGCAAGTAACAAAATGTGAAAATAATAGAAATTGTCAACTCAGACAGTGCTCGCGCCGGGGAGGGAAGGCGGGAGCCGCAGATGCTGTTGTAGCAAGTCTTCGAGTGAAGAATCGAAGGGCACCTCGATGGTCGGGAAGTTCTCCTTAGACAGACAGGACATAGTTGCCCTGATCCCTTTTGCCAGCCATGAGTAATCCAAGTTCCTTCATGCGCTCAGCTCCACGTCCAGGCTGTGGTTTCCGCTCGGGGATTTGACCTCGTCGCGCCCGATTGCAGTACTTTTGGAAGAATTTTTCCTTGCGACGCTGTCGCTTGCGTTCCAGACCTTTGACGATGTCGATAGCACCGCGAAGGTGACAATCAGACTCGTGCTGATGCTTGAGGGACTTGCCGCCCTTCATGGCAGTGAAGAGAGCAGGGGGGCGTGGCAGAGATTTTGTCAGTGTCATGCCAGGCCGGCCAGCCAAGTGAAAATGAACATGTGCGCCTTGTCGAGGTGTTTGCGATGGAGTATTGAGTGCTTTTGGTGCCGGGGAGCGCATTCTTCTGGGTGATTGACGTCCAAACAATGGCTTGGGAGAACGGCCGCGAGCCTTGGGTGGGGGAGAATGATGTCGTCTCGGCGCTGGTGCTGGGGAACGAAGTTTCCGAGGCGAAGCTTGCTCGCTCTTCTTGCGTCTTCGGGAGCGGTCTTGCTGGCCATGGTGGAGATCTTCCATGTTGCCTTGAACCCAGACGCCTTCATCGCTGTCGTGGTGAACACGATTGTAAACTTCTTCCTCGTCATCATTGTCAGGGTCCGAAGCCGGGAAGCTGGGATCAATGTCCTGTGGAATGAGTCGGAGCTTCTCGTTTCTACGAGCAGCTAGGCAAGAGAGATATGCTTCCTCAAGAGGCCTGTCTTCGTCCAGCGTACCACAGACGAAGTCGGTGCTATCGGGCAGATCTGGAGCATTAGATTCAATCTTGATGCGTCTAGTTCTGATCCGACGCATGCTGGATCGACTGGCGTGACTCGCCGCGGAGGAATCTGATTGAGGATCATGGACCGAAGATCGGCAAATGGGGGTGGTAGTAGTGTTTCGGCGAACAGTGGCATGGCTGGGAGTCCAAAGAATCATGTTCTCGTCTTCATCCTCGTCGTCTTCGGACTCTGCAAAGCCAGTCTCAGAATCCGTGTGATAACCATCGGAGTCTTCTCCAACATCGTCTTCTTCGTTATCCACCTCATCGTCCTCGTCGTCCAAGTCATCGTGATCATTGTCATCCTCGTCCTCATCCTCAGCATCCTCCTCGGCGTAAGCGGCCGCCTCCTCCTCCGCCTCCTCCAACTCGGCTTCTTCCTCAGCTTCAGCTCCAAGACGGCGAAAATGGTTTTCTTTGGACAATGTGTCATCAATGGTGAGTTTGGTTGAGATGGCGGACGGGATCTGTCTTATCCAATCTTCCTCTCTTGCGGTGCCACTGGCGAATTCATGGAATTGAGAGCCATCTTTGACCAAATCCTTGGAGTTGGCGCGAAGGAATTTGGGTCGGGACAAGGTGGTCTTGCTGGAAAGGCGACAGAGTGCAGTTGGGCGTGGTGAAGCGTGGAGGGCAGCGGAAAGCGCGGGGACCTTTTTGGGAGTGGAAGGAGATTCTGGGTTGGCTGGCAACGAAGGAGGTGCAGCGGAATTCATCACGTTCCTCGGCGGCGTGTTCTGGGTCGAAGCTGGTCGAGGAGCTCCACAGGCGAACTTGATAGAAGGCCGTCTGGGGGCTGGTTCAGCGAATGGTGCCTTGACCACAGGTTCGGCTTGAGCGACGGGAGGTTTGGCGGTGCACACAAATTGAATGCATCGCTTCTTCGGGGGTTGAGGCGCGTTGGTGACGGTGGGAGCCTGTTTGCACTGGGCGAGTTCAGTGTGTAGCCGAAGATCAGCCATCACCGGAATAGGAGGGCTTGGGGTATTTGTGCGGCAGGGACTTGTCATTCCCGTGTCACTGGTGAGATCGGCGGTCGAGGCAACGCTCACATTGCTGGTCATGGAACGTCGGCGCTGGTTGTTCAACAGAATGGAGTGGGTGTGATGTGAAGAATGCTCTTCCGGCTCGCCCATAATGGCCTTGGTGAGTAGTGAAGGTTGATCCTGCTGACGTCGGATGACAGTTCTTGCGAAGTTTTGTCTGATCTCGGGAGGTTCGTCGACTTCCTCGGCTTCATCTGAAGCAAGGGAGACCCAGGTGGGAATCTGCGGAGTAAGAGAGGAGGCCGCCATTGCTGTGTCGCGGTGGATCGAGTCCTGGAGAAAAATGGGTGGAAAGTATGTCGTAAAGTGAGATATATGGCTCTGCCAGTTCAGGGCTGAGGGCAGCAAAATCGATACACCTGAAATCGATTATAGATAAGGCTCCGGCAGATAGGGGTTTGCGAAGGATCGACTTCAAAGTTGGTTTGAAGGGAAAAGGTTTGAGGAGCAAGCTTCGTGTTCTTCAAGGGCAGAGTCCAAGGCGGTGCGTCGCGCAGCTGAAGTCTGCAAACCAGTGCAGCCCTCTCTAGTCGTGTTTCCAAGACAAGTCTTGACGAAAACCTCTGATGGCCCGTCGGACCGTAGTGCTATAATCGACAATTCGACATGTTCCACGGCTTGGAATATTCAGGGTTCTATAGTGTGATCCCGAAAAGAACTAATGTCGTCGTCGAGGGTTTCTTTCGCAAGCAGCCGACAGAGGCGGTATTTATTGACTGTGCAGTCTTATGTGGGTAGCGCCGGAAATAATAAGACGTCGTCGAACAAAGGATCAGAACAAGAAGTTTATTGTTCAGGACCAAGGATTGGAGTGGCGCAGGTATATGCAGGTGAGAGAGAAAGATGTGGTCGTACGGAGGTTGGCGGATTCCAAGATGACGTTTGTCCAAGAGTGGCGTGGTGAGACCGCAGGCGACTATACTGTAGGCACTGCGACGTTGCCGATCCTCGCGAGGCAATGCGATCAGTGGACCTCTCTTTCCCGCCTTTTTCGACAGGCTCGACAGACGGTACAAGTGCGAGTGCGAGTGCGAGAGCCAACGCAACAGATGCCCAAGGGCAAGGCGCAGCCAAGACGCAGACTCGATGAAGCGTTAGGCAAAGCCGGCCAGAGTAAAATCGTGTGATGGGAGGGAAGAGGAGCCAGATGGAATTTGGAGCGGCGAGACGGGAATATATTGATGGGTGGGCCTAGGCTAGAGGGGAGGGAGAAAAAAACGCAGGCGCCGCAGTCGCCGCAGTCGCCAAACCTCGGACAAGTGGGAACTCTGAAAACACTGGGAGCAGAGCGGCACGCCCAGGGCTGGAGGCTGGAGTGCGGTCTGGCACGCCTGGGCTAGGTGGGTCGACGGACAGTTGCGACTTTGTTTTTGTTGACTTCATACATGTAATGCTCCATGCGTTCGTCCTTACTAAAATTACTCGAGCGCGCAAGCAGGGAGGCACGGAGGGTGACCGGCCCTTACCGCACACCAAACAGTGATATGGTCGACCGTACTCCGTACTGATGAGATTGATGAGCTGCGACAATGAGATGCTTGGCAAGAAGGCTAGGCTCGCGTCACTTGTGCCTGTGCGTCTGACCCGATTGGATCTTGCCCTTGCCCTACCGGACCCTGAGATTCACTGGCTTTTGCAAGGTGATGGGTGAGATGGGAAGAGCGGGCATTGCGCACGACGGGCAGACGACGGACGAGCAGAGCGAAAGTTGATACGTGGTCCAATCCGCCCACAAATCAGCATGTACGGATTATTCGTTGGCAGTGTACGGAGTAGGTACTTGGCGGTTGTCACCGGCAGCATTGCCGCATGATTCATGAATAGTGCTCCTCAAACCGACCTCCCATGGGAAGCCAGTGACACATTTTCCACAGAGCATGAATTGGGCCGACTCGTTCGTGTGGGCGCCGCTGATCCATTGCAGATCAAATCGTACCGTATGGGATCCCTATTATGGACAGACAACGACGTGGCAAGGGCCCAGTGCGAACAGCGAGCGAGCGCAAGACGGGCTCTCGTCGTGGAATGGACAGACAGACAGGTCACGACGATTAAGGCGCTTTGCTGGCCGGGAAAAGCAAAGTGCTTACGGTGTACAGTGATGTAGTTGAGAGGGTACACAGTGCACTTATAGCAAGCCAACCACCTCGGAAAGGCCCAGGGAATTGAAATTCTCATCCCGTGCGTGAGATTTGAATTGGGCCGGTTAGTGGTGGCCCAGGGCCCAGGGGGCGGTGGTGGCGGGATAATTACCTGAGTAATCCGTACATCAGCACGGGAAACACCGGCAAGCGTGGATTGTGGCCCCTGTTGTGCGAAGTCGCCGAAATGGCAACACTGAACGCACCCAGACACCGAAAGCGGCGGTCAGCCAACGTACTATTAAATTCGTACTGTGCTTACGCACCCGCCGTGGCCAGCCGGCAGATGCATCCACAGCCAACGCACCAATGGCACCATGATGGCGGAGCTCCGCGTGCACTCTCCAACAAGAGTAAAGAATACGACGGGGTCCGGCAAACTGGCAGGACGCCATCCGTGCAGGGCGCGCGCGAAAAAGGGATGCAAAGTTATTAGCGTGGTTATTAGGATGCGACCATGTCGCTTATCCACCTTCTTTTTTAGGTCCTCTGTCTGTCGACTTCAGCTACTCTCAGAGCAACAATTCTCCTCAATTCCTTTGACTATGATGACGACAGAGGTGCTCCTTCCGCCATTATGTTTGGCTCGGCACCAACAAACTGTCCATCGTGACTGCCAATCTTACGGAAGCACGGTACCGGCACTACCGGCACCACCCACCCTCAGTCACCCAGTCCAGGCGGCCAGGACGAGGCGGTCAGGTCTTTGGAAAACACGTTGAAGCCATGGGTATTAAGATATCAAGTACCACTGATGAGCCCGCAATTTGACATGACTGCCCCCTCTGATGCTGTTTTTGTGCTTCTACGGTACGGATTACATACAATTTGCGGTATGACGATGAAAGTCCATGTATACATGTATGGAACGCATCTTGGCGTGCAGCCATTCTGCACATCTTTCACTCGGCCGGCATCTACGCGGCCTCGCCTGGTAGGCCTAGATTCGTGTAGTGCGACCCTGTGCTGCATGATCCCTTGTCTATCGCCGAAGCATCCTTGAAACAGACTGAGTGCCATGACCATTCATTATCGCCGCAGTATCATCTGATGTAATACATGTCTGCCACCCTGGGAATCCTGGACGCACATGAGATTTGTGCTACCCCGCATCCTAAATTGCATTCGCGGCATGAGCGCGTAAAGTGGGGAATCCTACATGAATCAGCACATGCATGCGAGCCAGGCCGTCTGACAAACATGATGCGCAGGTCATGTCGGGCGGCCTCGTTAGACTTTCTCAGTCGACTGAGGTTGTCGTCCAAGCTTGTCAAACTTCGTGACCACTGCCACTTGTTGATATTCCACTCCATATTACACTATTCACATCTTGTTATAGGGGAAGAGATGCGCTCACACTGGCGGTGAGGCACACGAAAGGAAGGGGCTGCCCCCCCTTTTTTTTTTTTTGGAAGCCGAAATACATATATTATTGGGAACCTCAAGCGGCGCTTGTGGCTGACAAATGACAACCACATGCTGTGACCCAGTCAAGTCCAGCATTGATGAAACGAACGAGCCACGCTCTTGGCCGGGTTGATCATCTGTCGCCCATGAAACGACAAGTCAGGCAACTGAGGGGGCTCAAGACACATGCGCATTCCTCCTTGGCCCTTTTTGAGTCTTGAAATCCTTGGCCTGCAGTTGGGCTCCCTGAGCATTTCGGACAGATCTGGTCCCGCTGCATTTCTGTGAGATGTCTGGTGTTCGCAAATGCACAGCTTGGCTTGTCTTGGAACATTGAACCATGATGATCAATTCAATGTTTCTCTCTACTTTCAGTGGGCGCGATCCATGTTTTGGGCCATGTTTTGACCCGGGCCCGAAGGAATGCTACCTCTGACACTGGAAGCTGGTGTGGTCCATCTCCGCAGGACTTTGTTTCCAGGACCCCAGCTTGTTGCTCTCCGATGCGTATTGTCGTCCTCTGCTTGTCACATGTCTCTCTGCGTAACATTACATTTTGGTGATGAATCCTCTCTCCCAAATGTTGCTGCGTGCCGAGTTGTCCGCTGTCACCCTCCTCTTGTACAAACCCGTTGGGGTTACGTGGCGCTATCAGAGTTTTACATGTGCTAGGAAGCGGAGAGCACGATAGAAAGTTCAAAGACTGTTTGTTTGGGTCGTGTTGGAAGGTATCAGTATCGTCTTGTAAAGCAGCGGCATTGCAAGCCTCTGGCTACAAAGCTAAAGGTCATATGAATGTTGATCAAGGTTCGTTCCATCGTGTAAGCAAACAGTGGACGTTAATCCATTGTAAAATTTGGCACTCGATCGTCTCCGGCTGCAGTTTTCGTTGCCAATGTAACCATGAGCTTCATTAATAAACATTCAATACATGTGTGTGTACGAAGAGACTGCCTACACATCTCACAAATGCACAATAACCAGGCCTCTAAGGTGGAGGACCCTTTTCCCTCCCTTTCTCTTCCGGTCACATTAGCATTGGCATCACGACATTTTTTGACTTTACTTTCTGGTCTTCCGAAAGCGCAGCCCCGTAAAAGCTCGTACTGCGCCATCGAGCCAAGTGCGGTCCGATGCGGTCCGATGAGACGCAAAATTGACCATCAAAAATAAGCTTGTCTTGAGGCGAATGTAACCTCGCATGTATGTGCTCGTGCGCCGTGTCTGCGTTTTGTGCGAGGCAGCGACGGGCGAAGGGTCAACAAGGGTGCTATATTTAATTCGTGCAATGGTTCATTTGGACACTTCACTGGACTGTTTTTCAGCGGGGTAATACTGCATCGTCGCCCTGTGTCTTGAAGAATGTTGGTTAACGATGTTGCGAATGGGGGCCGGAATAGGGGCACTCGTGATCCGGCTGAAGCATTACGACATGTGAAGCATGGGACTGGTTCTTGTCAGGTCGGGTTGGCCACCGTTTTTTTTTGTGGTCAAGTTCGGTGGTGGAAATGGAAAAAAATAGCAAGAGAATAGGGACTCGGGGAGGGTAGTGAGTGTCATTGCTTATTTATTTCGCTTTCGGCCCAGCACTGCTGGAATCGATCGTCTCTATGTTAGCTCGTGATGAGACCGTGGAATTTGATCGACAGACTGGTGGTGCATTGGCACCCAAGTGGCAAGATGAGGAAACAGTGCATGTCTTTGTCTTGTCCGGGATTTCGATCTGCTCCGTGCCGTGGCTGAATCATCATTCATGGTGGTCGTGTGTCTTGACAGTAATAGCTGATGCTGTTTAACTTAGGGATGTTTATTGTGTGTATACGTCGTCAACCCAAGTTCGGACTGGATGAGCTTGCAATGTGGACAAGGACGAAGGCGCCGGATATTGTATTGCTGTTGTTATAGTGGGTCTTAGGTAATTCCGAAAAGAACACGTCAATAGCACCTTGGAAAGAGCACAACACGCTCAGAACCTCACCATACCGTAAAATAGATGTTAGCTTTACATTGAAAATGGCCACGAGGTGTATTGGCAAATATCGTCTATTGAACGTCGACAGGGAACATCAAGTGTTGATTCTCTAGAAGTTTGGATGGTTTTGTACATGGGTAGCTCGGAGCAATGCAGCCAAACCGTCACGTCACATATCACGTGATAATCATCAAGTCGGATTTTCCGTTAGCCGACCCATTGCCTGGCATCCGACAAGAATCGTAAGTCAACGACCTCGATTTGAGCTCACGTTCACTCAACATCCCTTTCAACCCTCACAGCCCATCATGAACACCTTCCGCGTCGCCCGTGCGGCTGTTCGAGCTCGCCCTGCAGCCTTCCGCGCCATTGCCCAACGAAGAACATACGCCGAGGCTGTTCCCGACAAGGTAGAATTTCAAACCGTAGATACCCCCCTTGAAGCATGAGGCACAACTAATCCCCACTCGTTTAGATCAAGCTGTCCATGTCCCTGCCCCATCAGGTATGAATTCCCGAATAGAAAACGAGCGACTGAGGACGATCCTATCTTATAGCCGAACGCAATTGATCTATCTGCGCGGATTATGCGAGTCGAAAAGGACGGGAGCTAATTGGCGCATCTGTGCAGTCCATCTACAAGTCTCAGGACGTCGTTCAGGTCAACATCCCCGCCGAGTCTGGTGATATGGGTGTCCTGGCCAACCACGTTCCTTCCATCGAGCAGCTCAAGCCTGGTGTTGTCGAGGTTGTCGAGGAGAGCGGTGGTGCCAAGCAGTGGTTCCGTACGTCAAATATTGTCCCCGCTGGGCAATTGTGAAATTCTGCGCAAGATCCATGGGAGAACATGGGGAAATGGTTAAGACTGACTAATTGACCACGACAGTTGCCGGTGGATTCGCTACCGTCCACCCAAACTCGACTATGAGCATCAACTCCCCCGAAGGTTACCCTATCGAGGATTTCAGCGCCGAAGCCATCCGAGCTGGAATCGCCGAGGCCCAGAAGGTTGCTAGTGGCAGCGGAAGCGAGCAGGATATTGCTGAAGCTAAGATTGAGCTAGAGGTGAGTTTCGATCTTGCTTTCGCCGTAAGGGTGCTTCAGTTGTTGACTGCGATGACAGGTTCTCGAGACTCTCTCTGCTCATGTGAAATAGACGGTTTTACTGGTGTCTAAACTTATGTACATCACTTTTTTACAATTATTAGCCCCGAACCCGTACAGTTGATACCAGTCGGCGGTGTTGTCACCCATAACCCATATTTCTTCCTTGTGAACCAGTCTGCATCTTGCTGTGTCTATGTCCTTTTTTTCATGTGTGCGTCGCGCTTGCCGCCGGGAAGCATCTATGCCTACGGAACCGATTCAAGTTGCTCTTGCCTTCCAGTACCACCATTACAGCCCCAGTCAGCAGCAACAGCCCACGGCCCTTCATCTTTTCATCAGTCCACAGAGAGCACAAAATCCCCAAAGGTACCCAAACTTGGTATTATTTCTTCACCCAATACATTCTATATTTATGGTACTTTACAGAGGGTAACGGCATATTGCTTAACCGAAATATTCGACGTGATTGATGCCAGTCCGTCATTTTTGCAAAAATACCACCAGTCCCGAGAAAACTGTCCTTTCTGGGTTTGTCAGCGCTCGAATACAACAGCTAACTTCCATCGCAACCGGCGAGTTGCGGCAGTCTGACACGGTTCTCAATATGGACAGCGACGGGGATGATAGAAAGGTTGGATGGGGTCGCCGAGTTAATGCACGGTTCGCCACTCCAGCTTCTCGAACCATTTTGCACAATGACACCACCCCATTGTCACTTGAGAACACCTTTATTGGTCGGGCGTTGACAAAGGGTAATCGCCTTGAACCGATTGAGGTCTCATCCCGGGGGCAAAGTGTACGCTCAAACCGAGACGTGTTGTCAGAAGAGCTGGTGTGAGAACTTTGACCTGGACTACTGGCTAAAAATTTTATTGACGTTCGCTGCAGGATTTTTACAACATCAGCTGGTGATGGGGTCTCCGAAGACAAGCCAGTCACGAAATTTGTTGGAGAGACGGATCCCACGCTGTTCCCTCAGGGATTGACACTGAATCAAGACAAGAAGCTTCACCTTGGTCAAGATAAAGCGACACAATTTTGTCATTCATGTGGCGAGGCTCTCCCTTATGAACAACAATGTGGTAGATGTGGACATGATTTTTGCTATAAATGTGCCTCTGAACGATTGAAGAGAGATACACGCATCTCGGCAGACAATTCGATACAATCTCAAGAAACAGAGGTACTGAATGAAAGCCCAGGCCCTGATAGAAGAGACGCTTCCATTCTGCTGGCTGTCAATGCTGAGGTCAACCCGCAAACACCAACCCGAGGTCCAGTCACAAGCAACCCATTCTTTTTGGCCGATCGATACTCCAAAGGGACGTCGTCGGCTCCTCACAAAGCGACGACACACACTCGTGACAGTCGACCAAGACGACTCTCAGATTGTGTTCCTCGCCGGTTCATGCACAAAAGCACAAGCAATGTCGCCGCCGACAAGCCAAGTATTCATCGGGACCATGAACCGGAGGACCAAGTGCAGGAGATTGAGAGACATAGCCTTTGCTGCTCGGTCCAAATAAGTCCAATGAGTATGACCCGGAATCGACAGGACGGCTGTTCGAGCGACGCACTTCAAGGCAAATTTGGTAAGCTGTGTCGCCATGCTGAAGAGTTTCACCCATCTCGGAATACTTTGGGGCATAACGGCATAGCCTCTGAGCATTGGCCTCGCAGCAGACACTCGACAACGCAGACTTCATTTGCGACTGCTAGTGAAGAAACCCCTACGAGACTGCCACGCAGATCTCGCCTACACAGTCTGGAGGATGATGAACAAATAAACGTCATTGAAAGTGGCTATAATTTCCACGATCTTGAACAGGATGATGTACCAAAGGAGGCTGAACCTAGCCAGTTGCGCAACCTGACGACCCTTGATCACTCCAGGTCCATCACACGCCAAGTCTCGATATCTTCAAGATCAAGCAGTGTTAGTGCAACGGAACTGCCATCCAATACAGGAGAGCATGGAGACCAAGAAAGTGCCCTCCGGCCACAACCACTGACGCTCAAACCGAGGAATCGAGATATTGCCGACAGCAGTGACTTTGACAAGGCTCAGCCTGCCAGGGTCAGCAAGAGTCCCAAAGGCGAGAGTGTGCTGGAAACCGATTCAGTGCCGGGTATTAGCCAAAACGAGGTGATTCCTGGGCACTTGGCAAATTCTTTGCCTGTAACAACAAGCGCTGGACCTGGCTTGCCCAGCTTGACGGGATATAGACGGCACAGGCAGGATACATATCTTTGCCCCGTGCCGCAGACTCCATTTTTAAAGCCCGAACCATGGCCTACTCTCAGAAAAGTCGGAACTCCTCCGAGGGACGGCCAGCCTTCAACGCAGCCTCAGCCACCGTGGTCTCGGCAATCACTTCGTCGAGTCTCAAGCACTCTTGGATGTCTGCAAGGGTCGAGAGAAATGACGAAAAGTCCTCCATATCAGGAAGAAAGCCGTGCAGAAGTCGAAGACACCGCACAACATACACCATCCAGGTTTATACCCGGGGCAACTCCCGTATCAGATTGGCGACGGAATCTAATCAAGCCCCAAAACAAAACACCCAACTTCTCGCCAAAGAGTACTCTATGTGAGTCATGCAACCCAACAGACTCGAGAAGATCAGTTTCGCACGATGAGGTGTCTGAAAGATGCAGCCATAGGAGTGGCTCTTTGGTGAGAGGAAGAGACGGCGATTTCAACTCGGAGGACCCGTTCACAGAGCCCAGATTGAGCATCCGGGCCATTGAGCATTCGCTAGCTTGGAAGAAAGTGCAGGAGGACTTTGAGAAAGAGGTTGCCAATGGCGAAGAAAAGGTGCCCAGCTCTGAAAGGAGAAGTCTGACTATTGCCTCAAACGAGCCAGCTCGCGAGAGGGCAACGTCTGAAAGCCCTCACTCTTGCCGCTGGAGAAACCGGTATCTGAAGTTGCGAGACGAGATACTGAAGAGTGAGGATATGCTGGCACTTTATGAGGGAAGCAGTGAGCGGAAAGGAAACGGAGCTTATCATCGGCACGAAGGGAGTGCTGCAGATGAGTTGGGAATCGAAGCACTGACCATTGTCGTCCACATGAGGCACCAGGATGATTTGGTGATCAACACAGACCTCATTGGGAGACAACACGGAGGGAAATGAAGAGAAGCGAAATGATGCGTTTACAAGGGCGACCATGGATATGAGAAACAATGCCAGCCGTGTTGGCATTAGTGCATCAATTAGCTAGCCTCCTGAACACCGTTATATACAACAGAATTCGATATTTGCAGCCCACATGTTGTTCCGTCAATGACCGCAAAGTCATGCCATGGCCGTGTGGATCTCGCCAATATAATATCGTCCATCTATCATGGGTTTGTTCGAGCAGAACAGGAATGAGAACGAGTACAAGGTGCGTCTAGCCGACTAAGAATCGGACAAAGCCATGCGATGTCTGAAAGGACCACTTCCGACGATCAAGTAAAAGTACAGATGACATTTTCGTGTCCGAGAACAAATCCTTGTGCGGCAAGAGTTCGATCACAACAGAGACGTCTCATCACGTCTCATCGCATGATATCACCTCACCTCATCGCATCATGTCATATTACATGACGTCATGCCAACTCAGACTCAACTCAGCAGCGCAATCAGACAACTAAACCACACCCACATGCTGCGTGAAGACGACGTGGTCCCTCAGGATACATTGGCCGTTATGTTGCCTTTGAGTGCTTTAGTCGATGAGACACATCTTCGGCGGTCAAGACGGCGGTCAAGACGACGAGGAGCCGAGAAAGGGGTATCCACTCTAGCGGATTTCTGCCCAACGAGACATGTTGCCTACCGGACTGTAAGTTGTATTGTATTGTTACTGTACGGAGTGGAATCGGACTGTGCTCCAGGATTCAATTACGGGGCTCCGAGTAGGACATCATCCGTTTGTTGCCTGTTGCGGAACGGGACAGAAGTGTGCGTTTCTTGCGCGTTTCTGTCTCTCCCCAGGCAGGCTTCCCGAGGTCTTTTGTTGTATTGATATCGGCTGGGGGTGGAGTGGGCGGATCGGAGGTTGGGCTCGAAATCGTGTCTGGATGATGCCAATCAATCAATCAATCAATCAATTAATCAATTAAGAGCAATAATGAAGCAAGCAAGCAAGCAATACGCATCACTCTTAGCGCGTGGGTCGTTCGTTCTGTGCCGGCATAGGGCAGACGACAAGGTACGGGCATATGATCCATGCAACCTCGTCGTGTCGCATGTTGCATGTGTTCCTCGCAGTTTGGCCCGATCTTAACCCTCGTCATGTTGCCGGATTTGTACTCCCAACCCCTACTAAACTATTGTCGATAAGGTGAATAAATATGTGATGCGTTGCTGCTCTACTCCGTAATCGTACATAATCGTAGGTGAGCAGTCGGATGTGCGGATGTGCGGATGAGCGGATGAGCGGATGAGCCCCACCACACTTCCCTGGCTTTGATCAATTAGCAAGCACGAGAGTACATAATGCGGAGCATTTCCTGTTATTCCTCCGTATTATTAGTTCGCAATTCGTTTCCTGAACGGACATGTTTGCGACACGGTGCCATCTGCATGCCTCGTACCCGAGGGCACGAGGGGACCCAAATCCCCCTCCCCCCCCCCTATGTGCGGATTTCATTCCCTACATCCTAAATTTGAAAAGTTCCAGACCAGTTTTCCCCACATCCACTTTGAACAAATTGCCGCCATATCGCTTGCTCTGCCCCTCGCCATCCTCATCTGCCCCCGACGTGATGACGAGTTGGGTCCCGGCAAATTGCACGCAGCTAATGTTCCGCGTTGGCAGCGAAATCTCGCCCGTGACTTGACCCTCGGGATTGATCCTAAGGACCCGGCTCTCACCATATATCGCCGTCCACATGTTTCCGTCGACGTCAATGCGAAACCCATCTGGCTCCCCCGAGGTTGGGTGCTGATAGAACAGGCGTTGGTTTGACACAGCCCCGGAGCTGGTATTGTAG
Source organism: Epichloe elymi (assembly GCA_023658475.1). NCBI lineage: Eukaryota > Fungi > Ascomycota > Sordariomycetes > Hypocreales > Clavicipitaceae > Epichloe > Epichloe elymi. The sequence continues at coordinate 1,254,273 of CP098273.1, read as the reverse complement.
TCTAGGGCGAAGATCTCGCGAGTCTTGGAGTGCGTATAGTACATGGTCTTGTTGTCGGGGGCCCATCCTATCGAGTTTGGGATTGTGAGACCCTGGACGACGACTTCTTTGCTTCCTTTGCGGAAACGATGGAGAGAGCCTGTTGAGAAACACGTGAGAGCATCGAGCGCCTTGTTAGTGCTTGTCGGATATATCATGATACATACGGAGTAGATGGCGTGCCGAAACATTCGCCGTCCACTCACTCACTCACTCACTCACTCACTCACCCTCGGGCTGAAATTCTCCGTGTCCAAAGTCTGTCATGCTGCCCACCCAAAAGTGCCCGTGAGGATCTGCAGCTCCATCGTTGCTGCGCAGGCGTTCGTCATCTGGATCGTTGAAGCGTGCCAAGATCTCGTACGATCCCGTGTTTCGATCAAATGCCGCGAGTCCGTATTTGATACCAATCAGAATGCGCTGACGGGGGTCAACCCCCTCGATGTCAGCAGTCACAGTCGGGCAAACGTCGAGCTGCCAAGTTTGTACGGATGATTCGGTCCCTTCCAGCGGTACTGAATGCACTCTCTTTCGTTTGATGTCAACAAAGCGTACCGACTTGGTTTCGTTTTCATAGAAGGGCCCTTCAGCCAAACCGCAACCTAGGTCGAGCCATGGTTTATCGACTGACCAATGCTGCATCTTGAACCAGCGCCCCCCCTTTGTTGTTGTCAGGCAGCGACTATGATTCCACAAAGAAGGCAGTCTCTCGATGACGTTGGCTCATGTGAAGTCCGTGTTCAGAAGTAGTTGGAAGTGGATTGCTACCGGCGGGGCAGTCGGATGACGACGTCTGGAGTCAGGAGTCAGGAGTCAGGACAGTCTTGACTCTTGCACAAGCATAGTCAATGCCGCGACAATGAATGCCCTTCCACTTCTCAAGACGACCAAAGGCACCAAGAAGACACTTTCAGGTGAAGTGGGGGTCCGGGAACGGCCAAAACGGACAGAACTGAACCTAATTCGAGCCAAAACACCCCTACACCCACGGGTTAGGTGGGGAGAAAAACCGTGTTCAAGTCGATCCTCCCGCTTGCCGTAGGGTTGGGTTTTCCTTCTTTCCCAACTTGGTCACAAACGTGGGCAAAGGAGGGCCGGGTCTGAACGAGCCCAAAGCAAGAATTCCTTTCCAACAAGGTAAGATGGTGAAGCAACGCCGACTGTTCGGGATTCCACGTAGATTCGAAAAGTCCACAGGCGGGGGGCCCTGCATGAACCGACCGGATGTACATAACACCATGTTATCTACATACTCCGTACTTCGTAGCTGCAGGTGCTATGCAAGCCATAGATACTCCGTAGACATTGATGATTGATACTTGACCACCCAACGATATCCCATACTTGTTGGCCACGCTGGCAAAGACCACGGACGCTAGGAAGTTATTTCCCCTCACCGTCATTGTGTTTCCATGCATGGCAAATACCTAATACCTGCATGCCAGTGATCGGAGCCAGGACAAAGCAAGGGCTTACCTGCCCTTGCCCTTGCCCTTGCCCTTGCCCTTCCTTGCCTTTCCCCTTGCCCATGCCAGCAGCCAACCAGCCACTTTTCTGCTGCTTTGTCGCCAACCCGCCCGCATGTGGACGGTGATTTGTCGCGACTGATTAGCTTGGAGGCGGCGCACCATGGCTTATGGTGTCACGGAAGCATTTAGGCAGGTTTCAGGGGATGATGTGCCATTTACTCCTGAGAGCTTCTTGCAAGCCTCTCTCGACTGGCCGTGATGCCTTGGATAAACGTGCTGTGCGTATGTATCAAGTCCCTGGGACGAGTGAATCATCGTTGTCTCACATTCATATGGCATTTCGTCAACTAAATCTCCCGGGCCATGTGACGTCTTGAAACCAGGTATCCGTCACCCGAAGCAGATCCATCCGTATCCATTGAAATTGTACCAACGGCGGCAATGCTTGCAGGCAAGGCAGGGCGGCGGGCTCTTACATGCGGCCCTCGTCACAAAATTTGACCGATTTAATTTCGCGTCTCATTTCGCTGCCATCCTCGTCAACCAGTTGACATGCAGATCATCTTCCACAATACGCAGGGACCCGCGCGACTTATTCCTATGAATGACGGCCCAGGGTGACGGCCCAGGGCTGCGCTAACATGCTCCGCAATCATCGTGAATTATAGTGGTGTCGCAGTAATAATACGAAGTACTGGGATGCAACAACCGCTTCCAACGGGTCGGCGGAGCCAGTCGTGAATCTGTTTTCGTCACTATCTTCGTCCCATATGGGACCAGAGAATGCTGGCGCCTGTGCTGGGGAGAGAACGCCACAATATTAGAAGCAGGGGTGGAATTTCTCAACATCCGGAGGCTGAGGTAATACGAATCCCCGAAGTCAAACATTGAATGAGTGTTGTTTGTAAACCATTTGAAGCAGGCTTGTAAAGTCGCTTTGTCTAAGCTTAGTGCGACACCGGACGGGCCTTTCGCTTTTGCTCATTTTTAGTGTAATAAGCCGTTGATGCTACTCTTTGAGGATGGTGCAAGAGACATCAGGCCACCGCCATGAACGTGACTCTCTGCACATGAGTTGTGATTCCATCGTCCGTCATTTCTCAGCTGTTTCTTCGATAAGTGCTTAAGTGCCCCGTCGATGACCAATCTTACCATTCTGCTGGATCCGGTAGCTGCCTCGCAGGTACATGGGTGGTCGCCGTGGGTCCTTGCAGCCATGGCGGCTTAGAACAGGAGTTCTACAGCCGGCCATATGTAAGTTCTAGTAAACCATTAGGCATGTTTCAGACACCTTGCCCAGAAGCGGCCTACATATGTAAGATGGGGCCGTTATTCAACGATACTCCGTACTGGCCGAGATCTGCACATTCGATCAACCATTCCTGGGCAATGACATCTGTTTTCAACAATATGTTGAGTAAAAACGTGGTAAATATGTATCGCGCATAGCTCAAGTCTGGTGCTTTTTGTGCGCTGCATAATGTAGTAGCATTCTTGTTCAGAATACTCACACATGAGGATTAAGCTTGTTTTTGCTACCCTCCTGATGATGGATGCCTCCATCTCTTGTTCATTTGTAGCATGGAATCGATTAGCAGTTTTGACGGGGCGGCCTCGTCCTTTTTTTTTTTGCATCGCTACGATCCGTTTGCGTTGATGCTCGAGCCTCGGAGTAGCTTTGCGCGTCCGGTCGGCTGTCGATGCCCCAGGCAAGTTAGTCTTCAGCAGGCTTCGGCGAGATTTTGAACAATAGAAACGAATATGTCGTCAGCACTTCCAGGGAGATGAAGCCAAAGGAGAATCAGATAGAGTCCCGGGTGCCCAATGAAATGAACAGTGTCTTGTACCGAGTATAAACCGCCTCGATCATTCGAGACTGAACAGCGGACATAAAGAGAGCAGAAACGAAGAAAGGAGACCAAGAAGGCCTGGGAGCATTTGGGAGCATTTGGTCTTGTGGCGAGCCGAGGAAGGCGCAAACCTGGGATTGCCACTTGCAGCCTCAATTGGACGAAGTGATTTCTCGGGCCCCCCCACCACCTGCCCCCTCCAGGTTCGCTCGCACAGGCTCTCAACGCCCAAGTGCACGACAACAACTCCTACAAACCAACTTGTCATGTCCATCTCGAGTAAGATACAGTCATCCGCCATGTCGCACGCACAGTCTCCGTTCAGCCGGCCATCAGCTAGAGTTTCGCAACTTGACATTTATCACGACGCACGAGCCCGATTCAGATTTCGTCACGTCAGCTACAAGGTGGTTCAGCCGACTTGCCGACTCGCCGACAGGCCAATTTGGCAGCAAGCGCATGCATGAATGCCAACTTTGCGGTTGTTGTCACATTGACTAATTAGTAAAAGTTAGGTTGTAAGTTGGCTAGCGTTTCCATGTACTGACTGTACTGTCAGTCCCGGTGACGCTGGCAGTCCTTGCTGGGTGATGCAAATGGCGCACCCGCTTGCACACCAGGACAAGGGTGCAAAGGAGCATGCAGTGATGCACCCACTCTTTCCCCACGGTCTGTCTCTGAAGCAGGACATCATCTATCCAAGGAGGGGATTCTGAGTGGACATGCTGTACATGTTGGCAAGCCTTCTTCAACAACATGATGCGCCACGACTTGACGACTCGCATGGTTTCGTAGCCCCTCTACCGAGACTCATATCTGGAACCAGAGAAGACGACTTCAGTTGGAGCTGAGATGCAATCCGAACCATCAAAAGGGCGCGTAAAAAAGACTAGGACACTCCATACGGAAGACGTTAGTCCTAGTCGTGAGTGACGAGGATTGCTGACGAAGCTATACCCATCCTTTGAGAAGCACGGCACAGGAAAGTGAAAACGCCTCTGGCCGCACCCTGGCTAAGATTGCTTGGCTTGGTCACAGCCCCATCGGCTGCAGCAAGGGATAACAGCCGGGACGTCGATCACGGCTTGTCAACAAACAACCTCGACCGCCTTCGTGTCCCTCGTGTCTTTCTCCATCCGGCCCCATGCCCGTTCTTCTTTCTGCAAGGCATTGCTTTTTTGGTCCACCTGGCTCTTCCGAGCAGGTGGCGTCGTTGCTGAGCTTTGTACGGAGTAGCTTAGCAGGCTAGCCCTAATTGAGAACGGAAACTGAAGAGTCGGCTCACTCAAGCTCTTGGGGAGCTGGCTAATGCTAGCTAATAATGCCACGGACCGGTGGATAGGAAACCCCACCGCGGTCGACAGATTAACAGATTAATTGAGCCATCGGGCTCGACTGGGTGCGTGGGTCAACGACCCCTTGGGAACCATCTTCGCGCTTGTGCGATTTGGGCGTATCACACGTCTGCTCATGCTGCCTGCTGGGGCTTGGTTGGAAGGTTTCTGAGCATGATCATCTCGGTTTCAATGATTGAGCCTCTCGACTTGGCCGCTATTCTCAAGCTATGGTATGTTGCCCGTCCGTCTCAGGGACCCGTCCGCGCTGACCGCTCCCATATCTATCGAGTCCTGGCTGCCACGCTGCTACGGGTGTAGCCCATGCAATCTCGTCATGTTCGTCTTCAGCCCAATGGCCCGTGTGGGCGTCCCGGGAAAGAATCCGTCTGCGCCACTGACACCTTCTACAGAGACATACTCCGTACAGCCATCGCTCTGTACGGAGTAGACTAGACTATGTATGCCTGAATATGTACATCCCCGGCCATTATCACACGGTTGAGGCATGGCGTTGATTGTGAACTACGGTGTGTCTGTCTTCCGACCACGCAGGCAGGTCATGTGGATATCCTCCCTCACCCTCAAGCTTTTCATAGACTCTCCACATGCCAATGGAAATAGAGAAAAGTCCTTTCTTCAGATCCTTCAAGCAAGAGAGATGGTGATTGGTCTGACACTCTCTAACCAAGATCGTTATCTCGCCCACACACACAAATGTCGGCGAAGCTCCCGTCTATACCGAGTAACAGTTCTAGAGAGCAGCTAGGTCTTCTGCACATGTCTTGCGACAAGGGAACAGAAGGAAATTTCGCACCCAATCTAGCCTGGGTCTCCTCACCCAGCACCCAACCAACCATTCGAGCCCTGTCGCTACTGGGGTGGCCATAGCACCAAGGAGCCTGGCAATGAATTCACCCCTGTTCATGCTAGCTACATTGAGAGAGAGAGAAAGAAAGTGAAAAAAAGAGAAGTCTTGTTCTGGGACAATGTTGCGGTTCCGTACCGAGTACGGCTTGCATGTTCGATGTCCTGGTTGGCATCCATGACAATGACAAACTCAGGCTGGCCACGGCCAATGTCAATTCATTGGCAACTTCTTCACTCTTCTTACCTCTATCCCCCCCTTTTTCCATCCAACACACACACTTCCTCACGCATACTTTTCCGGCTTTTTTACTGTTCTTTCTTTTTCTTGCAGGACAATTGCGGCTGGCTTGGAAAATTAGTTAGGGACGGCGGGCGAATCGACATTGTGTGATTTGCCTGGATCCAACCATTTACACCCTCACACATCCCATTGCGCCGTGTCTGATTCTATTGGTAATATTTTAACCTAATCAGGGGTAGCTATCCGAACAGAGGTTGGTGATTGACATTTCTTTATTGAAAGTCACCCCAACCCGTTTTCTTCCACATACTGCCCGTGGACTTCCCCGACTTCTCTTCAGAGTAAAGCACCATTCATCGTCTTTCTCGTGATATGCGAAATCGACCTATTTTGTACACGCAGCCTGACTATACTCCCGACAGCGCTGCGTGAGGATTGCGATCGAAAACATACCAGTTGCCTATATAGCACGATTGGCGCCCAAAGTTCGATATCCTGGTGGTCGCGGGCTAACGTTGCAAACAACGGATACTCTCGAACATCAAATCGAAATAGTCTCGAGCGACATATTCAAAAAGCTATGGGCCTCGAGGAAGCGCGATAGAATTTAGTACTGGCGCGGGACGGGGAAAATTGGCTTCCTTACCTTCCACCAGCTGCCCAACCTTGACCAGGTAGCCTTGAAACGACACCTTGATTTCAGGTGAATGGCTACGAACCAAGAACGTACACTACTCCGAGCTTCACCTGCCCCTGTATTTCGCACCAATAGCATTAGGACTGTTGGGTTTGTATTTCCCAGCTGGTCCTAATCCCCCTTCCACCATCCTGGCGCTCTCAACTGCGCAACTGCCTCAGCGGGCACCATCAGCTCAAGATAGCCCTGGCTACGCCATCAGCGACGCAAGTACCGGAACCACACCGAATTCTCCTCAAACGCCGTCTACCGCATCTTGGAGAGAGAGAGGGTTGCCGAAAACTCAGTCTTTCCTAGGCTTTTCGCCGGCGACCGCGCCAGAGAAGAAAGGAAGTCAATGTGCTGACCAAAACCGGTTAGGGGCTCGGGTCTCGATGTCACAGAGAGAACCTGCGTCTCGGCCTGCATCTCGTCGATCTTCGGCCTCTCCAGATAGATCAACAGAATCAGAAGCTCGCCATTCGGGGCCATTTATTGGTAGCAATGCCGCATTTGCAGAGATCAACTCACAAACAAGAGATGGTATTGGCGTCGGCCAACACAATTCCTCCAACAAATCCATAGACATGCTGCACATTCTGAATCCACCTGAAACACGGCGAAAAGAATTTCAAGGAGCAGGCGAATCGACTTCACGGCTTGTTTATCCTCCTAATGCTTACCATTCCTCTATCCAAGGTGCTTCGCGACAGCCCGTACTGAGCCATTCGGCTTCTGCATCGTATCCGGGTACACCGAACCCTGGCCAACCTTTGTTCGGGCCAGAGCGCCAGTCACCAATTCTAACTTGTCCATTTTCAGGAGCCCACGAAGCAAGGAATCTTCTCAGTCCCGAGGTGTCTCGCCCGACTGGCATTGGACATGGCAGTGGCCCATCGCGCGACTTTGACTCACGATCTCAAGGATTTGTAGCCTCATCAACGCCAGCCAAACGTCCGCGTGAGCCCGATACTGCGGAAAAGCCCAGACAACTCCCCAGTCTTCACCAAGCTCAAGGAGTTGCCCTGCCTGCCGGATCGCAGACATCGACACCATCCCCCAGATCTCTCTCACAAACCGGTAATAGAGCTACAGAAGCTTCATATGGATCACACCTAGTGTCATCTCGTGACATTCCTGCCAGTCGCCTCAATGTTCATTCCCAATTTCAAGCGGGGCCGTCGTCCACGCCTCTTTCATCAGGAACTCGCCCTTCAGAAGGTTCGTCTACGTGGACAGAGGTTACGAGAAGGTCCGTCATAGGAGTCACGGGGAGTATGGAAGGGCAACAGGCATTCATGACCCTCCCGGGCAGTGATACTCCGATACCGGTTCAGGTCGACTATTCACAAGCATCCCGGAAGGCAGATGAAAAGCGTCAGCGGAATGCCAAGGCGTCAACGAGACATCGTCGGAAGAAGAAGACAATACAAGAGGAGAATATCAGACAGCTGCAGGACCTGAAGGACGAAAGGCAGCAGATAGCCGATGAGCTGGAGCATATGAGGTATCAGCGTGACTTCTATCGCGATGAGAGGAACCGGCTGAGAGATATCGTGTCCCACACCCCTGGCATTCACCAACATGCAACAGGGCCGCCGAGTCCTACTCCGACACGAAGTACTGGCTCGCATTCAGGCCACAGTCCCGCCACGCAGCAACTCGCAACAACGCCGGCTCAAGGTTATGGAGGCGATATCCCGGCAATAGACCGACCGCTTCAACGATCGAAAATTGAGGAACAACCCGAATATACCGGACCTCTGTTTATTCCAAGTTTGCCCCCTAAGGCGTTGAATTCGCCCCTTGGCCAGCCTTGCAGTACAGTCCCACGGCGGCCGCCCTCGGCAGCATCCTCTGGAACAGGGGAGAGACTGCCACCTTTAAGAGCCATGGAGGGACCGCCGCCCGCCGCTCAACACATGGGATCAGGACAAACCCATGGACATGATCCTCGAACCGGGCAATGGCGTCCCGCGCCCCCACTACAAGTTGAAACAGGTTGGGCGACTACGTCGAGGAAATTGGGAGACAATCAAAATCAAACCCATCCTTGGTGAATTCGTTCAGGCATCAAAAGAACTCTTGGATGTACTGAATTAAGAAGCGAAGGCAAAGGTGCCGAGATTAAGAAATCTTGGATCATGGGGGAAATTTCCAGAGTCAGTACTAAAGACCTTGGACCTGAGTGCGAGAAGTGGATGCCTCTGATTCGAGGATTTTGCTGTATTCCGAATGGTCTTTTCCCGAATCAATTTGGTCAAGAAGGGCGGTGCACAATGATCACCAGACAACCAACTCATCTGGCATCTTGATGAGCATCACCTACATACATCTACGACGTGCCTCTTTCAACTCATCGAAGCGCTGGCGGCATTTGTGTCGCTAAAGATTCCCAAGAATCAGGGACAAAATAGCTCATCCGCGAGGGGCCAAATCTGCGATACTCCCACAGGGCCAAGCACGCCAAGTCGACTTCATGTCGCGAGTTCGACATCTGAGAGCTCAGGGCGTGCGGCATCGGGCTGACCTACGTGGTGCCATTACAAAGGAAGTTGTATGCCACTTCATGGTCCCATGAGAAGATTTCTGCCATTTGAACAGCGAAGACGAATGTCTTGCGTTAATTTCATTATGTTTTGTTTCCAGTCAAAAGCTCAGAATTTGCTTGAACAGCCCTTCCCATGATTTTTTTTTAAACTATATTCTTACACAATACCCGTCGTAGAAGCGACCGTACGAAACCACATGTACAAAAGATACCCAAGCAAAATTACAGAATAACAGGCACATTGTTGGCAAGGCAAGGTTGAGAAGCTGCAGAGCTTATGGTGTTTCAAGGCGTTGCTGTGTTTTCATTCGCTTTTCCTCGCCTTTGCTTTTCGATATTTCTGGTTTTCTTTGGTTACTTCCCCGATTTATTTTAATTTACCCAGTTTTACCCCTTGGGAGCGATTCTTGCTCACCTGTTGCATGGATGGTTACATGGAGGGAGTAGCATGAGTATTATTACATGGTCAGCCGTTGCTTGACACACACAACACAGAATGGAAAACAGTTTAATGCTTTACTTTAATAGAGCTGTAGAAGGACTGCAGATGAGCAATACACTCAGAAGATATAATGCCACATGGCTTACAAAGTTGGTCAGGAGCGACGAAGATTGGATGGGCGCAAATTGACGCAACGCTCCGAGTTGTTCCCCTGGAAGGTTTAAAGATGTGAAAAGCTCTACTCTTATTTGTTTGTCAAATTGGCATGCACGGCTTTGATGTTGTAGTAACCTCGCAAACCTTCCCGCCCAAGCTCTCTGCCTATTCCACTCTCCTTTACGCCGCCAAAGGGAACCCTCACATCGGAGTCATTGCTACTGTTGACCCAGACCATGCCCGCCTCGAGCTCCCTTGCCACTCGATGAGCTCTAGCCAGGTTGTTGGTAAAGACGGCGCTAGCAAGCCCGTGGCGAGACGCGTTCGCGGTTTCGATTGCGTCGGCTTCTCCCTCGAATCTTGCGACAGCTGCGCAGGGGCCGAAAATCTCCTCTTTGAACACCGTAGCATCCGTGCCGACATTGGTGAGAATAAGTTGGCGGAGCAAAAAAAAGACCTTTGGGGGAAGAAGCCCCGAAACGGGACCGCATGGCTGAAGGATTGCTGCATTTCCGTCCTCGGCCGCCCGGATATATGACAAGAACTCGATCTCTTTGGCTTTTTGGCTGACCTGGGGGCCCTGATAAGTAGCTGTCTGTCTGGAACGGGTCGCCCAGGACAGACGTCTTTGCAGTGTATATCGTATATGCCGTCTTGCACCAGCAGCCTCGAGGTAGGCGTACACACCTGGCTGTGCTGCCCGTGAACGCAATCTTACTCACATCCTTGTGCAACGCGAGCGCGGCACCGGACCATGCCCCCGTTGACGATGTGGACAACACCGGCGGGGGACAAGGAACAATGGAACAAGATAGTAGTGGCAGGGTCCGAGTCGCGCCCAACTTACTAGGGATGGATGGTCGTGATGGTGTTTCCCTTCCGGGAGCTTGTGAAGTCGTTGTCGATGAAGAGACCGAGTGGTTGCGTTGCGTCCAGCTTTTGCCATTCGGAGCCGCGAGCTGGAGCTGGAGCTGGAGCTGGAGCGGCGGCTCATTTGCGCAGGGGGTGCGGGGAACTTGGGAAAGCCTCTCAATGTCCTTGCCACGGGGGAATTTGAGCGAAGCGGGCGTGGCCGTGAATTGCAGCTATCTACATGTATGCAATGTACGGAGTTATCCATCTGGCAGTTTGGAGTTGATCCATTGGCACACATCCAGCCCCCCGGCGGTGCCCCGCAGTGCCCCCCACTTTCGCAGTCTGGTCGACCAGACTTCTTCGATGGAATTGGACCGGACCAAGACATTCAGACCAAGACAGACCACACAACATCTGGCCGTGTGCGTGCGCGTTGCCCCTGGTCGGCCTTGCCCAACGTCAGCCCCCTTATAATAGCTCACCATCATCTTCTTTGCGGCTCTTTTCCGACTGTGTTCTACGTAAGCCCAGTCGCCGTCTTCTCAATCCCTCGACAAGATCCATCGCCAACTTGTGCATCAGTGTTGCCTCAAGGAACAGACCACACTTCGTGACACTGCCCGTCATGGCTCCTCCGTTTCCCCGCGCGCAGATCGAGGTCGACTACCCCATCTACGCTGTCGATTTCGACCCTCAAGATGCGAACAGGTTGGTCATTGGAGGCGGAGGTGGCGCTGGGAGGTCTGGTGTTGGGAACAAGATTGTGAGTTGATGCCTTTCAAGTCTGCTACACGTCATCCACGCAACGAATCTGCCACACCTGGAGCTTGACAAAGATGGCGGCTGACCCACGTATGGCCCATGGCCCTGCCTCTGTCAGACTGTTCTAGATACATCGCGCCAAGACGAAATTCGAATCGCCGGTGAAGTTGACCTTTCTCGCGACCAAGACACCGTCATGTCACTTGCCGTCGGCTCGCACAGGGGTAAAACAACACATGTCTTCGCCGGTGTCAATTCGTCTGCCGTCGACATCGCCAAAGGCAAGAACCAGCACCTACGCATTTTCTCTGCCGAGCCCTGCCGAGCAAAACCGCTTAGCTCATCGACGGGCACCACCCCGACGAAGCCCAGAGCTTTCCCCGAGTGCAGAATCTCCGAGACGTCACGTACGGCGCTTTTTGCCAACCCAGACGATAGCATGTACCAACGGTTGTTGCGCGTCTCCGGGCCCATGGGCGCAGCTGCGTCTGCCCTGGGAAATGAACCGCAAGTAGCTGTTTTTGAGGCGACGGCGCCGAATCCCAAGATACGCGGGGTGCTCGGTTTGACCAAAGAGGCCGAGGCGCTGGATGTCATTCAGACGGGCGCCAACGAGTTCCAGCTGGCGTATTGTCACAGGTATGAGCTGCACACGGTCCAAATTGGCACCAAGGTCAACAGCGAACCAAAGCTGGTGTTTGCAATGCCGGACGATCATGGAGAAAGGCCGCACTTCCGGTCGATTCGATACTTGACGCCCGAGTTCATCCTCGCGGTGGCCAATTTGCCCAAGAAGAACACGGGAGCACTTATCCAGGGACTCCGACTGCCTTCCTCGGATAATGAAAAGGCCAGACTAGCTGTGACGGCGCGGATACCTGGCAAATTCTCGGCCACGGCCCTGGCAGTCGCCAACCTGTCCCTGCCCACGACGCCAGCCGATCCGGTGGGCAATGCGCAGTTTGTAGTAGCCGTTGCCGGCAATGATTCTTCGATATCGCTGTACACCCTGGAACATGAAGTCTCGTCTTCACTCAGTCTCCTCACGAAGCTGCACCCGTTTTTCACGCTCAGAAACGTCCACGGCCAGGAGCAGATTTCGGGACTCGCCCTGTCGACGTTCGTCACGCCCAAGACACACATCCGTACGCAGTACATCAAACTCGCAAGCACTTCCCTTCAAAAGAGCGTGGTAGTCCACAACATTCCCCTGGAGAAGTTCACCGACACCCCGCACCCTCGCAGCAGGAACGGGCCACCCCGGCCGGCCCGTTATATCGTTGCCATGCGCTCCCGCGGCCCATCCGCACGACCGCTCATCGTGAGCCTTGCCGTCATTGTGCTCATTCTCGCCATGGTGGGCCAGTCTGTCAGGGAGATGTACGGCGTTGGCGAGCCCATCGTCTTTGCGCAGCGCTTTCTTCCCTCTTGGCATGCATCTCTGCGCGATCCCGGCTTCCAACCGGCACATCTGTTCGAAAATGCACTAGCTAGCCTCGCGGGAGACAAGGTGCTCGGCGCAGGGGAGAAACTGGTACTGCTCGAACCCGCCCCCGTGCAAGACGGCGGCGACAAGACGCGGAAGCTCCAGGTCGAGGTGCACGATGCCGACTCCCACGGCCCGGCCAGGACGTGGGATCAACTCGGCGCAGACGAACAGCACGCGTGGAAGGAGAGGCTTCGCGATGCTGGGGCGTGGACGCGGAGCATGGGGGAAAACGTCTTCAAGGGTGTCGTGTTTGGACAATTGGCAGGCATGGTTGGGCGTGCTGCGGCGGGCTAGGTGCGGTTGGTGATATTATGGTGCGCATGCTTGCGGATCCACTACGGAGTGGTCCGTACTGGTTCCATGTTGATTTTGCCGTTGTCCTTGCAGAGCTGCAAGTTGGTTTCGGTTCATGTACTTTGGTTACAGCAGTCTTGCAGGGGAATCAGTGGGATGGCGGGAGAACAGTACGGGAGTATGATTGACCAGACGAATGAGATGGATGAAGCCATGAGAGTCGTGGGGATTTGCAGCGACCCCCTGGCTCGGGTTTTTTTTTTCTTACCCCTCCTGCCACCCGGCTGACAGGACCAACTCAAGATTCGGGGACTTTGGAGCTCAAGACATGTCGCGGACTTTATTCGAGTGACGTGATTGTGATTGGTAGAAATGGCAACTTCATGTACATATGTAGTCATCTTCATCTCAGCAGTACCGGGCTCGGTTGCGCAGCCATGGCGCCCGTTTTGGCAAGCTCGAGCGTGCTTGGTTGGACTCGTCGAACTCTAACTCACTAATAAACGTGCCTGGTCTCTGCCCTGTCTGGAGTTGCATCACCGTCCGTCGGCCATACGTAGACTTGTAGACGTCTGTAGTCTGAAATATGCCGCCCGGAGTTCTTTCTAGTCGGGACTCGAATATTGATTGACATGGAAAGGAGCTGGCAGCGAAAATAAACATGAAAATAAGCCGCCGAAGCTCTATTGACAAACCCACCCGAGAGAGAGGGAGTATGTTCCAGCGTAGATAGCGGGTGGACTGGAATGGCCATGTCTTTACTTTCCTTACCTTTCTCCTGTCATCTGCCACCTCGAGCAAGCCCTGGACCCGTCCTCCTCATGCGGCTGCCTCGGGGAATGTAAGTTTGTCACCAACATGGCTTCATATCCCCTGCAATCGCTCCATTGGATTGGGGGGGGGGGGTTCTTTCACCAAACCATGTATTATGATTGGTCTGAATCATGACCATGCCCCACTGTATTTGATGCACTTCGCTGGGCTCCAAACACCCGCCTGTCTTTGGTTTGAAAAGGGCGTGTTTATCAGGCAAACGCTTGTACTATTTAAATCCTTGACCTTGATTTTTTCTGGATTTTATAGTATATTTTATTAATAGGGTTGTATATTAAAGTGCTTAGTTAGGCCACGTGGGCAGCTAGATTATATAGTTATAAGTTAATTTTTTATTTTTCCTATATAAATCAATTTTGCAGAAAATGAAAAATCGCTCCTAAGACCCTGCTAGTAACCCTATTCCGTTAATACAGTTAGTACGTGTGAGGCGCTGTGTGCGTGGCCCTAGTGGAAAGGGACCGACCGCATAGGTCTCATAATCAATTGTAAGGTGCAATGTTAGCGACGGCTAGCATTGGCGGATCTTTTGGTCTATTGGGGAATTCAGCACACCTTCTGGGTTCTTATAGTAGGTCTATAAGGGGACTTAGAAAATCCTCTCATTGCTTATCAGATTGTCCGTTAGTTAGGAATCAACTATATTCAACTATCAAAGCTCTATATCTTGAAGAATCATCGTATTATAGTGAATCTAGAAGCCGCCTGTGAGGGTGTGGCGCTGCGTGTGACCACAGGCCTCATAATCAATTGTAAGGTGCAATGTTAGCGACGGCTAGCATTGGCGGATCTTTTGGTCTATTGGGGAATTCAGCATACCTTCTGGGTTCTTACACCGCCGCGTTAGAATCTACTAGGGAAGGTCTTCCTATCCCTCTAGCTAGATTCCCTTCCATTTTCAAAAATAAGTAAAGGTAGTGCTATAAGTAGAGATAATTTAGCTAGAGTAGGGGTTAGGGAGTGGTTAGATACTTAGTATAGACTTAGTATATAATTTACTATAGGTAGCTAGTATTAGTTATTATAGCTACCTTAGCTACCCTTAGGGGTGCTGATTACGCTTACGCGTTTGCTTAATAAACACGCCCTTTGGAAAACCAGTCAAGAAGATAGTGAGCGCCTCGCCTTGATGCCAAGCTGTTTGTATGTTGTGCCCTTAGCAATCATCATGGAGCGACGAGCACATTTTAGTGCCCTAATAGGGACGCAGGCATGTGCCCACCGCTATCGTGCCTCGGTCGTTGCGTGCGTGTAGAGAGAAGACTTACTTCAATACTTTTTCTCGGTCAAAATAAATAACAGTCCCCCTCAAGTCGCAAGGTCTGAAGTTTGTGAGTTGAGATATAGGCAGGGGAAGCAAGCCATTGCCTCGAACGGCAGAAAGTGGAGTACCCCCTTCCTCCGCGTGCGTCACGACACGGACACGGATGGAGGCATTCTGGCATTGTAGTATTGTCGGAGGAAAATGATCAAAAGGCAGGCAGAGAGCGAACTGTTCATCATGAACGAGCTAGCTTCCGTTAACTCAAGGAGGTGAATATGTACGATGGCTCTGATTAAGCATGAATGACGACGGCCCAGGTTGATCCACTGACAGTTGAGCCAAGGATGAGTAAGGGTGGGGCAAGCTAAGTTGAGACGCATGGGAAGTTGCTATGTAATTAGGTATAAGTACTCCGTACTCCGTTGCAATTGAGGCTGTCACCTCCCGTTGCACGAGTGCCGCCACGGTGCCGTGTGGGAAGGGGTTTGCATGGGCAGGCCCACAGTTATTTAGTTCTTCAGTGCTGGTGACATTTCAATGTTGGCTTTGGAGCGGCTGCTGTCTTCCTGTGGTATCGAAACCTTATGAACGCCAGTACTCGGTCATCTGCGCCTACCCGAGTTGCAGCTGGGAAGCTCAAGGTTAGTTAGAAGTTACATCGGCCCTCTTCTGCAGTAAAAAGTCTTCGCGAGATGCGACACTGTGCAGCATGTGCAGCATGTGCAGCATGTCCAGCAGGATGCCCTGTGTGTGATGCGATTCCGAAACGAGGATTTTGCCCTGGTTTATGTTGCTCCGTGTGCCGGTTGAACCATTGATGCTTCCTCAGCTGGTATCTCTCTGAAGAAGCCATAGATTCACAAGGGCTCTCTCATCAGATTAAAGTATAGCTTTGGGAGCACTTCTGAACATTGCCATCTTTATTGAGTGGCAGAGAGAGTGAGAAAAGGCTAGGCTGGCATGTACTGTACGACGTACTGGCTGGGGTTGTGGCATCCATGTGCGTGTTGTAGCGCGCTAGACATGGGTAATCCTAGATCGGCGCCGGCAAGGGGACCAAGAAACAGGTAGCCCAATTATTTGCGTTCGGTATGGCAACGTGGGAGGTGTGGAATTCCTTTCCGTCTGTGGGTGCAAATGCGGCACTGGGCTGCCAGCCGTGTACGCCGTTGTCCGTGTTGAAAGCTGCGTTACTCCGCACAAGTGTGAAAATGTCATTTGAAGACGTCGGCCTGACCGACGGCCTGAGAGCGAATGCAAGACGTGCTTTAGGTCAGGAGCGGCAGAAAGGCGTATGCACGGCACAAGTTGGAGACGGCTGAATGCTTATGAGATGTGGTTGACAAGATGTGCGAAGGAAGCAAGGAGGATGCCTGGCTGCCCCTTTCTGCCCAGTTGAGCTCAGCGCTGACTGCTGTCTTGGCATTTTGGGGAAGGAGCAGTGGGTGGTTGGGTGGTGGTGCTAAAAGTCAGAGCATACATACAACATATTACATGCATGCTACAGTGACAGTGTAGTTAGTAAACACCACCAGGGGAGTTCCTCAATCGACACCAGGCAAACATATAGAGACGACGAGGCCCCTTTCTTCCACGTTTCGAACGTTGTTTCTATTGTATTCGTGGAGTCGTGTAAGGTCCGTAAAGCAGGTTGTTTGGGTAACGCCAACTAGGGTCATCATCTACAAGGGTCAACGTACATCATACAATACTCCGTACGGATTTGAGCTCGTACATGGTACATGGTACATACGCTTCGTTTTGTTTTGGGAAAAAGCGTCCAAAAGCGTCCAAAAGCGTCCAAAACTGGCCAGGAAATATTGAAATGGGACTTGCTTACTGCTCGCGTGCAGTGAACATCAGTCGAAAAGCCGTTACCTCGAGCCTAACTGGTAAACAATTTGCTTGATGAACGGGCTGGGAGCCGCGAGGCATCGTGGAGATTCCTGACGGGGTGGATTGGGGCTGGAAGACTCAAGCCCTGTCAGTGCTGTCACTGCTGTCAGACGCCAGGTTCGTAGCGTCGTCACTCTGGCAATCTGGACTTGCAAACCCACCTACCTGACTGACCCCTACTCATCAAGACGCGGACATCCCGGCCGGCTTTCCAGGGTGTTCAAGGGTTGTTCAAGGGTGTCCAAGGGTATCCGCTCGCCGCCCTAGCACACAGGCAGCATGGCATCCATTCTCCCAGCAGCTCTATTACTTGATGGTCACGACAAGATTCAATGAGTATGGCCGGAAAAGTCAGTTGCCAGAGCACTTGCTTGGAGCGACACTTGCTTGGAGCGACATGGAAGCATTGTAGATTCTGAGCGTCGGTCGACGATGCAAATACCCAGGTACTTCGCACAGTGCGGTCCTGGGTATTATAAGACCGCGGTGGAGCTGGCCAGGAAATTGCATTTTGTCCGTAATTTTTCCTATCTGCACAATCGCCTTCAACACGATCTTCGGATCTGTCTCCCCTCGTTGAAGAACGCTCGATTACGCGCAGGGTGCTCATAACCAGATGTCGAGCGGCATTTCGATCCACAGATTATTGATCCGCACTTGTACGGATTACGGACTACTCCGTATGAAACAGGCGTGATTGCAGTGGATACGTGTAATCCGTACGGACAAAGGGACTGCGGGGAGCAGGGGAGAACGATTCGCAGAGTGATGATGAATTATCTTCGCATTTATGTATATTGCCTGTACTACCGGACCAATTGACCGAAATGATTTCTGTGCACTCAGAGCAGCTAAACATAAAAAGATTCCGAGACAACGACTTTCCCGCCCGAGAGGTGCGAGGACTCGACGAGCCGTCTTATTATTTACGCATGAGCCCTCCACGTAGTCCGTACTTGCTTCAGTCTGTGAGGACAGCATGTTGTCCTCTGCTATCCCGTGATTGTCTTCAAACCAGACGGGGTCCTTGTGTTCCCCACGACATCTTCATCTTCTCATGACTGCCAGTTACATGTAGGAGATTCGCGTGCTCTGAGCCGGCCACCTGGATTTTGAGCCCACAGCCCTGGGGGTGGTGGTGGTGGTGGTGGTGGTGGTGGTGGTGGGCGTTTCAGCCAACCAGCCGCCTTGTTGACAGCAGAAAGGACCGTACCTGGCCATGATGCACACGGACAAATGCTATGTGTGTACGTACTGCGTACTGCGTACTATGTATGTGCATACGTGCAGTGCAGTTGGAGGTGGGAGGCTGTTACTATACTCACCCCCTCCATTCTTACAACTTTGATGTACTCCGTCCATGCATATTAAGTCTTGACTGCTGATGCGAGAGGGAACTCACTACGGATTACCGTCTACAGTGGAAAGCTCCAGGCGTATAAGCCCTCCAGACCGGCACTCGCTCGGATGCGTGAATGTTGTCAATCTGGTCGCAGTCGGCGGCACTGTGAATGTGACTGAGGTCAACTCCAGTCTGGTCAAGTGGTGGCTCACGCAAGGGTGTGTCTGTCTGGTGTGCCTGCAACAGCCGGCTGCCCTGTCTGCTGCCATGGTCCTCCTGGTCCTGGTCCTGGTCCTGGTCCTGGGGTTCATGTCTTGGCCAACCCGCCTGCCCTCCACTCCACCTCTTTTGCCTGCCTAGTTCTGTGCTTGCTCTGCTGTCTCTCGCCTTGCTTGTCTCGTCTCGCCTTGTCTCGTCGTCAGGCTGCTGCCGTCGTTGCTCACCTCGCCCCTCTCGCTCCTCGTGCTAGTCGCCGCACCACCAGCCTTCTCACCCTGCCCATCTCTCCAAGCCTTCTCTCTACCCGCTCATCTGCAACCTTTTGAGGTTTGTTCAGACGACGGCAACATCTTTCTTCTCCTTAAGCCACTTTGTTTGGTCATCTTGTCGACTCTGTCCTTCGTCTCCAGCATCAAGTACCTTTTCTGTCCCCCCGCGATCTGTCAGACTCCTTCATGCCTCTCGACCAGGACCCCCTCGCCAGTTTATTCCACGACACCATCGTTCATTCACCCGCGGAGGCCCACGTCGACCCTCATCCACTTTCCACGACTTTCCACTTCCCAACAAAGTTGGAGGACGCGCGATCGGCCTACGGCTCTCCCAGAGAAGCGTCTTCAGTCCTCGACATTCCTTCTTGCTGTTGATTCGACTGCAAAGCCTTCAACCTAGCGTCTTTGTGTGTTCGTGGACAACGGGGGCGACGTATGTTTGTGCCTTGTCCGTCGTTTGCTAAGCCTTCATATCGATTCCAACGTGCTGAGCACTTAGGTCACTTCGGCGACCTGGCGGATTCTTTCTGCCATCGTTGCGAGTAGTAGCCGGACAAAAAGGACCTTGTGCTCACTACAACGACGCCCTACATTTACTAACTTTGCTTCCGCTCTGCCGCCACAAACTCTGCCTGTGTCAACAAACCTTCCTCGGGTCCTGTACACACAAATCTCATTTTCCCAACGATACCCCACCACGCGCTTCGAATCTGCTGTACTTTATAATAGTTATTTGCGCCACGATTTAGAATTCCATCCAATCTGTCTCCGCTCCCTTTCTCCGCACGAGCAGCCATCGGTCCTCTTCGCAACGTCTGCGCGCGACAGCACGGATCACTGCCCGTGAATCTTCATTCTTGATCGCGTATTCCTCTTCCTTCGCGTCCTCTACTGATACAACACTCTGGAAACGCCCCAGACTCTCCTCGCTCATCATCCTGACCGAAAGACTTTGCATTTCTACGAAGACACGCCAAAACAACGAGTCGGAACGTTCCAAAAACCAATATCCAGCGGCCATGGCCGCCAATATGCAGCAAATGGCTGGGGCTGGCCAGATGATGCCCCAGCAGCTGCGACGGCCCCAAACCTCTCATCAGCTTCAGCAGATGGTGTACCAAAATCTTCTTACAAACTCGCAGGCTGCCAACGGTCTGACGTGGCAGGGAAACATCAGCCTCAACGACCGCATGGGGAAAACCATGGACCTGTACGTGTCACACGCGCTGCCGGCCAATGCCATTCGTTACCCACGCAACATGGCCGTCCCATTATGCTTGTTCAAAGACAAATTCCTAACGTTTCAGCAGCATTTCCAATATTGCACTGGCAATAAACGGCATCGATCATGTGCGAGCCGCCGAGTTCGGCTGCAATTTCGAACGAGATGTGTTCTATAAGTCGCTGAACAAGGTAATTATGAAGAAGAAGAAAACGCCCTAGAGCCTGGAGCCATTCCTTCATGAAGTCGTGCGGGCAAGATTCTAACCAAATGCAGGAGTCATATGATCAAACCATGGCGAATAAGACTCTGGATTTTTTCAAAAAGCGACAAGCAAACGAATCCAACATTCAAAACACACTCAATGTCAATGCACAGGCTCAGGCAGCACAACAAGCACAACAAGCACAGGCTCAAGCCATGATGAGCATGCAAGCACAAATGGGCCGTGGTATGGCACAGTCCCAACAAGGATTCCAGCATCTTCAGCACCAAATACAGAACTCACAGATGGCCCAACAAGCGCATCAACAACAGCCTCAAATGCAGCAACAGCAGATGGGCATGGGCATGGGCATGGGCATGGTAAACCAAGCTGGTCGTGGAGCCATGGCATCTAATCAGCAGGCTATGGGAATGCAAAACCGACAATCTCAACAGTTCTCCAACGACATCTCACGTCTTGCCCCGTCTGATCGCGCTAAAGTTTTGGACATCGCTTCAAAGATGATGGCACAAGCGTCGGACGAACAAAAGACTGCTACAAGATTGACTTTGCAGCAACGATTGTCACCGCAGCAGCTTGCAGAATTCCAGTCGCAGGGAAGAGATCCCTTAGCTTGGTTTTTCCAGAATCAGGCTTATCAGATGCTTAAGAACAATGCTAGCCGCCTTCAGCAGCAGCAGCAGCAGCAAGCTGGTGTTCAGAATCAAGGTGGAGGACAAGTGGCTGCTGCTGCCATGATGCAACAACAACAGAGTCAACAATCGTTCCAGCAACGACAAAATATGATGAATGCCAGCCAGCCAGCGGATTTCAACCCATTCACTCCCAACATGGAGAGCATCAAAGACCAGCAATTGAACGGACTCATGGCTCAGCAAGCTGGTCAGATGGTTGTGCCTGCTAGTTCTGGTGGTGCCCAGCACGCCACTCCCCAACCCGGGAACCAGAACATTGCTGGCTCTCAGGGGCAGAACCAGACACCCCGTCAGGGTCAGCAGCAGCAGCAGCAGCAGCAGCAGCAGCAGCAACAACAACAACAGCAAGGAACTGCGAACCTCCAACAAATGAAGATGAATCAAGCTGCCCAGCAAAGCCAGAACCAGATGCAGTTGAAGATGCAGCAGCAGAACCAGCCAAACGGCATGCCCCCCGCGCAAAGTCCGGGGATGAATACCTTGAACACACCCGTGTCACGGGCACCAGGCGGCATGAATCCGATGGGTGGGCCTGGAATGGGCCAAGGCACGGTGCCCTTTGGTGATCAACGATTTAATCAAGGCACACAACGGCCAAACAACCAAGCTTTCAGCAATATGCTTGCCAACATGACACCGGAACAAAGATTATCGATCCAAGGGCTACCGCCTGACAAGCTCAATGAAGTCTTTCGAAAATGGCAGACCCAGAGACAGGAACAGATGTTCAATGGAGGCCCAATGAACCAACAACAACAGAACCGCCCCCAAAATCAGTTTGGCGGACAAATGAACCCGAACCTGGGCGCCGCAGGTCCTCAAGGCATGCCAATCAATCAACAGCAGCAGATGCAGATCCCACGCATGCCGATGCAGAACGCTCAAGCCCAGGCCATGATGGACGCCATGGAGCTGCCGCCACATGTGCAAAGTCTTGTTGGACCGCTGCCAGTGGAAGTCAAAACGTGGCGTGAGTTGAAGAGCTGGCTTAGCCAGAATAGTAGTGCTCTACCTAACGCCACCCGTGGCCAGCTGGGTAACCTACAACAACGACAGTTCCAAGGCGCGATGCAAAAGCGTGCAGCTGGGCAGAACCCGAATGTCAATGCAGCCGCCATGCCGAATGCCGGAGTACAAATGTCGAACCAGCAGCAGATGGCCATGCAGAAGCAGCTCGGCAACATCCCAGCAAATATCCCAGCACACGTCCTTCATGTGACGCCGCAGGATCTCATCAATGTTCGATCGCAGCGGGCAAATCTCGCGGCTGTGCCTGACGAGCAACTGCGAAATATGGTGATGATGATGAAGAAGAACTCGTGGCAAGCTCAACAGCAAGCGCAACAGCAAGCGCAAATGCGAGCACAGTCAATGCAAGGCCATCCACCAGGCCAGCCGCAAACCCCTGGACAGCAACAAATGGGTGGGCAAACTCCGATCCAAGTGCAGCACACTCCACAGCAACCGAGCCGGACAACCCAGTCGCAAACTCACGCAAGCCCCACGAACATGGCGCAAACCGCTTCGATGCAATCTGCTGGACATTGGCCGCAACAAGGTCAGCTCAACAATCAACCTCGGGGCAGCAATCAGTCCCAACCTGCCAAGAGCCTTAAACGACCAAACACCGATGATGCTGCAGACACGTCCACAATGTCGAATACTGGCTCGGCACATCGGCAAGCCTCTCAGCCTAATCAACAGCTTCCCAAAGGCGTGCGTACATTAACACCACAACAGCTTGCCGGCCTCAGTACGGAGCAAAGGGCCAAATACGAGCAGTTGTTGAAGCTTCAGATGGCCGGCCAGAACCAGGCTGCAAATATGATGCAGCAACCGAATACTGAAGCCCTCAACCGACTACGCGTCATTGGTCATGAAGAAGGGCGGCAATTTAGCCAGGAGGCCATGCCCGATATTTCTATGAGCCCGCAGGAGCATAATGAGACTAGCGTCAAACTTCAGCGTATTGCCGGAGACACGAACAAGGTCAGTCGTGGTCTGACTAGGTGGTATTCGATCACCCGGGATGACGCGCGAGCGAAAATGTTCTTCAGAACTGTGAGTGGCAGCAACTGCAACTGCAACCCCTTTTTTTTTTTCTCAATGGTTCATGACCTGCGAGTCAGGGTGTAACTGACAGGTCTTGCAGCGTCTACGAATTATGAGGCAGTTCTCGGACGGAGAACCGATGAAGGTGTTGAAGGACAAGTTCAGCATCAATTCAGCAGAGATTGATCAAGCTCGAGCCATGTTGGAGAGCATGGCCAAGGACTTGGCTGCCAGCATGTACGGAAGGGGCATGGTGAAACCGGGACAGCAACCACAATCTGGTCAGGGGGCGACGACCCCGAATCAGCCTGCACAGTCGGTGATATCGCAGCAACAACAGCAGACTCAGCAACAGAATTCGCAGGGCCAGCCCGCGCCTTTGAACGCTGCCAACCTAGAGAAGAATACCCAGGCGCTGAAAAACCAGCAGAAATCGAGCGGCAAAGGTGCTCAAGCACCTCCTGCGCCAACCGCCACGCAACCCCCATTTCCCTTTGGAGCGTCATCGCCTCATGGCAACCCCAGTTATATCGGCAAGCCAAAAGACATCAATCTTCAGCTGCCGCCCGCTCGGAAAAAGGCCAAGCTTTCCGGACAGCACCCGGGACAAACACCGCAGAGCGGCGCCACGCCTTCACCAAAAATAGCAAAGAATGCTTCTCCAGAAATGCGCCGGCCGGAGCCACCCAGGCCCGTCTTCCTCTGCAAAGAGCCAGACTGTGACATGGCAGCCATAGCGCTTCCCAGCGAGCAAGCTCTCCAAAGCCACGTCGAGGAAGAGCATACTAAGCCAAGGGAGGATCCGCTGAAGTTTGTCAAGGAAAATTTGGCTCTGGCGCTCGGCCTGGAGCCTGATGGCACCCCCAAAAAGGTGCCAAAGCCGGCAGAGGGTGCGACAGCCATGAGCACATCGGCCTCAAAGCAGGGCCAGGCGCCCAAGAATGTTGCAGCGACGCCGGCATCGCATGGGAATGCCATGAAGAGGACGAGCAGCGGTTTGAGCAAGGGTGGGGATGGGAAGGCGAACAAGACGGATGTCGACTCCAAACCACGGAAAACTAGTGCCTGGGCCGGATGCACGATTGATCCTCAGGCGCTACTCAATAATCTCGGTTTCGAAAAAGGCCTACCCAACATTGTCAATGACGCCCTAATGTACCGATCCTGGACTCCCAACGATACACCCGGGTCCAGCAAAGACAGCGGGACCAGTGAACCCAACAGCGATATCTCGGAAGGAGCTGCTCTGGAGATAGATGTGAGCTGGCAGACATTCGACCCTGATATTTTATTGAATCTTGACAAGACGTCACTGGAAGGAGAACTGGGAAGTCTTGACCCCAGTCTACTCTTGGACCTCAACCCGGGACCACCGCCGGATTGGGATGATGTCAGCATTGACTTTTCCAAACCATTTCAGCTTGACATGAGCCACTATTCTGTAGGCTTTTGATTGCGGTCTCCAAGGGCCGCAAGAATTGTCTGAATGGATGGAGGAAGCAAAATGCTGAAAAATGAAAAGACTGGCTAATTTTATTCCGAGTTATTGTATTTGGCGAAGAAAGAAGAAAAAGGTGTTTTTTTTTTTGGCACTCGGCCACAAAAGGCAATGATTGATGACGGGCTGAGTTGACGCTTTGCAACCATTTTCGTGTGGGCTTTTTCGTGTTTCTCTTTTGGACTTTGCACTTTTGAGCTGCAGGATACATATACCCGAATAACGAGTTTGAGGCACGTGGGACTGGTTTTAGGAGTAAGTGGGAGGCAACCAAAGACGAGATTTTTCTGCTTTGTTGTTGCCTTCTTTTGTTTGTCTATTCGTCTTCTGTTTGTCTATTCGAAGAAGAAGAAAAAAGCGGCAGATGAGAAAGGACCAGGGGGGCTTAGTGAAGAGGTTCTCAGTGGTCTGCCTCGGCGTTGGCAATTTTTTGAACTTGATTTAGGATGGCGGTGGGCGGTGGGCGGTGGGCGGTGGGCGGTGGTTCTACTAGACGTGGCTGGTCTGGGTCGTGGTTCTTAGCGGCCCGAACAATGTACCTTGTGTGAAGATGGAATAACACATTCCGGGAGGATTGATTGGATATGGGCTGGTCGGGTCAGTCAGTCCCTGCATTGTACACACGGCGGAAAGTTGTTTGGTATTGTTATTAGTTGGTTAATTGCTTTCATAGAAGTCAGTCTACACTGAGGTATGCGGGCTCGAAGCGAGCAGATAATGTTATTACGTGTTTCCGACGACATGTCAGCCATGTGTTGATGCGGCATGCTTCCTGAACGAGTGGTTTCCATCTCCAAACGGAAGAGGTGCCAGTCTGGGTGGGTCCTCGAGGACCCGACATGGCTCCTCCTCGCATGCAGCCACCTCGAATTATCCATCAGGACGACGGTCCTCCCTCGTAGCTGCAGTCCGTGTGCTGTGCCAGGGGAAGTCGGCCGGCGTCTCGAGCCTGGTGGTTGGCCGTCTGGAACGCCGCCGGCCCGCGAGGGCGAGTTGCGAGGGAGGGAGGGACCCCTAGTACATTTAGTAGGTCATCGTCGGGAAATACGCAAGGATGCAAGTTGCCAGGCGAGAGCCATTGTGGCGGCTCACCCCCCCCCGGTCATGACGGCACAATAGCATGTCTCTCGGCTGGTCGCTTGTCGACCGACGCAAGGTGCCGACGGCTCCAACCGAGGGGGACCCGGGCACATGTATACACATGCACGTTGCAACCCGTCGCTGATGCCTCCGTGGCAAGTACATAGATGAGCGAGGTTCAATGGAAACGCCTGCGAAGCCGGCATCCTTGAGTTTCGCCCTTTACTACAAGATCCTTGTGGCTGCCTGACTTCATCGGCATCATGGGCGCCAAGGCTTATGGGCTGGTAGAATGAACAGAGTGAAGGTATAAGTGAGGTGTTGCTGCTATTAAGCTGAAAGGTGGGGGTACGTGCTTAAAGGCTTTAATCTCTAGCCTCCTATATTCTATGTATATAGCCTTTGCTAAATATCCCTTCTAGCGTGCACGTGACTAGCTTATGGCTAGGTTATTGCAACCCGCTACTAAGCCCTATTGTACATGATGCCATTGCCTCTATTACCTCTATTACTCCATTGTCTCCACGACCCTGACGGGGGGGGCTCACAGTGCCTATTTAAGCTTTTATATTCCCTCTAGGGGCCCTCTAGGGGCCTTACTAGGGGCTGCCTATAGTAAGCTATTACTTATAGCAGGCCTCCTCCTTACTACCCCCTAAGAGTAGTTAGGTAGTTAAGAGAGGTAGAAAAAAATTTCTCAACTAGTTACTAAAGAGTATTTTATGTCTAACTAAGTAGAAGATATCTTTATAGGATAGCCTTATTTTAATAAAGAGGAAGCAGGAAGCTTCGCTTTACCCTCTTGCCTTTGCCTTGCTATAACGCAAAACGCAGGCAAAGCTCCGCTTTCCCTGATAACACATGTATAAGCAATATTATAGAATCCCGGACTCCTCTGGGTGGAACATGGGCCAATGCTTGTTCATGACGCGTTTTCTCTGCAAAACTTGAACTTTGATATTCAGCCAGACTGCCATGCTATGCTGGTGAGAAGAAGTCCCCGAGAAATCCCAGGGCTAAATCCATCCCCCCGCCGTTTTGAACAATGAGGCCACTTGCTCTCCGAGTGAATTCATGCGCGCGCCCACACCATGGCCAGACGGTTGCAAGTACGAGAAGAGAGATCCTGCGGGAATGTAGCCGCCATATGTCGACTCCCACCAAGACGCGAACGTGCCTCCTCGTTGTCAGAATATGCAAGTCGTGCAGGGGTACAAGGGGGGAAAAAAAAAGGTCAAGGCTGTCTTTTGTCTGTCAGAACTCACCGGCAACGGGGCCATGCTTCCCAAATCCCATAAGCTTCAGGATGTACGGAGCCAAGGCGGCGAGCACGCTCATGAGGAGCCTCGGAATCATTGGCGGGAATCGTTGCTGCTTACGACGTTGGTTGGCTGTGAACTCCGGAAAATGGAGAAGAAGAAGGAAGGAAATGTGGGATGATGCAAAGAATGGTAGAAGACAAGATGAAATTTTACCATCTAGGAAATCTATCAGAGGCTATATAAGCCTCAAATCTTATCAACAAAGTGATTCGAGGTCTTCAGACGAAGCCCACCGATGAATCGGCGAAGCCTATCGATGAATCGGAGATGCGGGAAGCTGCATCACCAAACGAAGAGGGATGAAGAGGTATGCCTGAGACGCGAGGCTGCGATATGGTCAACTCGACGAACAAGACCTGTGGTAGGCCCCGAGGCCGGGAACGCCAAGGTATTGCGACTACCCTGCAGCGAACCTTGAGGAGAGCAGCACAGAAATGGCTTTGCCCCAGGCAGGCCTGACCTTGACAAGCTTTCAGGATGCCCGCCCGACCTCTTGACGCGTCTCTAGCATACGCCGTGTTGAGCTACCATGTCGTAATATACAATATAATCCCCACGTCTCCCTATGCAGATGAAAACGCATGCACACGCTCGCGCTCTGCTCTAGTAAATGTATCGATCGAGTAACAGGAAAATATGCAGAAAGCCCTCGAAAGTTCTCCTCCGATGTATATGAAAACAGGCGTCGCCATGCGAACATATGCAGAAAGCCCCCGAAAATTCTCCTCCAATGTGTATGTATAAAAACAGACGTCGCCATGCCAACAGTGCGCAATGAATACCCTCTTCCCGCAGGCGATGCAGAAACTCAGCATCAACGTTTCCAACGGTGCTCAGCTTGAAAAATTCCATCATGGGCTCGGCGGCGGTGAGATGGCGCGCTGGCCCCCCCCCTTCCCAAACGCCTTCTGCCTGTCGGCGTAGTCCCGAATCACCAGCGCACACGCCGTGTCCGCGCAGAGCCTCTTCCTCCTCGCAACAGGCAGCTTGGTGGCGAATTCCAGGCCGCTCGCCCGCTCAACCGCCTCGATGGGGACTTCAAAGTCGGTGATGGGCTTCTGGTTGGGGATAGGGGCGTTGGGGAGGACGAAGGCGCCGATGGCGACATTGCCGCCCGCCTTGCCGTCCTCGGCGAAGATGACCTTGTAGAAGTGCGTGGGAACGGCGATGGATGGCGGGTTGCCAATCATCTCGTACTTGACGTACCATTTGTTGTCGACGGGGTCCTTGCGGGGGAGATAGAGCGGCCCGGTGACGATGCGCACCGAGGGGTACCGTCCCGTGAGGCGGCGGCAAAAGTCCTCAAAGTGAGCCCAGTAGTCGCGGTTGAAGCCCTCGCCTACCTGGGGACAAATGTTTGTCAGGTAAAAGGTTTCGTCCATGGCCTTTTGGGACCATTTTGCGTCGGCAGCGGGCACCTGGTGGCCTCTGTCGTAGCCGCTGCGGAAGTAGTCCTTGAGGAGACCGCGGAACTTGGCGGGCACGGAGTCGTCTTCGACAAAGACGCTGTGCTTTCGGTCGCCGCCGCGCTGGGCGAGAGACTCGGGCGTCATGTGCTCGACCACCCATTGCGGGTTGCGGGTTCGGCGATCGTAGCTGGATATCAGGGCTGATCGATTGGCAACGTCGGAGACGGGGCCGGGGAAGCCGTATTCGAAGAGCCCGGCGGGGTTGACGGCGCCTCCTGCGACGACGGGCACGGAAGAGAAGACGTGTTGCGACGGCATGGCCAGCGACGTGCTGGTGGTGTTGGCGGGGACGCTGCTTGGTTTTGCCATGGTGGGAGCCGCGGCGATTTGCGACTCGGGTTTCTTGCTTTCTGGAGATGCTCGTAGCGAATAGACGGCTGCGGTGAGGGCTGCGCCGCCTCCGGCACCGAGGGCAGCAAACATGGCGAGAGTTGACTTGGACATGTCGGCGGCGGCGTGGGCTGCTCGGCGTGGTGGCATTTATTTATATTTATATCGTGTTGGCAGGATCCAGGGGACGGAGACGGGGACGGGGACGGGGACGAGGACGAGGACGAGAGAGGAGGAGGGAGCTCTGGTCAGGAGAGGTGCGTGGTGACGGAGATTCACTGCTCACGAGGGACGGTGCCGCCGCGAAGCATGTGCGTGGTGTCTTGGAGGTTGTTCAGCAGAAGCAGCAGAATGAGTCCACAGAATCAGCAGAATCAGCAAAATTAGCACACGGGACGGAGTCGAAAGGTGAAGAAGGAAGGGGAGGGTGGGTCAGGGGACCGACCAGGGGAGAGCCGTTACCGGAACGCTCCATCACGCGGTCTCGTGCGACTTGGAAATGCCACGGCCAGGGCTGCAGGGCATCACCCGTTGAGAACAGTCACCTGCAGTACGGACTAGACTGCCTTTTTTTTTTTCATGACGTTTATCAATATCCCGTCTTCACAAAGTGCAAGCGGCAGTAGGCAGCTCCCACGGTCTTGACCACGGGTGGGTATAGCGTGCGTGGCTCTAAACCCTTTCGATTCATTGTCTGTCTGGTTGGCCTATTATTCCAACCATCTTTGTACATTTACAAGGTCGCATGGTCTCGTCCAAGCTAAATACCATCCATCGCAGGGGCAGAACAAGTACACTTTTCCCAGTACACCCCCCGGAGTATGTGCGTGTCTTTACAGGCAGCAGACTCCTTTCTGGTCCATTATCAACTTCATATATTTATACCAGCATGGTACCGAAGAGGAAAGCTCCGGCCAAAGAAGCAGCAGCAACGGCGACACCGACGGAACCAGCAGAGACGGTAGGTCGGCCACCGGCAAGAGCTTTGGCGGCAGCAGTGGTGGTGGCGGCACCGGCCGAGGTGGCGCCGGATGACTTGGCAGCAGAAGTCGAGGGGATAGCAGTGGGAGGAAAGGTGGGAGCAGAAATGCCGGATGGGCAGTGCCAGTGGTCACCGTTAGGAGTGCACTCC
The DNA here is from genome assembly GCA_023658475.1 of Epichloe elymi. Taxonomy (NCBI): domain Eukaryota; kingdom Fungi; phylum Ascomycota; class Sordariomycetes; order Hypocreales; family Clavicipitaceae; genus Epichloe; species Epichloe elymi. The sequence continues at coordinate 1,224,392 of CP098273.1, read as the reverse complement.
TTGTCAGTTCCGTGGTGGTCGTGGTCGTGGCCAGTCTCGGTGGTGGTGGGCTTGGCGCCGGACTGAGTCTGAGTCTGAGTCTGAGTCTGAGCAGGAGAGGTCGCCGGCTTGGAGACGCCAGGGGGACAATGCCAGTGGTCGTCGTGAGGCACGCAGGACTTGGCCGTGGCCGAGGCGGTTACGGTGTCGACGGAGCCCGCGGCCGTGGAGGAAGCGGCATGGCAGTGCCCTTGGATCGATCGAGTCAGCATATCGAGTCTTGTTCATCAGCAGGCTCCGCATCACGCAAGACATCACGCAAGACATCACGCAAGACCTGTTCAGGAACAGCATCACGTACAGTGATCACCATGGGGCTCGCAGGCTCCGGAGCCGGTGGGCGAAGGAGGCAGCGTCTTGGAACCAGACGCATCACTGGCAGCCTGGGCGACTGCAAGACCAGCCTGGCCGAGAAGGCACACCGAGAACAAGGTTTTGAACTGCATGTTGGCTGTCGAGGTTGCTGTAGGTTCAGGCTTGACGATACGGCAAGGCAAGCAGGACAAGGCGAGAGGAGAACGTTGAAACGGCTGACGCCTCTGAGGGGAACGGGCGAGGTACAACTTTTATATATGCTGAAACTTACTCCGTAATAGAGCACGTTATTCCTTATTATGCATGGACCTACATGCGGACAGCGATCTTGCCTTGTATCAAGCACGGCGACATGCAACAACAATACACAACAATACCAGCCAGCCCCGCAACCCGTACGCGCCTTTACATCCTTGGCGATCTGGGCCATCAGATCCATGTCAGCTCGTCCTGGCTTGACCGAGCGCCAAGAAGTGGCGTGCGAGATCCTCTCTGGGTTGGTGTGTTGGTTGGGACGGGTTGCTAGGGAGTCGGGACGCAGGCCCGGAAGTGAGCCATCAACATGACGGAAAGTAAGCAGTCAGCAAGTCATTCTCCGTACCCCGCAAGCCGTGATCCGTAGTAGCTCGTAGCAGCTCGTAGTAGCTCGTAGTAGCTGGTGTCGGGAATCAGCGACGAAATCAAACGTGTCAAAATGGGTAGGAGTCGGTCAGCATGGCACAGTTCGGAGTGAGGCTGGAGATTGACCATTTGGTCTGTGGGGTCACCGGGGGGTGTGTACTCTGCACTCCGTCCGGAGTACGACTCGGTGTGAAAGCGAAGCAGGCGATGGGTGCAAGCATGGCGGCTGTGGTAGCTGAATGGGTAGCTGAAGGTGAGGGGCGTCAATGTTGCAGCCTGAGTGGAATACTCCGCACTGTCGGACGCAAATAAGCTTGATAAATCTCCTCACTACGGGATGTACATGTGTACGGGGGGTACGGAATACAATATACTCACTCTGTACCGAGTACATACTCAGTACGTCCGTACAGTTGCAGTTGTTCCTGTGCTGAGTGAGTGCTATTAACCGCATCTCTTCTCTTTAAAATAAGCTTACTCCGTGCGGAGTATTACACCTTGATGGCTTCACCACCCCTGTCAAATGGAGTACCGATGCGGCCGGTCGCAGCCAACCACATGTGCATGCGTGGTTTTTTTTAAGGGGGGGAACGGAACCTTGATGTCTGCATGGCCGGCATTGTCGCCGAATCAAAGGCTCCCGCCACCCCGATGAGTCTTGATCAGCTGTGGTGACGGGGTATTTATTATTTGCGGCCTCGAGGTTGATTCGATGCGAATGCGTTCCTTGCAGAGCTGCGAGTGTTCGTCATGTGATGGTATTCTGTGATTCCCAAAGCTGCGGCTTGTTGTTGCAGATTCCACCTTTAGCGACTCATGGGAAAGTCACCATCTATACATCTGTGTTCCATGCCAATGCGAAATCGTATTGCAGAACTCAGCTAAGGTTTACGGAGTTTTACGGAGTACGCAAAAATCTCCATGGCATCTACGACGACTTGCCGAATTGACATGGCTGAGTCTTCGAACGATCTGGCTATTCCTCATAAGCTACTCCGTACTTCTTCAAGAACCTGGTGCTACCCCCGTACATCATCACGAACTGCACCACCGTGCATCTGTCGCTCGAAGTCAGCATGGTGCAGCATGGTGCGGCATGGTGCAGCAATGGCAAAGCTTTGCCGCGACGGGTCGGCAGATCTCTGATGTCCAAACCTGACGAGGTGTTGGACCGTGATTCGCCTCGCTGTCAAAACCCCCACATTTGGCCGGCAGCTAATGTAGTACGCCAATGAGGAGGCATGCATTCAAATCAAGACGACTCAAATCAAGAATCAAGACGACCTCAATGAATCATGTCTGATTTTTTCTTTCTTGAAGCCATCCTCGTCGCACCGAAGAGACCATGCCGAAACATGCAGCGCGGAAAGCCAAAAGAGTGACTGGACAAGAGGAGGATGGATACGAGGAGGACGGATACGTGGAAGACGGCGAGCCGCACGTGGTTATGAACAAGGGCGACACGGCGAGAACCCTTATGGTCAATGATGCTTATGCACCTTGTTGCACACTCTTGCGCACTTATTACGGATCCGTAATAAATATCCAGTTGCCGTCTAGTTGCCGTCTCCTAGCATCAGTCTGCTGAAACCCTTTCTCGCTGGCACGGCCCTACTACATATACGTCAGCGACGCCACAAACCTTCCTTCCGCTGGACCCAGACCAAAGTCCCGGATGTCCATCTCCGGCCAACTTTTTTTCCACATCACCAAAACACAATAATACCTCGCACCCTTGGCTGCCCTCCGCTCAACCAGTTCTTTGTTCATCGACAATAAACAACTCATATGGCAAGTTGGCCTCTACGTTCCCGTGGACATTGTAGTAGTCGTCAAGGAGCAGTCACCAGCCATGGAGCTGGCTGCTCGGAATCTCGACAATGACACCCGCGGGTGGATCATGTGCGTCGTCAGTGGCATAGGTGCGTTTTTAATCGGTTTTGCTCTTCTTGACAGCGAAAACCCTTGGACCAACTGACGAATGATCGAGCAGCATGTGTTTTTGGCGCTTCCATCATCTGCGTCGACTTCATCGTCCGCCTGTTCCCGGGCAAGCACAGTTTTCGCATTCAGGAAAGCAACTTCTTCCTGGCGAGCTCGCTGTCCCTGAGCTTCGGCGTCATGGTGAGAGAATGCGCGCATCCATGCCTGATCATGACGCATGACAAAGACTGACACAAGCCTTGCCAAATGCAGATGTTCTCCGCGTTATATAGCATGCTTCCCGAGAGCAAGGGCTACCTCGAAAAAGACGGCTGGGACGATCAACCCGCCGGTCTGCTCATCATGGGATGCTTCATCGGAGGATTCTTTGGCATACAGGCCGTATCACGACTGCTGCATCAACACATGCCCTCCCACGTCGTCGATTGCGATCATTCCCACGACGATGCGCCACTCCCACACACCAGCCGCTCGTGTAACCATGGCCGCAGACAATCCCGGGTCAGCAGAGCCCGCAGACGTTCGTCTCGGCCAAGATCGTCGCGTGCGCACGCTGCCGAATTGGGCGCTGATAATATCGCCAGCGAAGACGGCGACACCCTCGCCGGCGAGTCTACGCCATTGCTCTCATCATCCACGGTAGAGGCAGATAGCCATGAGACCCGTGAACCACCGAAGCGACATGCTTCCGCTAGAGGTGGTGAAATGCTGCAGCGTCCCACGAGTACGAGTCCATTGCTATCTTCTTGTCACCGTGCCGCGACCGATTCAGAGCCAGTCACGCGGCGACCGTCAATGTACCGTGTGCAGAAGCGACTCATGTCCTTTGTCAAGGACACAAAGTGCAATTGCGACGAGGAGGGCTCATGTTATGGCTATACCGATCCATGTGGACAGGAATGCTTCAAGCATTTGTCGACGAGGACATCGCAGAGCGTTGCTCGCCACCCAGTCATGATACGCACCACCACGGGTCCTTTATACCCGCAAGCCGGGTCCGTCTTTCACGGTGCTGGGCACGATGACGCTCACGATGACGCTCACGATGACGCTCACGATGACGCTCACGCTCACGCTCACGCCCACGACAGTGATCAGCTCGTCAGCCCTCTCTTCCGCACGAGTAGAGCTGCCTCTCGCGAACCTCTTCTCTCGGCCGCCGACGAAGATGCCGAAATTGCGTCCGACGACCACTCCACGTATCCTTCTACGCAGCAAGCTGACGTCGAGAGCCAACAGCACCACCATCACGTCCCAGCAAACGCTTTCCTCTCCATTGGTCTCCAGACGTCCATCGCCATTGCTCTCCACAAATTTCCCGAAGGCTTCATCACCTATGCCACTAACCATGCCAACCCCGCACTCGGCTTCAACGTCTTCATGGCTCTCTTTGTGCACAACATCTCGGAGGGTTTCGCCATGTGCTTACCCTTGTACATGGCTCTTGGATCTCGCTGGCGCGCAATCACCTGGTCTGCCGTCCTAGGAGGTCTATCGCAGCCTATAGGCGCTGGCATGGCGGCAATATGGTTCAAGCTCGCGCAGAGGTCAAACATTTCCCCCAACGCAGTTGTCTATGCGTGTCTTTTCGCCGTCACATCAGGAATAATGGTGAGTGTTGGACTGCAGCTGTTTGTGGAAGGGTTAAGTCTGAATCACAATCGCAACTTGTGTACATTCTTTGGCTTCTTGGGAATGGCGGTCCTGGGGTTAAGTAATGCGCTGTTTGCGGCGCACGAGCCTCACTGAACGTGCTACACTGTACTTTTTTTTTTGTTTTTTTTTGTTTTTTTTAACACGCTGTGCGGGTAAAGATTGCGAGATGGGCTCGTCAGTTTTCTGCGCAGGGGCAAAATTATGAAAGATGATGGGGAGTTTGGGATGCGACATGAATTAATTTCTGGATTGGGGGACCTACAGAAGACCCATGGGATAGGATGTTGATTGGCTCATCATGAAGTAGTGCACTCTGTCAGCCTGGTATGGGTAGAACTAGTAATAATACAGCTGTTCAACTCAAATTGAACCCTGTTTCTAAAACACGACGTGAATTTCGAGAGAAAAGGTACTCAGGCGTATATATTCAGGCGTTGATTCCTGTCGATTCGTGTTCCCTAGCAGATGTATATTTTGAACCTTCTACCAAACATGACGTCGTCATCGTGGCCACATATGTAACCCTGTCCCGTTCCAAATAGCCCTTTCTTCTTTTTCTATAAACTTGTGCGACCTTTTCATAAACACACCCTTCAGCCATGTCTGCCGACATAAGGTCTAAAGCAAAACGCAGGGGGTATCAACCAACAGCAAAGCAGAGTAGACGGGACTGACTTCCCATACAAAACGGGCAATTATGGCCCCGCCAGGCCAGGATCAATATTCATGTTCCAATCCATCTTGTGGGGCGTCTCATTGGTCAAGAACAAGAGACTCGCCTCATCTGGTAGCCAGTCATCCCCGGGAGGGCCCTGATCCGATTGCGCGGCGAACATGGCATCGTGTTCCGTGGACACCGGCCAGGAGGACTGAATGAAGTGCTCATCGAAAAGGGGCTGCCCCGCAAAGTCATCCATCTCGTCTAGGAAGGAAGGCGGGTCGTTGATGGGCTGCTCGGGCTCGGGCTCGTGGCCCTTTGCAAGGTGAACTTGCAGGTCGTGATGGCGCGTGAAACCCTCGTTGCACTCGGTACAGAATATGGTTCGTTTGACTTGGTTTGCTACGCCGGTGAGTTCATCGATAACAGAGGTTGGATCGTTGCGAGATTCCGTCCTCGACAACTTGGGACGTTCATGGCCGAGATGGCGGAAGCGAATGTGGTCTTCTAGACGGACTTTGGTGCTGAACTTGTGCCCACACCCTTGGTCGTTGGTCCAGGTTTCGAAGCCGGGTCCCGCGAGGGCGACCTGGCCGCAGATAAAGCGGAAGCCTTCGTGGGCAGTACGGATGTGGGCTTTGAGGTTGGAGTTTTTCGTGAATTTCTTTTCGCAGCCAGGGTGGGTGCAGGCATGGGTCTTGCGGTCCTTGACGGTCTTGCCCGAGTGGTGCATGTCGACGTGCTGATCGAGTTCCCATTTTGACGTGGACTTGAAGTCGCAGAAGAGGCAATTTTGATGCTCCTTTTTCAAATGGGCTTGGAGGAGCAACTCGGTCGTGAAGCCTACGCGCTGTTGCGAACCATCAGACGCTTGTTGCAGTCCGCACTCGCCGCACCAGAATTTTAGGTCGCCGTGGATCTTGTCGCGGTGTCTCTTGAGAGCTGGCTTGGAATCAAACGACTCGGTGCAGTCTTGCTCGGTGCAGGCGTATGCTCGTACATGCAAGTGCTCTTTCCGAGTATGCTTTGTGAGCGTTTCTCTTTTCCTGAAACTCTGGCCGCAGTCTTGACAGCGGAAGCGGTCTGCGCCTTCGTGGACCGCTTGATGGCGTTTTAGTCGGGTGCCTGTTACGAAACTCTTCCCGCATCCTAGAACCTGGCAGATATATTTGCGCTCGTTGGTGTGTGCGGCTTTGATGTGCTGTTTCAGATGCTTATCTTCGATGTAGTCCTTGTCACAATCGTCATATGGACATCTGAAAGGTCGAGAATTGGTGTGTGAGTTGAGGTGGTCTCGTAACCGGGCTGGGCGATTGAATGTCTTGGGACAGCCTGGCCATGTGCAGGCCAAAGTCTTTAAATCCGATGGAAATTTGGTGCGTGGTGTGGTAGCTGCAGTGACAGGGGAGCCGGTGTCTGACATTGAGCTTGGGGTTTGGGCTGTGGTAAAGTCATCGTCGCCATCGTCGTGATCTTTTGCGTTTGTGTCAGCAATGGTGCTTCTCGTCGTTGATGGTCTGGACGGGGGAAAAGTTGGGCGTGCTTACATTGTGGAAGTGCACCACCCGCATCCCGCTTCTTGAGAGGGGACGCCTCAAAAGCTTCCTCGGTGGCAGCTCGTTTACTCATGGTCGATGCCAGCTGCCCGGGCAAAATTCACATCCGAGAGGTTTCCTGATCCCTCCCATGGTTGGAGGCGTGGCGGTGGGTGAATCCACGGCAGAATATAAGATTTGGTCCAGGCGGTGACGAAACTTTTTTTTTTTTTTTTGGTTGGTTGGTTACGACCGATAAGCCTCAAGCTGTGTAAGTGTTGGACCGCGAAGCTAGGGTTCAATGTGATCGCATCTATTGAGTTATCTGACCCTATAAGAGGGTGCGGACTATAGTCTAAATACCTAAGTACCTCTACTATTAGTAGGGTACTTATATAGTGCTAAAATATACTATAAAGTTATAGAGGTTTTAGAAAATAACTAGTGTAGGGTGGATTCCTATCTTAGCTAGTTAAATAGTAAGACTATTATATAGTAGGGATTAATTATGCCCTTATAGGTATAACACACCCCCCTAGGGGACCTTATTTAAGGTTCCCTATAATAATTCTAAATTAATAAAATTAGTTAAAATAATACTCTAATACTTAAATTAATTCTATAGTGTAGAAATATAGTTAATTAGTTATAATCTTATCTAGATTAAGGTTATTATATAATACTTACTCTTTAGGTTCTTTACTAAGTATACTAGAGGGTAGTTATATAAGCCCTAATACCTTATAGAAGCTTATAAAAGTATTCCCTATAAAAGGCTTTATAAGGCTATTAGTAATTATCTCTTTAGTAGTAATCTAGGTAATATTAAAGGTTCCTTTTATAATCTCTTAATAAAGCTAGTAGTAATAAATATCTATATACTAAAGCTTTATAATAAGCTTAATAAACTCTTTCTTAAGGAGGCAAATTATCTATATATTATTATATTTAATTTTAAGTGTGTTATTACCTAGGTATAGCCTAACCTCTTAATATAATTATCTAAAGGCTATAAGCTCTTTACTATAGAGTAAAAGTACTAGGAGTTTTACTTTAGTTAATAATATTATTATAATAGCTTACCTTCCTACCTTAAAAAGTATAGGTTCTCTAAAAAGCTTTATAATATAGCCTTATAAGCTTTTTTATATTATAGGATTATTAATAAAGGAGGTATTACTATATACCTCTAATTTAGGGTTATTACTGCTATATTTAATTGCTAGGTCTACCTATATATACCTATACTTAAGGGCTCTTTTAGCTACTTCTATATACTATAGCCCTAGGTTTTATAGGTATTATAAGAGTTATAAAGCTATAAAAGTAATATTAAGTCTTAAGACTATTATTAGATATAGTAGGGTTCTAATTAAAGATTAGTATCTCTTAAGATCTTAAGTATTAACTTCTCCTTTAAAGGGTTCTAGTAGTGTAGCGGTTATTAGGGCTATAGGCCTTTATTAAGGGATCTGTTGAAACAAGCATGATATCAATCGCGCTTGGCAGCCGCAATTCCCTTCGGCTGAAGGTCGGCCTGACCGGGAGAAGGTCGGCTGCTGCGCGTGTGCGCGTGCCTCCCTTCCTGCCCACGGGCAGGCCTGCGATAGGGCAGGGCCCGGGTCACGTGACCCACCCACATCACGTGACCCACATAGCTATAGCTGCCTTTTTTCCCTCTTATAGGAGCCCTCTCTTTTCTAGCTTCCTTTAATAGAACACATAGCTTATAATAGATTATTTAATTAATACTATTACAAGCGTGCCTAATTAATAACTGGCTATTATTACACCTAGTGATTCTAACACTAATTAGTGGTTAACTTTATAATCACTTTTGTTTATAAATACCTATTATCTTTTAAAGACACTGTAGATTAGCTAGGTTCTATCTAGAAGAGACCTTTATAGAAGCAGTGTGATTTAGCTAGCCTATTAAGGTAATAAGAGTAGCTTTATTATTTAAGATCCCTAATTATGCTAAGGAAGAAGCTAACTCTAGCTAGCCTATTAAGGCAATAAGAGTAGCTAGAAGAAGCTAAAGCCTAAACTAAGAAGAAGAGTTTAACTCTAGTAGCTAAGCTATCCTATTATTCTTTAACTTAGTGTGTTCTATTATATATAAAGCTAATTACTAGAGCTTATGATCCTTTATATCTCTTTTTCTCTAATCTATTTATTATTACTTCCCTTATTCTATCTTCTCTAATACTATAAGTTATAATAGTTAATAAGAAGGAATAACTATAAAACCTAATAAGTTATAATAGCTCTTAAGCGAATCTCTTAGAAGCCCTAGAATTTACTATCCCCTTCCTCTATATCCTATAGTAACTACACTAGTATATTATAGAAGGAACACTTACTAGGGTAGATAAATTTAATATTAAGGATAATAATATACCTAAGATATAAGTGGCCTATATCCTCTCTTAGGTTAAGAACTATATAATATAAAAGGTATATAGAAGATTGCTCTTTATAGAATTTACTTAAGATTTTAATCTATAAACCTATAGTAACTTTCTTAAGACCCTAGTTATAGTCCTAAGGCACTTATAGGACTACCTTATTAACTCTAGAATCTATATAATAATTAACTAGAATATAAATATAGTAATAAACCTCTAAGAAGTCCTTAACTAATAGGAATTCTGCTTCTAGTTATAAGAAGAAGTAAAGGATACCTAGAAGAAGTATAATAACTTCTAAAAGAATATAATTAAGAATAGTAATTTCCTTAATAACCTCTATAAGGATAATAACCTCTAGGACTAAAGGAGCATAAGGACTACTTATTCCTCCTACTAACCTTTATAACCTCCGTAAGGAGTGATATTAGTAACCTTTCCCTAAGAATAGAACCCTTAGCCCCTTCCTTAAATACCTTAAGCCCTATAAGCCCTTCCTTATTATCCTTAAGAACCTATATTTACTTAGTAAAGAACCTCTGCTCCTTAATAATAAGCTATTCCTATTTACTAAAGAATAATATATAAACCTACTAACTATCCTCCCTTTAAGCCTTTATAACTAATAGTAAAGTAGATCTTAGACCTTATTAAGATATATATATCTAAGTAGTAATATAGCGCTAATAGCTATAATATACTTAAACTAAAGCTCTAAATCTTTAGGTAAAAGTGTAAGCTTCTAGATATTAAACTAGAATAAGCTAGGTATATATTTAAAGTAATATTAAAAGGAAAAGCTTATTAGTATTACTTAGACTACCTCTCTAAACCTAGTAACCCTTAGGACCTTACTACCTTAGTAAGAAGAATAAAGGAGAGGTTTAAGACTAAAGATATAAGGCAGAAGTATCTCCTTAAATAGCATAATACTTTGCTCTAGAAGGCTATTAATAAAAACCCTAATAAATTAAAGATAGAATACTTTAATAAGCTTATTAAGAGGCTGTTAACCTTATAGCAAGCTATTCCTAACGTGGGTTAATTAGAAAGAGCCCTTAGGAACTAGATTATAACCGCTTATAATAGGATTCCTAAGTGTAGAGGGTGCCTTACTAACCCTCTAGATAGCCTCTAATAATTCTATAAGTGTGTATATATAATAATCTAGCTTATTACAGAGGAATCTAGTAGTTAATATTAATTCCCTGCTAATGCCTAGACTCCTAATGCCTTCTAGACTAATAGAAGGTATAATAGTAAGGGCAAAGAGTTATAATACCCTTTACAGAGGCAGAAAGGTAGAAAAGGCCCTCCCTATATAAAGAAATATTATATATATAGTAAAGAGGGATACTAGTTAATAAAGCATCCTAAGGAAGAGCGTAAGAAGGTATACTAGTAATATAAGAACTATTACCTAGTAGATACCTTATTATCCTTACTAGCTTTATATAATGCCTTTCTTACCTAGTATAAAGGTACCCTAATAGAAGATCCCACTCCTTATCCCTCTAAAGTTAATAAGGTTGCCTAGTATATAATAAGCCTTAGATTTAATACTAGGCTAGAGGGAGAGGAAGAAGAAGAAAGGGTGCCTATAAGCTTCTTTACCTATAGTGTAACCCTTAATGGTTAGAAAATGATTAAAGTCCTTGTAAATTAAGCTATAATACATAGACTAAGTAAGAAGAATCTATTTAATAATAGGAACGCCGCTAGGCCTCCTTATCTATTCCTACTTAAAGACTATTACTTATCTAAGGCCTTCTAAGGTATTATACTAGATACCGGAGCAGTATAGTTCTCCACGGCAGGCCGATCTTAAGCTATAGCACTATAGAAAATAATACTAAAGATTTATCTTAACACTATAAGGGTAGGTAAAGCAGTTATTACATTTAGTAGAGGCTAGCTAATTATATTACTTAGAATAATTAATATACCTACACCCTTTAGTAATATTACTTTCTATATAATACTAATAAATACTCCCTTCCTGCTTTACCTTAATAATATAGGCTAATTAAGGATTAACTTTATTACCACTAAGAATGTCCTCTAGTAAGGAAATATTAAGGTGCCCCTAGTATATAAATAGGGCTATATATAGATACTACTAATATAAGATAAGAAGGTAGTAGCGTGGAATTATTTAACTAAGATTAAATTACAGCGGTTATATCGCCGCTTTAGTTATCCTTTAGTACGCTAACTCTATAATCTCCTAAGTAATATAGGGCATAAGATTACCTTTAAAGCTATTAAGGTAATATTAAAGGTATGCCACTAGTGCTAGATAAATACTAATAGCCCTTATTACTTTAAATTTACCCTTAAGGATAAGTATACCTTTAACTTTAAAGTTATAGTTAATATTATATACCTTAATAGTAACTGCCTAATACTCTACGCAGTAGATATAGCTATGGTATTCTACATAGTAAGATTCCTTCCTAATATCTTAGCTAAAATAACTTAGGAAGCCCTTAGAATATGCTAGATTAATGTGTACTAAGGACCTCCTAATTAGATTATTACTAATGCTAGCACGAACTTTTATAGCGAAGAATTTCACTAATTCGCAGTATTAATGTTAATCTCTATTAAAGAGGTCCTAATTAAGGTATATTATAGCATTAGAAAAGTTAAGAGATATTATAGGCCGCTCTAAAGGGCCTATAATATTATCTAAAGAGAATGCCTAATAACCCTAGAACCTATTGCCCTATAGATAGCTATAAAAGCCCTTAATAATACTATAGGTCTAAATAGCCTTATTCTAACCCTCCTTATCTTTAGCGCCTACCCCTGTATATTAAGTAACTCTCCTTTATTGCTAGAGATCTTATAATGTGTTATTACTATGTAAAAGGTAATAAAGAAAGTTAAGTAACTCTATGTAATCTAGAAAGTTAGTAAAGCCCTTATAGTAAGGAATAGTCTAGATATAAGCAAGACCCTTAACCTCCTACTTAGATTACTAGTCTAAGTTTAGCGTAAAGGTAAAGGGTAGTAAGGCCTATATAACCTCCTCTTTATTAATAGAGAGACCTATACCCTTAACCTCCTATAAGGCCTAAAGGCCTTCCGCTTAACTTCTATTAGGCCTTATTATAAGGACCCTAATATAGAAGCCCTCCTACCTTAGGAGGGCGGAGAAGAGGGAGAGGCCTAAGCTAGGCTACCTAGTAAGACCCTAGAGATCCCGCTAAAGAGATGCCTAGGTAGACCCTAAAAGAACCCTCTAGTAATTATTAATAAGACTAATATATTTATCTTAGCTAAGGAGGAAGCTAACCTTAACCTTATAATTTGATTATATAAGGAAGGCATTATTATAACCCCTAGCGCACTATTTAAGCTCTCTATAAAGACTGAGATTAATATACTAATTAATTAGGGTGTGTTTAAATTTATTACCTATAATAAGAGAGAGTATAGTAGCATGCGAATCTTTAATTCGCGAATTATTAATAAGGTAAAAGGTAAGATAGGCTAGCTATATAAGAAATTAAGGCTTATAGTATAAGGCTTTAGAGATAAGGCAAAGCAAGTAATCTTAATATAAGCTCTAACAATCTAATAAGCTAGTTAACGCCTTATTCTTGCGATAGCACCTTCCCTCTTAATAAAAGGCTTTATCCTATGGATTCGCGATATTACCTAGGTATATATCTAATTAACTACGCAATTAAATAGGGTAATCCTTACATAGCTTCTAACCTAAATCCACAACTAACACCCTAAAGGAATAATTATAAGGGTAATTAAACCGCTCTATGGCATTACGGAGGCTAGAATATATTAGTAGGTTACATACTATAGGCACTATAGAGAGAAGCTCTAGATAGAGACTTCTATATATAATCTATGCCTATTAGTAACTATAGAAGATAGCCTAGAATTTATATATATAGGCATATAGACTAATAATACTCTTAGGCTATTAGATAAGGAGTTCTCTAAGAAAGAAGAGAGAGAATTAACTATAGCGGCTTTTATAGTAAAGCTAAAGTAATTTCTCCTTAAGAATAATTCCCTAACCTTTAATAGGGGAATTATTAAATTAGTGGCTAGTGTAGCTATTTTACTTTAATAAAAAGGCTAAGGCAGTAAGCTTAATTTAATCCTACTTATAGATTTAAAGCAGAAGTATATTAAATAAAGGGCTTAAGGCGCCTACATTGCCTTAATCTACTAACTAGAAGCCTACTATAATCTATCTATTACTACTTAACACTAAAAACTAATAATTAAGAATATTAAAGCCCTTAATTGCTGGATCTAATAGTAAATAGATTACCCTAATTAAGGCCTAATATTTATTCTAATTAACCTTACTAAAGCAAAGCTATATGTGTTTATAGATAGGTTATTTATAAATAATTAGGACCTTACCTTATAGCTTAGTTATATACTAATCCTTACTAATAAAGACTATAAGGATAGTAAGTTTATAATTAAAGGTAATATTATACACTTTAGCTTAATAAAGAGCAAGAGAGTTATATAAAGTGTGCTTACCTCTAAGGTCTATAGTATAGTTACTAGCGTTAATATAGTATATGTAATAGCTACTACCCTTTATATACTTATAGACTAATTAAATCTCCCTATTACACTAGTTATAGTGTATATAGATTTATACTCTCTCTATAAGTGCCTTATTAAGCTTAGTATAATAAAGGAGAAGTGCCTAATAATTAATATTATAGCCCTATAATAATTATATAAACACTATAAGCTCTACGAGATCTATTAGATTAATAGAGTAGATAACTTAGCTAATACCTTTATAAAGGCATTACTAAATAAGGCCCTAGAGCAGTTTATCTCTAGTAACTGGATAATAATCTAGATAGAAGGGTAGGTAACCTATATAGAGGATAGCCCCTATAAATAGTAGTAGGAGGGTAACCTATAAGGAGGATAGCCCTATAGGTAGTAGTATTAGGGGACTATTAACCCCTATACTATAGGGAGAAGTAATCTTCCCTAGTATTAGGGGATTATTAACCCCTATACTATAGGAGGATATAAATCCTACCCTCTTAGGGATAGTAGAGGAAATTAGAGGAGGAGTAATGCTTTAGGGGGAGTAGGAGAAGGAGGGGGAAGAGAAGCTATATAGCTTCTCCTCTAATCTCTAGGGAGGGCCTTTAGTAATTCTATAACTCTATATAATCTATATAGAGTATAGAGCTATAAGGGAGGTTCTCCTTTAGATTTATAAGATACCTATGCTTTACTTTAGTAGGGATAGAAGGGTAGATATAGGAGATAATAGGATTAAGGAGAGAGGTAAAGGGGAGGAAAAGAGGTAATAGGATAAGGGAGTTACTATATAGATATTATTAATAATATTAGGAAGGAAAAGGGATTTAGGAAGAGGCCTACTTACCCTCTTAGTAGGAGGTTAAAGATAGATTATTACTTTCCTTTATTATTACCTACTATAGGTATATACTGCTTCCCCTTTCTTTCCTTTATTAGTCCCCTTTATTAGGGGATTATAACCCTTTCTATTATTATCTATTACTTTATTAGTGATTAATATTATATGTTAATAATTATATTAAAAAGAGAGTTCCTAGTGTTAAAACAAGTATAATATTAATCGCGCTTAGTAGCCGTAATTCCCTTTGGCTAAAGGTTAGCCTGACCGGGAGAAGGTTAGCTGCTGCGCGTGTGCGCGTGCCTCCCTTCCTGCCCACAGGCAGGCCTGCGATAGGGCAGGGCCTGGGTCACGTGACCTACCCACATCACATGACCCACACAGCTACAGCTACCTTTTTTCCCTCTCACAGGAGCCCTCTCTTTTCTAGCTTCCTTTAATAGAACACACAGCTTACGATAGATTATTCAATTAATACTATCACGAGCGCGCCTAATTGATAACTGGCCATTATTACACCTGGTGATTCCAACAGGATCTTTATATTAAATTTAGTAGTAGCTTTATTCTAATAAGACTTCTAATTAAGCTATACCTTCCTATTAGTATAATCTCTAATAATTTTAATACCTAGGAACTATTAAAGCTCTCTAAGGTCCTTAATATTATACTTTATAAAGAGTTTTACTCTAAATTTATTATATAAGTGTGATTTCCCTTTAGTAAATAAGGTAATAAGGTTATCTATATAGAAGAAGATAATTAACCTATCCTTAATAAATATATAGATATCTTTAAAGATCTATATAAAGCCTTTACTAATTAGCTAGCTAATTAGCTCTTTTATCTATAGAAGAGGCACTCTCTATAGCCTATAGACTACTCTAAGAAGCTTTAGATAGGCTTATTTATCTTTATAGCCTAGAGGTATCTTATAGTAGACCTCTTTATTAAGGTCTAAATTTAGGAAAGCTATAATAAAGTTATACTAGTGTGCTTCTAGGTTAAAGTAGTATATAATAGCTATAAATAGTCTAAATATATTAGTAGCTAGAGTTACTACTTAAGTTAATAGATAACTCTTTAGTTAATAATTCCTAAGAATATAGAGATAAGCTTTATATTATAGGAGGTAGCCTTACTTATCTAATTTATAAATAAAGACCTAAGTAAGGCCTAGAGGCTTTATATATAAAGGAACTTCTTCTCTAGATACCTTTATAGCTACCTTTCTATTAATAATCTTATTATATTCTTTATCTTATACTTTTTAGAATTCCTTTTCCTTTAGATAACTAGCTAAGTTATTATAATAAGCTAGAGGAGGGGGAAGCCTTAATATATAAGGCTTTTCTTTGCTTTTAGGTCCTAGATTAAAGGCTATAGTAAATACTTTAAGATTATTATAATCTTATAGATTTATTAATATATTATAACTATTACTACTATTAGGTAGGTTAAGCAAATTATTAATACTTAATAGTATATAATCTATTAAACCTAGAAATTATTTAGGTAAATTCGGAGGAGTTAGCAGATTTATTTCTTAACTCTCTTTCTCTTTTTCCTTATAGACTAATTAATTATAACTATTAAGAGTTTTATCCTATTAAGGCTAATTAAGTAGTTATTATAATAATAGAGGGTATGCTATCTATAGAAGCCCTATATTAGAGCTTTTATCCTTATTATTATTAACTAGCTCTTTAAGGAAGTATTTTTTAACCTCTTTTATACTTAGTAATAGGCCTCTTTCTTAAGTATAGAAGATTAACTTATTAAAGGTAATATAACTTAATAAGAACTAGTAGCTTCTCTTTATTATTAGCACCTAAATTAGGTATTACGTAGAGGAGATATATCTAGTGAGGTATCTAATATAAGCTCTCTATATAAGCTTTAGACCTACCTTATAAAGCCTACTTTACGTTATTATAAATACTTTATAACTAAAGGCTTATAGGTAAGTTATAGAGGCTTCTAGATTCTCTAGTAAGTAACTCTATTAAAGCTTATTCTCTCTTAACCACCTATTTAACACTTATTAAGGGGATTGCTAGTTAAGTAGCTTTTAAGGCGTATAGTTTAAGATATAAATAGCTACTTTAGTAGCTATAGGCTAGAGATCTTCTAGGAAGCCTAATTATATTATAAGAGTTATTATAACCCTTATTATCACCCCCCTAGACCGTTTAGCGTGCCTATTTTAATGTAGGTAAGCTAGGCTAGACTTTCTAATAATAATACCTCTATTTATAACCTCTTCTTCTTACTTTTTAGTCTAAAAGGCAGTCTTACTATTAGTTATTATAACCGTAATATAGATGCTATATACTCTTATATATATAGCTTCTAACTAATTAAAGCATAGTATAATATCTATTTTTAATAGGATTATAAAGATATAGCGTAATCCTATAGCTCTATAGGTAAAAAGAGTAATATATTAGTCTTTATTATACCCTAATAATTAAGTAAAGAGGTTAAAAGAGACTACCTAAAGTGGCCCTAAAGGTAATAACCCTACCTATAACGCTTATGATATCTACCTCTGCGCCTTAGCTATCTAATAGACCTTACATTTCCCTATGCTCCTTTCCTTTAAAGGGATTTAAAGCTTCTTAAGCACTTAATCTATTATATCCTTGCCTAGATATGCTAATCTAGTATGCTATAGGTCTATAGGCGTTATTATTATAGCCTTTAGGTCTCTTAAATCTCCCTTTATAGCAAAAATATCTAATAGGCTTAAGCCCTCTATATATAGCTATATACTAATAATCTAAGTTTAAAATATCTCCTAATTACCTCTTACTAGGTCTATAACCCTTCTAGTAAGGTTATCCTACCTTATTCCCTTCTTTATAAGTAGCTAAAGAGATATAAGGTTTATAAAGAATAATAGTTAGTACTAGGCCTTTAATAAGGTAAGGGTCTAGCTATCTATTAAGATAATCTAAGCTATGCTAACGCTATAAGCCTTAGTAACACTATAACTAGCTTAAATTCTAGGTTATTAACTATAGTTAAGGTCTATAAACTAGCGTTTATTATTAAAGATATAGATTAAAGTGCCGCTATTAAGTATAACTCGCGATTTACCCTAGGTAAGGAAAGCCTCTAAAGACTCTAACTCTTCTATAGCTAAAAACACTATATTAACTTCTTTAGGTTCCTTTATACTATTATCCTTAGGTTCCTTTACGCTATTATCCTTTAACTATATATTATATACCTTCTTTATATTATTAGGCTAATAATTTATTACTTCTTTTGCTTTCTTTAATAGCTTTTTATTAACTTTCTAGTCCTTTATTAGGTAGAGTGCCCTATAGACCTTCTATAAGTCTCTTAACTTCTTTACCTTATACTTCTTATAGTAAATATAGTCTTTCTTTATTAACTTCTTTACTTTATCTTTTATTTCTTTATTAAGAGTTAGCTTAGCTCTAAAGGTATTATTTAACTTTACCTAAGATCTCCCTTAGGCTTTAATTAGGTACCTAATTCTACTTATAATACTATAGAAATCTAGGACCTTTCCCTTACTCTTTACTATATAAATTAATAAGCTAATTTAAGCTAAGATAGTAGGGAATTATACCCTAATAGTATTATTAATTATTTCTATAAGTAAGTTACCTTTAGTAATAGGGTAGTTTACTTAAAAGTATCTCTTATAGCTAATTAAAGTATCTATAAGCTACTTATTAATATTTACCTTTATAAGGTTCTACTTAATAGTTTTATTAAAATTAACCTTAGTATAATACTTAATAGTCCTACTTAAAGGTATTATATTCCTTATAAGCTCTTTAATCTTATTATAAAGGGATATATACCTTAAGGTTATTTACTTATACTTAGGCCTAAGTATTACTATAAACTAAGTATAATAATCTTATAGGGCCTTTATAAGGCTCTAGAATTAGCTATTAAATACCTAATAATAACCACTAAGGACTATAAACTATACACTATCTTTAGTATTATTAGGTTACTAAGGGTACTAAAAATAACTCTCTTTAGGTATATTATAACCTTTAGAAGAGCTTTCCTAGGGTTACTATACGCTACTAACTACTATTCTACTGCTTTATAAGTATATTTAAACTCCTATAGTGTTTATTATAGATAATTAACCTTATATAGCCTCTACTACCTTTCTCTTTACTAGAGTTTTATTTCCTATAAGGATTAGAGGCTTAGGAGGGTAATCTAGCTATATAATTAAGTTAGGATTAATAAAGACCTAAATTCTATCTTTAATTACTCTTACCTTAACTATCTTATACTATAGGTCCTAGTAATAAGGCTCCTATAGCTTAATAACTAGCTTATTACTCTTAAAAGACTCCTTAGATATTATAAGAATACCTATAGTATTATTATTATTAAACTAATAAATAGTAGTATTAATCCTAGCGTACTAGGGTTACCTAATTATAATATTAATAAATTAGGCCTCTCTTTTACTATATTTATACTAATTATTTAAAGATTAAATAATTAGTTAATTTAAAAAGAAGAGTACTAATTTAGAAAAAAGGTATAATTATTATAAACACTATATAATTACTACTATATTAGACTATAAAGCTAGGGTTTAATATAATTATATCTATTAAGTTATCTAACCCTATAAGAGGGTGTAGACTATAGTCTAAATACCTAAGTACCTCTACTATTAGTAGGGTACTTATATAGTGCTGAAATATACTATAAAGTTATAGAGGTTTTGGAAAATAACTAGCGCAGGGTGGATTCCTGTCTTAGCTAGTTGAATAGTGAGACTATCGTGTGGTAGGGATCAATTATGCCCTTGTGGGTGCAACAGTAAGCTCATCAGGACCACCCCACCCCACCCACATCGGTGCAAGGGGGGGTCGGAAAGTTGGGTGGTCGGAAAGTTGGGTGGTCGGGGAAGCCACGGCAAAACCTGGACTGCTAATAAGATCTTTCAATTGAGAGGCTGCAATTTTCACAAGGCTGATGCATCATTCGAGCCAACTACTCACCACCGCCACACTCTTGCGACGAGTCTTAGTTCTCTCCCTCCCGCGACATCAAAACCAGACCCTTGCTGTCTTTCAAGATGTCGGACTTTGGCGATGACGATGTTGACGTTGGCGGGTAAGTCGATCCAGCGCCGTCTCTGATTTGGCCACAAGCGAGCTGACTGAGCATGTATAGTGACGAGCCCATGCTCGAGGACGAGGATGTTACAGAGTACTTCGAGCCCGAAGTCGGGGAAGGCGAGGATGGCGAGCGCGCTGAAAACGGAGACGATGCGGACAACGTGATCGTGTCTGGCGACCCCTCGGCGGCTGCAAATTCGTTAAAGAGTGGTGAAAAGTCAATCAAAGACAAGAAGATCCCTGAGAGCGAACGCACAACCACGCCGTATATGACAAAATATGAACGGGCGCGTATTCTGGGCACACGAGCCCTGCAAATCAGGTACGATTGTCTGCCCTGAGATGGCTGTGATGGGAATTTAACATGGGAAAACAGCATGAATGCGCCCGTGCTCGTAGACCTCGAGGGCGAGACCGATCCGCTCCAGATCGCAATTAAGGAACTTCGAGAAAAGAAGATCCCCTTGATTGTGCGACGATATCTTCCAGACGGCTAGTAAGTGTTCACTTTTGCACGCACTGCGTGTGTTTCATGAGAGTACAGCGCCTGACATCTCACAGCTACGAGGACTGGACCTGCGAGGAGCTGCTGCAATGAGGTAGAAAGACACGGAAAAAATTTCAAGCTCTACTGCTGGTCCTGCGAAGGGTCCGTCTCGGGCATTTATGCGGTGCCGCATCACTCAGGATCGCAGTAGAAATCACGGCATCCACCTGCAGATGATGACCAGCATCGTGACATGGTTGAGCTCTCTGGTCGCCCTTTATGATTCATGAGCGTGGCGTTTTTTTTTTTTTTTTGAAATTAGGTCGAAAATGTTGGGCATGGATAGAAATCGAGAAAGAGATGCAGGATATTTCATCTCAAGAGATGCGCGTGGACTTTTTCTGTCAAATCGGGGCCATGGCGACACCTAGTCTCAAAGCTGTTTTGCGGGAGAAGAGTTGTATCATTGGCAGTGAAAAGCGATATACCCATTAGCTGAGTTGAACAGATCTCGCAAGGGGCCATGGGTGCAGTGCGCGTCGAGGTGTCGTTTGCACAGGCAGGTTGTCGGACCGCGACCTGTAACTTCTACTGAAATACATCATCTTGACTGCAAACAGACACAGAATCGGATGCCGAAGAACCAATGATCTCATCCGCGGGATCACGCATACACCAATGGCACGGCTGTCAACAACCAAAAGTACCACGGCACACATGATCGCCAAGCCAGTGGATCTAAGATCGAGTCCTTGATGGAATTGTGATTGTCTACGAGCATGTGAATGAAGTTTATCAGGCTCATTTCATTCCACTGTTTCCCATGTAAGCGTTATCGCAATCGCCGTCGGGGCCGCCTCTTCCTCAGAAAAAGAAGAAGCACAAAAAGTCCAAGTAACCAAGCCCGGAAACAGAAACCTAGCCATGTTTTCTTCATCAACTTGAACTGCGAGAAGAGCCGCCACGCTCCCCCTTCCAACCATGATGTATTCTTCATCCGTCTCATCAACCGCGTTTCCAAAACATGGCATCCCGTAGCCAAAGGCAAGATCGAACCGGCCCCGCCCATCAGCTCCCCTGTCTTTGAGCTACAAGTACATCTGGCAAGAGATTTGCCAGACCGGATGATGTGCGCAACCACGGAGAAAACAAAGAGATGCAAACAGCGCACCTGAAGATGCGGTACAACCTCGTCACGCACGACGGAGCAAATGGTGGAATAGTATTCCAGGCACCACTCACTGCTTTGTACGCAATGCCAGACGGGTCAAGGTACTACAATCCGTTTGAGGACAGAAACAGGAGCAAACCAAGATGCTTGCCATGGTACAAGATGCTTGCCATGGTACAAGATGCTTGCCATGGTACAAGCGGCTTCCGATGGCGAAGACAAAAAGTAAGCCGCGCAGCAACGTATCCAGACCGGGCCCGTTATCGTGGGTTCCGGGCTTCGAAGTTCAGAATCGTCATTTGATTCATCGGCGCAGCGCAGTCATGGCGTTTATGACGTTTATGACGTTTATGACGTTGATGACGTTGATGGGCGGGGAAACAGCGGCACTTGTCTAGATACAGTAGAGCTGGAGACCCGGAACCCCGCTGTGGCGCCTGAGCCCACCGGACGCAAGACATTTGATGTAACGACTCATGTACGGAACACGGCATGAATGACCAGTGTCGTAGCAAACTTGGGCCGTGAAATCTAAAGGAACTCTGAGCGCATCGCACGCAAGGCGAACAAGAAACATATATAATATAAGGAGGCTGGATGGAGGCTGGATGGAGGCTGGACGGGATGCAACATGCAGCCAGCGTGGACCAGCCTCACCAGACAACCAGACACCAGACACCAGACCAGCAGCCAGCAGCCAGCAGCTACAGTGGGGTTGTAGCTCCCTTGCTCTCTGAGAAACCCGCCCTGGCACAGATTCAGATTAAGATTAAGATTGACCAAGACCAATTTGCTCACGAGAGGCCCGACTTGCCCGCTTTCACTTCTTCTTCGTGTACTCATCTCATTCTATCATCTGCCATCCGCCATCCACCATCCACCATCTTTACCATCCACCATCTTTACATCCTTACACCCCACAACCCGCCTCAACAAAGCCATATACTTCCTCAACAAGATGAGGCTCTCGACAATCGCTGCTCTCGCCTCGGCCGCCACCGTCTCTGCATCTCCCATTAAGAAGCGCCAAGTTGGTGGTGTAAGTTTCCCTCCTCCTCCTCTCCTCGCGTCCTTTTCAAAAACAACAACACTGATAACAGCCGCCAACCTCAGGTCCTCCTCTGCACCGGCGTCAACGCAACAGGCACATGCAAATACCAAGTCTACCCCCTCAACCAATGCCAGCAGCTCGAAAAGCCCTTCTACCAAAACACAAGCACGTTCGCCGTCGACGGCGAGGACTTTGAATGCAACCCCCGGCTCGTCGACTGCGGCGGCCCCATCTGCACGAGCCCCACGGGATGCACGCTCGGCGCAGTCGACTTCAACTACAAGCACAAGTGGAACCTGGACGCCGGCTGGGACAAGTACATTACGAGTTTCGACTGTCACTTGAAGAAGACGAGGAAGTGAGACTTGTACTGGAATGGAGAATGACGTGAGATGTATGATCCCGTTTGTTGGACCCTTCGACTTGTACATGAATTTTTTAATTTTTTTTTCCGTGGCTGCGAGGCGCTTTGGGCCGGGGATGGCTCGGCATTATGACGGGGGCGTGGGATGAACGAGTCGAGCTTGGCGATTATTCTTCCTTCCTTCAAGACGAGAACGGATGTTGAAGTCATGGTGTTTTTTTCGATTTCTTCTTCTTTTTTTTTTTGGCTCGAGGTGAAAAGATTGCATATACTTCATAAAGTAGTAATACCATAACTTGTACGTTGCTCCAATCTCCGATCTCCGAATAATCGTGGTTTTCGCCGGACCGGAGATTACTCAGCGAGCCAACACCACTTGACATCTGGGGTTTGCGGGGGCCCCCCTCCTCCTCCTCCTCCATCGTTACAGCTCAAGCTCATGTATAAAGCAAAAAAAAAAAACCATCAATCGCCCACACAGAGAAGAGCCATTCTTTATCCCTCGAATTTCACCCACACCCACACGAAACAAGGGAAAAAAAAAAAAACACCACCAACTCCCCCATCATTATCACAGAACCTCCCAGCAAAACAACAATGGCATTCATCACCAACTCAACCATCGCCTCCTTCGGCGGCACAATCCACAAGCTCACGCACGACTCCTCCGCGACCAAAACCCCCATGAACCTGAACCTCTTCATCCCCGGCGCCGCGTCCCCCTCCGCCCCCTCCCCGCTGCTCATCTTCCTCTCCGGCCTGACCTGCACCCCCGACAACTGCACGGAGAAGGGCTTCCTCCAGGCCCACGCCTCCCGCCTCGGCCTCGCCATCCTCTACCCCGACACGTCCCCGCGCGGGACGGACCACCCCGGCGAGCACGCCGACTGGGACTTTGGCAGCTCCGCGAGCTTCTACGTCGACGCCACCCGGGACCCCTGGAGCAGCAACTACAACATGGAGAGCTACGTCGCCGAGGAGCTCCCGGCGCTGCTGTCCCGGCACTTCGCGCAGCTCGACGCGCGCCGCGTCTCCATCTCCGGCCACTCCATGGGCGGCCACGGTGCCCTGACGCTGTTCCTCAGGTACCCCGGTAGGTACAGGAGCGTCAGCGCCTTCTCCCCCGTCTGCAACCCCTCGCGGTGCCCGTGGGGGGAGAAGGCCTTCGCGGGGTACCTGGGCGGGGACAGGGAGGAGTGGAAGAAGCACGATGCCACGGAGCTGGTCAGGTCTTGGGAGGGCAGTCTGAACTGTCTGATTGACGTGGTATGTAGTGTGACGAGGAACCCAAAACTCCAAAACTTGTACTAGGAGCAAGTGAAAGGGGGGGAGGGGGGGGAATAAAAAGAAGAAGAAGAGGAGGAGGAAGATAATAGCCAGGTTGGTAAATTGACTAACGAGGCATCTAGGGAACGGCCGACCCCTTCTACAAGGACGGCCAGTTGTTGCCAGAGAACTTTGCCAAGGCCGTCAAGGAGGCGGGCGTGGATGGACCGGTGATTCGATACCAGGATGTGAGTTTTTTTTTTTCTACTCATTTTTTTCTTTCTGGCAGGAGAACGGTTTGCTGATGTATTTTTCGGACGCACAGGGCTACGATCATTCATACTTCTTCGTCTCGACTTTTGGAGAGGATCATGTCAAGTTTGCGGCAAAGGCGCTCGGGCTGTTGTGATCAAGTTGGGAAGGTTCAACGACTACTTGCAATGTGTATCCGTATCCGTGATGGACATTAACCATGGAGAAAGACTTTTTTTTTTGGAAAGCACCGCATCGGAGCTGCAATGACCCACGTGAATAAGAGTGATGATCAACTCAATTCATTCCCTGCATAATAATGTAGGGGATCTCCATCGCGCTCTCCATAAGCCAATATCCCCCCAAAGCAAAAATGACCCAGCCATGATCCCGTACCCATGACACCCCATTATGCGTCCTTCCTAACCCGTGACAAGAAAAAAAAAACGCCGCCCAAGTTATGGTGATATATCGCCCGGAGAGAAATGGAAAATTGGAAAAAAAAAACAAGCGATGGGAAGTTGAGAGAGGAAAACATAATTTGGAAATGGGAATGGGGAATGGGGAATGGGGCCACACTTCAAGCAATGCCGCCCCGTTTCAACTGATTATTCGCTCAAGGCTGGGACTCAAGCCCTCCTTCTCCAACTTTACTTTCATCTCGGCCTCGACTTCGCGACGGATACGCTCGTATGCCAACTTCTCAAACCGACTGAGCCCCTTCCACCAATGCTGTCCTGCTTCGTGCTCGGAAACTCTAGTCAACAGCTCACTCGTTTTGAGTCGCACATCGCGATCTTGGTGGAACAAACCCAGTGCAAGGTAGAATAGACCTGCGTGGGACTCGGGTGCCACGTTCAGGAGCAGACAGATCTCGTCATAGGAGTGGATGTACTTCGAAAGGGTGAGGTAAATATCCTTGCTCTGCGTAGGAGACAAACGTTGCATTCGTAAACGGTCATGCATGTGTGCCAGGTCGAGTCCTTTAAGTGGTCGAACCGTGTACACTTGCGCCAAATCCTGTACAAGAGTTAGTTGAGTCACACTGGAATAAATTCCGAGGGAGAACAAAATATTCCAGGCGTTCGTCACTCACCTGTATGTAACTATAGTAGCTCCGGGTGTTTCGCCAACCCTCGATTCTCGTCACGTTGCCGGCAAGTTCCTTATTCTTTGCCGCATCATCGGACCAGACATAACCATGGCCACTCGCGCCGGGAAGTATCATCCCTTCGTCCTCACCTCCAATGTATAACGCACTAGCGCCATACACACTTTCCTCGAATTGGGCTGAGATGCGTGTGAACTTCAGAACCCAGTCTCTCCACTTGGTTCGGATGACTCTTTCTCCGTGCCGTGTCGCAATGCTCTTGAGAATGTCCGTCATGAATGCCACATCGCCTGTGTGATCGTGCGTATTGTTTGCGGTGCCGCTTGCAAAGCTGGCCAGCGTCGGGTTCTGCTGTTGGAAATAAAGAAGCCCTTCAGTGATAGGCGCCGGCTCAATTTTGCTGCTAATCTTGATGCGGCCGCTGGGCAAATCACAGAGAATATCCCACCACTCCGGGTGGTTCTCAAACGTAGGATTTGTAACACCGGCAATAAAGCCCGGGACATTCAGCAAGTCGTCGATTTTGGTCAAATCCGTGTAGGGGAACGCGTGTCGGGTGAAGCCTCTCAGAAGCCCTCCAGACGCCAATGCACAGGCCGCAAGGACGGCTTCAGCGACCTCTCCCGATGGCATATTGTGGCCCAGGAATATAACTCGCTTTTGCGTGAGCAGGCCATTGACAAGAACAATGATGGGGTGCGTATTGACGCCATTCGTCGTGAGATGTGGGTGCAAGGTGAACGGTTGCGGTGACTTGGCATGAGTATCTGAAAAGTTCTGGATGAGCTTGATCAAGGAAAAGTCACCGACAGTCTCGGGCATGACCGCCGTCGGCACTTTGATGGGAATAGGGATCCCTTTATACATGACCCTGCTCTCGAATTCGTGCGTGTCTCTGGGGACGGAATAGAGTGATTGTCTGCCGCCCTCGACATGCGCCTTTGTTCCAGCTCGAGATATTCCAGATGGTCTCCTCTCTGCTCGTGCATCCTCTGTGTGTCTGTCAGGCGTTCCGTCTGCTTTATCCTCCGCTATCCTCATTTGTATCATTTGTTCAAACTTTTCCACAAACAAGTCTCTATTATCGCTGGCTAACAAGAGGTGTCTTTCGAGAAGGCTCAGCCGCGGCATCAGGGAAAGGTCCATGGCGTTTACAGCATCATACAACATAGAAAGCGTCTCCGGTACTGGTGATTTGAAGTATTCTTCTAATGCAAGAAGTAAAAGGGGCTATGGACATCATCATGGAATCTTCAATCAGTAAACCAAGTCGCTTCTTCATACGTCCGAATGGGGAGCAACAACGCACCTTGTAGATGTGCAGAAATGGATGTCTTGTGCAAATAGCCATAGCTTTCACAACGGCACCCCGCTTGACCGACTTATCATGTTTAGTATTGACGAGATTCAGTACGTGGATTAGGGGCGGCCCTTCTCCGCCTTCGGGCTCGCTGTCTGTCGATTCATCATCCACATCATCGTAGTTGTCTTCGTCATCTTGATCTTCACTCTCGTCGTCTTCTTCGGTAATGATTCCGTTGACTGTATTCTGCCTCTTGCTGCGCATCCTTCGCCTCCTCTCCTTTGCTTGTCTCTCAGCATCCTCCTCTTCCTGACTTGTGTCTTTGTGCAAGAAGAATATGGTCCAATCCTGATTGCGTGCATGGGCTTGATCAGGAAGCATCAATTCCGCGAGCATATTTTCGTCACCAGTTATAGCTACCGGATATTGATGCTCCATCACCGGCCCCCGATCAATGTCGAACGAGGCCACGAGGATATATTCGACATGATTATCTCCTGTTCCTCGGGGGAACTGCGATTTGAGCCTTCTTGAGGACCGAGAATCGGCATTGAGACGTCTAGGGGCGGACAAAGATGAATGCTGGGATGATGGTGCTGACGAAGGTGTCTTGGACTTGACACTAGGTTCAGAGGTTCGGTCTGAATCCTGAGGCGACCTTACTTGTCGCAAGTTTTGTGACATTTGAGACGGGGATCGTGACGACGGGAAGGAGGAGAGAGAAGCTCGTCGATTTGACAGGGAACCATTTGACTGGTTGTTCATGCCAGGTTGCCGAGTCAAGTACGGAAGGGCGGTGGCCATTGTATACCGTTGAGTCGCCCTACGCCAGCGTCAAAAAGTCTCAATCGACAATGGCGAGACTTGAACGACGCCCTCTCTCCAGAAATTGAACAAGCGGAATGTCTCCGCGGCGCAGATTGTGTTTGATCTCTACTCATGCAGACAAGTCACTGATCGATGGCCGATGGGTCGTTTCACTCGAAGCCGTCGGCACGAGGATTCTCTCGGCCGTCGTTGGTCGGTGGCTATACGATCGGACAACCTGTCCCTAGCACGGCTGATGTGAGAAAGTGGCTAATATGAATAGTGATGGACTCTTGGAAGCTGTCGATTCGACGCTCTTGTTGCTCCAGAGAGGAGCAGCTTTCAGGGTCGAAGCCGCAGCGCCACCATCAACGCCGCGGTGACGAGAAGCGGTTGTCAGTTTGCGACAGCAGCAAGTATCTGACAACGCACAGAGATGATGTATTGTCGGCGACGAGGGGTAACACCGAGACATGATCTGCCAGCAAATGCGCCAGATAGAACTTCCAGACACACCACACACAATCCCAACTCCTGAAATTCAGGACCAGGGCAGGGGGTTGAGGGCGGGGTCCAAGAAAAAAGGGCGCTGGTGGAAACTAGCCAGACCCAGCATGGCTCCTTGGCTCCGTTGTCCCGTCGAATTGGATGGCTCTGGATGGCCGGGGCGGACAAGGCCGTGGTGGATTGGATGGCAGCCGCGCCTGTGGCCTTGCGCTGGCTGGCTCTCTCTCGTCTGGGCAAGAGCAGCCGGCCTCCACCCTTCCCACCAATAGCACCTATTAGCCGCGATTCCATCAACGTGCAGGCGCGAGTTCAAATTCGACCCGTCTGCTATGCTCTGCTGTTGCTCTGTAATAGCCTGAATCAGGCACTGCCTACTCCGTGCTCGCCGAGGTCATTTCTGGAAGGGGGGGGGCATTTCGGCGTTTAGCACATGGTGAAACATTGCAAGTCTTTCATGCTCGACTGGACTCATGCGGCACTTCGTAGGACTGACGAAGAACAGCCGGTTCTAACACGGAAAAACCTGGCTCACCATGGATAGACAAGAACCCGTCGTCGCGGTGTCTCTGATGTGCTCGCTTCACCACCAAGCACCGCGAGTCTGAGTCTAGCCGCGCTGAGTGTGACCCTTGTTCTTATCTTCCAGCCTGCACAGGACAGCCCGCCCATGTTACATAAGGGGAAGGCAGCCAGGTCGTGGCTGGTGGACCACCTTGGCGGGCAACGCCACAAATGCAGCCACAGCACACCTCCACTTGTCATGCTGTTGCCATGGGCTTGCTTGCTGTTGTTGGTTGTTTACATTGTGCTCGGTGACGAGATGAAATGGTGTCGTCGCCCATCGGTCTTGTGTCTGCATCTCCAACCCACCACAAGATCTCGGCTGCGAACTAACTGAATGTCTATTATGGCCTAAGGCGTGCTGAATCTTTCCAATTTGTATCGGAGGGAATGAATCGATCATCGACTTGAATTCCACACACCACGCATGCGGGATCTCCACAAGATCAGGACGTTCCTTGGCCAACCACAAACATCCCTCGCCGTGCGAAATCGCCGTTGCGAGCATGGTAAGCGCCGGAGTCCACCCCATCAGACGCATGAATAATAAGCTTCTAACACCGTCAAGTCTGTCGCAGCGTCTTATAAACCGTCTCCTCTGGGCTACGGGTCGCCTCCGTCTCGCAGTTCGCCTTTTCGCCGCCCAGAATCGCCAGCTTCTCCCTCGCCTTTGCGACACACCACGCCGACCAACTCCCCGACGAAAGCCGCGTCGGGATCAGGAGCATCGAGATTCAATCAAGCAAGCACGCCGAAAACTCCGCATAATAACCTGACACCACGCCCACAATCATCAGATACAATGACTGCCTCTACACAGAGGTTCTCTCGGCAGGCACGGCCTGACACAGCACAAGCCTTGGGGAGCGGGAATGCACTGTCAAAACTGCAGTCAGCCCAGGTCAGAACGCTGCGTGACGGATTTCAAATCCTTGACCGTGATTGTGATGGTGTCGTAAACCGGGATGACGTTTCTGATATGCTGAGCCAATTAGGTATGGCATCTCATCGCGAATTTTGCTTTTTCCCTTTCAGGTCAAGTGCTCCTGCTGACACGCTGCTCGTGAAGGACTTCCTAATGGCGCCGCTGATGTGTCGCAATTCTTCCCTCCCTCGAAATCACAGACGATTTCACTCGCCGCTTTCCTAAACTCGCTTGCTGAAACTATTTGCGAGCTGTCACCAAGCGCTGAGTTGCTTTCAGCCTTTTCAGCTTTCGACGACGATGACAGCGGCCAGGTCGACTGGGCCGAGCTGAGGGATGCTTTATTGAACACTGCACCAGAAGCTGGTGAGAAGGCGCTGACGCCAGCGGAGGTTGACCGAGTTGTCAACGGTTTCACAGGCAGGCGCGCCTTCAACCGCAATATCAATGCCCAGCTTGGCGCAAAGAAAGGGGAGGTCTTCAAGTACAACGAGTTCGTTTCTTCGATAATGGGTTCAAACGGAGGAGGCGAGGGATCATCAAATGATACCCCGGAGTAGTCATGTCTGAGGAGACGCGGTTGGGGTCAGGCATGTGTCCAAGGTGTTGATAGGCGCTTACAATGGTTTGGGCGACTGTACAGGATTGAGTTATGTTACTTTGGGTATGTGTTTTAACCTGCAAAGAAATACCGTGATGCGAAACAATGGCTTCTGGAAATTTCCCCAAGGCCTCTGTTCCGGCCAAGTTTGGTGCATGGGCTGAGGGGAGTCGCATGCTTTGATTTGTTGGGCTGCATAATGCGCGGGAAGTGGCTACACGCGTGCGTCGCTAAGTTTTTTGTGCGTTTTCGCAAACCCGTATTGCCAATAGATCATACCTGGCGGTTTGATTTCACAATCAAGGTGCCAGACACTACAATTTATCGACCTGCCTACAGTGACAGGCCAAAAGTTTGCGTGTACCTCTTTGGGTTGTCTGGTCGCGCCAGATAGTGAATCCACTGAACCTTCTAGAAACTTTTTGCCTTAAGTGCAAGACCCCGTTAGCTCGATTCACTACGGCGCACACGCCCTGCTTAGCCGCATGCACTAGTTGAGCACGCCAAGGTGTTTCCCCCCCACTCCCCGGCGTCAACATCATGGTGATAGAATAACGCTTGCTTGTTGGGCTGCTGAGCTTGCCCACTGTAAGTAGAGTGGTTGCTGATACAACAACGATGCGAGTGATTACGGGTCACATACTGGCTGCTGCGAGGGCTGCTGCGATAAACAGAAAGGCTGGGCTGGCTTGAGATGTTGGAGGAGGCAAAGACAGACTGCGTGCGATTTGAAAGAAGAGGAGATATGCCCGCGGAGACCTGTGGCTGGCTCAAACTTGCCCCGTTGTGCTTCTGACCAACTAAAACAGAGGCCCGAATAGTAAAAGGGAACGAAATAATGGAGAAAGGAATCATAACTGCTATCACTTCAGAACTTGGTGCAATTCCCGTCCACCGGGGGGTTGGTTGATACCCCTGATGACGTGCGTTCGTGATGTTGGCACTTTCTGCATCCGCAGGAAAGAGCAGAGAGGCGACAAGCGAGGTGCAGCAGTCATCCTGGGAATTTGTTCATGCCAAAAGTCCAGGTTCCTAGTCACAGTCGGGCCTCTTTCCATCATCAAACAAACACCACTCAGTCAGTCAGTGAAAGGGGAGCTCCTGCCTTTCCGGACGGCATATTTGCTCACCGAGGTGACCGCTCGCTAAGGCCACATTTTTAGCTGCGGTTATGCGGCCCAGTCAAGTGTGGCCAAGTCCAGTCCAGTCCAGTCCAGTCACCTTCTGTTTGCGCAGCTGATAAATCGTGGGCTGGGATCAGCCAATTTCTTGTCTCTTTCTGCGCTCCCGACATCCTGTCCCGGCCAGGGTTTTTCCCTTCCTTTCCCTTCCTTTCCTTTCCTTTCCTTTCCTTTCCTTCCTTCATTCTCTCTTCTTTCCGCTTTTGCTCGTCCTCGAGCGCCAAACCGACGTCTCTACGAAGATAGGGGGAGAACCGCCAGCCCTTGCCCCAAAATCGGGTTCGCACTCACCTACGACTTTATTTGCTGCTAGCTCGTGCGGGCACAGAATTCTATACATAGCTGCCTTTCTGCTCGGAACGGTCCATAACGCCTCCTAACCCTCGCCCATTTTTTTTTTCCCCGAGTCGCCCACCCCTTTAGGCTTCTGATGCTCGGTTAAGCAACCGCCACCCCCCCCCTTCAGAGTTCTAGTATCCGGCATAACCTTGTTTCGGGATAGCCCTGCTGGTTTGGCAGCAAAGACCGAACCTGTTTGGCGCCTGCTCAGAATGAAGTTCTTTGGTGGGAGCAAAAAGCCGTCGTCGACTTCGACATCAAAAAAGCATACGCCTGGTTTAAGTATTGACGAGCGCGACTTGTTCCAGCAGCGACAACATTCGGACCCTTCGTCGCCCACAAAGTCGACTGGTTCCAATCATAAGTCTCCATCCAAAAAAAGTTCTCGGCCTCCATCCTACCGTGAACCGAAGGACGCTGAAAAATCGTCTGCTCCACGTCACGCCAGACTCTCACGACACTCCACCGAGCCTTCAACCTCGTCTTCGCAGCGCAGCAAAATCGACATTGATACGCACCCGCTGAATTTGCCACCCGAGGAACGTCGTCGCCTGTCAAAGTTGTCAAATTCCACCATGAGTGATCAAATGGATGTCGACAGGGAACCGGTCAATGGCGCCTCCGCCCCTGCTCCACAGAATCAGAATGCTTCAGCTCAGGCGAACTTCTCTGTACCCATTACCAATGGAAATCACAGTGAAGAGGCTCCCGCGCCGCCACCGCACAGATCAAACCCCTCTAGCCCTGTGCCAACCCCGCAAGATGATGCAGAGGCGTACAAGGCTGCAGGCAACAGGTTTTTCAAAGAGAAGAATTACACAAAGGCCATTGAGCAATACTCCAAAGGTAATGAATGCAACCTTGGTTCTGGGATACAAGTTTACGCAGTGTGTACATTTCCACTTCGTAGTACATCCGCTGACTGCTTTTCAATTTGCAGCCGTCGACCTTTTCCCCGACTCATCTACCTACTTGAGCAACAGAGCCGCTGCTCGCATGTCCAACGGCCAATATGCTGCTGCACTAGAAGATTGCAGTCGCGCAGCTGATCTCGACCCTCGGAACGCCAAGATTTTACTACGACTTGCCCGTATTTTCACTGGTCTTGGTCGAACCGAAGAGGCCTTGACTACTTTCGGACGCATCTCACCCGCACCCAGTGCCAAGGACATGGCCCCCACAAAAGAAATGATGCAGCATTTGAATGCCGCCAAGGAAACACTCGAGCGAGGTACAGCTGTGTCCATGGTCCTTCACGCTTTAGATCAGGCCGAGCGCGGCTTGGGACCCGGAGTCACGAAGCCTCGCAAGTGGCAACTGATGCGTGGTGAGGCGTACCTCAAGATGGGCCGCGAAAACGCTCTAGGAGAAGCTCAGAATATCGCCATGTCCCTTCTGCGCAACAACAACCAGGACCCTGAGGCTCTTGTTCTCCGCGGCCGAGTTCTTTACGGCCAGGGCGAAAACGAGAAGGCCATCCAATCATTCCGCATGGCGTTGAGTTGCGACCCAGATTTCCGCGAAGCTATCAAGTGGCTAAGAATAGTGCAAAAACTGGACCGCATGAAGGAAGAGGGCAACATTGAATTCAAGTCCGGTCGATGGCAGCCTGCGATTGACAAGTATTCCGCAGCTCTCGACATTGATCCCTCGAACAAAGGCATCAATGCCAAGCTTCTTCAGAACCGCGCACAATGCAAAATCAAGCTCAAGCGGTATGATGATGCCATTGCGGACGCTGACCGGGCTGTTAGCCTTGACCCCAGCTACACAAAAGCCAGAAAGACCAAGGCCAATGCCCTCGGTCAATCAGGCAGTTGGGAAGAGTCTATTCGTGAGTGGAAGGCAATCCAGGAGATGGAGCCAGAGGACCGTACCATCCCCAAAGAGGTTCGCAAGGCGGAGCTTGAGCTGAAGAAGAGCCAGCGAAAAGATTACTACAAGATCATGTGCCTGGAGAAGGACTGTGGCCCTGATGAGATCAAGAAGGCTTATCGAAAGATGGCCATCAAGCTCCACCCTGACAAGAACCGAGACGATCCTGAGGCCGAAGCCAAATTCAAGGACATGCAGGAAGCCTACGAAACCTTGAGCGATCCTCAGTAAGTTGTGACTCCCTTGAACTCTTGGCTCATCGCTTATGGAATAACTGATACCCTTTCTCAGGAAGAAGGCTGCGTACGACAATGGCGACGATCTCTTGGACCCGGCAGACGTGTTTGGTGGAGGCGGCGGCATGGGCGGTGGCATGGGCGGTATTGACCCTGAGATCCTCTTCAGTATGATGGGCAACCAAGGCGGTTTCGGCGGCGGTGGTTTCCGACAAGCGGGAGGAGGTTTCCCTGGTGGTGCTGGCGGCTTCCCAGGAGGCGGTGGATTCCCCGGCGGTGGTGCCACGTTCAGTTTCGGCAACGGAGCTGGAGGTCACTCACGCGGTGGTGGATTCCCTTTCCAGTGACAACCCGCAGAAGATTCTGACGAGACAGAAAGCGAATGTGAAGGGATAGAGGTGGATCGAAATGAAGAAGATGAGGATGGTGACTCTGATTGCTGGCAAAATCCCCGGGGCGAGTATGCCACAGGTAAAGAGGAACTGAGGCATGCGCATCAACGGCGTCGAGATGCCCATGGTCGGCTAGTCGACACTCTGCGGTGGTACGGGATGTTTCTACTGGGGGCTGTTGTATTGCTTCCTTCTGGTCTCGTCGTCGTTGCTGTTTTTAGCATGGCATTGGCGTACCTGTTGGCGAAATACGGTCAACCGAGAAACAGTTGACGGCCGCCGAACCACCAAACCGACTGGATAGAAAATTTTGTTGGGATACAGCATCGCATCGCATACAACACACATTCACATCATCATTTGCAGGGCGTTCGTTTTTCTATTGATTCACCAGTTATTGCAATCTAGGCCCCTCCCCCCTTGACGAGTGAAAAGATGGGGAATGAATGGCCTAGGACATGACGGATGTATCAATATGCCCTCGTGAGGATCTGGGACGCGGCCCGCACAAATGGATTTGAAGGTAGACAGCACGTAGACACACAAACAATGCATGGCATATTATTTTTTAATGTGAAAAACATTTGTTCATCTATGTAATATTATCACAAGTGTATTTCACATCGACTTGGCCGGCACAAGTTGGTTGGTTGGTTGGGGGGTATCAATTTCTCATGTTTCGCTCGTCAACATGGACATGACCCAACCTTGATCACGAAGTCGCGCCTGCCGGACCCGTTGCCGACCCCGATGATCCATTCATAATGGCCTTGCCGCCCGTCGCACGCAGCACCATGTCCACATCATCCCTCAGCTCAGGCATGGCGGTAGCCATCTCGCGCGCCAAGACGTCTCGAAATTCCCCGAAGGCATGACACTTGCCCCGCATGAGCTGGTTCCCCCTCCTGACGAGCTCCACGAACTCACGCGTGTAAATATCAGGGTTTCGACCGTTTTCCACATACTCTAGGAGTTCGGGCGGCACAGAAGGCAGCGTCGCGTGCGGTGAAGATGTTGTTGCGTGGAGGGACTGGAGGGACTGGGAGAGGGTTTTTCTAAGGATGGATGTTAGTTATCTTGAATGAATACTCTTCCCTTTTGTGTGTGTGTGTGTGTGTGTGTTTCCTTCGTTGGAAAGGATCTGTTTACATTTCGTTTGAGAGAACTTCGCGACTTGCTCGGCCGGTGGTATCGTACGTGGATACCTGGACCATGATTTGGTAAAGGTCTTGGATGATGTCTTTGAGCTGTTCTGCGCGGTAGTTAGGGGGTGTTGTCGTCGGGAGGGAGGGGCGCACGCTCGAGACCATCGTGGTCGAGTTTGTCTATAGGGGCCATTGGGGGGAGGGCCGCTGCTGGACGTTGGTTTGGGAATGGGAGGGGTTTGGATCGTGGGGGATGGGATGGGGAGAAACTTGACAACTAGTGGTGGAGGGGTCGTCGGTGGGTGGGGACCCTATTTCAGTACGGAGTACGCCCGTACTTCTCCAGCTGCGTCTCTCGGCGAGATGCCAAGCTGTCGAATAGTCGATTACTCACACCAGTAACGATGCCAGCAGTGCTTTTGCCCCTCGAAACATCAGCAACTACTCGTCCGTAGTATTTAGCCCAAAGACGGCAATAACTTCCCCAGCACGGGCACAAAAAGACGACATGGGGTTTCTCCAATAAAATAAAGCTTCATGAATAGTAAATACGAAGAAGCTAGATGCGCTAACAAAAATACGCCCCCTCCTTGCCCTCCAATGTTCCCTCATCGTGATATATCTCGTTTCTCCGCCCCATCAATTTTGTACCATTACTCATTTATATTGGGACAAGACGACATGGACGGCATACGTCTGGGTGTCGATACCAGACCCCCCGCCCTGGCAGTATATAAAAACTTGTACGGTATGTTCCCCCATATCCAAGATGTGTATATGAAAAAAGAAGAAGAATGCTTAACATGGGAAATATGGCACGTCTGGTGCGGTCAAATCAAGCAATGGTTGGAGGAGGTTTTGGTCTCAAAGCATGGCAATCGCACCAATCATGCCTGCAAAGACACCCATCCCAGGAGCTCTGTTCGATCTCGCTGCGGCGGTGGCGACAGTCGAGGTCGGCGCCGCAGTCTGGGTGACGAGGACGGTGGACGATGGCACCGTCTGCCGCAGAGTGGTGGTTGTGCTTTGGATGACGGTCGTGGCGGGACTGCCGGGGACGGTAACAGTCTGGGTGACGACGTCGCCGATGGTTTCCGTGGCGGTGATGACATGGACGGATGTTTCTGTCTCGCCGGGGGCGGTGACGGTCTGGTAGACGATGCTGGAGTGGTGGATCACGACGACGTCGGTCTTTGTGTCGACGACGGTGTGTTCCTGGCCGCCCACGGTGACGACGCGGGTGACGGGGACGAGGTTGGTCTGCGTCTGGTAGGCGATGTTGGTGAGGGTGGCTGTGTGGCCGGGTCTCTCGATGGTCTCGACGATGGTGGTGGCGGGCACCTGGGTCTCGATGAGGCTGGTGATGGTGGCGGTGATGGTTTCCTCTTTGCCGTTGATGGTGGTGACGACGGTGACGGGGCAGAGACTAGTGATGGTGGACTTGACGATGTCGGTGGCTGTGACGGTGGCGCCGGGGTGGGTGACGGTTTCGCGGACCGTGTTCTTGACGACGGTCTCGATGAGGCTGGTGGTGGTGTAGGTGATTGTCTTTTCGTGGCCGTTAATGGTGGTGACCTGGGTGACGGGGCAGAGGCTAGTGATGGTCGAGGTGATGCCCTCGACGGCCGTCTTGGTCACGTCTGGGCCTATCACGGTTGCCTGGTGGGTGGTCGGGACGACAATGGTGATAAGGCTGACTGTGGTTCTGGTAAGGGTTATCTCGTGGCCGTCTATCGTGGTGACCCGGGTGACGGGGCAGAGGCTAGTGATGGTCGAGGTGATGCCCTCGACGGCCGTCTTGGTCACGTCTGGGCCTATCACGGTTGCCTGGTGGGTGGTCGGGACGACAATGGTGATGAGGCTGACTGTTGTTCTGGTAAGGGTTGTTTCGTGGCCGTCTATCGTGGTGACCCGGGTGACGGGGCAGAGGCTGGTGATGGTCGAGGTGATGCCCTTGACGGCCGTCCTGGTCACGTTAGGGTGTGTGACGGTCGCCTGGTGGGTAGTCGGGATAACGGTGGTGATGAGGCTGACTGTGGTTCTGGTAATGGTGATTTCGTGGCCGTCTATCGTGGTAACCTGGGTGACGGGGCAGAGGCTGGTGATGGTCGAGGTGATGCCCTCGACGGCCGTCCTGGTCACGTTGGGGTGTGTGACGGTCTGGAGCCGCGTGGTGGGCACGAGGGTGACGATCAGACTGGTCGTCGTGTACGTGACGGTCTGCTCATGGCCCCCGATGGTCGTGACCTGGGTGACGGGGCAGAGGCTGGTCATGGTGGAGAGGACGACGTCGGTGGCGGTGCGGGTGGCCGCCGGTCCCGTCACCGTCTCGTGGATCGTGGTGGGCACCCTCGTCACGACGCTGCTGGTGACGGTCCTGGTGGTCAGATAGGTTGTCCCGGGGGCGGTGACGGTCTCCGTCGTCGGGCAGACGGTCGTGTAAGTGACCTCAACCTCGGTGGTGGTGCCCCCGGTCATGGTCGGGCCCGGCACCGTGACGATGCCGCCGCCGCCCCCGCAGCCGTGACAGCTCGTGACCGTCACGGTCGACGTAGTGAGCTTGGTCACAAGGATGGGCCTGGGTGGGATACGTCGCGTCAGTCAAGCAAGCAAGCATTCTGTATCCTCTCCCGCCACCAAAAAGTACAAGAGCACCAACGACAAGAGGAACAACAAGCAACAAGCAAGACATGAAAAAAAAAAACAAAAAAAACAGGGGGGATGAATCTACTCACGTTCCGCCCCTCGTCTCCGTCGCCGTAACAGGACAAGTCGTCACAGTCGTATAAGTCACCAGCGTCGTCGTGGGCCGAGGCGGAGGCGAAGCATGGGCATCATGATCATCATCACCCCTTCTCTCCTCCACGCCACTCGCGCCAACTACCGCAAGGGCGGCAGCAGCCCACGGTGCCAATGCAAAGAAGCGCATAGCGGAATCAAGATGAGATGGCCCTATATAAAGGTCTCAAAGTACGGAAGTATGATGGCGTGGAAAAGTAAAGAAAAGGAAGATGTGTTTTTTTTTTCAACCGCGGCCAACGCAGAGCTCTTGATATTGCAGGATTCAGGGACTTTTTTTTGATTTTTTGGAGAGTTCCCAAGACCCGATTAAGTAGTTTTTTTTTTCTCTCCTGCAGGTTTTGATTTTTTTTTCTTCGGATTCCTGTTGTTCTACAATAATAATGGGGAAGAAGAAGGCCGAGCTACAAAACGAAAGGCTGGTCGTGGCGGAGACAAGAGGTTGGAGATTGGGGGGGGGGATACAATGTTCCAGTCGTGAAAACTCTCCTGAGATGGGCAGAAGGGGGAGGCTGGGATGTTTATATTCCGTCAACATGTTGGCCGGAAGAGAAACTCTGTTTGGATTACTCTCCTTCCATCACGTACTTCGGCATCATGGCATCCAATCTCTGAGTCCAGCACCCCCACTCCCTTCTTCTCCTCGACGCTGCTTTGCTTTGCTTTGCTTTGCTTTGCTTTTTCGCCACGGCAGCAGTGTTTGTTGGCGTCTGCAAAAGAATGAATTGTCTGTCTCTCTTCGCTTTTTCCTGCTGTTGCAGAGGCCCCCCATCTGAACACCGTCGCCCATGCAAGTGCAAGTGCAAGTGCATTGGAGAAAAAAGTAAAATGGTGTGGTGATGAGACGAGCTGTGCGCCCACACACTATCCTTCATGCGATGCAAGCTTGTCTTGTCCGATGGATGAGGGAATTGGGGGCTGAATAGCCTCGACTTTGGGCAACGATAACGTTCGTACGTGGTTGGGAAACCCGTCTTGTCTTCTTGTCTGTCCATCCCAGCCATTTACAAAACAATAGCCCGAAACTTTATCCTGTCCAGCGGGCCAGCCAGCCCCGGGCTTTCTTTTCATCGTCTTTTTTTACCATGGCATTCATCTTCTGTTGTCGGGGAAAAAACATGACCGCGTGGACCCGTGGAACTTGGTGGATGGGATTTCCCCTCGGTTGCTGCTCAACGCATGCAGACGCACGCCGTGCATGCATCATCACTACTGATGCTGACATCAGGCTGACATCAGGTTGTGTTCCTCAGCTCATCACTGGGCGACCCATCTCCATTGTGTGTGTGTGTGTGTGTGTGTGTGTGTATTTTGTTGACCAATTTCCGCCCAACCCCTCATGGCAACCTCGTAAAAGTCTAATTCATTTGTGGTGGCCGGTAGTCCGTCGTCCCGTCGTCCCGTCGTCCACGACAACTGGCGGCCCATTCATTCTCCCAAGCAACCTCGTTGTTCGGGTGGCAATCGGCTCTCTGCATCCCCTTTCCCGCAGCAGCTAGTCAGCTAGTCCATCACGTAGCCCAGTTGTACTGCGTTGGGAGCACGTTGTGTTGATGAAGCGTGTAAGCGTGTACCGAGTAATACTCTACTACATTGAATTTGTCCATCAGCACGCACTGATTAGTAAGCTTGATGGGACGATCCGTGGCTGGTGTTACCGAGGAAGCTGGTACATGTAGAGGTGGCTGGACAACCGAGAGACGGACACGAGTTACTTCATACATGTACTTTTTGGCCCTGCGTTGATTAGCACCAGCGCCAGAGGGCGAGTTGCGCATCACGCCCAACCATCATTTCCCCCCCCAAACATCATATTCCCGTCCCGTCCCGTCCCGTCCTGTACCGTCCTGTCCCGTCCCGGATGGAGAGATGCGAGTCGCATTCTCGTCACGCCAAGTCACCCCCTCCCGCGTGTTCCCCTCCCACCATGCCGTCAAGCTCGTATTTCGTATCGACAAGACGCCCGCGTCGCCGAGTCGACAATGCCCTGCGCGGTCTGTGATACGTAGTACTGCGTACCGAGTGCACAGCAGCGTTGTGGCTTCAGCCGTGGTTCCATTTCCCAGCCTCAGCCTCCCTCCAGACTGGATGCCCGGGCTGCAGGCGGTCGGATCGGCTTTGGAGCTTTGTACCAACCAAAAGGTACACCTCGGCTACGCCAACATGCTCGCAAAAGCCTGCGAGGCATCCATGAGCAAACTGGCCACCAGCAAAGCCCCGTTGAACACCGCCATCATGTAGAATGGTGCCCCCTGCGACACAGAGTCAAACAAGGCGCCTCCCAGCTTGGTCAACAAGAGAATCGCGGCCCCCCCACACAGCGAGTACACGCCCGCAATGGAGCCCTTTAATCGCACACGCGACGCCGAGTCCTCGCTGGTCGACATGCCCATCAAGGGCTCCGAATCCATCGACTCGTCTTCGTCCGGTGCAATGGATGCCTCGCGTTGCACACGACGGGGAAGCTCCGCCGCAATGACGCCTTGGCCTAGAGAGCCCAGGCTGCACACAATGGCCCCGATCTGGCTGATGCCTAGGAGCGCCACGACCAGCAAGACGGCTGGTGTGCCGCCTCGTCCGTCTACGTTCTTGATCTCGGGGCTCGAGAGCTGCGGTAGAATCACGTATCCGACCATGCCCAACCCGGTGGCCGCGACGACGGGATAGTTTACTCGATGGGAACGTCCTCCTGACAAGTAGCCGAACAGGGGAGCACACAGCAGTCCCGTCAGTTGTGCCATCCCGGTGAGCATGGACGAAAGCACGTATGCTGCCCGGCACTCCTTCTTCAACTCGGGGGACGGGTCATTTGGTGATCCTTGGCAGAACCCGTTGCTGATGAAGAATGTGTTGACATAGAGGGGGATGAAGAGTGAGATGGCCACCGTAGAGGCGCGAGCCACAAACCCGCCCATGTAACCCAGAGCAATCCTCGAGTCCGTAAACCCTAGGAGCACCGAATCCTTCATCAGATGAAGATACGGAACCACCTTCTAGCCGCCCAATGTCAGTAAACGGGTATCATCCAATCCAATCCAATCCAAACAAAACAAAACAAAACAATGTCTTGACTCTTGCCAAAGGTACCGAGTACGTGACAGACAACTCGAGTGAAAACGCCGTGCGTGCATACCTGTCGTCTCCGAGGCCCCGATCCGTTTCCGTCGTCGCTCCCACCATCCGCGCTTGATCTCGCCAGTGTATTTCCCTCCACCTCCGGGGTCCCCAAGAGTACCTTCCATCCCTTGCCTTCTTCGCCATGCAGGTTGCGCAACCCAATGAAAACAAATACCGCCACCGCCAACGATATACCCCCGACCACGTAGAAGCTATAGGACACGGCTTGTCCCGGTGTCACGCCGTCGAGCTCGCCAAACTTGGCAGGCAGCGGCAAGAACAAAGCCAGCGCAACAAGCGCACCACAGCCAGTGAAGAGGCCTACGAACCCCGCCAGCGCAGATGGCTTTCCCAGCCTACTTGCTGCATCCTGCTGCCCCTGCTGCCCCTGCTGCCCCTGCGATCCCCTCGAGTCGTTCGACAGTGACCGCGTATAGTACCGCTCCGGCGTAATGGTCGCTTCCGATTCTACCGAAATTGCAACGCTCAACCGTTGGTTGGGCTTGTACCTCGATGGACTTGTTCCATCAAACGCGTCGCCTTCGTCTGTTAGCGACGGCAGTATGGCCGTCACCATTGTAGCACTATCCACGATCCAGAATCCCACCATGTTAGCGAGCACATCGACATCTCGGTCCGCATCAACTGGTTTTTTTTTTTTTACCCCGGCTGCGAGCCAGGGAACAGGGTACTTACGCCGCCGAAGCTCCGACCGCGAAAAAGACTCGCGCGAGCAATAGCTGAGGATACACATTCTTTGCTTGTACGAAAAGCACGAGCGCGATCCCAATGATGCCATATCCGATGGCAGCGACCCATCGCACGCCGAGCCGATCTGATACGAGGCCCCACGCAGGACATGCCACCAGGGCAACGATTTCATCGGCGAAGCCGAGCGTGCCAACGACGTCTCCTACATTCTTCTTTTGCCCGATGAGGTCGGTGACGAGGAAGGAGACGGAGCTGTTGAGGAAGACGAGAAACGATATGGAGAAGAGGGAGATGCCGAGCAGATACGTCACTGCTTCGGTCGTGGTTGTGGATGGCGCAAACGGCAGGAAACGTGCCAGGCGTGCCATACTGATGGCTTCGGGTTTCAAGACGTTAAGATGATGGATAACCTCTGAAGGCGAGGTGTTGAATGAATCACATGGCGCGCGACCCAGATAATGCTTGCTTTTGGCGAAGGGGTGTTGCGTCGGATGAGAAGGGAGGGAGCGCTTGCGTGACCGCGGTCCAGCAACGTGATCCATACGTCGGAGCTGCAATTTATTACATAAGCTCGGTAGTCGACGTGGTATTAGTAACTTATCGTCTTGGCCAATTCATTCCTCCCTCCAACATCTGCGAGGTAGACACCGTCTATGGAAATAGTCTCTGAGTGAATGGTTTACCGAGTGGGATAATTCTCAACATCTTAGTCGCTTGGTGACCGGATTCGACATGAACCTATAATGAATGGCGTCGCGTCGACGTTTTGGAGTTGGCTGCTACTACTGGCACACGACTCACATGCATGGCATGGATATTCGGCATGGGCCATTGCACTACGCTTTGGTGCGAGAAACTGCGAAAATTGCGAAAAAACTGCGAGAATAAAAAAACCCAAAAACCTTATGATCCATTCATCTCATCAAAGTACGCATACAAGGATCCCCAGCCCAATCATGCCAACGAAACCCGGCCGCAGATGTCCAACCGTTGCTGATATACCATGACTCCAATATCCTTTTTCAGGTGGTCATTTACCTGTCGAAAAATCACTAGAAGCTTACTCTTTGGTTCCTGCGCTCTGCCATGCTACCAAACCCAGAGCACCTTGTGATGCAAGGTCCTCGCACCAAGCCGCTCAAATTCAAAGGGCGTGATCCACGAATCGTTTGTAGAGAGCTTTGCAAATACGCTGGCCCCTTTCCACGTCACCACCTGCTCGTCCATGTCTCTCGCGCTTCTGCTCACGAGGATTCTCTCGAAAAGATCAGGCCGCCGTGCCTTGATCTTCTCCTCCAGAACCACCGTGAACTGAGGAATCTTGGAGCCACCTCCTATTACCATGATACTGCCCAGCAAGTCTCGAAGTTTCTTATCGTCGCCTTTAGCTGCGTTTTGAATACTCGTCAGAATTGCAATGTCAAGGGGAGCCATCGGAAGCACCGCGTCCCTTTCGGCGGCGATGGACGTGGCGCTACGCGCATTGGGGTCAGCGAATACGCCCGCGGGCGCCATTTGCGACGCCTGGAACGCCTGTCCAGGTACTGGCGTCCCGGCCGCGCGAGAACCGCTCGGGGCAGGGCTGTCTCCATTCAAGCCATCTTTACCGGCTCCGAAAATATATGGTGCAGGTGTCCCGTTGCCCTCTGGCGCGGGAGAACCGGCGTGGGATCCAGCAGGTGTTCCATTCATACCACTTTCTCCCTTGCCGAGGAAGTTGAACGAGCATCTCTCTTTGCTCGGTGTCGAAACCTCCTGCGGCTGCGATGCTCCACTCGTGGCCGACGACGAGATGGATGGCTTCACCAAGGCCAAG
Source organism: Epichloe elymi (assembly GCA_023658475.1). NCBI lineage: Eukaryota > Fungi > Ascomycota > Sordariomycetes > Hypocreales > Clavicipitaceae > Epichloe > Epichloe elymi. The sequence continues at coordinate 1,180,660 of CP098273.1, read as the reverse complement.
ATGGCCAGCTGAGCGGCTGAGGATGGATCATCGGGTATGTCCACGTCGTAAGCATTGTAGGATCGTTCGACAAGTTTTCGTCGCCCTCGAAGTTTGGTGCTGTTGTCGAATATTGAGGGATCGAAAACGCCCATGGCCGACAGAATGACTTCGTCATAGGTCTTGAATATATACTTTTTCGTGGACTGATTGGGGGCGCGAACGTGAAAGCTGGATACCTGCACTGAAATGTCTGCCTGCGCCATGGTGCAGTGTTTCACCTTTAATTCTTCGGCCAGAAGGAAATCATAGCGTCGCTGAAGATTGATATCCTGGTAAGGGAAATTGTCGTAGAGCATCATCTTGATAAAGGTCTCGGTAATGTCGAATCCACCGTACTTCATGTTGATTCTAGAGTCCTCGATGCAGAGACCATCCTCCACGCAGGTGACCGATGTCTTTTGCGCACCAACATCTACAACACAGGCTCCAGTGTAGCCCGCGCCAAAGGTCGCCGCCATGCTCTCTTGCACGAAGCAAACTTTGCTAAACTCGAACCATGTCATGCACGAGTGTAGAATTTGCTCCACGTATCGCTTGTCATAGAGGTCCGGGATGACAAACACGCAGCTGTACTGCTGCCATTCGCTATTGGTCGTCAATCCTAATTCTTGCCGGAGGGCTCTGTCCAGCAAAGTCTCAAAGTCATCGTAGAGGTGTTCTTGGCTGGAGTAGTCGTCTTCGTTCCACCATCCATGGCGCAACGGCCACCAAAGCTTGAACTTGGGGTCTGAATCATCTGGAACACGCAGAGCATCGTGGCCGATGAAGCACGAAGCAGGCGATTCGGCATTCTCCAGTGTCTTCACATCTGTCCAGTTAATCTCTAATGGATCGTTGTGCTTTTCGATAATTTCCGGCTCTGTACGGCGATTGAAAGTCTGCACGAGCTCCTTGGAATTTGGCAAAACTTTTCTCTTGTTGGCGCGCATTTCCATCTTGAGCTCATTGCACATTTTTGAGTACTTCTTGGTCCATTCCTCGCCATACTGCTGGTCCGTCGTCTTGGCCGCGGGTTGTCTCCGCGGCAGAGCCTCGTACATCTCGGATTCGGTTTGCGGAAACTTTGCAGCTAGTGTGGTGGGTATCGTTCGTGGAAGAGCGTCACTGGCGAAGCCAATGCGAAGATTTTGGCTGCCCGGGTGAATGACAATGATGCGCGATGGGTCAACACCACCGGAGGGTGTTGCGGCGCCGTCTTCGTCGGCGAGATCGGGAACGGGCAGAGGGACTTCACCGTTCGCGGTCTTGGACAGGTTTCGATCGTGGTCTCGGGCGGACTGAACGAGTCGATCGCGTGTTGCGTCGCTTTGGAGACGTAAAGCAAGGATTTGATCATCCCGCTTCATGTAGTCGCTGCGCGAACACAAGCGAGTATATTAGTAGGTGACAAGCGCCCTCGATTCGATTCTCAACCACTTACGTGTAGTAGTTCTTCTGGTTAATAGGGGCAACATCCGGCCAGGTCGTAAGTTTCATGCCATTGTCGGTTCTCTCCAACCCTTTGCTTCGTTGTCAGCCTGGTTGCTCTTTTGAACCTGTGATATCTGCAAGTGAGGAATGATGGCTTCACTTACCCTCCCTCAGGAGAACTCTCTCGGAAACTTTGCCAACCATGATGATATCCTTGCCCTTGCCGAGGCAGACTGGCCAGCCGCGTGATGGATGGATGGATTGATCCGATGTAGCGGCGTAGGAACACACGAGCCCGGCGCGCCTTACATGCAGCAGGCAGTGCAGACAGTATTACAGCTGGTCCGTCAGTCGCTGATACTGATGCTCGCCCACCGCGTGCATGGACCCTCTTCCCTCTCCCTCTCCCTCTTCTCTGATCTCACTAGCAGGAACGTCGGGACCGGCCAAACCTTTGTCCGTGCTCTTCAAGAGTCATGACACGATTCTCATAGATCATTCACGTATATGAAGCATTAATTTTCATCGATTTTGGGCAGTAGTATGCCAAACCGAGACTACCTTGAAGATACGACGTTGCCGAAAAAGCAGCAGTGTGGTTACACGAATACGTCGGGAGTAAGTTTCACCTTGCTGCGGCCTTTTACTCTTGAAGATCGATTTCCTCCTTCACGTCCATGAATGTCATGCCATGCGTCCCTACAATGACTTTCGCAATGGCCACAATGTCCAGCTCACTCTTCCTTCGTCATTCTATTTATACGTTCCACTTTGCCGTCATATTCGATTCCGTATGTAGGCCATTACTTGCACTGCACGTATGCAAGTTGATAACCTGCTACAGGGTGGGCCGAGCCTTACGAGTGCCGATGCCCCGGGTTGGATGGAGCATGATCGCCAGCCGGTTGCATTACAGCGTCCATGAATGAATTAAACTCATGCCGCTTAGAATTTCATATGGCGCGGAATGAAAAGGGAGTGAAATGTTTAATTTGGCGAAAGAAAAATACAAAAGCCGGAGCGACGTGCCGAAATCTGGACCTCCTCATTTAACCGGTGTCACCTGACGTCACCTGCCACAATGACGTTGCCACATTTCGTTGCTGCCTGTGAACAAGTCGACTATCAAAACATCACAGAGATTGACTTCCCTCCTTCACATCGTTATTATGCTAATATTGGAACGAACTTGTCACCCCTCTATTAACTGAATCCACCCGTGATAGTATCCCTGCCACCGCTTAGTCCGATAGGAGCATTCTCCGCCTCGCAGCAGTGATCTCCAAGGCCAAACAACCACCCTCTACTTTCTTGACCAGAAGAACGGGCAGAACACACGGGCTGCAAACGAGAGGTCGACATCGAATTCGTCTTTGCAATGGCTCCTATCCCGGTATATAGTGCGAGCCCTATTAATCCTGCCAAGCCAAGCGGTGTCACTCCGAAAACGGCGCCCCCAGGAGATGCGGGCGAGACCGGTCAGCGTCAACCAGAGACGTCTGAAGCCGTTCATTCTCACGACTCATATCCAGCTGCGCAACCAGGCTCTACACCATTGCTCCCCAGGCAGACGGCAGCGCCGCAGGCAAACAATGTTTTGCCTACACCCACGCAGAGCAGCTCTGTTTTGACTGGCAATCCACCTATGCCACAGCCGGGCGCTGTTCCTGTACCTCCAGGTTACTCGGCCTCAAATGCTCTACCCCCTCCACCAAAGGCCGGCGAGTCGGCGAGAAGTCAGCAAGCGGCGGCACCCTCCGTGACTGCTATGCCGCCGCAAATGGTATACCAACCACCCCAGGCATCTCTACCAACCCAGGGACGATCATCAACTTCAACAACGGCACCGCCTACCGGAGCTGCCGCAGTTGGACCTACCGCGACGTTTCTTCAGGAGCAGTACCCTCCTGCGAGCTATTCGCCGCCAGCAGGCGGCTACCAGCAGGACGTGAATGCTGCAGGCTACAACCAATATCAACGATCAACAGCAGCATATGAGGATCAAAGTGAGGCAAGCGTCTGGGACACGGCGAAGAAGTGGGCAGCCTCCGCGGGCGACAGCATAGCCGCCGCAGAAAACGAGGTTTGGAAACGAATCAACAAGGACTGAAGGTCAAGATGGTGCGAACAAAGTGTACGGGGTAGGGTGTATCAATACTACCAAAGCGAAACCTGGTCATTTACTCTATAATTCTCCCGGATATATGTGTGATATGTTGCCTACATACATAATACGTGTGCTGGTAGGTCAGTGTGGCAACACCTGTGCTGTTGCCTCAGGGATATGGCTTGCAGTGAATTGCGCTAACAAGGCAGGACCTGGTAGCGCTGGTGAGGTTGCTGGCACCCAGAAGAAAGAAGCCTCGGAGGGGACCTGCACGTCCCCGAACCCTATCGGACCTCAGTCAACTACAGGAACGCAAGCATGGTGCCACTGCGGAGAACATATTTCCCCCGGGCCACTATAGAACCAGAGCGATTTGCATTGATTTATGTTCTATCCCGAAAGGACGGGGTTATTGTTATGCAAGTCACTCCGCGGGATATGGAGCGTAGGAAACCGTCCCTGGATTCAACAGCTAGTCATCCATTCATGATTGTGTGTGAAGATTGGGCACCAAGTTCGTTGGCGTACATGTGGTGTAAATTATAGATTATGCGAGGTGGGGAATGGAATAAAGGTGGAAGAGATGTGGTGGTGGTTGAGGGAGATCAGAGTGTATGAGCACAACATGGGTGTAAAACAGATGGGCACGGTCATTTGGCTGGATGAGGAGGGCCATCTTGAGAAGTGCAGTGTCTATAATACAATGTATATTATAAGATGTACTTGCACGGGCCTCGCCTGCAGTGAAAGTAACGCTGACCTGACAACCGATGCGCACGCAGTACCTTCTTCCACATGTCGGGGAGAAGGAAACAGGAACAGTAAAGAATGAAGGCCTATCTGAGCTCGTGTCGAGAATGTATCAAAGATTCATCCCAGTACGATCCCTCAAGTCGTCGCTCCGTGACGATGATCAAGACGGACGCAGCTTCACCTCTGAACTCGCCATCAGTTTCACCTACATCGCGTACACGCCCACGCAACGCCCTACGTTCGGTCAAAACACGTACAAAAAAAAAAGCGATCATAAAAAAAAAATGAAGAGAGAAAGTGACCATCTTACGCGAGAGGCTGTGACCAAAAAAAAAGCATGTCATTCCGCTCAACCCTCGCTCTGCTTATTTCCCGAGATATCCCCCCGCCGATGCGACACCAACCCAAAAGCTTATCTCTACAAAGATGACCCCATCGAAGATGGAAATAGAACCAACCCCCCCCCCCCCCGAATCTGCATCTTCAAAAAAGGCCCCAGGCCGTACCATCAAACACCACAGCGGAACGACAAATCCGTAGTCCATTCCAGCTTATTCCCAAACCACGTCAGAAGCTTATTCCTAAAAACGCACCACTTGCAACCTGATCCCCGTCCCCATACCTAATCTAACAAAAAACCACTAGTCTTCCTAAAAAATAAAGTCCACATCGTAACGTGACATGACACACGATGAACCAGTCCATGCCAATGCACGAGTTAGTCCGGACCAGCCGAACAAGTCGAATCCACTTTTTAATGAGGGAAAAAAAAAAAGGGCTTCCATTTTGCTTCCACGTTTTTTTTTTCTAGGCTAGTGCTGGAACGGTCACGCGCTAGACGTTAAATTCAGTTTGGGCTGATTTTCGCGTCGGACAACGCTCCAGGATGGCGGAAGTTGAAGCTTGAGTAAGACAAAGATCTGAGACGCGGACTAGCGAAACTGGGGTGGATCTGGAACCCTGCTCCTTTTTTGACGAGGATGGCTCCCTACTCCGTACACCCTGGCCAGGTAGGTACCCTCTCTTTCTTTCATGATGTCGTGCATCATTCTTAGCGTAGGCATTCCCGGACGCCAAATACACAGTAATGTCGTGCATCGAGTTGCAATGGCCTGGGATCGGATGAAATACTGGCGAGGAGAAACAGTTGTGAAAAAAAAAATCGAAAATTGAAAAAAAAAAATCGGGATCAGGAGACATCTTTCGCTAATCATTGACTGCTTCGGGCAGCTAGACGCAGCAGGTAGGCTGGTTGCTTGTCTAAATTCCAAGGCTAATTCAAGCTCATCCATCTTGACTCCGCCAATCTAGATGGGGAGTTGGCCACCCCCTGCCAATACAATGCTCGTATGAAGGCTGAGTTGACAGATTGCATATTATCCTAGGTATCATCAAGAAGATGACTGGTGAAATGGTTCAACGCCGGCACTCAGCGGCCTTGATGATGTTGGTGAAAATAATCGCCGAGATACCTGGCAAGCTTCCTGTCTGCCCATACTTTTCCGCCAGCATCACTTCAACAGCCTTCCGCTTGGCCCGGTGTCCTCTGCAACACAATGCTTAGATACTGTTGCCATGTTCCGCAGCCTTGATCAGCCGAAAGACCTCGACAGGCCAGACACTTTCCTGTAATTGTAATCATATGAGAGGCTCTGGATCAGCAGCACGTCCCTTGCCTCATTGCCTCATTTCTTCTTCTTCTTCGTCTGCCCGACCTCAACCGCGCAGCAACGACCAGATGATCCACTTTGCCGCCCGCTGCTATGTAGATTCTGCTCTCCTCTCATCTCGTGTCAGATCCACCTCGAGCGCGCGGCAAGCTCCGAATGGAGCCACGTCGCTTTTTTGTGCACTCTGATGTGTCCCTATGTATTTCTCTGTGCACCGGGCCGCCCCATAATACAGGAGTGAACAACTCGTGTGTGTCGCACCTGGGCACTGTATCCTCCAAGCACTCGCGGATTGTTCCATCCACGAGTCCATGATCAGAACGGATTTTCCAGGCGACGGGCTAGTATGGTTGTTGCTTTCTGTAGAGCTTTGCGGCAAGCTTTAGGTCATGAGAGCGAGCACCTGATCTGCTTCGTCCGGCGACGGGGGCCCAAGGTCGAACCTGTGGTCTGTCAAAACTCTCTCAAAGCCGCGTACCAATGAGATGGCACCGAGTACTCCGTCGGCAGATGGTTGAGACTGGCAATATGGCAGAACTCTGTTCGAACAAAACGCTTCATTCACATCTTCTGCCGAACGGGAGATTGTTGTAGTAATAATGACTTTTTCTAGTTCCCGACGGGTGATGGAACCTCGGGAACCTCATTTGCGGCCGTACGAGCAATTGTGTTCCCCCATGATCAACAATGCTTTCCCGGGTTACGGATTACAGGACCTTGTAAGTTTCGCCGTCATGGAACCCAACGCACACTTGGAGCAGTCGCCCAGGTGATTCAATTCCATACCACCCATCTCAACAATAATTATAAGCCAAACACTCGGGGACTGTGGGGAGTTAAAGCACACAACATACATGTAGTAGTGGCCAAATTGTTCGTGGTGTGTGCATCTCCGGCGAAGTGAGTACCGGGACAACGTTGGAACCTGGGTGGGTGGGTGGGTGGGTGGGTATGGGTTTCACGACGGCCATTTTTAGCGTATCGTGGCAGTGGATACGACGATGGTGGGGCGATGAGCTGCAGCATCGGGTTTTCCAAGTCTCAAACTTGCTTCGTACCTGCCTCTGATGCCATGACTTGTTGCTCTCTGCACGAGGCGGGCAGGAGGCATTATACAAAGGTAGGAGCGAGAGAGGGAAAGTTTTCCATGTACTTCGGTAGTCCGCACAGGACGCGGCGAGTGGTGGGCTGGATGACGCACCTCGGGTTGTGATGAGATATGCGGTAATCCGTACCTGACCTATCAGATTCATCAAGGCTTCCTTTCCTTGTTGCTCTTGCTCTCTCCTCTCTCACTACATATGATTTGTACTGTGTACGGAGCATGCATGCAGAGCAACTCACAGTTGCGAGTCGCAGGGCTGGGGAGAGGAAGCTGTTTGGCAGCGGTCCCGGAGCCACTGTTGATTGGTCGGCTACGTGTTACAGAATCGGCCCTTGACCAAGTCCAATCAAGTCAACAGCAGGTTCCGGCCTTCGCCTCACCCTGGTTGCTGCCTTGACTCCCTCCATGTCGTGGGAAGCACGGAAGCCCGGAAGCACGGAAGCACGGAAGCCCAAGCCAATGGACTTATCTGATGAGATGTTCTTGTACTGGTCGAATCAAGCCAACGGGCGCGCCAGTGGCTCTGCAGAAGTGCACGCTCTCCACTGTCTCATCTGGCCGGCCGGCTGGATGTTGTGCATCTGTGACTGTGACCTTGTCGGGCTGCATGTATGTCTTGAACGAGGAAGCCACGCCATGGGTTCTATGCAGACAGAACTCCTCTGCAAGGCAAGCTCCGTCTGTGGCCTCTCTGGTCCTGCCTGATGGGTGGTGTGATTACCGTGGTGGCTCCTGGAAGTAGGCGCGACCAGGAGGACCATTTGGACGGGTCTGTGTCGTTCGTCTGCCGTCTGTTGTCTGTTGTCTGTCAGGGCAGGGCAGTCCGCCGCGGCAACGAACGACCACAGCCCAACGGCGTAGTCTATCGTCTATCGTCTATCGTCTATCGTCTATCGTCTATCGTCCGTCTTATCGCCCACCTTTCCTTCAATTGTCTGCTTGCACATCCGAAATGAACGACCTCGTCTCCTCCGCGACGGCCTTCGCTGCATCAGCAACGTAAGAATGCAAAAGCGGTGGAGAGGCTAAAAAAAAAAAGGATCCTCCTGCTGCTGCACCATCCTTCCAACTTGAAACTCTCAAACCTGGAACCTTGCTCGTCTCCATGGAATCCTCGACTCCGTCTACCCAGTTTGGTTATCTAGGACCAGGCTCCATTGACCCCCAGACGGTACTTCTTGTCATAGTGGTTGTTTTTCGTGCTCAAATGAGAAGCAATTGACAGCCACTCGAAGGCCCGGCAGAGATTCCCGCCCTGGTCTATGGCCGTTGTCGTGCGTCTTTGGGGGTTCTTCCAACGAAGCCCAGCAACGACCCTCGACGCGCGCCCAAGTAATAGCCCAAATCCACCTCGAGCCCACCTCGAGCCCACTCACTCCGACAAACTATGGAAGCCTGGAAGCCCGAAAGCCGCTACTCTAATCCGTAAATCGACGGATCCCCTTCAATGTTCCGCGACAGCCCTCGTACCCTACTCCTAGAAGCCCACCTGCCCTCTCTACGACTCATCCGACACTTGTACGCCGCCTCATCCTCTCTCAGGCTTGGCCAAGCGCCCAGAGAAGGGGTGGACTTTCAACGGGTCCAGATAGTCCTAGTCTAAATCAACGACCCCAGCTTACAGATTTGGCGGGCTGGTGACGCCGGCTGTCCGGGTACCGTGTTGCGAGCCTGACCTTGTTAGCCTGAGAAGTTTGGATGAATGAGTCGGCCACATTGAAATCTCTCCGTGGTTCCCCAAGGCCCCCCCTCTAACACACTTTCACGACTTGTGGACGCGTACAGTATTATTCGTGTTCTTTTCGAGCTACAGCCAAGACAGAGACTAGCCATTCTTACGAGCGGACGAGGATGGAGAGTGAGTGCGAGAGAGTGAAGACAGGATGTACCCGTACCCTTTCCCAAACCCCATCTAATACACACGCCTCGAGCTCAAACTCAGCGCCTAGAGATGCAATCTCATCTGGGCGGCGTCTGCGGTCAAGCCCAGGTGCCGGTCCATCCTGAAAGAGCTTCCCACGCCTCTTCCTGACTCTCCAACTTCCTGGTCTCCCCCATTCGCATCTTTGTCCTCCCTCTAAAGAGAACCACACCTCTTCCACGGACCCGCTCTCTTGTCGTGTCTTGTCAGATCATTTAGTCGCGTGTACTCCGTACATTTGTCCTGATTCTTTCTGTCTGTCTTCGACAAGCCTCACGAAGGGCACATCATTCATTTGGTTTCCGCCTAGTCTCAGTTCAGCTTGGAATCCAACTCGGAAACATCTCTATACCTACTCGGACGCATACTTCATTCTTCCTCTCTCTCTTACAAGCCCATCAAGTCTGCTGTAGTAGGTGAAAGAAGCTGGCCCTCTTTCTGCTTCCTTCAAAGCCTTTGACTTTCGCTTTCGGATCATATATGCAGCAGAGGCCTTCCTATCCTATTCACTCCTCACAGACAAACAAGTCTCTCAGTCACGACTTACAGCACCTGGAAACGTGACCTGGAAACGTGACCTGGAAACGTGTGCTTTCATACTCATTCCCATAACTATCAACACCACAAGAGCTGGTCCGACTTGTGGCTTTCGGAAAGTCATCTTTCCCCCAAACCCTATCATCGACCAACTTTGATACTCGCCACCGACGTTACTCAATCGATAACGTCGAGTTGAACTTGCCGATTGTTATTGCGACAACGAACCGACAGACTCGTCTCCTGTACGTGGCTGGTATGTCATCTTTCCATGAAACCCACAGCAACTTCACGTTGTCCTAAGGCATCGAAGTCGCGTTGACGTCGTATGAGACAACGAGCGATACTGAGCCCAACGGGGAATAACTGCTCGCTATTAGGCTTTCAGGCGCAAACTGACATGATGACTCTTTCAGGGAAAGCAACACTCTCGTCTATTCCCAGATATTTTGGGCTGCTCACATGTTTCAAGACTTTTACTGCAATATTGATTCTGTCGCCGAGAAGCGCTGTACAGCACTCTTCACCGACTGAGTTCAACGATCAAAATATTTGCTTCGTTATTGCTGAACAATCTTGACTCCTTATTCTATCACCCCGCGGTACATTAAATTCGAGCAGCATTTTGGGATCGTTCTGGTTCGTTCAAGATTGGATATGAGCGCCCACGCAATACATGGGAACGACGGATCTTTATCCGGTGGTACCATGTGGATGAGCCCCCCAACTTCACAGTTACGAAAGAGGCCGGCGATAAATTACACGGACAATCCATACGGATCGGGAGATGCTGCTCACCAGATGTCCTCCTGGGGTGGCCTACCGATGTATCAGCCCGCAGAAGCGGCCACTTCGCAACCGACATCTACATCCCAAGATGTCCTTCCGCTCTCCCTGCCTTCCGAAGGTAAGCCCGATCCCAGTTGTGTTGACGATCTGTTCCCTGAAGCTGACTGTTTTCCCCAGGTTCATGGAACCAGCCATCATGCGGCGAGATTCTCGACTTTCAGGGCCTGGATACTGAGGGTCCGATCGGTCAAGCATACACCACGGATGAAACTGTACCGATCATTGATTTGAGGTTTTCCAATCAACAGCGAGACTCGGACAACTTAGACTCGGAGGGCGGGATGAACAAGAGGCGATTTTCGGGCTCCTCATTGGCCGTTTCGAGCTGTGAGCCATTATCTGACATACCTTCGTCCTACGATGATTTCCCTGCGACCATGTCAGAGGCCCCGTCCTACGCATCAGAGTACCTACCCACTTCAAATCGAACATCACTCATGTCGTCAATTCACCAGTCCCCAGTAGCTTCGCCTCGGGCCACTTCTCACAATCGACCTGATCAGGTTCGAACTCAGAGCCGTGGCCGCGCTTCTCCTTCCCCGCGACCCAGCGCTCGATCTGCGCCATATAGTATTGAAGGGTCCAAGAATCAACGGTGGTCTACTGGATCCTATGCCCCAATGCAAAACCGACGATACTCTCCGCTTGTCTACCACAATCATGGGCAGGATGGGTACGGGGCAAACCAGCGCATGTCCCTCCAGAACTATCCACCAATTCCATCGGGCCCAACCTCTGTGCACATGGGCAGCTTTCACAGCCATCAGCATTCACACCAGCACCAGCACCAGCACCAGCACCCGCACCTGCATCATCAACCCTACTATCTACCTGGCCAGCCTGCGTTCCCTCGACATACTATGATCTTGCAGTCGCAACTGCCTCATCAGAACATGTTTGAGCAGCCGCCTCCATTGCCGTCCCAAGGACTGTTCAAAATGCTACAGAGTAACGGCGATGCTCACACTTTACACGGCCATTACACAGATTTATCCGATCCTCCTGATCTATTTGCTGCCTTGAAAGAGGAGCCGATCCCGCCACCTGAGGAAGATATGAACCCATCGGATCCAAACCTGATTCCGTACGAGCAAGCTTTGCGTTTTGAGGGCGATCTGTATACCCCCAAATGGGTCCGAGGGCACGGAAACAAGCGTGAGGGTTGGTGCGGCATCTGCAAGCCGGGGAGGTGGCTTGTTCTAAAAAATTCGGCATTCTGGTATGACAAGTCATTTACGCATGGCATTAGCGCGGCGACTGGCAGCCCCTTCGAGGAGCCTCTCGATACTCGACGTATGGACGGTAACCCAGACGTCTGGGAGGGTCTTTGTGGTAGCTGCAACGACTGGATACCACTGGTCAGTAGCAAAAAGAAGGGTACGACATGGTTTCGGCATGCGTACAAAGTAAGTAGAAGGTCGAACCCAGTGAGTCCTAAAAAAAGGGGGGGCAGCCCGAAACTAACCGCGCGGTCTCAATAGTGTCACACCCACCGAAAGGTTAAGGATACTCCGAAAAGGCGACGGGAGACAAATTGCAACAAAAAATCGGCAGGACAAGGTGCTCGTCCCAAGACGGAAGCTACTACACCACATACACCCGTTACACCACAAGTTCTTACGCCGGCATCGAACCTGAACACACCAACCACGATGTCAGCACCTCAGCTTCAACTCAAGGTTCTGCATCAGCAAAAGCAGATGTATCAAAATTTTACATCAGCTGTACCAACATCCGAACCTTACAACCCGCCCGATTCTGAATCTCTTTGCATGCCAGGAACGGCATCAATGATGGACAACATGATTTGAATAGACACTTTTGTTTCGATTTTAAACTCTCCTAGGTTTTGTATTTATTTTTTGGTCATGGACATGAATACTTGGACGACTCATTATTCTTCCCTTCAGATGAAGAGAAAATAATTGAGAGATGTCACGAAGTCACGATATTATTAGAAAAGCTGTCGAGAAATGGATGACTCAGAGCACAGTTTCACTTTTCAGTCACGACTCATGTGCGATGATTTGGGAAGCAAATAGGAGTATAGACGGTTTCTGCATGGGCTTTTGGGTAGCCGAGGAACATATGGTCAGGGGTTCAAACTGTAGAACTATTGGAAACTGGGGGAAGCCTGTCAAGACCTGGGATGGAGACCTGGCCTTTGCTGCAAATTGTTTGATGCTGGTTGTTCTAAATTTCTTCTTCTTCTTCTCTTCTCTTCTCATTCTTTCGTTAATGTAACTTTCGACCAACCTATGTATGTTCTGTCATACTTGCTCTTTTCTTGTTTGTCCGGTCTCTGACCCTTTGTCCTATTTTTTATTTTATTTTATTTTATTTTTTGCTCTTTTGTCTCTACTTCTCTTGCGTCTATATATCTTAATACGATACCGCTACAGATTGTGTGGAGGGGCAATTACGCTATGAGCGAATTTCTTATCCTACCATGGTTCTCGCATTCAGGTCATCCCACTACTTGTAGGGCATATACAGTCTGCTGTATCTTTCGCCCTTTGCTCAACGAAGCTGGTCGGACTTGAGCCTGTGTTTCATTTTACTGTTATATTTCTCATTCTTATTCATGGCCGGGGTCGGTAGGCTCTCTCCAGGCCGGAGGGGTGAAGTCCATCATGTCACGCATCGAGATTTGCATGCGAGGTTGCATTTGAAGTCTTGTGATTACAAAGGATAATGTGACGGGATCAGGTCACGGAGCTGCGTGTATTGGAATCCCCCCCCCTTGGTCAATTCTGCAGCGAGGAGATATTTTGAATGAACAATTCGGTGCAACTCCGTACTGGGAAAGTTTCTTTGAGAGGGAGAGAACACCGTAGCGTCTTTTCTCTTGCAGCAAAGCCAATCTGTGCTTGTTCCGACGCAGGTGAATGTTCGTCGCCGTTTGAACTGATGTATGGAGATGGACGATTCATGGACGGCCTTATTTTCACCTCCAACAGACGACCTGGGATGATTCAACATCCCGAGCTGACTGACAATGTGAATGAATCGTGTCTCTTTCAAGGGCGCATATCTTGTAACGGCGGCCAATGATGACGACAGTGTGTGTTGAAAGGGAAGGCATGGACGGATGCAAGGAAAAGTTCATTTCAGTACGGAGTACGTCCGTAGTAGAGCAGCCTTTTGAGCATTTAGATGCGCTTCCCTTGGGTGTTCTCTTCTGCTTCCACCGAAGAAGCTTGTGGTGCCATCACAGCCAATCGTTCTCGGCGGGAGCTGAGCTGCTGCCACAGACCCAGCGCCAATGGCAAGGCCAGTGCGCGTGCTAGTGCAGCGTGGTTGACCTGTTTCAGAAGCAATGTTCTTGAATGTGGTGGAATTGTTTCATCTGAAGCCGAGCCCAAAGAGCCCAAATGCTGGTGGCGAAACTCAAGGCTGTATAGTACAGTACGGAGCAGCAGTGCGCCACCCACACATGGTCCCTGGTTTTTAGATTGTGTCATGTTCGCCATTCATGCCCAGCTCTTTTCAGAATCTTGCCATAGATCAAATGTGAAGCGTGCTAGCATGACTTGTTCGGTTGATTGGCTGTTCTTTCAGTTCCTTTCCCACCGCGGTAACGACCACGTTGTGTCCCAGCATGCTCCCAGACATTCGACGACTTGGGCAGCGCTTCACGGCCCCTCCGACTAGTGTTGTTTGATGCTAAGAACAACTTGCCCAAATTTGTGGTTGAAGGTTTCAATTTTTTCTATAATTTCTCAAAAGGAAAATAAAGCCACATTAATCGGCGATGCGCTGATGCGTTGATGACCCCTTTGTGTCTACACACCTTTTGAGGGAAAAGTGATGTGATGACGACAAATGACGATCAGATCCATGGCCTCGCACTCGTTGAATATGAGCGGAGAGCAGGTCACTTCCCTGAACTTGAAACGTGAGATTTTAAAAAAGGCACTTCTTGCTCTCACCGTCTCATATCGGTCGACTGATGGCCAGGTCAGACACGTCCCACATATCGAGACGGGTTGTCTGAAGATGGAAATGGAACTCTGTTTCTTTCTGCTCCTGCCGGAGTGCTTCATTGGAAGAAGAAGAAAAGAGGAAGAGAATTGCCATGTGAGACGAGCAGTCTTGTTCGCATTTCTCGGCATGGAACAGAATGGGAATTCGGCAGTCAAATCGGGGTTTTGCATAGTTCGTGTGGAACATCCATCAATCGGGGGCCAAGGGGCTCAAGCACTGTCAAAGATAGTCAAATTTGTAAAGACGCAATTGTGCAAGTCGATCGAGATCTGTTTGGTCGATATTCCGGGGTTGGGCCAAATTTCCCTATTTCGGTAAAAATCCCAACAAGGCGAATTGGCCCACAACTACGGATTACAACCCCCGCGGTTGCACCCAACGTGATAATGATGACTCGGCTCGGGTTGGGACTCGCGAGTGCGTGCCGAAGGAAGGAAGTGTCTGGTGGGATTGTGCCTGCCGTTTTAGGTGTCCTGATCAGTGAAGTGACTTGGCATGGAAGGAGTGGCCGAGAAGATACATATGCGCCAATGGTCATGAAGCTGCATGTGCATTGCGTCCATTCGAGATGCGAGAACTTTTCACATTTCACACGACAACCAGACGCTCGACCCTCCGAAATGCGCCGCTCTTCTGTGCCCCATCGTCGCCGAGGGAGAGACGAGAGATGCAATGCGAACGCCTATTACTGCGAGGTGCAGTCGGCCATCACACCCATCACACAGTGGAACGATGTGTGCATTGCGAGTCTCCGCTTGTCCCTTGAGCCACTCAAACAACACTCAAACCACACGGCAACTCTCTCCCTGGAAACTCCAGGTCGATGCGAGGCACACAAAGGACTGCGACCAAAAGGGAGCAACAGCGAGACCTCGTCATCGTATCAAGGTTCTGGGGACGGGCGGACATCATCCACTTGTCATACAGCCAGAGTGGCCAGAGTGCAGCCCGACCAGACTGGCCAAGGCAGCCCAGCCCGCAAGGGATCAAAATAGATGGTAACTCGGTTAACTGGCAAACAACCCACAGATGATAGTTCGAGCTTCCAGGGCACGGCCGATGGTTTGCAACAGAAACGGCTTAATTAGCGAATCCTTCTTGTTATTAGTCGCGGCAAGGACCCGGAGGAAGCTGATCTGAGCCATGCATGGCCAATCCCAGGTCAGTCAGCAAGACTCAGGTCATCCAAACATCCCTGTTCCGCCCTTTTCTCGGATCTGAGTATCGGTCGGTCCTCGCTGTTCGATTGAAAGTGATCCACCAATTGCTCGTTGGTTGTCCCCTCACCAAACCCTCACCCCCAAAAAAAAAAAAAAGGTCGAAAGCTGGGTCCGGCGTTGCACTGTGCCTGGACAAGAGCCCCCCGGTGCACCGACCAGACAATCATCGCCAACCGATCAAGTCGCTCGCTCCATCTCATCCCGCCGTTTGGTCGTTGGCCTATTATCCCAACCCAGTTTCCAGCTCTTCGTTGCTTTTGGCGACTCGCCTTGAATATCATTGCCCTCTCATATCTATATTTCCATCGCACCCGGACATCCTATCCTTCCCAGCCATCCTTATATGAGGACAGCTTCAGTTCACATCCCCCCCCCCCTGATTCGATTCTGTCGTGTTCAAAACCAGCTGCACGGCAACTCAATTCTGTCTCCCTTCTCTCATACTCTTTCAGTAGCGGGGTGTCTACCCCCTTGTTGACTAGACTTTTATTAGCGGTGCCAAAGGCAAGCTCCATCCCCCCCTCCCTTGACTCCCACACCTTGTTTGGAGTAATGCCTCTGTCACAGACTCACAGCTAACAAAACCTCTGCCCTTCACGCAGGCTCTTAGAAACCTAGCGACCTGCTGATTCCTCTTTTTTTTTTTTCCCCCGTCGAACTCCTGTCCCTCTCTCTCTCTCTCACGATTTGTTTTTCACTTTGCGTCTCTAGACTGTGAACAACACTCTAGCCTTGTTCCCCTCCTATTTGCCTATTCCTGGTTTCTCTGCGCATAGTCTCACCGCCGACTTGGACTGGGCTAGCTTTCGTAATCGTCCTTTGCTCCGACCAGTTGCGTTGGTTGCGGTTGTCTGCAATTGCACAACCGCCGCGGTCTGCTGTACGTCCTCGTACCGCATCACCTTGATTGAATATACGCGAGCGCCTTGCACGCAACTGTTCAGATCACACCACTGGCCATATTCAAAGCCTGGATGCGGACCCAGGGATGAACCTATTTTTTGTCATAGTGTAATTGCCATCACAGAGCTGCTATGAGCGAGGATCCTCTGGCCGCAAGGTACGTTCACTCATCCACCCACCACCACTGCCGAAGTTCCCAATCTCCACTTTTCACCACCATCAATCAAAAAGCTGCACGTTTGGACTGACTGATGAATACATCATCGTGTGCACTCCGTAGTAGCTTTGGAGATCCAAACGCTCAGCCACTCACACCGAAACAAACACCCAAATCCATCGCATTTCCGAGCCCCGTTTTCGAAACACCCAAGCCCTATCAGGGCTCTTTTACCGAGGCCGGCGGTCTTACTCCTCGCTTCGCGGAGGAGTATTCTGTCTTCAACGCTACCCCAGGCAATTTACGAGGTACACAAGGCATATTTCCCGACTTTGCCGGGGCAACTGCATCAGCAACATCTTCGTTGGGCCACAAACGTATCTTGTCTGCTGAGGGCTTTGCCGTCGAAATAGCAGCGCATGTTAATCACGCTTCATCCAACTCAAGCGCTTGTCTGCCACCAGTGGATCACGCCCATCGATCAATTTCCTCTCCCGACCAGTCCATCATACAAAAGAGTCCCTCGGCCACCATTTCACAGTCTCAATTAAGCCCTGCCTTGTGCAAGACTCCGACTTCATCGAAGAGGGCTCGGCGAGGCACCATTACCGAAACTGAACCGACGCAAGTCATATCACCCCCACCCACAGCTCGAAAGGGAGGGCGCAAGCTCGTCCCAAAGCCCAGCATGCAACATGACCAAGGTTTCGGTCATGCAGGTTTTCATGATCCTTCACAGCAGGACATGGCAGCGTTCATGGGCAATGTTGGGGATATGTTTGGATATCCCATGTCAGCCCCAGCCGGTACGCAACCCAACTTCTGGGACCCATCAATGTCTATGGGCATGGATATTGATTTCGCGACATCGGGAACCCTTTTATTCCAACCCCCTACGCCATCGTCTCATCGCCATACTGGTTCATTTGATTGGAACAGTGACATTCAGCTTTTCCAGGATCCAAATGCACCGCCATCCTCGAATCAAGAAAATTTACAACCTTCCGGACAGGAAAGGACACTGGCCCCAAAACCACCCGTGCGCAACCCTGCCTGTACCAATGTTGGTTGTCACTCAATACCAGCAGAATATCCTGCTACTAATACGACCAGCATGGACGACGATCCATTCGGCATGAGCAACGCTAGTGACGCAGTTAACCCTGGTCTCCTATTTAGCCGTCCCCAGAGTGCAGCCACGGGTGCTGATCTCGGCAGCTATGCTCAGTCTGGTTCAGCCGAGGCAGCAATTGTACAAGGAGGAAAAGCGCAAGGAGCAGACATCCGCAGGTCTAGTAGCTCCCGGGAGACGAAGAACAACACCGAAGTTCCAGATCGAGCAATCGCCAGCTCACCTGTGAAGGCATCGGGAAGGCCAGGGCTCGGCCGAAGTGTCAGTGAAAGCCGAGGCAAGAAGCTCATCAAAAGAGGAGCCCTTCCACTTTTAGCTCCTGCTGCAGCCAGGCCAGCTAGTGGTCCGGGGCTCCCAGCCAGCAAGTCAACAACAGGTCGTGTATCAGGGAGGACATCGCCGTTCAAAAACCAGCAGCGCTTGACCAGTCTCGCATCCATCCCTGAAACCTCCCCACATTCCCGCCCATGTACCTCGGTGCGGTTGTTCATCGATGCCCATGGACGTGCCCGCACGGAGACGACTATGGGCGGAAGGAGTTCTCTGATGATGGCTCGGAGTCGAAGCTCTCAAGACCTGGCGACAAGTCGGGGGGGCTATTGCTCATCAGTAGAGTGCGGTGAGGATTCTGATACGGATGACGAGCCGATCATCATCCCGAGTCGCAACAACTCATTCCATACATCCTTTGCTCTTCCGGACCCCCGAAAACCCGTCGGTTCGATTTTCCACTCATCAAGAAGAAGTGTAAGCGAAAGAAGCAATAGCAACTCGGCCAACGAAGGAGAGAGCGAGGCAGAGACTGTGGTCAATGAGAGACCTGGCAAGGTCGGGGATGCCACGAGCGAGTTACGTAAAGTAGTTCAGGATCGACAGAAACGATCCCTGCGACTGAGCAGTTCAAGATCCCAACGATCGTTCAACACCACTCATCTGCGCAATTTCCCTGGAGGAATCATTTCGCCGACGAGTCTGACCGAGTCCAGTTACGGCCCTGATAATTATGGCATGCGCTGTGTGTGCAACAATAGCAAGGCAGACGAGGGAGAAGGCTTCATGGTTCAATGGTATGTAACCACTGGATATGTTCTACAAGATTGGCAATGACTAACAAGACGGTTCTACAGCGAGTCGTGTGAAATGTGGCTTCATGGACAATGTATCAACATTACCAGGCGAACGATGCCAAGCGTGTATATTTGTGGGTTTTGTGCGAATACACCCAACATGATCCGAAGGCGCGCACGAGATAGCGAGCGAGACAATGCGTTGGGTATCGGAACCGCAGTGTCTCCGCTGGCGAACAAATTGTTCCGGTCTTTTCGGTAGGAAAGGGTGGTTGAAGGAGAACAAAAGACAGCATTTTTGACATTTGTAATCATCATGGCGACGGAATTATGGGTTTTCTCCTTTTTCTAGAAAAATACTCCGCATCTGGATTAGTACATACTTGTTCATCAAATCTCAACTTACCGGCATCGTGTGGGGAAAGGGGATGAAATACGGGAAAGCATTATTCATGTTCATACTGGACGCTTGTCGTTGTTGTTGTTCCCATGCATCCATGGGTGGGCACCATTAGATAAGACATGTTGCATCACGAGGCAATGTGAGCGAGTTCAAAAGCGGCAGACCATGATATATTATACAAGCTTAATATGAATTCTTGACAAGTGCGAGGTTGACCAATAATATATTCACGAAAAGGGGGGCTCCGGCTGTAGACGAGTCAAGGTTCCTTCGTAGAGGCAGGTATTGAAAGGTTAGACAACCAGCCAACATCTTGTTCCATCAGCAATGTACCACGATGGGCATGACGAGGGCAAGTCTTGTTTACGCATGGCGTCGACTACTCGGCAGCTCTGCAGCTCGAATGGATCTCCTCCAATCACACGAGCGAGTTTCTTATTAAGAAATATATATATATAAACACAGTTATCAGTGATACCTAAGCTGATAGAGTAGTGTAAGAGCAGAACCAAAGAAACGAAGCGGAAGGGGGGGGGCAGAAGAATAAATCCACGCGAGGTAGGAACAGAAGCTAGCTGCGAGGACCAGAGATAAAATAAACAAAGGGCGCCAGCCAAAAGAATTACAAATCAGGGTTCCTTCCCATCCCATCCGACAGGCAGGGCAGCATGAGCGTGGGTATGATGAAAAGGGGGAGGCGACCATCCAAACTGCCGGTACAATAGATGTCCTGGCTTTTTTCTTTCTCTTTCTCTCATGTTACTTTTGTCCCTTGCTAGGTAGGACATGGAGCCTGTTGAACTCTCTTGTTTCGTAAAAAGTTCTTCTTCTTCTTCTTCGTCCTTGTTCCCTTTCGTCACTTTCTTTTTCCTCTCTTGCTTTCTCACTTGTCAACCTTTTCTAGACACGCATCTGACCAATTTCTTTTTTTTTTCGTCTTCACATCTTCTCTAAATAGAAAGCGCCTTGGGGTGCCGTTCTTTTCCAAGAAGAACGGTCCCCCGACGACACAAAATGACACTTGGAAGGGCTCTCCTCTGGAACTAGGTACATCAATCCATGTCGACACATACAAAGCCATATTGGGGTATCTCGGCGCATGTACACGTCAAAAATACCGTAATCAGGGGGCCACTGTACGCCAATTGTTGAGGCGTTTTATTTGCCGCCGAGGCTGGGGAAGGCGGACTCATCCTTGGTGTTGATGGGAGCGGCGGCACCACCACGTCCGCCGCGGAAGTTGCCTCCACGGCCGCGATCGCCACCACGCTCACCACCGCGTCCACCACGTCCGCCGCGTCCGCCGCGGCTGCTTCCACGAGAGCGCTCAGCTTCAACGTAGCGAGGGTCGAAGTCGAGGGTCTGCTTGACCTTGCGCTCACGCTCACGCTGCTTCTTGCCGTAGCTGCCAGAGATGAACTCCTCGTCCTCGTTCTTCTCCAGAGCCTTGGCATTGGCCCATTTCTTGTCGAGCTTGCTACCCTCGTTGGCCCCACGGACCTTGAAGCCACTCTCAAGGGCGAGCTTCTTCTCGGCCTGCTGGGCGAGGTAGTCGACGTAAGAGACGCTCTTGTCCTCGGGCTCAGTTGGCTCCTCGCCAGCGCCGTCCTCAGCGAGGGCTTCCTTCCTCTCAGATCGAGCAATAGCCTCGCCAGCCTGCTCGTCCTTTAATTCGGCTTCGCCCTCAACGGCACCCCATGACTGGGCAGCCTGCTTCTCGGAACCACTACATCGAGATTCGTCAGTTTGTATGTTGATGAAAAGACGGTGAGTGCCCGTGTGACAGATAGGATGTGGAATTGAGCATACCCGTAAGCACCGGATCGAGTGGTGTGGCGGTCGTCGCCCTCACGGGGCCGGCGGGAGCCACGGCCTGCCGAGTGACTTGTTAATACTTCCAACATTACGTCCCGAATCTCTGTCGGAAACGAAGTAGCCGACACGAAGGAGATGGTCGTCGGGCCGACTCAAGAATGGAGACTTACTACCACGGACGCGAGCACCTTGACCACCACGAGGACCATCTCTAGGGGCCTCTTCAGTGGAGCGAGCGTGGTTGTGGTCGCTACCGGCACCACGGTCGCGGAAAGCTGTTGACGAAATCCATCAGCGTCTCGCCCTCTGAACAATAAGAGTTTGAGGCACCTCGAAGCGATTTGATCACATGTAGATCGAACCTACCGCCCTCATTTCCGCGGGGACCTCCGCGGCGGTTACCAGTGCCGCGAGTGGGAGCAGCGGGAGCCTGGGGCTCAACAGTGCGCTTGGTGGTGCGAGTGGCAGCCTTGTCGACGGTCTTAACGGGGGCAATGGGCTTGTCCTCGCCGTCGTCGTCGTTGCCTGTTGATGTGGTGTCGCGTTAGTTTAAATAATGGTTTGAGCTTGGCTTAACTCGCGAGCAAGACATCTCAGCCATGATGCATCCAAGGACGGCCAAGGGAGAGATTTCCAATCGAACGCGAAGGATTGGGCAATGTCCATACCGAAGTAGGCGAAACGGTTCTACAGCATCGGACAGTTAGCTCTGCAGTCACTATAAAGTGGACGGCAATGGCCCAGAGACCACGAGAGCAATCAGCATACCTGAGAAGCGACCTGGGACATCTTGATGGCCTTTGGTCGGCTACTTTGCAATTGTCGGTGTCGGCGGTCGGGTGCTACTTGTGGAGGAAGGGGGAGGTGCTTAAGATGGCATGACCTCGGGGGGGATTAAGCGCGCAAAAGTCTCTTCGGGGGGTGAGAGGTGATGAGGCGCCGGCAAAAAAAGAGTCAGTCAGCAGCTGTGGACTTGTGGTTGATGGCAGTGGGAAGAAACTGCACGATCCGCTTGTTCTGGGGTCGCTCTATGCACTTGTTGGTGCAGACCCAGACGGCCAGACTAGCAAGTAGGCACACAACCAAGCAACGCACGCAGCGGCCTCGGTGCTTTGTATGTGTATACGTAGCTGCTGGCTGGCCCACCTTTTCGCTTAATTCCGTAATTTTTTGTGGTGGATTCTGTTATTAGGGCTCCGCGCCGGCATCTGTTAGCCGCGCGCAGCCCTTGTCTGTGTGTGGCACTAGCAGGCCGTGCCCGGAGTAATAAGCCACACCAGCACAACATCCATCCAGCCCACACACAGTTCAGCGAACAGTGAAACACAGTGAAACACAGTAAGACCAGCAAGGATTGGTCCGCCTTCATCTCGAACCAATCATTATTGGCCTCGGATGCAACATCGTGACAGGCACAGATTCATATGCTTTTTCTGCCCGACGCTCCTCTCTTTCAACTCTCGTGGTATTTGTCCATGTCAATTGAGAATAAAGACTACTCCATGCTATCTATCGTGATGATGTCTACATTTGTTCGTTTTTCATACCTCTTAGACACGGAGAGTGCAACTAGGTTCCTAGGAATTGGTCGAAATTCTTTAGTAGCCAAGTTTACGGCATGGCTCTGAATGTCGCTTCCACCGCTCATCTCGCCCATCTCGCTCAAGGGGGCGAACAATCCATTGCTTTCTCATCGGGAACCTAGAAGAGACGGATTGGTGATTGGACCTCACTGTGTCATCTTCCAAAACATGCTGCATGCGCCACGGGATAGGCTTCGAAGGATATGGCCGAAAAGAAGGTCCATTGATGGGATCGTTCATGTTCACCCAGAACATGGGTAGCTCTCGCTTCCCTCCTGTTTGGTTATCCCCATTTCCGTGGCCCAACTGTTCGTTCGTTGCTTTCGATGGCCCGCAACTCCCGAGCTGATCTCTGGGCCTCTTAATCCATCGACGTCTCGTCACTCCTCCATCAATCAAATCGATTCTCTTCAGTCCCCGTTGAAGTATTCCCTGCTCATCCAGCGAATCAAGCTCGCACTCGACAGCACATAATGCACAAAGAGGCGACTGCAAAGTTTCTGCCCTTTGGCTCTTCCGGCCGTGATCAATATCCTCATTTGTATCGGTTGCATCTTTTGGCGAATCCAGCACACCTATGCACAGCTTTCGACTCCCGTAGATCAAGCAGCCATAGCAAGCTCGATGCCAGAAACACCATCCAAAGCTCACACAGTCTGCTTCTCGCAGGACCAACTCCCCGCATGCCCAGCATATCGAGAGGTCGATAATAATGACGTAGCACTCGGCACAGGTGAGCCGCGCAGACTGTCCAAGAATATGGGGTTTCTGAGCCGAAAGACGATAACAGAAAGTACACGTGAATACATCAGGCTCAAAATGTGCATTTGGTGCCATTCCGTGCAAGCTGATTTGGGTTGGGTGTTCCACCATGGGTCTCATTCGGAGAGAGCAAACGTCCGACTGTGAAAGGAGAGCTACGGCAAAGAGTGACAACGCTATGGAGTGACAGCTGATGCTTAAACAAAAACGAAATAAGAAGAGAAAGAGTGAATCGAGCCTCGATCTCGAAGTCGAAAACTGATATTGGTAAAAGTAAAAAGTAAGTGTTATTGAGAGATGAAGTTAAGAGGGAACTAAAAGACGTTGGTTGCTTCTGTGTGCCTGCACACGTTTTTGTGGCCGAAGACAATGAGGCCAGGACGAGGAAGGAGCTCCTCATATTCATTCTTGCTTGTCATGGCCTCAACATAAGTAGCAGTAAAGTTTGAAACATCATCCATCAAGTTACGAAATTGATTTAAATTCAAGAGTGCTGAGACTCATACAGCTTATATTCACAGTTTTCCTTTGCGCCAATATCCATCCAAGGTCCTATAAAAGGAAGAGAGAGAGAGAGAGAGAGAGAGAGAATAGAAAAGCGAACGCGAACGCGAACGCGAACGCGAACGCCGAGTACCCGCGCCATCCTAGGCAGTATGTTTCCAAATGCTGAAGAACAAATCAAGCAGCTATTGTCAAATGTATGCTGCTTGGGCGCGCCAACCGCTGGTAGTATTCGTACAAGTTACAAGTTGCCCTCCCCCTATACTAACGAGAAGAGACGGTATCCTTCTATCGAGAAATCGGCCAGAGCGGTGTTGACACGTTCACCCAGAACGCTCCGAAATCTCCCATCTGGTTTTCCCAACAAGTCTACCAAAGTCTCGAGAATACCAACTTCTATAGCTAAACACGATTCTTTGGTCGAGAAAGCATATTCAGGCGACTAATGCTGAGACCCTTCGTCTTCTTTGACGGGCTTGTAGTTGCAGGAGTACGGACTGGATTTCGCCCAGGGGTGCGATTCTTGAGAGTCTTGCTGGGTGTACGAGTCTTGACAAGCCTGGGTGCTAGTAGTTCTTGGCCCTCTGGCACATTCTCGTTCTTCCGCTTCTTGGCGGCCCGGTCGCCGTCGAAATCATCCTCGTCTGCGCTAGCTCGATGACGTTTCTTGTTCTGCATCCCATGGGCTGTGCCGGAAAGCAGTTTTATGGGCGTTGGATCTTTATTCTCCTTGTTGGGATGCGAACTCGGTGGTACCTGCGTAGGAAAGTTTCCAGGCATATTCTTAGAACCGGCAGGGCCACTTACATGCCGCACACTAGATTGGCCAGGCGAAGCACCGAATCCTGACGATTGGGTATCAGTAAATTTGATGGTGTGGTCGCTTCGAAACGTAAATGTGCCTGGTCGAGAAGGAGGTCCAGAAACAGCTCGACATGATGGGCTGTCAACCAATCGTTTCAAAGGCGAGAGATCTGGATACAAGGAGTGGCTCGTACTTGATTGGGCCAGGACTTCGTCAAGTGCTGGATAATGCGTCTCAATAGTCTTCAATGCCGGGCGAAGCTTAAAGTTGCTAGCTCTTTGTGGAGAAGGAGAGTTTTGTGCATTCACGGCTGAGACAACATCAGGTGTGAAGGTCACGCGCTTCGTCAATTGACGGCGTGGAGTGGTGAGTGGTATAGGGGGTAGCTCCTTATTGATCCTTGGTGCATCTGGAGTTTGTGAAACTTTAGGGGCCGGTATGGCACTCATGCCATCCTCAAATGAATTTGTAGTTGCTTGCAGAATAGACTTGACTCTGCTAAAGCTCCTGGGGCTGATAATGCGGCGCTTGAGATCGGCGGCTTTCGAAACCGTGGAGTTCAAACTACTAATCGAAGTAGACTTTGGCAATGAATTCAAACCAGTTTTCGAGGGTGAATGAACTAGGGACACTGTGGGTTTGATCGTTGGTTTAGTGGAAGCTGGTGAGGGGGCCACCGGCGCCTTCTTAGGACGAGCAAGTCTAGAAAATATAGAGCTGGACTTGCTGGGCGACGTGGTGAACGATTTGGGCCGCGTAGTGGCCGAATCATCCTCTTGTCGCTGTTTGACTCTCTTCGCAGCAGATGTCGATGGTGGCGCTCTGGCAGCAGTCGAGAATTTCCCTGGTGTCGAATTCGTGTTGTGTTTCTTCGTGATTGTCTGCCTGTCGCGGTCACTGTCGTCGAGATTGGCCGCAGAAGATTTCCGTTTCAGATTGGGCTTCGACCGTGCTGCGTTTCGAATCTCGTCTTCGTCCATCTTGCCAGCGGATCGCAATGCTCCATCAGTCCTCTGAGAAGTCGGTGTACAGTCCAGATTGGCCTTGGACGGAGTGCGCTTCAGTGCTTTGACTGGAGTAAAACGACCCTCTTGTGCCCTCCAAGCAGATGCATGACCCTCAATCGAATCCATTTTCTTGAACTCGGCCATATGAGCAGAACTGAACCGCCCAACTTTACCCTTCGGCTTCGCAAATTGTCTGTCTGCAATACTCACACCGCCCTCGGCCTCTCGCTGTGCCACCAGCTCTGCCTTGATTTTGGCTGCTTGATCGCGGATCTCGCTCAGCATACGCTGAGCGTCACTACTGAGCTCCGCGCCGGCAGCTTTACGGGCAATTCGAAATGTGAAGTTTGAATTAGGTATGCTATTGACCTTGGAAGGAGTTCCATCTTGGCCGTTAGGAGCTCGGCCTTCCTTGGGAATGTCGGCAAACCCGAGCCTGAGGGCAGAGGAAGGGGCACCAGTGCTGGAGTGGAATCTGCTAGGATGCATTTCGCTGCGGGGAGGCTTCAAAGCAGAGGAAACCGGTGTAGTCGGTTCAGGCATCGGTGAGTGCATGGATGTGTCTGCGTTTACGCGCCTGCCTATATTTCGGGACGGCGTCTCATCTCCTTCGGCGACGGATCCCAGTTCTGGAGTGGCTCTTCTCTGCATGCAAACTCTGGTTAGATACAGCTTCGGTGAAGGTGAACCGTACCACATGATGTTCGCACGTGGAGAAGGCATACCTTAACAGCGCTGGCACTGGCCAACCTGGCCGACCGTCGACGCGGCGGTGACATGATTGTGCTATGGTGTAGTCCTCACCAATAGCTCAGCCAGTATAGTTACTTAAATTGAGGATAATTCTGTTAAGAGGGCGGCAATGCGCGCAATGCGGGCCAGAGAGGAGCAAAGCAGAGGAATGTGATGTGGTGACGGGTGTATGATGTCAAGTGGGCAAAAAAGTGGTAGTTTGGCGGATGGGGCTTTGTTGATGTTCATGCAGGACGGTTTGTTTACTTCACGTGGTCCAAGCTTCCAAGCTACGCGACAATGCCGTTGTTGGGTCAGTGGCAGGAACGGTGTATGGTGCGATATACACTGTATATGCACTGTCTAGACAAACCTCGGCGTCTTCGATTGAGCTTCCGAACACTGGAATCATGCTGCAATAGTACCAGTGACAACAGTTCTTCTTGTAATGATATTTGTTTTCATTTCCGTCGTTTCGCGAGCCATCGCAATAATAGTCCGTCCGTCAGTCTCGAGAGAAAAATCCGGGTCTCCCGGACTCTTAAAAAACCATCCGATAGTAAAGTGGCACTTGTGAGCTCCTAGTCCAGTTTAGGAGGGGGCTTGTTTAGGCGAAGGCGTCCAGAAAATCCCCGACGTCAAGATATCCTCTTTTCCGCGGATCACAAGGCGATTGGGATTAGCACGCTTCTTACTAAGGCTTCTTCAGGCCGTCCAGCATTGGGGTATCTCTTTGCTAGCGTAGACTAGCCACCATGTCCCGTCAACTCTTTTCTTGTGCTGGTTTTTTGAAAGTATAACTTCCGGCGTAGCTCACTACTACACGATTAAAAAATTGCTACTGCATGTTCGTCACTCGCTTTTGCGCAATCAGACAGCTTTTTATTTTCTTTGTTTGCCGGTTGTCGACATCCGCCAGCCACCATGCGAACCTGCACGACCTCTCCGAGATAGAGGACTTCAACAAGACGGCAGCCAAAGTGCACTGTGAGAGATGGGTTGATGGGAGTGATAGAGGGGACGGGAAAACGCCGGCGAGATCAAGCACCGACTTGTGCTCCACGATATGCTGGACCAGCATGAACTGCTCTGATCTAGAACTGTTAGCTGAAGAGACCGTCAAGACAGGGGAGTGCCAAAGCGGGGTGTGCGCCCCATTACAGAAAACGTGCCTCGGTTTATTAGTCGACTCACTAGTCCGTACGGAGAACGGAGTACAGCATGTCAAGTTGTACACACTGCTTTCTTGCATTCACCCCGTACACCATTTTGCGCTCCCGCTGCAGGCCGTCGACATCAGCGAGTGGTGGAATTGGGCCGGCCAACCCGTGATGGAACAGTGGACAGGACAGGGTTGGGTCCACGAGCAAGATTTTGAATGGATGAGGGGAAACCAGAGACAGACCAGGTGATGTGATGTGCTGGCTTCAAGCGCGCGATTTCATGTTGGCACTTGGTGAAGGCCGTTGACGGAGCATGGCTTGGAAAACAGTTTGCGCCATCGGCGGCTGTTCGGCTTGGTTTGGTACCATTGATTTATCATCATAGTCATGGGAAGCCTGTTGAGCATTGCAAAGCGGCGTTCAGAGTTGTGTACGGAGTACGGAGTATTGCCTCAAGAATGCCCCGAGAAAATGCCACGAGCATGACGAAAGAAAGGGAAACTGATTGTCGGGGTCGAAATGCACAGAAAACCCGCCTGGGACCAACCAAGCAAGGCCCTGGTGCAAGTCCGACCTCGCTCCACTACACAGCTTGGTGTTTCGTGAGGAGAGTTTAGGGGCACGGCGCTGTTCTCGGCCGGGGCTGGGGGTTATTGGGCCCTGGTAATCTGGGGCCTTTGCACACGAACAAGACCCCAGACCACCCACCCCACTGGAACTGCCCTGGCACCAGCGTCAGCGTCCTTGGCCCTGGGAACCCCCTGGCAGCCTCGCTGTGGACATCTGGACTTCATTTTTCGGGGCCTGCGAGGCACTGCGTGTATTATTGTTGTAGTCCGTACGTCCGTATTGTCAGAGGCAGAGACGGACCCCTCTCCCAGCCATGATATTACATACATAAAAGCGACAGGGACCGACGCTGCTAAAGTCAAGTCCATCCGACTTCATCATCACTGAGATCCAGATCCAGATCCAGGTCCAGATCAAGCACCGCTTTTCAGGAACGACAATTGCATCGCATCTGCTTCTCGCCCTGCAGCCAGATTTCCACTGCCGGCTCTGGCTGGCCTCGTGTCTGGTGCCTTGGTGCCTGTTGGTCTCCCCCGCAGTGCTCAGGTCGATTTATTCTCTCGCCTTCCCTTTCTCTCCCCGGTCATTGCCGCCAAATCCATCATTGTCTTACCTGCCCTTTTATCTACCAAGCAAAATCTTGATCGTTATCACAACGACGCAGAAGCCTCCGACTTCATCCTATCGCTGTTGCACCCCGCGACTCGTTCCTGACAATTCGCTCCCCTTCGGGAACCTTCGGCCTATCGTTGGCGTTCTTCGTCACTTGCTACCGTTTTGTTTCCCTAGAGACTGGGGCGCTTGCCGCACGGCGGCTGTCATCTTCAGAGGCCCTGCGCCGTGATCCTTGGGATGGCCGACGATATGTCCATCGACAACAAGCCCAATCCTCCGCATCGTGACGAATCCGATGACTCTGTTGACTCCCCTCTTGAGGGAGACCACAGTGCATCAGCACCTGCCTCCGGTAACAGCAACAACCCCATCCAGGACGCCCAACAGCCCAAGAGGAAGGGCGGACGAAAGCCGGTGAGTCTCATACAACTGCCCCTCACTTACTTTGAGCCAGACGAAGAGTACCTCACCAGACCGCCGCACAACTTCATCCTTGCCCTCCCCTCACACCTTGATAGGGCTGCCACTAATCCCGTAGCATGTGCAAACACCTCATGCTGTTCAGCGCTATGCACTTCTCGTTTCAATACCACCACCAATTTCCTTTTCGCTACCATGCGCTGTCCCCCTCTCATTTTCAATTTCCACTCAATTTTTCTCTACGCCCAACAATCTCTTGAAATACTCTGGCCATACTTCACTTCTCGACGTGCACACACGATGAGCCAGACTAAGTTGACTGACATGAAGGCGTCAGATATACGCAACATCGGAGGAGCGCAAGCAGCGGAATCGTCAGGCTCAGGCCGCCTTCCGCGAGCGCCGAACCGAGTACATTAAACAGCTTGAGGAGACGATTCGGGTTCATGAATCCAACTTGCACAATCTCCAGTCCGCTCATCGAAACGCTGCCGATGAGTGTTTGATGCTGCGGTACAAAAACTCGCTGCTGGAGCGAATCCTTCTTGAGAAAGGTCATTCATTAATACTTACCAGCGATGACAACTCCACTTTGACGATGACGCCGGATGGATATTAACAAGGCTTCTGTTTCATTAGGCATCGATGTTCAGGCCGAATTGCAAGCAAAGGCCGACAGCCCTAATCTGGGCCCGGCCCATGTTCCCCGGAACATTGTACAACCGCCGATCATCCAGAGACCTATCATGAATCGGCAGCACCACAATCGCAAGTCCAATTCAAGCATCGCACCTAAGCTGGAGCCAGTCGGCAGCGGCTCGCAGGCTCCCAAGTCAGCCACCTCACCGAAGAGCCGCCCTACCCCTTCGTCTCATTCAAATTCGCCCACCAACGCGGGCTCAAAGTTTTCTCCTGCTCCTTCTGACTGCACCTCACTGCGAGGATGTATTTCAGGCCTCGGCCGCCAGCAAATGTCCCTCAGTGGCGCAATCCAAGCCCCCCGAAGCTCTGTACTGCAGACTGCTACACCCCGCAGCTCTGTAGCTGGCGCCGGAGCCTCCTTCTACCCAACCCCTTCATTCCAAAATCATGTCGACCCGTTGGGTGAGTCACTCCAGGAACATGCATGAGTAGACTTGTCTGCTGAGTCACTAACATAATCTACAATGGCAGACCACGAGTACGATAATCAGGCCGACATGGTCGATGATTCTGAGCTCGAAACTCGTAGCGGATCTGGTGGTTTTAGCGTCGCTTTCAACAGTGACACAACACAACCCATGTTACTCTCTCCAACTTCTACAGGCCCCCCGCACCATGAACACGGCGGCCATCACGCATCGGTTTCTGGACAGCATTTCCCACCGACGACCACGCTCCTCGATCATCAGGACTGGGACCCCTTTGGCTTGAGCGCCAGCATGGCTTTCCCCAATCAGCAATTCTCTTTCGATCAAACCAGCATGCGATGACGGGGCTGTAGACCCCTCTCTCTACAACGAATTGCATCAACGGTGCACTCATCTCGCCAACCAGAAAACCATGTCAGTACGAGTACAGTTGTCACGACGATCTCAAAATCAGTATCCGACGCACATATGAATGAAAAAAAAAACAGAAGAAAAAAACCCGACCAACTGTGGCCCTCAACACGAGCTTCAAGGACAACACCCGAGTACAGGCGAAACATTCGGCAATACATGAATTTGAGCCCGACTGTTCAGCGCATAGCAACGGTCTCCCAGTGGAAACACCGAACCGGATTCATTCACGAAAGTGATGTCTTTGCTCTGCACCAATATGGGGCCCCGCTGTTTAGGTGTCTAACACGAAGTTGGCTTGCGTGGAGACACGCAAGTCTTGCTCTAAGCTGAGAGGCTTGAAAAAGGAAAGAGCATTACATGTCAACACCGTTTGAGCGAAAATTTGTTACGACCTATTATCATTGTGGCTGCGCCGATTCTTATTACCATTGTCATTTTTTATAAAAGATATTATTGCTTGGCCAGTGTTGTGTTGTACCCACCATTCACCGGCGCTTCTTGTGGCGTCATGTCTGCGTTCCTTCCAGGCGTCCTGGCAGATCAGTCTATCAGGATAGACAGATTTGACTAATAAGATACACCAAGCGATTCGAAACTCCACGAAGACGAGGCCTAGCAAACAGAAACCAAGGCATTAGGGGGGAAAGGTTCATGCAGAAGTGATGTTTGAATTCATACTGCATTGAAATGATTTCTTTCGGCGCCAGCGGGCAGAAGGAAATACGTGTTCTCGGAAACATACACAACGACGAATGGAACAAAAACACGTTTAATTCAATGATTTTACGACAACTCAGGCAGTCGATAGTTTGCAGGATGTTCTTCTTCTTCTTTTCTATCCGCCTCACTTCTTTAGCGTGTTTTAATATGACGCTTCTTCCTTCTCGGGATTTGTTTCGTGGCAGTTGCCTACTATGTTTCGTGTATATCAGATATATCAGCATTGGGACAGAAATTGATGGTAGCATTGGTTGCCAGGAAGGCCGTTTGAATGAAGATGCATTCTCCTCCGAGCCTGACGGGCGGAAGACGATAATGGCCGATGGCCAATGGGTACTACTTGTCCTCTCTCACTCCCTCTACCAAACTGCTTCCGTCAAGCCAACGTCTGGTCGGTGTGGAGGAGGCGTGTCTCAGGTCCGTGTGAGCATGACATTGAAGGGAGACATTTGTCGGATCACGAGGACGGCGAAGAGCGGGCTGGGGTGAGCGGGTCTCGGCCAAGTACATACACATACATATGGTAGGTACGTACCACTTTGGTGCGCCGTAGCGAGGGCGGGGAAAGAGAGAATTCCAACAAGAACTTATCGTGAGATTCAGCAAGAATGAAGATTCTGTCGACATAGCGCCGTATGTCAAGTATGAGCTGGATCCAGTATGGTATCCCTCAGTGCATGGCATTGATGGCGTGAAATACGGGGAGGTACGGAGTACAGCACGCAGAATGTTGGCATTGCATGGATCTTGTACTCCTCCGACTTTCGACTTGTGTGAGTACGATGGCCGAGATGGCCAAGATGGCCGAGATGGCTGACTGGGTGGTTTGATTGGTTGGTTGGTGAGCAACTTCCTGTTATGTGTACATGCGGAGCATGTGCGAGGTGCAAAGCAAGTGCCAAGACTTGGCCGTGCGTCGTCGCTCACTCAAATGTAGCATGCTTATTTCCCCGGTTTCACATCTCCACAGCGTGGGCGGCGAGCCAGCATCACATGACTCTGGTTGGTATCAGGAGGTGGGTGGTACGAAGTACAACACCCTCGCCCTCATCCTCTCCGTCTGGAATTCGTCATTCTAATTGTGTTTGAACTTTCGAGGTTGAAACGGCTGGACGAGAAGCAGCATGTCTTTCTTGTTTTGTGGTTGTCGTCATTGCATCAAGTGTGAGATGTGGAGGGCAGATGTGGCCGGGGCATAAGCCAGACAGAGATGATAAATGGTAAGTGAGTGTTGTGGAAGACGGACTCTTCAAATGTAGTCTCGTGATAATTTCATTTTTTTTTGTAACAAAAAGTTGATTTGAGTTGATCGTCATCATCACGCCTTACAGCGTCATCACCAAGACCCAGAGAACAGCAAGACTGGCCAGTAGTGCGCGCGTCACTGCCGACACGAGCACTCCGGCCTGGCTTTCATCGTCGCCCCATAGCTTGACGGCAGCTCATCTTGTCTCGGAAGCCTCGTCGATGCTGCACACCACTCGACATTCCTCTCTGTTGACGGCGGCAGAATCTTGTGGATCCAACTGTGCTCCTGTCCCGTCCCGTCGATTTGTCGTCTTCTCGGTGGTATTATACAGCGTTTCAATCCACCGGATCTGTAGATTCGCCTCGCTGCCTATACTCATGTTGCCGCTCCAAGAGCCGCCGTCGCTCCACGCGTTGAAATTAATGCCCGCTGGGTCGCGGGGCACTTGGAAGGCTATGCTGGCGACTTGTTGGCCGTCTACGTACCATATGCTTTGCATGGGCGTCCAGTCCAGCCTGTGGACGGCCCAGTCTGTCCATTCTTTCGCGTAGGGTAATGTTGCGTTTCTCGTGGCACGGAGATTAGCATCACCTCCCTGGCCTTGGCCTCCGTCAGTGGTGTACGAAGGCTGGTTCGTGTACTGGACTTTTGTTTCTGGGCCCGCGCGTGAGCATCTCCATGTCTGCCTCTTGGACGTCTGCTGGGGATTTGGCATCGCGGTAGGTGAATACTGCGGATACGGCGCCGGGACTGCCTGTTGTGCGGGCGAGCGTACGGAGAGATAGGTAATGGTAAGTGGAGGAGAGGGCCTGAAATTCAGACGAGGTCTGGAAGGTGGGTTGTCGGGACGTCCGCATGGCGAGATGTGTTTTTGGGGGCGAGTCCGACGAGGAAGAGCCGTTGTCGGCTTGGATGTAGATGTTGTTGGGGGAGTTGATCATCAGGATGGTGGCGTCGCCGTTGAGCGTGCCTGACTTGGAGTTGTTCCATGACTGAGCCTGCCATGTCGATGTCCAGAGGGGGGATGTAAAAAAGGAGCTGGTGGGAGGGGCGGAGGATGTGTCTTGGGGGGAGGAGATGATCTCTGGGATGCTCCTGGAGGCGAATTGGGTGAGGTTGCGAAAGTCGAAGAATCGGTGGGTCTTGTGAAATTGTTGGCTCAGTGCCGTTGGTGAGGTAGCATGTGCATCTGGAGTCGGAGATGGGCGTGGCAGCTGCGAGAGCGACGGTGTTGAGGGATAGAGAGGTGGTCAGGAAGACAAATTGGCGATGATGCATCGTGAAAACAGTCTAATCTCGAGGGTTGTTGGAAATTGTCGGCGCACGAGACCCATCCTTATCTGTGCTTCGTAATAAGAATGTAGATTTCAATTTTCATAGTCAGCAGTACGGAACCGGAGTACCGTTTCTTCATACTGCGACCCCGACCCCTTGTCAAGCTGATGGCGAGGCATGTGAATGAAGCCCGTGATAATAGCAGTCTCAAAACCCACCAAGGTACTAAAATCTTGTCCATTGGGACTTGGAGGGGGTTTGGTTTCCCAGCCAAGCAAACCTTCGGTGTTGGATATTGCAGCCTCACATCTCAGGCATCCCCTTTCTTTTGTTGAAGCAGGCACCCGTATCGCGTTTGTTATCGTGATCCGTGCCGTGCTTCGTTTGTTAATCTATCCAAAGACCTCGCTTCGTTTGTTGATCAAACCTTTCATTGATCGGGTTCTCTGTTCATCCTTGCTCTTCGTTAGTAGATCTTGAAGCTTATATATAGCTTCCCTTTCCTTCCGATAGATTTCCAAGCTAGTCAATCATCATCTTCTCTTTTCATCACTTGCATCATCATCTCACATTCGGAGGGTGTTATAATGCACGTTGACCTTGATCTTTTACCAACCTGCCACGCCACTTACGACTTGTACTTACTGCAATGAGATAGTAAGACGCGGATTAAGAAGCTAGCTCGCTCTCACAAATCAAAATTTCAAGTCAATGCTGCCATATTCTCCCTGTTTATGGTTATGCCATTGCAGCAAGTATAAGTCATGACAAACCTTCGGAGGGCATTATGATGCACGTTAACCTTTATCTTTTACTATCCTGCCACGCCACTTATAACTTATACTTGCTGCAATGGCATAATTATGAATAAGGAGAATATGGTAGCATTAACTTAAAATTTTAGTTCGTGAGAGCGAGCCAGCTTCTTAATCCGCGTAATAATATCTAAACGCAGCTCGTACTCATTAACTAGGAGAAGTTTAACAGGTGGCTGATAAGTAGGGCGATTATCTAGGAATCTCCTTAAGACATTTAATGCCACAGGATTATTTTACTACTGCTGACAGTATCTGGCGTACGCGCCATCAAGCTTAGATTTATCGATTATCGCGTGTTAAAGATGCTGATGTAGATGGGGACCCGACGAGGTGTCAAGGTATCGAGGGGAAAGGCTAACGGTTCAACCAATTGTCGCTGTTCGTTGGCAATCTCTGGTTGGACTGCGTTGATGTAGCGATGGAGCCTTTGCGCCTCCGTGATAACGATCTTCTCTGGTGTTGTCTTCGACATTTGTAAGGTAATTATGAGATAATCATTGTTTTTTGGTTCTGGTTGTTCTGGTTGTCGTAGCGCGCAAGTACGGAACACTACCATCTGCCAGGGTATCGAGGGGGAAAGGGAATTCTGTTCTCCCTAGCTATAGCCCGTGGGGCGCTATGTAACTCTGCGATGACCCTTCATGTGACGTGACGTGTTGTCAGGGTGGTGATTAATTGCGAATTTGTGAGAATTGCGAAAGTGGGGTTTTCACTGCCTGCCTACATTAATTTAGATTTTAGAGGCCCCACCCACCCTAGACCGAACTTACCAGGCATCTCGCAACTCGGCCTCAAAATTTTCCGCTCATTCCAATCAGGCTTAGACTTCTCAAGCATCCGACCAAGTGCCGCGCTGGCTGGCTTGCATAATCCAAGGATTTCAATTTTGCATCGGAGAATTCTTCTTTTTTTCTTTCTTTTCCTTCTCTGTGCATCTTTCTTCCCTTTTTGGTATTTTTTTTCGGGAGAGATTTTCCAGTCATTTTGCTGCTTCAAAGCCCCATCAGCATCAATCATATTCATCCGATCTTGCTAAGTCTCAGGTCCATAAAACGTATCATGATGTAAATCCGCCACATTCGGGATGCTCACCATTGTAGATGACAGATCCCTTCGCACTTTGCTTTGGATAAGAGCAAATCTCTTCATACAGCGCTCCTAGCCATGGCTGCTACTGCTTCTACCCCCGCGTCGCCACAACCTGCGAAAGAGTCCCCAATCGCGGCGCCGCAACCAAAAGAGATGGAGGACGCGACCGCGCAGGAGGGCCGCCCAGACGCAGACACTGCCTCCCCGACGTCGCGATCAGAATCTGAGGACAAGGAGGAAGGCGAGGTCGATGGCGAAGACGAAGAGCAAATCGCCTCGGCGCCTCCTCTGCCCAGTGAACCCGTCCCCGGTTCTTCTGGACCACCGCTGCCACCAAACGAAGCCGTGCCGCAGGCCGACGACGGATGGGACTGTCTGTGGGATCTCAATACCCAAGCCTGGTTCTTCTACAATCGCTTCACGGGCAAGACGCAGTGGGACAACCCGCGCGCCTCGAACCCGTCAACAACAGACTCGGCTGTAGCGCCGTCAAATACACCTGCACCTGCACCTGCACCTGCACCCGCACCTCTAACTCCAGCTTCATCATCATCAATCTCGACAGCCGCCGTAGCGAATGGCGCCGCCCCCCCATCCAACGACGCCATAGTGGGAGGGTACAATCCCGCCATCCACGGCGACTACGATCCCAACGCATGGTATGCCCAGAAATACACCCAGCCCGACGCATCATACGTTGCCCCCGAGATGCCCAGTATGGAAGACGAGCCATAC
The DNA here is from genome assembly GCA_023658475.1 of Epichloe elymi. Classification (NCBI taxonomy): domain Eukaryota; kingdom Fungi; phylum Ascomycota; class Sordariomycetes; order Hypocreales; family Clavicipitaceae; genus Epichloe; species Epichloe elymi. Next base: position 1,143,991 of record CP098273.1, on the reverse strand, counting down.
GTCGCCACAGCAGGGTTCAACCGCTTCACGGGCCATTTTCAGCAATTCGACGCGGGACCAGGTCGGCACACCGACGAGGCGAAATCCAAGCGGCAGATGAATTCATTTTTTGATGTCGATGCCGCTGCGACTGCGGACAATGGGCGCAGTCTCAAGGCCGAAAGATCAAATCAGAGGATTTCGAAATCGGAGCTCAAGGCTTTCAAAGAGAAGAGAAGGGCTAAGAAGGAGGAGAAAAGGAGAGCATGGCTGAGAGATTGATTGATTCTATTTTCCCGTTCGACATTGAGGGGATTTCCACCGTGGCCTGGCTTTACTCGTGTATGAGGAAAAAGCTGAATGGCCATTTCGAGGACACGGTCATGAGGCGTACTTTGGATAGGCGTTACTGGCAAGGTTCATCTGCTCGCTATGTGAGCACAGGATAAAAAGACATGGGGGCCTTTGTTTCCCTTTCTTAATGAGAATCCATCTCCTGTTTTAAAAATACTTTGTGTTCAGGACAATGGCTTCTCCTCAAGGCTATGTTATTATGACGAGAGCCTGAGCATCAGCTTATATAGTGTAAACCAACTTTTTTAGAAATCGAGACCCTTTTCCAATAAATTCTAGTCCTGGCGGTCGATTTCTATTCTCTAGTTGAAATAAATACTGCTTTAACCGATTCATTCACAACTGTTGCGTCTGTCCATTTCCGTCAATATTTGTAATACTGGCCATCTATATGTCCTCGTCCTCGTCTTCATCGTCATCGAGCTCCATGTTCAGATGAACGCTCACATCACTATCGTCGTCATCATCTTCCCGTTGTTCAGTAGGAGGGATCGCCTCTGGGAGAATGGCTACTGCTGGTGGTTGAGCAATCTCCTGGCGCTTTGACGGCGCGACACCCACGTCTTCGTGCTTGCGTTTGGTGGGCGAATCTCCCGTCGATGTGGCCTTAACATCGGCTGTATTGGGTTTGCCGGGCGTATTGGCCTCAAAAGGGTTGCTTTGAATCGGTAGGCTGGCGTTTCTGGTTCCACTGGGTGCCTCGTCTTGCTGCGTCGTGGGACGCAGGATATCCTGAAGTGTTTGCTTGCTGGATTCCAGGTGGGTTCCCTCGGCCTCACGGATTTCTTGGTCATTATCAGGACCGTCTTCGTCTTCGTCTTCGTCGTCATCGTCATCGTCATTCTCGCTAGCTTGTTCAGCTTCTGTCACGTTTGCAAGCATGTCTGCGCTGCTGGGAACAGTCGAGGTACGCAGATTGCTTCGAAGGATTTCGAGGCCCTGATATTGGGGATATTGTTGTGACAGGTGGGGCAGAATGCTGGGATACATGCGGCCGCGCTGGTCCTTGTAAGGGTTGAGAACGCTGGCCATCATGGCATCGCAGTTTCTTGCTAGGATAGCCGTCTTGTCGAGTAGTCCGCGGAGAGTAGGCTTCAGGTGATGCTGTGGCAGGCTTGTCAACAGTCTTGTCAATAGTTTGTTGGCTGCAGCCTTGTGTTGGGCATCCAGTGACACAGAGGTTTCGGCCGCGATAGCTTGCGGCTGAAGAAAAAGGTCTGCGTTGGCGAGACTGTTGTTGTTATTGCTGTTCCTCTTCTTGGGGTCAGCATTTGAGGTTGCGGAAGGCTTGGCGGAAAGCTTTAGAAAGCCTGCATCTTCTTGGAGGTCACGACAGCAAGCGGCAATCAAGGGCTCTATTGAGCCCACAGCTGCTCTCGACATGGTTGGGCCAACGTATGTCAGGATACTGCTGAGGAGTCTATACCCTGCCTTTCGGATAGAGGGGTTGGCAATACCAGACCTGAAAACCCGGACCAAGTGGTCCAGAACTTCGGGGATCAGTGCAATCATTCCTCGACCAAATCTGTGCAGCATTTGCGACGTCAATGCAAGAGCTGATAGATGGATGTCTGGCATACAGCTCCAAAGTTCCTCCTTCTCTTCTCGGCCGATGGCGGCGTTCGTCTCCAGTGCTTGATCCCAAGTCTGGGTTTTCGGGTTCAGTCTTGCAATCAAACAGACTCTGGAAACTGTATCCACGAGGGCGCTGACAGGAACCACCACCGGTACCTTTGTCGGATAACTCAAACAATCGGCCAGGTAGTTGAAGATGCCCACCAGACGTTCTACCCCGGATGTCAGTTCTGCCCATGGGGGTAATTGATCGTTTGAAGTGCTTCCTCCCGCGGGCTCACCCTCAGGCCCAACGTTTTGTCTCGTATAGCCCGAGGTGCCTTCCCAGGTCTCGTCTACCGCGCGCAAAACCTGATCACCAGTAGCATGCAACTCTCGGAGCAAGCCATCCACTAGCTTGGCCCATTCCTCGCTCCCACCGGATTTGGCTGCCACGCAAGGAAGGGAGATGACTAGTTTCCTGGCTGCTCGTTGTAATGACTGGGGTACCATTAAATTATCTGTGGAAGTTGGTGCCAAATAACCCCTAGCAGCAGACCTCAAGGCCGAACTACTGGGTCTGAAAGTAGCAGGATACAACGGAATCAGCGTTGAGAAGGAGTCAAAGGTAGTTTCGACTGTGGCCAAGGGAGCAGACGCCCGGCCTGAAGCCTGAGGCTTGATGAGTTGGAGGCATGCTGTGATGAACGTCGGGATAGTCGAGGTTGCTATCTCGCGAACAAGAGTCTGAAAGGGCTGTACCGCTACGTAAATGCGTGTTAATGTCAAGATGGCCAGTTCCTTTGAAGGGAATGGATCTCCTTTCTACATGACCGCGTTAGCTTCCACTGTCCGGCGCATCCTCACAGAGAACCCAAAGTACCTGGACAATAGACAACAAGCCGCGAACCCATGAATCGGACGTGCGAAGAACTTCCCAGCCTCCTACATCAATCATAGCCTTGATCAGGGCAATGGCGGCAAATCGGGCCTCACGACTGCGTCCATTCAAAAGCGTGGTAACACTGGCTCGCAATTTGTGGACGAGCTGGGCACTCTGAGAACCGTCATCTTTGGACTTTGGATCATGTGGCGAGGACAAAACATCTCTGCAGCGCAGTATATGCTTTGTGAGTGAGGGAACGGCGTGCGGCAGTTGTGCCTGAGGCATGGAAGCAAGTTTCCTGCAAAGAACCTTCAGATCTGAAGGTGGTATCGGAGCCATGATGCCCTATGTTTTTTTATGGCTGATCTTGTCTGACAGCCTGGGTTCGACCTTGACGTGCTGAGACGATTGGTGACTTGTCATGTCAGCACAAAACCTCGGAGTCGACGCGGTGATAGCAGGCGTGGTGGTTGCGGTCCTTTTGGAGTATGGTAGGCCGGGGATCTCAGGATTGCGAGGCACGCAGATTAGAAAACGGCAAAGACCCAATTGGATATTACAGATGGTGGTAATTGTGATTGACAATGACAATCATGAGCAGGATGTTGATGGAACGGCTTGTCGAACTTTTTTCCCGGGCCCTGGTTCGTGGGGGTCCACCTGGGTTTCTGATTGGTGCGCAGCTGTCTTGGCTATTAAATCTGGTTGCTTGGCCTCGGGAGTGGGAGGAAGGAGCACGAGTTGACGATTTCCGCCTGGGTTGTCAGTCAGTGGTCACGCACCCTCACTCACACCTTCACTTCCGGTCACCATCTGATGGGCTGTCCTGTCCGTCCTGCCCGTCCTGCCCGTCCTGTCCGTCCTGTTGTCCGTCCTGTTGTCCGTCCTTGCTTGTGACGCCGCCTCTCCATTGACTGCTTTTCTGTCTTGATTCTTCACCAGCACGTGTCGTCCGTTGCCGTCGTCCGTCACCTCTTCTTGTGCTTGTGGCCCCTTTCGCCATGCTGCCGGAGCTTCCCCAGTTCTAGTCCGTCAAAGCCCCTGATCTGGTCGCAACATGAATGTAAGATTCTCAGACCTTGCAGTGCCCGACCGAATAAGACACCAAGCTGACTCGGCTTCTTTTGCTTGTCTAGCCAAAAGCCGCAAACTATATCGAGCAGCTTAATGGCGCGCGCTGCGAGGGAAACTGGGATGCTGTGCCGGAGCTGATCCGCAAGGTCCGCAAGCATGCTCCTGAAAGGACGTGTACGTTACGCTTCGTCGACTGCTGAGAGCTCACCATGTCTCACGCCTATGCTCGCTCCCCTGTGAGCTTCTTGCGAGAACCACGCTAATCGATGCCTCTTAGGTCTCACCTTGGCGGCCGAAACGGAATGCGTCATCTCTCAAGTAACCGCTGCAGGTGCACGACCGTCCGCTGCTCAAACAGCACAGGACCTCGAGGTTTCGACCCGCTTTCCGAATCTTTCAGCCGCAATTGCACAAGAGGATCACCACCACGAAGACAGATTTCAAGCCAAGGTCTGCATGGGTTGGCTACACTGGGTTGTCGGCGAATACAGCCAAGCTCTTGCTACCCTCCCCTCGAGCCTCGAGTCCGAAGGCATCTCGCCCAAACGCACTGCCACCATCTCGGAGTGGACCAACTTGTGCGCCCTCAAGTCCGGCTACCTCGAAGCTAATTGCTTCATGCGGACCGCCCAACGGACAGAAGCACTCTTGGCTCTTAGGTCTGCCGCGCCATCCTTGGAGGGAGTATGGTGTGGCCATGGGGTGCGCAAACAGCTGCGGTATTGGTCGGAGCTCTTTCTGACCGAGTTCTGCATGCTGTCGAGCCAGGCTGTGGAAACCGACGAGTTGAACCTCGAAAACCCCGACTCCATTGCTGGCTTTCGGGCTTGGGCGAGGTACTGGGACATCATGGGAGCACCCGTTACAGGCGGATTTGGTTTCAAAGGTTCTGTTCCGCGAAGAAGAATATGGGCCGAATACTATGAGACCCTATCCCGCATTCTAGAAACGGACCTGCCCTATGCCCCAGGGCATGTCCACTCGATTCCATCCGACTTGCCTGCACGCGCCCAGCTTCGATTGGAAATTAAGCAAACCGAGGCTGCCTATCGAGCGCTGATTCTTAACGAGACTAGATTTCCTAGGGCTGACGAAGACCGCTTAGAGGTCGAGGAATTTGTGAAGCGGGTAGTGGAAAACTGGACCATCCTTTGTGGCAGAGGCTGGAGAGAACAGGATTTAGGGCCTGGTGGTCGGGCTGCCCTGAGCCGCAACGTCCTCGAGACCTTGTATAGCGCTGCGACCCGGACATACCACTCTACATGCATCCTTCGGTCCCTCTTCAGCGTGCATCTCGCCGTGGCAGAGTTCGATTTGGCTTTCAAGGCCTTTGATTCTTACTTGGAAATTGTCAGGAAAGGCAAGGCAAGAGTGGAAAAGACGGGTCAAACGGAAGCGAGCTTGGATGAAGATGGTATTGTGCTGGAAACCATGGCCCAGGCCATCTTGGCCCTGTGCCGATACGGCCATCAACTCGCTGGCGAAAAGGCTCGACAGCTGGGTGCGGAGCTGGAGGATTGGCTTTCCAAGCTGCCACAGATCAAACCTGCCGAAAACGGGACCTCGTCCAACTTGGAAGATGAACCACCAAGTGGAGCAAAGACATTCGTTTCACCACATATCATTGCACTTGCCTGGCAGGCCATTGGCCTGTCTCATGCCCATTGGTCCAGAATCACGCACGAAGCAGGGTCAAGAACCGAAATACAGTCGAAAGGCATTCGCTGCCTTCGCAAATCTTTGGCTGCCGAGTTCGGGCGTTCCAAGGACATCAGAAGCTACTTCAGTCTCGCCCTGCTCTTGGCGGAGAGAAGAGAGCTGACTGCAGCTATTGAACTGGTACGGTCTGCATTGCTGCGCAACAAGGGCCAGGAAGAAAGCTACAGTCTCCATCACGGGCCTTATTGGCAGGAACGAGCACTGATTCCGGTCTGGCATCTTTTGGCCTTACTTTTGAGCTCTAGACAAGACTACACCATGGCATCTCGGGCCTGCGAGGGTGCTCTGGAACAGTTCAAGGACCCATCTGTTCTCTTTGGTAAGGCCGAAGCAAGTTTGCGTAGCGACCATCTCAAAGAGAACGCCGCCGAGGGTACCTCGGAAGCCCCTGCCCGGGGCTTGGTGGACGATATGGATAACTCAGAAAAAGAAAGTATTCTCGAAGTCAAGATGACACAGTTGGCCTTGGTGGAGCTCGTTGAAGGGCCAGATGCCGCAGTCAATGCCAGCTCCGAGCTTCTTTCCCTGTTTTCTCGCATGTTTGGTACACTTTCAGCTCAGCCAGTCGTGAACTCGTCCCCAACTCCTTCGGCAACACCAAAGACCCCTGGCACCGTCCGAAGCCTCCGGGGAAGCATATTTGGTCACAAGGCAGACCGCCGATCATCAACGACAACCCGACAGGTCAGCGTCAGCACAGTCAGTGAAAAGTCCGGCTTACCTTCAAGACCGGCAACTTCTAACAATTCCCCCACTGCTGCTGCTGCTCCGGCACTTCAAGTCACTGAGGAGAATATAGATACTACTGGGAGGTTTTCGCGGCGAGCCAGCAGTAGCCAGGAGCGACGAAGCGAGTTGGGACAAAGGAACAGCCTGAGAAAACGAGACCGAAGCGGCAGTCGCCAACGGCCGGCACCCCACCAAGCCACTGTGGTGGATGGAGAGACATTCTTCACGCCTACGACAGAGGCTGACCAGCCCGACTTCTTCAAGAGCTTGAATAAGCTGACTCCTGCTCGGGCACCGTCATTCAGTCGTGGAAAACCCGTCTCGTCGCTTCAGTCGATTGTATCTGCCACGTCCAAATCCTCGGCCGACGTGACTGAATTGACGATTGACATGACGCATGCGTCGCCCAACGTGCTGCCCCTCGTTCAGTTCTCGAAAGAGAAGGAGGCGGCTCAAAGGCTATCTCTCCTCATCAAAATCTGGCTCACAATTGCTGGATTTTACCGCCGCGCCGGTATGTTGGACGACGGCAGGGCTGCCGTTTTGGAAGCACAAAAGCTGCTGTCGGGCATCGAGTCAGAATCATCCAAAGAAGTTTGTGGAAAGGGGGTCACGAAAAGCAGCGGTTGGGCAGAGCGGAGGAGCGTCGATGATTTGTGGGCTGACGTATGGTCAGAGGTTAGTTTGTGCCAAATCAACACGTTTATTTTCCTCATTAGTCTTGTTCAAAGTCGCTAACGAAGGATACAAACAGCTGGGACTCTTGGGTGTCGCCAAGGGCCTTCCGTATAGTGCCAAAGCAGATTTTGAAACGGCTCTTACCCACTCTCCGGATCATCCAGTCGCCATCACCGAGCTAGCCAACATACTGTTGGATGTCTTCAGCGAGAAACTGTTACCTCCACCAGTCATGCAGGCCCTAGATGGCCCCGATGACGGTGACAAAGCAGGCCAGACGTCGTCGCCCAGAAAGGCCGTGCAACAGGTGTTTGCGGACACGCTGCCGTCTTCACCACTGGGTCTTGGCCCGGTGGTCACCGAGACTAATGCCGTGCCGCTGTCTCCTCAGGGAGATGCTGCCGGCAGAAGCCCACACGACCAGTTGCCAGCCCCTTACAAGGCCAGTAAGCTGCCCCTTGTGGATCGCCTATCTGCACGCGAACGTGCATTCACCCTCCTGTCCGGACTGACGCGCCTCGGAACTGGCTGGGATAACTCTGATGCATGGTTTGCCCTAGCTCGAGCTCATGAGGAGAGTGGACAAGCCGAGAAGGCCAAAGAAGTACTGTGGTGGTGTGTTGAATTGGAGGAGGCCAAGGGCGTGCGAGAGTGGCGGAGTTTGGCCAATGGGGGCTACATCATCTAGTCCGAAAGAGAAGGGAGGGGCCCGCCGAGAGATTGATCGATGTTGGCTTCTGGGTGTGTGTGTACAACGTATTCAAGATTAACATGTCGAAGTTGCAAAGACGAAGAGAAGACACCCAAGCTGAACAGGCGACAGGCTGGCCACTGGACCGGATGGGTCAACCAAGGTGAAATTGAAATACGCTCGACACTAAACGAACACTATCTACTTGTTGATCAACTTCGAACGACGTGACGTGGTGCGTGGTGCGTGGTGCGTGGTGCGTGGTGCAGGAAGCAACCCCCGATAGAACCTGCGATGGAAAGAACGAATCCGCGTGTCAAAGTCCTGCTGCCATTGATACATCCTCGGGAATGTTTGACAATATTTGCTGAAGGTTGACCTTCGCCCGACCAGACAGTCTGCTTCCAGTAGAATTTCCGACTAACTGATGCCCCCTTCCCCCCTTCCCCCTTCCCCCTCCCCTTCTTCCTTCTTCCTTCAAATTCTAAACCCCGAGCACGCATTCCTAGTTCGTCTCGGCCACAGTAGGTCGAATCTTCCAGGGGAGCCATCATTCCCCACTAGGTGGCAGTGGCAGAGAGTTCCATGTATACTTTAATCATATACATGATTTTGGAGCAAGCACAAAAGTATAATCGAGACTTTCCCACCGCCGTCACTGCCGTCACCGTCACCGTCACCGTCACCGTCACCGTCACCGTCACAGCCAGTGCCAGGTGGAAAAGAGAACAACAGCGGCAACATCGCAGATGCTTCTTTTCTTTCCCATCTTCGGTCGCTTTCTCGAAATACAACATCTTGTGTTGGGCAAAAAAAGGAGTCTACCACCTGCTAAAGGTTACATGTCGTTGACTAGCAACTAAAAATAGGGCAAACGCTAAAGCGGGGGGGGCGCGTTGCCCCGAACGGCTTTTTTACTTTCTTTACGTCGAGCTGGCTTGGGAAGTCAGGCTGCTTTTTTTTTTCAGAGAAAGCCCTGCGAATCTTTAATTCAAAGTCTACTGGAAGGTATAATGTTTTCTGGAGGAGACACGTCTCAGTTTCAGGGGGAAAAGCCCACGATTTGGTTTGTCTTGTTTGCCTAGCACATGTCTTTTTTTGGGAGAAGGGGAGAGTTTCTTTTAAAGGTTCAGCCGGCATTTCGTCGTCTATTATGGTTTCTGTGAGTCATTTTCTGTGGCAGTGCTTCCATTTTTTCTTGTCTTGTCTCTTTCCGTCCTTGTCTTATTATTGCCACTTTTCTATCCAAAGCTCTTGTCATCAAAAGACACACTCACACAATCCTCCTCCTCACCTCACTTCTTTCTGTCCACCAAGACACACAGTATACAAAAGGTATACTTGTATAGAGCACATACCTCTATAGCTTTGGATATTATATACAATTGTATATAATTATGTACGCCCCAACCGCTGACATGGGGCACGACGCCGCTGCCCTCACGCAGACTCGAGGCAACATCGTGGCCTGGTCTCAAAGCCTCGGCTTCGCACCAGGCTGGCTTCTGGCCAATAACTTCCCCCTCGACAAGGTCAACAACCCGTGGCCGTTCGAGAGCCAACTCATGGCCGAGGTCCTCGAGGCCTTAACAAAGAGGCGGGCCCCCCGTCATGAGGACCTCCTCCTACTCACCATGTGCTCCAGCACCGGGCAGGTCTGCCCCGACATGCAGCCATCTCGGCCACAGTCCTCGCGCAACATCGAGGCCCTCATTCAAGCCATGCGGCAGTTCATCCATGTCAGCCCCGATGGCGACATGGCTCGACATTTCCTGCGTCACGCGTCGGCAGCCACGTCCCGCTTCCCAAGCAGCTGTCAGTTGGTGATTGAAGCCAACTTGCCCTACCAACATCAGGGTCAACACGCCGCGTACCTGAGAGTGCTTGCCTTGGGAAAGGGAAAGGAAAAGGAAAAGAAGCGCAACCCTGCCGCAGTCTGTGATGATGCGCAGCCCATGACCAAGGCCCAGTACAAGAAGGCCCAGCAGGAGATGAAGAAGAGCTACGACCGTACGGTGCGTGGGCTGAGGAATATGAGCAAACGGGGCATGTTCCCGTATCGAGAGCCGCTCCCGCCAACACCACAGCTGCCTTTACCACAGCTGCTACCATCACCACCATCATCACCACCATCACCATCACCACCACAACCATTATCATTACCACCATCATCATCATCATCATCATCATCATCATCATCTCGCCAGCAGCAGCATAACGGCGCTGCCAAGGTCGATTATGGCTGCGAGCAGCTCTTCGGCACGCTCCAACAACAATCGTTGGAAGAAGAGCAGTACCAAGGGGAAGGCATCCACGAGGATCTGCTCCAGTTTATCCAGGAGCTGGAACAAGAGGCACAGCAGCAGCCAGAGGCTGGCGCTGCCGAACTTGACCTGGAACCTGCCGGGGCTCTTGAGCTAGCACTGGAAGAGGACCAGCAGCAGCAAGAGGAGGGTTTTTTGGGTGACGGTGATATCCTGCGGACACAGGACCAAGAGAAGGAACAGCCGTCGGAACAGCCGTCGGAACAGCCGCCAGAGCAAGATGGCACTTGTGAACTCGACGCCGAGGATCAGAGGCTGTTACGTCTGCTCGAGCAGGCCTTGGGACGAGGATGACTATGTCTTGTTTATATTATTAATCAAGTCTCTTGCTTTTTCTCCATTTGCAATACAGTGAAATGATTTTTGAACATCACGAATCAAGTTATCAAGGATTCGAATACATCTTTCATCTTTTTTTTTTTTTGAAATGTCAATATGAAAATAACATCTATGGCTTTGCCTCCAACTCCTGGTATGAACTTGTGGGATTTTTTGTTGCATCCAATAATTTCCTTCTTCAGATGCATCGTGGTTGCACCTTGTCCGCTGCCCCGTATGATGATAGTGACTAAGTAGATGAAAAAGGGACTTGGTCTTCAATATGCTAATCGCTTCGGTTTTGCCTTCACATGCTTTTGGCGGCATCCCTCCTTCTCCCCTTTCCCTCCCTCCTCTTGCTCTCTCTACTGTCTGCTCTTCAGAAGAGCTTGCAAGTATGATGAAAATCCCTTCTTGTCCGCCGATGTTGTTAGCGATCGCAGGAACTCCTCTCCATTGATACCTAGACTTGGGAACAGCCCGTTTTGCAACTCTTGAATAAACACATCCCCTGTTTTGGTATAAATCATTTGCTCCAGGCCGGCAATTTCTGTCAGGACCTGCTTGGTCTGGGCATCTTGAGCGGGACGGAAGCTGGGATTGCGCATCACTTCCCAGCATACCGAATGGAAGCGGTCAATCATGAAGCGATCAAACCCTGGGATCGAGGGGTTCGGGCCTCCAGTAGGAGCAGTAGGGTTTTGGGAGATGGTGGCGACGCTTGGCCCACCCCAAATAGCCGAGATTCGAGCCATGAGAGTGAATGCAAGTCGACTGGGGCCAATGTTCCCGTCCAACATCTTGGCCAGCTCGGTGATGGATGAAATCATCGGCTCAAAGAAACCCTGGTTGGCCTCGCTGATGAGTACACCGTCCAAACCGTTGTTCAAAATAATTTGTAGGAAAGATAGGTATTCTCGTCTAAGCTCTGCAAGCTGTATTTCGTCGTCGGTGCCAGAGATAGGCTCGGAGAGCCCTCCAAAGATGCGCTGCAACAAAGGGGTGAGGAGTACATTGAGTACGTCGTAGATTTCTGCCTTGAAACCAAACACCACTTGATCGAGCAAGCGTAAGAACATGGCCATTTCATCCTTGGAAGAACTCTGAGATAACAATCCTTCGATCCACTGAGGCAGTTGCGGCAGCACGGCCGAACCGAGGACTCCAAGAAGCTTTGAGAACGCGGAGCGACATGCTGTTCGGATCTCGGCCGACGAGTTGAGCTGGTTGAGAGCGATGAGAATTGCCTCTGCTGCCCTCGAGAACTCGTCAGAGACTGCCTTGTCCGGGGGGGGGTGATGCTGAGTTGCCGCAGACCCGGGGCTCCAGTCCGAGTATCCATGGGCTAAAGTGCCAAGAGCCATGACGATGTGATGAATCTGAAGGGTTGCCTGAGCGTCGCCTGACTTGGCTCGCGGAAGATGGATTTCCATGTCCTGGAACAGAGGGTCCATGACTGATCGAGCATACAGTGCTTGCTTGTCAGCCGGGGTGCTGCTGGTCGAGGCAATGCACCCAATCGCCTCAAAGAGGTACAGCTGGCTGGTGAACAGGGCGTGGGCCGAATGATCAGACTCATCGGATGACATGTCGTCGTCGGCATCCTCCCCGGGTACCTCGGCTTTGATGGGCAAGAGATCACCAATCGATGATATGACAGTCTCCGCGACGTTTCCAACCTGGCTGCGAAGTTGCTTGATGAAACGGTGGAAAAGGTACCACGATCTCGTTTTGATGCGGACATGATCATGATGCACGAGGCGGACAAAGTTCTCCAAGACTTGCGGGATATACGACGGATGGCTTTCGAAAACAATGCAGTAACGTACACATATTTCCATGTACTGCAGCAGAATAGCAGGATGAGAAAAGGTGGCGATGCCTAGAAAGATGTTAAAATTCGAGGAAACGCAACAACAAGGTCAGGACGATTGAGCCTTCAACAGGGATTCAAATAGTCAACAACATACCGGATCCTACCATTTTCTGCATCATGACCACGAGCCTTTCGGAAGCTTCAGTTGAAGGCTGGTTCTTGGTTCCGAGGCCCTGATTCGGTAATGCCAGCTCTCCGAACAAGTACATTTCATATAGTGCCAGATCGAGGTCTCTCCAATCCATTTCGGATCCTTGTTGATCTAGATTTTGAAAAGTGTTCGCAACCAGGTTGCTGAGCATGTTCATGTAGAGGGCTTGGTCAATAGCCGCAATCGTTTTTTGCAGGTTCTGTAATTTTCGGCGCAATTCCTGGAACTCTGCCTCGTCGGTCTGCTCGTCCTCGTTTCCCCATGTGGATGTTTCGTCATATCTCATCTTCCGGATAATGGCATCTAGAATTGGAGCCAGCATACTGGAAAAGTCTTGAGGAAGCTGACCCAGCTTTCTCAGAAAGGTGAGCAGGTCTGTAAGCGCGGGAATGACTGTAGAGCAGACTTCATCGTACTCGTCCGCGAAGAGTCGCAAGAGAAATGGGAGAAAGCCGTGGAGATGCTGTTTGGCTCGCTCTTTGGCGTCATCGCCAATTTGACCGTCATCCAGAGCTTTGACGATATCGGACATGACGGTATTCACAAGCTTGGCCACCGCTTCGGCCAAATCAGTGTCATACTTCGGTGTGCCCTTGTGAGTGCTCAAGTGAGCACTGCCAATAAGTTGGCCGACAATTTCCTGGAGATTGAGGAAGGAGACCAATTCCATCTTGTCTGCTGAGCGCATTTTCTTGCCGCAAATCTCAGTGAGCGTGTCAATGGCCGTATCCCGAACTTTATCCTCGCCGCCGGCGTTGGTACGGCCGACTACAGGAAGCAACAGGTTGATCATGTCCTGACTGACGACGAGTGATATGTCCATCCAGCTGACCCATTTGCCAACAACCTTCAACACCAGCTCCACAACAGTGTCGTTGTCACTGTACTTGGTAAGAAGCTGTTTCCAAATTTCGGCAACTTTATGCATGTCCTGGGCTCGAAGCTGGTCTTTGAGTTCGGTGTTTCGCTTGGCGTCATTGCTCTGTCGTGACAGCAGCATATCGGCAATCTCATCATGGATCGAAGAGAGAATTCGAAGATAGAAGAGGACACCGCTGATGTTGTCTCTGCTGTTTGAGATGCCGGTCAACTCCCAAAGATCATCGAGGAAACTTTGCCACCCATCCTGATAGAGGAAAACAAAGAGGTAAGTCAAGGTCTGGGTGAGCTTGTTCTGGAGTGACACTGGATCCGCTTCCTGTTGGGCGTCGCAACCATAGCTCTGGCGGACGTATTGGAGGAGTGTGTATCTCAAATAGGACAAGCTCTCAGCATCAAGACCCTGCCTGTGAACGGCGTGGTTGACGACCTCGAGGCATACCATTCTGACGACCTCGGAGGCTCGTGGGGTCCGCGCAAAGAGACTCGTGCATGCTTGCCAGCCTTGAGGATTAAAACGCAGCTGGTTGAGATATTCAAAGGCCTGTTCCTTCACCGACTGGTCGGACGTGGGGTTGGACAAGATTTCGACGGCATTTTCAACCTGTAGGGGGTCCGGATGAACGGCCATGGTCAGCATGATAGTCTTTCAATCTACACAAACAAAAGCAAAAGCATTCTTGTCAAGACTTGACGTTCAGTGAAGCAGCGATGCAGTCAAGTTGGGCCGCAAGGGAGCGGCAAGCCCGGTATGACAAAGGGCAGGACACGGAAATGGCGGGGCAGAGTTGGAAGGCAACAAGAAAAAAAGTCAAGGGTCATGCCGCGGGCAGGCATCTCATGCACCCACCTGTGCCTCCATAATGGCAAATATGAGGAGTTCCTGCCTCGAGGGACAGGAACGATACAAGAACAGATCGTTTGAGAGAATGAACGCTGCTATAATTCCGGCAGCCTTGTGTACGCAGCATGCAGCATGCTTGTTGGGGACTCGGGTGACGACAAGGCTACCGTGGAGTCATGCCTATGCCAACGGAGAAGACGGTTCGAAAGTGATGGGGATGAGCGTGGCCGAGTTGAGGATCTGGGATTCAGTGCAGGCCGAAGACCCCCAGATGGCTGTATCACCGGAATCGCCTCACCCACGAAAAAGTGACGGTCTCTTTGATTCCCAACGAGTGTTGCGTCTTTTCTGCTGAGCCCAAAAGGTCGGTGCGGGTTTGGGGGGGGGGGGGCTACTTTGCAGTCAGACATCGGGCGGGAGATTTTCGGACAAAATTCTGTGGTTGTGCGCTCCAGGGGCTATTACTGTGCTGTCCGTGGGTAAACAGGAGAGAGCATACAGTGTGAATTCTGCACACAGCCGATCCGTAGTCGGAGCTCTCCGAGCTCCCAAAGCCTTCTCTGCTTGCTTTTGACACTGGATCTCATGATGACGGACGATGATGATCTTGATGGAGTTTCCTCGATAATAAGGAGAGTCCCGAGTGGCAGACGTGTCCTGCAGAACAGCGCTCACTGTAATGACTGGTGGGTGTTCCGTAACCACAATCCGGGTACATGAGAAAGTCGAACTCAATGGGTAGGTACAAGGTATTACTCGTGCCACGCCCCATTTTTCTGGCCCTCGATTTCCTCGCACCCACCCACCTTTTGAGTCCTTCGAGTAATCCGTAGGTAAATAATTAATGCTGCTCTCAGCTTAACACGCGACAATAAAGTTCCGTGCTGAATAATCTGTCGTTCCGTCCGAGGTAGGTGCCCTCACATTAAGAGAGACTTCGTTACTTGGGTCCAGAAACCGAGAAGCTTCTACTCTGGAATGTCATCCAATGGTGACGTGACAAATTTGGCGAATACCTGCCTGACCGTTGTGAGGCATTTGAGCGCTAATAGTCGAATGCCATTGTGCGAATATGACGTCGTGTTGTGCAGAATCTAGATGATGAAGTCGAGCCAGCAGAAGAATCAAGAATTTTCCAAGTTCCGTTTTCAGCGAGCAAAGGTCACTACATGTTGGATAAGTAATAAGTTTGCAGCAAGTTTCTGATCTGGCCGCATTCTCTTCCCATGTCCTTGATAACAACGGGAACCTTGGTCAGGATGAACGGCTCGGTGAGCAATCCAGCGAAAAGCTCTTGCGCGATACTAGACGCACTCGCTTGGATCTCATTTTGTCGTTTCACGTGGCAGCGCCGGGATTCTGCCATTGGTTCAACGTTGGCAGCATCGAGCTTCGACATCCGATCTTACATGGTGCGACGAACCGATGAGAGTATGGGACGAAAACCTAAACCTAATTGCCCACTCAGTTCGTTTCATGTATGGGCCA
This sequence comes from Epichloe elymi, assembly GCA_023658475.1. Lineage (NCBI taxonomy): Eukaryota > Fungi > Ascomycota > Sordariomycetes > Hypocreales > Clavicipitaceae > Epichloe > Epichloe elymi. The sequence goes on along the minus strand of CP098273.1, from coordinate 1,128,447 downwards.
GCCCTTCTTTTTTTTTTTTGTGATCAATTGATGCTTGCGGCGACAAGTATTGATTACTCGCCACCGTCTAAGCGGAGAAACACCAGACACAATTCAAACTAGTGAAATATCTATTGGCTTGTGCAGTGGCGGCAAGGCAGCAAGCTTATCTATCAACATGTCCCAATCGAGCAGCTCGGCAGCCGGTCCAACGCTGGTGGAGGAAAAAGACCAACAATCACGCCGTATCAATCTTGCAATTTCGTGAAATGAGCCCAAAAATAAACTCTTGCTTGGTCGGGACAGGTCATGGATTCGCCCCAACGCGTTCGATTTCCCCGTATCACATGGGTGCTTACGGAGTACAGCCACTGAAAACTGCCAGTGGTTGATGAGAAAAATCAAATGAAGCTGCACTGCTGCGTGGCGACAAAAAGGCCGCAGACTGACGGCGGTCGACTGTTGAGATGCCATGTCAACGCAGGCCGCGAAATCCTCTGGAATATTCCGCACACATAGGAGGCGCGAAATGATGGGCGGTGAGCTTTTGAGAATTTCAGTCAAAGCTTCATTGGTGGAATGAGTGGCTCAAGAACCCTGGGAGAGGATGCACATAGATCTGTTCCTGCATAAGCGCGGGAGCAAAGCACAAAGGATTATGTACTCGGTACGGATTACGGATTAGGGAGTACAAGCTCCCATGCTTGCCCCTTTGTCTGCCATGCTTCCCATGCCTGCTATCGGCCATGGTGCATGCTTGGTGCATGCTTGGTGCATGCTTGCACACATTTATAAGCTATGCAACCACAGACCGTAATGCACACAGCCCAAACGGGCAGCGACGAGGAACTTCTAAAGAGGGGAGCGTTTATATACAGCAGATGTTGGATCGGATCGATGACCGTGAACAAACATTGAACCGCTTTGTTGATGCCCGCCAATATGACGTCGGTGCAAAGGGGGCATCGGGGGCATCGGGGCATCGGGGGCGCACTCACAGTCACAGTGGCTGGCACTGGTCCATGGTCCAAGGAAGGGAAAGGAAGGGAATTCGAAACAGTTTCTGTGGGTAATAGTGAGACTTCGAAGCTACTGCCGCCGGAGGATGCGCCGCTTGCAAGACACGACTATTGACTGTCCATCCCGCTTGTGGAACATGTACAGTTGCTGATAATACATACAGTAATAAAAATAACAATAGTATTCATGACGGGTTGCATTGCCGGAGCAAAGTTGGCTGCGATGAGCCGGTGTCCACGAACTGAATGATGCCAATGCCAGCAAGTCGCTTGCACAACAGCAGGCTTTGCTTAAATGAACCGGGTTGTGCATGCACGAGGCAGCTTGATTATGTCCCGTGTTTTGTACGGAGTACTCCGTCCGTACTTAACGTTGGTGGTCACGCGCGGGCGAAAACAATAGCTAATCCGTACATAGGACATAGCTAGGCCCGCGCGCAGGTCGAAGTTGCCCCGAAGTAATTTCGCACCGCCAATTTCGACTCAAGATCCCGGGCCTACATGTACACATACATGCACATACAATAGCAGGCGAGCACGGTCCAGCGAGTGGTCTCGGGTACGGAGTGCACTCTCGTCCAAACAAGCATTGGGCTGGCACGCTTGACGCTTGACCAGGGTCCCCGTACGTCCGCAGATGCAGCCGAGATTGGATCAGACGGCCGGGGGCCATAGAGAAGCGCGTGAGTCAACCAGGTCAACAAGTTGTCGTTCCACCAGCGGTAAGAAAGGAAGCTACCTGTCATAGTTCCATCGACCACTGGCCAGCGAGGATCTGGGACAAAGGCATCTTGGTTGAGATGAGGATTGCGGCTGCATGATTGATGGTCATCGCGGAACCAAGAAAAACCAATAACACACTTCGTGCCTGTGAAGGGAATGAATGCATGCATCCACGTGCCATAATAGTCTGGCGTGCTGGTTTGTGAATGAAGTGAGACTGCGATAATTACGGAACAATGGCTGGTGCGCAGCGCATGAGGAGCGATCATAATAATAATGATACCCGTAACGACAACAATCATGCAGGGCAGCGGTATTTTGATTCTTCATTTTTATTTACTTTTACTCTTATTATTCTTTTTTTCATTATTATTATTATTATTATTACTACGGATTACTACTACTACTACTACCACTACGGACTAGTGCGTACATTACGGAGTGCTGCAGCCACTCACGGATAGCGGGACAAGATATTACGGGGATGCATCCAGGATGCTGCAAACTTTACATAGAAATGCTAGGGTTTAATATGGTACGATGCATCCGAGGCGCCGGATGCCTCTTCACTTTAACAGACAACAAGTGAACAAATACTAAATACCTAGTCATTCTGACATCAACGGGGTACCCGTGCCTGCGACTTCAACCTGTGCAAAAGTGGAGGGGGTGGCGCGCCCCGCAGTGGGACTTTGAGCGACGTTTGCCCCTGGATTAGCGTGGTTGGACTTGGCCGCGTAATTTCCCGGGGCGAGCTTCGCTGGGTGAAGAATGGGCGCGTGTGTGATGCAGAGGGGAAAGGAAAAGAAGAAAGGATGAACCAACCGGAAAACTGGGAAGAAACTGGGTCCTCGTTGGATAAAAATCCTAGAGCCGTCGTAACGGTATTAATATCGCGCCCTCCTCCCATCCAACTCCCGAATCCTTCTCCCCCCCTTTCCCTTCCAGCCATATTAGCCAACTTCACTCTTAAAGCACCGCTTTTGACTTGTCTTGACTTCGGTCGTCCATTCTTTAACCCACTACTTCAACAAAGCTCACACCAGCTTTCCCGTCAATCTTTAATCAACTCTTTTTTTTTCATCTTTCACGAATCCCAAGTCACCGTCAAGATGCGTTTCACTGCTGCTGCTGCTGCCGTCATGGCCGGTACCGCCTTCGCTCACAACAATGCCACCTCCACTGACTACACCACCCAGCTGGTCACAGTCACGGCCTGCCCTGAGACCGTCACCGACTGCCCTGCCCGCTCTACCCAGGTGCAGACGTCCGTCATTCCCCTAACCACCAAGACCCTCTACACCACCAGGGTGCACACCATCACCGCGTGCGCGCCTACCGTCACCAACTGCCCGGCCCACAGCACTGTCGTCACCACGGAGACCATCGGCGTCAGCACCACCGTCTGCCCTGTCGGCACACCCACTAACTCCGTCCCTGGCTGGGGCAACTCGACCGCTACTGTGCCTGCGCCCGCCAGCACCCCCAACCAGTGCGGTGGCATGCCCTGCCCTCCTGGCGCCTCCAGCTCCCCCTCTGAGCCTGCGCCCGCCAGCACCCCCAACCAGTGCGGTGGCATGCCCTGCCCTCCTGGCGCCTCCAACTCCCCCTCTGAGCCTGCGCCCGCCAGCACCACCGGCCTGTGCGGTGGCATGCCCTGCCCTCCTGGTGTCTCTAACCCCGCTACTGAGCTGCCCGTTCCCACCGCCACTGAGGGCCCGGCTTGCCCCGGCCACAGTGTCGTTGCCATCACCAAGAAGTACACCACTGTCCTGACCTCTGTCGAGTACAACACCATTCCGGTGTCTTGCCCTACCGGCCCTAATGGCCCTACCCAGGGCAGTGGTCTGCCCCCTAGCCCCACTGGCCCCCCTAGTGGCAACCAGACGTAAGTTCAATGTTCTCTGCCCTCTGAAGCCATGGATGGGTCTGGGTCAATGATTAGCTAACACTGGAGTCAATAGCATCCCCGTTCCTCCCCCCAACGCTGGTGCCGCTACCCTCGCAGGCTCCCACATCTTGGCAGCGGTCGTTGGTGTCGCTGCCTTGATCCTTGCTTAGATAATTTTCTTTCGACTACATAGTTGAAGCTTGACGGCTACGGTAATTTACATTTACGACGGGCATTTTTATCTCGGCATCTTCGTTGGACAATTGTACAGAGTGTAACCTAGATTCGCTGAATATCATTTAGCATTTACGGCAACAAAAAATGGCGCGTGCTTAAAGGGGGCTTTGTATGTAATATTCTAATCGTATTGGGTGGGCATACGGTGAGGCGATTTTCAGACGCCCCCCTGGACGCCTTGCCTTCCTTGTTTTTTTCTCAAAAAAACGCAACCCTTTTTCGAATCCATTAATGACTGCTAATGTCCACATGTTGAAAGATGAGACGGTAACGCCATCTTTGAGGCTCAGGCACAACAAGAAGGTCCCGATCCGAAAGCCACTAAATCGCGCATCACTAAAAGCAACTAAACCAGTAATCCGTATTATAATAGGGGAATCGCAAGAAGGTGGCATGTTTCTGAAACGCCCAACCCATGTCCACCATCTTCAATGTCATTTCCCTTGCAGTGACTCATTTCGGCTGTGGCGGCCCCCTCAAGCAGTACTACATATCGATGTAGATGCTTCTCTTCCTTGGCCACAATCCCAGTCGAGCGGAAATTGCACTCAGTCGTCGCTCCACCTCTGATGGGCCCATGCTTAACCTGACCAGAGTGGGTAGTCTCCGCCAATCACAACGCCACGCTGGCCTGGTTTGGCAATCGTGCAAAATTACCACCCATCAGTCGGACTGCCTTTGCTTGCATGAAGTTGTATCCGAAAGGAGAGGGGGGGTCAGGAGAAGTCTACATAGTCTACCGAGTACGGACTAATAGGTCAAGCTTCGACAACCGGGACATCTCTCGGCCAGGGGTCGTGCTGGTTTGGGTTGGACATGCGTGAGCAGGGATATGCGCCATTATTTTTCTTCTCATTCAAGGATCAACGATGGGACCAGAGCATGGAATAGAGCATTGCAATAACAAGAAAGCTTGTTAATAATGCAACGTCATCCCCATTACTTTCTTGAGAACGGCAAGTCCACAACTCGGGCGTTGCTGTGCGACCACCTCCCCCCCGTTAATGTGGTTCCAGCTTCCATTTGTAGTTGTTTGTTTTGGCCACCTATTGATGCTTGTTGACCTTGTCCGCTTCATTGTAAGGCGAAAAAACAGACCCAATAACCTGGCGGCTGGCTCACTCTTCTGGCCAATTCACTGAGGTGAGTCATCAAGACTCGCTGTTGGACGGGCCGTGGTGCGTCGTTCTTCTTTGAAACCGGTGTCTCACTTGCGGGACGACGGGCGGGAGGACAAACTGGCACACACACCAGGAGGGCTGTGTGCGTCACTGTGTCTCGTTTGTCCGTCATTCCATCATCCACTCTCTGTATTTCCTTTTTATTCTATCTGGTGCTTGTGTTGTCGGCATTGTGTGTGTCTGCCTCACTAAAAAATGAGGCTTGTTCCGGATTGAGAGACACCCATCTTGCGTCAAATCAACGGCCTTTGTTGTTGCAGGTTGGGACTTGTTCTTGATGTCCCTGAACTGTGTTTCGTGATTCTTGGTTATAGATTCCTTGGCACACTTCGCCTCAAATATCTGCCCTGATACTGGAAGCATTACGGTCGATCAGAACCCTCCGTATGTTCTTGTCAGCACATCTACTGCAGTCTGACCGGTCCCATTGACTCGGCTCGTTTCGTTACCATGGCGGTTGTCGTGTGGAGACGAGGTCAGGTTGATGAGAGGACTACCTACGCCCATCGAGTTGTGGCTGGCACGACAGCTTCTTCTCCTCTTATCGCCGACGGAACGTACCTGCCTCGACGACACATTGCTTCCTTCAGTGACTGATGGGCTCGTGATGACGCGATAGGGCGATGCGCACGAGATGAGAAGAAGCGTGTTGCTTAAATTTACCCTACGGTCCGTAACACGCAACGTTATTGGCTGGTTTTCCTGTTTGGGCAATACGACCAATACGACCCATTCTTTTTCGGCGGGGCCCCCAGCTGTTGCACGAAAAAAGAGGCGCAGCCGACTTGTTGAGGATATTCACAGCCTCACATCGCAGCCTCAGGCATCAGCCTGTCATCCTCTCTTCGTTTGACGATGCAGCTTCCCGCATCGCGTTTGTCTATTAGATTTAGTGTAGAATCTGTTTAGAGGCTCTGTTCATCGGATTAGTTATTAGATTAGTAGATTTAAAGATTATAAGCTTCTCTTTCCTCTGCTAGATTCCGAATTCCTAGATAGTAATTCAGCATCCTCTTCTCTCATCGCTCTTTGCCATATTCCCTCCACAGGTTATGAGCCCTTGTGCTTCTTATCAAGCACATTCGCCTTCGCGTTCTGGCTGTCAGTAAATAGTAGCAACGGTCGCAATTGTTTAATACCAAATTCAAAGAAGCAAACTCTTGTGGCATTGAGTTCAACTGAGGCCGAATTTATTAACCTTACGCCGACCGGCCTTTCTATGCTCTAGGTGGCGAATTTACTTAACGACTTTAGTATTAAACAATTGCGACCGTTACTACTACTTACTGATAGCTAGAACGCGAAGGCGAATGTGCTTAATAAGAAGCACAAGGGCTAAACCTGTTATATTAATGTACGATATAAATAGATTATATAGAAAGCCCGCGAAGGCGAATTTAAACTTTAACAAATCGGGACTAATTAGATGATCGCGGATAGCTTCACAAAGGGCCTTAAACGTATTAAGCACGCGAACTTTATTCGCCTTCTTTAGATAATAAAGGCTATAGCATCCTCTTCTCTCATCGCTCTTTGCCACATTCCCTCCACACGACTGGCCACTAACTTGTTACTTGAGTTATACTAACTTACTAATTTGTGCGGACATTGCGACACCAGCGCCTCGCTTTCTCGCATGACTCGTCTTATCCATCGATCTACAACGTGACATGTCAGCCCTACGCATTCGCGGAACAGCATCTACAACGTGACATGTCAGCCCTACGCATTCGCGGAATAGCTTCAGCACTAGTCTACGTGTATGATCGGGCTGGCCCAGCTTGTCCTAAAATGGGTGGCTGCTGACAAGAAAGCATACGACTACCTACCAACGGGGCGTTCTGACGGATGAGTAAGAGGCTTGCGGCCCCCAAAGGTCTGACTTGTCGGAGTCATCATGCCGCAGTGGGATTGGTTTATGCAAAAGCCGTTGAGTTATGGATTCTTTCACGGGCACTGCCAACAACAGCACCCTTACTATCAGATAAGAAACAAACCATGAAGAGTTCACCACAGGGTCTGAAATATTTGAACGCTAGTGTTTTCACCATCATAGTCGTCAAAATACATATACTATAAAAAAACCCGTACATGGTAAATTCTACTTAGAGCGTACATTGAGTCATCTCCGTACACCAAAACAACCAGTCCGTTTTCCCAGCTTTTCTCTCGGCAAGCATTGGCAAAGGGGTCCAGTACTTGCATATCTAATCTGTCATACAAGTCCGAAGACAATATCCTTCCACGCACGCAGCCCTACGTCCCCGGCTCCCAAATCACGACAACTGACCGCAATGCCGAAAGAACTTCCCCCTGGTACCAGAACCTTTGGTCCCAACGCCACTTGCAACCTGAGCAACTGCCCCGTGGAATGGAGCATCTACGGGTTCCGACCTTCCCTCGCCGCCAATGTCATTTTCCTCGCCCTCTTCGTCCTAGCTGGCATGGGTCATGGCTACCTTGGATATCGAGGGAAGAGCTGGGGCTTCATGGTCGGCATGCTCCTCGGCTGCTTGAGTGAGGTTGTAGGTTACGCTGGGCGAATCATGCTCTACAACAACCCCTTCTCGTTTGTGGGCTTCATTGTCCAGATTGGTAGTTCTTCTCACTCCAAAATGAGTCAAAAAGTTCCCGTCAACGATGAAACCTCTCACTAACCAGGTTTTTTTTTTTCTTCGTTCTATAGTTTGTCTCACCAATGCGCCAGTCTTTTACACGGCATCGATTTACGTCACCCTCTCCAAAACAATCGTCTATCTCGACCCCGAGCTGTCCCGCTTCGATCCCACACTCTTCTACTGGATCTTCATTCCATTTGACGTCGTATGCCTCTCCCTCCAAGCCACAGGGGGTGCCATAACGACCAGGGACAACAAGCTGGGCGTCAACATCTCCATGGCTGGTCTCGCCCTCCAGGTCATCGTTCTGACTGCATTTGCGGCTTGCTTCGCCGACTACATGATTCGATATGGGCGCTCTGGCCGCGCTCGGAACTTTGGTTGGCGCTTGAAAACCTTTTTCGGCGGTCTCATAGCCTCCACCTTGTTGATTTTGGCTCGTTGCGCCTATCGTGTAGCTGAGCTGAAGGATGGGTACGACGGGCAGTTGATCCGCGAGGAGATCCCGTTCATTGTGCTCGAGGGAGTCTTCATCGTTCTTGCTGCTGTGGCTCTGTGTTTTGGACATCCGGGGTTGGTATTTGGCAAAGAGTCGGCGGCAAGGCAGTCGGGCAGTGAGGAGAGTGGTATTTCAGCCTCGGAGAGTTCCCCGGAGAGTTCCCCGGAGGGAAAGTGAGCAGATTTGGCCTTTGGGGCATAGGTTTAGGTGTGGATTCCATTTGTTGGCGTAAGGTTATGGAACACATTCTGATATTGTCACACTGGGACTAGGCGTTGAGGGTAGAGCACTGCTTTGTAAACTGCCTGGAGCTCAAGTATATATGGGCTCAGAGAGTAGAGATGCGAGAATACCAAATGTTGTTGAAAAAAATCTTGAACAATTTCATCAAGGGACTTACAAGGTGGGTTGCAAGATGGAGACTTGCCTGGTAAGTGAAGTAGAAAAATGCCAAGCAGTAGGCAGCACTTGTACTCCGTACGGATCACGTCGTCGCCAACGTGGGAGGGAGTGCCCCGCTTCGTCGAGGGGTTGCGCTCGGCTCAGTGCGGGGAAGGCCAGCGGCGTGCGGGACCCTGACCGCGGCTGGGAGTGGAACCATCACCTGCCGTTCTCGTTGTGCGTTTGACATCGAACTTTTGAATTTCGCTCCACCCCCTGCTCGATCTTATTATCTTCCTTCAGCCTCCAACCTCCAGCAACGTCGTTTCCTGCCTTTTCTTCCCCCTTTCATGCTCTCGCGAGTACTTCTCTTGCTCGCGCCCTTGTCTCGAATCGTCACCCCCTCGTCACGCAAGCTTGCCACCACACCAGCTCGATTCCGTTTCTCGTGCGACTTCTCGACCACATCATCATCCATCATGGCTCCACCCAAGGCTGCTCTCGACTTTGTTGACTTTGTCAATGACTCTCCCACCCGTATGATGCTCCCTCTTGTGCATTGACTCCTGGCCGAGCAGGATCGAAGCCTTGTTGCCTCGAAGTACCCCGAAGTCCGAAAACCAAAGAGTGGCGTAGCTTACTTACTTCGCCCGATAATATGATCCTGTGGATGAGACTCAAGCTAACAGCTTCATCAACCAGCTTACCACGCCACCCAGACTGCCGCACATCGATTCGAGAAGGCCGGCTTCAAGCTGATCAAGGAACGCGACTCTTGGGCCTCAACCCTCCAGCCAGGTGGCAAATACTATCTTACCCGCAACGGCTCCTCCATTGTGGCCTTTGCCATCGGTCGCAAGTGGCGCCCAGGAAACCCCGTCTCGATTGTCGGAGCTCACACCGACTCTTGCTGCCTGCGACTGAAGCCCGTCTCCAAAAAGACCAATGTTGGCTACCTACAAGTCGGTGTTGAAGCCTATGGTGGAGGCATCTGGCACTCGTGGTTTGACCGTGATCTCAGTATTGCCGGCCGAGTCCTCGTCAAGGAAGGCGACAATTTTGTTCAGAAGCTGGTCAAGATCGAGAAGCCCTTGCTACGCATTCCCACACTCGCTATTCACCTTCACCGACAGACCAACTTCGATCCCAACAAGGAGTCGGAGTTGTTCCCCATTATCGGTCTCGCCACGGCCGAGTTGAACAAGAGGGCCGACGAGGACGAAGACTTCAAGCCCCTTGAGAAAATGTCCGAACGCCATCACCCTGCTGTACTGGACGTCATTGCCGAGGAACTGAATGCCAAGGTAGCCGACATCGTCGACTTTGAACTCGTCCTCTACGACACTCAGAAGCCTGTTATCGGTGGCCTCAAGGATGAGCTCATCTTTTCCCCTCGCTTGGACAACCTGGGCATGACTTACTGCTCCGTAGAGGGTCTCATCTCTTCGGTCCGGGAGAGCAGTTCGCTGAGTGAGGACTCAACCATTCGAATGATCGCCTGCTTCGATCACGAAGAAATCGGCTCCACGTCGGCACAAGGCGCCAACTCCAACCTGCTGCCGTCCGTCATCCGTCGCCTTGCGTCTCTGCCTGGCAACCGGGACGCTTCCAGCGACGGCAGCTACGAAGCCGTTGACCACCAAGGCGAGGAGTCGACAGCATACGAACAAAGTCTGTCACGATCGTTCCTTGTTTCGGCAGACATGGCCCACGCCGTTCATCCCAACTACGCCGGCAAGTACGAGTCATCTCATCAACCAGCCATGAACAAGGGTACCGTCATCAAGATCAACGCCAATCAGCGTTATGCCACCAATGCGCCGGGCATCGCCCTTGTTCAAGAGTGTGCTCGTCTCGCCGGTGTCCCTCTCCAGCTGTTTGTCGTGCGCAACGACTCCCCCTGCGGCAGCACAATTGGACCTGGTTTGGCGGCCAAGATGGGCATGCGAACGCTTGACCTGGGCAATCCGCAGCTCAGCATGCACAGCATTCGTGAGACTGGTGGCTCGGCCGATGTGGAATTCGCGATCAAGTTATTCGAGCAGTTTTTTGCCAACTACGGCACTCTGGAGCCAAAGATTCTGATTGACTAAACGTAGCGCATGAAGAAGGGGCTTGGCATGGCACGGCGGTGATGAGGACAAGGAGTCATGATGAGCATGAGAGAATGAATCTGCAAGAAAAGCACGAAGGCTGTTGTGTGTTGTGGGTCAGTGCGTCGGGAGCGTCGATGCGCCGAGTCGAGGTTGCCGAGGTGGCGAGCATGAAATCGAGGATTTATAGTCCATGGAGTGAAGTTGTCAAGTGTTTGTAGCAAGATGCCGAGATGTAATCAGCAAGCTGGCGTTTCGAATCATTACTGAAGCCGTTTATTTTGGTCACCCTCATACCACGTACAGAGTACAAAGGCGATGGATGAGAGGCATTGATCTTGTCAGCTGCCAACGCCGGTTCCAAAAAGAAACAAGGAAATTATCAGAAACTTCAAAAGACCATTCATTCCATTCGTTCCTTACGCCACGAAAAAAAAAAATATGCCGCCATTCGTAAAAAAAAAAAAGGTCAAAAACCCCGCGTTGACCGCGTCCAGAATGCTAACCCGTGGCTTGTTTTCCCTTAAAACCCAACACCGAAAGACCCAAGGTGATGTTCTATATGCTGCACAACGCGTGTACGCCCATTCTGCTGCCATGGAATTCCCATCTAGTTTGCCTCGCTTTCAAAATAACGCGTTACCGCACAAAAAAAAAAAAAAGGTTCTTGTTCTGATAAAAAAAAAACCCCCACACGCGAAAAAAAAACCCCCCAAGGCTCATCAGTGTGCGCAACTTCAAACAGAAGAGTTCGCCCTTGAAAGACTCAGCAGTCCATTCGCAGCTCCTCCTTCCACCGGACTGTTCGAACTCGCACATCGCGTGCCAGTGGTGTCCATGGCGGAAGATGAGGTGTTCGACTCCTGGGAGCTGGGTGCGTCATGTACATCTTGGCTGGGGAGTTGTGCGCGGACAGACGGTCGAGGCGGCAAGGGCTTGTGTTGTAGGTCTGCGAGGGGGACGCCCGTCTGGCCGGTTCGTAACTTGTAGCTTGCTAGACCGAGGCGGAGACGCAAGATTTCGGCTTTCTGTAGGATATGGAACATTGCTCATGTTAGTCAATGTTTTTTTTCAATGAAGAGGGGGTTCTCCCAAGTCATGTATGTTGGTGCAAGTGGCAGGGAAGTCGTGCCTCTCTCGCCTGCTCCCGCGTCATGCTCCCTCTCTGACGAGGGGCCAACAGGGCTGGCGCGTCAGTGACAATGGCACCGACCATGTCTGGCTCCGTGGTGGTCGTGGCCCACGAGGCGTCTCCTTCGGCGGCGGAGGTGTCGAAGATGGAGGATGTAGACGGCGATGAGGTTGGTGATGGATGTGGGCGCGCGTCGTCCTGTGTGGGAACACGCCCCAACTTGTTAGTACAACATTGTCATTGTCTTGACGCGGCGTGTGCATTTGAAGTCGGTTCGAGAGAGAGAGATGACATACCTCTTCTACACACGCCTTCTTGTTCCCGTGCGAGCACGTATCCTCCGCGGACCTCTTGGTGCCACCCACACTCGCGGGCCGGACTCTCTTGAGAGGCGAGGTGCCGCCCGTCGAAGGAATCACCGACACCGTTCCGTCCTTGAGCATCTTGGGTGAAGGAAGAGAGGGCTTCGCGTTCGCGTCCAGCGGGGCCAAGGCGGCGCGTTGCTTTGTTGATGAGGCGTTGGTTGTCATGTTGTGTGTGTGTGTGTGTGTGTGTGTACCTAGGCACGTATGTGGACCGTGTTGGGCGGCTCCGTGATATATGGATGGCAAAGAGACGAGCTAGGAGGAAGAGGAAGAGACAAAAGGATATCAATTGGGGAGAAGCAGGAACAAGACGAAGTGCAACAGTGCAGTGCAATAGGCTCTAGTGTCGCGGTGTGAGTCGTTGTATTGGGGGAGAAGGAGGAAACAAGAGATGAGGCAGACGAGGACCAAGATTGTTGTTTTGGTTTTGTCTTGTCTGTCTGGTGTACTTAATCAAGCTGCTGTTCTGGTCTGGCAGCTTTCGCGCGAACGGCGACCGGGGGGTGGGGCAGGCACAGAACAGAACAAGCTCCGCGGCAAGCCCAGCCACCTCCCTCTTCCAGGCACAACCCAGACTTGGCTTGTCAACTTTACTAATTAATTCTGGCGTCCACTGTGACTTTTGTCATTTATGCACAGCTGCAGATACGGAGTAGAGGCGATATGATTGTGTGGTTCGAATTTCTAACTCTTTTCCTCCTCTTTTCTTTCCTTTTTTCCCTCCAGCCTACATAATAACGAATGAAACCAAGCGGGGAGCGGGAGCGTCTTGGGGCCGCTTTCCTCCCCGCCGCGGACGCGGTCTCCCAAGCCCCCACACTAACACGTGAGCAAAGACAACTCTTCACTCTTCATCAGACTTACTCACAGTGCAGATTACCTGTCGCAATCTAGCGCACCCAACCGCCCAATCAATGTTGGCTGGCGCCCGTTAATTGTCCTGAACCCCTTGAATCGCCTCTGACGTGACGCGCCGCTATTCAGGACGCACATGGCACATGACAGGAGAGAGCTTGTCGCTGCCCCTTGAACGCGTCACGCGCAAAGTGAGGGGCAACTTCGTCTCAAAAAAGAAGCGCATGTGGACTTATTGCATCCATCTAGATAGGTGCCGAGCGGCGAGCCCCAGGGGAGTCGCAAATGACATGGACACCCGGGGAAAAGTCGGGAATGTGACGAATATACTTACTGTGCACGTCATCAACATTCAGCCCCCTGGATTTGAAGATGACTTCAGGGTAGCGACAGAGGCAGGGGTTTTTTTTTGAAGAAAAAAGAACCCTTGTACTCTACGGTGTTGATGTTGATGCTCAAGCGCCGATTCCAAAGTCTTTCCTGCATGCGAAATGGAGCTACCCTGGAGACAGAGTGACATGAATTAGTATTCGTTAGACGGGACGAAATATGAATTCGGAAGCGAATACATTGTGGAGTACTGATTTTGGTGTCACAAGACTTGATAAATAGAAGCGCGTTTAGAAAGGGAAAGGCCGGGGGTCGGCAATGCAGGAAGTCAATCAATCGCATAAAGGTAGGTGGATCATGCTCGTTGACAAAGACGCTCGCGAGGAATGGATCTCACCCACCCACCCGGATCTTGTCGCCTGGTAGCGTATGTAACCACATCAGTAAGCGTAGGAATGTGTGTAGGAATGTACGTATCTTAAGCACACAACCTTTATCACGTGCAAGAGATCTCGCATCTGTTGCACGGCTAGAAAAAAGAGGCGCAGCCGACTGGCCACTAATTTCTGCGTTTGTTATCCCCTATATGCCTTGCAACACACCCCCTAGCTTTGGGTACAACAGACCTGAAGTTATCTCTTCTAGCTAAGGCAGTGGTATATTTTAGGCTAGGATAATGTGGTGTATGTGGTAGGATTCGAACTTGCGCACTTCGAAGTTACAGGTCTTATAGTCTTATAGACCTCCCGGGCTTATAACTGTTGCACGGCTAGAAAAAAGGGGCGCAGCCGACTGGCCACTAATTTCTGCGTTTGTTATCCCCTATATGCCTTGCAACAGCATCAAAGTCCAAGCAGGCCTGCCCCACCCATCCATAATCCCAAGTACCGGGTCAGCGGTGACCATGTTTAGGCTGCATACGGACTACATTGCATGCCAAAACCCAAAAAAACAATTCATATTCTAACCATTCTAGCCCTACAGGGCGTGTTAGGAATAGAACCTTCTACTCCTAAGTAGGTAGGCGGTAAAGATTATCCACATAGGGGTGTAGCATGCACGGTATTCAATTCCAAGACGTCACAACTCTCCAACCATCAAACATGCCAGTTGTTTGTCACCTTTCCCTCTCTGCTTCATTTTGGTTGTTTGGTTGCCCCCAGTATGGCTAATTTGGTATGCAAAGTTAGCAAGGTCGATTCATTCCCGATGTGGGCTCGATGGCGATGTGCGCCGGAGTCGAAGAGTCGCCAACAAAACGCGCAACCAGCACTTTCAGCCCTTGTTTCCTACAACACCGGCCTTGCCTATTGTAGCATTGGGTTTGACCTATCTCAATAATCACACGCCCTTCACACGCCCTGTAAACGCCTCGATGTCTAGCAGCCAAACATAGATGCGCTGCCGGGAAGTGGTCGTCGCCTGCAAACATCATTGTGGAACGACCGGCACACTGCCTAGATTGAGCTTCGACGTTTCCAGGGTTTGTTTGAATTCCGTGCACATTGGCGAAAGATATTTACTCCGGTCGCTAATGATAAAATTTTTCGATACAGATCTACCCATGTACAATTAAGCTACTAACTCCTCTCCCTGATAGTTGTGACACTGCTACATTTGACAATGGCGCCATCGAGGCAATATATATCGAATTAAACAGTTGCCGTTTGAGTGCATATTATCCCAAAATAAAAGAAGAGTAAAAAAAAAAAAGAAAATAGAGAGACATGACATCAAAAAAACCAAGCATGTGGATCAACCGTCCAAAGGCTCACAATCAGAAAACACGACTGAAGATCTGGACGAACTCTTCTCAGAACACTGGGAAAATTCATCAAGCGAAGTATTCGCTGAGCTATCTTCAGAAGCCTGTGAAAAGTCATCAAGCGATTTCGTTGACTCTGACATGCTCTCCGAGTCAATATGAGACATGAAGTGAGACTCGGCTTTCTCTACCACCGCTTTTATGACCTCTGAGAGCTCTGACAATGTCTGTGGCTCACGAGGAACAAAGTGCCCGCTCCCGTGATCGAACAACTCGGCCGAATCCTGGTCGCACATGCTGTATAGTGCCATCGCACCATCGATGTAGGGATCATCGCAGCCTACGATATGGCAAGTTGGGATGTCAACGGCCTCTCCACTTTCGTCCGCGAGCATGATATTACAACGTCCGCCTTCCAGTGAAAGTGGTGGCCAGCCACCGAAGAAAACTCCGCACTATTACTTGTTGTCAGTCGGAGCAAATTGGGTTTCAAATCCATGCGTCATTGTATACCTTGAGTTGTCGAGGGATGCCCTCTTCTTCCCACTGACGCCTTTCCTCAACAATTACTGATGAAGCAGCAACGGCACCTTCTGAGAACCCAAGAATGCCCTACCAACAATTAGCTTACTTCCAGGTTCGTCAATTCCTTCTACACACCTCGATTTCAGGATCATCTCGGACAACTTTTAGAATGTCCAGAATGGCAGCACGAATGCCTTCCGCGTCGTATTTCACCATGTCCCCGGGTCGACAGAGCTGGCGCATAGTATCTTCAGGTGTCGCTCCCTGCGGAAACTCGCAAAGCTTGTTAAGGATGTCTTCGCGGGCTTGAAAGCCGTCGAACGGAATGAATCGGTATAATGGACCACGTCCAAAGTATTCATCATAGCCAGGAGGCGGGATGACTTCATGACGACCCGATATCCATTTGAACGAGATCTGGACAGATTCCGAGATCTTCGCAGCGAAGGGACCCAGCTGTACTTGAAAGTTCTGCCAGCAATGGTGAGCATGTACGTCAACAGCATCTCGGAGTGGGGGGCAATTGCATACGCTTGCGTTTCCGTACGCCCCGTGTAGACACAGGAACTTCATCTTGACCTCTATATCTCAGATCCTGCGCAAGGTCGATTGGTGAAAAGAGAAAGAAGAAAAGAAGAAGAAGAACAATCGTGAGTTTTACTTGTTCTTATTTGCCACAATAAGTTGACATGACAAGCTTGGTGGCACGCCACGCTGGTTATGTACTTCGTTGAACAAGTGCTGCCAACCCGAACCGGACGAGTTTCCTATCTCGGTGAGTTCTGAAGCTTCATGCACCTGGCCTAATGCTGCCATTTAGACTTTGTCTGATGACATTTTTATTATTCTGTGGAGCCTCTCCCACAGCTTTCACAACCTCACATCATGGGTTTTGGGTGTTATCCGCATACGGCTACTACGTGGGGAACCTTGTTTTTATCGCCTTCGGCCAGAAAAGGTGAGTCGGCCATCTAGATCCTCGACGTCAATCTACATTCCAGAGATTGCCGCTAGCTAATAGCTGGACTAAAAGACTCCATTGTTCGTCCGGGGCCTTGTGCCCCACTTCGTTATATTAAGCACGTTGGCACCAAGGAATAAGCTTCAAAGCCAAGCAGCGGGGAATTCGAGAGACGACAAGGCAGTGTGGTGGTGTATGCATCAATTCGTTTGTTTCGAGCTTAGCGCCAGCTGATCGCTAGACACCAAAGATGATCGAAGATGCAGTGCCTGACACTTGAACTAATGAACCAGGTTAGTCTGGGCATTTCATAGCAGATGTGAGATCTGCGTGGCATGGCATTCCATTGTGCGCTTTCAGAGGTTGTTTTCGTCAATTGCTGCTTGACGTATTGTATCTTGGTATTCTCGAGCACTTACAACTCGTTGCCAGAAGTTTACTCCAAATCAATGCCATGGCAACCGGGCGAGACCACCAAGCCAGGGGTATAAAGCATAGCACATGGCAACAAGTCTCCGTCTTTGTGTGACAGCCCCGTGCAACTTCTCTTTTTGTATCTCGTCCTTCCGTCGTCGTCAACTTTTCTCTGGGCAGGAGTCACTTGAGAAGTTCACTCGCACTGCAACACTTCTTCATTCGACATGGACGCAAACATGGAGCCAATTGCCATCGTTGGCATGTCCTGCCGCCTACCTGGTGACGTCTCGACATTAGAGGACTTTTGGACGCTCATGTCACGGGCTCGCAGTGGATGGTCTGAGATTCCCAAGGATAGGGTGTCCAAAGAAGCCTATTGGCATCCCAATCCCGGGAAGAAGGGATGTTTCAACAGTGTGGGCGGTTATTTCCTTCAGCATGATATTAGCGAGTTTGATGCAACATTTTTCAACATTACACCAGCAGAGGCTCAAGCCATGGGTATGTAAAAAATAATGAAAAAAAAGAGGGAGAGAAAAAAAAAAAAAGAAGAGGCTGAAGTGGTGACGACAATACTGAGAAATCAACTGACACAATTATAGATCCTCAGCAACGGCAACTATTAGAGTGCACCTACGAGGCCATGGAATGTGCTGGAATCCCGAAAGAGGAAATTGCCGGCAAGAACATTGCCGTATTCATCGGCTCTAGCCCATCGGATTATCACCTCAATTCTCTCAGGGACGTGGACACGGTCCCTATGTTTGATGCCACTGGCAACCATCAATCTATCCTCGCTGGCCGAATTGCCCACTTCTTTGATCTAAGAGGTCCCTGTTTCTCAGTAGATACAGCGTGCTCCTCGGGACTGCACGCTATTCATCTGGCCGTTCAGAGTATACGGTCAGGCGAGACCGAACAGGCAGTGGTTGCCTCTTCACGATTGAACCTCGCCCCAGACCATCTTGCTTCCATGTCTACAAATCGGTATGTTGCACAAACAAACATGATTGAACCATGATCAATTCTAATATTAATTGCACCAGCTTGCTGTCCGAGCAAGGTGTGACGTATGCTTTCGATCACCGTGCCAAGTCCGGCTTTGCCCGAGGCGAGGGCACCGGCTGTCTCATTCTCAAACCTCTCCACAGGGCGATGGAAGACAACGACAAGATCTGGTCTGTCATCCGCAATACTGGTATCAACCAAGATGGCCGAACAGTCGGTATCACGGCGCCGAATCCCCTGGCGCAGAAACAGTTGATGCGCGAGGTGTATGCTAGGGCAGGGATTGACCCTCGCGACTGTGGCTTCGTTGAAGCACATGGTACTGGCACAAAAGTTGGCGATCCTCTTGAAGCAACCGCTATTCATGCTGTGTTTGGAGAAGGGCGCACATCAAGTCGACCATTGTACATTGGATCGGTCAAAACAAATGTCGGCCATCTCGAACCCGCAAGTGGCATCGTGTCGATGATCAAGGCCTCGTTGATGCTCGACAAGGGATTCATCCTGCCCAATGCAAATTATGAGGCAGAAAATCAAGAAATTCCTCTCTCCAAGTGGAACATGAAGGTGAGGTCTATTCATCTAGTTGCATGTGACATCTTTGCCTTTCCAAAGCGCTAACGCAAGTAGGTTGCCACGAACGTCCGTCCCTGGCCCAAAGACAAGCGCTTCATCAGTATCAACAATTTCGGCTTTGGCGGTTCCAATTCCCATTGCGTGCTGGAGAAATTCCAAGCCAAAGGACAAGGTTTGCTACCACCTGCCTCAACGGCGATGCGGTTGTTCGTCACCTCCGCCAATGACGAGGAATCCGCAAAGCGACGGAACCAGCAACTTGGCGTGTATCTTGAGCGACACCCTGGCGTGTTCGAGAAGCACCTCATTCGTGACATTGCATATACTTTGTGCAACCGTCGGTCTCATCTGCCTTGGCGATCTGCCATGGTGGGCTCGACGACCGCTGACTTGGCGCATTGTCTTAATGGTCCTGATTCCAAATCCACTCGTGCTCTTCGAAATCCAAAAATTGCTTTCGTCTTCACTGGTCAGGGAGCGCAATGGCATGCAATGGGCCGAGAGCTGATGAATTCTCATCGCGTCTTCGCTTCCACCATTCATGACGCCGACGACACACTGAGACAGCTCGGCGCTGACTTTTCACTGATTGAGGAGCTCTCTCGATCCAAGCAAGAGACGCAGATCAACAAGGCATACCTCAGCCAGCCGGTCTGTACTGCCGTGCAATTGGGCCTTGTTCACCTTCTCCAATCCTGGGGGATTAAACCCTCATCAGTTGTTGGTCATTCCAGTGGAGAGATTGGTGCCGCGTACGCCTCTGGTGCTCTGTCGTTCAGAAATGCACTTTCAGCTGCATTCAATAGGGGCCAGGCTGTTGCCAGGATGCTGTCCTCGTCGTCTAAGCCTGAAGGTGCCATGCTGGCTGTTGGCGCCGGCATGGAGATTGTTGCTCCAATGATGAAGATGCTACACAAGGGATACTGCACGGTTGCTTGTGAAAACTCACCCAACTCAATCACTGTGTCAGGAGATTCCACCACCATCGATCAGCTGGCCGCTAAGCTTGAAAGCGAGAGTGTGTTCAACCGCAAGCTCAAGGTCGAGGTCGCGTATCACTCCCGACACATGGAATTGGTCGCCGACTCCTACCTCAACAGCATCCGAGATGTTGATGCGGCCTCGACGGACGTTGCATTCTACTCTTCCCTGAGGGGTCAGCTGCTCAAGGACGCCTCTGAACTAGACGCCACATATTGGGTGGAAAATCTTACCAAGCCTGTGCTCTTCTCCACAGCCCTGCAGAAGCTCTGCAACTCCGAGGAACCAGATGTCCTGATTGAGATTGGGCCTCACTCTGCATTAGAGGGGCCCATCAAGCATATCATCAAGGCTGTAGGAGAAAAGGCCAAGAAAACGTCGTACTTGGCCTCGTTGAAACGCGAGGAAGACGCTACTCGAAGTATGCTCATGCTTGCAGGCAATCTCTTCAAGAAGGGGTCGGTGCTGGACTTTTCAAGCGTTAACCCTGATGTCCTCGACTCGAAGCCCAGTCACATTCCCAACTTTGCCCCGTATCCATGGTCTGCGAAGAAGTACTGGCGGGAGAGCCGTGTCAGTCGTCATTATCGACTGAAGCCATTCCCCCGCCACGACCTGCTTGGCCTCATGACCAGCTTTGCTAGCGATCTTGAGCCGAGCTGGAGGAACGTCATCCGCACTGAAGATATACCTTGGTTGCGTGATCACAAGATGCAAGAGCTCACCGCATTTCCCTTTTCAGGCTTCGTGAGCATGGGCGTTGAAGCAGCTGCGCAGCGGGCGTCGATGCGTGGCGTCGAGTTTGATCAGTTCACTATCCGCGAGATGCAAGTGACTCGTCCTTTGCTCCTTCAGGATGACGGAGAATACGAGTTGATCACCAACTTGCGGCAATACTCCGAGGGCACCCGCTCTTACTCGGACAAATGGGACGAGTTCCGTGTTCACTCCTACCATGCGGACCGCGGCTGGACTGAGCACTGCCGTGGACTTATCGGCGTCTCGAAGCGCGAGGAGGCGAACCAGGTCTGTGCCGTCAGAAACCACGAGACAGTCGACATGGTTGCCAAGGCCAAGGAAGTCTGCAAGACCGAAATTTCCGTCACTGCCTTCTACAACGAACTGCGCGAAAGGGGCGCGGGCTATGGGCCGACTCTGCAAAACATTCACAGTCTCTCGGCGTCTGATGACTTTGAACACGTCATCGGTGAAGTAGTCATCCCAGACACTGCGAAGACTATGCCTGAGAGATACCAGGCCGACACCATCATCAGTGCCGCCTTCCTGGATCTTGTGTTCCAGCACAGTTTTGCGGTTCTCGGAGCTGGTCGAGGCGCTTTGCCATGCCTCTACATGCCACCGGCTGTGAGGGAGATTCAGTTGCAGAAGACCATTTCGTCAGAGGCCGGTGAAAAGTTCGATGTCTACCTCAATGGCAAGGCTGACTTGTCTAAGCCCATGACAACGGAGGTCCTGATCCACGCTTTGAGCTCCCGCAATCCCGAGGTGCCGTCCATCATTATCAAGGGGTTCGAACTCAGTCCTGTCAAGGACGAAGCCTTCGATGCCATGGAAACAAAGAGGCTGGGATACAAGACCATTTGGACTCCACTGGATGGTGATGATGGTTTGAAATCAATAGCTGAAACCAATGACACCCACACGAATGGGACGCCAGTCAACGGAAATGGCCATCACAACGGAGTCGTCACCAATGGTGATGCCACCAACGGGCATGTTGCCAAGAGTGATATCTGGAGCGACGCAAAGAACATTGTTATTTTGACGGAACGTTCGCCGAGCGATCCTCTTATTCATAGTCTGGCGGCGAACATCGAGCTGCGAACAGGACAATCTCCCACAGTCAGCTCTCTCGACAAGGCCATTGTCGCGAACAGGATGTGCATCAATCTTTACGAATTGGACTGCTCCATATTCGAAAAGATTTCTTCTGATTTGTTTGACGGAATTCAAAACATTCTGCTCAGCTCCGGGATGTTTCTCTGGGTCACCTCTGGCGCTTTCAAAAATGCCCAGAACCCGCACCGTAACATGGCTTTGGGCCTGAACCGTACACTCCGTTCCGAGATGGACAAGAAGATCGGAACACTTGATTTCGACGCTGCCGGAGAAATCAGTGCATCAGAGCAGGCGCTGCTGATTACGAACACGTTCCAACACATGCTTGCCCATGAATCCGAGGAGGCCATGGACATGGAGTTCTACGAAGAGAACGGCAGGATCGTCGTTCCTCGCATCATCGAGGATACGGAGCTGAATACCTTTGTTCAACGCGAAACCAAGACGTCGATGGCCTATCTTCAACCATTCAACCAAACCAACCGGCGTCTCAAGCTCGACATTCAGAGCCCTGGAGCACTAGACACCCTGTACTTCAGAGATGACGACGACATGCCTCTGGACAAGGATGAGATTGAAATATCCGTCGAGGCAACCGGCATGAACTTCAAAGACGTTGTGATCTCCATGGGTCAACTGGCCAGCCCGTACATCGGGGTCGAGTGCAGCGGAACAGTCGCCCGAGTTGGTTCGGCTGTGACATCTCTGGCCGTTGGCGACAGAGTCTGTGCTATGCCTCTCGGGGCGTATCGCACCTTTGCCCGCTGCCTGGCCACCAGCGCTGCCAAGATCCCCGATGAAATGTCCATGGTAGTTGCTGCGTCGATCCCTGTCGCTTACTGTACCGCGTATTATGGCCTCTTGGACATTGCCCGTCTCGAGGCCGGTGAGAGAGTACTCATCCATGCGGCAGCGGGCGGCGTTGGCCAATGCGCCATTCAACTTGCGCAAATGATCGGAGCAGAGATCTTCGCCACGGTCGGCAGTGCCGACAAGAAGAAGCTGATCATGGACAAGTACGGCATCCCAGAGGACCACATCTTCCATAGCCGAAATACCAGTTTCGGCCCTGCCATTCGTGCCATGACCAGAGGAAAGGGCGTCGATGTCGTCCTCAATTCGCTGGCCGGTGAGCTCCTACGAGAGACTTGGGACTGCATTGCCCACTTCGGGCGATTCATCGAGATTGGAAAGCGAGACATTACCAACAATACCCGGCTCGAGATGAGACGCTTCGAGAGCAACGCCCTCTTCAGTTCTGTGGATCTGACTGTTCTCGCCGCCGAGAGACCTCGCATCATGGGCAAGGTGATGAATGCAGTGCTGGCAGCGATGAAGCAGAAGAAGATTGGTCCGATCCATCCCATCACCGCCATGGGCATCTCGGACGTGGAGAAGGCCCTTCGACTCTTGCAGGGGGGCAAGACAACGGGCAAGCTGGTTCTGACCCACAACGCCCATGATCAAGTCATGGCCACTCACATGCCCATGAGGAGGAGCATGTTCTCTGGCGACGCATCTTATGTGATCCTGGGAGGAACAGGTGGCCTCGGCCGTTCAATGGCCAAATGGATGGTGCAGAAGGGAGCAGGCAGTGTCATACTGATGTCTCGCAGCGGCACGAACAGCAAGGTGGAGGAACTGATGCACGACCTCGGCGCTTCGGGCTCGAGGATTCACGTCAAAGCCTGTGATATCACCGAATATTCCAGTCTTGAAGCAGCTCTCACCGAGTGCTCAGCGTCACTTCCTCCTGTCCGCGGCTTGATCCACTCAACCATGGTTCTCCGGGACATGCTTTATGAGAAGATGACGTTCCCAGACTTTGATGCCGTCGTCCAGTCAAAGGTTGCGGGAGCGTGGAACGCTCACAAAGCGCTTCTTGGACAAGAGCTGGACTTCTTCGTCGTTCTTTCTTCGATAGCTGGCGTTGTAGGAAACAAGGGCCAGGCAGCGTATGCAGCTGCCAACACGTTCCTCGACAGCTTGGCCAGGCACAGGCGTGAGCAAGGCTTGCCCGGAGTGGCCATTGATCTGCCGGCCATGGACGAGGTAGGCTACCTTAGCGAGAACGCAGAGCGCCGGGGCATTGTCATGGGCAATCTCAAGGGCAGCACTGCTGGCGAGGCCGAGCTGCAGGCCATCTTGGCTGCCGCGATCGAGGGCTTCAGCAACTGGTCACCCGATGCCCAGATCCTCACCGGCCTCAACATCGAGAACAGCTCGCGACCGCCCTACACGGTCCACGACGCAAGATTCCGCAGCCTGATGAAGGCAGCCTCGAAAAGTGATGACAGCCAAGTCTCCCAGGCCGTTTCGATCAAGCAGGTCGTTTCAGAAGCTGCCTGTGCCAAGGACGCAGAGGAGGCCGTTGCCTCTGCTCTGATCAAGAAGCTGGCCAGCATTCTGCTCGTAAACGAGGAGGACCTCGATTTCACATCCTCGGTCTCTGCGTTTGGCCTGGACTCTCTCAATGCGATTGAGCTGCGCAACTGGGCCAGCAAGGAGCTGCTCGCTCACCTGCAGGTGCTCGAGCTTCTCACGAGCGACACCTTGTTGGCGCTGGCGGGGCTGATCCTACAGAAGTCGCGGATTGAATTTGGCTTCAAGCCGAGTGTGTAACTTCAAACCCAGCCAGCGACTGAGCATCAGCTCGTCCACACATTCACTTTTCTTTTCTGGTCTCTCACGGGCCGGAGCCTTTTTTTTTCTTTTTTTTTTCTTTCCTTCTGTCTCTTCTCCCGAGTTGATCTCGCTTTACGCTTTATTTTTTTTTCCCCCCTATGTCGCACTGCTGTGTCGCACTAGAACATTTGGTTTGTGCCGGGGTGGTGGAAAGGTGACGTGGGCTGTGTTTCTGGAATTTAGGAATGGACAAAAGGGGTCATGAAATTGATTCGCGAGAATGAATGGGTCGTGGAAGGACGCGATTTTTGAGATATTCACGGTGGCTATTCGCCCCCGTCTTTCAAGTCCTGATCGATATGCGCTGGAATTGATTTTTTTTTTTTTTAGATAGAAACTAATAACAACCAAAGGACTCGGGTGGTAGTTTATTGTTCAGGCGGTTCCCGTCATTTCTCGTCTCTTGCCCCACGGGCATTGCTGTTTTGAAACGAGGCATCCATCATAATCTTCTCCCATGACTGCCTAGACTTAGCCATGGCCCTCTTCTGCCTCTCTCCCCCTCTCGCTCTGCCTACCCACCCAATCCCAGCTCCTCGTCGCACATGAATCACTTTCAAATCCAACATGAAGAGGACGCCACAACCGGTGTCTAGGTCTAGCTAGGTCTTGGTCAGAATCGCCGTCAGCTGCCTGACTACTTCGTCGCCGACTTGCTCGGTGCCGGCGTTGCCGCCCATGTCCCTTGTCCTCAGCCCTCCGTCAATGGCAGCCTTGACGGCAGCCTCTACGGCCTTGGCCTCTTCCGGAAGATGAAGCGAGTATCGCAGCATCATGGCGACGGATAGGATGGTGCCAAGAGGGTTGACGATTCCCTTGCCGGAGATGTCGGGGGCGGAGCCTGCGGCGTGAATGAACACAAGTCAACATATGCCGAGCTTTCTTCGTTGTTGCCATCCAGACCGAGGTGGGTTCGTTGGCATCGATGGGACAAGAGGTGGTTGGTTGTTTATCGGATCGGGGCCAAGGATATATATATAGATGGGGAATGAGAAAAAAAAAAAACTTACCATGGATTGGCTCGTAAATGCCGTTGCACTTGGCGTTGCCATCCGGGATGCCGCTCAAGCTCGCGCTCGGGAGAAGACCGATGCTGCCGGGAATGACACTGGCTTCGTCGCTGATGATGTCGCCGAACAAGTTGCTCGTCACGACGACCCCGTTCAGTGCGCGCGGGTTCTTGATGAGGATCATGGCCGCGCTGTCGATGAGCTGATGCTCAATCTTCAGGTCGGGGAACTCCTTCTCAAACGTCTCCGTCATGACCTTCCGCCACAAGCGGCTGGTGGCCAAGACGTTGGCCTTGTCCAGAGACCAGACCGTCTTCTCTCCGCGGCCGCGGGCCAGGAACCCGCCCAGCCGAGCCACGCGCTCGATCTCGGGGCGGGAGTAGGGCTCCGAGTCCCACGCGGTGCCCGAGCCGTCGTCCTCCTTCCGGTCCCCAAAGTAGATGCCACCGGTCAGCTCGCGGACAATGACCATGTCGGTCCCGCGGCAGACGTCGGCCTTGAGGGGCGACGAGTCAACCAGGGCATCCGAGGCGAAGAAGCAGGGGCGCAGGTTCCCGTATGTTCCCATTTCCTTGCGCAGCCTGAGCAAGCCCTGCTCCGGCCGGACGGCGCCGGTGCCCCATTTGGGGCCGCCGATGGCACCGAGCAGGACTGCATCAGCGGATTTGGCAGCGTCGAGCGCTGCGTCAGTGAGAGGGCTGCCTGTGGCGTCGATGGAGCACTGAGGGAGGGGGTTGTTGTTGTTGTTGTTGTTGTTGTTGTCAGCGTCAGTTTACTCGGGCTGCGGAACCAACGGCACCAACGCGACTTACACCTCCCAGCAAATGCATTTCGAGATTGAACCGGCCGACGCTTGGTCTATGCTGCTCGATTGCAAGAAGGACCTTTTTTTTTGTGCCGCCAAGACAACTCGTGTTAGCTGCCACGCGGCCCAAGACGACGGAATCGTGGGGAAAAAAAAAAAAACGTACCTTGACGCCTTCTGCGACGACCTGCCCACAACACCCATCACATTCATTGCATTAGCTTGATGATTGTTTTGCCCTCTTGAAAGAGCTGGACGGAATCAACCCGGGGGGGGAGGGGCTGCGACATAATACCTCGGGGCCACAGTGATCTCCAGCAAAAACCACAATGTTGTGCTCAGCCATGATTTGAAATTGACCAGGGAGACTCGAGTGCAATTGAAAAAAAAAAAAAATCTTTTTTTTTCCGTCTTGGTTTTGACAAACAAGGAGGCGCCGGAATCGTTGATGCAAGAATGATGAATCGCAGTTCGGTTCCGCCCAAGGCGCCGACTTGTCTGGTGAGTGACAATGAATACTGCCCTTGCTGGCCGGCAATTCCTTGTCTCTGCCCACTCCCCCTCTCCCGCTAGCCGAGATCGGAGCAAGCCGTGGGCGCAAAAAAAAAAAAAAAAACCACACAAGAGAAATAATCCATTATGGCCCTGCCGAGCATTCCGTTCTTCATCTACTTTTAGCCTGCTCCCCTTCCAACGACTTCTCCAGCTTGTCCGCCACCCATCCATGCCTCTATCCCCGGGCTGTCGCGGGACAAGCAGACTCCAGGTCTGCCCCGTCATGGTGCCCCGGTCGTTCTGTGAGCAGCTTCCCACCCGACGACTTCGTCCACGTATCAACGGCGTCCTGGGCATCTCTCACCTTATCAAATGCACGCATGCATGGCGGCAGCCCTTTCAGGCCGTCTCCGGCAAGGTACAACCAACCAACGTCCTGCCATCGCTCATTGCGCGCCTGCCAATGTATATCCGTAGCATGGACGAGGTCCTGTCGGCCATCTCGGCCAACGAGGGTCAAGTGAGTGGCGCGTCGTGCAGAATATCCAAACCCCCGTAGAGCGCCCAGTTTCCACCCCGTACCAAATCCGGTGGTATCAGCAACGCCGCCCTGGCAGTCCTCGCGCCATCAAGGAAGAAGAAGCAGACTTCTTGGACATCGTGGAAGCTGCGCGTGAGAGAACATTGCTCGAGTCTTACTGTCATGAGAGAATCGCATCTACGTATGCTTTTCTGAAACTGGGCAAGATGTGACATGTGGCTCAATAGACTGACAGACAAGGAAGCTGGCGATTCCAAGGAAAATCGTGGCGGCAATGGTTCAAGTAGGATTACGACACCGAATCTACCGCTTCTCCTATACTATGTTCTCATCATGCATACATTTCTGACCTCTATCGGAGCAACCCCGTCGCTCTACTCTACCGGATACGAGTGTATTTCCCCTGTCTTTGCTCCTGTCGCAAACTTTCCTCCTGACTTGGTAGTGGAGCTCGACGTGGCGCCTCGGCCTTTTCTTCCTCGGTTTGGTGAAGCGGTGGTGGCGGGATGGGGAAAGGAAAAGTCCCGGGAGGAGGCACATTGCCTGGTGGTGGGATGAGACCTGGTGGGAAAGCACCCGGCGGAGGAAGAGGCATGCCCGCCTTCTTCATGAGCTCGAGGAGCTGTGCGGGACCAGGAGGATTATTGGGGTCCAGGCCCGGCAGGGGGGGTGGAGGGGCGCCGTTCAGGCCGGGCAGAGGGAATGGCGGCGGCACATGGCCGTTGGCTCCCACTGCAACGACGCCTGGAACAGGTGGAGGAAGAGCAAGGCCTGCTGCTGTGAGGCCGGGAGGCGCGGAACCTCCGCCAAGAGGCAAGCCAGGAATGCCGGGCAACGCAGGGACTGTGGGAAGCCTCGGGGCATCCTGATCGACGAGTGCATCGAGCTCATCCTCCATCTCCTGTTGCTCTTCCTCCTGACGTTGACGGCGGTTTCCGCGACGGTCCCACGTACCCTGCGCTTCGGCAGCTGCTTCTCCAATATGATATCTGTCTTGGGCAACGTCCGTATCGCCGGGTCGCGCTCGAGTCCAGAAACGAGTGATGCGGTCGTTGGATCCCGATGCCAGAATGTGACCCAGCGGGTGCCAATCAAGCGACCAGATGGCGTAATCGTGTGCGAATGGTACCCTGTGTCTCGGCCATACTGCCTGAGCAGGCGTGGACGCAGGATCCATGCTATCATAGGGACTGACGGTGAGGGGTTGGCCAGCCGGTGGATTGGGCGAGTCCAGGAGGTAGTGGAAGAGAGAACCGTCCATGCCGCCTGTAGTGAGAAGATTGGCGTGGACAGGATGGAACGTTAGAGTCGAGATGTCCTTTTCATGGCCCTTCAGCAGGCAGATGTCGCGCATCATTCTGAGATCGAATACACGGGCCGTTTGATCTCGCGCCGACGTTGCGAGACAAGCACCTCGAACTCTCTCAAACATGACCTTGGTGATGGTGCTCTTGTGGCCATGTAGTGTGGTGAGGCAGCGCGTTGTTCTTGGATCCCATAGCTTGACCAAGTGATCCTTTGAACCAGACACCAGAAGGCCCTTCGTAGGATGCCAGTCTACACTCTTGGCATCCCAGCCATGGCCCTCCAACTTGGACTCCATCTGTCCGAGGGCGAAGTCGAAAATCTTGAGCGTTGAATCGTCCGAGGCACTCACGAATTTAGAATCATTGGGACTAAATGCCAAGTCTCGGATCGGATCCGAATGCGCGTTTATGCTTTGCACATTGTTGAAGTTTGGCTGCCAGTACTTGATGAGACCGTCATGGTCAGCCGATATTAGCCAGTCGTCGCTGTGAGAATACTCCAATGCTCGGATGGCGGAATCGTGAGCCTGCATGATGGTTTCAAAATTGAACCCCGTGCCATTCCACAACGTGAACTCGCCACTTGTTGATGCTGTCAGTAGCCTGCGGCCCTCTGGTGTCCAACGAACGACGTTGACGGGGTGTTTAATCTTGTTTAGTGAAGAATGAAGATGTTTGGTAGGGATGGTGTCAGCTGCGTTTGTTGGTCTTGCAGCTGGAGGGAGCATCTGAACCATGTCAGTACAATTTGTTCAATGGGCTCCAAGGCCAAAGACCCATCTCACATCCACGATGTAGCTAGCGCTAGGTCGTTCTCTCTCGCCAGTATAGGAGCCTTTGTAGTTTGGTACTCTATTCCGTAACCAATGAATGACTGTAGAGCTGTAGTCTGTAACGGGTCCTTTTCATGCGTGTTAGTACAGAGAGCAATCTTAATGATGGAATGCGACTTTGATCCGTGAAAACCCAAAACCTGTGCGTAGCATCAAGCCTCCAACAACCCCAATCTCACGACACTTGTCTTTATACTCAACACATGATCAGGAGACCCTCATCGCAACCCTGACATGGCATTTCAAAATGTTTCCATTGGCACTCGGTAAGTCCAGCGGGAGAAAGCTGGCGACGACTACTTACTTCGACCTCGAACTTTGACATAGGCGCCATCCTGGCCCCTTCCCCCATGGTCACCACGTGGCTCGTAAGCCATGGCTGTGGCTATTGAGGCCGAACTTCAAGCATGCACGCCGTATACGGTACGGTGGGCTGCTGTAGAATTCAAAGAAAGACAAAGAGACTCTCTCATGCGGAGCTACGCATTTGGTTGGACCATGTGTTGAAGTTGAAGTGGCACTTGTAGAAGCGTTGCAGTTTAAGCGGCAATCTACCGGCTGAGCTACAGGTCATGTGACTGAGCTTGTTTGTTCTACATGCAAGCTTGCTCTCTGAGACTTTTTGCTGAAGTTTTATGATTAACAATCTTTCCTTTTTGTCAATGCAATCAATGCTTTCGCTTCTCAAGCTTTCTTATCCGTAAATAGGTGCGTTTACTACGTTCAATGATCGGACGAACAAATTCAAGTTGAATCACGTTTTCGATTTGGCCATCACAAACACGCCACCAACAGAGCTTGATGGACAACTGGTTTGAGGGTGAGCCTTATCGATTAGACCCATCGCTATGGTTGGGATTCAAAATTGATTTGATTTGTTGATGTTGCATATGATTCGCGTCGTGATCCGAACACGTTATCTTGGTCACCACACTACCAGCACCAACAAGTCGAGCCGCGACCTATGGTGACGCCAGGCAGGATCGCGACGTTGCCACCAACCCAGCAGTCTTCCCCGATATGAATCTCCTTGCCGAATTCCGGACCTCTCAGTCCGTTGCGACATAGTGCGGTCCCCCACCACAAATGAGAACCCACTCTCTCCAAAGTCTGACGGCGTCTTTTTGCGTACAGCCAGACGTGACGCATCTCCATATCAAGCCCGCCCGATGTTCAGCCACCGCAGCACGCAAACGCTTCCTAACTATGAACAGCCTGGTTCAAGTTTTGAGGTGCATGCAACATTGGGCAGCGCCGCTATCTATGTATTTTTGAGATGACATCTACAGAGGGAGGACTTGACGTCTGAAAACAGCCATCCGTGGCAAAGTCAACGTATGTAGCCGCGATGAGTAAATTTGCGCACCAGGGGAAAACACCCAATTGAATTGTAAAATCAATTCCGACGTCCCGCGGCCCGGCAGAATTCTGCATGCAGCGAAAGGCCATCTATCTTGTCGGCACCACTCTGGAAGCAATGCTACAGCAACCTGACTGACAACTTGGTGGCCATGCTGGTCCTTGGGCCACGCCGCAATCGAAGTGGCGTCGCCGCCGAGAAGCGCTAATCCGTACGGAGTAACGGACTGGACAGGGGCTAAGCAGTTTGGCAGGCAAGGCAGGAAAGGCAGGCGGCAGGAAAGGCAGGCGGCAGGAAAGGCAGGCGGCAGGAAAGGCAGGCAAGGCAGGCAAGGCACGAGGCAGGCAAGGCAAGGCAAGACAAGGCAAGGCAAAGCAGGCAGGCAGGCAGGCACGGCTGGCTGGCGGAGTGGCAGGCGCGAAGCCGTCAGACATTTGCCGTCAGACATTTGACCCCACCGTTTTCGAGTTTCGAGTTTCGAGTTTCGAGCTTGAGCACTGAACAGTGACCGGCCCGCAGCCATCGCCCACCCGCCCGTCATCATCGCGTCGGATTGTCGCAGTCCACATGCATGCCGTCTGTCCTCTCCTTCTTCCCTGCGCGCGGCGCTCGACAACTTCGTCTTCTTCTCTTCATCCCCCCGACGATTGACTGCCAAGCCAGGCGGCTGCTGCATCATGAGCAAGGCGGCCACCACAGCCACGAGTGTCGACGCCTCCAATGGCAAGCCCAGCAAGCGACGCAATGGCAAAGCTGCAGACCTGGTCGAGATCGAGCCCAAAGACGCAACCACGGCCGAGAAGATCCACACATCGTCACAGCAAAAGTATCGCCATGTTGCTGCCGTTCATTCCAAGAGTCGGCCGTCCTGTCTGAGCCATGATTCTGACACTGCACCAAGCTTCATCGGCTTTCGCAATCTCATGGTCATCGTTCTGGGTAAGCCATCACGTCATGGGGGTTCATTTTATTTCATCTTGGTTATCCTTCAACCTTCAGCATCTTTTCTTCTTTTTGCTGAAAGCTAACAGACACGCCAATCAGTCGTCGGCAACGTTCGATTGATGATTGAAAATCTGAAAAAGGTACGCGACAACTTCGCCAAGCTGCCTCTCCCTCATTCGCCTATACTTGGCCTCTAACACGCAAGTCCTCCTCCATCTAGTACGGCGTGCTGATATGCCTCCGGTGTCACTCGTACACAAATGAAGATATCCTCATCGGTGGAATACTCTACTTCCTGATCCCCTGCCACTTACTAGTTGCCTACGGAATTGAGTTGGCCGCCGCCAGACAAGCGCGCGGGTCTCGACAGCAGGTCAAGTCCTGGTCAGCATCCAAGCAATCCGAAGACGACAAGAAGCAGTTTCACACAACATGGGTCTTGGCCGCCTGGGCACATGTCATCAACATGGCGCTATCCTTCCTTCTTACGACTTATGTCGTCTACTTTCACGTGCACCACCCTCTTGTCGGCACCCTCACCGAAATGCACGCTGTCATCGTATCACTCAAGACGGCTTCCTACGCCCTCACCAACCGTGATCTCCGCCATGCGTATCTTCACCCGGACAAGCGCGAGCAGGTCCCCGAACTCTATTCCAAGTGTCCATACCCCAACAACATTACTTTTGGGAACCTCACATATTTCTGGTGGGCGCCCACGCTGGTCTACCAGCCCGTGTATCCGCGCACCGACGAGATCCGATGGGTATTTGTTGTTAAGAGACTGGGTGAAGTGTGCTGCCTTAGCGCGTTCATCTGGTTTGCGAGCTTCCAGTATGCCGCCCCGGTGTTGCAGAACTCCTTGGACAAGATTACGTCCCTCGATTTTATCATGATTCTGGAGCGCCTTCTCAAGCTGTCCACTATCTCCCTCGTCATCTGGCTAGCCGGCTTCTTCGCCCTGTTCCAGTCCTTCCTCAACGCGCTGGCCGAGGTTCTTCGGTTTGGCGATCGGTCCTTCTACGACGATTGGTGGAATAGCGAAAGTCTCGGCGCCTACTGGAGAACATGGAACAAACCTGTCTACACCTACTTCAAACGCCATGTGTACGTGCCCATGATTGGCAGGGGATGGAGTCCCTGGGCTGCCAGCTGCACCGTCTTCCTTGTTTCCGCCGTGTTGCACGAGGTTCTTGTCGGAGTGCCCACCCACAACATCATTGGTAAGGAAAGCGCTTTTACAAAAGATCTTTGGAACCCTGGAACAGCCTGCATCTCGGCAAAATCCACTATCGCCATAGAGGGTTTCCCAAGCTAACCTTTTCTGTGCAGGTGTCGCCTTTCTAGGCATGTTTCTGCAGCTGCCCCTAATAGCCATCACCGCCCCTATGGAAAAGAGGAAATGGGGACATACAGGCCGCGTAATGGGCAACGTCATCTTCTGGGTGTCATTTACCATCTTTGGACAGCCGTTCGCCGCCTTGATGTACTTTTATGCCTGGCAGGCCAAGTATGGCAGCGTCAGTCGGCAACCTATTCTGCAGAGGTGAGTCCGGCACAGACCGTGTCATGAGGTGTTACTGGGTTTCATAAGACACGACCGTCATGACGTGGATTTGGGTATTATTCTCTCGTGGCCTCGCGTAATAAAGATAACTGCGTAGTACAAATACACCATTACCATTATGTCGCAGCCCAACACCATATATGAGACGCTTCATCTGCGACATCGTGTGAGTAAGATAGATGCACAACCATGCAAACAGCTGACTGCCCACTTATGAGTCTGAAATGCACACTAGAATGGCATGTCGTTACTGACACGGCTCAATGCTGGTAAAATGCCCTATTGTCTGCCGATCTGTACGACTGCATCGATTACTTGTGTCCAAGGCATCCCCTGCACTGCACTGCTTTACTCGCTTGCACTTGCTACATTTGCATACTTTTGCACGGCTGTCTCATGTTTCGTAACTAGGCAGTCGCAGAAGCAAAGCTTATTTATCATCAAACATGCCATGATGATGTTGCCAGCTTCCCTTGACGTGTACGTTGAACGTTGTGCCGAGGATCATGATGCGCATGATGTATTATGACGTGAGATTCATCATTGCCATCAAGTGGACTTTGCCATGACCTTGCTGCAAAGTCCCGTTCCGCCGACACCTGTGCGCAAAGTCTCGGTCAGACAAACGAATCTTACTGTGATGAATCAAAGAACCTCGGAGAGCATACTCATGGATATACAACGCAGAAGTTGTTCTCGTTGATTTTTCTTTAACCCCCCCCCCCCTCCAAGAATGTGATGAAGCTACTATCTGTCTCGCGACTCACAAAAACACCATGATCAAGCTCTGCGAGCGTAGAACACCCCATCAGCCCACAAACGGCATCATCGTGCCGACTCTCGCCCTATACCTCAGGTACTCGGCGCCGAAAAACTCAACGAGCTTCCCCTCTTCCACCCTGACCCGACCGCTGAAGAACCTCCACAGCACGTACGCGTACCCGACGAAGCAGAAGGCGTTGCCCAGGACCATCTGCGTGCCCAGGCCCCAGTAGAAGAAGCCAAAGTAGCCAGGGTGTCTGCACAGGCCGTACACGCCCGTCGTGACCAAGGTGTGCGAGTCGGCTTTCCTCGTCTGCACGGTGTGGTTGAAGCTCGTCCCCGCGTGCATCATGGCCATGGACCGCACGACCTGTCCTGCCGCCACCATGAGCAGTCCGAGAAGGAGGGGCAGCGCGGCGGTGTGGGGCGGTGCCCAGCGGCGGTTGGCGAACAGGGTGTTTGTGACGAGGCATTCCAGGCAGGCCATTGTGTGGGCGATTGGGTACGCGGGCCAGTTCGCTGCGAGGAGGAACGCGGAGACGGTCGCCTCGGGGGTGTTTCGCGCGGCGGTGGTCCAGAACTCGAGGAAGTGGAAGAGCGAGAGGGCCGAGATGAAGAAGGGGATGCGCCAGAGGGGCGAGGACGTCAGGAGTAGGGCGAGGAGGGTGGCCGAGAGGGCTGACGAGAAGACGGTTCCGAGGACGAAGGCGCGGAGGGATATGCCCGAGAGGGACATGGGCTGGTTCGGGTAGATGGGCTTGAAGGTCTGCGCGGCACCGTTGGAGACGTGTTGGCGGGGAGGGATGGTGTGTCTGTGGTCGAAGTCGAGTGGTGATGATGGGTCATGTTGAGATGACGCTGTTGGAGCACGATGCTCGGTGTTGGTGGCGAGATCTGATGCCATGGTTGTGGTTGGACGGACAGCTTTGGTGCTTTCAGACAAGATGTGTAGCTAGAAGTTGGGGAGTTTGATTGATCGGAAAGAAGCTTGGGGTTGGGGTTGGGCTCATGATGAGGGTTTGTCTTGTCTTGTCCGTGAGTTGAAAATCGTCATGTGGCCATTGGCGGGTTTACCTGGAGTTACTGTTGCGATTGTTTGTTGGGCTTTCAACGGGAGCACGGAGCGGAGAGTGGCTAAAGTCTAACTAAAAATCCGTAGGTTTGATTGGTTTTGGCATTTGAGGCGTGGCTGGTGGGGCGGCACGGAACTGAACGATGGGGTGGGAAATGCCAACTTTACGGAGTACAGCGGCGAAATAACCGTCTGGAATTATGTACAGTAGTCATGTGCTGGTCTTGCTCAGTGACGTGGCCATCAGTCGCAATGAGGGATGATATACTCCGTGAACCTTGAGACACAGGATATTGAGACAACCGAGAAGAGAGTCTCTGCAGCCCATCAAAGGCTTGGCTTCAGTGCATGATAGCCTGCATAGTGGAATCCAGATGGCCAAGGCAAGATGGAGACCTGATGTTAGGCATGTGACAAACTCTCCTGTATAGTTCAATTTACCACGTGTGATCATTACATACGACCACAGCCGCTAGAAAACATCAGGAACCCGTCCGATCTCCCATGAGAATCTAGCGAGCGCCGGAGTAGTAGTTGGGTCGGAGACGACCAGCGAATTCCCGGTGTTGTATGTATTCTTGTTTTTTTTTATGTCTTTCTCTATGTTTTCGAGGATCCAAGTCATATTTGAAAACGAGCAGTGAATGGCACAGTCCATCGTGTAGGAGTATGCGGCAGAATGGGCTTTCGGCGTATGTGATTGTATCTTCCTATCCATTGCTTGGCTCTTATGATCCTCCACCGCCAACTCGCTTCATCTTCAGATGTCCAGCTCAGATCAGATTGTGGGTTTAAGTGGCCAAGATTCTGGCATCTTGATTTATTTATTTATTTATTTACGCTAGATAGCAATTGATTCTGGCATCATTTGCTATGTGTAAGCTTGAGACCTCAATGCGGCGGAAGTCAATTTATCGACCACCGGCTAGGATCAATCTTTTGCATCATATCGCGAAACCCAAGGCATGACATTAGCCATGTAATCCAGAAATCGCGGCCCGCATTGTTGTTTTCATTAATCGCGTCGCTCTTAATCGTTGTTCAGAGGCCGCCGCCTTGCACCGAAAACGAGGAGATGATCAGGACCAGGACGTTAATAAACCCCCAAGTGCAGGGTATCCAAGTGTTCATCTCGTAGTATCCGGCTTTGTACACGGCCCCAAGTCTATGTTGTCGTCAGCCACGAAAGTCCCATGCCTCTAGACCCAAAAGCACTCACATGATACCAACAATGCTTCCTGCAATGATTGCCTCGATGCCTGCAATGAAAAGGTATGTAATCGGAACTGCCCATAGAAACCGCCACGACGACTTCTTCAAGCCATGGTTGAACAAGGCTACAAGCACCACGCCAAAGTGAAAAGCTGCATAGGTGATCAATGTCCATAGAACCGTGAACTGCCATACATCCGAGATGTGGTACAGTGTATAGGTTCGGTTCGGTGTTCGATCTTGGAGGGTTCTGATATTGAGCGAGGGAAAGGATGGCGTCTCGTAGTTTGGTGGCGGGTCACCAGGGTGAGCCATTGCGGTCGACGCCAGGGAGGACAGGCCAGTGAGAGAGATGAATTTACGTTCTCCGTGATTCCAACATGGCTTTTAGCCTGGAAACCCTGGAGCTTGGGCCCAATCTCGAGAGGCTGTTGAAGCTGATGGACGAATCGTTGACTTGTTTTGCTGGGAAGATCCAACGACGCAGCAGCTCTGCGCGTGGCTTGTCGGAGTGCCCCACTAGAAGGAGTAGTACGGGTATATACATACGGGGGTACTTTTGAGGGAGCTGAAAACAGAAGCTTTGATTCTTGCAGCCTCGGCAATGGCTACAACAACAACAACACAACCAACATCTGCAGTCGTCAGGGCGTAGCCCCCATGCACCGCCATGCCCGCCGATAGACTTCTCAATACTGTTCTTCAGTACTACCAAGATGTCCACGATGCCGCGAAGACTGATCAGATAATTGGCACCACGGTCCATCTGCTCACCCATCTCTCGAATCCGCTGAACCTCGGAGTCCTCACCTCGCAGCTGCTCACTGCACCGGCCATCTGGCACCGCCAAGATGGGCCCCGGACGGCCCTCCGAGTCATCAGCATCTATAGTACTGCCGCCGTACGGGTTCGCGACAATGAAGTAGAAGCAGCCAAGCGCAAAGGACCCGTTGACGGTAGTGGTCTCGGATGCGAAGAGTGGACTCGCGCTGTGGTAAAAGGAGCCGACGACAGATCAAGACGGTGGCAGCATCTAGTTGTCTTGGCGGGTGTCTTGATGGGAATGGAGGGAAATGATAGGCATACGTTATCCAGAGCCCTGCGCAACACGCTGGAGCAAGCTGTGGTTATGGCTGCCAATCTTGCACTCGAAGGCAACATCGAGGACGGACCAACCGCTGCTGCATCCATTGTCACGGCCCTCAACTTCGTTTTCCCGCTTCTCTCAGAACACCATCAAGCTCAACTAAATTGCGACGCGCTTCTCCCCGTTGCCGTCTGGGCCATCACTGGGGAAGAAGGCTTTTGCGACGCGCAGTTTCTTAGATCGGTCGACCGTGACACAACGCTACAATCCGGCCATGTGTTCTCATGGTCAGCGCAGTCCACCTCTTGCAATATTCTACGAGAGATGGAGAAGCAACCTCTGGTGGCCAACATGGGGCCTCTGTCGAGGCTGGCGGCGTTTGCTGTGCAGCATGCCAAAGACACTACGGTCGTATTGCAGGCGCAGGATGCGCTCCTGGTCTTCACGAGCCGAGTGCTCGACACTTGGCAGAAGAACCGCCTCAGTGAGATTGACGCCGCATCTGAAGGCTCTGATTTGAGTCCAGAGACTGCGCAGATCACCTGGCCACTCTTGTGGCAAGTCTTCAAGAAGCTCCTGTTCAGCACCGCGGCCGTTTTGCAAGCCATCGTTGCTCGAAGTCTGCTGGACCCGCACATGCTCATGCACGGCATGGCTTGCGGCATTGCCTCAAAGTCGTTGCAGATCCAGCGCAACATGTTCTTCATCTCCAACAGGAACGGCAATGGGGCCTTTCAAGTCTACACATTCGCGTATATGACGTCTCTCGATGTTCTCAGTCGCGATGCCCTCGCCACAGAGACGTTCTTGAGGGAGATACGTCCAACAGACGCACTACTCATCCCCTCGACGCACCTCCTCAAAACACTGGATCTGTACTATCTCAACGTTGCAGAACATCTTCCCCTTTCATTGCCTACTGACGCGTGTGAGACGTTGATTGTCAAACCCGCCATTGCCTACCTATCTCAGGAAGGGCCCATGCCCCCTTCCATGACGGACATTTTTGAATCCGCTCACAGCGCGATCCTGTCCGTTCTGTCATGTCCTCAACATAGTGCACTCACCATCAAGATGACGCCATTTTACATCGTCAAGCTCTTCGAATCTTTTCCCCTACACATATCACCACGGCAATTCCGAGTCGCTTTCAAAACCGTCATGGAAATTGTGTCGCCTCCCTTTCCCATTGCAGCCATGGATCCACACTTGTCAGAAACACTGTTGGAAATGTTGCGCACCAATTTATCAACCGCCAGTACCCAACCCCTTGCCCGAAATCTCGACTCAGTCGCTGGAGCCCTGGAAGAGACGCAACGAGAACCACTGTCCGAGCAAAGCGCTCTAGTCATGACGCTCATCGATTCTCTGCCGTTCTTGCCTCTGCCATTGGTAGAGGAATGGCTTGGCATCACAGCGCTGGCGATGAGTGAGATCGAAGATCCGCGGTTGAATGCATCGGTGAAGAAGAGGTTCTGGGACGTCCTCGTGAATGGGGAGATGGATGTCGAGAGGTCGACAATTGGCGTCGCATGGTGGGGAACTAAAGGAGGTAGAGAGTTGGTCTTGTTTGGTGGTGCGCCGCAGTCGCTGGTGATGAGTGGCGCGCTGAATGGTGATGCCACGTCTAGTCGGTTGTAATATGAACGCGTAGGTTCGGTTCTTCTATTCTGCGCTCTCGTAGCGTTCCTTACCCTGCACTGCCATCTACGAAGATGTGGAATGGTACGACGCTGAGAAACTGAAGAAATAGTGCTATGAGATGAAATAATTTCACAATGAAGATAATTTGCCCAAGAAAGCATTTGTTAATACGAGGGTTAAGAAGACTATAAAGGGGGAGTGTTGCTAGCCACATTCGAGGTCTTGTGGCACTAAGCTAGCCACATCCTAGGTGACAGGCCACTTGTCAATTCTAGCACGTAACAACGAAACTAGTCCGAGTATGGTCAGGTACGTGCAGGATAGGAATTAGCGACAGTGTCGCACACTTGTCGCTTAAATAAAGCTTGCCCCTTTCAATGTATGATAACCAGTTAGTATGACCACACAAAGCTTCATTTTAAGTTGAGATGACCCCGGCTACTAAGCGTGTCTCTTATGCCGGGTAACACAAATGAGGGTGGCACTGTGTTTGGAGAATAAAAGTACAAGGTATTTACGGAGTATGCTCAACAACAGAATGGATGGATGCCTCGTGCTACTTCAGCTGTTACCTAATACTCGGCTGGCCATCCTGTCAAGGTCGTACGTTTTGCCGACATGTGATCCGTACCAACCATGCACTGCCACAAGTTCTCATGCGCATCCCATTCCCTGCGTTGCGCAATAGTCTCGCGCATGGGTGGGGGACAACGCAGCAAGCATATTCCGTCGTGGCATTATTGGAAGCCAAGGGGATTTGATTGATTGTTTTACCCCGCCAGACCGCCAGGGTAGCTCTTTCCTTATGGTTTGGATGAGCAGGAAGGAGATGGACTTGACAACGTGCTCCGATGATGACGACATCACTGCGCAGTGAAGCATGCAAATTCCCACGGCTTGTGCCATGGCCATGATTAGTCTCGACGTGTTTTTTTCAGAACTCTACCTTGCAAATTCGTTCTCTACTGGTGTGACCCTCTTGGCCTGGTGAACGGATGATTCCGAGTGCTAGAGCTTACGAAGCTCCCGGGACCCACGGCTCCTGCGCGCCAGTGGATCAGCTCCAGCTCAAAATGACGGATATTCAGCTGAACCAGGCCACAGTGATGTTGTTTCGGCGTCCATGATGGCCGCGAACCCGGAGAATCGAAAAGGGGTCTTGGAAGGAGGGGCAACAGGTGTGGCGTTGCAACTTGGGGGGGACGGACCATCAGAGCTGGGGATTCGTTCGATCCAAGAGCTCCAGATCGGGCTGGACCCAGCTTGTTTTCCCCATTACATACCTCACATATACATATATATATATGTATACATGTATATAAGCTCGAGGCCCAGAAGCGTTTGACATAGCCTTGAGCATCTCTAACTTTGACGACTGAACTTCGCAATACTCTCAAATCTAAAGATATACATCTACATCATACCACCCCTCCAACAACTACCAACTCCATAATGTCTTACAACGACAACGACAACGTAAGTACTCCTTCAACTTCACTATTCAATGACCTCTTTGAGTTCATGAGAAGCTACCCCGCAGTGCTCGTAATCACTCATACTGATGCACGACTTAGTCCAGCTACGGCGGTAACAACAACAGTTACGTAAGTTTTACATCATCACTAACTACCTTGCATGCACATAATCAGTGCACGACTAACATGCGCCAGGGCTCGTCCAACCGCCGTGACAATGATTCTTATGGGTCTTCTGGCCGTACAGGCGGCAACGACTTATATGGCTCTTCCGGGCGTGACACCGACACCCTAGGCTCCTCCGGCAATGACGCACTTGGCTCCTCCGGCCGCACCGGTGGTGGCGACTCATATGGTTCTTCTGGTCGCACTGGAGGTAAGGACTCTTACGGTTCATCTCGGCGTGACGACGATGATAGCTTTGGTTCATCTGGCCGTACTGGAGGTGGCAGCGCTTTCGGCTCATCTGGCCGAACCGGCGACAGTGACACATATGAATCGTCTGGCCGCACTGGCGGCAATGATTCCTCATATGGTTCTTCCGGTCGCACTGGAGGTCTCGGCTCTTCTGGCCGCGACGATGATGACAGCTACGGGTCATCTGGTCGCACCGGTGGCAACGATAGCTTCGGTACATCTGGCCGAACTGGTGGCAACGACTCTTCATATGGCTCCTCTGGTCGCGCAGGAGGCTTGGGCTCATCAGGCAACGATGCCGATGACAGCTTCGGTTCTTCTGGTCGTACCGGCGGCAGCAACACATATGGCTCTTCAGGTCGTGCCGGCGGCAATGACAGCTACGGGTCTTCTTGTAACACGGGCAGCTATGGCTCTTCTGGCAACACTGGCAGCTATGGCTCGGGCGGCAATGATTCATACGGTTCAAGCCGTCGTGACGACGATGAGAACAACCGCGGCGGTGGCAGCACTGCTGGCAAGCTCCTTGAGAAGGTTGGCAATGTCCTGGGCAATGACAAACTGTCTGATAAGGGACGCGACAAGCAGGGACGTAGCGATGATTACTAAGGGAGGATGTAACAATTGGCAGACTTTTACGTCTGAAAAGGTTGGATTTGATGATTTTGAAGCGATTGAATATTAGTAACTAACTAGTGTGACGAGTCTTGGTGCCCCCCCCCCCCTGTCCGGGCTGGCACCAATGAGAACGAGGTTAGATGGTCTGGGATGGGAATTTCCCCAAGTCTACTCCAAATTGACTACGACGTCTGTTGACTTAGCTAGGACCGCCTGAAAAGCCTTTTCACTCACGCCAATGCAGCATTAGTTATACCTCCACGGCAATAAAAAGTGTAAACGAAATTCCCAATTTGTAATTGATCTATTGATGCGGCATAAAACATTCTGTAAACATGAAACATCAGAGCAGCCAATTGTCAGGAACCTCACGTAATATGCCACGCATGCATGAATTTTAAATGACCCGATGCAAGGCTCTATTTTGCATATGGCGACACCCTGGCCCATATATGGCACGGCACTCATCTACGGAGTATGTCATCCGACATACAGCTCATGATCAGCCTCAGCATCCGGTCGATCCTCCACCAGTGTCTTTTCCACCTTGACCAGGATAGTCCCCTCTGTTAATCGGCCCTTCGAATCCAACAAATGGATAAATCGAAATCCTTGGCCCAGGCGATCCAGTCTCACGCACGCCCATGCCGCCAAGTCATCGATGCCGAGTTCATCGTCCCTTACCGTGAATCGGACGAACGTCAATTCTTTAATGAGGCCGTCGACGTCATGGAACGAGATCTGCTGTTGCCCAAGGTCAATATCTGTGCCTTTGTGGGTTTTGGTCCGGGCCTTGTGCCGAATTTCTGAGTCATGGCTATCATCATTCGAGGGTGGTCGGCCCAGGGCATGAGAGTCGCATGCATCCACGTGGAGTTCGGTCTTGACGTATGGGTGGAATTTCCTCCCTACTTTATCTCCAGGCGGGAGTGGGAGATTTTGAGCTGCTAAGAATGTAATGGACAGGTGGAGCTTCTCATAAGTGACCGAGGTTGGCGTGGATCCGGGGCGTAGATTTGAACGGTAGCCTTTTTTTTGGTGGCATGCCTTTAGTAAACGAGATGCGGAAGTTGTGTCGGTTTGCGTATAGACGTACCTTGTGGCTTGAGGACATATCCCCCTGTCCCTGAAAACATGCCTTCGTTGAGCATCATGCCCTCGTCTGTCTGTTGCCAGTTCAGAGCGACGACTTGGGCGCCGGATCCCCAGAAAACGGTGGGCATCAAGTTCGAAGAGCGGATGCGCAGTCCTGATGGATAGGCACGCAACAAATAGTCCCTGTTGTGGTCGAAGAGTTCTTTCCCATGCTTCTCGCGATGCTCCATAAACTTCTTCTCCGCCAGGGAGAAGATATGTGTTGGCATGCTCGCTTCTGGCTGCGTCCACGACTTGAAAGAAACAGCGCGGGTATACACACCAAGCTTGCTCAGTTCCTGGACAATTTTCGAAGGTTTATTGGCGGGTGCTTTTTCAGAAGGCAGACGATCGTCTTCCCCGCTGTCAATATCCGGTGCTGGAGCATCTGGCGGTGCATATTTGACCTTGATGAGAACCTTTCTCTTCAACTCTTGGGGGCTTGGAAGAACTCCATCCTTGATCTCATCATCGTTGACAAGCATGCCTTTCCACGCTTCTTTCATAATATTGGCCATCATGATCTGTTGCTCAACACCGCAGTGCACCTCTAGACTGATAAGCAGGGGCAGATCTGAAACAGCAAACGCGCTGTCTCGAATAGCCTCACAAACATGTCGAAAAGAAACCTCCTTAGTCAATGTGTAGCCGTGGAGTACTCGAGGCTCGACAGCAGCTACTTCTGGCACAATCTTGCGGTCGCCATCCGTGTTTGCACCAGGGTCTTCTTTCGCTTTATCTTTGCCAGTAGATGGGCGCTCCAATTTCTTGCCCAGTGACATCTTTTCTAGCTTCGTAGATATGCTGTCTGGTATTTTTCGCTTGAGCTTGCTGAATGCGCCCTGCTTTTCGGACTTTTCCACATTGTCACCTGCACCAGTGCCTTCATCGTCCGAAGTCGAGGCAGAGCTCAGGTCGGACTCATCGCCATCCCACACATCAATCTCGACGCAACGACACCCTCGCAAGAGAACATTGGTATATGCATCCGTCGTACTGTCACTATACAGCTGGTTTCCGGACAAATAGGTGTTGTGACTCGAACTAATGAAGTAGTTCGACAGCGGCCATGATAAATCACAAGTCTTCCAGGGCAACGTTATTGCACTATCTTCAGATGTCATGTAGGCCAAAAAGCCGTCGAGGTCGACATCGGCCTCGCCAAGCAACTTGACCGCCGCTGGCGTGGTGTCATCGTTCCCCTGCACTTGCTGAAGAAATCGCTGAACCTGCCCAGCAGACCATTTTCGGTCCTGCCCAGCGTGTGACTCGAACATCTGCTTCAGATAAGAGACGACGGTGGAGTTTAAAGTTGGCGTTGCTTTGAGTGCCTGGCTGGCTCCCCCGCCGGCCTGTAGCAAGGCATTGATGGGCTGTTGTTGCGCGTCAGTCATGTCGGCTTCTTGGACAGCTGGACGTGTGCGTGGGGAAAGAAAAGATGAAATCAGTCGGCAAAAAGGTAGCCCGAGGCCTTTCTTTGCCTTTTAAGTACTCGTTTCAGGTTGATAAAGTGTCGGGTCGGGGTGGCTGTGGCTGTGACGGTGACGAGCCCCTCCTTCGAAGTGGTCAGTGATGAAGTGGCCAGTGATGAAGTGGCCAGCGATGAAGTGGCCAGTGATGAAGTGGCCAGCGATGAAGTGGCCGCTTGCCAAGGATCTCCTGGAGAACTGGCGTTGATCAATCTCGAGGTCGATCTGGGTTGGTGGGCCAAAATCAGCCGAGATCAGTCCACGGCTGGGTTTTGGGCTCCAACGCGCAGGTGTACGCAGGTGCGCTGCTCTGCTCATGAGGGGCTGTGCAAAACAGGGAAGGAGCCCACGGCATCTCCGCCATCGTCTCTCGGCTTTGGATTTGGAATGCCATGCGAGAACGAGGACAGCGCAGTCAGACACGGGATTCCATCTCAATTCATACTCTATCTCGCCATTGTCCGATCTCTCCTCCATTGCTCAACATATTCCTCCAGATCAAGGTGGACCCGCAGCCCCTTGGATGCCATTGTGTCGTACACCGATCGCAACTCATCTGACTTCATATCACGAATGACGGTGCTGAATGCTTCCATCATAATTTCCTTGGACCACGGACAATGTCTCAAGGCTCTATAGAATACATCCTTCGCTTTTGATCGCAACTCCTTGCTCTGGTAGCAGAATCGCACGTAGGAGATCCAAAGCCCCACGTTGAATTTGCAGACGTCGCTCGACAAGGCGTACTCGTATGCGGCCCGCGTGCTGTGGATATTTCCTCGAACTAGATCATGTTGGATGGAGAATAAGCGACTCGTGATGCAATCGCGGCCTTTGATGAGAATCCTGTCATAGAGTAATTGTCGAGTCTCGTCCACGACTCTCAGGCTAGAGTCTGCCCATTCGACAAGTGCGAGGAAGATGGTGTTTCGGGGAAACCGCT
Source organism: Epichloe elymi (assembly GCA_023658475.1). NCBI lineage: Eukaryota > Fungi > Ascomycota > Sordariomycetes > Hypocreales > Clavicipitaceae > Epichloe > Epichloe elymi. The sequence goes on along the minus strand of CP098273.1, from coordinate 1,083,670 downwards.
CCAGAAATCCCGACAGTTGATCACGCAGATACGCTCTACGGAATGGCCTTGGCATCAGTCAGCTTTGAATTCGGTCATCCTTGACTCAAGTGTCACTTACCCGCGACCGGCATTCAGGTACAACACCCGTGCCCCGAATTGAAGCAACCGTTCGTGGCCAGGAGTATCACCATACCCTGCTGAGCTGAACTCCGCCGACACACTTTGCATGACGCGCATTGAAGCAGATATGTTGCCTTGCTCAGCTGACGCGGGCTCGACACACCCCCCCTCCGTCAGATATGACCACAACGCCATGAATTCTGCCAGGGTGCTGGCATCTTCGGACCTGCCCTCGTACAAAGCTTGATGGATCCTCGATTCCAAAGTTTGTCTTGCCTTTAAAACGACCGTTGGGGTTATATCCTTGATTTCTGTCGTAGAGTGACGAAAGGACTTATCGATTGCAGAGCAAAGTCGAACTGTAGCCATCAATTTGTTGCCCTTTTCTAATTCGATCCAGCTCCATGACTTGAATAACTGAAAACCCGAAGCACCTGCTAACAGCTAAATGGAACGGTCAGCAACCTGCCGGCAATTAAAAACGAAATAACGTACTGATGGAGACTCCACGGCTGACGAAATCACCCTCTCTGCGACATCGAGATTGCCATTTGCAAGCTCCGCAAGAGCGTATCCGTTGTACGCCTCGGCAGCATTTGAGTACTTTTTCAGTACAGCCTTGGCCGACTTTTTCATGGCAGACGAATTGAATCTGTGAGTGAAACCGAGGTAGTAGAGCGCCAAGCTCTGTACATCTGCCAAGTGAACCAGTTGTTTCAGCGTGTTGAAGACCCAAAACATGTCCACAGCAAGGCTGTCCAGATTCATACTGAAATAACTGAACCAGCTGTTTCCAGAAAATAGGACCGTAGGAGACATGACAAAATAGCCGTTTCCCGCGTCAAATTTCGGCGTTTTCCGCTGAACATTCTCACCATTCTCAATTTCCGTGTCTTTATCTGGCGTGTCATTTCCGAGAAGAGCAGACCGAAACGCGAACTGATCCGAACAGGCAAGTTGTGTCCACTTGCTTGACCGAGACCGTGGCGGCAGCCCGCAAAATATCAGATAGGCATCGATCAACTCCTCCTTCATTGGCTCATCCAAACATGACTCCGGAATAGGGAATAGCCAAGGCTCGATGTCAGAGAACATGACGACCCGGAAAGGATCATCTTCTGTTCCGTCATCCATTGTCCTTGCTGGCATTCTGGCGGCTTCTCCTTGCCGCCGTTCGCAGCAAGCCCATGTCTTGTAGACATCTCCTGTGGAGGTATGTTCGATCGGGCTCGCTGTTTGTGGCTCAGGAGCATCTACGTGCCCCAAAGATGACACATAATGCACCCAGCCTTGTGCTTGGATGTCCCCTATGCGCGGCGCCTCACTCTCCCAGAAGTCACGAAATGAATCCACGCCTCCTTCTTCTGGATGAGGAGGCCGGAAGAATTTCATTTCCAGTAATGCTTGCCATGATGCTACCGCCAACTCCTTGTACCCACAGTCATGTACGAATCGCATCGCCCGCAAGAACACATAAGTTGCTTCAGAATAATCGTTCTTCGTGGGGGTAGGGGAGCGGGCGAACACCTTCCGCAGCCTATGAAGTAGCATCTGTTTGATGTCATCATAACTCATGACGGCGATGTTCGTCATGGCAAAGTCGATGTGAGCCCTCCATAGCTCAAAATTAGCCTCTTCGTCGCCAGCCAGCTCTGACCACCTTTTTGCCGCAGTCTTGGCAGGCCAGATCTTCATGCCCTCCCGCATGAGGCGCACTATCACCGCTTGTCTATCTTCAGAAGCGGACGTGTTCTTAAGTGCTGATTCAAGCATCGAAACTTTGATTTCTGAAAAGCTATGCGCTGTACTTGCAGTGGTGCGCTCATCGATGGATTCACCCGCTCGCTGTAAGTCATCTTGATGATCAACCAGTTCCAGCCACGCTTCGATATCTCCAGGGTGGTCCTTGACTCTTCTATTCAGCTGAATAGACTTCCATTTTAGAGGGTTTTCTTCCTCAATTTTAATTGCCTCCTCCTCTTCCTCCTCCTCCTCCTCCTCAGATGAGTTTTCACCCGATTCGTCATCGAAAGTCCGGGTCTTGGCTTTGCCCTCAATAGATCGATAAGACGGCCCCTCGTCACCAGAATAGTCGCTCTGTTCCTGACTTTGCTTTCGCTTTTTCGACCTTCCGATTTGCAGGAACCCGCTGTCGAGCTCTTTATTGCCATCTGTAGCTCTCCTCTTTGCCCGTATGCGGATCGGATCCCCTCTGAAACGAAGCGATTTGGATCGCAAACCATCTCTGTCAGAAAGACCCAGACCCTCTCCTGGAAAACGAAGGCTGAATTGGTCCCTAGCCCCATCTCGGTGAATAAGCAATCTGCCGGTTGTGCCGAGGACTCTGCCGCCACCGTGGCGATAGTACGATGGGATCTGGGCGCGGTCGATGCCTCCATATTTGGAAATCAATGGATCACCTTTAGTGTCAATCACAAAGAGACTCGAGGTCATCCTCTCTGGCAAGGTCTTCTCCGAAATCGGCTCAGGCGATTTGTGGCGACGACGTGACGAGCCTTCATGGTGTCGCCGCGAGTGGGACGACTCATGACCATGTCTGTGATGATGACTCGAGCAATGATGCTTGTCAGATCTGTGCCCATCGCTGGAAGACCTCCTTTCTCCGTTCTTTGCTTTGGAATCTTGCGGTTTTGTGGGCGCAACAGGCTCCTTGGTCTTGAAGGACGAGAACTTAGGGACAGCAAGTTTGGACTCGTCGACGCCGCTGGAATCAGCCATGGCGAAATGCGCCTGTGCCGGCCGCACGCGCTGGGAGAGGATTATCCCATGAGACTGGGATGAGAATTCGGAGATTGCGATTGGACGTTGACGTTGACGTGAAAGGTGATGTGAAAGGTGATGTGATGGTTTTCTCAACGCGCAGGATATCGAAATGGTAGATGCTTGCAATGAATGGCCCATGGGGACCCGCACCTGCACGCCGCTGGACCCTGTAAAAACGTAAAAACACGCCGCGCCAGGCACAGCTACAGTGGGGTTGTACACCACCACAGCTCCACTGCATTCATTGTTGTCGTCGAAGCTTCCGAGTTCCGACATGCGCAACCTTTGATTCCCATCCAACACCGACCATCTTGTTATCCATCCACATGTCCAGTACAGGACTCCCTCTTTAACAAATTCCCAGTCTCTGCACCCCTATGACCCGATATTTTTTTCCAATACGCTCCGTCCGCCAAGCTGCGAGCATACGGGAGTCTCGGCACCTCGGTCAGCTCCAGACCTAAACCCTCATGGACATTTCCACCCTCTACTCCCCTTGGATTCTCCTCCTCACGATCCTCACAGTCCTCACAGTCCTCATGGCACTCAACATGGGTCTCTTCAGAAAAAACAACCTGCCAGTAGAGGGCAAGGTCCGTCCGTCCCCACTCCATCGTAAAGCTCCCTGAACAACACCTGCTAACCCGCCATGATGAAAAACCAGACGGTCCTCATCACAGGCGCATCCGAAGGCATGGGCCTCTCCGTCGCAAAACAGCTCTCCGCAAAGGGCGCCAATCTCATTCTCGTATCCCGGAGCGTTCCCAAGCTCGAGGAAGCTTTGAAAGCCGTCAAGGTGCGCCCTTTTGCCCTTTCCCGTCAAATCCAATCCCGACCTTCAGACCCACCGAGGCACACCAAGAGCTAATCAAAGAACTACACCAGGCCGCCGCGAAGAATCCCTCCCAACGCTTCACCTACTTGCCCGCCGACGTATCCTCCCCCTCATACGCGCCCTCCCTCATCGCCGAAGCCACGGCCTGGAACGGCAACGCCTCCCCAGACATAGTATGGTGCGTAGCCGGCATGTCCACGCCCCAGCTCTTCATCGACATGGACATGGCCTCTCTCCGACGCCAGATGGATGTCAACTTTTACGGCACCGCCGAGATGTCGCATGCCGTTCTGCGCGAGTGGCTGTCCCCCGAAGCCCCTGTTTCGCAAGAAGCCAAACATCTCATCATGACCACCAGCGCTGTAGCCCTGTACACCATCCCGGGCTACGCCCCCTACGCGCCGTCCAAATGGGCACTCAGAGGCCTCGCCGATACCCTCTCGCAAGAAGTCATGATGTACCCGCAGAACGTCGAGATCCACGTAGTGTACCCCGGCACCATTCTATCCGCGGGGTTCGAGCGCGAACAAAAAGTCAAGCCGGAAGTGACCAAGATCCTGGAGGAGACGGATCCGAAACAGACGCCAGATGAGGTTGCCGAGGCGGCGATACGGGGCTTGGAAAATGGCGATTATTTTGTCACGGTCAACTGGTTGGGGAATTTGATGAGATTAGGCATGTTGGGCGGTTCTTTCCGCAATAATTGGGTGTTTGATACGCTGGGCGCCTGGTTGGTCAGCATCGTCTGGATATTTGTCCAAGCTGATTTGCACGGCAAGATCAGGGCGTATGGCAAGAAGAACGGTCACCCTAGCTTGTACAAGAAATAGAAAAAGAGGACCAATGGCAAAAAATAAGTCGTGAGAAGATGATGTATAAACATGCCAATGGCATTGATGACCCTTTTTTTTTTCTTTGAAGAAATCTGGAAAATCCGCTATGCTGAATCGTGGGAAAAATGACCACCCCTCTCCTTTTTCCTTGTACTATCCTCAAACGCCGCTCCATTTACCAAATTTCACATATCTCTTGAACATTTCTTTCAGAATTGCCCTTCCACTGGCATCCATGGCATCGTTCAGAATCTTCCTCCCCTCTGGTGGCGTAATGTCGAAAATGGAATTCATCGCCGGCTCCAGCGCTTCCCGGACCTGCGTTGACACATTGGACTCGAGTTGCAGTTTGACATATTGCACAAGCAGGAGGTACATGTGTCTGCCGGCGGAGCGCTTCGCCGCATCCGCCGCCGAGTCCAGAGAGCCATGCAGCTGAGAGCGCGATACGGCACCCGCGGTTGGTTCGCAGATCAGGGCGACGAGTTTGGCGTACAAGTGCGCGTGGGCTTCTTGCGTGACTGCTTCTTTCGGGGGGCCAGATGATGGCGAGGATTGTCCGGCGATGAGGCTCCGGAGGAGGATCTGCATCGTGCTGAGAAGCAAATGGAAATGACCCTCGAGGCGGATACGGTGTTTCTTGATGATGACTTCGACCAACTTGCATAGCCAAGAGTAGGACGGGACAGTTTCGTCATCATGATCGAGAAATGCGAGGTCAGACATGGTACTGAGCGTGATTTCAATGTTCCATTGGCCCATGCATTGAGGTCGCCTTCCCAGGAGGGTTCGTAGGATACGGCAGATGATGTGCGGGTAAGAGGGTCGCCTCAACAGCGAGGAAGTCAACTCGCTGTGCACCGTGCCCAAGCTGAAGCCTTCTGCTGTATTTAGAAGGAAATCGGTCGAGCCTGCTATAGCATCAGTATACTGGTTTCTTCTCGTTGAGGATCTAGAGCAAACGTACTGATGAGTTGGCCAGCCACATGCTCTATGGCAAGGAGCTGACCATCCGTATCACATCCATTCTTGAAACCATGCACCAACCCCCTCAAGTAGCCAAGCTTAGACGTCGCATCCATGTTCTCGGTGGCCGACTCGACCAGCTCCTTGAGTAGTGCTTCGCGAAGACCATGGGGCACTTTCTTGAGATCGTCAAAAGAGCTAGGCTGGGGCACCTCCACCGCATTTGACAAGTATTTTCGGAGGAATATGTGGATCTTCCATGCTCTTATATCACCACTCTGCATAGCCTCTTTGGTGTGCTTCTCGAGATTGCGCATAGATGACGACTTGAGCTCTGTGAGACCGAATGGCTCAGAGACGGCGGACGCAGCATCCGTGGCCGCCAAAATGATCATATCTAAGCGCAAATCATGGCTGTCCAGCCACTTCTTGTCAGAGATGCATGAAGTAATGGCATTCACAACGCACTTCGACACAACCTGCTGCGTCTGCATCAACAACGAGACCAAGTCCTTGTTGGACCGAGCATTAGTCGATTGCGAGAGCTCTGTGGCTAGACACCTGAGCAGAGTCATGTGAAAAGCCGGTAGACCAGAATGGTCAGGTTTCACGTCTATAGATTGCTTCTCACAATTCGCTACGAATGTGGAAGCTTCTTGAAAATACTTGATGCTGCGCTCATCGACGTGGTCAGCCATTTGCTTGACCACAGCAGTAGCCATGAGAGAGAACCTCTCAATGAGTTCGACTACTAACTCATTGTTGTCTTGGGGAGGCACAGAGGCGCTTGACAAGGCTTCCGAGCATTCTATAAGATGAGCAAACCGAAGGCCCTCGTAAAATGTCGGTCGTTTCATGATCTTGGCAGTGAGGCCCAGAATCAGCTTCCACCCAGCCAAATCGACATCTGCCGGGGAACTTGTCATCGAAGACTGTCTTTTGGCCAACATGACCATGATCTTCTCTCTTTGTGAACGGTCGAGCGAGTCCATCGGTATGTTCGAAAGAATCTTCATCCCCATCTGTCCGTTTTCACCTGGCCAGTCTCTCTCCTTCTGCGATTCGTCAAGGGCAGTGATTAGTCGGTCTGTCAAAGACCTTGCAAGATTTGCCTCGCTCAAATTAACTTCATTACAAAGCAATGCAGTCCACAAAGTTGCAACGCCAGCAGTACTTAATTTGCGGGATGAGAGCGCACCAGTCAGAGCGGGCGGCAGCACTTTGGCCCTTGTAAAATACAGTTTGGCAAATCGACTAGACCCATTGAGTGTCCAAGCAAGATATTGCTGGTAGCCGACGTGTTCATCAAATTCAGCATCCACTCCCAGACCAATGGCTGAAGTCATCTTTCTTCCTTCGAGGACACGCGCAGAAGCAATATCGGCAGGTAGTCTTTGCATCCATACCTCGATCAAAACTGCCGGTTCTTCAGCATGAGCGTCATCTGGGGAAAATATGTCCCAAAATTTGCAGCAGCACTTGAAAGCCTCATACGATTCCGCGCTTAAAAGAGTTGACTTCTCAGCCGTCCTGGTTAAGCGCTTTTTGACTGCACCCCATATGTCGCCTCGTTCGCGCGGATGTACCCATGAAACCACAGTTGATACGGCCCGCCATCGCAAAGCAGAGAACGGAGATGAACCCTTGATCCCAGCCACCAAGTCAAACAGTTGTCGACCAATGGCATCAACGCACTGTTCACTACGCACCGATTGCGCAAGCGTTGACGCAAATACTGAAATCGCCTGCGGGTTAGAAGCGGACGAGTTGTCCTTCACCCAAGCGATCAACTCATTCAGGCGCTGCGGAGACATCTCCGTCTCCAAAATATTTTGAAAGGAGTTCTTCCCTGACCCCCCACTCTGAAAAACTTTGAACCAGGGCGATTTGTCCTGAAGTTTTCGGGTTTCGGCTTCGCAAAGTTGTTCGAACCACAAATGCAAAAAGCCCGGCAGGTCACGTCGAGTGCGAAAACCATCTTTCATGGCTTCAATGATTTCCGCAATGGCCTCTTTGTCGTCTTCATTGTTGTCTTGCTTTGCAATCCTCTCGCAAACTTCCTTTCGTAATTGAGCCCCATCGTCAGACAATTGGAAAACGTCTGTTTCGCATTGAGCAATCTTGGCGACTAATGGCCAGTCTGTGCTTTTCTTTTGCAGAGCGTATTCTCGACAAACTCTGCGCAAATCCAACACAGAAATCGGCGAGGACTTTTCGATGGCCTCTGCTAGGATGCTTTGCATGAGTGAGTTGCGATCAGGTCGATCTCGAATTGCCTGCTCGGCAATTTGGAAAATTTGCTTGATCCACTCATCGTCATCTTTGCGCAACCCTCCTTTAGCCATGACCTTATAGCCACAAGATGCGAGAAAGTACAAGGCTGGGACGGCTAGGTGTGCTGTGTTGCGGCATGAGCTAAGAGCAGTTTTGTAGGCTTCAAGCTCTCCTTTGTTGACGAATGCAGCCCGGCCCGGGAGCACAAAGTTGCGATACATGAAGTGTTGCAAACCAGGGAGCCAATTTTTCTTGAAGCTGTCTCGCACGAGCATCTTTTCTGGTGATTTGAAGGCGCCAAGCTTTGCGAGAACAAATGCAGCTGGTTCGAAAATATGCTCGGCAACCTTTGACACATCATCCGGTCCTTGCAGATGAAGATCCCAGACTGTGGTAATGACCTGGACCCAGTTCTCGCAATCGCCTATTTGATCGCACCGATCGCTAGACAAGAGGTTTTGGCATATTTTTAAAGCCGGTGTGGCAATGGCCGTTGCATCGGTGGCTGATGTACAAAATAGGGATTTAATGTGTTCGGCTCCAAGTTTGTCTCGTGAAAATCTCTCCACAGTGCTGCCCAAGCGATCAAGGAGCCGTTTCACCGCGAAAAAAAGAGCTTTCGCGGTATCTAAGCAGCCCTCTTGGCTTCGTAATAGATCCATAGAGAAGCTCGTTGTTGTCGATCGCTTGCGTTTAGACGACGGCAATGAATCCGGGGACTCGACCGGCTCGGCCACGTCTTTTAGCGTGTGCTGTAGTACCAGGAGGAACTTCCGGTCGGCAAGAGATTTCGCGAGCGAAAACAAAGGTATTCTCTGGAAGACGCAATCGAGAATCGTCCAAGTAAGAGGATATCGTCGCAATTTTTCGGCTGCTTCTGGAGAACCGGTCATGGATTTCAGAAGCCATCGCAAAATACTTTCTTCTGCGGCGTGAAACCTATCGTAAGGAGTCGCAACTAGAAGATTCCACAGCGACTGGAGGGTTTCGCCATGGTCTCCCGGCCCATTTTGATCCAGGCCTCGTACGGTCTTGATGAGATCCGTCTTGTCCTATAAAGGTCAGTCGTTGCATCTGCCATCAGTGAGAACATGTTCGTACCATCGTCGGCCTTTTCTTTCCAGATGACCATGCACAGGTGAAATGATTTGAGAATATTACTGCATGAGATGCCAATTGAGATTCAACGTCGGCGCATGAAGAATGAAATATAAAATAAAAATTCAGCCGGACGCTGACTGCCCCACGGTACCTTTTTACTGTTGCAGCTCTTTTTGCACACTGGGCCAAAAATTCCAAAAGTTCTGCCGGTCGCAACCGGCCCGCATACAACCGCCCGGCCCCTCACCGCCCTCGGGCAACATGAGCCATTCGCCGACTGCTTTTCGTGACGATTGACATCATAACAGTCTCTCCAGACGAAGCTGCCGATAGCTCCCAAGTGACGGCCCATTTGCATCAATCTTGCCAAAAACGTAAGTTGCCAAAGGGGTTCTCCTTAATAAAAACTACAAAAGGCTCATGCGCACCAATATAGCATTCACAATGGCTGAGTCCGCCCCTGCATCTGCGCCATCGAGCGCCATTTCCAGACCTGTTAGCGAGGCACTCCTCAACGAGAAGGTAATATCAGTCCATTGCGAGAAAATCCTTCGAGTTCCATAATCTAATCTGAGTATCCGCGTATAGTGGGATCGCTGTCTGTCGAACTTTCTCGTCAAGTCTACCATTGGTCTCGGTTTTGGTGTCGTCTTCTCCGTCCTCCTGTTCAAGCGACGAGCGTTCCCTGCCTTCATTGGCGCTGGATTCGGTGCCGGCCGAGCTTACGAGGAGTGCAACTTCAACTTGAAGATTGCCGCCCGCGATCTCAAGAAGCAAAGCGCATAAGTAGTTACTAAATCGAAGGAATCGTCGATCGAGGACACCACCATTGTATATCACGACAGTCGGGAAACGACGGGAAATGGAGCAAGCAAGATAGAATATGGCATGAGCTCGGGGGTGAGCTCTGCCAGGGGTTATTTGACTAGCCTAATTGAAGAATCAACCTCTTTTGTACAGCGTATCACATCATACAGCCGCCAGACTATCAACGTTGCATTCTGGACCACACAAGCTCGCTTTGGTCTGATTAAGGATCGGAGTCTTCGAAATCCTGTGCCTCCAAATCGCAACTGTCATTATGGATGACAGCCCTTTCCGATCGTCTTGTGACCGTCCCGACTTTCTGCTCTCGTGCTGTGCTGGAGGCTGGCGACTCCAAGTCGCCCGAGTCGGACTCGTCGGAATCTATGGTGTATTCCAAGGCTTGATTACCCGCCTCTCGCGAGATGCCTGCGGCATTTGAAAACGAGTCCTCTGCAGCCCTCTGACCCGTTACATTGTCTCGATCCGGAATTGCCAATGGCACCAATTTTTCCAAGCTTGTAAGCTCCCTCTTGACGTCCTCTGCAATCGATATGCTTCGTTGCCGGACATGATCAAAGAGGTTCTCGTCGTCTCGATACGGTTCTAGAGGACCGGCATCCCACCGCTCACTCCAGGATCCTCCCCACGCGGTGGCATGGCGGCTTATGGCAGGCCTATGCGACTGCTTGAGACTGACACAGACCAGGACCAGGACTGCCAGTAAAGAAACGAGGACGAGCACTGCAGCAGCCAAAAGGATGATCTCCAACCTGCCATTCTCCAGTGTGTGATTTGTCTTAGACATTGGTACTACTTGAGATTTGTAATTGTCGCGCTTCGCCTTCCTGGCTTTGAAATGCTCGAAAAGCGAAACGAAAAGGGCTGTCGTGACGATGCCCTCGGAGCTATTATAGAAACAGTGAACCCCGAATAGTGGTATGGAAGGTCTCGCGTTCTTTTCAGGGTGTAATATTATTATTTGAAAGTATATTTCAACGGGTGCAAGGCGATATCATATTAAGGTATGTGGGTAACACAAAACAAACAATCACGGATGCATCGAGATGCCGACCCAGAAGCATGCAAGTCGAGTGAGATACTTGAGCATCGCAGTGAAGCAGGAACTATCTAGCCCCAAGGCGAGCCGCATAAGCAGTCAGGGTTTGTAGCCTCTCCAAGTTTCAGTCTCTTCTCGGGAAGGAACTCTGCATCGAAAGCCGGTTCTGGGCACAAGAGAATACATCAAGAGAGAAGCACCGCGTGATAGCCAGTTCAGTCCAATTGTCCCATCGAGAGCCAAGCGCATTCAGTGTTGCTTCACCGCTATGACCCTGCCGTTACGAGCTTCACGTACACAACGATAGCACAACATGGCCTCACAACCTAACACCTATCCACAAGTGGTCCCCTAAGCACTGTCAAAGCAAAGAAGCCGAAGCCGAAGATCTGTCGGAAGCACCACCAAGTCGAGGAGATATCCAATCAATCTCGCCGTCAATAGTTGAAGGCAATGAAATCCGTTACTCTGGCACGCAAATATGACCGGTAGCAAGTTGGCGAAGTCATTACCGGTTGATTAATCGTGCACGAATGTATGTGTGTGAAGAAGAAGGGAAGAAGGAAAAAGAGCCGGGGTCGCAGATGCTGGTGATAGAAGAGCCTGCGAAGCGACACCATCACGTGATGCGCATGGTTCCACTACAAAGAGCAGAAAACAAAATTCCCCCAACGCCCAACCCGCTTCACTTCTTCTCCTCTTCAACAACCTCGTTCAATCTTGCACACCGCTTCATCCCGCTGATTGAGAGCTCGAAGTCTTTGGGTTTGGAGTCAGGTGGACTTTTGTTTTATGCAAGCGCATTCTTTGATTCAGTCCTCAATCGACGCGTTTTGATTTATAGCGCTGTAGGACCTCCACTCCATTTCCGTTGGACTCCGTCTCCATTCTCGGATAGCTTGTTGATGCAAAGGTTTAACATGTTCTTGTATCCGATCATCGTGATATACCCACAACTTGCCTACACCTCGCTGCTTTCGATGCGCAAGCGTGTAACTTTTCATTATTCGTTCGTACGTGGGAGAACAATCCAAGGTCTAGACAACCAGTCCGCTCCACCCTGAACCCATAGATACAAAGTGTGGCTTCAGGACTAGAATCGGGCAAACATGCTTTCTTGTCACAACATTGCCGTGCATGTGTGTGTCCGTTTCTGTTCTAATTGTGCATGTTCACACTAGTCGTAACTCGTATTTGAAACAAGAAGAAATGACAAAATTCCACGTCGACCGAGGACATGTGCCACGCGAAGTGTCTTCATATTTGCCCACCAAAGATGAAATTCTCGTTCGTGAAGGACAGTAAAAACTTGGCCACCAGTCGACCAGTGTACAGAAACGAGCTATCAATGGGATGGAAATGCTCGCCTCTGTTCAGGATGATCTCGTCATCTGCCAGGAATTGGAGATCTTGCCCTGCACAACGAACGAATTAGCACACAGGCCTCAGGGACATCATGATTCGATATGATTGAGTAAACTTACAATCCTCTCCATGGAGGAGCTCCCTCATGCTTCTGACCATCTCTACCGCTGGCCCATCCAGCTCTCCCTGCTCCATAAAACCATCGTCAAACAACGGATTGAAACTCTTGGTATTCGCATCCCTGGCGTGAGTCTGGTAGATATTGTGGAACTGAAAGGCAAATTGTTTGAACGGCATATTCTCCAGCTCTTTACAAATTGTGAGTGCAAAATCCTTTGTGTACTCGGGCGGCGACGTATTCCTCCGGTTAATTTCATTGTGGGAGAGGGCGAAATTCTCGGCCGTCGTCTCGACAGCTTCCATGAAGAGACAGAGCACTAGGAACGCCGCTGTACAAGGGGCCCATTCTCGACGGTGCTTCGGTTTCAGGGACTTGGAGAACATCTCAAAGATGTGCTGCATTTCACGCATGATGAGGTCGTCAATGAGAGATTTCATCTGGCGCGCGAGGACACGGGGCGTGATCCAAGGGGTGTTATGAGGCACGAGACCGGAGGACTGGAGAGCGAGGATGGATTTGCTGGTGAGGCATAGGTGGCGCGTCATGATATAGTGCATTGCGTAGATGGACAGTGCGCGCTTGACCAAGTGTGACTTTGACCCTTTGGTTAGGTATTTGAAAATCGTTTCATCACATTGGTCTTCTCGTAGTAAGATGAAGGAGGAAGTGGTCGAGGGCACTCACATCGGATTGTTTCGCATACGTCTGGACGATTCTCAATATCTTGGTCGGCAGCTGGGTACTCCTGAACGAGTCGGTGACTTGCTCAGCAAAGAAGGGCTCGTTGATGATGTCCTGAACATACGCCTTGACTCGCTTGCGCAGATCGTCTCTCTGCGCAACGGTATTGAACTCGAGTCCAATAGGCGCACTACCACTTGATTGGAGATTGACCCGACCCTGATCCGTATTCATATGCCAGTGCTGCAGAACGTCACACGTCTTTGCTGCAAAGAACTTGGCTTTGACACTCAACACGGCGCTGAACCGCGGTCCCGAAAACAACTCGACCTCACATGGCTTCTCGACGCCTCCTACACGGAACCCATCCACATTGTCTTTCAAAAATTTGACCATCTCCTCCTTGAGGAAGTGCGAGCGAATAAAGCCTGGAAACAGAACTGGGATGAAATCCTGGAACTGCCAGCATACTACCTGGGGAACGTGCAACATAAGCCTCTTACAATGCTTGCACGGCCGTTCCTTATCACACTTGACTTTTCGGCTGTGACAGCAGAAACAAGCACCCAGCCTACGAACCTGAAGGGCATTCTTCTTAGTCTCGTTGGCAAGGGGCCCCTTCCGCCCGCGCTGTGTGGCACGCATGGTGTCGAAACACTCGAATGGATTGGGTCGGCCGGCCTGGGCATTGATCGAGTTTGGTGTCATGATGACAAATTTTCCCGACGATTCTGCTTTACGCTTCTCAACCTTGCCATCTTTGACTTTGCGTATCGTAAGAGGTGATTTCAATCTCAATGAAGATGGTGACGACGATGTTGTTTCAGCCTTGACGGGCGGCGATTTCTGTGGCGAGGATATAGAAGATGTAGACGGCGCGCTGTTGCTTACGTGAGGCGAAGGGATTAATTCTTCGAAGGAGATCATCTGCGCGTTTGTTGCATTCGGACTTTCGGCGTTCCATGGCGCTATAGCCATGGGATCCTGCGGAAAGAGAGGCTGAGTTGTAAAGTTGTCTGCCTGAGCAACCGAGGAGGTCGAGTGGTCTTCCACTGACGAGAAGAAGTCTGCCTGGAAGTCTGTCATAAACGGCGCCATATCTAGAGATAAGTACCACCCAACGGGTCAGCTTTTGTCATAATCTCCAAGCTCTCCTTTCTTTTTCCTCTCTGCAAGTCTTTTTTTCATTTTTGTCTGACGAGCGGCCATGCCCGTTCAAACTCACCATTCAGCTCCTGTTGCGTCAACTCCCTTTCCGTCCCTGAGAACAAATATTGCTGAGGTGTGAAGAATGATGGCCCTTCCGAGCTCGCCGCTATTGGATTATTCGTGAATTGGTCGTTCTGTCCAGGGAATGTCGACCCTGCGGGCAAGAACATAGTCTGATCCATTTCCACCAGCGACAAAGGCGACACTGAAGCCTGCGGCGGCGTCGAGCGCGGATGACCAACAACAGCATACCCATTTAAGCTGCCACTCGCAGGGCTGGGAAGAAATCCCACTGATCCCGGTGCTGATGCGCCGCTGGAATAATCGAGGTACTGCCATGGCTCGTCGTCGCCCGTAGAGTCGAAGTCGTAGAGCGACGAGTGAGGGGATGTATGAGACGTGACGGATGCCATGCCGTTCGAGAGAGTCTCGAGTTCCAGAGATGTGTTCCTTTTGCGGCTTTTTTTGCAACGGAAAGTGACTTTCTCTGTAATTGGAAAAAATACACCTCACCTGTCGTCGTGCCCTGTTTCAAGAAGCAGCTCACTTCTGCAGGCCCGGAAAGCTGTAATAAGCGCTTCGTGTCTCTCGTTTCGCCTTTCGGGCACAATCAACGAGTCGACTCTTCTTTTAGTTTCGAAATCGAGTACGTCTACGTGTGATCGAAATTGCACGCGACAGACTGTGTGTGACATCGAAAATGACATGATGGGGTGCAGCGAGTTTAAAAGAGTCGCAACTCATGGTGGTTGCGCATTCGCCTCATCATGCGATTGGGACCATGAGGCGCTATACCGGAATGGATCACCGAACGAGTTTGGCTGAAGGACAAGAAAGTCTTGGACTGGGCTTCTCAGAGCCAGTCACTGGGCCACATGCAGCCTTGGATGCACCTTTGGTGGCTGAGCATCCCATACTGGCTGGATGACAATGACAAATTGGCAACTTGGTCCCTCCATCTATCTCGGACAAATCAATGGCCGGAAGGCCGAGTGGCACCTTCACTTCACGCCTTCAATGCGCGTTTATCACCAACAGTTTCAGTCTCGACGTGCATCCATTGCCCAGGCCCGTGCCTACCCGATACCAATATACACAAAAGATATCACTTGAATTCTCAAGTTTGTGAGTGTTCCTTGTACAGTATTAAGTGGTCATCAGCTCGACCCAGTGATCTAATGTACACCCAACAGAGACTTCTCCGTCGCATCATGCCCGGCCACACGCAGCACGCTCAGTACTACGCACCACAGTAGATAGATTTCAACAACTCTTAACACAAACACCTGTCACAAGCACAAATTTCAAGGCACAAATTCCTCAGTAGAATCAATGCCTGCAGTTCATGCTAGAACAGGACCAGAAAACAAAACAGACAAACAGAAAGATACATGATATGATCCAAATGTACTGCCGTCCTGCCATCCTGCCAAAAAAAAAAAAAAAAACGCAGATTTGTAGCCGCCTGCCGTGGCTTGATTGGGAAAAAGTGATTTCCCCCCGCAACGAGCGTACCAGCCGTGTTGTGAAGGGTCCATCGTCACCCTCCGAAAAAAAAAAAGATAAGGAGACATCGTAAAAGCATTTCGTTTCCCCCATGTGGCCGTAGAGTCGTATAGCCCCATATAGCTAACTGTGTAACTGTATCATTCGAGATGAACATGATAGAAATGGGGAGGAAACTCCGAATAAGTCCCCTGCCCTCCTTCGCATTTCAAACTTTCAATCTTGGAATCCGTTGTCAAGAAAATCTCCTCTCACTGGGCATGATTTAAGTCATATTGTACTGCAATCTGGTGTACATTTCTAAGAACGTGGGAGTCGTCGACATAGTTATAGTCGCGACAAAACTTCAGGATCGGAATCGCCCCTTGGTGCGTTCCAGGATCCTGGTTTCCGTATCAACGTATAATCGGTCAAGGTAGTCCATGGCCGATGCATCCTTGAGAATCTTGGCGACCTGAATTCCAGCTGAAATGAGCTGCAGAATGTTTCGGTCGTCTTTCAAAGGACGACTTTGGTGCTTGGCGGCGTGACGCATTTCCAACGAGTTTTCCAAAATCGTGACAAACTGCTTGATTTGGCCATTGTACAGCACTCTGGCGGGAATCCGTCGCTTGGTGGCCAGTCTCTTGAGCAGGTACACCCACTCCGTCCACTCTCGGTCTTGTGGCCGTTCTACAGGCCTCATGTCCTGAGTCAGAGGAATGGGAAATTGGTACTTGGCAACAAAGTCAAAGGCGCACAGCGAAAGCCGATCGTTGACTTGGGTCAACACGGTGTCCTGCTCTTGCACATGGAGATTGGTGGGTAGATGCGGCAGCTCCCGCTCTTGCATGTCGATGAGATCTTGTGGAGGACGCTGGAGAAACTGGTGAGGACCATCGAATTCATCTCGATTGGACGACCGACGCTGCGACCCTCGTTTGCCGCCAGATCGTGGCTTTTGGCTAGGGCTGCCCAAGCCCATCACATTGTCGACAGAGTAGTCGGATAGGCTGGGTGACGCAACAATGTCTTCGAGCGATCCAGTTGGAGAGTAACGTCCATGGCTGTCCCATGAGGCAGCCTTGTCTGAGTTCTGATAGCCACCCAGTGCCGGGCCCATGGCCGGTGCGCCCACTAGTTGCGAACGAGAGGCGTAGTTGTTGGGAGAACCAGATGACGAGGTGTCTGCCCGCGAGCTGTAGCCGTTTGCACTCCTAGGCACGACAGTAGTCTGGTTGTAAGAGTTCCCATTGTAGTTGATGCCACTAAGACAATATTAATCCACAGTTCACAGAATAACGAAGCTCGATGTTGAGGGCTCTGCGTCTTACTTGGGATGAGTGTAGAAACCATTGCCAAATCCAGCGCTGCCATAAGGATCAGCTAATGCACTGCGTTCATTGTCAGCTATGATGTAATATTGTCTCACGCGGCATGGCCCATCCCGCACCTCTGAGATTTGTTCCATGGGTCTCTGGCAGCGACAGAGCTGGTGTAGGCCAATGTGGATGGCGGCATGTCTCCGGGAATCATGCTGCAACGGCACGATCAAGAGAGCAGGTCTCCTGCACGATTTATCCCGGGCGGAATAAACACTCCCGGGGACAGAGAACTTTATCAAGAGACACGGCGAATGAAAAGTGAAAATAAAAGAAAAATACCAAACGCGCTGTGAAGCGAGCGTGTGGTTGTCTCCACGGATTTTTTTTTCCAAATATCCCAAGGACGGGCAAGTCCTGATGCAAACAGTGGTCTTATGTCTATTAATGGAACAAAATCCAGGTAAGTCCAGTGCAGGGATAAAATAAAAAAAGGGAAATCCAATTGGCTCGGTCAACGCATGAAATTGATGACAATCCGGGCAGGTAATTCCTGGCGGCTGCTAGGAGCGGTGTGATCCGAAGCGCAGGTGACCAAGAAAAGTCCAGAATGACCAAGTCGACAGGATGTGGCCGCTTGGTGCAAGAGAAAAGGCACTGAATTAAGTGCAATATACTCCGTTATAGACCTGGGTCTTGTCCAGGCTGGATTGAAAACCCTTTTGGGGTACTTTCGGGATGGCGTATATAGAAAGAAAAAAGGGGGTGGAAAGGGGGGGGGGAGATGCAGCCTACAACGGGACGATGGTGTCGATTATGACGATAATTGGAAGGACCGAACTGAGATCCAAGATATAGTGTTAGATGGCTGCTTGAAAGAAGTGAGAGTGAGAGTCCAGGATGAGGACGAGAAGAGAGGAACGTAGATGTTATATGTTCCATCGTGAACTGCCACGCGACCATATGGAGCCAACGGGCACACACCCAACAAGGCGAAACAGGGCATCCAACTGGTAATCAAGGTAGGCAGGGCAAGAAATTAGCGGGGGGAAAGACCCTGGTCGAATCTAATGACAAATGGCGCGGCGGATGGACAATCATGGCTGCGACACCCCTACAGGCACAGGCTGCTTCATGGAGTCTCATCAATGCCGGTACTGGTACCCTGCTGCCCTGTTTGGCTTGTTCTGGTCCGGATACGGAGTAGTTTATTTTGTATATTCGTATTTAAAATGACCCGTGCGTGGCGTTTTGCTGCTGACCGTCAGGCCTCTGACATGATACTCGTGCGAGTAACATTGAACTTGGTAGTACGTGAGACACTACTCAGCAGAGCGCCGACGGCCCGGCTCTGGGGGATAACTCCGGACTCGAGGCTGGAACACGGTGCCACGCCAACAGGTAGGTAGATGCAGCTGGTTTCGCCCTGATCCTGAGATCAAGGCACCAGCGCCCGAGTGGCCAATTTCGGGCATCACGACTTGCGGCAAACACCCTGTCGAACCCTGGCTTGAGCTTGGAGATGGCGGCGGGGACAATCTGGCTATGGTGCATGCAAGCCATTCCTCTACATGTAGATGCCGATACTGCATGGCATAGCATCGGTTCTGCTGGAAGCAAGAGGGATAATACCCCGTATCGTGGACTGAAGGTACATAAATCAAATCAGATCAATGAATGGCGCGTTGGCGACCCCAACAAACACAACGACAGCTGGCGTCAGCAGGTCAGGCACAAGCGCTCCAGATGTGGGTCGCCATGCATGGCTCTTTCCAGATCCCAGTGACTTGCGCGCTACCAGCAAATCGTCCCTGGTGGCCCAGGTTGGACGGGTCCCGAGTACGTCTCTCCGATCCAGCCGCCAGCTCTTAGCAGCCAGCTGCCAGGCGATGCGCCAGCTGTAACGGCCGCCGTCATGACAGGCGTTGCGCACTTGGGCTCACACTCTCCTCGCTTGTCTGCTCAATTAATCCCTTGTACAAAGTGAAGTCGAGCTCGTGCTGAACCGCAAAGCTCATGCAAAAGAGTTTGGTATCCTACAAGTCCCTCCTGCCCCCAACCCCCTTCTCTGTTGAGCTCCGCCTCGTGTTTCCCTCACTGACAAATGTCTTTAAAGTAAAATAATTCTGGAATTAGAGAGGCAGACGCGCAATGCCTGAACAACCTCGTTAATAGAAGAAGAATGAAGACCCGACAATCCTCTGTCACTCGGCATCCGCACGTTCCGGATCACCCAGCCGTTCACCCCTTCGTCATGTCATGGACATGAACTCCAGCAGATGGCCCGAGGCAATTGGGCATCGATCGAGTTGTTGCCCAAGTCAGCAGCTTACGAGTCGCGCACATCACCAAGCTGAGTGGGACCGAAGACAAGTTCAGCATCCAACCTTGGATGTATCCGATCTTGAACAGGGGTCTTCCCTGAGCCTGATCCACGCTACCGATAATGAAAATCACCAACACTTTGGGTGCCACAAATGGAAAATTTTCATTGACTCTAAAGCACAATGTGCTTCGTGGGCTGCAACGCTGGCATGCGAAGAGCTAGGTGGGCCAAGGGGAGTTCCTCATTTTTGTTGCCAAACAATACAGTTATCGAAGACTTGCTATTATTATTATCGAAGTACTTCGTGCTATCGCTGTGGTTATCATGCCAGATCTAGCGTGTCAGCAACGTAACATGAACGACACCAAAATCATCGATTTTGGCCCACGATGCCCGACCATGCCAGTTCGGTGCCTGGCTTCGCCAATTTCTGGTATGTATGTTGTGTCGGAAACATTGAGTGAGTTGGGCTGTGAATTAACGTTCGGCTTTAGTTGCGGGGCATGCGCTGTGTCGAACATAATAAGGATGGCATCGCCACTGAGGTGTTGCATCCTGCTACCTGTCATTTTCGAACCGACAGCCACGAATTTTGGCATTGCTAAGGTGATTTGGTTATGTGCCTGACTGAGCTACTTCACAAATTCCTTCGGCTGGCTGCTGATTCTATTTGAAAACAGGGCCGCTCTGTTAGACTTAGCACTGCTCCACCCCAGCCCCCCAACAAGGCTTCACCGTCATTCACAATCCGCACTCAACGCGTGACTGGGAACGGCCAGAAATCTGCCATTCATCGTAGCCAATCAACTTCGAGAACAGCAACGACTGGGACACGAGATCAAAGTTCACCAGGGCATTCTGTCAGCCCTCTCGCGTTGATCCTTCGATTGCGCCCCACTATCGAGGACAAATGTGTGTCCAGCACATCAAACCTAGGTAGGGATTTACAGTATTGCAGACGATGAATATCGGAGTCTCAAGCACCAAATTAGTCAACTCTTGGTTGAGGAAGCGACAAGACAGTCGAACATGAGATAACAAGACACAATCAAGGGTAAGCTGTCACGGCGGTACACTTCCTCACGGGTCAGACCTCGCCTGACTTAGTCGATCACCCGTCCCATCGAGAACGAAAGCCAACAAATCACTCGAGCAAGAGTTCCGACAAGAGTCAAGGGCTCTCAACCATAATACCAAACTGTTAATTGATACATGAAGCGAAATTGCCAGTATTCCAACAGCATCCTTCAAGAAGACAAACGCTTGGTTTCAACTGGCGACACTCTTGCGTGATGGCACTGATTAAGTCGACAACAAAGGGTTCCACAGGCTCTCGACCAAGCAAGTCACTTGCGCGACATGGCCGAAACATGACGCAGAAAATGCAACATGAATACTCCGTAAACGAGATGCATCATTCGTGATGTTAGTCGCGATGGAATGTAAGGATAAAGGTAGCTAGGCAAAAGGATATAGGGTGCACTCGTATATTGACTGAAGCTTGCTAGGTCTAAGTGTAATATATATGTAAGTCGCTGGTTTATAGCTAGCGGCTCGCTAATATCACGTAGACCTAGCCCTTCCTTCTAGTGCTAGGCGCCGCGGTGCTCTGGCGCTGCGGTGTATATATGCGCGTAGGTTATATTATAAGGGGCCTTATAATTATCCCCTCCCTTATTACCAGGCTCCTAAATCGCTTTTACCCTATATTTTATAGCTATTTACTAACTAGTAGTTATATAAAAATAATAATAAATAATAATCTATAATAATAAACAATAGTTAGCGCTTAGGCATAAATTCACCTCTAGCTCTCCACTATATTGTTCTATTTTTCTCTCCGTATTATTAGGTAAATTATCACTTTTCACAATACTATTATCTAATCTTTCTATATCGCTAATATATTACTATAAACACGCCTATAATCCCTCTTTAAGACTATTCCTATATATATTTGTCAGGGTCGTGGAGGCAATAGAGCGATAGAGGCTATGAAGGCGATAGCATTATATATAGTAGGGACTAGTTATAGCTTATAGCGCCCTAGCTATAAGGTTACCATAAGCTAGTTATATATATATAGAGGGGGTATTTAGGTAAAGGTTATATATATAGAATATAGGAGGCTAGAGATTAAAACCCTTAAGTATATATACCTACCTTTTAGCTATATAGTTACTACCTTAACTATACTATTACTTTATTTTATTATATTTAGCCTAGAAGCCTTAATAAGTTAATCTCTCTTTCCTATTAGGGTAATAGACTATTAGTAGGTTAAGTATATTAGTACTATATAGGATAAATACCTACTTAATAGGTACTAATAACTCTAGAGTAAATATACTATATAAAGATATATTTATAGAATAAAACCTACCTTTAGGGTAAAAGTCTTCTTATTTAACTACCCCTAAGAATTCCTATATATTAGAGCTAGCTTTTAATAATAAAGAAGCTATACTTAACTATAGCCTTATATAAGTAAAGGTATAGCTATAAATTACCTAAAAAAGGTATAAACTTAAGTAGCTATAGAAAAATTTATAAGAAGTAAATATCTCTCCCTAATTAGATAATACTAACCTAGGCTTTACTTCTACCCTATAAACTCTACCTACTTAAGCCCCTATTTTCTAGGTAATACTAGTTATATTAGGACTATATAGATATAGTATAGTAAAGATATAGCTTAAGGCTCTTATATATAAGGGGGATACCTATAAGAATCTATAGATATTCCTAGTAGATTTAAATATAGTCTTTACTATAGATTAGAATACTTTTATAAATAATATAACTATAGTTATATATACTAGTAGCTACCTAGTAAATAAGGTAAAGTAATAGTAAATATACTTTACTACTATAGATAATTATATAAACTATTAGAGCTATACTTAGATAGAGTTTATTTAGTAGTTAAAAACTAGAGAAATAGATAAAGATAGTTACTAGCTAGAAGTAATAGGGATACTACTAACCCTTTAGTAAGGTAAGGACTAGTAATTCTAAGTGTTTATTAAGGTTTAGGGTAAGGTAGAAGTAGAATTACCTAAGCTTATACTAAAGCCTATAAGAATTACCTAGTTTATATAATACCTAAATAGCACTATAAAAAAGTAGGTATTTAGCTAGGAGTACCCTATAAGTTAGAACTATCTTATAAGCTAAGGAAAGAAGGTAGAAGTAGTAATAAAAGAAGAAAAAAGGCCTTACTATAAAGGTAACTAAGGAAGTAACTAATAAAAAAAGAGGACTTATTTAACTTCCCTAGAGGGTAAGTTATAGGAAGGACGCTATATAGGAATAGGGGGCTTGCCTATTATCTATTTTAAATATAAAAAACCAGGCTATCTCTCTACTAAGTGCCCTAAGCTAGACTATAGTATTTACTATAGAAGTAGCTACACTACTAACGAGTACTAAGGTAGTAGTAACTAAGCTAAGGGTTACTTAAACCTAAATAAGGCCCTAATTAGCTTAGTATTGTGTGCCATAAGATGCGCGCCCAGAAAACACGCGATCACGATGACAAGCGCTAGGGATCATTAAGATGGATGACATAATAAGGGATAATAATATTAGTTATCTAAGCAAGGGGACTATTTAATCTATAAAGAGACTGCCTATAGCTAGATTCTTTTCACATTATCCACGCACCACGAGATTCTTAAATTAACCCTTAAGTTTTACTAAGTTTTATTAAGAAGATACCTAAGCTTATAATAAGATAAACTGAGATTATTTCCCCTTATTTAGTTAAGACAGCACTTCTAATCTAATAGACTATTTAATCTAGAGTATCTCTATATAATAAGATATCTCTAGCTATTATTATAATTAATATTATTAAGATGATTAACCCCTCTTATTATGTGTAGGCTATAGAGTTACTTATAACTATAGGCTAGTATTATATCTTTTAGGGTATTATTTTCTACTTAATAAAACTAGTAGAGAAACGTAGTCTTAAACCCCTAGGACTTCTATTTTCTATTTAATCTACTATAGACTAAGATTAATTAGAAGCGCACTTTTAGCTATAGTTCTTAGCTAATGTTATGGACTGGCCTTAGGGTAACTACAAACAAGCGTCTAAAGTGCGATTACTATTCTTAAAGAGGAAAGAAAGAGCTAAGTAAGAGATTACATAGCGTGTGGCTATATATCCTTCTATATATAGTCTATATATATAGTACGCGTAGTAAGCCCTAAGTCTATATAACCTCTATATACTACCTTATACACTCTCTATGCCCTTTCTAGAGCCCTCCTAGACTTAAGAAAGACCTAAGCCTTAAGCTTAAGTCTATTATATACCCCCCTTTATACCCCTTCCTTTTCTTTACTATATAAGAAAAAATTTTTAAACCCTACCTCCTCCTTATCCCTACCTTCCCCCTCTATATATATCCTAGAGGCTTTACTTCTCTAGAGGTAAATTAAACTATACCTATTTTTATACTTACTTTAGACTATTACTTATCTATATATTCCCTTATTCTACCTTAAATCTATCTAGTGCCTTAGTATCCTATATATTCTCTAGGGGCTCCTATATTAGCTAAATATAACCTTTCTACTTAACTAGTATATTATAATTTACTCCCTAACTAGGGGTGTTTTTAGCTATAAGGATCTCCTCTACCTAGTACTCTATAAGGTTACTATCTATATCTATTAATATTAGCTCTAGTAGAGGTTAGTTATTAGCTAGCTTCTAGCTTAGTAATAGATCCTTTACTACCCTCTAAACTAAATCTATATAAAAGATTAGGTATAGCCCCCTAGGAATATCTAACTTTATAGTTAATAGTATTAGTACCTCTAGTACCTTATACTTTACTATAACCTAATCTAACTTCTTATATAGTTAGTTTATCTTAATATTCTAAAGGCTTAACTATATATAGTCCCTAACCTAGAACTATTCTACTAGTCTCTAACTACTATTTATACTTTCTTATTATTATTATTAGATAAAGGCTATTATAGCCTATATTAGGTCTATACCCTCTTTTAAGTACTATAGGAATACTTATACCTATCCTTTTAGTAAAGTTTTTAATACCTCTAATAGTAGTGCCTCCTAGATTATAGGTATATTAAAGCTATAGAGCGCTATATTTATACTTACTCCTATTACTAAAGAATCCCTATTATTTAATACTAGCTAGTAGGCTAGTAGGTAATTAGCCTACTTAAATTATAAGAAGGATAATATTACCTATAATACTACCTAAACCTTCTAGTTAGCTCTCTCTATACCTTTATCTATCTATAGGTAATATAAGGTTAATAGTAGTTACTTTATACCTACCTTCTTATAGAGTGCTATCTAAAAACCACTTAACTAATCTAAACTATAATCTATAATAATCTAGGTAGGGAACCTATAGAACCACTACTAATAGTATTTAAACCGCTCTATATATATCTTAGCCTTTATTAATATTATAGCCTTAAGCTATATAAACTTAGAGAGTCTATCTATAATTACTATAAGGAACTATAGGTTAGCCTAATCTTAAGTAGGGAGCTCTATTATAAAGTTAATAGAGATCTATAACTAATATCTATCTAGTAAAGGAATTAGCTTTAGTAAGCCTTATTATAGCTACTAGCTCTTTTACTCCCTATAGTAGTAATAGTTTTATATAAACTATACTATATCCTATAATATACTATTCTAATAGAAGTCCCTCTAGAGCGCTTTAAAGGTAGTATTCTGCCCTAGGTAACCTAGTAAGGGTAAGTTATATATCTATTAGATTAAGGTTATAGTTAAGGGTTCCTACTTTAGCACCTAAGTCTAGCCCTAGAATTAAAGTGCCCCTTTTATACTAATCTAATAGTCTATAATCTACTCCCTTATACCTACTATATTAGGAAACTTCTAAACCCTAGCCTTTACTACCTTAAGCTATAACCTATAAGTCTTATTATAGGCTATAGCCTAATCCTATAAGGACTAAAGGTACCTATCTATAAATAAGGAGTCTCTAGCTAGAATATCTAGAGCTAAAGCTAAACTATTCTCTAAAGTAGTGCTTTCTAGGGCTACTATAGGTCTAATATTTATATATAGTTATCCCTAACTAAAGCTAAACTATATAGGTATTATTATTAACTATATAATAGGTGCCTTTAGCTTAGTGGATTATACCTCCTCCTAATAGTATCTTAATAATATATCTAGTCTACTTACCTAAGTCCCTAGTCTATAATATAAGTAGAAGTTAAAAAGCACTAGAGTCTCTACCTATTACGCTTACTATTCTAATATCTCTTTTAAGGCTATAAAGTACTCTAAGTTCTTATAATCTATAAGTATTATAAATAGCCTATTAACACTTTATAGCTCTACTAACTATGCCCTAAGGTATAAGATAATTACTAGAAGCTTCTTATTATATATTATATAATTCTATTAAGCTAGCTATAAGTAAGCTAAGTGGTATACTACTAGATATAAGACCCCTTTATTATTTATCTAGGAAAGGTAGCCTTTTAATGCTATTCCTAAGTAGTCTACCTCTACTACTATATCCTTATTAGGGTCCTATTATATAAGAATAGGGTATAATATAAAAGCTAGCTTTAGCGTTTTAAAAGCCTTCTTATATACCTCTATCTAGTAAAATACTATACCCTTCTTTATTAGGTTAATTAGGAGACCTATAACTTCTAAAAACTATAGTATAAAGTTATAATAAAAGTTAGTAAACCCTAGGAACCCACGTACTCCTTAGACCTATATTAGGGCCTCCTAATCCCTAATTATAGTAATCTTCTTATTATCTAGGCAAATCTATTTCCCTATATAGATAATAAACCTAAGGTACTTAACCTCCTTTATCATAAAAACACACTTCTTAATATCTAGGTTTAACCTAGCCTACTATAGTCTAGCTAACACCCTATAGACCTTCTATATATAGTCTTTCTATAACCCCCCTATATAGATTAAGATATTATTAAGATAAGTAGTAATATAGTCCCTAAGGATACTACTAAGTATACTATTAATATACCTCTAAAAGGTTATAGGCGCGCCTACTAAACTAAAGGGGCATACTAACTACTTAAATAATCTAAATTATATCTAGAAAGCAGTCTAGTATTCCTAGCCCTTAGTAATATAAATACAATAGAACACTGCTTATATATCTAGCTTTATAAACTATTTTGCCTTAGCTAAGGAGTATAGTATCTCTTTTACTAAAGGTAAGGGGTAATAGTCCTATTCTATAATCTTATTTAGTATATAATAGTCTATATAGAACCTCTAACCACCCCTAGGTTTCTTTACTAGTAGAACTAGTGCTACTACTAATAATAAGCTTACCCTAATCTAGCCCTTATCTATTAAGTCTATTACCTACTTATATATCTCTAGGAGATATTAATATAGCATATTATATAGTAGAGCCTATAGTAGGTCTAGTTTATTACCCTCTATATCCTACTTTAGGTAAATATAGTAATTAGACTTACCCTAGTGTGGTAGTAGAGTGTTTACCTTACTCTCCTAGAAAAGGTTCTTATAGTTCTATAACTCCTTTAGTAAGGACGCTAAGAGCTCCTACTCTATAGGTTTTAGTATAGTATTAATCTATAGGATAGATATAATTTCTTATAAGCTTATAGTATAAAGCTATATATACTCCTTCTACTTCCTTACCTAATATACTATTCCTATAAATAAAGATCCTATAATATATATAGTAGGCTTCTCTACCCCTCTATTAGTTATAGCCTAAATCTATAGGTTATTAGCTACTCCTATAGTTAGTTATTAGTATTATATATTTAAGTTAATATTATAGCGCGCTATCTATAGAGTCCCTAGGATAAGTTATCTTATTAATCCTAGGATTATATACACTATAATTAGCATCTCCTATCTATCTATATCTATCTAAAAATAGATAATATATATAATTAATAAGCTTACCTTATAATTCTCCCTTCCCCCTCTTTTTACACTAATTACTATATAAACTAACCTTTTAGTTAGTAAGGGGATATATTCTAGTTATAGCTTCTAAACTAGATATTTACTAATAGTAGTATAGTAGTTATATCCTATATTAACTTATATATCTAAAAAGGTTATCTTATTTATTAATATAGGGACTAAGAAGGGTAATATATCTATATTACTCTAGATATATTTAAAGTTATCCTTAACCTTAATTATATACTATAAAGCCTCTCTAAGCTCCTATTTCTCCTCCTTATTTAAATAACTTAATAAAGGGAATTCTCTTTTTCTAACTTATTACTTAAATCCTTAGAGTTAATATCTTCTACCTTATAAGTATTAACCACTAGTATCTCCTTTAGATAAATAGTATAATATAAGGAATACTTTATAACTTAGTGCTTATTAGAGCTATATTATATATACTTACCCTCCTTATATTATATATTAAGTACCTCCTAGGAAACCTATTTAGCCCTTTTTACCCCCTATTACTAGTAACCTATAGCTTTCCTAGAGCCCTTCTAGGCCCCTACTATACCTACTAACTAGATATCTATTATTAGCATATCCTTATCTTACCCTAAAGACTAGTCTACCTAGGGAGCTAGTTATACCTAGTAATATAAGTAATACTTTTCCTCTAAATAATAGGACTTAATATCTAATATAATATTCCTAAACTAAGCTAACGCTATAGAGTAGTTAGCCTAGGGAATATTATATCCTATACTATAGTCCCT
The DNA here is from genome assembly GCA_023658475.1 of Epichloe elymi. NCBI lineage: Eukaryota > Fungi > Ascomycota > Sordariomycetes > Hypocreales > Clavicipitaceae > Epichloe > Epichloe elymi. The sequence continues at coordinate 1,055,666 of CP098273.1, read as the reverse complement.
TATCTACTTATTAAGGGTAGTGTATAGCTTTAAAAGCTTTACCTTATCTACCTAACCTAGCTTACCTATAAGTATAAGTTTCTATTTAAACTATATATAGAAGTTACTAAACTACTTATATTATTATTATTATAACTAGTTAAGCTTAGTAATAGCTAATTCCTATTAATAGGGGTTATTAAATATTTCCCCTAAGTAATTAAGGAAGCGCCTTATATTAAAGTTTACTAAGTTTCCCTTCTTAAAGTAGGGTATAATCTAGGCCTAAACCTTTATTAAAAGGTTCTAGTAAATAAAGCACTATTAGTCCTTAGTGCCCCTAATAAACCCCTAGTTTATAACTAGCTTATAGCCTATAAGACTCTTCTAGGCTATAAAGAGTATCCTATTACTATTAAATAGTGCCCCTATAGGTAATAGCTTTTACCTTACTTAGTGTTAGTTCTTATAAAGCACTTAAATCTACACTAACTACTCCCTAATAAGTACCTATAATATAGCTAGCTTACCTATTTCTATCCTACTTAATAAAGGTTATACTATTATTAAGATATAGCTAAAAGGGGAAGGATATAAAGAAAGTAAAGAATAGTAAATATTATAGACTAGCCTTAGGGTAACTATAAATAAGTATCTAAAGTATAATTACTATTCTTAAAGAGGAAAGAAAGAGCTAAGTAAGAGATTATATAGTATATAGCTATATATCCTCCTATATGTAGTCTATACGTGTGGTGCGCGTAGTAAGCCCTAAGTCCGCATAACCTTCGCACGCTGCCTTGTGCACTCTCCGCGCCCTTTCCGGAGCCCTCCCGGACCCGAGAAGGACCCGAGCCTCGAGCTTAAGTCCATTACAGCTAATACTAAATTAGATTATATAAAGACCCCTTTATTTTATTTTCCCTACACTATAATATAAATTAAAAACCTAAACCTAGACCCTAGAGAAGCTAAGGCACTAGTTAGAGGCTAGCTAATCTAGAGGAACTAAGCTAGGATAAGGAAAGGAAATTATATTATAAGGAGATATTAGGTATAAGGCTAACTAGCTTAGGAGAATACCTTATAAACACTAGCTAAGCTATTATGCCCTTACTAAGACTCTCTAAATATAAGGATCTAAAATAAAAACCACTATTTAGCGTTATAAACTATTTAATCTTAGGACCTATAGCTAATTTTATAATAATTTAGCTATATATTAGGATCTTATAGGTAATTATAAGGAGCTATGTGATTATATTAGTAGTCCTTACTTATAGGTTATTTATAACTATAGATACTGCCTTATAGAAAGCTCTTTTTTATAAAGTTCTCTCTAGAATTAAAGCTTTTAGTTAAATAGTTACTCTCTTATAAGATTAATTAAAAGCACTATTATCTAACTCTATACCTAATTATTTTACCTTATCTTATTCCTACTAATTAAGTAAAGTAGGGTCTACTAAGTAGCTAAGCTATCTAAAAGAGTTATAGGATTTACTATTACTAAGTACCCTAATTATAAGTAAGGAACTATCTAATCCTAAGATAGTTTTAACACTAACTTATACCTATGCTAATAGGCTATTAGGGAAGGACCCTAATATTAAAGGGAAAGCCTCTAGACCCCTTAAAGGGCTTAATATAAAGACTTTTATAAAGATCCTTAGGGAAATAATAGCTTACTAATTATCTCTTATTACTATATAGAATAGGTGTTAAAATTATGCTATTTATAGCACTATTTTATAGGCCCACTAGTTGCCTAGTTGCGTTGTTGCAACGTTGGTTACGAGGCGTTGCCTGCAGCGTTGTTGGCCGTGGCCAGCAGCTTTGGCTGTGACCTGCGTTCCTGCACATAACCAACCCACAGGCTTGTATGACTAAGCTAACTAGGCTACCCTATAGGGAAGCTAAAATCAACTGTAACTAGGGAACTAGTAGTCGTATAAAAGGCTAATGTATACTGTTCGAATCCTTGATTTTTTTTGGATTTTATAGTATATTTTATTTATAGGGTTGCTTATTAGATTGCTTAGTTAGTGCATGTGGGTGGCTAGATTGTATAGTCGTGAGTTGATTTTTTACTTTTTATATATAAATAAATTTTACGGAAAATAAAAAGTAGCTCCTAAGGCCTAGCTAGCGACCCCCTTCTGTTAATATAGTCAGTAGGTCTATAAGGGGACTTAGAAAATCCTCTCATTGCTTGTTAGATTGTTTATCTAGCTAAAATCTACTATATTTAACTATTAAAGCTCTATATCTTAAAGAATTGTTGTATTATAGTGAATCTAGAAGCCGCTACGTTAGAATCTACTAGGGAGGTCTTCCTATCCCTCTAGCTAGATTCCCCTTCTATTTTTAATAGGTTATAAGCCTAGAAGGCCTATAAGATTACTACATTACTGCGTTATTCTACTGCGATTAGTGCTTGATTTTAGGTACTAGTTACTCTCTACTAGACCTATAGGCTCTTAGATTACGAAGGAAACCGCTAGCTTTCAAAGCTTTTCATCCGCTAGCATCACGCATCGCAACGCCAGACCCTTAGTGTTAAAATTCATTTATAGCCGCACCTGCAACCACCATATTGCAACCGTAACTATCTAGTTATAACCACAACCTCTTTTTAGTGATCCTATTCACTACTATAACCATTATATTTAATATTATCTACTCTATAGATACGCTATATCCTTTTAAAAATCATCGAATATCTAGTATATCTATACTAGGCTTTTTAACCTATTGCACTACGTTGCACGCACTATACATTACGTTGTGGCTGCTGCAATACCTATTATTCCTATCCGTTATTTTTAGTGTTAAGAAAATTTTCGCAGAGAATCTTCTCCGGTCCGTTTCTGCCCGCGCATACCGCAGACCCACTTTTAGACCTCAAGGGGCACCCTTTCAAACAGCCCCGCCGTATAATTTGCGTGCGCAGTCCGGTTGCACTATAACCTAGCTTCTAGTGTGCGTTATTTGCAATAGGAAGAAATTTGGAGATCTTACATAGGATATCTTTTAAGATCCTAGGGAATTTTAAGAGATAGCACCACTGAGTTATAAGGGTAAGGGACCTGCTATAGGCCCTTCTTCTAGCCCTCCTAGGGACCCTGATAGGATAGAAATAGAAGGTCTAGCTATTTAAGCTAGTGCTTTACAACTGCAATAACAGATACAGAGCTAAATTAAACAACAAGGCAAGACCTTAACTGATTTTATTAAGCATACTGAGTTAAATCGTCTAAAAAACAAGGCTAGCATTAAAGATCTATTAGATAAATTAACGCAAACTATAACTGCTATACAAGGTCTTTAGGATTCTACTAAGCTAAGGGAAGAAAATACTAAGGCCTTAGTAGAAGACCTGCTAGCTATAACTACTTCTACGAGTTTACCTTCTAGTAACTTATAAGCTGCCTTTAACACAGGGGCTATTAAGGAACTAAATAAGAAGGTTCACTCTATTCCTAAGGGAGCTAAGCTAAAAGGCCCTAAAAACTATAATTAGTGGAAATAAGCCCTGAGCATCTAATTTAGAGCCCTAGGATTACCTGAATTTATAGATAATCCTAGCTTAGCAGGCTATCTAGCTGACTGTGATTAAGCTATTCTTTTGATAATATTAAGAGATAGCTGTTAACCAGGACTATAGGTAGCTATATGTTAGCAAAAATCCCCTAAAGAAGCCTATAAAGTCCTTATTAGGTAGTATTTGTAGAGTGCTGAAATCTAGCAAGGTACGCTATACGCTAGCTACCACTCCCTAAATTTTTCAAATTATAAGGGATCTTTAGAGGCTTTTAATGCTAATTTTAATAATTTACTAGCTAGACTATAGCTTTATAATGTAGAGATCGCTCCTATCGATTAAGTAAACCATTATATTAACGCATTAAAGCAGACCTTTCCTAGTTAGGCTAAGAGATAAAGATTTACTATTAGAGCTACTAGGGCATAAGGGCTGCCTATAAATACCTTAAATTTATAGTTCCTTATAGCGGATTTATTAGAAGAATAGAGGGATAAAACCTCTCCTATAGCTAAAGCTCTTAGCTATAAGGCTTCTAATAATAAGGGAAATTCTAAGGATAAGGAAAAGAAATCTTCTAATCCTAATACTAAGAAGGACTCTACTAACGCCACTAAAGAGTAGTGTTGGAACAAGCATGATATCAATCGCGCTTGGCAGCCGCAATTCCCTTCGGCTGAAGGTCGGCCCGACCGGAAGAAGGTCGGCTGCTACGCGTGTGTGCGTGCGTGTGCGCGTGCCTCCCTTCCTGCCCATAGGTAGGCCTGCGATAGGGCAGGGCCCGGGTCACGTAACCCACCCACATCACGTGACCCACATAGCTGCAGCTGCCTTTTTCCCTCTTATAGGAGCCCTCTCTTTTCTAGCTTCCTTTAATAGAATATATAGCTTATAATAGATTATTTAATTAATACTATTACAAGCGCGCCTAATTAATAACTAGCTATTATTATACCTAGTGATTCTAATACTAATTAGTGGTTAACTTTATAACCACTTTTATTTACAAATACCTATTATCTTTTAAAGACACTATAGATTAGCTAGGTTCTATCTAGAAGAGACCTTTATAGAAGTAGTGTAATTTAGCTAGCCTATTAAGGTAATAAGAGTAGCTTTATTATTTAAGATCCCTAATTATACTAAGGAAGAAGCTAACTCTAGCTAGCCTATTAAGGCAATAAGAGTAGCTAGAAGAAGCTAAAGCCTAAACTAAGAAGAAGAGTTTAACTCTAGTAGCTAAGCTATCCTATTATTCTTTAACTTAGTGCGTTCTATTACGTGTAAAGCTAATTACTAAAGCTTATAATCCTTTATATTTCTTTTTCCCTAATCCCTTTATTATTACTTCCCTTATTCTATCTCCTCTAATACTATAAGTTATAATAGTTAATAAGAAGGAATAACTATAAAACCTAATAAGTTATAATAGCTCTTAAGTAAATCCCTTAGAAGCCCTAGAATTTACTATCCCCTTCCTCTATATCCTATAGTAACTATACTAGTATATTATAGAAGAAGCACTTACTAGGGTAGATAAATTTAATATTAAGGATAATAATACACCTAAGATATAAGTAGCCTATATCCTCTCTTAGGTTAAGGACTATATAATATAAAAGGTATATAGAAGATTGCTCTTTATAGAATTTACTTAAGATTTTAACCTATAGACCTATAGTAACTTTCTTAAAACCCTAGTTATAATCCTAAGGTACTTATAGGACTACCTTATTAACTCTAGAATCTATATAATAATTAACTAGAATATAAATATAGTAATAAACCTCTAAGAAGTCCTTAACTAATAGGAATTCCGCTTCTAATTATAAGAAGAAGTAAAGGATACCTAGAAGAAGTATAATAACTTCTAAAAGAATATAATTAAAAATAGTAACTTCCTTAATAACCTCTATAAGAATAATAACCTCTAGGACTAATAGAGTATAAGGACTACTTATTCCTCCTACTAACCTTTATAACCTCTATAAGGAGTAATATTAGTAACCTTTCCCTAAGAATAAAACCCTTAGCCCCTTCCTTAAATACCTTAAGCCCTATAAGCCCTTCCTTATTATCCCTAAGAACCTATATTTACCTAGTAAAGAACCCCTACTCCCTAATAATAAGCCCTTCCTATTTACTAAAGAATAATATATAAACCTACTAATAATCCTCCCTTTAAGCCTCTATAACTAATAGTAAAGTAGATCTTAGACCTTATTAAGATATATATATCTAAGTAGTAATATAGCGCTAATAACTATAATATACTTAAACTAAAGCTCTAAATCTTTAGGTAAAAGTATAAGCTTCTAGATATTAAACTAGAATAAGCTAGGTATATATTTAAAGTAATATTAAAAGGAAAAGCTTATTAGTACTACTTAGACTACCTCTCTAAACCTAGTAACCCTTAGGACCTTACTACCCTAGTAAGAAGAATAAAGAAGAGATTTAAGACTAAAGATATAAGGTAGAAGTATCTCCTTAAATAGCATAATACTTTACTCTAGAAGACTATTAATAAAAACCCTAATAAATTAAAGATAAAATACTTTAATAAGCTTATTAAGAGGCTATTAACCTTATAGTAAGCTATTCCTAATATAGGTTAATTAGAAAGAGCCCTTAGGAACCAGATTATAACCGCTTATAATAGGATTCCTAAGTGTAGAGAGTGCCTTACTAACCCTCTAGATAGCCTCTAATAATTCTATAAGTATATATATATAATAATCTAGCTTATTATAGAGGAATCTAGTAGTTAATATTAATTCCCTACTAATACCTAGACTCCTAATACCTTCTAGACTAATAAAAGGTATAATAGTAAGGGCAAAGAGTTATAATACCCTCTGTAAAGGTAGAAAGGTAGAAGAGGCCCTCCCTATATAAAGAAATATTATATATATAGTAAAGAGGGATACTAGTTAATAAAGTATCCTAAGGAAGAGCGTAAGAAGGCATACTAGTAATATAAGAACTATTACCTAGTAAATACCTTATTATCCTTACTAGCTTTATATAATACCTTTCTTACCTAGTATAAAGGTACCCTAGTAGAAGATCCTACTCCTTATCCCTCTAAAGTTAATAAGGTTACCTAGTATATAATAAGCCTTAGATTTAACACTAAGCTAAAGGGAGAGGAAGAAGAAAGGGCGCCTATAAGCTTCTTTACCTATAGTATAACCCTTAATAGTTAGAAAATAGTTAAAGTTCTTATAAATTAAGCTATAATATATAGACTAAGTAAGAAAAACCTATTTAATAATAGGAATGCCCCTAGGCCTCCTTACCTATTCCTACTTAAAGACTATTACTTATCTAAGGCCTTCTAAGGTATTATACTAAATACTAGAGTAGTATAGTTCTCTATAGTAGGCTAATCTTAAGTTATAGTATTATAGAAGATAATACTAAAGATTTATCTTAATACTATAAGGGCAGGTAAAGTAGTTATTATATTTAGTAGAGGCTAGCTAATTACGTTACTTAGAATAATTAATATGCCTATACCCTTTAGTAATATTACTTTTTATATAATACTAATAAATACTCCCTTCCTACTTTACCTTAATAATATAGGCTAATTAAGGATTAACTTTATTACCACTAAGAATATCCTCTAGTAAGGGAATATTAAGGTACCCCTAGTATATAAATAGGGCTATATATAGATACTACTAATATAAGATAAGAAGGCAGTAGCATAGAATTATTTAACTAAGATTAAATTATAGCGTTTATATTGCTATTTTAGTTATCCTTTAGTACACTAACTCTATAATCTCCTAAGCAATATAGGGTATAAGATTACCTTTAAAGCTATTAAGGTAATATTAAAGGTATGCCACTAGTGCTAGATAAATACTAATAGCCCCTATTACTTTAAATTTACCCTTAAGGATAAGTATACCTTTAACTTTAAAGTAATAGTTAATATTATATACCTTAATAGTAACTACCTAATGCTCTATGTAGTAGATATAGCTATAGCATTCTATATAGTAAGATTCCTTCCTAATATCTTAGCTAAAATAACTTAGGAAGCCCTTAGAATATGCTAGATTAATGTGTACTAAGGACCTCCTAATTAGATTATTACTAATACTAGCATAAACTTTCGCGGCGAAGAATTTCGCTAATTTGTGGTATTAATATTAATCTCTATTAAAAAGGTTCTAATTAAGGTATATTATAGTATTAGAAAAGTTAAGAGATATTATAGGCCGCTCTAAAGGGCCTATAATATTATCTAAAGAGAATGCCTAATAACCCTAGAACCTATTACCCTATAGATAGCTATAAAAGCCCTTAATAATACTATAGGTCTAAATAGCCTTATTCTAACCCTCCTTATCTTTAGCGCCTACCCCTATATATTAAGTGACTCTCCTCTATTACTAGAGATCTTATAATATATTATTACTATATAAAAGGTAATAAAGGAAGTTAAGCGCCTCTATATAATCTAGAAAGTTAGTAAAGCCCTTATAGTAAGGAATAGTCTAGATATAAGTAAGACCCTTAACCTCCTACTTAGATTACTAGTCTAAGTTTAGTATAAAGGTAAAGGGTAGTAAGGCCTATATAACCTCCTCTTTATTAATAGAGAGACCTATACCCTTAACCTCCTATAAGGCCTAAAGGCCTTCTACTTAACTTCTATTAGGCCTTATTATAAGGACCCTAATATAGAAGCCCTCCTACCTTAGGAGGGCAGAGAAGAGGGAGAGGCCTAAACTAGGCTACCTAGTAAGACCCTAGAGATCCCGCTAAAGAGATACCTAGGTAGACCCTAAAAGAACCCTCTAGTAATTATTAATAAGACTAATATATTTATCTTAGCTAAGGAGGAAGCTAACCTTAACCTTATAATCTAATTATATAAGGAAGGCGTTATTATAACCCCTGGCGCACTATTTAAGCTCTCTATAAAGACTAAGATTAATACACTAATTAATTAGGGTGTGTTTAAATTTATTACCTATAATAAGAGAGAGCATAGTGGTGTGCGAATCTTTAATTCGCGAATTATTAATAAGGTAAAAGGCAAGATAGGCTAGCTATATAAGAAATTAAGGCTTATAGTATAAGGCTTTAGAGATAAGGTAAAGTAAGTAATCTTAATATAGGCTCTAATAATCTAATAAGCTAGTTAATACCTTATTCTTATAATAGTACCTTCCCTCTTAATAAAAGGATTTATCCTATAGATTTATAATATTACCTAGGCCTATATCTAATTAACTATGCGATTAAATAGGGTAATCCTTACGTGGCTTCTAACCTAAATCCATAACTAATACCCTAAGGGAATAATTATAAGGGTAATTAAACCGCTCTATAGTATTACAGAGGCTAGAATATACTAGTAGGTTATGTACTATAGGCACTATAGAGAGAAGCTCTAGATAGAGACTTCTATATATAATCTATGCCTATTAGTAACTATAGAAGATAGCCTAGAATTTATATATATAGGCATATAGACTAATAATACTCTTAGGCTATTAGATAAGGAGTTCTCTAAGAAAGAAAAGAGAGAATTAACTATAGTAGCTTTTATAGCAAAGCTAAAGTAATTCCTCCTTAAGAATAATTCCCTAACCTTTAATAGGGGAATTATTAAATTAGCGGCTAGCATAGCTATTTTGCTTTAATAAAAAGGCTAAAGCAGTAAGCTTAATTTAATCCTACTTATAGATTTAAAGTAGAAGTATATTAAATAAAGGGCTTAAGGTGCCTATATTACCTTAATCTACTAACTAGAAGCCTACTATAATCTATCTATTACCACTTAATACTAAGAACTAATAATTAAGAATATTAAAGCCCTTAATTACTAGATCTAATAGTAGATAGATTACCCTAATTAAGGCCTAATATTTATTCTAATTAACCTTACTAAAGCAAAGCTATATATATTTATAGATAGGTTATTTATAAATAATTAGGACCTTACCTTATAGCTTAGTTATATACTAATCCTTACTAATAAAGACTATAAGGATAGTAAGTTTATAATTAAAGGTAATATTATATACTTTAGCTTAATAAAGAGTAAGAGAGTTATATAAAGTATACTTACCTCTAAGGTCTATAGTATAGTTACTAGTATTAATATAGCATATATAATAGCCACTACTCTTTATATACTTATAGACTAATTAAATCTCCCTACTACACTAGTTATAGTATATATAGATTTATACTCCCTCTATAAGTGCCTTATTAAGCTTAGTATAATAAAGGAGAAGCGCCTAATAATTAATATTATAGCCCTATAATAATTATATAAACACCGCAAGCTCTGCGAGATCTATTAGATTAATAGAGTAGATAACCTAGCTAATGCCTTTATAAAGGCATTACTAAATAAGGCCCTAGAGTAGTTTATCTCTAGTAACTAGATAATAATCTAAATAGAAGGGTAGGTAACCTATATAGAGGATTACCCCTATAAATAGTAGCGGGAGGGTAACCTATAAGGAGGATAGCCCTATAGGTAGTAGTATTAGGGGACTATTAACCCCTATACTATAGGGAGAAGTAATCTTCCCTAGTATTAGAGGATTATTAACCTCTATACTATAGGAGGATATAGATCCTACCCTCTTAGGGATAGTAAAGGAAATTAGAGAAGAAGTAATACTTTAGGGGGAGTAAGAGAAGGAGGGGGAAGAGAAGCTATATAGCTCCTTCTCTAACCTCTAGGGAGGGCCTTTAGTAATTCTATAACTCTATATAATCTATATAGAGTATAGAGCTATAAAGGAGGTCCTCCTTTAGATTTATAAGATACCTATACTTTACTTTAGTAGGGATAGAAGGGTAGATATAGGAGATAATAAGGTTAAGGAGAGAGGTAAAGAGGAGGAAAAGAGGTAATAGGATAAGGGAGTTACTATATAGATATTATTAATAATATTAGGAAAGGAAAGGGATTTAGGAAGAGGCCTACTTACCCTCTTAGTAGGAGGTTAAAGATAGATTATTACTTTCCTTTATTATTACCTACTATAGGTATATACCGCTTCCCCTTCCTTTCCTTTATTAGTCCCCTTTATTAGGGGATTATAACCCTTTCTATTATTATCTATTACTTTATTAGTAATTAATATTATATATTAATAATTATATTAAAAAGAGAGTTCCTAGTGTTAGAATAAGTATAATATTAATTACGCTTAGTAGCCACAATTCCCTTTAGCTAAAGGTTAGCCTAACTAGAAGAAGGTCGGCTACTACGCGTGTGTGCGTGCGTGTGCGCGTGCCTCCCTTCCTACCCATAGGCAGGCCTGCGATAGGGCAGGGCCTAGGTCACGTAACCCACCCACATCACGTGACCCACATAGCTGCAGCTGCCTTTTTCCCTCTTATAGGAGCCCTCTCTTTTCTAGCTTCCTTTAATAGAATATATAGCTTATAATAGATTATTTAATTAATACTATCACGAGCGCGCCTAATTAATAACTGGCCATTATCACACCTGGTGATTCCAACAAGTAGGATAAGAAGGATTTAAACCCTTCTAAAGCCTCTAGGAAGAAAAAGCAGAAGAAGAAGAGTGGTAATAGGGATAAAGATAAAGGAAAAGAAGCTACTTTTACGTTAGGCTATAGCCTAGCCACGGGATACGTTAAAGAACTAGATTCTAGCGAGTCTAGTAGTAAGGATAGTAGTGATTCTAAATCTGATTTAGATACCTCTAGTACCACTACTACTAGTGACACTACTAGCAAGCCTACTTTTAGCTACTCTAATAATGTAGTTAAAAACTCCCTTCTATATAATATAGGTTCTTCTTGTTATATTTGTAATAATAGGGCTTTCTTTAGGGACTTTAAGCCTCTTAAGAAAGGTCAAACTAGCCCTATAATTACAGCAGGAGGACCTATTTATCCTAAAGGAAGAGGCACCGCTATTTTTAACGTTCTAGTTAAGAAAAATCCACTAGAATATAGGCCTCTAGCTCTATTAGATGCCCTATATTTCCCCGGTATAGATACTAACCTAGTTAGCGGGTTATCCCACTATCTTAAGGGAGGTTATCTAGCTAAAGATTAGCTTTTCCTAGCTAATAAAAGTCCCTATGGGTTATTAGAACCTACTAAACACAGCTTCTTTTTGCAGATTAAGGGGCAAGCTACTCCTAAGATCTGCAAGCATTTAACCCACCTCTCCTTTATAGGCTCTTAATATTACAACTAATAACGAGCCTATAAGACCGAATTAGGGTTTTCCTACCCTATAGAGGTTCAAATTCCGCAGCCAGCATTCAATCCCGAGGAATATTAACGAATTGAAGAATTAGATTCTGAAGAAGAAGAAGATTCAGCCCTATGTCCCACCGAAGCTCCTCCTAGTTAGGCATCTTCTATAGGGGGTTTAGAAGGTCTATACCCTAATAACTTAGGTAATAATAGTGGCCGTCTATTGCCCCCAGAGGCCTGTGATTCTTAAGAGGCCTGGCAACAGAGGGAGCTAGGGGATAATAGCTCTAAAAAGCTAGATTCTAGTTATAAGAAATTACTAGATTTAGCCCTTCTTTAGCACATTTAATTAGGCCATATTAGCCTCCCTTTACTTAAGAAATCTTCGAAATTAGCTAAAGGGATCCCTGATTTTTCCGCCATTAAAGATAAGGATTTTAACTGTATAGCCTATATGTAATCAAAGGCTATTAGAAGACCTACTAAAAGACCTATTCAGGACCCCCCTAGGGTTTTAGATATTCTAGAGGGAGATACGGTTAAAATCGAACCTATACCACACAATAAGAAGGCCCTAGTCCTTATCCTTATTAATCGAAAATCCCGGTATAAGTGGTGCTTTTTATTAGCTAATAAAGAAGGTTAGACCCTTTATACTGCTATTAAGGGCTTCTTTAAGGCCCTAAAAAACCAATATAATATGTATCCTAGGCACCTTCACTTTAATGGAGGCACTGAAATTAACAATAAACTTTAGTCTTAGTTATCTTCTAAAGGAATTTGCTTTAGCACCTCTTGCCCCTATATTTACAAATAGAATAGGCTAGTTAAGAGGGCTATTAGGGTTATCCTAGACTGGCTTAGAGCTACACTTCAGTGGTCTAAGCTGCCTTTATATCTATGGTCTTATATCCTTCTAGCTATAGTGGACTTAGTTAATATCACCGCTAATATAACTAAGCCCCTAACCCCTAAGCAGCTATTTCTAGCTAACTTAGAGCCTAAGACTATCTATAAGCCTGACTTCTTAAAAATTAGGGCTATAGGGTCTTATTATAAGGTTCTAATACCTCCGGAGCAGAGATTAAAGCTTTAGAAGCTAGCCCCTAGGACTATCCCTGGCTGGCTGCTTGCTACTCTAGGTTCTAGCGTTTATCTTGTTTATATACCCTCTAAAAGGTTAGTTGTTAAGACTAGCTTTGTTAAGATTATAGAGGATATAGGCTCTGTAGGGTCCCCTAAGCCTTTAGGGAGCTATCCTTCAGAGGGAGAAGCCGATATCTCACGAGATCTAGAGGTTCAGGATAGCTATCCAAAGCCTCTAGCGCCCTTAGCGCCCACAGCGCCCTTAGCGCCCACAGCGCCCTTAGCGCCCACAGCGCCCTTAGCGCCCACAGCGCCCTTAGCGCCCACAGCGCCCGCCGCGCCTACAATAACGCCCGGGACGACCGCTGTACCCCCTGCGCTACCCCTAGAGAGCCCAAGCTCTAGCGCCCCTAATAAGGGTGCTATCGAAAAACCGTTTTCAGATTCGGATTCTTTAATCGACCCTGATTCTATAGACATCGATGATTTTAACCTATCTTCTTTTGTTAAGGAGATATGCTTTAAGGCGCAATAAAAGGCTAAATCGTCGTCTAATAACAATAACAACGATTCGGATACGCCTAAGACCTGGAAGCAGGCATTAAAAAGCAAGGATAGCAAAAAATAGGTTAATGCAACCTTTAGCGAATTTAAGCAGCTATTAGCTGCTAGAACTTTTAAATTTATAGGGATAGACTAAATTCCTAAGGGCTAAAAAGTTCTTAAAAATAGGCTTATCTATAAGCTTAAAAAGGATAAAGAAAATAATCCTATAAAACACAAGGCCCGACTCGTTGCAAAAGGCTTTATGCAGATAGAAGGTTAAGATTATATCAAAACCTATGCTATAACTAGCATCCCCCCTAGTTAGCGGATATTACTAGCCCTAGCGGCTTGTAATAACTAGGAAGTTAAACAGGTTGATTTTATAGGGGCATTCTTAAATAGCTTATTAAAAGAAGCTATTTATATGCAGATCCCTGATGGATTCGTTGAATTTGCCGAAGCTGCTACGCCTAAAATAACTAGATTACTTAAGAAGTATGGTTATAATCCCTCTTAAAAGCAGGTTATTTTTCTTTAAAAAGCTTTATATAGATTAAAACAGAGCTCTAGAGAGTGGCAGTAGGCCCTAAAGGAACTTCTTCGAAAATTAGGCTTCCACCCCCTTATATCTAACCTGGCTGTCTTCTTTAACCTAACTATATCTACATATATAGCGACTTATATAGATGACTGTCTTCTAATAGGACCGGATCTAGCTTATATTAATAAGCTAAAGAAGCTATTACATAAAGCTTACCCTATAGAAGATTATGGGCTAGCTAAATTTTTCCTAGGTATTTAAATTACTAGAAATCAAAAGAAAGGGACCCTAACTATTCACTAATCCTAGTATATTTCCAAAGCCCTAGAGAGATTCAACATAAAAGATGCTAGGCCTGCTAAAATTCCCCTATAACCCGGAATTATTAAACAGGCAGCCTACCTAACTAAACCTCTTTCCCCCTCTGATTACAAGCTTTATTAGAGTATTATAGGGACTATTATATACTTAATGCTCCTTATAAGGCCTGATATTGCTTTTCTAGTTTAGTGGCTTTTAATAGCGTTAGCTAAGCCTTATATAGAGCACTTAAATACTGCTAAACATCTGCTTAGATACCTTCTAGGCTCTATAAGTTATTCTATAACTTATAGAAGGTCTAAAAACGCTATTAAGGCTTCTGCAACCCTTATTAGCTTCTGTGATAGTAACTTCGCAGGAGATAAGTCCTCTAAATTAACCTATGCTTATCTCTATAAGCTAGCTAAAGGATCTATTAGCTAGAAATCAAAGAAAGTAACTACAATAGCTTTATTAATATTAGAGGCTAAATTAGATACTCTATGTAAAGCTATTAGGGAGCTAGAGTGGCTCTATAGCCTTTTTAAGGAAATTAAGCTACCTATAGCACCTCTAGTCCTGATTTTTAGTGATAACTAAGGCGCTATTATAACCGCTAATAACCCTACTCTTCACAGCAGAACAAAGTATACCCTACTAAAATTCAACTATACTAGAGAAAAGGTATAGAAGGGTATAGCTAAGGTTATCTATATTAATACTAAAGAGATGCCTGTAGATGGCTTAACTAAGCCCCTGCCTAATGATAAATTTCAATAATTTATTTAACTATTAGGCCTTATAAATACAAAGGCCTAGCTTTAAAAACAACTAAAAAGTCAAAAAACCTTTAAATCAATAAAAACACTGGAATTCCACTGAAAAGTTATTAGTATTGATTTTCGTTAAAAAGTTATTAGATTTATTATTGAATTTATTTATCGTTAACTTAGATATCTATTAAAGAGCTAAGTTTTAGGTATTAAATTAGTTACCTTATACTTTTCTAGAGGGAGTGTTAAAATTATGCTATTTATAGCACTATTTTATAGGCCCACTAGTTGCCTAGTTGCGTTGTTATAACGTTAGTTACGAGGCGTTGCCTGCAGCGTTGTTGGCCGTGGCCAGCAGCTTTGGCTGTGACCTGCGTTCCTGCACACAACTAACCCACAGGCTTATATAACTAAGCCGACTAGGCTACCCTGTAGGGAAGCTAAAATTAACTATAACTAGGGAACTAGTAGTTGTATAAAAGGCTAATATATACTGTTCAAATCCTTGATTTTTCCTGGATTTTATAGTATATTTTATTTATAGGGTTACTTATTAGATTGCTTAGTTAGTGCACGTAGGTGGCTAGATTATATGGTCGTGAGTCGATTTTTTACTTTTCATATATAAATGAATTTTACGGAAAATAAAAAGTAGCTCCTAAGGCCTAGCTAGTGACCCCCTTCTGTCAATATGGTCAGTAGGTCTATAAGGGGACTTAGAAAATCCTCTTATTGCTTATTAGATCGTTTGTCTAGCTGAAATCTACTATATTTAACTATTAAAGCTCTATATCTTAAAGAATCGTTGTATTATAGTGAATCTAGAAGCCGCCGCGTTGGAATCTACTAGGGAGGTCTTCCTATCCCTCTAGCTAGATTCCCCTTCCATTTTCAATAATAGGTATAATATTTAGTAGTTTATAGGAGAAAATATTACTAATTTTATTAAAGACTTTAAGGCTAAGATAAAGGTAATGTGTATTCCTAAGAAGGATTAGTATAAGATACTTAAGTATAATATTAACCCCTAGATTTAGTAAGTAGTTAAGATATTAATAGTATTATATACTTAGGTAGAATTATAGGAGGAAATACTCCTTTAGTTTAATACTATAAGTTAGGACTAAATAGAAAGCACTAGGGAATAACTTAAGGACCTTAATCTTATATAACTAAAATCTATTAAAGAAACTTACTACTAGCTATAGAAGTATTAAACTTTAATATCTAATATAGACCTAATAGGATAGTAAATAATAATAACTTAGTTAAACTATATCTATAAGGCCCTCCCTAACTATTTAATCTTAAGCTTTATAGATTAAAAAGGGTATATATATAAGGAAGTTCTAGTTATATAATATAAAACACTTTAGATAGCACTTAATATATATATTTAAATATAACTAGAGCTTAAAAACAGGGACCCTAAGATCTCTAACTTAAGAGAGTACTATCTAGATAATACTAAACCTAACCTAAGAAGCTAGAGACTACTTAATTAAGTAGCGCTTAGTATTTGCTAGGCTAACTAGAGGAACTATATAGTAGTAGTAGAGCTTTCTAAATAAAAAAGGGAAACTAATATTTCTTATAATAAAATAAAGAAAAATAGAACTCCTAGACTAGTAGAATACTAAGATTAAATAGATAATTTAATAAAATAATTAGCTAAGTTAAAAATTATAGTTATAGCTTAGGTAGGTAAGGAGATTAATAGTATAAAGTAGCTTAAGTAGAAGTATAATATTAACCTATAATAATATACTTACTAGCTAAATAGTATTAGATTATTTAATTAGGATAATAAGCATATCTTTAATATTAATATAATAGCTAGGAGGGGATAATAGTTAAACTAATATTATTATTATAATACTAACTCTTATATAGCTATAAAGTATAATACACTAGGATTTAATAAAATATCTAAATTTACTATCTATAACCTAGCTATCTATTATTGAAAATGGAAGGGGAATCTAGCTAGAGGGATAGGAAGACCTCCCTAGTAGATTCCAACGCGGCGACTTCTAGATTCACTATAATACGACGATTCTTCAAGATATAGGGCGTTGATAGTTGAATATAGTAGATTTCTAGCTAGACGAACGATCTGACGAGCAATAAGAGGATTTTCTGAGTCCCCTCATAGACCTACTAACCGTATCGACGGAAGGGGGTCGCTAGCCGGGTCTTAGGAGCTATTTTTTATTTTCCGCAAAATTCATTTATATAGGAAAAGTAAAAAATCGACTCACGGCCATACAATCTAGCCACCCACGTGCACTAACTAAGCAATCTAATAAGCAACCCTATAAATAAAATACATCATTAAATCCAGAAAAAATCAAGGATTCGAACAGTATATATTAGCCTTTTATACGACTACTAGTTCCCTAGTTATAGTCGATTTTAGCTTCCCTATAGGGTAGCCTAGTCGGCTTAGTCATACAAGCCTGTGGGTTGGTTGTGTGCAGGTCACAGCCAAAGCTGCTGGCCACGGCCAACAACGCTGCAGGCAACGCCTTGTAACCAACGTTGCAACAACGCAACTAGGCAACTAGTGGGCCTATAAAATAGTGCTATAAATAGCATAATTTTAACATCTATATTTTAGTAATTAGAGATAATATAAAATATTAGATAATACTACCTATCTTACTTTTAAAGTTTCTTACTATTAGTAGCTATATATAAAGGCTAGCTATATTTTAGGTTAAATACTTCCTAGATAGTAGAATTACCTATATAATACCTTAGATTAAGAAATATAAACCCTATAGAGAAAAGGATTAGAATATAACTCTAAAGGAGTAGGATATCTTTAATTAAATAGAAAACTAGTTTAATCTTACTAAATACTACCTAAAAAGGGTAAACTAGGTAATCTTAATCTTAAAGAGTCTATTAAGAGTAGTCTTAGCTATTAAGTTTAAGAAATTAAGCATAGAGAATAAAGAGGTAAATACCTATATTATAAAGGTTATAGCTCTTAGGGAAAGGGTAATAAAATAAGTATATATTAAAGAAATTATAGAAAATAATAAATAGGATTATTAGGTTTAAGAGTAGCTTAATAAAGGTAAAGAGACCTTAGTAAAGGGGAAGAAGGACCTATTAGGTAAGGTAGGCTAGAGAATTCTAGACTAACTATATAATAAGGTCTTCTAGAAGAAGCTTAGGGTACCCTTTAGGGATATTTATTATATTATGCTAACGCTAGCAGAGGTAGTTAGTAATAAATACCTTCTATAAGCAAAGGGTGTGGAGGATATCTATTATTATAATAGGGATACACTAGGGCCTATACCTCCTTTAAAGATATTTAGAGTAAAAATAAGCTTAAGACTAATTAATCCTAAGCACTAGATTAATTCTATTATCTAAATAATAAAGAAGGCCCTTTAAGAGGATAAGAAGAATAAGGCAGAGGCTAAGAAGAAACTACTAAAAATAGGCTTAGCTTAGCCGCCTAAGATTAACGCTGCCTTATAGGAATGGATCCAGGAATAACTAGGGGCCTAAGTTTAATAGGAAAAGCTATAATAAGTTTAGAGTAAGCTTTCTAGAGTAAGCTTTATACTAAATATAATTATAAAGCTATAGGCTATAGTTAATTAATTACAGGATCTGCTATACTTATAGGTCTACCTAGATAACCCTAAAGGGAAGCTCCTCCCTAGACTTATTAATATAGGTTCTTAAGGGAATGTAATTACTAAGAGCACTGCTAGGCGCTTAGGGCTTAGGATCTATCCTATAGATATAATAAATACTCTATTATTTTTATTATATAGGATTAAGATAATTAGGGAGGTCTAAACAAAGCTCTATCTAGGGAACGTCTAGATACCTACTAACTTCTATATTAGTCTAGATTTAGTTAATATAAGCTTAATTCTAGGGATACTATTCTTTAGGCTATTATAGATATAGTTTAACTATTTAAGAAGTAGTAAGCTTTTTACTTAGTGTTACTTTAGGGATATAGTTATTATCTTAAGGGTTATAGGGAGTATTTAGTAGTAATACACTAGTAAGCAACCAGCCTAGTAACCTATAATTAATATTATTATATTTAGCTATCCTATAGTTAAGGAAGAGGAGGATTAAATAGTTTATAAAGGACTAGAAGTAAAACTAGATAAGAATAAGTAGCTAGTCCCTATTATAACTAGGGAAGGAATAGGTATCCTATAGGAAGTAGTTTAGGATATAATAATAAACTACTCCTAATAACTTAAAGCGGGTATAGAGGATTTCTAACCCCTATAGTAACTAAAACCACCTAATCTTATAAGAAATATAATATAATAAACGCAAAGCTAATAAGATTTATCTACGTAATAATATACCTTCTAATAGGTTAACCCTAGAAGGAGACCTAAAATAGAAGATAAAGAAATAGGAAGAAGTAAAGTTACGTTTAGATATATCTAGAAAGTATAGCGAGTTTATTACTAGGCGGTTCAGCGAAAACCGCTAAGGTTTCAGAATAACCTAGGAATAATTAGATTAGATAGTTAAAGGGGTATAAGAATATCTAATATAAGAAGAAGTTAATATTTTTAAAGAAATCCTTTATAACCAAGAAGCAGCGCTAGCGTAGGACTTATTAGAATATAGGAAAGTTAACCCGCTAGTTACACCACTGTAGGTTATAAAGGTTATTAAGCATAAGGCGTGGCAAGCTGGTTCTATCCTAATACCTCTTAGGTTATAAGGAAGACTAGTTGTTAAAATTATGCTATTTATAGCACTATTTTATAGGCCCACTAGTTGCCTAGTTGCGTTGTTGCAACGTTGGTTACAAGGCGTTGCCTGCAGCGTTGTTGGCTGCGGCCAGCTTCGGCTGTGACCTGCGTTCACAACCAACCCACAGGCTTGTATGACTAAGCCGACTAGGCTACCCTATAGGGAAGCTAAAATCGACTGTAACTAGGGAACTAGTAGTCGTATAAAAGGCTGACTTATACTATTCGAATCCTTGATTTTTTCTGGATTTAATAATGTATTTTATTTATAGGGTTGCTTATTAGATGGCTTAGTTAGTGCACGTGGGTAGCTAGATTATATGGTCGTGAGTTGATTTTTTACTTTTTATATATAAATGAATTTTATAGAAAATAAAAAGTAGCTCCTAAGGCCTGGCTAGCGACCCTCTTCTGTTAATATAGTTAGTAGGTCTATAAGGGGACTTAGAAAATCCTCTTATTGCTCATTAGATCGTTTATCTAGCTAGAAATCTACTATATTTAACTATTAATGCTCTATATCTTGAAGAATTATTGTATTATAGTGAATCTAGAAGCCGCTGCGTTAGAATCTACTAGGGAGGTCTTCCTATCCCTCTAGCTAGATTCCCCTTCTATTTTTAATAGGTTATAAGCCTAGAAGGCCTATAAGATTACTATATTACTACGTTATTCTACTGCGATTAGTGCTTAATTTTAGGTACTAGTTACTCTCTACTAGACCTGTGGGCTCTTAGATTATAAAGGAAATCCGCTAGAATTTAAAGCTTTTTATCCACTAGCTCTACGCATCGCAACATCAGACCCTTGGTGTTGAATTCAACTATAGCCGCACCTACAACCACCACATTGCAACCGTAACTATCTAGTTACAACCACAACCTCTTTTTTAGTGATTCTATTCACTGCCACGACCGTTATATATTAATATTATCTACTCTGTAGATACGCTACATTTCTTTTAAATTATTAAACATCTAGTATATCTATACTAGGCTTTTTAACATATTACAATACATTACACGCACTATACGTTATGTTATGGCTGCTGCAATACCTATTACCTACGATCCTATTTTTAGTGTTGAGAAAATTTTCGTAGAGAATCTTCTCTGGCTCGTTTCTGCCCGCGCATACCGCAGACCCACTTTTAGACCTCGAGGGGCACCCTTTCAAACAGCCCCGCCACACATTTTGCGTGCGCAGCCCGGTTGCACCACAACCAGCTTCTAGCGCGTAATATTTGTAATAGGAAGAAATTTAGAGATCTTGCACAGGAACTTTTAGAGATAGCACCACCGAGTTATAAGGGTAAGGGACCTGCTGCAGGCCCTTCTAGCCCCCCTAGGGACCCTGATAGGATAGATATAGAGGGTCAACCAGCTGTTTAAGCCAGTGCTTTTTAACAACAGATGCAAAGCTAAATTAAACAATAAGGCAAGACCTTAACTGATTTTATTAAGCATACTAAGTTAAATTATCTAAAAAATAAGGCTAGCATTAAAGATCTATTAGATAAATTAACGCAAACCATGACTGCTATGCAAGGTCTTTAGGATTCTACTAGGCTAAGGGAAGAAAATACCAAAGCTCTGGTAGAAGACCTACCTGCCGCTAATTCTGCGGGTTTACCTTCTAGTAACTTATAAGCTGCCTTTAATATAGGGGCTATTAAGGAACTAAATAAGAAGGTTTACTCTATTCCTAAGGGAGCTAAGTTAAAAGGCCCTGAAAATTATAATTAGTGGAAGCAAGCCCTAAGCATTTAATTTAGGGCCCTAGGATTACCTGAATTTATAGATAATCCTAGCTTAGCAGGTCATCTAGCTAACTGTGACCAAGCTATTCTTTTAATAATATTAAGAGATAGTTGTTAACCTAGACCATAGGTAGCTATATATTAGTAAGAATCCCCTAAAGAAGCCTATAAAGTCCTTATTAGGCAATATTTATAGAATACTAAAATCTAGCGAGGTATGCTATATGCTAGCTACCACTCCCTAAATTTTTTAAATTATAAGGGATCTTTAGAGGCTTTTAATACTGATTTTAATAACTTACTAGCTAGACTATAGCTTTATAATGTAGAGATCGCTCCTATAGATTAAGTAAACTATTATATTAATGTATTAAAGCAGACCTTTCCTAGCTAGGCTAAGAGATAAAGATTTACTATTAGAGCTGCTAGGGCATAAGGGCTGCCTGTAAATACCCTAAATTTACAGTTCCTTATGGCGGATTTATTAGAAGAACAGAGGGATAAAACCTCTCCTATAGCTAAAGCTCTTAGCTATAAGGCTTCTAATAATAAGGGAAATTCTAAGGATAAGGAAAAGAAATCTTCTAATCCTAATACTAAGAAGGACTCTACTAACGCCACTAAAGAGCAGGATAAGAAGGATTTAAACCCTTCTAAAGCCTCTAGGAAGAAAAAGCAGAAGAAGAAGAGTAGTAATAGGGATAAAGATAAAGGAAAAGAAGCTGCTTTTACGTTAGGCTATAGCCTAGCCATAGGATACGTTAAAGAACTAGATTCTAGCGAATCTAGCAGCGAGGATAGTAGTGATTCTGAATCTAATTTAGATACTTCTAGTACCACCACTAGTGACACTACTAGTAAGCCTACTTTTAGCTACTCTAATAATGTGGTTAAAAACTCCTTTTTATACAATATAGGTTCTTCTTATTATATTTGCAATAATAGGGCTTTCTTTAGGGACTTTAAGCCTCTTAAGAAAGGTTAAACTAGCCCTATAATTACAGCAGGAGGACCTATTTATCCTAAAGGAAGAGGCACCGCTGTTTTTAACGTTCTGGTTAAGAAAAACCCACTAGAATATAGGCCTTTAGCTCTGCTAGATGCCCTATATTTCCCGGGTATAGATACTAACCTAGTTAGCGGGTTATCCTACTATCTTAAGGGAGGTTATCTAGCTAAAGATCAGCTTTTCCTAGCTAATAAAAGCCCCTGTGGGTTATTAGAACCTACTAAACACAGCTTCTTTTTGTAGATTAAGGGGCAAGCTACTCCTAAGATCTGCAAGCATTCAACCCACCTCTCCTTTATAGGCTCTTAATATTATAACCAACAACAAAGAAACTAACAGCAAAGAGCCTATAAGACCGAATTAGGGTTTTCCTACCCTATAGAGGTTCAAATTCCGCAGCCAGCATTTAATCCCGAGGAATATTAACGAATCGAAGAACTAGATTCCAAAGACGAAGATTCAGCCCTATATCCTACTGAAGCTCCTCCTAGTTAGGCATCTTCTATAGGGGGTTTAGAAGGTCTATACCCTAATGAGTTAGGTAACGATAGTGGCCGTCTATTGCCCCCAGAGGCCTGTGATTCTTAAGAGGCCTGGCAACAGAGGGAGCTAGGGGATAATAGCTCTAATAGATCTTCTAAGCTAGATCCTAGTTATAAGAAGTTACTAGATTTAGCCCTTCTTTGGCACATTTGATTAGGTCACATTAGCCTCCCTTTACTTAAGAAATCTTCGAAATTAGCTAAAGGGATCCCTGATTTTTCCGCTATTAAAGACAAGGATTTTAACTGTATAGCCTGTATGTAATTAAAGGCTATTAGAAGACTAACTAAAAGACCTATTCAGGACCCCCTAGGGTTTTAGATATTCTAGAGGGAGATACGGTTAAAATCAAACCTACACCGCACAATAAGAAGGCCCTAGTCCTTATCCTTATTAATTGAAAATCCCGGTATAAGTGGTGCTTTTTATTAGCTAATAAAGAAGGTTAGACCCTTTATACTACTATTAAGGGCTTCTTTAAGGCCCTAAAAAACCAATATAATACGTATCCTAGGCACCTCCACTTTAACGGAGGCACTGAAATCAATAACGAACTTTAGTCTTAGTTATCTTCTAAAGGAATTTGTTTTAGCACCTCTTGCCCCTATATTCACGAATAGAATAGGCTAGTTAAGAGGGCTATTAGAGTTATCCTAGACTAGCTTAGAGCTACACTATAGTGGTCTAAGCTGCCTTTATATCTATAGTCTTATATCCTTCTAGCTATAGTGGACTTAGTTAATATCACCGCTAATATAACTAAGCCCCTAACCCCTAAGCAGCTATATCTAGCTAACTTAGAGCCTAAGACCTCTTATAAGCCTAACTTTTTAAAAATTAGGGCTATAGGGTCTTATTATAAGGTTCTAGTACCTCTGGAGCAGAGATCAAAGCTTTAGAAGCTAGCCCCTAGGACTATCCCTAGCTAGCTGCTTACTACTCTAGGTTCTAGCGTTTATCTTGTTTATATACCCTCTAAAAGGTTAGTTATTAAGACTAGCTTTATTAAGATTATAGAGAATATAAGCTCTGTAGGGTCCCCTAAGCCTTTAGGGAGCTATCCTTCAGAGAAAGAAGCCGATATCTCACGAGATCTAGAGGTTCAGGATAGCTATCCAAAGCCTCTAGCGCCCCCAGCGCCCACAACGCCCGCAGCGCCCGCCGCGCCTACAACAACGCCCGGGACGACCGCTGTACCCCCTACGCTACCCCTAGAGAGCCTAAGCTCTAGCGCCCCTAATAAGGGTGCTATCGAAAAACCGTTTTCAGATTCGGATTCTTTAATTAACCCTGATTCTATGGATATTAATGATTTTAACCTATCTTCTTTCGTTAAGGAGATATGCTTTAAGGCGTAATACAAGGCTAAATCGTTGTCTAATAATCACGATTTAGATACGCCTAAGACCTAGAAACAGGCATTAAAAAGCAAGGATAGCTAAAAATAGGTTAATGCAACTTTTAGCGAATTTAAGCAGCTACTAGCTGCCGGAACTTTTAAATTTATAGGGATAGACTAAATTCCTAAGGGCTAAAAAGTTCTTAAAAATAGGCTTGTTTATAAGCTTAAAAAGGATAAAGAAAATAATCCTATAAAACATAAGGCCTAACTTATTATAAAAGGCTTTATGTAGATAGAAGGTTAAGATTATATTAAAACCTATGCTACAACTAGCATCCCCCCTAGTTAGCGGATTTTACTAGCCCTAGCGGCTTGTAATAACTGGGAAGTTAAACAGGTTGATTTTATAGGGGTATTCTTAAATAGCTTATTAAAAGAAGCCATTTATATACAGATCCCTAATAGATTTATTAAATTTGCTAAGGCTACTACGCCTAAAATAGCTAAATTACTTAAGAAATACGGCTATAATCCCTCTTAAAAGCAGGTTATTTTCCTTTAAAAAGCTTTATATATATTAAAACAGAGCTCTAGAGAGTGGTAGCAGGCCCTAAAGGAACTTCTTTAAAAATTAGGCTTCCACCCCCTTATATCTAACCTAGCTGTCTTCTTTAACCTAACTACATCTACATATATAGCGACTTATATGGATAACTATCTTCTAATAGGACCGGATCTAGCTTATATTAATAAGCTAAAGAAGCTATTACACAAAGCTTATCCTATAGAAGATTGTGGGCCAGCCGAATTTTTCCTAGGCATTTAAATCACTAGAAATCGAAAGAAAGGGACCCTAACTATCCACTAGTCCTAGTATATTTCTAAAGCCCTAGAGAGATTTAATATAAAAGATGCTAGGCCTGTTAAAATTCCCCTATAACCCGGAATTATAAAGCAGGCAGCTAACTACCTAACTAAACCTCTTTCCCCCTCCGATCATAAGCTTTATCAGAGTATTATAGGGACTATTATGTACTTAATGCTCCTTACAAGGCCTGATATTGCTTTTCCAGTTCAGTGGCTTTTAATAGCGCTATCTAAGCCTTATATAGAGCACTTAAATGCTGCTAAACATCTGCTTAGATATCTTCTAGGCTCTATAAGTTATTCTATAACCTATAGAAGGTCTAGGACTGCATTAAACCTTAAAGCCTCTGCAACCCTTATTAGCTTCTATGATAGCGACTTCGCGGGAGATAAGTCCTCTAAATTAACCTATGCTTATCTCTATAAGCTAGCTAAAGGACCTATTAGCTAGAAATCAAAGAAAGCAACTACAATAGCTTTATCGACATTAGAGGCCAAATTAGATGCTCTATGTGAAGCTATTAGGGAGCTAGAGTGGCTTTATAGCCTTTTTAAGGAAATTAAGCTACCTATAGCACCTCTAGTCCTGATTTTTAGTGATAACCAAGGCGCTATTATAACCGCTAATAACCCCGCTCTTTATAGTAGAATAAAGCATACCCTGCTAAAATTTAACTATACCAGAGAAAAGGTATAGAAGGGTATAGCTAAGGTTATCTACATTAATACTAAAGAGATGCCTGCAGATAGCTTAACTAAGCCCCTGCCTAACGATAAATTTCAATAATTTATTCAACTATTAGGCCTTATAAATACAAAGGCCTAGCTTTAAAAATAACTAAAAAGTCGAAAAACCTTTAAATCAATAAAAACACTGGAATTCCGCTGAAAAGTTATTAGTATTGATTTTCGTTAAAAAGTTATTGGATTTATTATTAAATTTATTTATTATTAACTTAGATATCTATTAAAGAGCTAAGTTTTAGGTATTAAATTAGTTACCTTATACTTTTCTAGAGGGAGTGTTAAAATTATGCTATTTATAGCACTATTTTATAGGCCCACTAGTTGCCTAGTTGCGTTGTTGCAACGTTGGTTACAAGGCGTTGCCTGCAGCGTTATTAGCCGTGGCCAGCAGCTTTGGCTGTGACCTGCGTTCCTACATATAACTAACCCACAGGCTTATATAACTAAGCTAACTAGGCTACCCTATAGGGAAGCTAAAATTAACTATAACTAGGGAACTAGTAGTTGTATAAAAGGCTGATATATACTGTTCAAATCCTTGATTTTTTCCGGATTTTATGGTATATTTTATTCATAGGGTTGCTTATTAGATTGCTTAGTTAGTGCACGTGGGTGGCTAGATTGTATAGTTATGAGTTGATTTTTTACTTTTTATATATAAATAAATTTTATAGAAAATAAAAAGTAGCTCCTAAGGCCTAGCTAGCGACCCTCTTCTATTAATACGGTTAGTAGGTCTATAAGGGGACTTAGAAAATCCTCTTATTACTTATTAGATTGTTTGTCTAGCTAGAAATCTACTATATTTAACTATTAACGCTCTATATCTTGAAGAATCGTTATATTATAGTGAATCTAGAAGCCGCCGCGTTGGAATCTACTAGGGAGGTCTTCCTATCCCTCTAGCTAGATTCCCCTTGCATTTTCAATAATATTAATGCTAACCTACTAGCTCTAAGGCAAGAGAAGGGTATATTCTTAAATAAAGTAGTCCTTAGACCTATATTAGAGGTAGTATCTTTCTAAGTAGTATCTAGCTAGTACTACCTCTAATACCTATTTTACCTATTCTATATTTAGGGTAGCCTTTGCTTCCTTACCCTTCTTCTTAGCCTATTTCCCTAGCTAGGTCCCTACTATATAAACCCCTATTATTAGAGTGTTACTATTATAGTTAGTTAGGTTTAAGGGTTTAGGGTATAGGACCCTATATTAGGTCTAATACTTATTCTCTAAGGTAAGGGCCTTAATATTAACTACTATCTTATAATACTATATAACCGCTATATACTAATTATAATAGCTTATACCCTACCCTATACTAATCTCTTAAAGATACTTATTAAGTATATATTAAAGCTTTACTAGCTTTATATTATCTACCTAAAGATCCCCCTTAGCTAATAAGAGCTTATCTATAAAGTAAATAAAGAATATAAAGAATACCTCCCTAGGTCCTTATTCTATTTAGTTAAGCTCTATAAGGGCTATCTCCTATCTATATAGGTTAGTAAATATAGTCTTAAGATACTTTAGGAACTTAAAGGGATTAAAGTTAATATTTTTACCTAACTTAAAGAAGTTAGCTACCTAGGACTATACCTTAGAGAAGAGGTTCTAGTAAATAAATATCTACCTATTTTTATTAGTACTAATAAAGTCTTTATCTACTAGTAGCTTATACTTTATTAAGAGCCTCTATATAGTAAATATAGCCTTATTACTATTATATAGGTTACCTATAGGGATTAGTTTTTACTTTAATTTAGCTACTATAGCTACCTATAGGGTAGTAAATATAGTAGGGATTAGAGCTTAGCGCTAGACCCTAGGGTTTAGTTAAGTTAGTTAGGCTAAGGGTCCTATATAATCTACTAAGGGTCCTATCTAATTTATATTAACTTACTCCTAGAGTTATACTATTTCTATTATCTACTTATTTAGTATATAGTAAAGTATTTTAAATTATACTTACTAAGCTACTAGGGGCACTATAGTATTAGATCCTAGGGTAATAGTCCTCTAGTTAGGATAATCCTAAGGTTAAAGTGTATTTTATATACCTATTAGTATATCTATTAGTATATTAAAATCTATTTTATTATCTTTTAGTAGCTATTATAAAACTAAAGGAAGTTTCTTAATTATTATAAACTAGCCCCTAGGTAACTATAATAAGGTATTAATATAGTATTAAAAAACTTAGGGAAAGAGAAAAGAAAGGTAGGAAACCTATCCTTACTAGGGCTCTTATAACCCCCTAACTACCTTATACTTATCCTCTTCCCTATGCCTTTATATATATAGTATATATACACTCTAGACTTAGGGCTCTTAGGATTTGCCCTATATATATATATAATATATACACTTTAGTAGATACTTAGGACTATCCATCCCTACGTATACGCGACACGTGTGCACTCTGAAGAATACTTAGGCAAAGCCCAAGCCCTTACAACATAATTAATTAATACGTAACCTAGATATTAAGGATTAAGGCGACTTAAAGTGGTTCTTAGGGATTAAAGTAATTTAGAATTAAGCTATAAAGGAGATATAGCTATTATAAGAATTATATATTTATAAGATTACATAGAAGTTCATTCCTAACATTATAGATAATAATTTAAAGAGCTCTATAGCTCCTCTTAGAATAACTATAATCCACCTAAATAATAGTTAAGCATTAGAAGATTAAATACACCTCTTCTAAGTAATTATTAGATTAATAGTATATCTCTATATTATTAGAAGACCTAATATAGCTTTTATAGCCACAAAGCTTACCACCTTTTTAACTAACCCGTTGTCTAAGCATATTAAGCTTATAAAAGGCATTATTAGATATATATAGAATATAAAGAAACTCTATATTTAATACTCTAGTGTTATGGACTGGCCCCTAGGCAACTGCGATAGGGCGTTGATATAGTATTAAGAAACTTAGGGAAAGAGAAGAGGAAGGTAGGAAACCTATCCTTACTAGGGCTCTTATAACCCCCTAACTACCTTACACTTATTCTCTTCCCTATGCCTTTATATATATAATATATATGCATTCTAGACTTAGGGCCCTTAGGATTTACCCCTATATATATATAATACATATACACTTTAGTAGATACTTAGGACTATCTATCCCTATACATATATAATACATATACACTCTAGAGAATGCTTAGGTAAAGCCTAAGCCCTTATATATACCCTTACTCCTCCTCTTTAATATATTATATAAGCCTATTATTTTAATCCTAGGACTAGACTAGGCGCGTAATATAGTTACTAAGCCCTGTGTTATTATTATATTAACCCTAGCCCTATCTTAAACCTTCTATTCTATTATTTTGTTTTAGTCCTAGGCGTAGGCTAGGCGTATAATATAGTTATTAAGCCCTATATTATTATTATATTAACCCTAGCCCTGCCTTTACTTTCTATCTACTATTTATTTTATTATAACTTTTACTTTCCCTTATATAGAAAATTCTCTAAGATATTATAAACCCTATTATACCTTCCTATTATACCTCTCTAAATAACACTTTATTTACCTATTATCCCTATATTATACCCTTATTAAATATAGCTAACTATAGTAGTAACTATTATAGTAACTCTAGTTACTATCCTCCTTATATCCTAGCTATTCCCTCTATACCTATAAATTAGTCTATTAGTAAGTTCCTTATAGAAGGAAACTTAGATAATAAGGAGTATACTACTCTATAAGTAGTGTAGTAGCCTTATAAGCTATATATTAAGAAATCCCTTACTATAGGTATTCTAAACTATAGTCCTCCCCCTAGTAATACCTCCTATCTCCTATATTAGTAAAACTATATAACCTATATTTAGATAATAAGGTATTTATCTATAGACCCTTAACTTTAATATTACTTAAAGGATCTTAAGGCTATAATTAAGGTAGGTAACTATATTATCTAGCCTAGTATCCTAAAGATAGTAGAAACTAAGAGATAGATACTAGTGCTATCCTAGGGCTTCTATGCCCTTATAAGTTAATAGAAAGCCCTTCTAGACTAGGCCTAGTTTAACCTAGCTCCTATTTATTCTACCCTTAGGGCACCCCCTTTTTCTACCTCCCTTACTATAGCCCTAAATAAACTTAAGATTATTCCTTTTAGCTATAGTAGCCCTATAAGTAGCTATAGTATAGTAGGGTCTATATAGTAAGTTATAGGTATTCTACTCTAGTAGAACTAGTAGATTATAGGTAGTCTAAATACTATATATTAGGAATACTATAATTAATCTACTCTCCTTCTTAAAGCTCTCTTTTCTTATTACTATAGT
The DNA here is from genome assembly GCA_023658475.1 of Epichloe elymi. Classification (NCBI taxonomy): domain Eukaryota; kingdom Fungi; phylum Ascomycota; class Sordariomycetes; order Hypocreales; family Clavicipitaceae; genus Epichloe; species Epichloe elymi. Next base: position 1,025,331 of record CP098273.1, on the reverse strand, counting down.
AGTTAATAATATATTAAGTATAAAGATAACTTATCTTCTTATTATTACTATAAATACTCCTAACTTAGCCCTAACCTAGGGCTTATTAACTATTATATCTAATACACCCTAACTAGTAGGCGCCCCCTAGTATTAGACCCTATTCTTTACTTATCCCCTACTAAAGGCTAACCTAGAGATAGGTTAACCTTTATACTTATTAATTATTATTCTACCTATACTATCTAGAACTATAGAAATATCTATCCCCCTTATTATAATACTACCTATACCCCTATTATACCTATAGTAATACTAGCTACTATCCCCCTTAACTATAATAATAATTTAGTTAGGGGCTTAAGTAATATATCTATTATAATAGGTAGAGAGTACTAAGTTTACCCTAGTAGTTATTATAAGTTAATAGGATATAGACTAGGTATACTTTATATATTATTAGAAGTCTTTATAGAAGTATAAGTAGTTTATAATTAATTTAGTCTATTATTATATTATATATCTCCTTACCTTACCTTAAACTTATTAAGGGCTTATATCTATACTATACTTTCTAATAACTCCTATATTAGCTAAATATATCCTACCTATTTTACTAGTATATTATATCTCCTCCCCTAACCTAGGGTATTCTATACTACTAAAATCTATTCTACCTAGTACTCCTTAATAATATAAGGATAAAGGTAGCTAGGCAAAAGGATATAGGGTGCACTCATATATTAACTAAAGCTTGCTAGGTCTAAGTGTAATATATATGCGAGTCGCTGGTTTATAGCTAGTGGCTTGCTAATATTATATAGACCTAGCCCTTCCTTCTAGTGTTAGGCGCCGCAGTGCTCTAGCGCTACGGTGCACGCATGCACGTAGGTTATGTTATAAGGGGCCTTATAATTATCCCCCCCCTTATTACTAGGCTCCTAAATAGCTTTTACCCTATATTTTATAACTATTTACTAACTAGTAGTTACATTAAAATAATAATAAATAATAATCTATAATAATAAATAATAGTTAGCGCTTTAGCATAAATTTACCTCTAACTCTCTACTATATTATTCTATTTTTATTTCTATATTATTAGCTAAATTATCACTTTTCTACAACACTATTATCTATTTGTTGTTAATCGCTAATCGCTAATAAATTACTATAAGTGCGCTAATAATTCTACTTTATAACTACTTATATATACACTATTTATATACTAGATACACTAAATATAAAAAGAGCCCCCTATCCGCCCCTAAACTCCCCTAGATTAATTATTAATTTATTACTAACCTATATATAGGTTAGTTAAAGATAAAGTAGTTAAAGCGCTATATTTAGTGTTATATATATAGGGATAGTTATAAGGCTATAAATATCTTACTTTTCCTTTACTCTTTAGTTTCTATTTACTAATAATTATATAGTCTATAGCTACTATATATAGTAACTTCCTTAACTTATTAAAGGTACTAGATTAGGTAGATATTCTAATAGAGGTACTTAGTAATAAGGATAAGGATAATCCTAAAGACTTTATATTCTTAGAGGTAACTTAGTAGTATTTTACTACCTATTATCTTTAGCTTATATAGGGCTTTAACTATACTAATATAATATATTATATTATATTTAGGTTAATAGAGGCTACTAAGGTCCGCTAGGTCTATATATTTCTTCCCTTTTTACTAGTTCTTTACTAATATATCTAGGTAGGATGCTTTAATTATATACTAGTAGTATATAGTCTCCTATTAAACCCTTATAGTTACTATAAACCTAGCTCTAGTCCTAGGGATAGTAGGTTATATCTTAGCCCTATTTTACTATCTATTTACTAATATTTTAGTAAGCTAACTATCTATAACTCCTTACTATATAGAATATAGTAATAGTTTTATAGCTAAGGCTAAGTAATCTAGGATTTATTACCTAGGGAATAGTATTATATTATTTTTATTATAGAATAAGGGAGGTAGTTATAGTAGATAAGAATAACACTAAGTATATAGTCTATAGGGGCTAAGTCTTTAGCTATAAGGGGGTAACTATAGAGGGATTTTTATTAACTCTCCTAAAGCTATAGATAGTTTCCTTTATTTTATTTCTTTATATTTTTTCTTTTATTTTTATATATAGTTTAGTTATTTTCTTTTATTAGGTATATTATAGTAGCTAGTAAGGCTATACCTTTCTTATAGGAACTTTATACTTTTTTACCTATAACTTACTTATATATTACTATCCTTTTCCCTTAACTTATTCTAGTAAAATACCTAAATTATATACTAAGCTCCTTCTATATCTTTAATAGGAACCTACTAGTTATATTTACTTAGCTAATCTTTCTACTTTACTAGGTATTTATTACCTTTATAGGTCTTTCTATATTTCTTAATCTCCTTAACTTTATATTTATTATCTTTATCCTTAAGATTAGGTATTAGTATTTTTTCTTTATCTATATTTTTATAATAGGTCTAAGGCTCTAGTAGGCTAATATAGAATATATTATATAACCTACTATATTTTTCTAGTAATATAAGCTAATATACTTACTTACTAATAGTATTAAGTACCTAAAATAGTCTAATAAACCTAGGGATTAGCTTTTATTTTACTTCCTTAAGCTATATATTCTTTACTAATAGTAATACTAGGTTATCTTTTTTAAGAGTAAGTAATTAGTAATATTTATTATAATACTTTACCTAGGATTTAGTAGCTTTTACCTAGTTTTACTTTAGCTACTCCTTAACTTTATATAACTTTATAATATAAGTATAAGCCTCTAGTACCTCCCTTTCTATAACCTTATCCCTAAGGGCTAGCTAAAACTCTAGTAAGTACCCTATAAGTATATAGTTAGGTAAGTAGCCTATAGTTCTATTTACTATATTATTATAGGTAAATTATATAACTAGGAGTAGCTTAGGCTATATCTACTAGTTTTTAGAAGTAAAGTATTATAGGTAGTGCTCTAGTACCTAGTTAGTTCTCTTAGTCTACCTATTAGTTTAGGGGTAAAATACTATAAAAAGCCTATATTTTATATATAATAGGTAATATAAGTCTAACTAGAATTAGCTTATAAAAATAGATTCTCTATTAGATATAATGCCCTTTAGTAGCCTAAATTATAGCTTAATCTCCTTATAGAAAAGTTCTACTAACTTAGCTATATTAATTATAGTTATTATAGGTAGGAAGATAGAGTACTTAGTATATTAGTCTATAATTACTAGGATTATATTAGTTTTTTATTTACCTACTTATATAATAGGTAATCCTATAATAAAGTCTATTAAGATTTCTACCTATAGTTACTCTAGTATTAGTAGTAATTTAAGACTCCTATATAGGTAATACCTTTTAGTAACTATTTACTAATATATCCTATAGCTTATAATATAGTCTAATATAGACTTATTTATAGCTAGCCACTAAAAGTAACGCTTTAATAGCTTAAGCGTTTACTTAGTCCTAAAGTAACCTACTAGTAGATTATTATAGTATAGCTATAGAAGCTCCTATTATAAGGTAGGCTCTTAGGGAATAACTACCTAGTCTTTATATATTAGGAGACCCCTTATACTATATAACTATAGACTAGCTTTCTCTCTCTCTAGGGAATTAATCTCTTTACTCTACCTCTATAGGTCTAGATCTTAGCTTTAGGCCTTCTATAGTAGCTATACTAATAGTTTATTTAGGCTAGATTAGTAGGGATTTAGTAATATAATAGCCCCCTAGATCTTATATACTATACTAGTATCCTAGATATATACTACCTTCTCCTAGAAATTACCTTTATTTAGCTAACCTTTTACTAGATCTATAGTAGCTAACTAGCCTCTTAATATAGCTACTCTAGCCTTTACTATAGGGGCTAGGGTATTTTCCTCCTCTAAAGGTATCTTACTATACCTCTTTATAAAGACTAGGGTATTTTCCTTCCCTAAAGGTATCTTACTATATCTTCTTTAATATATTAGTATCTCTTTTTCTACTACTTCTTTAGTAATTACTAACTTTTTCTTAAGTTTTAGTAAAAGTGCCCTATTTATTAGGGGTTTACTCTTATAATTAGACCTTCTTAATAGTATATCTATAGGGTTACTTTTCCCTAGTCTATACTTAATTATAAAGTTTAGTAGGTATAGGAATATACACTATCTAGCCTATCTTCTATTTAGCTTCTATTACTTTATAAAGGTCTATAGGTTATAGTAGTTTAATAGGACTTCTACTAGGGTCTCTATACCTTTAATATAATATTACTAGTGTTTAAATAACTTAACTATAGTAAGTAGCTCTTAGTTAGGTATACTATAGTTTTATTTAGTATTAGTAAACTTCCTTAACTAAAAGGCTATAGGGTGCTAGTAGCCCTTATTATCTTATTATAATAGGATCCCTACTATTATAAAGATTAAGGCATCTATCTTAATACGCACTAGTTAACTTAGGTTATAATAATAGAGAAGAGGAGCCTGCTAAAAGGTATCTTTTAGCTAGTAAAACGCTACCTATTCTCTTACCCTAAATATAAACCTCCTAGTCTAGATGCTATTTTAACTACCCTTTATTAATATATATAGTAGTGCTATAATCCTAGAGTATCTATAGATAAACTATTAGTAAAAGTTATAGAACCCTAGGAAGGATTATATATCCTTAAAGCTTATAGGTTCCTTCTAATCCTAAATAGTAGTAACTTAGTGGGTATCTATTAAGATCCTATTAATAGAGAGGATAAACCCTAGGAACTCCACTAACTCTTAGTAAAACTTATATTTAGAGGGTTTTATATATAATTCCGCCTCTCTTATATACCCTAGGACTTCTTTAATATATATAGTGTGCTTCTCTTATATTTTTAAAAAGATAAGGATATTATCTAGATATACTATATAAATAGTATTAACTAGCCTATAAAGCGCTTTATAGATATAGTTCTAGAACGTAGCTAGGGCATTTATTAACCTAAAAGGCATTATAAGATATTTATAGTGCCTATAGCATATATAGAATATAGTCTTCTACTTATTACCCCTTTTTATCTAGATTCTATAATAAGCATCCTTAATATTAATTTTTAAGAAGAAGTAGGCTCCTTAGTACTAGTCTAGGATCTCTAAAATTAGGGGGAGAGCATAGTAATTCTTCTATATTACCCTATTAAGACCCTAGTAATCTATATATAATTAGAGTGTACTATCTTTCTTTAGTATAAATAGGATAGGTATACCTATAGGGCTTTTTAATAGTTTTATCTAGCCCTTCTATAGGTTCTTATTAATATATTTACGAAGTTCCTTTAATTTACCTTAGGAAAGGGGGTAAATTAGTCTATATAGGGGTGTAGTCCCTAGTATTAGATTAATTACGTGATTAGTTATCTTTCTTAAAGGTAAGCTCCCTACCTTATCTAATATAAATATATCTTTAAACTTATATAGTTCCTAGGGGATATCTTTAATAGTTTTATATACCTTTACCTTTTCTTTATCTCTAAGGGTAATAAACTTATCTTCTATAACCCTATTAATAGTATATATAATAGTCTTATTATATATAACCTTTGCGAATTTATAGGGAGTTATAAGTAAAAAGGCCTTTCTTCTTTTCTTAAACCACTACTCTTATAAGTATCAGTAAAGGTAGATATATTCCTTAGTAAGTATATATATCCTAATTAATATAGGGCTTCCCTTAGTTCTTAGGTCCCTATTAATAGCTATATATAGTAACTTAAGGTCCTTTTCTTCTTCTCTTAAGTCTTTAATTATAATAGGTACTATAGCCTTAGCTTAGTTAAGTTTATAGGCTTATATAAATTTAGCGCTAATAATATTAATCTTAGCATAACTATTAAGATCTACCGCTGTTTTAATATCTATATACCTATAAATAGTAACTAGTGTGTAGAATTAATACCTTATTAGTACCTTAGTGTTTAAGGCAGAGGTAAGGGTATCTACTTCTACCTTAGGGAGTTTTCTAGGTCTTATTACTCCTTCTTTAGCTTATTATATCTATTTATAAGATACTCTATACTATTATAGTTAAAACACTGCCTTTTATACCTAGGTTTACGGTTATTTAGATAGGTAGTAGGAGACTTCTCCTAGTCCTTATCCTTCTAGTCTTTATTAGACCTTCTACCTTATAGAAAGTTATATCTATAATATTAGGGAGCCTTATTTAGGCCCTTATTTTCTAAATACTTAGACTTTTACTTACTTTTTAGTATAGCCTCCTAGAGTTACTAAGTAAGTTATATAACCTTCTCTTATACTTTTCTTATAATAAAGGTATATAGGTTAATCTAGTCTTATAGATTAGGAAGTAGTTTTATAAAGAATATAAGAGCTTATAACTTTTTAGTAGCTCTTTCTAGGTATTTCTCTAGTAAATCTAAGTAAATACTAAATTTAATAGGACTCTAGCCCTTATATTACTTTATATTCTCTAGCTATATAGCTATTTAGGTATTATAGTTAGTAGTATCTTAGAGTAGTATAAGAGTCTAGGTCTTAAATATATCCTAGTTATCTTTAAGGTTACTCTAGTTATTAGCTATTTATTTATTAAGGTATTAGTCCTATCTTACCTTATAATTACTATATATATAATTAAGTATAAAGAGGATTTTTTAGTAATTATACTAATACTTCTACTTTACCCTATTAAAGATATAGTTTAGGTTATTTATCTATATTTTATACTTCTATAGGTTTATAGGGTATTAGAGGTTAGTAATATTCCTAACTTTAACCTCTTAGTAGCTATTACTAAAGAAGGAACTAGATCTTTACTACTTTTTTATCTTCTTTTTCCCTTTACTTAGCTATAGAAGGTTAATAAGCTCTTACTCTTATTCCTATAGTTCTTTAAGTTTCTTAAGCTAAGTAATTTACTTATTTATTACTATAGTATTAGCCCTAATATTAGAGAGCCTAGGTTTAGTCCTAGTTCCTATAGAATATAGTGTATCTTTAGTAGTAATACTACCCTTATTTAATTAACTTTAGTTATTATCTAATATTACTTAGGTTAATTAGGTAGTTCTTAGCCTTATATTACTCTTAGGTAGCTAGTAATAGAAGCTTTAGAATTATAAGGATAAAGGTAGCTAGGTAAAAGAATATAGGGTATACTTATATATTAACTAAAGCTTACTAGGTCTAAGTATAATATATATGTAAGTTACTAGTTTATAGCTAGCGGCTTGCTAATATTACGTAGACCTAGCCCTTCCTTCTAGTGTCAGGCGCCGCGGTGCTCTGGCGCTGCGGTGCACGCATGCGCGTGGGTCATGTTATGAGGGGCCTCACAAATAAGTTTATTATTATTCTCTATTAGAACCTATTCTAGCCCTAGGTAAGAGTCCTAAAGCCTCTAGCTAGAAAGAGGGTTCTCTATAGCTTATTTAATAAGGTCTATATAGAAGACTAGATAGATACCCCTAGGGATATCTAACTATACTATTAGTAGTATTAGCACTTCTAAGACTATATATTTTACTATAACCTAATTAAGTTTCTATAAGGGGCAGTTTATTTTAATATTTTTTAGTAAAAGCTATACTTTATCCCCTACCTAGAACTATTCCACTAGCTATTAGGAAGCTAATATAGTATCCTACTATCTTTATTAAGTATAGGCTATTATAGCCTATACTAGTTAAGTACCCTCTTATAGGTACTTAAGGAACTATATAGCTTATCCCTTAGGTATTATTATAAATACTAACTAGTCTAGTTATATCTAAATAGGTTCTAAATTATAGCTATAAAGTAACTTATTTAGACTAACTCCTATTATAGAAGAGGGCCTATTATTAATTATAAGCTAATAAGTAGCTAAGTACTCTAGCTAATTAAACTATAAAAAGGAAACTATAATATATAATATTACCTAAACTTTATAGTTTACCTACTTTATACTACTATTAGTCTATAGGTAGTAAGATATAGAGAGTAACTAGTCTATCCTTATAAGGGAGTATAATATTATCTAAAACTTTCCTAACTAGTCTAACCCTTAATCTATAATAATAAACTAGGGAAAACCCTAAAACCTCTACTAGACTATTTTAAACCACTCTATATACTCCTTAGCCCTAATAGAGGTTATAGCTTCTAACTATATAAACTTTAAGAGTCTATCTATAATAACTATAAAATACTATAGCCTCTCTAGGGATATTACTAGTAAGTTTATTATAAAGTTAATAGAGATCTAAGACTAGAACTAATTAGGGATAGGTAAAGGCTTTAGTAAACCCTAGTATTATTACTAGCTCTTATAACTACTAAAATAATAATAGTTATAAATAAACTAAGTAATATCCTATAATATCCTATCCTAATAGAATTATTATTATTATAATTAAAATATAGTATTATAACCTAGGTGCCTTACTACTAGTGAATTATAGTATTATTATATAAGGGTTATTATAAGTAGCTCCTAAGCTAGAATCTATATATAGCCCCTAAACTAAAGCGCTTTATATATACTTATAGAATAATCTATAACCTATTCCCTTATTAGTACCTTTAGGGAAAACCTTTAACCCCCTTCCTAGATAGTCCTTAATTAGATACTATATATTAGGTCTAATATAATAGCCTAATCCTATAGGGAATAAAGGTACTTAGTAGTAAAAAGGACCTCCCCTACTAGTAGTAGTAATACTTATATATAGTATAGTACTAGGTTAGTATTATCTCTCTACTCCTTAGGTAATAGTAAGAGTTATATAATTATAATAGGCTATAGAATATACCTTATTCTTAGAGGTAATCTAGTCTAGTCCTACTCTTTCTAGAAAAGGGTATCTAGGTATTAGGCTTATATACTAGGTTTATATTATAGGTAAAAATTAAATAGTATAAGTATATCTACCTACTAAGCCTATCTCTCTAATATTAACTAAGGAGTAGTAAAGTACTCTAGGTTTTTATAATCTATATAAATAGTAAATAGATAGGGTATGCCTTAAAGTTCTACTAACTATACCTTAAGATAAGAGATAATAATAAGTAACTCCTTATTATAGATTATATAATTCTTCTATAAGGATATAAGGCTAGTAGAAAAGTAAGTAACTAGGTATAGAATACTATTAGGACTTTATTATAAAAGGTACCTACTAATAGCTTTACCTAAATAATTAGCTTCTACTACTATTAGCTAGTCTAGGTCCTATTATACTAGTACTAGATATATAATAAAGGTATCTTTTAACCTCTTAAAGGCCCTCTCTTCCTTAGGTCCCTATTAGAAAGGGATATTCCTCTTAGTAAGTTATATTAGTAAAGCTACTATCTCTAAGAAGTTACTAATAAAATTATAGTAAAAATTTATAAATCCTAGGAAGCTATAAACCCTATATAGTTTTATAGGTACTACCTATTCCCTTATAGCTATAACCTTTATAGGATCTAGGTAGATTAAGTAGCCTACTATAATAATATATTCTAGGTACTAAACCTCTTTTATAGTAAATATAGACTTATTAAGGTTAAGGTATAGACCTATAGCCCTTAAGTAACTAAGGACTAACTAGACCTTCTTTATATAGTCCTTCCTTAACCCCCCTAAATAAACCAGGATATTATTAAGGTAGGCTATAATAAAGTCTCTGTTATGGACTGGCCCCTAGGCGACTGCGATAGGGCGTCGGTATAGTATTAAGAAACTTAGGGAAAGAGAAGAGGAAGGTAGGAAACCTATCCTCACTAGGGCTCTTATAACCCCCTAACTACCTTACACTTATCCTCTTCCCTATGCCTTCATATGTGTAGCATGTATATATTCTAGACTTAGGGCCCTCGGGATTTGCCCCTGTATATATGCAATACATATGCACTTCGGCAGATACTTAGGACTATCTATCCCTACGCATACGCAACACATATACACTCTAGAGAATGCTTAGGCAAAGCCTAAGCCCTTATATATACCCTTACTCCTCCTCCTTAACATGTTATATAAGCCTATTATTTTAATCCCAGGACTAGACTAGGCGCGTGACACGGTCACTAAGACCTATGTTATTGTTATATTAACCCTAGCCCTATCTTAAACCTTCTATCCTATTATTTTTATTTTAGTCCTAGGTATAGGCTAGGCGCGTAACACGGTTATTAGGCCCCGCATTATTATTATATTAACCCTAGCCCCGCCCCCACTTTCTATCTACTATTTATTTTATTATAACTTTTACTTTCCTCTATATAGAAAATTCTCTAAGATATTACAAACCCTATTATACCTTCCTATTATATCCCTCTAAATAATACTTTATTTACCTATTATCCTTATATTATACCCTTATTAAACATAGCTAACTATAGTAGTAACTATTATAGTAACTCTAGTTACTATCCTCCTTATATCCTAGCTATTCTCTCTATACCTATAAATTAGTCTATTAGCAAATTCCTTATAGAAGGAAACTTAGATAATAAGGAGCATACTACTCTATAAGTAGTGTGGCAGCCCTATAGGCTATATATTAAGAAATCCCTTACTATAGGTATCCTAAACTATAGTCCCCCCTCTAGCGGCACCTCCTATCTCCTATATTAGCAAAACTATATAACCTATATTTAGATAATAAGGTATTTATCTATAGACCCTTAACTTTAATATTACTTAAAGGATCTTAAGGCTATAATTAAGATAGGTAACTATATTATCTAGCCTAGTATCCTAAAGACAGTAGAAACTAAGAGATAGATACTAGTGCTATCCTAGGGCTTCCACGCCCTTATAAGTTAATAGAAAGCCCTTCTAGACTAGGCCTAGTTTAACCTAGCTCCTATTTATTCTACCCTTAGGGCACCCCCCTCTTCTACCTCCCCTACTATAGCCCTAAATAAACTTAAGATTATTCCTTTTAGCTATAGTAGCCCTATAAGTAGCTATAGCATAGTAGGGTCTATATAGTAAGTTATAGGTATTCTACTCTAGTAGAACTAGTAGATTATAGGTAGTCTAAATACTATATATTAGGAATACTATAATTAATCTACTCTCCTCCTTAAAGCTCTCTCTCCCTATTACTATAGCGGTTAATAATATATTAAGTATAAAGATAACTTACCTTCTTATTATTACTATAAACGCTCCTAACTTAGCCCTAACCTAGGGCCTATTAACTATTATATCTAATATACCCTAACTAGTGGGCGCCCCCTAGCACTAGACCCTATTCTTTACTTATCCCCTACTAGAGGCTAACCTAGAGATAGGTTAACCTTTACACTTACTAATTATTATTCTACCTATACTATCTAGAACTATAGAAATATCTATCCCCCCTATTATAATACTACCTATGCCCCTATTACACCTATAGTAACGCTAGCTACTATCCCCCTTAACTATAATAATAATTTAGTTAGGGGCTTAAGTAATATATCTATTATAATAGGTAGAGAGTATTAAGTTTGCCCTAGTGGTTATTATAAGTTAATAGGACATAGACTAGGTGTGCCTCGCGTATTATTAGAAGTCTCTATAGAAGTATAAGTAGTTTATAATTAATTTAGTCTATTATTATATTATATATCTCCCTACCTTACCTTAAACTTATTAAGGGCTTATATCTATACTATACTTTCTAATAGCTCCTATATTAGCTAAATATATCCCACCTATTTTACTAGTATATTACATCTCCTCCCCTAACCTAGGGCATTCTATACTACTAGAATCTATTCTACCTAGTACTCCTTAATAAGTTTATTATTATCCTCTATTAGGACCTATTCTAGCCCTAGGCAAGAGTCCTAAAGCCTCTAGCTAGGAAGAGGGTCCTCTATAGCTTATTTAATAAGGTCTACGTAGAAGACTAGATAAATGCCCCTAGGGATATCTAACTATACTATTAGTAGTGTTAGCACTTCTAAGACTATGTATTTTACTATAACCTAATTAAGTTTCTATAAGGGGCGGTTTATCTTAATATTCTTTAGTAAAAGCTATACTTTATTCCCTACCTAGAACTATTCTACTAGTTATTAGGAAGCTAATATAGTGTCCTACTATCTTTATTAAGTATAGGCTATTATAGCCTATGCTAGTTAAGTACCCTCTTATAGGTGCTTAAGGAACTGTATAGCTTATCCCTTAGGTGTTATTATAGATACTAACTAGTCTGGTTATATCTAAATAGGTTCTAAATTATAGCTATAAAGTAACTTATTTAGACTAACTCCTATTATAGAAGAGGGCCTATTATTAATTATAAGCTAATAAGCAGCTAAGTGCTCTAGCTAATTAAACTATAAAAAGGAAACTATAATATATAATATTACCTAAACTTCTTAGTTTACCCGCTCTATACTACTATTAGTCTATAGGTAATAAGATATAGAGAGTAACTAGTCTATCCCTATAAGTAAGTATAATATTATCTAAAATTTTCCTAACTAGTCTAACCCTTAATCTATAATAATAAACTAGGGAAAACCCTAAAACCTCCACTAGACTATTTTAAACTGCTCTATACACTCCTTAGCCCTAATAGAGGTTATAGCTTCTAACTATATAAACTTTAAGAGTCTATCTATAATAACTATAAGATACTATAGCCTCTCTAGGGACGCTACTAGTAAGTTTATTATAAAGTTAATAGAGATCTAAGACTAGAACTAATTAGGGATAGGTAAAGGCTATAATAAACCCTAGCGCTATTACTAACTCTTATAACTACTAAAATAATAATAGTTATAAATAAACTAAGTAATATCCTATAATATCCTATCCTAATAGAATTATTATTATAATAATTAAAACATAGTATTATAACCTAGGTGCCCTACTACTAGTAAATTATAGTATTATTATATAAGGGTTATTATAAGCGGCTCCTAAGCTAGAATCTATATATAGCCCCTAAACTAAAGCGCTCTATATATACTTATAGAATAATCTATAACCTATTCCCTTATTAGCACCTCTAGGGGAAACCTTTAACCCCCTTCCTAGATAGTCCTTAATTAGATACTATATATTAGGTCTAATATAATAGCCTAATCCTATAGGGACTAAAGGTGCTTAGTAGTAAAAAGGACCTCCCCTACTAGTAGTAGTAACACTTATATATAGTGTAGCGCTAGGTTAGTATTATCCCTCTGCTCCTTAGGTAATAGTAAGAGTTATATAATTATAATAGGTTATAGGATATACCCTATCCTTAGAGGCAATCTAGTCTAGTCCTACTCCCTCTAGGAAAGGGTATCTAGGCATTAGGCTTATATACTAGGTTTATATTATAGGTAAAAGTTAAATAGCGTAAGTATATCTACCTACTAAGCCTATCTCTCTAATATTAACTAAGGAGTAGTAAAGTACTCTAGGTTCTTATAATCTATATAGATAGTAAATAGATAGGGTATGCCTTAAAGTTCTACTAACTATACCTTAAGGTAAGAGATAATAGTAAGTAACTCCTTATTATAGATTATATAATTCTTCTATAAGGATATAAGGCTAGTAGAAAAGTAAGTAACTAGGTATAGAATACTATTAGGACCTTATTATAAGAGGTACCTACTAATAGCTTTACCTAAATAATCAGCTTCTACTACTATTAGCTAGTCTAGGTCCTATTACGCTAGTACTAGATATATAATAAAGGCGTCTTTTAACCTCTTAAAGGCCCTCTCTTCCTTAGGTCCCTATTAGAAAGGGATATTCCTCTTAGTAAGTTATATTAGCAGGGCCGCTATCTCTAAGAAGTTACTAACAAAATCGCGGTAAAAATTCGCAAATCCTAGGAAGCTACAAACCCTATGTAGTTTTATAGGTGCTGCCTATTCCCTTATAGCTATAACCTTTACAGGATCTAGGCGGATTAAGTAGCCTACCGTAATAATATATCCTAGGTACTAAACCTCTTTTATAGCGAACATAGACTTATTAAGGTTAAGGTATAGACCCACGGCCCTTAAGTGACTAAGGACTAACCAGACCTTCTTTATATAATCCTTCCTTAACCCCCCTAAATAAACTAGGATATTATTAAGGTAGGCTATAATAAAGTCTCCTAGTATATCCCCTAAGGATTTATTAATATAATACTAGAAGGTTATAGGTACGCTAGCTAAGCTAAAGGGGTAGACTAGCTATTTAAACAAACTAAACCTTATATAGAACGCTATAAGGTGCTCTTAGCCCTTAGCTATCTATAGTTTATAAAATACTACGTAGACATCTACCTTTATAAACTAACACACTTAGGACAGGGAATATAGTATCTCTTTAATTAGTAAGAAAGGGTAATAGTCTTATACTATTATCTTATTAAGAGCGTAGTAGTCTACGTAGAAACGCTAGCTACTATTCGCCTTTTTAATAAGAAGGACAGGGGCTATAGCTACTAAGGAGCTAGCATAGATCTATCCCTTATCTATTAGATCTATAATCTAGCGCTAAACCTCTAAAAGCTAATCCTATAGTATGTTATATAAGGGTCCCTATAGGAGTGCTAGTTTAGACCTATCTAGGTTCTTACGTATGCGTATATAGTGGTTAAGAGACCCTCTATAAGGGGGCAGGCTATTAGCCTTAGACTTATTAAAGAGGTCTATAAAGTCCGCTAACTCCTTAGGCAGCGCTAATATATTAGGAGTAGCTAGCTCTATCTTAGGCGCTATAATCTATAGTACTATTATTATCTCCTTTAAGCTTATAGCAATAAACCTTATAGTAGTGTCCTTATTCTAGTGTGCCCTATAAGCCTTAGCGGCGTATAGGGATCTAATAATTCCCTATATTAGGACCTCCGTTACCTAAGTAGAGGACTTAGAAACGCAAAGGCCCTCTGTAGCTCTAATAACCAGTTGTTGTTATGCCGCATAGATTACCACTCTACGCTACTCTAACTAAGGCATCCTAAATATTATATCTGTTATGGACTGGCCTTGGGGTAACTGCAAACAAGCGTCTAAAGTGCGATTACTATTCTTAAAGAGGAAAGAAAGAGCTAAGTAAGAGATTATATAGCATACGGCTATATATCCTCCTATATATAGTCTATACACATAGCGCGCGCAGTAAGCCCTAAGTCCGCATAACCTCCGCCCACTACCTTATATACTCTCTATGCCCTTTCTAGAGCCCTCCTAGACCTAAGAAGAACCTAAGCCTTAAGCTTAAGTCTATTATATACCCCCCTTTATACCCCTCCCCTTCCCTTACTATATAAGAAAAATTTTTAAACCCTACCTTCTCCTTATCCCTACCTCCCCCCTCTATATATATCCTAAAGGCTTTACTTCTCTAGGGGTAAATTAAACTATACCTATTTCTACACTTACTTTAGACTATTACTTATCTATATATCCCCCTATTCTACCTTAAATCTATCTAGTGCCTTAGTATTCTATATATTCTCTAGGGGCTTCTATATTAGCTAAATATAACCTTTCTACTTAACTAGTATATTATAATTTACTCCCTAACTAAGGGCATTTTTAGCTATAAGGATCTCCTCTACCTAGTACTCTATAAGGTTACTATCTATATCTATTAATATTAGCTCTAGTAGAGGTTATTTATTAGCTAGCTTCTAGCTTAGTAATAGATCCTCTACTGCCCTCTAAACTAAATCTATATAAAAGATTAGGTATAGCCTCCTAGGAATATCTAACTTTATAGTTAATAGTATTAGCACCTCTAGCACCTTATACTTTACTATAACCTAATCTAACTTCTTATATAGTTAGTTTATCTTAATATTCTAAAGGCTTAACTATATATAGTCCCTAACCTAGAACTATTCCACTAGTCTCTAACTACTACTTATGCTTTCTTATTATTATTATTAGATAAAGGCTATTATAGCCTATATTAGGTCTATACCCTCTTTTAAGTACTATAGGAATACTTATACCTATCCTTTTAGTAAAGTTTTTAATACCTCTAATAGCAGTGCCTCCTAGATTATAGGTATATTAAAGCTATAGAGTGCTATATTTACACTCACTCCTATTACTAAAGAATCCCTATTATTTAACGCTAGCTAGTAGGCTAGTAGGTAATTAGCTTACTTAAATTATAAGAAGGATAATATTACCTATAACACTGCCTAAACCTCCTAGTTAGCTCTCTCTATACCTCTATCTATCTATAGGTAATATAAGGTTAATAGTAGTTACTTTATACCTACTTTCTTATAGAGCGCTATCTAAAAACTACTTAATTAATCTAAACTATAATCTATAATAATCTAGGTAGGGAACCTATAGAACCGCTACTAATAGTGTTTAAACCGCTTTATATATATCTTAGCCTTTATTAAAGTTATAGCCTTAAGCTATATAAACTTAGAGAGTCTATCTATAATTACTATAAGGAACCATAGGTTAGCCTAATCTTAAGCGGGGAGGTCTATTATAAAGTTAATAGAGATCTATAACTAATATCTATCTAGTAGAGGAATTAGCTTTAGTAAGCCCTATTATAGCTACTAGCTCTTCCGCCCCCTATAGTAGTAATAGTTTTATATAAACTATACTATATCCTATAATATACTATCCTAATAGAAGTCCCTCTAGAGCGCTTTAAAGGTAGTATTCTGCCCTAGGTAACCTAGTAAGGGTAAGTTATATGTCTATTAGATTAAGGTTATAGTTAAGGGTTCTTACTTTAGCACCTAAGTCTAGCCCTAGAATTAAAGTACTCCTTTTATACTAATCTAATAGTCTATAATCTACTCCCTTATGCCTACTATATTAGGAAACTTCTAAGCCCTAGCCTTTACTACCTTAAGCTATAACCTATAAGTCTTATTATAGGCTATAGCCTAATCCTATAGGGACTACAGGTACCTATCTATAAATAAGGAGTCTCTAGCTAGTATATCTAGAGCTAAAGCTAAACTATCCTCTAAAGTAGTGCTTTCTAGGGCCGCTATAGGTCTAATATTTATATATAGTTATCCCTAACTAAAGCTAAACTATATAGGTATTATTATTAACTATATAATAGGCGCCTTTAGCTTAGTAAACTATACCTCCTCCTAATAGTATCTTAATAATATATCTAGTCTACTTACCTAAGTCCCTAGTCTATAATATAAGTAGAAGTTAAAGAGCGCTAAAGTCTCTACCTATTACGCTTACTATTCTAATATCTCTCTTAGAGCTATAAAGTACTCTAAGTTCTTATAATCTATAAGTATTATAAATAGCCTATCTATACTTTATAGCTCTACTAACCACGCCCTAAGGCATAAGATAATTGCTAGAAGCTCCTTATTATATATTATATAATTCTATTAAGCTAGCTATAAGTAAGCTAAGTAGTACGCCACTAGATATAAGACCCCTTTATTATTTATCTAGGAGAGGTAGCCTCCTAATACTATTCCTAAGTAGTCTACCTCTACTACTATATCCTTATTAGGGTCCTATTATATAAGAATAGGGTATAATATAAAAGCTAGCTTTAGTATTTTAAAAGCCTTCTTATATACCTCTATCTAGTAAAATACTATACCCTTCTTTATTAGGTTAATTAGGGAACCTATAACTTCTAAAAACTATAGTATAAAGTTATAATAAAAGTTAGCAAACCCTAGAAACCTATATACTCCTTAGACCTATATTAGGGCCTCCTAATCCCTAATTATAGTAATCTTCTCGTTATCTAGGCAAATCTATTTCCCTATGTAGATAATAAACCTAAGGTACTTAACCTCCTTTATTACAAAAACACACTTCTTAATATCCAGGTTTAACCTAGCCTACCGTAGCCTAGCTAACACCCTATATACCTTCTATATATAGTCTTTCTATAACCCCCCTATATAGATTAAGATATTATTAAGATAAGCAGTAATATAGTCCCTAAGGATACTACTAAGTATACTATTAATATACCTCTAAAAGGTTATAAGCGCGCCTGCTAAACTAAAGGGGTATACTAACCACTTAAATAATCTAAATTACGTCTAGAAAGCGGTCTAGTATTCCTAGCCCTTAGTAATATAAATATAATAGAACACTACTTATATATCTAGCTTTATAAACTATTTTACCTTAGCTAAGAAGTGTAGTGTCTCTTTTACTAAAGGCAAGGGATAATAGTCCTATTCTATAATCTTATTTAGCGTGTAATAGTCTATATAGAACCTCTAACCGCCCCTAGGTTTCTTTACTAGTAGAACTAGTGCCACTGCTAAAGATAAGCTTGCCCTAATCTAGCCCTTATCTATTAAGTCTATTACCTACTTATATATCTCTAGGAGATATTAATATAGTATATTATATAGTAGAGCCTATAGTAGGTCTAGTTTATTACCCTCTGTATCCTACTTTAGGCAAATATAGTAATTAGACTTGCCCTAGTGCGGTGGTAGGGTATTTACCTTACTCTCCTAGAAAAGGTCCTTATAGTCCTATAACTCCTCTAGTAAGGACGCTAAGAGCTCCTACTCTATAGGTTTTAGTGTAGTATTAATCTATAGGATAGATATAATTTCCTATAAGCTTATAGTATAAAGCTATATATACTCCTTCTGCTTCCTTACCTAATACACTATTCCTATAAATAAAGATCCTATAATATATATAGTAGGCTTCTCTACCCCTCTATTAGTTATAGCCTAAATCTATAGGTTATTAGCTACTCCTATAGTTAGTTATTAGCATTATATATTTAAGTTAATATTATAGCGCGCTATCTATAGAGTCCCTAGGATAAGTTATCTTATTAATCCTAGGATTATATACGCTATAATTAGCGTCTCCTATCTATCTATATCTATCTAAAAACAGATAATATATATAATTAATAAGCTTACCTTATAATTCTCCCTTCCCCCTCTTTTTACACTAACTACTATATAAACCAACCTCTTAGTTAGTAGGGGGATGTATTCTAGTTATAGCTTCTAGACTAGGCGTTTACTAATAGTAGTATAGCAGTTATATCCTATATTAACTTATATATCTAAAAAGGTTATCTTATTTATTAACATAGGGACTAAGAAGGGTAATATATCTATATTACTCTAGATATATTTAAAGTTATTCTTAACCTTAACTATATACTATAAAGCCTCTCTAAGCTCCTATTCCTCCTCCTTATTTAAATAACTTAATAAAGGGGATTCTCTTTTTCTAACTTAATACTTAAATCCTTAGAGTTAATATCTTCTACCTTATAAGTATTAACTACTAGCGTCTCCTTTAGATAGATAGTGTAATATAAGGAACACTTTATAACTTAGTGCTTATTAGAGCTATATTATATACACTTACCCTTCTTATATTATATATTAAGCACCTCCTAGGAAACCTATTTAGCCCTTTTTACCCCCTACTACTAGTAACCTACTACTTTCCTAAAGCCCTTCTAAGCCCCTACTATACCTACTAACTAGATATCTATTATTAGCGTGTCCTTATCTTACCCTAAAGACTAGTCTACCTAGGGAGCTAGTTATACCTAGTAATATAAGTAATGCTTTTTCTCTAAATAATAGGACTTAATATCTAATATAATATTCCTAAACTAAGCTAATGCTATAGAGTAGTTAGCCTAGGGAATATTATGTCCTATACTATAGTCCCTTATCTGCTTATTAAGGGTAGTATATAGCTTTAAAAGCTTTACCTTATCTACCTAACCTAGCCTACCTATAAGCGTAAGTTTCTATTTAAACTATATATAGAAGTCACTAAACCACTTATATTATTATTATTATAACTAGTTAAGCTTAGTAATAGCTAATTCCTATTAATAGGGGTTATTAAATATTTCCCCTAAGTAATTAAGGAAGTGCCTTATATTAAAGTTTACTAAGTTTCCTTTCTTAAAGTAGGGTATAACCTAGGCCTAAACCTTTACTAAAAGGTTCTAGTAAATAAAGCACTATTAGTCCTTAGCGCCCCTAATAAACCCCTAGTCTATAACTAGCTTATAGCCTATAAGACTCTTCTAGGCTATAAAGAGCATCCTATTACTATTAAATAGTGCCCCTATAGGTAATAGCTTTTACCTTACTTAGTATTAGTTCTTATAAAGCGCTTAGATCTACACTAACTACTCCCTAATAAGTGCCTATAATATAGCTAGCTTACCTATTTCTATCCTACTTAATAAAGGTTATACTATTATTAAGAGGTAGCTAAAAGAGGAAGAATATAAAGAAAGTAAAGAATAGTAAATATTATAGACTAGCCTTAGGGTAACTATAAATAAGTATCTAAAGTGTAATTACTATTCTTAAAGAGGAAAGAAAGAGCTAAGTAAGAGATTATATAGTATATAGCTATATATCCTCCTATGCGTAGTCTATGCGTATAGCGCGTGTAGTAAGCCCTAAGTCCGCATAACCTCCGCCCGCTGCCTTATGCACTCTCCGCGCCCTTTCCAGAGCCCTCCCGGACCCGAGAAGGACCCGAGCCTCGAGCTCGAGTCCATTACAATATCCTAGGTTAGGCTAGGGATAATATATAGGTATATAAACAACTCCTAGCCGTCTATGTTAATTCTAGTGTACACTATATAGGTTATAGAAGAGGTGTCTTCCTTAACCTGCTTTCCTTTCTATTCTATTTCCACTGTGGTATAAATACGCCTTTATTTTAGTAACTATATAAGCTCTAGGCTAAGCTATCTTACTACTAATTTGCTTATAGCACTATAGTAATTATAACTATAATTAATTTAGATATTAATAAAATAATATATATTAAAAAGTATAGAAATAAGGAATAGTGGTTAGTTTATATATTTTACTATATCCTATTCTATTTCTATATAGTGGTTAAAATTATCCTATAATATAGAAGTTAACTAGCCTATTAGCCCCTATATAAGACTCTACTTAGGGGCTACTTATTTTCTATAGGAGGGATATTTATCTCCTTATCTACGCTTTCCTTATCCGCCCTAGATATATTAATACTAACCTACTAGCACTAAGGTAGGAGAAGGGTATATTCTTAAATAAAGTAGTCCTTAGACCTACATTAGAGGTAGTATCTTTCTTAGTAGCATCTAGCTAGTACTATCTCTAATACCTATTTTACCTATTCTATATTTAGGGTAGCCTTTACTTCCTTACCCTTCTTCTTAGCCTATTTCCCTAGCTAGGTCCCTACTACGCAAACTCCTATTATTAGAGTGTTACCCTTATAGTTAGTTAGGTTTAAGGGTTTAGGGTATAGAACCCTATATTAGGTCTAATACTTATCCTCTAAGGTAAGGGCCTTAATATTAATCACTATCTTATAATATTATATAACCACTATATACTAATTATAATAGCTTACGCCCTACCCTATACTAATTTCTTAAAGGCACTTATTAAGCATATATTAAAGCTTTACTAGCTTTATATTATCTACCTAAAGATCCCCCCTAGCTAATAAGAGCTTATCTATAAAGCAAATAAAGAATATAGAGAACACCTCCCTAGGTCCTTATTCTATTTAGTTAAGCTCTATAAGGGCTATCTCCTATCTATATAGGTTAGTAAATATAGTCTTAAGATACTCTAGGAACTTAAAGGGATTAAAGTTAATATTTTTACCTAACTTAAAGAAGTTAGCCACTTAGAACTACACCTTAGAGAAGAGATTCTAGTAAATAAATATCTACCTATCCTTATTAGTACTAATAAAGTCCTTATTTACTAGTAGCTTATACTCTATTAGGAGCCTCTATGTAGTAAACATAGCCTTATTACTATTATATAGGTTGCCTATAGGGATTAGTTTTTGCTTTAATTTAGCTACTATAGCTACCTATAGGGCAGTAAATATAGTAGGGGTTAGGGCTTAGCGCTAGACCCTAGGGTTTAGTTAAGTTAGTTAGGCTAAGGGTCCTATATAATCTATTAAGGGTCCTATATAATTTATATTAACTTACTCCTAGAGTTATACTATTTCTACTATCTGCTTATTTAGTATATAGTAAAGTGTTTTAAATTATACTTACTAAGCTACTAGGGGCGCTATAGCATTAGATCCTAGGGTAATAGTCCCCTAGTTAGGATAATCCTAAGGTTAAAGTATATTTTATATACCTATTAGTGTGTCTATTAGTATATTAAAATCTATTTTATTATCTTTTAGTAGCTATTATAAGACTAAAGGAAGTTTCTTAATTATTATAGACTAGCCCCTAGGTAACTATAATAGGGTATTAGTATAGTATTAAGAAACTTAGGGAAAGAGAAGAGGAAAGTAGGAAACCTATCCTTACTAGGGCTCTTATAACCCCCTAACTACCTTATACTTATCCTCTTCCCTATGCCTTTATATATATAGTATATATATATTCTAGACTTAGGGCCCTTAGGATTTACCCCTACATATATATAACATATATGCACTTCAGCAGATGCTTAGGACTATCTATTCCTACATATACGCGACACGTGTGTACTCTGGAGAATGCTTGGGCAAAGCCCAAGCCCTTACAGTCTCCTAATATATCCCCTAAGGATTTATTAATATAATACTAGAAGGTTATAGGTATACTAGCTAAGCTAAAGGGGTAGACTAGCTATTTAAATAAACTAAACCTTATATAGAATACTATAAGGTGCTCTTAGCCCTTAGCTATCTATAGTTTATAAAACACTATATAGATATCTACCTTTATAAACTAATATACTTAGGATAGGGAATATAGTATCTCTTTAATTAGTAGGAGAGGGTAATAGTCTTATACTATTATCTTATTAAAAGTATAGTAGTCTATATAGAAACGCTAACTACTATTTACCTTTTTAATAAGAAGGATAGGGGCTATAGCTACTAAGGAGCTAGTATAGATCTATCCCTTATCTATTAGATCTATAATCTAGCGCTAAACCTCTAAAAGCTAATCCTATAGTATATTATATAAGGGTCCCTATAGGAGTGCTAGTTTAGACCTATCTAGGTTCTTATATATATATATATAGTGATTAAGAGACCCTCTATAAGGGGGTAAGCTATTAGCCTTAGACTTATTAAAGAGGTCTATAAAGTCTACTAACTCCTTAGGTAGCGCTAATATATTAGGAGTAGCTAGCTCTATCTTAGGCACTATAATCTATAGTACTATTATTATCTCCTTTAAGCTTATAGTAATAAACCTTATAGTAGTGTCCTTATTCTAGTATACCCTATAAGCCTTAGCGGTATATAGGGATCTAATAATTCCCTATATTAGGACCTCTATTACCTAAGTAAAGGACTTAGAAATATAAAGGCCCTCTATAGCTTTAATAACTAGTTATTATTATACTATATAAATTACTACTCTACGCTACTCTAACTAAGGTATTCTAAATATTATATCCTAGGTTAGGCTAGGGATAATATATAGGTATATAAATAACTCCTAGCTATCTATATTAATTCTAGTGCACACTATATAGATTATAAAAGAGGTATCTTCCTTAACCTACTTTCCTTTTTATTCTATTTCTACTATAGTATAAATATACCTCTATTTTAGTAATTATATAAGCTCTAGGCTAAGCTATCTTACCGCTAATTTACTTATAGCACTATAGTAATTATAACTATAATTAATTTAGATATTAATAAAATAATATATATTAAAAAGTATAGAAATAAGGAATAGTAATTAGTTTATATATTTTACTATATCCTATTCTATTTCTATATAGTAGTTAAAATTATCCTATAATATAGAAGTTAACTAGCCTACTAGCCCCTATATAAGACTCTACTTAGAGGCTACTTATTTTCTATAAGAGGGATATTTACCTCCTTATCTACACTTTCCTTATCTACCCTAGATATATTAATACTAACCTACTAGCACTAAGGTAGGAGAAGGGTATATTCTTAAATAAAGTAGTCCTTAGACCTATATTAGAGATAGTATCTTTCTTAGTAGTATCTAGCTAGTACTACCTCTAATACCTATTTTACCTATTCTATATTTAGGGTAGCCTTTACTTCCTTACCCTTCTTCTTAGCCTATTTCCCTAGCTAGGTTCTTACTATATAAACCCCTATTATTAGAGTATTACTATTATAGTTAGTTAGGTTTAAGGGTTTAGGGTATAGGACCCTATATTAGGTTTAATACTTATTCTCTGTTATGAACTGGCCTTATGGCTGCTGCACATAAGCGTTCAAAGTGTGATCAATATTCTTACAGAAGAAGAAGAAGACTAAGCTTGGGGTCTCGTAGCATCCCCCTTAATAAGGGGCTGTGCTTAGTCAGTGCGCGACCTGCGCACTGGCCAGCGTTCAGCCGCGTACAACCCGCCCTCTTTCCGGAGACTCTCCGGAGGCTTCCCTGCTCCGCTCATGACCCGAGCTCATAGCTCGAGTCCATAACATAGAGAAGCTTTATAAAGCTTAGGTTAATAGTAAATTAAATAGTATAAAGCCTAGTGTAACTTAATTAACTTTATAAGATATTATCCCTACTATATAAGATCATTACCCTTATTGTAGATAGATTGTAAAATTAGTAGAATAAAAGTATTATAGCTTATAGGACTATTAGTAAGTGTTTACATAGGCTAAAAGCTATTCTAGCATATAATATAATAAGGTAGAGCATATACTTAAAATAAGTAATATAAATACTAAGCTACTTAAAAAGAAGTTTAGTATAATTAGGAAAAAGGTTATAACCTAGCTACTCTTGGTTGCTAATAATATTACCTATAATACTTAGCGTAATATCTTTTTAAAGGACTTACTAGCTAGGGGTACTATTTTAGAAGTAGGCAATAATCTAGGCTTTATAGCAGCAGCCTAACCTCTTAAGGATCTAATAGATAAAGATAATGATTAATAAGGGACTAGTGAAATAGTTAAGGATAATAGTATTAATTAGCTTAAGACTATTAATCTAACTAGGGGGGATAATCCCTTTGCCTTAGCATAATTAACATAACCTACTACTACGCTTATATTAGAACAAATTAGTTAGGTTATAGTAACTCTAAGCTCTAAAGGGTTAACCCTAAGCTCTACTAGAGGGGGATTATTACCTTCTAGTAGATTTACCCTAAGTGGCACACTAGTTTAGAGGATTTAGAAGAAGAATATAAATTAATTAATAGTAGAAGCGGTTTCTATAGCACTTAAGTTAGTGTTTTCTTAAGTTTAGAAGTAAGAGTACTCTTATATATATACTATCTAGTAAAGCAACCTATTAGATAGCGAGTTTAAAAAGGCATTAGAGAACTATAAGTCTTTTTATAAAAGCTATAGTATTACTTAGATATTAAAAGCAATAAGCTAGGTTAAGGAAAATCTAAAGAATATAGTGCTTTAGAATAAGCTTAGAAGTAAGGATAAAGAGGCTTTTATAACTGTAGACTTTAGCTATTATTTATAAAGGTAAAAGGAAGAGGTTATTTATAAAGGTAAAGGAAGAGGTTATAAAGGTAAAGGAAGAGGTTATAAAGGTAGAGAAGGAGGTTTAGAAAGCAAGGTTATAAAGGTAAAGGAAGAGGCTAGAAGGTTATAGTAGAATTAGCTTAGGCATAAGGATTACTAGCATTTTTACCTATATAAAATTCACGCTGCTTATGGTTTTATCTCCCTTACCTCACAGCTGCCTGCCTAATAACCTCGCAGCCGCCTGCCTAATAACCTCACAGCCGCCTACCTAACAACCTTATAGCCACCTACCTAACAACCTTATAACCACCTACTAAATAATTCCTCCCTTATTAAAGACTTCTATCCTTAGGGATCTTAACGCCTCTCTCTCGCTAGTATTACTAATAACTATAAAAGCCTCTTTTTATAATAATACTTTGCTATACTATTAGACTTCCTCTTATATTAAAGCTATTCGCTAGCTCATAAGCCTCTTTAATAAGCTAGCGTTTATCCTTATTTAACGCCTCTAAGTTAAGCCTACCTTACTCTTCTAGTATAATACTGCCTAACTTAATAAAGTTAAATAGGCTAGTTATAGCATAAATAATCTTAATCTAATCTAGAAAGTTATACTTAGTAGTGCTATAGCAAATTATCTTAAACTTTTACTTATAATACCTAAAGAGTTTCTTAACTACTACTTAAAGAATAGTATACTAGAGATTAAAAAGCTTAGCCCTTATTTTTAGCCCTTCTCTATTATTAGGATTCTTATTTAAATAATAGCAAATACCTATAAAGGGCATAAGTAAACTAGCTTAGGTATAAAATCCTATATCTATAAGGTAAAAACGCTTTCTATGTATTTAGAATAACCTAGTAAGAGCGGTTTAAAGCAGTGGTTTATTATAAATTAATCCCTTAGCGCCTACTAACATATATATAAAGATATTATTATTAAAATTTATAGCTATAAGTATATTTTAAGATATATTGCTCTTTTAAGAGAAGAATTACTGCTACTTTACTACTAGAATAAATGTAGGTATATATGTGCTATTAATAGCACCTATTACACCATAGAACGCGCGTTTGCTTAGATCTAACGTAACGCGTATAGAAATATAATCCAGCTCTGGTTAACGAACGAAAGTGGTATATAAATGCCTTATTAGATTAATAAGCCTATAGAAGATCCTTAATACTAATAACTAGCCTAATTTAAAATAAAAAGCTATATTTTACTACAGCTTATTAAACACTATAATCCATAGGAAGATTATAACTATCTGCTTAACTAACTAGTATTTAGTAGGCCTAATGTCTGTATTATTTTAAAGCTATTAATAGAGGTTAAAAAACATAGCCTTTAACATATAGAAGATATTTTAAAACCCTAAATCAGTAGAAACACAAAGGACTTTCTCATAGAAGGCTATTAAGGCTATTAGTAATCTATGCCTTATTATAGGAGGATTAGTGTTATTTTACGGTAAGTTTTAAATAAAAGAAATATTATAAAGGATTAATATAGTAATAGTAAGGCATAGGTTATTATTATTATTATTCTCTTTAACTAAATTTAATAGGAATTACTCTAAAGAAAAGAAGTTTATCTCTATTAGCGCGTTAGAGAACACAGAGTATGCTAGTTTAGCTAGAGAGTGCGCCAATTTAACCAGAGTATGCTAAAATATTTAGCGCACTCTTTTTTACTACACTAGTAGTAGAAATATAACTTTTTCTTAATAGCTTCCCTCTTATAGCTATCTAACTAGCCCCTGCTATCTTAGTACATTATAAATAGGGGCCTTTTAGAGGTATAGTAATCACCTAGGGCGTGCGCTACAAAAACACTAACTAAATATAGGAAGGCCCTAGTTTTCACGTAATTATAGGTCTAAAAATGATGAATTTTAAACGACTGCGCCAGATTTTAAACGACTGCGCCTACGTGGATCACACCCTTAAGTTGTCCAACCCTGTAAGAGGGTGCGGACTATAGTCTAAATACCTAAGTACCTCTACTATTAGTAGGGTACTTATATAGTGCTAAAATATACTATAAAGTTATAGAGGTCTTAGAAAATAACTAGCTAGGGGTAGACTCTTATCTTAGCTAGTTAAGTAGTAAGACTATTATATAGCTAGGATTAATTATACCCTTATAGGTATAACACACCCCCCTAGGGGACCTTATTTAAGGTTCCCTATAATAATTCTAAATTAATAAAATTAGTTAAATTAATATTATAATATTTAAATTAATTCTATAGTATAGAAATATAGTTAATTAGTTATAATCTTATCTAAATTAAGGTTATTATATAATGCCTGCTCTTTAGGTTCTTTACTAAGTATACTAGAGGGCAGATATATAAGTGTCAGGGTGAAGGCTCTGACAGCGCTGGAACGTCTCAGCATTGACTGCATTGACGATGGTCAGACCCTCCTTGAGACATCGGTGGAGACGATGTATCAGATGTACCGCATTTAGCTAGATAGAACCGTAGCGCACTGTGTACCTTTCAGGTACATAAGTCGGGTGCCGTCTGCACCTCTGATTGACCGAATTGAACACTTTTATGCACATCTTATGACCCCTACCTTTCTGACAATAAGCCCTAATGCCTTATAGAAGCTTATAAAAGCATTCCCTATAAGAGGCTTTATGAGGCTATTAGCGATTATCTCTTTAGTGGTAATCTAGGTAATATTAAAGGTTCCTTTTATAACCTCTTAATAAAGCTAGTAGTAATAAATATCTATATACTAAAGCTTTATAATAAGCTTAATAAACTCTTCCTTAAGGAGGCAAATTATCTATATATTATTATATTTAATTTTAAGTGTGTTATTACCTAGGCATAGCCTAACCTCTTAATATAGTTATCTAAAGGCTATAAGCTCTTTACTATAGTAAGAAAGCGCTAGAAGCTCTACTTTAGTTAATAATATTATTATAGTAGCTTACCTTCCTACCTTAAAGAGTATAGGTTCTCTAAAGAGCTTTATAATATAGCTTTATAAGCTCTTTTATATTATAGGATTATTAGTAAAGGAAGCGTCGCTATATACCTCTAATTTAGGGTTATTATTACTATATTTAATTACTAGGTCTACCTATATATACCTATACTTAAGGGCTCTTTCTACTACTTCTATATACTATAGCCCTAGGTTTTATAGGTATTATAAGAGTTATAAAGCTATAAAAGTAATATTAGGTCTTAAAACTATTATTAGATATAGTAGGGTTCTAATTAAAGATTAATATCTCTTAAGATCTTAAGCACTAACCTCTCCCTTAAAAGGTTTTAGTAGTGTAGTGGTTATTAGGGCTATAGGCCTTTATTAAGGAATCTTTATATTAAATTTAGTAGTAGCTTTATTCTAATAGGACTTCTAATTAAGCTATACCTTCCTATTAGTATAATCTCTAATAATTTTAATGCCTAGGAACTATTAAAGCTCTCTAAGGTCCTTAATATTATACTTTATAAAGAGTCTTACTCTAAATTTATTATATAAATATAATTTCTTTTTAGTAAATAAGATAATAAGGTTATCTATATAGAAGAAGATAATTAACCTATCCTTAATAAATATATAAATATCTTTAAAGATTTATATAAAGCCTTTACTAATTAGCTAGCTAATTAGCTCTTTTATCTATAGAAGAGGCACTCTCTATAGCCTATAGACTACTCTAAGAAGCTTTAGATAGGCTTATTTATCTTTATAGCCTAGAGGTATCTTATAGTAGACCTCTTTATTAAGATCTAAATTTAGGAATACTATAATAAAGTTATACTAGTGTGCTTCTAGGTTAAAGTAGTATATAATAGCTATAAATAGCCTAAAGGTATTAGTAGCTAGGGTTACTGCTTAAGTTAATAGATAACTATTTAGTTAATAATTTCTAAGAATATAGAGATAAGCTTTATATTATAGGAGGTATCCTTACTTATCTAATTTATAAGAAAAGACCTAAGTAAGGCCTAGAAGCTTTATATATATAGGAACTTTAGTTCTAGATACCTTCTTAGCTACCTTTCTATTAATAATTTTATTATATTCCTTATCTTATGCTTTATAGAATTCTTTTTCCTTTAGATAACTAGCTAAATTATTATAATAAGCTAGAGAAGGGGGAAGGCTTAATATATAAGGCTTTTCTTTGCTTTTAGGTCCTAGCTTAAAGGCTATAGTAAATACTTTAAGATTATTATAATCTTATGAATTTATTAATATTTTGTAATTATTACTGCTATTAGGTAGGTTAAGTAAATTATTAATACTTAATAGTATATGATCTATTAAACCTAGAAATTATCTAGGTAAATTCAGAGGGGTTAGTAGATTTGTTTCTTAACTTTCTTTTCCTTTTTCCTTATAATCTAGCTAATTATAGCTATTAGGAGTTTTAACCTATTAAAGCTAATTAAGTGGTTATTATAGTAATAGAGGGTACGCTATCTATAGAAGCCCTATATTAGAGCTTTTATCCTTATTATTATTAACTAGCTTTTTAAGGAAGTGTTTTTTAATCTCTTTTATAGTTAATAATAGGCCTCTCTCTTAAGTATAGAAGATAGACTTATTAAAAGTAATATAGCTTAATAAGAACTAGTAGCTCCTCTTTATTATTAGTACCTAAATTAGGTATTATATAGAGGAAATATATCTAGCTAGGTATCTAATATAAGCTCTCTAGGCAAGCTTTAGACCTACCTTATAGAGCCTACTTTGTGTTATTATAAATGCTTTATAACTAAAGGCTTATAGGTAAGTTATAGAGGCTTCTAGATTCTCTAGTAAGTAACTCTATTAAAGCTTATTCTCTCTTAACTACCTATTAAATGCTTATTAAGGTAATTACTAGTTAAGTAGCTTTTAAGGTATATAGTTTAAGATATAAATAGCTGCTTTAGTAGCTATAGGCTAGAGGTCTTCTAGGAAGCCTAATTGTGTTATAAGAGTTATTATAACCCTTATTATCACCCCCCTAGACTATTTAGCGTGCCTATTTTAATATAGGTGAGCCAGGCTGGATTTTCTAATGATAATATCTCTATTTATAACCTCTTCTTCTTGCTTTTTAGTCTAGAAGGTAGTTTTACTATTAGTTATTATAACCGCAATATAGATGCCATACACTCTTATATATATAGCCTCTAACTAATTAAAGCAGAGTATAATATCTGTTTTTAATAGGATTATAAAGATATAGTGTAATCCTATAGCTCTATAGGTAAAGAGAGTAATATATTAGTCTTTATTATATCCTAATAATTAAGTAAAGAGATTAAAAAAAACTACCTAAAGTAGTCCTAAAGGTAATAATCCTACTTATAGGACTTATAATATCTACCTCTATACCTTAGCTATTTAGTAGACCTTATATTTACCTACACTTCTTTCCTTTAAAGGAATTTAAAGCTTCTTAAGCACTTAATTTATTATATCCTTACCTAGATATACTAATCTAGTGTGCTATAGGTCTATAGGCATTATTATTATAGCCTTTAGGTCTTATAAATCTCCTTTAATAGTAAAAACCTCTAATAGGCTTAAGCCCTCTATATATAGCTAGGTACTAATAATCTAAGTTTAAAATATCTCCTAATTACCTCTTACTAGGTCTATTATCTTTCTAGTAAGGTTATCCTACCTTATTCCCTTTTATATAAGTAGCTAAAGAGATATAAGGTTTATAAAGAATATTAGTTAGTACTAGGCCTTTAATAAGGTAAGGGTCTAGCTATTTATTAAGATAATCTAAGCTATGCTAATGCTATAAGCCTTAGTAATACTATAACTAGCTTAAATTCTAGGTTACTAGCTGTAATTAAGGTCTATAAACTAGCGTTTATTATTAAAGATATAGATTAAAGTGCTGCTATTAAGTATAACCTATAATTTACCCTAGGTAAGGAAAGCCTCTATAGACTCTTCTATAGCTAAAAATATAGTATTATCTTCTTTAGGTTCTTTTATATTATTATCCTTTAACTATATATTATATACCCTTTTTATATTATTAGGTTAATAATTTATTACTTCTTTTACCTTCTTTAATAGCTCTTTATTAATTTTCTAGTCTTTTATTAGGTAGAGCGCTCTATAGATCTTCTATAAGTCTTTTAACTTCTTTACCTTATATTTTTTATAGTAAATATAGGAATCTTTCTGTGAGGCCCCTCACAACATGACCCACGCGCATGCGTGCACCGCAGCGCCAGAGCACCGCGGCGCCTAACACTAGAAGGAAGGGCTAGGTCTACATAATATTAGTAAGCCACTAGCTATAAACCAGCGACTTATATATATATTATACTTAGACCTAGTAAGCTTTAGTTAATATATAAGTATACCCTATATCCTTTTACCTAGCTACCTTTATTCTTATAATTCTAAAGCTTCTACTACTAGCTACCTAAGAGTAATATAGGGCTAAGAACTACCTAATTAACCTAAGTAATATTAGATAATAACTAAAGTTAATTAAATAAGGGTAGTATTACTACTAAAGATATACTATATTCTATAGGAACTAGGACTAAACCTAGATCCTCTAATATTAGGGCTAATACTATAGTAATAAATAAGTAAATTACTTAGCTTAAGAAACTTAAAGAACTATAGGAATAAGAGTAAAAGCTTATTAACCTTCTATAGCTAAGTAGAGGGAAAAAGAAGATAAAAAAGTAGTAAAGATCTAGTTTCTCCTCTAGTAATAGCTACTAAGAGATTAAAGTTAGGAATATTACTAACCTCTAATACCCTATAAACCTATAGAAGTATAAAATATAGATAAATAACCTAAACTATACCTTTAATAGGGTAAAGTAGAAGTATTAGTATAATTACTAAAAAATCCTCTTTATACTTAACTATATATATAGTAATTATAGGGTAAGATAGGACTAATACCTTAATAAATAGATAGCTAATAACTAGAGTAACCTTAAAGATAACTAGGATATATTTAAGACCTAGACTCTTATACTACTCTAAAATACTACTAATTATAATACCTAAATAGCTATGTAGCTAGAGAATATAAAGTAATATAAGGGCTAGAGTCCTATTAAATTTAGTATCTACTTAGATTCGCTAGAGAAATACCTAGAAAAAGCTACTAAAAAGTTATAAGCTCTTATATTCTTTATAAAACTACTCCCTAATCTATAAGACTAGATTAACCTATATACCTCTATTATAGGAAAAGTATAAGAGAAGGTTATATAACTTACTTAGTAACTCTAGGAGGCTATGCTAAAGAGCAAGCAAAAGTCTAAGTATTTAGAAGATAAGGGCCTAAATAAGGCTCCCTAATATTATAGATATAACTTTCTATAAGGTAAAAGGTCTAATAAAGACTAGAAAGATAAGGACTAGGAGAAGTCTCCCACTACCTATCTAAATAACCGTAAACCTAGGTATAAAAGGTAGTATTTTAACTATAATAGTATAGAGTATCTTATAAATAGATATAATAAGCTAAAGAAGGAGTAATAAGACCTAGAAAACTCCCTAAGGTAGAAGTAGATACCCTTACCTCTGCCTTAAACACTAAGGTACTAATAGGGTATTAATTCTACACACTAGTTACTATTTATAGGTATATAGATATTAAAATAGTAGTAGATCTTAATAGTTATGCTAAGATTAATATTATTAGCGCTAAATTTATATAAGCCTATAAACTTAACTAAGTTAAGGCTATAGCACCTATTATTAAGGTAGTAGGGGCCCTTATAGTTCCCTAATATAGTATCTATAAGGTCCCTATTATAATTAAAGACTTAAGAGAAGAAAAAAAGGACCTTAAGTTACTATATATAGCTATTAATAGGGACCTAAGAACTAAGGGAAGCCCTATATTAATTAGGATATATACACTTACTAAAGAATATATCTACCTTTGCTTATACTTATAAGAGTAGTGGTTTAAGAAAAGAAGAAAGGCCTTTTTACTTATAACTCCCTATAAATTCGTAAAGGTTATATATAATAAGACTATTATATATACTATTAATAGGGTTATAAAAGATAAGTTTATTACCCTTAGAGATAAAGAAGAGGTAAAGGTATATAGAACTATTAAAGATATCCCCTAGGAACTATATAAGTTTAAAGATATGTTTATATTAGATAAGGTAGGGAGCTTACCTTTAAGAAAGATAACTAATTATATAATTAATCTAATACTAGGGACTACACCCCTATATAGACTAATTTACCCCCTTTCCTAAGGTAAATTAAAGGAACTTTATAAATATATTAATAAGAACCTATAGAAGGGCTAGATAAGACTATTAAAGAGCCCTATAGGTATGCCTATCTTATTTATACTAAAGAAAGATAGTACGCTCTAATTATATATAGATTACTAGGGTCTTAATAGGGTAATATAGAAGAATCGCTATACTCTCCCCCTAATTTTAGAGATCCTAGACTAGTGCTAAGGAGCCTGCTTCTTCTTAAAAATTAATATTAAGGATACTTATTATAGAATCTAGATAAAAGGGGGTAATAAGTGGAAGACTACATTCTACATATACTATAGGCACTATAAATATCTTATAATACCTTTTAGGTTAATAAATGCCCTAGCTATATTCTAGAACTATATCTATAAAGCGCTTTATAGGCTAGTTAATACTATTTATATAGTATATCTAGATAATATCCTTATCTTTTTAAAAACATAAGAGGAGCACACTATATATATTAAAGAAGTCCTAGGGTATATAAGAGAGGTAGAATTATATATAAAACCCTCTAAATATAAGTTTTACTAAGAGTTAGTAGAGTTCCTAGGGTTTATCCTCTCTATTAATAGGATCTTAATAGATACCTACTAAGTTACTACTATTTAGGATTAGAAGGAACCTATAAGCTTTAAGGATATATAATCCTTCCTAGGGTTTTATAACTTTTACTAATAGTTTATCTATAGATACTCTAGGATCGCAGCACCGCTATATATATTAATAAAGGGTAGTTAGAATAGTATCTAGACTAGGAGGTTTATATTTAGGGTAAGAGAATAGGTAGCGTTTTACTAGCTAAAAGATGCCTTTTAGTAGGCTCCTCTTCTCTATTATTATAACCTAAGTTAACTAGTGCGTATTAAGATAGATACCTTAATCTTTATAATAGTAGGGATCCTATTATAATAAGATAATAAGGGCTACTAGTACCCTATAGCCTTTTAGTTAAGGAAGTTTACTAATACTAAATAAAACTATAGCATACCTAACTAAGAGCTACTTGCTATAGTTAAGTTATTTAAACACTAGTAATATTATATTAAAGGCATAGAGACCCTAGTAGAAGTCCTATTAGACTACTATAACCTATAGACCTTTATAAAGTAATAAAAGCTAAATAGAAGATAGGCTAGATAGTATATATTCCTATGCCTACTAAACTTTATAATTAAGCATAGACTAGGGAAAAGTAACCCTATAGATACACTATTAAGAAGGTCTAATTATAATAGTAAACCCCTAATAAATAGGGCACTTCTACTAGAACTTAAGAAAAAGTTAGTAACTACTAAAGAAGTAGTAGAAGAAAAGATACTAATATATTAAAGAAGATATAGTAAGATACCTTTAGGGGAGGAAAATACCCTAGTCTTTATAGAGAGGTATAGTAAGATACCTTTAGGGGAGGAAAATACCCTAGTCTTTATAGAGAGATATAGTAAGATACCTTTAGGGGAGGAAAATACCCTAGCCCCTATAGTAAAGGCTAGAGTAGCTATATTAAGAGGCTAGTTAGCTACTATAGATCTAGTAAAAGGTTAGCTAAATAAAGGTGATTTCTAGGAGAAGGTAGCGTATATCTAGGATGCTAGTATAGTATAAGAGATCTAGGGGGCTATTATATTACTAGATCCCTACTAATCTAGCCTAAATAAACTATTAGCATAGCTACTATAGAAGGCCTAAAGCTAAGATCTAGATCTATAGAGGTAGAGTAAAGAGATTAACTCCCTAGAGAGAGGGAAAGCTAGTCTATAGTTATATAGCGTAAGGGGTTTCCTAATATATAAAGACTAGGTAGTTATTCCCTAAGAGCCTACCTTATAATAGGAGCTTCTATAGCTATACTATAATAATCCGCTAGTGGGTTACTTTAGGACTAAGTAAATACTTAAGCTATTAAAGCGCTACTTTTAGTAGCTAGCTATAAATAAGTCTATATTAAACTATATTATAAGCTATAGGATATATTAGTAAATAGTTACTAGAAGGCATTGCCTATATAGGAGTCTTAAATTACTACTAATACTAGAGTAACTATAGGTAGAAATCTTAATAGACTTTATTATAGGATTACCTATTATATAAGTAGGTAAATAAGAAACTAACATAATCCTAGTAATTATAGACTAATATACTAAGTACTCTATCTTCCTACCTATAATAACTATAATTAATATAGCTAAGTTAGTGAAACTTTTCTATAAGGAGATTAAGCTATAATTTAGGCTACTAAAGGGCATTATATCTAATAGAGAATCTATTTTTATAAGCTAATTCTAGTTAGACCTATATTACCTATTATATATAAAACATAGGCTTTCTATAGTATTTTACCCCTAAACTAATAGGTAGACTAAGAGGACTAACTAGGTACTAGAGCACTACCTATAATACTTTACTTCTAAAAACTAGTAGATATAGCCTAAGCTACTCCTAGTTATATAATTTACCTATAATAATATAGTAAATAAAACTATAGGCTACTTACCTAACTATATACTTATAGGGTACTTACTAGAGTTTTAGCTAGCCCTTAGGGATAAGGTTATAGAAAGGGAGGTACTAGAGGCTTATACTTATATTATAAAGTTATATAAAGTTAGGGAGTAGCTAAAGTAAAACTAGGTAAAAGCTACTAAATCCTAGGTAAAGTACTATAATAAATATTACTAACTACTTACTCTTAAAAAAGGTAACCTAGTATTACTATTAGTAAAGAATATATAGCTTAAGGAAGTAAAATAGAAGCTAACCCCTAGGTTTATTAGATTATTTTAAGTACTTAATACTATTAGTAAGTAAGTATATTAGCTTACACTACTAGAAAAATATAGTAGGTTATATAATATATTCTATATTAGCCTACTAGAGCCTTAGACCTATTATAAGAATATAGATAAAGAAAAAATACTAATACCTAACCTTAAGGATAAAGATAATAAATATAAAGTTAAGGAGGTTAAGGAATATAGAAAGACCTATAAAGGTAATAAATACCTAGTAAAGTAAAAGGGTTAGCTAAGTAAATATAACTAGTAGGTTCTTATTAAAGATATAGAAGAAGCTTAGTATATAATTTAGGTATTCTACTAGAATAAGTTAAGGGAAAAGGATAGTAATATATAAGTAAGTTATAGGTAAAAGAGTATAAAGTTCTTATAAGAAAGGTATAGCCTTACTAGCTACTATAATATACCTAATAAAAGAAAATAACTAAACTATATATAAAAATAAAAGAAAAAAATATAAAGGAATAAAATAAAGGAAACTATCTATAGCTTTAGGAGAGTTAATAGAAATCTCTCTATAGTTACCCCCTTATAGCTAAAGACTTAGCCCCTATAGACTATATACTTAGCATTATTCTTATCCACTATAACCGCCTCCCTTATTCTATAATAAAAATAATATAATACTATTCCCTAGGTAATAAATCCTAGATTACTTAGCCTTAGCTATAAAACCATTACTATATTCTATATAGTAAGGAATTATAGATAGTTAGCCTACTAAAATATTAGTAAATAGATAGTAAAATAGGGCTAAGATATAACCTACTATTCCTAGGACTAGAGCTAGGTTTATAATAACTATAAGGGTTTAATAGGAGACTATATACTACTAGTATATAATTAAAGTATCCTACCTAGATATATTAGCAAAGAACTAGTAAAAAGGGAAGAAATATATAGACCTAGTAAACCTTAGCGGCCCCTATTAACCTAAATATAATATAATATATTATATTAGTATAGTTAAAGCCCTATATAAGCTAAAGATAATAGGTAGCAAAACACCACTAAGTTACCTCTAAGAATATAAGGTTTTTAGGATTATCCTTATTCTTATTACTAAGTGCCTCTATTAGGATATCTACCTAATCTAGTACCTTTAATAAGTTAAGGAAGTTACTATATATAGTAGCTATAGACTATATAATTATTAGTAAATAGAAACTAAAGAGTAAAGGAAAAGTAAGATACTTATAGCCTTATAACTATCCCCACGTGTATAATACTAAATACAGCGCTTTAACTACTTTATCTTTAACTAACCTATATATAGGTTAGCAATAAATTAATAATTAATCTAGGGGAGTTTAGGGGCAGATAGGGGGCTCTTTTTATATTTAGTGCATCTAGTACGTAAATAGTGCATATATAAGTAGTTATAAAGCAGAATTATTAGCACACTTATAGTAATTTATTAGTGATTAGCGATTAATAATAAATAGATAATAGTGTTATAGAAAAGTAATAATTTAGCTAATAATATAGAAATAAAAATAGAATAATATAGTAGAGAGTTAGAGGTAAATTTATGCTAAAGCGCTAACTATTATTTGTTATTATGGATTATTATTTATTATTATTTTAATATAACTACTAGTTAGCAAATAGTTATAAAATATAGGGTAAAAGCTATTTAGGAGCCTGGTAATAAGGGGGGGGATAATTATAAGGCCCCTTATAACATAACCCATGTATATACGTGCACCGCAGCGCTAGAGCACCGCGGCGCCTAACACTAGAAGGAAGGGCTAGGTCTACGTAATATTAGCGAGCCACTAGCTATAAACCAGTGACTTACACACACATTACACTTAGACCTAGCAAGCTTTAGTTAATATATGAGTGCACCCTATATCCTTTTGCCTAGCTACCTTTATCCTTACACTTTCTTTATTACCTTCTCTTTTTTAGCTTTATTCTTTGCTTTACTATTAAGAGTTAGCTTAGCTCTAAAGGTATTATTAGCCTTTACCTAAGACCTTCCTTAGGCTTTAATTAGGTACCTAATCTTACTTATAATACTATAGAAATCTAGGACCTTTCCCTTGCTCTCTGCTAAATAAATTAATAAGCTAATTTAAGCTAAGATAGTAGGGAATTATGCCTTAATGGCATTATTAATTATTTCTATAGGTAAGTTACCTTTAGTAATAGGGTAGTTTGCTAAAAAGCATCTCTTATAGCTAATTAAAGCATCTATAAGCTACTTATTAATATTTACCCTTATAAGGTTCTATTTAATAGTCTTATTAAGATTAACTTTAGTATAATACTTAATAGTCCTACTTAAAGGCATTATATTCCTTATAAGCTCTTTAATCTTATTATAAAGAGATATATACCTTAAGGTTATCTACTTATACTTAGGCCTAAGTGTTACTATAAACTAAGTGTAATACTCTTGTAGAGCCTTTATAAGGCTCTAGAATTAGCTATTAAATACCTAATAATAACTTGTTAAAATTATGCTATTTATAGCACTATTTTATAGGCCCACTAGTTGCCTAGTTGCGTTGTTGCAACGTTGGTTACAAGGCGTTGCCTGCAGCGTTGTTGGCCGTGGCTAGCAGCTTTGGCTGTGACCTGCGTTCCTGCACACAACCAACCCACAGGCTTGTATGACTAAGCCGACTAGGCTACCCTATAGGGAAGCTAAAATCAACTGTAACTAGGGAACTAGTAGTTGTATAAAAGGCTGATGTATACTGTTCGAATCCTTGATTTTTTCCGGATTTTATGGTATATTTTATTTATAGGGTTGCTTATTAGATTGCTTAGTTAGTGCACGTGGGTGGCTAGATTGTATGTTAATTTTTTACTTTTCACATACAAATGAATTTTGCGGAAAATAAAAAGTAGCTCCTAAGGCCCGGCTAGCGACCCCCTTCCGTCGATATAGTCAGTAGGTCTATGAGGGGACTTAGAAAATCCTCTTATTGCTCGTTAGATCGTTTGTCTAGCTAAAATCTACTATATTTAACTATCAAAGCTCTATATCTTAAAGAATCGTTGTATTATAGTGAATCTAGAAGCCGTCGCGTTGGAATCTACTAGGGAGGTCTTCCTATCCCTCTAGCTAGATTCCCCTTCTATTTTTAATAGGTTATAAGCCTGGAAGGCCTATAAGATTACTATATTACTGCGTTATTCTACTGCGATTAGTGCTTAATTTTAGGTACTAGTTACTCTCTACTAGACCTGTGGGCTCTTAGATTACAAAGGAAACCGCTAGCTTTTAAAGCTTTTCATCCGCTAGCATCACGCATCGCAACATCAGACCCTTGGTGTTTGAATTCAACTACAGCCGCACCTGTAACCACCACATTGCACCCGTAACTATTAGTTATAACCACCTTTTTAGTGATTCTATTCACTATCGCGACCGTTATACTTAATATTATCTATAATAGTAGATACGCTGCATTCTCTTTTAAAATCATCGAACATCTAGTATATTAATACTAGGCTTTTTGACCTATTGCACTACGTTACACGCACTATACATTATATTACGTTGCGTTGTGGCTGCTGTAATAGCTATTATTCCTATCCGTTATTTTTAGTGTTAAGAAAATTTTCGCAGAGAATCTTCTCCGGTTCGTTTCTGCCCGCGCATACCGCAGACCCACTTTTAGACCTTAAGGGGCACCCTTTTAAATAGCCCCGCCATATAATTTGCGTACGCGATCAGGTTGCACCATAACTAGATTCTAGCGCGCGTTATTTGCAACAGGAAGAAATTTGGAGATCTTGTATAGGAACTTTTAGAGATAGTACCACTGAGTTATAAGGGTAAGGGACCTGCTGCAGGCCCTTCTAGCCCTCCTAGGGACCCTAATAGGATAGAAATAGAAGGTCCGGCTGTTTAAGCTAGTGCTTTTTAACAACAGATATAAAGCTAAATTAAACAACAAGGCAAGACCTTAACTGATTTTATTAAGCATACTGAGTTAAACCGTCTAAAAAACGAGGCTAGCATTAAAGATTTATTAGATAAATTAACGCAAACTATAACTATTATATAAGGTCTTTAGGATTCTTCTACTAAGCTAAGGGAAGAAAATACTAAAGCTCTGGTAGAAGACCTACCTGCTGCTAATTCTACGGGTTTACCTTCTAGTAACTTATAAGCTACCTTTAATATAGGGGCTATTAAGGAACTAAATAAGAAGGTTTACTCTATTCCTAAGGGAGCTAAGTTAAAAGGCCCTAAAAACTATAATCAGTGGAAGTAAGCCCTAAGCATATAATTTAGAGCCCTAGGATTGCCTAAATTTATAGATAATCCTAGCTTAGCAGGCTATCTAGCTAACTATAATTAAGCTATTCTTTTAATAATATTAAGAGATAGTTGCTAACCTAGGCTATAGGTAGCTATATATTAGCAAAAATCCCCCAAAGAAGCCTATAAAGTCCTTATTAGGTAGTATTCGCAGAGTGCTAAAATCCAGCAAGGTACGCTATACGCTAGCTACCACTCCCTAAATTTTTTAAATTATAAGGGATCTTTAGAGGCTTTTAATGCTAATTTTAATAATTTACTAGCTAGACTATAGCTTTATAGTGTAGAGATCGCTCCTATAGATTAAGTAAACCATTATATTAACGTATTAAAGCAGACCTTTCCTAGTTAGGCTAAGAGATAAAGATTTACTATTAGAGCTACTAGGGCATAAGGACTGCCTATAAATACCTTGAATTTATAGTTCCTTATAGCGGATTTATTAGAAGAATAGAGGGATAAAACCTCTCCTATGGCTAAAGCTCTTAGCTATAAGGCTTCTAATAATAAGGGAAATTCTAAGGATAAGGAAAAGAAATTATCTAATCCTAATACTAAGAAGGACTCTACTAACGCCACTAAAGAGCAGGATAAGAAGGATTTAAACCCTTCTAAACCCTCTAGGAAGAAAAAGCAGAAGAAGAAGAGTGGTAATAGGGATAAAGATAAAGGAAAAGAAGCTGCTTTTGCGTTAGGCTATAGCCTAGCCACGGGATACGTTAAAGAACTAGATTCTAGCGAGTCTAGCAGCGAGGATAGTAGTGATTCTAAATCTGATTTAGATACTTCTAGTGCTACTAGTGACACTACTACCAAGCCTACTTTTAGCTACTCTAATGATGTGGTTAAAAACTCCCTTTTATACGATACAGGTTCTTCTTATTATATTTGTAATAATAGGGCTTTCTTTAGGGACTTTAAGCCTCTTAAGAAAGGTTAAACCGGCCCTATAATTATAGCAGGAGGACCTATCTACCCTAAAGGAAGAGGCACCGCTATTTTTAACGTTCTGGTTAAGAAAAATCCACCAGAATATAGGCCTTTAGCTCTGCTAGATGCCCTATATTTCCCCGGTATAGATACTAACCTAGTTAGCGGGTTATCCCACTATCTTAAGGGAGGTTATCTAGCTAAAGATTAGCTTTCCCTAGCCGATAAAAGCCCCTGTGGGTTACTAGAACCTGCTAAACACGGCTTCTTTTTGCAGATTAAGGGGCAAGCTACTCCTAAGATCTGCAAGCATTTAACCCACCTCTCCTTTATGGGCTCTTAATATTGCAACTAATAACAAAGCCAGCAAAGAGCCTATAAGACCGAATAAGGGTTTTCCTACCCTATAGAGGTTTAAATTCCGCAGCCAGCATTTAATCCTGAGGAATATTAACGAATTGAAGAATTAGACTCTGAAGAAGACGAAGATTTAGCCCTATGTCCCACCGAAGCTCCTCCTAGTTAGGCATCTTCTATAGGGGGTTTAGAAGGTCTATACCCTAATGACTTAGGTGACGATAGTGGCTGTCTATTGCCCCTAGAGGCCTGTGATTCTTAAGAGGCCTGGTAACAGAGGGAGCTAGGGGATAATAGCTCTAAAAAGCTAGATTCTAGTTACAAGAAATTACTAGATTTAGCCCTTCTTTAGCACATTTAATTAGGCTATATTGGCCTCCCTTTACTTAAGAAATCTTCGAAATTAGCTAAAGGGATCCCTGATTTTTCCGCTATTAAAGATAAGGATTTTAACTATATAGCCTATATGTAATTAAAGGCTGTTAGAAGACTAACTAAAAGACCTATTTAGGACCCCCCTAGGGTTTTAGATATTCTAGAGGGAGATATGGTTAAAATTAAACCTATACCGCACAATAAGAAGGCCCTAGTCCTTATCCTTATTAATTAAAAATCCTGGTATAAGTGGTGCTTTTTATTAGCTAATAAAGAAGGTTAGACCCTTTATACTGCTATTAAGGGCTTCTTTAAGGCCCTGAAAAACCGATATAACGCGTATCCTAGGCACCTTCACTTCAACGGAGGTACTAAAATCAACAACGAACTTCAGTCCTAGTTATCTTCTAAGGGAATTTGCTTTAGCACCTCTTGCCCCTATATTTATGAACAGAATAGGCTAGTTAAGAGGGCTATTAGGGTTATCCTAGACCGGCTTAGAGCTACACTTTAGTGGTCTAAGCTGCCTTTATATCTATGGTCTTATATCCTTCTAGCTATAGTGGACTTAGTTAACATTACCGCTAATATAACTAAGCCCCTAACCCCTAAGCAGCTATTTCTAGCTAACTTAGAGCCTAAGACCTCTTATAAGCCTGATTTTTTAAAGATTAGGGCTATAGGGTCTTATTGCGAGGTT
Organism: Epichloe elymi; assembly: GCA_023658475.1. Classification (NCBI taxonomy): domain Eukaryota; kingdom Fungi; phylum Ascomycota; class Sordariomycetes; order Hypocreales; family Clavicipitaceae; genus Epichloe; species Epichloe elymi. The sequence continues at coordinate 982,267 of CP098273.1, read as the reverse complement.
CTAATACCTCCGGAGCAGAGATTAAAGCTTTAGAAGCTAGCCCCTAGGACTATCCCTGGCCGGCTGCTTGCTACTCTAGGTTCTAGCGTTTATCTTATTTATATACCCTCTAAAAGGTTAGTTATTAAGACTAGCTTTGTTAAGATTATAGAGGATATAAGCTCTGTAGGGTCCCCTAAGCCTTTAGGGAGCTATCCTTCAGAGGGAGAAGCCGATATCTCACGAGATCTAGAGGTTCAGGATAGCTATCTAAAGCCTCTAGCGCCCGCAGCGCCCGCCGCGCCTATAACAACACCGCCTGGGACGATCGCTGCAACGCCTGTAACGCCTCCAGCGCTACCCCTAGAGAGCCCAAGCTCTAGCGCCCCTAATAAGGGTGCTATCGAAAAACCGTTTTCAGATTCGGATTCTTTAATCAACCCTGATTCTATGGATATTAATGATTTTAACCTATCTTCTTTCGTTAAGGAGATATGCTTTAAGGCGCAACAAAAGGCTAAATCGTTAGCTAATAACAATAACGATTTGGATACGCCTAAGACCTAGAAGCAGGCATTAAAAAGCAAGGATAGTAAAAAATAGGTTAATGCAACCTTTAGCGAATTTAAGCAGCTACTAGCTGCTGGAACTTTTAAATTTATAGGGATAGACTAAATTCCTAAGGGCCGAAAAGTTCTTAAAAATAGGCTTGTCTATAAGCTTAAAAAGGATAAAGAAAATAATCCTATAAAACACAAGGCCTAACTCGTTGCAAAAGGCTTTATATAGATAGAAGGTCAAGATTATATCGAAACCTATGCTACAACTAGCATCCCCCCTAGTTAGCGGATTTTACTAGCCCTAGCGGCTTATAATAACTGGGAAGTTAAACAGGTTGATTTTATAGGGGCATTCTTAAATAGCTTATTAAAAGAAGCTATTTATATGCAGATCCCTAATGGATTCGTTGAATTTGCCGAAGCTGCTATGCCTGAAATAGCTAAATTACTTAAGAAATATAGCTATAATCCCTCTTAAAAGCAGGTTATTTTCCTTTAAAAAGCTTTATATAGATTAAAACAGAGCTCTAGAGAATAGCAGCAGGCCCTAAAGGAACTTCTTTGAAAATTAGGCTTCTACCCCCTTATATCTGATCCGGCTGTTTTCTTCAATCCAACTACATCTACATATATAGCGACTTATGTGGATGACTGTCTTCTAATAGGACTAGATCTAGCTTATATTAACAAGCTAAAGAAGCTATTACATAAAGCTTACCCTATAGAAGATCGTAGGCCAGCCGAATTTTTCCTAGGCGTTCAAATCACTAGAAATCAAAAGAAAGGGACCCTAACTATTCACTAATCCCAGTACATTTCTAAAGCCCTAGAAAGATTCAATATGAAAGATACTAGGCCTGCTAAAATTCCCCTATAACCCGGAATTATTAAATAGGCAGCCTACCTAACTAAACCTCTTTCCCCCTCTGATCACAAGCTATATTAGAGTATTATAGGGACTATTATGTACTTAATGCTCCTTATAAGGCCTAATATTGCTTTTCCGGTTCAGTGGCTCTCAATAGCGTTAGCTAAGCCTTATATAGAGCATTTAAATGCTTCTAAACATCTGCTTAGATACCTTCTAGGCTCTATGAGTTATTCTATAACCTATAGAAGGTCTAAGAACGCTAAAGCTTCTGCAACCCTTATTGGCTTCTGTGATAGCGACTTCGCGGGAGATAAGTCCTCTAAATCAACCTATGCTTATCTCTATAAGCTAGCTGAAGGACCTATTAGCTGGAAATTAAAGAAAGCAACTATAATAGCTTTATTAACATTAGAGGCCGAATCAGATGCTCTATGTGAAGCTATTAGGGAGCTAGAGTGGCTTTATGGCCTTTTTAAGGAAATTAAGCTACCTATAGCACCTCTAGTCCCGATTTTTAGTGATAACCAAGGTGCTATTATAACCGCTAATAACCCTTCTCTTCATAGTAGAATAAAGCATACCCTGCTAAAATTCAACTATACTAGAGAAAAGGTACAGAAGGGTATAGCTAAGGTTATCTATATTAACACTAAAGAGATGCCTGTAGATGGCTTAACTAAGCCCCTGCCTAACGATAAATTTTAACAATTTATTTAACTATTAGGCCTTACAAATACAAAGGCCTAGCTTTAAAAACAACTAAAAAGTCGAAAAACCTTTAAATCAATAAAAACACTGGAATTCCGCTGAAAAGTTATTAGTATTGATTTTCGTTGAAAAGTTATTGGATTTATTATTGAATTTATTTATCGTTAACTTAGATATCTATTAAAGAGCTAAGTTCAGGTATTGAATTAGTTACCTTATACTTTTCTAGAGAGAGTGTTAAAATTATGCTATTTATAGCACTATTTTATAGGCCCACTAGTTGCCTAGTTACGTTGTTGCAACGTTGGTTACAAGGCGTTGCCTGCAGCGTTGTTGGCCGTGGCTAGCAGCTTTGGCTGTGACCTGCGTTCCTACACACAACCAACCCACAGGCTTATATGACTAAGCCAACTAGGCTACCCTATAGGGAAGCTAAAATCAACTGTAACTAGGGAACTAGTAGTTGTATAAAAGGCTGATGTATACTGTTTAAATCCTTGGTTTTTTCCGGATTTTATGGTATATTTTATTTATAGGGTTGCTTATTAGATTGCTTAGTTAGTGCACGTGGGTGGCTAGATTATATGGTTATAAGTTGATTTTTTACTTTTTATATATAAATGAATTTTGCGGAAAATAAAAAGTAGCTCCTAAGGCCCGGCTAGCGACCCCCTTCTGTTGATATGGTTAGTAGGTCTATAAGGGGACTTAGAAAATCCTCTCATTGCTTGTTAGATCGTTTGTCTAGCTGAAATCTACTATATTTAACTATCAAAGCTCTATATCTTGAAGAATCGTCGTATTATAGTGAATCTAGAAGCCGCCGCGTTGAATCTACTAGGGAGGTCTTCCTATCCCTCTAGTACAGATTCCCTTCCATTTTCAATAGTATCTATACCGGGGAAATATAGGGCATCTAGCAGAGCTAAAGGCCTATATTCTAGTGGATTTTTCTTAACTAGAATGTTAAAAACAGCGGTGCCTCTTCCTTTAGGATAAATAGGTCCTCCTGCTGTAATTATAGGGCTAGTTTAACCTTTCTTAAGAGGTTTAAAGTCCCTAAAGAAAGCCCTATTATTACAAATATAATAAGAAGAACCTGTATTGTATAAAAGGGAGTTTTTAACCACATTATTAGAGTAGCTAAAAGTAGGCTTAGTAGTAGTGTCACTAGTAGTAGTGATACTAGAGGTATCTAAATCAGATTTAGAATCACTACTATCCTTACTACTAGACTCGCTAGAATCTAGTTCTTTAATGTATCCTATAGCTAGGCTATAGCCTAACGTAAAAGCAGCTTCTTTTCCTTTATCTTTATCCCCGTTACCACTCTTCTTCTTCTGCTTTTTCTTCCTAGAGGCTTTAGAAGGGTTTAAATCCTTCTTATCCTGCTCTTTAGTGGTATTAGTAGAGTCCTTCTTAGTATTAGGATTAGATAATAACTTCTTTTCCTTATCCTTAGAATTTCCCTTATTATTAGAAGCCTTATAGCTAAGAGCTTTAGCTATAGGAGAGGTTTTATCCCTCTGTTCTTCTAATAAATCTGCTATAAGGAACTGTAAATTTAAGGTATTTATAGGCAGCCCTTATGCCCTAGTAGCTCTAATAGTAAATCTTTATCTCTTAGCCTAACTAGGAAAGGTCTGCTTTAATGCATTAATATAATGGTTTACTTAATCTATAGGAGCGATCTCTATACTATAAAGCTATAGTCTAGCTAGTAAGTTATTAAAATTAGCATTAAAAGCCTCTAAAGATCCCTTATAATTTAAAAAATTTAGGGAGTGGTAGCTAGCATATAGCGTACCTTGCTGGATCTTAGCACTCTATGAATATTGCCTAATAAGGACTTTATAGGCTTCTTTAGGGGATTTTTGCTAATATATAGCTACCTATAGTCTAGGTTAATAACTATCTCTTAATATCATTAAAAGAATAGCTTAGTTATAGTTAGCTAGATAACCTGCTAGGCTTGGATTATCTATAAATTCAGGTAATCCTAGGGCTCTAAATTAAATGCTTAGGGCTTACTTCCACTAATTATAATTTTCAGGGCCTTTTAACTTAGCTCCCTTAGGAATAGAGTAAACCTTCTTATTTAGTTCCTTAATAGCACCTATATTAAAGGTAGCTTATAAGTTACTAGAAGGTAAACTCATAGAATTAGCAGCAGGCAGGTCTTCTACCGGAGCTTTAGTGTTTTCTTCCCTTAGCTTAGTAGAAGAATCCTAAAGACCTTGTATAGTAGTTATGGTTTGCGTTAATTTATCTAATAGATCTTTAATACTAGCCTTATTTTTTAGATAATTTAACTTAGTATGCTTAATAAAATTAGTTAAGGTCTTGCCTTGTTATTTAATTTGGCTCTGTATCTATTGTTATAGTTATAAAGCACTAGCTTAAATAGCCAGACCTTCTATTTCTATCCTATTAGGGTCCCTAGGAGGGCTAGAAGGGCCTATAGTAGGACCCTTACCATTATAACTTAATAGTGCTATCTCTAAAAGTTCCTATGTAAGATCTCTAAATTTCTTCCTATTGCAAATAACGCGCGCTAGAAGCTGGTTATGGTGTAATCGGGCTGCGCACGCAAATTGTGTGGCGGGGCTGTTTAAAAGGGTGCCCCTTAAGGTCTAAAAGTAGGTCTATAGTATACGCGGGCAGAAACGGACTAGAGAAGATTCTCTATAAAAATTTTCTTAACACTAAAAATAGGATTATAGGTAATAGGTATTATAGAAGCTATAACGTAATGTAACGTAGTGTATAGTGCGTGCAACGTAGTGCAATAGGTTAAAAAGCCTAGTATAGATATACTAGATGTTTGATAATTTATAAAAGGAATGCAGCGTATCTATAGAGTAGATAATATTAAATATAATAGTCATGGCAGTGAATAGAATCACTAAAAGAGGTTGTGGTTGTAACTAGATAGTTATGGTTGCAATGTGGTGGTTGTAGGTGCGGCTGTAAATGAATTTCAACACCAAGGGTCTAATGTTGCGATGCGTAGAGCTAGTGGATGAAAAGCTTTAAATTCTAGCGGATTTCCTTTGTAATCTAAGAGCCCACAGGTCTAGTAGAGAGTAACTAGTACCTAAAATCAAGCACTAATCGCAGTAGAATAACGTAGTAATGTAGTAATCTTATAGGCCTTCCGGGCTTATAACCTATTGAAAAAGGAAGGGGAATCTAGCTAGAGGGATAGGAAGACCTCCCTAGTAGATTCTAACGCGGCGGCTTCTAGATTCACTATAATACAACGATTCTTTAAGATATAGAGCTTTAATAGTTAGATATAGTAGTGTTAAAATTATGCTATTTATAGCACTATTTTATAGGCCCACTAGTTGCCTAGTTGCGTTGTTGCAACGTTGGTTGCAAGGCGTTGCCTGCAGCGTTGTTAGTCTTGATTAACAGCTTTAGCTATGACCTGCGTTCCTGCACATAACCAACCCACAGGCTTGTATGACTAAGCCGACTAGGCTACCCTATAGGGAAGCTAAAATCGACTATAACTAGGGAACTAGTAGTTATATAAAAGGCTAACTTATACTATTTAAATCCTTGATTTTTTCTGGATTTAATAATGTATTTTATTTATAGGGTTACTTATTAGATTACTTAGTTAGTGCACGTGGGTGGCTAGATTATATAGTCGTGAGTTGATTTTTTACTTTTTATATATAAATAAATTTTACGGAAAATAAAAAATAGCTCCTAAGGCCTGGCTAGCAACCCCCTTCCGTTGATATGGTCGGTAGGTCTATAAGGGGACTCAGAAAATCCTCTCATTGCTCGTTAGATTGTTTGTCTAGCTGAAATCTACTATATTTAACTATCAAAGCTCTATATCTTAAAGAATCGTTGTATTATAGTGAATCTAGAAGCCGCCGCGTTAGAATCTACTAGGGAGGTCTTCCTATCCCTCTAGCTAGATTCCCCTTCCATTTTCAACAAGTAGATTTCAGCTAGACGTGTTATGAACTGGCCTTATGGCTGCTGCACATAAGCGTTCAAAGTGTGATTAATATTCTTACAGAAGAAGAAGAAGACTAAGCTTAGGGTCTTATAGCATCCCCCTTAATAAGGGGCTGTGCTTAGTTAGTGCGCGACCTGCGCACTAGCCAGCGTTTAGCCACGTATAACCTGCCCTCTTTCCAGAGACTCTCTGGAGGCTTCCCTACTCTGCTTATAACCTAAGCTTATAGCTTAAGTCTATAATATACCCCCTTACTTATCCCCTCCTTACCTTCCTAAGTCAAAAGTAAGTGTAGTCCCTACCTATACTACCTATATATAGCGTGTAAAAAATTTTTATTATAGGTCTACCCTGCCCCTAACTATCTCTATTACGCTATATCTCTATATATTCTAACTCCGCTCCTAAAAAACACTAGCCTACTCCTTTTCTATCCTACTACTAGCTATTTTCTATGCCTTATACCGCTACTTGCCTTTTACCTTTTGCTTATTACCTACTAAATCCTAACTTTACTCTAGTTATCCTATAATTCTAACTACCTTATCCCTATTCTTATAATATTATACCCCTATCTAGACCTAGCCCTCCTCTAGCCACGCGCTTAGCCTAGCTCTAGTTAGAGCTTGTAAGGATAAAGGTAGCTAGGCAAAAGGATATAGGGTGCACTTGTATATTGACTAAAGCTTGCTAGGTCTAAGTGTAATGTGTGTGCGAGTCGCTGGTTTATAGCTAGTGGCTCGCTAATGTCACGTGGACCTAGCCCTTCCTTCTGGTGTTAGGCGCCGCGGTGCTCTGGCGCTGCGGTGCACGCATGCGCGTGGGTTATGTTATAAGGGGCCTTATAATTATCCCCCCCCTTATTACCAGGCTCCCGAACGGCTTTTGCCCTATATTTTATAACTATTTGCTAACTAGTAGTCGCATTAAAACAATAATAAATAATAATCCACAATAATAAACAATAGTTAGCGCTTTAGTATAAATTCACCTCTAACTCTCTACTATATTATTCTATTTTTATTTCTATATTATTAGCTAAATTATCACTTTTTCATAACACCATCATCTATCTATCGCTAATTACTAATATATTACTATAAGTGCTCCTATGATTCTTCTTCACGATTATTTATGTATATACTGCTTGCGTACCGGATGCACTAAACATAAAAAGAGCCCCCTATCTACCCCTAAACTCCCCTAGATTAATTATTAATTTATTGCTAACCTATATATAGGTTAGTTAAAGATAAAGTAGTTAAAGCGCTATATTTAGTGTTATGCGTATAGGGATAGTTATAAGGCTATAAGTAGCTTACTTTTCCTTTACTCTTTAGTTTCTATTTGCTAATAATTATATAGTTTATAGCCACTATATATAGTAACTTCCTTAACTTATTAAAGGTGCTAGATTAGGTGGATATCCTAATAGAGACACTTAGTAATAAGGATAAGGATAATCCTAAAGACCTTATATTCTTAGAGGCAACTTAGTAGCGTTTCGCTACCTATTATCTTTAGCTTATATAGGGCTTTAACTATGCTAACACAACGTATTACGTTACATTTAGGTTAATAGGGGCCGCCAAGGTCCGACAGGTCTGTATATTTCTTCCCTTTTCACTGGTTCTTCGCTAATATATCTAGGCAGGATGCTTTAATTGCGTACTAGTAGTATATAGTCTCCCGTTAAACCCTTATAGTCACTATAAACCTAGCTCTAGTCCTAGGGACAGTAGGTTATATCTTAGCCCTATTTCGCTATCTATTTGCTAATATTTTAGTAGGCTAACTATCCGTAACTCCTCGCTATATAGAATACGGTAATGGTTTTGCAGCTACAGCCGAGCGATCCGGGATTTATTACCTAGGGAATAGTATTATATTGTTTTTATTATAGAATAAGGGAGGCGGTCGCGGCGGACAAGAACGACGCTAAGTATATGGTCCATAGGGGCCAAGTCTTTAGCTATAAGGGGGCGACTATAGAGGGATTTCTGTTAACTCTCCTAAAGCTATAGATAGTTTCCTTTATTTTATTCCTTTATATTTTTTTTTTCTTTTATTTTTATATATAGTTTAGTTATTTTCTTTTATCAGGCGCATTATAGCGGCCAGTGAGGCTATGCCTTTCTTGTAGGAACTTTATACTCTTTTGCCTATAACTCGCTTACATGTCGCTATCCTTTTCCCTTAGCTTATTCTAGTGGAACGCCTAAATTACACGCTAAGCTCCTTCTATATCTTTAATAGGAACCTATTAGTTATATTTACTTAGCTAACCCTTCCACTTTACTAGGTATTTGTTACCTTTATAGGTCTTTCTATATTCCTTAACCTCCTTAACTTCGTATTTATTATCTTTATCCTTAAGGTTAGGCATTAGTATTTTTTCTTTATCCGCGTTCTTATAATAGGTCTAAGGCTCTAGCAGGCTAATATAGAATATATTATATAACCTACTGTATTTTTCCAGTAGTGTAAGCTAATATACTTGCTTACTAATAGTGTTAAGTACCTAAAATAGTCTAATAAACCTAGGGGTTAGCTTCTGTTTTGCTTCCTTAAGCTATATATTCTTTGCTAATAGCAGTACTAGGTTATCTCTTTTAAGAGTAAGCGGTTAGTAACGTTTATTATAGTACTTTGCCTAGGATTTAGTGGCTTTTGCCTAGTTTTACTTTAGCCACTCCTTAACTTTATATAACTTTATAATATAAGCGTAAGCCTCTAGCACCTCCCTTTCTGTAACCTTATCCCTAAGGGCTAGCTAAAACTCTAGCAAGTACCCTATAAGTATATAGTTAGGTAAGTGGCCTATGGTTCTATTTACCACATTATTATAGGTAAATTATATAACTAGGAGTAGCTTAGGCTATATCTACTGGTTTTTAGAAGCAAAGTATTATAGGTAGTGCTCTAGTACCTGGTTAGTCCTCTTGGTTTACCTATTAGTTTAGGGGTAAAACGCTGTAGAAAGCCTGTGTTTTATGTATAATAGGTAATATAGGTCTAACTAGAATTAGCTTATAAAAATAGATCCTCTATTAGATATAATACCCTTTAGTGGTCTAAATTATAGCTTAATTTCCTTATAGAAAAGTTCTACTAACTTAGCTATGTTAATTATAGTTATTACAGGCAGGAAAACAGAGTACTTAGTGTATTAGTCTATAATCACTAGGATTATGTTAGTCTCTTGTTCACCTGCTTGTGTAATAGGTAGTCCTATAACAAAGTCTATTAAGATTTCTGCCTATAGTTACTCTAGTATTAGCAGTAATTCAAGACTCCTATATAGGCAATGCCTTCTAGTAACTATTCGCTAGCATGTCCCGTAGCTTATAATATAGTCTAACACAGACTTATTTATAGCTAGCCACTAAAAGTAGCGCTTTAATAGCTTAAGCGTTCGCTTAGTCCTAAAGTAACCTACTAGCGGATTATTATAGTATAGCTATAGAAGCTCTTATTACAAGGTAGGCTCTTAGGGAATAACTACCTAGTCTTTATATATTAGGAGGCCCCTTACGCTACGTAACCATAGACTAGCTTTCCCTCTCTCTAGGGAATTAATCTCTTTACCCTATCTTTATAGGTCTAGATCTTAGCTTTAGGCCTTCTATAGTAGCTACGCTAATAGTTTATTTAGGCTAGATTAGTAGGGATCTAGTGACATAATAGCCCCCTAGATCTCTTATGCTATGCTGGCGTCCTGGACACACACTACCTTCTCCTAGAAATTACCTTTATCTAGCTAGCCTTTTACTAGATCTACGGTAGCTAACTAGCCTCTTAACATAGCCACTTTAGCCTTTACTATAGGGGCTAGGGCATTTTCCTCCCCTAAAGGTATCTTGCTATGCCTCTCTATAAAGACTAGGGTATTTTCCTTCCCTAAAGGTATCTTGCTATATCTTCTTTAATATATTAGTATCTCTTCTTCTACTACTTCTTTAGTAGCTACTAACTTTTTCTTAAGTTCTAGTAGAAGTACCCTATTTATTAGGGGTTTGCTCTTATAATTAGACCTTCTTAATAGCGTATCTGCGGGGTTGCTTTTCCCTAGTCTATGCTTAATTATGAAATTTAGTGGGCATAGGAATATGCACTATCTAGCCTATTTTCTATTTAGCTTCTATTACTTTATAAAGGTCTATAGGTTATAGTAGTCTAATAGGACTTCTACTAGGGTCTCTATGCCTTTAACATAATGTTACTAGTGTTTAAATAACTTAACTATAGCAAGTAGCTCTTAGTTAGGCGTGCTATAGTTTCGTTTAGCGTTAGTAAACTTCCTTAACTAAAAGGCTATAGGGTGCTAGTGGCCCTTATTGTCTTATTATAATAAGATTCCTACTATTACGAAGATTAAGGTATCTATCTTAATGCGTACTGGTTGACTTAGGTTATAATAATGGAGCAGAGGAGCCCGCTAAAAGGCGTCTTTTAGCTAGTAAAACGCTACCTATTCTCTTACCCTAAATATAAACCTCCTAGTCTAGATGCTATTCTAACTGCCCTTTATTAACGCGTGTAGCAGTGCTATAATCCCTAAGTATCTATAGATAAACTATTAGTAAAAGTTATAGAACCTTAGGAAGGATTATATATCCTTAAAGCTTATAGGTTCCTTCTAATCCTAAATAGTAGTAACTTAGCGGGTATCTATTAAGATCCTATTAATAAAGAGGATAAACCCTAGGAACTCCACTAACTCCTAGTAGAATTTGCATTTAGAGGGTTTTATATATAATTCTGCCTCTCTTATACGCCCTAGGACTTCTTTAATATATATAGTGTGCTTCTCTTGTGTTTTTAAAAAGATTAGGATATTGTCTAGATATACCACATAAATAGTGTTAACTAGCCTGTAAAGCGCTTTGTGGATGTAGTTCTAGAACGTAGCTAGGGCATTTGTTAACCTAAAAGGCATTACAAGATATTTATAGTGCCTATAACGCGTGTAGAACACGGTCTTCTATTCATCGCCCCCTTTAATCTAGATTCTATAATAAGTATCTTTAATATTAATTTTTAAGAAGAAGCGAGCTCCTTAGCACTAGTCTAGGATCTCTGAAATTAGGGGGAGAGCATAGTGATTCTTCTACGTTACCCTATTAAGACCCTGGTAATCCACGTATAATTAGAGCGTACTATCTTTCTTTAGTATAAATAGGATAGGCGCGCCTGTAGGGCTCTTTAATAGTCTTATCTAGCCCTTCTATAGGTTCTTATTAATATACTTATAAAGTTCCTTTAATTTGCCTTAGGAAAGGGGGTAAATTAGTCTATACAGGGGTGTAGCCCCTGGTATTAGATTAATCACGTAATTAGTGGTCTTTCTTAAAGGTAAGCTTCCTACCTTATCTAATATAAACACGTCTTTAAACTTATATAGTTCCTAGGGGATATCTTTAATAGTTCTATATACCTTTGCCTCTTCTTTATCTCTAAGGGTAATAAACTTATCTTCTATAACCCTGTTAATAGCGTATATAATAGTCTTATTACGTGTAACCTTTACGAATTTGCGGGGAGTTATAAGCAAAAAGGCCTTTCTTCTTTTCTTAAACCACCACTCTTATAAGTGTAAGCAAAGGTAGACACATTCCTTAGCAAGTGTATGTATCCTAATTAATATAGGGCTTCCCTTAGTTCTTAGGTCCCTATTAATAGCTATATATAGTAGGTTAAGGTTCTTTTCTTCTCCTCTTAAGTCTTTAATTATAAGAGGGACCTTATAGACACTATATTAGGGAACTATAAGGGCCCCCACTGCCTTAATAATAGGTGCTATAGCCTTAGCTTAGTTAAGTTTATAGGCTTATGTGAATTCAGCGCTAATAATATTAATCTTAGCGTAACTATTAAGATCCGCTGCTGTTTTAATGTCTATATGCCTATGAATAGTAACCGGTGTATAAAATTAACACCCTATTAGTACCTTAGTGTTTAAGGTAGAGGTAAGGGCATCTACTTCTGCCTTAGGGAGTTTTCTAGGTCTTATTACTCCTTCTTTAGCTTATTATATCTATTTATAAGATACTCTATACTATTATAGATAAAACACTGCCTTTTATACCTAGGTTTGCGGTTATTTAGGTAGGTAGCGGGAGACTTCTCTTAGTCCTTATCCTTCTAATCTTTATTAGACCTTCTGCCTTATAGAAAGTTATATCTATAATATTAGGGGGCCTTATTTAGGCCCTTATCTTCCGAATACTTAGGCTTTTACTTATTCTTTAGTATAGCCTCCTAGAGTCACTAAGTAAGTTATATAATCTCCTCTTACGCCTTTCCTATAATAGAGGCATATAGGTTAATCTAGTCTTATAGGTTAGGGAGTAGTTTTATAAAGAATATAAGAGCTTATAACTTTTTAGTGGCTCTTTCTAGGTGTTTCTCTAGCGAATCTAAGTAGATACTAAATTTAATAGGACTCTAGCCCTTATATTACTTTGCGTTCTCTAGCTACATAGCTATTTAGGCATTATAGTTAGTAGTATCTTAGAGTAGTGTAAGAGTCTAGGTTTTGAATATATCCTAGTTATCTTTAAGATCACTTTAGTTATTAGCTATCTATTTATTAAGGTATTAGTCCTATCTTGCCCTATAATTACTATATATATAATTAAGTGTAAAGAGGATTTTTTAGTAATTACGCTAATACTTTTACTTTGCCCTATTAAAGGTATAGTTTAGGTTATTTATCTATATCTTATACTTCTATAGGTTTATAGGGTGTTAGAGATTAGTAATGTTCCTAACTTTAACCTCTTAGTAGCTATTACTAAAGGAGGAACTAGATCTTTACTGCCTTTTTATCTTCTCTTTCCCTCTACCTAGCTATAGAAGATTAATAAGCTCTTACTCTTATTCCTATAGTTTTTTAAGTTTCTTAAGCTAAGTAATTTACTTATTTATTACTATAGTATTAGCCCTAATGTTAGAGGGTCTAGGTTTAGTCCTGGTTCCTATAGAATATAGTATATCTTTAGTAGTAATACTACCCTTATTTAATTAACTCTAGTTATTATCTAATATTACTTAGGTTAATTAGGTAGTTCTTAGCCCTATATTGCTCTTAGGTAGCTAGTAGTAGAAGCTTTAGAATTATAAGGATAAAGGTAGCTAGGTAAAAGGATATAGGGTGTACTTATATATTAACTAAAGCTTACTAGGTCTAAGTGTAATATATATGCGAGTCGCTGGTTTATAGCTAGTGGCTCGCTAATATCACGTGGACCTAGCCCTTCCTTCTGGTGTCGGGCGCCGCGGTGCTCTGGCGCTGCGGTGCACGCATGCGCGTGGGTCATGTTATGAGGGGCCTCACAGAGCTAGATTTAATTTCTAAACTTAAGCTCTAAGGAATATAAATACTCCCTTTCTTTTCCCCTAATTTCTATTCCTACTCCTTTATAACTATATCCTATCCCCTTATATCTTCTATATTATATTATCCCTAAGTCTTTATTTATCCTATTTAATCCTATCTTATTATTATTATATCTAACGCTAAGTCCTACTTTAATCTTATCCCTATTAATTCTACCTCTACCCTATCTCTGCCTCTACCCCTACCCCCTAGCTAGCTAGGTAAGGGGATATATTTAGGTAAGTATATCCTTAAGGGTAACTCTAATAATAATAAACTCTCTAATAGTAAGGAGTATAATCTTCTATACTTACTATATATTAATAATCTTTGCACTAAGGGTATATAAGCCTACGCACTAGGTCTAAATAATACCTATACTCCCTACTACACTACCTATTAAATATATATCTAGGAGATATGCCTCTACTATGTAGACCCTAAGTTATACTATAGCCTTAAGTATCTTATTACCCTTTTAGATACTAATCTAGCTATTAAGACTCCTACTATAAAGAAGACTACTACTAAGAAGGGGTATTATACTATCCTTATAAAAACTTTTATCTACTACTATAAGCATTTTAATAGTATACTTATAGCTACCTATATTAATCCTACTAAGGCTATATCTCTAGCCTCTTCCCCTATAGGCATAGCCTATGCCTAGGGCGTGACTAATATATAAGCACTTATCCTTATATAGTCTATACCTAGCCACTATAGCTAAAATCCCCTTACTACTAAATTCCTCCGTGGGATAACTAATATAAGCAAGAACCTTGCGCGGTCTATCTAAGCCTAGGAGCAGACCACCGCTACTGTGTAATAGGCTATAGCTAATACCCGTAGCCTAGCTATATCCGTCGCTAAGCTAGCTTATGCTATCGCGGAGGACTATCGCTATAATTAGCCCCCCCCCCCTAACTAATTGCTATTTAATGTGGTAGAAAAATCAAACTATGCCGCTTACACACTAGAGGATAGTTATAGTATTAGTTTTCTATAGCTAAATTAAATTATACCCTTTTAGGGCTATTATTTGTCTATATATCCCCCTATTATAATTTAAACCTATCTAACGCTTCTGTTTCTAGCATGCTTTCTAATAGCTCCTATATTAGCTATATATATCCTTTCTATTTCACTAAAATATTATAATTTAATCCTTAACCTTATATATTTTTAGCTATAAGAATCTCCTTAATATAGTACTTAGTGAGATTAGTATTAGCGTTAGTTATAACTAACTCTAGAGGTAGCTATTTATTAGCTAATATCTAGCTTAGCAATAGATTATCCGCTACCCTCTGTACTAAATTAACATAGAATATAGGGTGTAGGCCCCTTAGTATATCTAACCTAACTATTAATAGCATTAGGACTTCTAGTACTTTATATTTCGCTATTACCTAGTCTAGCTTCTTATATAGCTAATTTATTTTAATATTTTAAAGATTTAGCTAAATATAGTTACCTACTTAGAAACATTCTACTAGTCTATAGCTACTATTTGTGTTCTCCTATTATTATTACTAGATAAAAGCTATAGTAGCTTATATTAAGTCTATACTATCTTTTAAATGCTTTAAGAACACCTAAGCCCTCCCCTTTACTAATATTATTAAAGTCTATGTAGAGGGTGCTTCCTAAATTATAGGCATATTAAATCTATATAGCGCTATATTTATACTTACCCCTATTATAGATAAGTCCCTATTATTTAAAGCTAATTAGTAAGCTAGTAAATAGTCTAGCTAGTTAAACTAGGAGAAGGATAATAATACCTATAAGACTACTAGCACCTCCTAATTAGCACGTTCTATACTACTATTAGTCTATAGGTAATGTAATGTTAATAGAAGTTATTACGTGCTAACCTTTTCACAAAGCTTTATCTAAAAGTTACTTAACTAATCCAAGCCTTAATCTATAATAATTTAGGCTAGAAAACCATAAAAACGCCACTAATAGTGTTTAAATCGCTCCGCGCACGCTTTAGCCCCTATTAATATTATAGCCTTAAGCTATATGTATTTAGAAAGCCTATCTATAATAACTATTAGGAAACGTGGAGCGTCCTATATTTTAGCTAGAAGGTTAGTTATAAAGTTAATTAAAATTTATAACTAGTATCTATTAGGTAGCGGTATTAGCTTTAATAAGCCTTACCTTAACTATTAACTCTTCTGCCCTCTGTAATAGTGGTAGTTATATATAACGCAAGCTATATCTTATAATATGCTATCCTAATAGAAGTCTCTCTAGAGCGCCTTAAAGGTAGTATTCTGCCCTAGATATCCTAATAAGGGGGAATTATACATACACTAGATTAAAGTTATAATTAAAGGCTCCTACTTTAGCACCTATATCTAGCCCTAAAACTAAAGCACTCCGCCTACGCTAAGCTAGTAATCCGCTATCTATTCTCTTATGCTAGCTATATCTAGAAACTTCTAAGCCCCTACCTTCACTACCTATAACTATAATCTATAGGTCTTATTATAGGTAATAGCCTAATCCTATAATAATTAAAGGTAATTATCTATAAATATTGCTATACCCTTTAGAATGTGTATATTAGACCCTGAACTATCCCTAGTCTCCACGCTTTCTATTACTACCATAGGCTATATATTTATATATAACCTCCCCTTAGTAAAGACAAAGTATATTAGGGTTAATACTAAGTGTACTATAGGTATCTTTAGTCTCCTTACTTATAGGTCTTCCTAATAATATCTTAATAATATATCTAGCTATCCTGCCTATGCCCCTAGTCTATATTATAAGTAGAAATTAAAAAGTGCTAGAGTTTTAGCCTATCTTACCTACTATTCTAATATCTCCCTTAGTGCTATAAAGTATTCCAGGTTCTTATAATCTATTAGTATTATAAACAGTTTACTAATACCCTATAGCTCTACTAACTATGCCTTAAGGTAAGTAATAATTGTAAGTAACTCCTTATTATAAATTATATAGTTCCTTTCTACTAGCTATAGGTAAGCTAAATAATAAGCCACTAGATATAGAATGCCCTTGTTATTAGCCTAGGAGAGATAACCTCCTAATGCTATTCCTAAGCAGTCTACCTCCACTACTATATCCTTATTAGGATCCTATTATATTAAAATAGGGTATAAAATAAAAGCAAGCTTTAACGCTTTAAATGCCTTATTATACTCCTCTATCTAATAGAATAGGACGCCCTTCTTTGTTAAATCTAGTAAAGGTCCTGTAACTTCTAAAAACTATAGTATAAAGTTATAATAGAAGTTAGCGAAACCTAGGAACCTATAAACTCCCTAGATCCTAGTAGGTGCCTCCTAATCCCTAATTACTATAATTTTCTCCGGGTCTAGGCAAATCTCTTTCCTTATATAGATAATAAACCCTAGATATTTAACCTCCTTTGTCGTAAACACGCACTTCTTAATATCTAAGTGTAAGCTAGCCTATTATAGCCTAGCTAGCACCCCCTGAACCTTCTCTATATAGTCCTTTTATAATCCCCCTAAATAGATAAGGATATTATTAAGGTACATAGTAATATAGTCCCTAAGAATACCCCTAAGTGTACTATTAATATATCTCTAGAAGGTTATAGGAGCGCCTACTAACCTAAATAGGTAAACTAACTATTTAAATAACCTAAATCGCGTTTAGAATACAGTCTAATATTCCTTGCCTTTAGCAATTTATAACTAATAAAACACTACTTATATATCTAGCTTTATAAACCACTTTGCTTCTAATAAGGACTATAGCGTTTCCTTAACTAAAGGTAAGGGGTACTAGTCCTATTCTATAATCTTATTTAACACGCAATAGTCTACACAAAACCTCTATCCTCCTCCTAGCTTCTTTACTAATAGCACTAGTGCTATAGCCGCTAATAAGCTAGCCTAAATCTAACCTTTATCTATAAGATCTATAACTTACTTCCTGATCTTAAGCAAATATTAATAAGGCATACTATATAATAGTGCCTATAGCAGGTCTAGCACGTTCCCTTCTATATCTTTCTTAAGGTAAATATAGTAATCTAACTTCCCTTAATATAGAGGCAGGGTATTTGCCTTACTCTCCTAGAAGAGATCCTTAAAATCCTATAGTGCCTCTAGTAAGGACTTTAATAGCTCTTCTTCTAATGCTTCTAATGTGGCATTAATCTACAAGATAGACATAATTTCCTATAGACTTATAGCTAGAAGCTAGATATACTACTTCTACCTTTTTGCCCTACACACTATCCCTATAAAGGTTAATCCTAGGATCGCCACTGTAGGTTAGTTAACCTTCCTATATAGCGTAGCCTATACTTTTAAGTTATTTACTAAACCTATAGTTAACTAGTAACACTTTATTTCTAGCTTTATATTATAACATCCTATCTATAGCGTCCTAAGGATTAACTCTCTGGTTAAACCTAGGATTATATATGCTATAATTAGCGTTTCCTATCCGTCTATGTTAACCTAAAAACAAATAATATGCGTTATATATAAACGTTTTTTATAACTCTTAGTCCCCCCTTATTTCACACTAACCACTATATAAACCAGCCTCTTAGCTAGCAGGGGGATACGTTCTATTTAAAGCTTCTAGATAAGGCGTTTACTTATAGTAGCGTAGTAGTTATAACCTATATTAACCTAGGTATCTATAAAGGTAGTTTTATTAATTAATACTAGAAATAAAAAGGGTGTTAAATCTATATTATTCTAAATCTATTTAAAATCCTTATTAGTAATAACTATATACTATAACGCCTCCCTAGGCTCCCTACTCTTAACCCTATTTAAATAACTTAATAAAGGGGTTATTCTTTTCCTAACTATTTATCAGCCTTACTACCTAAATTATTAGGCTTAACCTCCGCTAAGTTATAAGTATTAATTAATAACCTCCCCTAAGGAGGGATAGCAGCATATAGTGTATATCCTAAGATAAAATACTTAGCAGAGCTATACTATAGGCACTTCCCCTTATCTCTTTATACGTTAATTACTTCCTAAGAGACCTACTTAGCCTATTTTACACTACTCCTACTAGCTAACTTTAACTAGCCCTATAGCTTCCTAGAGCTCTTTTAGGTATGAGATATACCTATAGATTAGATATCTATTATTAGTGTGTCCTTATCCTACTATTACCTAGCCACTAGTAAGGCATTCCTTTATAACTAATGTTTCTCCTCTAATTAGTATAACTTAATATCTAAAGTAATATTATAGTAATAAGCTATAGCTAATAGGTAGTTAGCATAGGGTATATCCTACCCTATACTATAATCCCTTATCTGCTTATTAAGTGCTATATATAATTTAGCTAGCTTTATAGCGTTATCCTATCCTAGCCCCCTAGTAAGCGCTAATTTTTGTTTAAATTAAATATAGAAGTCGCTAAAACGCTTATTCTATTATTATATAAGCTAGTTAAGTTCTATAATTACTATTTCCTATTAATAAGGATTATTAAACATCTCCCTAAGGTATTAAAGGAACCGCTTAGGCTAATAATAC
Source organism: Epichloe elymi (assembly GCA_023658475.1). NCBI lineage: Eukaryota > Fungi > Ascomycota > Sordariomycetes > Hypocreales > Clavicipitaceae > Epichloe > Epichloe elymi. The sequence continues at coordinate 963,258 of CP098273.1, read as the reverse complement.
ATTGTATAGCCCTATTTAAAGAAGGGGGTAATATAGGCCTAGACCTTAGGAGATAGGTTCTAGTAGATAAAGAACTACTAGTCCCGCTTATTTCTAATAAAGTTATAGTTAGCCACTAACTTATAAGCTATTAGGCCCTTCTATAACGTGAACAGTCCTTTATCCCTATTAAATAGGGGGCCTATAGGTAAGGGTTTGCGTTTTAGTTAAGTTAGGTTAGTGGCTATATTTAACTATTCTTATAAGAATTCTAATTACTTAGTCTACTTTTTAATTACTTCCTATAGTCCGGTTACTTTGTCTGTTTCTATTTCTAAAGGTAATAGCGTCTACTCTAGATCTTTTGGTCCTATAGTGAAGAATATTAAATGTTATGAACTAGCCTTATGGCTGCTGTATATAAGCGTTTAAAGTGTGATTAATATTCTTATAGAAGAAGAAGAAGACTAAGCTTAGGGTCTTGTAGCATCCCCCTTAATAAGGGGCTGTGCTTAGTCAGTGCGCGACCTGCGCACTGGCCAGCGTTCAGCCGCGTACAACCCGCCCTGAAAGCTGACCCAAAAGTCGTGGGGTAAAGGATGCTTGTATTCTCTAAGTCATCTGCCTAGCGTAGCCCTATATAACTATGCTTATCCATTACCTAATCCATTCTCCACCCTAATAGGCTACCTATCTTTTAATAATGGTGTTAACCTTAACACTATGCTAAGACTAAATAATAATAATATCCCCCTAATTACTAATCTCCATATCCTTATTCTTCTCTATCTTAGGATCCTAATCTACGTTGTCCTATATATTTAACCTTAGGGGTTAAAGCCTCTTAGGTTATAGGATGAAAATCTTTAGGTTATTAATATAGATTTTCTATTAAACCCCTCCCCTAAGTGGTTTAACTTAATATATAACTAATAATAACTTCTTTACCACTCTAGAAAGTCTTCCCTAAGACTTGTAAAACTTACCTTTTAGCTTATATTTTTTATCTATTTTCTCCTATACTATATTTCCCACTTTAAAACTCCTTAAAGGTTTAATTAGGTCTTTATGGTTATTAACCTTCTATATTTAAACTAATTCCCTTTATTCCTCTCTAGCATCTACTTTCTATAAATTAGTTTCCCTAATTAGGACTAGATCCTTATTCTTCTTCCTATCTAATGATATTTCTTTGTCTACCCCTTAGTGTCTTAAGAACAGTTTAAATCCTAATATAGATATTACTAGAGTTATTCCTACGCTAGATATATAGCGATTATTTAAAACCACTATAATATTTAGTATAGCTTAGTCCTAGAACTCTAATAAAGTTCTATTACGTTTAACTGCCTATTTTATTAGTTACTGTTTCACTAGTCTAATATTACGTTCTACCAGCCCTATTAATAAAGGGTGTGATACTGGTCTAAATAAAACTTTTATCCTATATTTCTTAGCTATTATAGTAAAGTTTAAGTTCTTAAAATAGGATCTATTATCATAATAGATTCCTTTTAGCTAGCTAAATATAGAACTCTAATGTTTACTCTAGGCTTTAACTACTAAGTCTCCTATAGCTTCTTTATGGGATTAACCTAACATAAACCTCGTTATATAGTCCACGGTAATTAATATATATAAGTCCCTATTTTGAGCCTTAGGAGTAATTAGCCTGAGATAATCTATCGCGACTATTGCCTATGGTTCTAGTATTATTATAGTCTTTAGTGTAGATCTTGCTAATCTTATCCCTATTTATTAGTATATAAGGTAAGATTAATAGTAAGACTCTAAATCTTTTATTCTATTAGGCTAGAAGTACCTTCCGCGAAGCTTCTATATGGAAATAGCTAGACTAAAATGTCCCGCTGTATTATAAGCCTATTAGAGCTTTATTAGGATATCCTTAGATAGGACATATTCTAAAAGAGATTTATCCTATTCTATATAATATAATATTTAGTTAAAGATTTGGTATTAGAGGGATCGATGTTATATTAGTTTTTGTCGTTTAGTTAGTATATTTTAGTGGCTATAGACTATAGCTATTAGAATTTCTCTGTACTATTTAGAGTTAAACTATTCTTATAGTTCTAGTGAGATTCTTTCTAAAACCTCTTAGTCTAACTTTTCCCCCTCTAGGAGGACTATTTCTATATTTATTAAGATTAGAATAGGATAATCTCCTGTTATAGGAATCACGTCTACTCCTATTCTCCTTTCTACCTTAAATAGTTCTAACTAAAGCTTATTAGGTAATTAAGACATCCCATCCGCGATGACTATGATCTTGGTTATGTTAGGTCGATAGATGTATTCAACATTTAATTCCTACAAGATATTAACCTAGCGCGCAACCTTGCTATAAACTTCTAATAAATTAGCTATTAAGTCAATAATTCCTTTGTGGTCAGTGTACACCTTTAACGCATATAGTGACCTATCCACAAGCCACTTAGTTTCTTTTAGACCTATAACTATAGCTAGTATCTCCTTCTCTAGTATTAAGTATTACTTCTTAGCATCCCTAAGCTTATAGGAAAGCTATATAATAATTCTAGCTTTATTAAAGTTAGAGTCTATTATAGTTATCCTAGCTTTAGTGTCCTCTATTTAAAACAAAACACCACCGGTTCTAGTATTAGAGGTATCTATTACTAAATAAAATTATACCCCTAGGTAGGCTCTAAAAGTAGTATTCTCCTAAATACTATTATAAATCCTTAAAAAGGCTTATTAAGTGTTATTTATCTAGACTAGTTTCTCCCTTAAAACTTCCTCCTTCTAAATAGACTGTTTTCCTATCCTTATAGTCTTAAATAACTCCTTAAAAAACACCTTTTTAATTATAACCACTAAGTCTAATCTGCTAGGAATGAATTTTCTAAGAAAGGGTATAAGGTAGATAAGTACTAAGATTTCGTCCTAGGTTTTAGGCGGCTAATTAGCGAAATGCTTTACTAGATTAGCAAATCTTTTATAATATTTTTAAGCTAGCCTAATTTTCCTATCTTCTAATAAGTAACCTATATAATCTACTTCTACTATAAATAGGGTAGTCTTATGTCTACTTAAGCTAATAGGCGCCTAAGTAATGCGGGGGAAATATCTCTTCTATAAGAAGTTAAAGTAATCCTCCTAGGTCTTAGAACCTATATAATAGTTATTAATATAGATAGAGAAGGAAGTCTTAATATCTTCTATATAACCTAGTATAGATTTACTTTCTATCCTATCCTAGAAGAAAAGATATCTAAATATAAGGTCTCTAAACCTGGCGTATGTTAATAGAGATCCCGTTAGCCCTTAGGCTATATTGTTGTAAAAATATATCCTATTTAGTCTAGTAAAAGCTATCTTAGGTCTATTAGGGGGATAAACTCCAATAGCCTAAAACCCGTTTAAGGCGTTAGTTTAGGAGATAATCTTTAAGCGTTTATAGTGGACTAAATCTAAATTAGCTTCTATATTATAACATAGATATCCTGACTTTATTATTTTGCTATTAATATCGCGATAATTATATACCACTTAAAACTCTTTCTTACTAGGCTTTAGGGCAAATATTATAGGTATAACCTATATTAAATCTCCTCTTATAATAATCCTAGCCTTTTCTATAGCTAGAAATACTTTCTTTAAGAACTAGCAATAAACTCTAGAATAGTGATATTGTTTTTGTTTGCCAGGTCTAGCTTTATTAATTAACGGTATGTAATATTATAGGAGGTCTATAGTGTAAATATCCTTAAGTTTTAAAATAAAGTATTCCTTAAAGGTATAGTAAAGTCTTATAATTATTATCTATTATAAAACATTGCCTGTATAGTGCCTAAGAGCAATGCGTGACTGTTTAAACTATGAAATAATGGTTTCTAGGTCTAAGTCTGTTAATGGCTAATTTGTGTGTAAATTTCGGAATCTTAAGGGATACCCCTTAAGATCTTAATTTCCTATATAAATCAGGAACCTACCCTATCTAAGTCTATCTACTTTAGCCTTTAGGCTTCCTATAGTGTGTGTCTTGGTATTGCTTAATTCTCCTAAGTTTAATAAATAGTCCCTCCTATCCTGGGTTTTCTAGTTAGAGTCTCTAATCTACTCTCTTTAGTAGGGAATCTTATTTTTTAAGGGGGACCCCTTAATATTCTGATTTCCCACCTAAATACAGGTTATATCGTGTCCTAGCGTGTCTAGATCCAAATATCGTGACCTTTGAAGTTCTGACTCCGCAACATAGGCCATCCTATAACCGGGTTTTGAAGTTAAGTTGCTAATTTGCTTATTTATATAGGGATTTTGACTTTCTAAGGGGATAACCTTAATTTCCTGATTTCCCATATAAATTCGCCTGCCTATATATCTTGGTGTGTCTGTTTCCTGTTCCTCCTAATTTCCTATACCTAATAGGTACACTAAGATCTTTAACAGATCTAGATCTTCTATCCTATCCTTATCTTAATCTTCTTCTAGCTCCTGGTTATTATTATAATTATTAAGTTCCACTCTTTCTTCCTTCTTTATAACTATTCCTATGTTATCTTCCTCCCTAGTTATTATTATATTCTATAATAATCCTAGACTCTCTCTAGCTAAGATTTAGCTATATTTTTATCCTTTTAAGCTTAATAACCACTTTAAATGCTAGGAAGCTTGTTAATATTTAATCTAGCTCTAGGTAGTTTGCTAAGTGGTTAATATAGGTTTTAAGGCAACTAAACTATTAAAGTAAGAGGTAAAATATTTAATTTCTATCTATAATCCTGACTTAGGGGCTATTCTATAGGTATTAACGATTTCCTATGGTCTCTAGACAACCATGGTAGTTAATATTACTTTAGGTTTATCTATCCTAGCTTCTATGTTATTCTTCCCTTCTTAGTTATCTAGGTTTGTAGTAGGTTTATGTCTATCTCTCCTATCCTCTAAATTAATTTTCCCTTTAAGTTATCTATCCTCCTAATAGACACCTTAATATAGACTTATTCTCTAAGTATTCTCTAGTAGTGTTTACTTAAAATTTATAGCTCTAGGTTTATCTAATATTATTATAATAATAACCTCCTCTTGTGGATAATTACTAGTATTATTATCTATAGTGTCTAGTTTTTTAAGACCACTTTTAAAGCCTTAGTCTTTATCTAGGATATTAGTCCCTTTAGGATCTCCTCCACTTCCTCTAGAATCTTATGATTATCTTTAATAAACTCTATAGCCTTATTTAGGTTTATCCTCTAGGGCAATTAGGCCTTTCTTCTGTCCTTACTCTAAAATAAGTTAGGATATAGGTATAATAGGAGAGTTTAAGTCTATCCCTTAGTCCCTATAATTATAAGTTTCTTATTACTATAGTGTTTAATTATATTCATATAGCGAAGCTAAACCTTTCCTAGTAAGATTTCCTAATCTTACTAAGTAGGCATAATATAGTATTTTACTAAAGCTAAGATCCTACCTGTAATAACTCTTAGGTAAGTATATAAATAGATTGGCTATTTAGCATTATTTACTATTTAAATAAATCTCTTTTCCTTAAGCTATACTACTAGAAGACTATATTTTACTAAATAAGTTTTGCTAACTAGTTTAACACTTAACCCTCTGTTAACTAAGGCTAAGTTATATTATATACCTTTAACATATATTATAATATATCCTAGTAATATTAGAACTTCGCCCTCTGATTTAGCGACATTATTCTATGTGACCACTATATTTACTAACCCTAGAGATTTAGAAGATATTAGGTTTAGTGCTTCCTAGTATAGTTCTATTAGATAAGAAATAATTAACTTTGCTTTATCCCCTTTTAGTTTCCTCTAATATTATATTAAGTGTCCTATCTATTAATAGATGATTAGAGCTAGCTACAGTAGTTACAATATTGTAATCAGAACCGTGGTTTCGCCTAAGTGTTTTCCTAAGTTAAAAGCTAGGACATTATATTTATTAGTAGCCCTAATATTTTCTAAGTTAAGTTTTTATTAGGGCTAGGTCTTAGACCTAGCATCTTTTATCACTACTTTATAAGGTAAGGTTAAGATAGCTAGTCCCTAGGTTAGCGCTATGGTTTTCTCTAGGTGTAGTCTTAAAGCTAGTAATATCCTCTAAAACTCTATTTTAGTTATCTCCTAGATTAGTTAAGACTATTACTAAGTCTCCTCTAATCTATTATAGTCTAAAGTTTCCTAGGTGTTTTTAGAGTCTAGAATCTCTTAAATTTAATTCTAGATTTATTTATCTATAACTATCCCTAGCTTAACTGTAGGTTTAGTGATCCTCCTGTTCTATCCACAAGCTAGTATAGGTTTAGAAGCTTTTGCTTTTCCCTTAGATAATTTCGCAGCAGCGCCTATATAACTGATTTTATCCTAATTAATAACATAACTTAGGGATTAGTAGTTTATTAGGGATGTTATAAATAACTATATTCTAGGGATAGGTATATATCTAGGTAGTGGGATTTAATCTCCCCCTAAATCACTAATATAGTTAGACCTTATCTAACCCTCTAGCTCTTAGCGTCGCTCTCTCTTTATCTAAAGCCTATTCTAGAACTATTATTCACATTGTTATTCCTTATTAGCTATTAAGCCCTTATCCTTTAAGGTATAGTTATACCCTATATGTCCCTATTCCCTACACTTAAAACACTAATAAAAGTCTAGATCTCCCTTTATAAAGGAACTAGCAGTATTAACTTATTTTCCTAGAGATAGGGGAGCGTTATTTAAACTATATTTCTATTAATTATATTGTCCGGCCGTTTAGTTTATGTTATTAGCAGTCTAAGCCTAGAATGCTTTAAGTTGTTAAACTAACTCTAATATCTAATTATCTTTCTCTTTATCTTATTTAGCCTATTCCTCTATCTACTATTAGAACAGGTTTGCTAGCCTAATAGCTTCTTTGCTTAACTAAGAGATCTTCTTAGAAGCGGATAAACAGCAGTTATATAAGAGGACCTTTAGATCTAATATAGTTAGGTCTTTAGATACCATACCACTTATCTATTTCTCTAAAGAGAACAAACAGTTAGATACTCGCTCCTATAGTTATATGTCCATATCTCTATCCGCTAAATTAAAGATAAAGTTAGTAAATAGTATTCTTTATGTTTCTAACTTTACCTTAGATATAAGTCTCTCCGCCTAGTAAATATAAGACTTTAGTGTCTTGCCCTTTTTATAAGCAAAACTAACTACCTCTTTCTATAGTGCTATCTTAAAAAGAGAATCTAGCTTTTTAAACTTCTCTAAGAACTTATTAGATATCTTATTCTATCTATAATCTTTAAAGTCTAGGTCTTAGTACTATATATCTACTTTGCCCCTAAGGCCCTGAATAAAGATATATTAAGTAAGGGTATCTATATATTCTTTTAGAACACTTAATATTACTACTATTATTTAGTAATGTTTTACATACTCCTTTGCTAGCCTATCTTTTAGAACCCCTAAGAAGGTAACGCTAGTGGGAGCTATAGGAGCTGCTATTAAGAAGAAGGGATTATTTATAGTAATCTATTATCTAACTTTCCTAGTGTTAACTTGGTTATCTGGTTTAATTAATAAAGAATGGAATTCTAGAAGAATTAACTCTTCCTAATAATCTAATAATAGGGAATAAGTTAGACTTAATAAGAAGTCTAATAAGTCTTTATCTTACTCTATATCTAAACTTAGTTCTAGTTCCTCTTAAGTCTAAATATCTAGAAGGTCTTATATAAAGTTATTCCGTAGAAGAAGTTATAATTAGGTTAGTCTAAAGCTATCTTAACCTAGGGAGAAATAAAATAAGTGAACACGTAGAATACTTTAAGAAAATTTCTTTAACCGGAAAAGATAGCGTTTGCCTAAGACAAACTTAAAATTCTTGCTAGCTTACCTGCTAGATAGATTATTATAAGAAAGAAAAGAAAAACCCCCTAAGAAGAAGAAACCACTAGATCTCCTAATTTTTTTTTCCTTCTCCTAGCGCCCTCACGCTACCTTCCTTTTATTAAATCCCTCTAAGGTTTAGGCAGGCACTTCTCACGATATTCGCCCTCTTTTAACAGTGTCCTAACCTAATCCGTACTATACTAGCTAATTAGAGCCTGCTACAAGCGAGATAGTGGGGACAAAAGTGGGGATAAAAGCGGGGCGATGGCCTGTGCGCGCCAGTGCGCGCCTTATCGTGGTTATGTGCGCAAACCAAGGTTTTCGATCTTAAGGTGCCCTCTAGAGGGGGTATTAAATCCTAAAGTTTAAACCCTATATCCGAGGTTATCTGTTGCCTATTTGCTTATCCTAGCTTTTATATACTATTATTATCTATTAGCTAGCAGACTTATATGTGATGGTAATCTGTTTTGTAAAGTAAAAGAATATAGATCCCTATGTTATGTTTTTGGCTTCTAGTCTGGAAATCCTAGTTAATAAAATCCTTAAGTTTTAAGGCCCTGTCTAATATTATCTATAGTGTAATATTCCCTATAGTAGTTATTCTCCTAGAACTTCTATTTTACTAAGTATATAAATAGCGGTTCCTATTATCTAGTTTACTTATTTAGGTATGCTTGCTATAGACATTCTAAGTTATAAGTTTAGGCATCTAGTCTAGTAATATCTAGTCCTAGGTTTACTGGTTTCCTAATACACTATTCTAAGGATCCTCTTATAACTCTAGGTCCTATTCCTATGCTACAAATAGTCTAGGTCTTATTTTTCTATATTATTACTAGTTTCCTCTAGGAGTCTGTCGGAGTCTATTATTATTATAGCTATCTTTAGTGTCTAGGTACTATCTAGATTTAGGTATCCTTAGCAGGGTCTATTCTAATTATTATAAGTTTTCTTATAATCCCGCAGTTTCATATCTATCCAGTCCTATACTATAGCTATAGGTAATCTCGCGTTAACTAATAGAAGGGTTTCTAACCGTAGCTAGAGGTTATTCTTATTCCTTAATAGCAACCACAGCTCTATCTATCAAGGTTTACACCCTATCTTCTTATTCCTCCATAGTAACCACAGCTCCTATCTGTTAAGGATTACCACATTATAACCGTAGCTATCCCATCAAGCCCGCAGTGCTCTATCTCTATTTGCTAGTCTAATTATATTAGTCGTTCAATTATTCGGTTATTAACCTCTTTAAAGTAAGAGACTATTATTTATTTCTTGATTATTTATAGGTAGAGTTTATTAAATAGATAGACAGTGGTCCTAGTCTTATTACTATAAAAGCTAACCTAAAAGTTGTGGGGTAAAGGATGCTTATATTCTCTAAGTCATCTGCCTAGCGTAGCCCTATATAACTATGCTCATCCATTACCTAATCCATTCTCCACCCCAACAGCCCTCTTTCCGGAGACTCTCCGGAGGCTTCCCTGCTCCGCTCATGACCCGAGCTCATAGCTCGAGTCCATAACAAGACGAACGATCTGACAAGCAATGAGAGGATTTTCTGAGTCCCCTTATAGACCTACTAACTATATTAATAGAAGGGGGTCGCTAGCTAGGCCTTAGGAGCTATTTTTTATTTTCCGTAAAATTCATTTATATATAAAAAGTAAAAAATCAACTTATGACTATATAATCTAGCCACCCACGTGCACTAACTAAGCAATCTAATAAGCAACCCTATAAATAAAATGTTAAGGCTTCTGGGCCGAATATGATGAACAGGGTGATAGTATGATTAAGGTAGCAGCTATAGAGCTAGAAGGTAGGTGTATGTGCTTAAAGGTTTTAATCTCTAGCCTCCTATATTCTATGTGTGCGACCTTCGCCTAAATACCCCCTCTGCGTGCATGTGACTTACTCGCGGCAACCTTATAGCTAGGGCACTACGAGCTATAACTAGGCCCTACTATATATAATACTATTGCCTTTATAGCCTCTATTACTTTATTACCTCTATAACCCTAATATAGTTCCCCCTCTCCTTTATAATTACCCTTAATTATAACTAGCTACCTAGTTAGTGTAAACTTACTATCTTAATTTCCTATATAAATCTAAATAACTTTTCGCGTTATAATATAATATATAAGGAGATATAATAGCCCTATTAACATAGGTTATAGATTATTCCCTACCTTACTTATAAGCTCTTAATTACTATATAATTATAGCTATAGAGTTGCTTTGTAAATACTTATATTATCTTTATTATAGTTTCTATAGAAGTAGATACCCTATATTAAATTTTCTAATTAGGTTAAATAAATAGGGTATTAGATACTATATATCTATGTAAGTTTAACTATAAGTTCTAGTGAAGTTACTATAAACTCACTAGGTATACGTAGCTAGCTATAATTTTTACTATTAGTAGCTATAACACTAACTCTTTAACCTATAGCTTACTTTCGCTACCTATATAGATTACTTAAGGGGCTATAGTTAATATAAAAGAGCCTAGATTTCCCCCCCTTTATCTCTTCCTTTCTTCTTTATCCTTCTTAAATTACTCTATATAAATTATAAGTTAGCCCTACTAGCCCTATAGTAGCGCTCCTACTACTATTACTTAGTAGTTACTAACCTTACCTAGAATTATATTATTCCTAGCTCTTACTTCTAAGCTCCTTTATTATTAGTCTCTTACTACCCTACTTCCTTACTTACTTACTACTAACTTATAGCTAATTTACTATATCTACTATTTACCTAGTAACTCCTAGTCCCTTAGCTCCTACCCTAGAAAAATCTCCTTATAAATAGGTATCCTAAGCTTCTAAGACTACTATATAAGTTTTACCTCTTACTTATAGTGTTATAGTAGCTAACTTACTAAATAGTAGTATTAAGATCCTATATCTATACTATAGTTAGTAGGCTACTATCTAGTAGATTATGCCTAAAGATAATAGTAGTAAGCTATAATATATTATTAATAGGAAACCTATTCCTAATAAGTATTATTATTCTCCTAGTATAACTAAGCTACTTACTTACTACTTTCTTATTACTAACTTTAGCTAGGAAATTCCTCTAAGTGCGCTTATTGTGAGGCCCCTCACAACATGACCCACGCGCATGCGTGCACCGCAGCGCCAGAGCACCGCGGCGCCTAACACTAGAAGGAAGGGCTAGGTCCACGTAATATTAGCAAGCCACTAGCTATAAACCAGTGACTTACACATATATTACACTTAGACCTAGTAAGCTTTAGTTAATATATAAGTATACCCTATATCCTTTTACCTAGCTACCTTTATCCTTATAATTCTAAAGCTTCTACTACTAGCTACCTAAGAGTAATATAGGGCTAAGAACTACCTAATTAACCTAAGTAATATTAGATAATAACTAAAGTTAATTAAATAAGGGTAGTATTACTACTAAAGATACACTATATTCTATAGGAACTAGGACTAAACCTAGACCCTCTAATATTAGGGCTAATACTATAGTAATAAATAAGCAAATTACTTAGCTTAAGAAACTTAAAGAACTATAGGAATAAGAGTAAGAGCTTATTAATCTTCTATAGCTAGGTAGAGGGAAAGAGAAGATAAAAAGGTAGTAAAGATCTAGTTTCTCCTTTAGTAATAGCCACTAAGAGGTTAAAGTTAGGAATATTACTAACCTCTAATACCCTATAAACCTATAGAAGCATAAGATATAGATAAATAACCTAAACTATGCCTTTAATAGGGTAAAGCAAAAGTATTAGCATAATTACTAAAAAATCCTCTTTATACTTAATTATATATATAGTAATTATAGGGTAAGATAGGACTAATACCTTAATGAATAAATAGCTAATAACTAAAGCAATCTTAAAGATAACTAGGATATATTTAAAACCTAGACTCTTACACTACTCTAAGATACTGCTAACCATAATGCCTAAATAGCTACATAGCTAGAGAACGCAAAGCAATGTAAGGGCTAGAGTCCTATTAAATTTAGTATCTACTTAGATTTACTAGAGAAATACCTAGAAAGAGCTACTAAAAAGTTATAAGCTCTTATATTCTTTATAAAACTACTCCCTAACCTATAAGACTAGATTAACCTATATGCCTCTATTATAGGAAAGGTATAAGAGGAGGTTATATAACTTGCTTAGTAACTCTAGTAGGCTATGCTAAAGAATAAGCAAAAGCCTAAGTATTTAGAAGATAAGGGCCTAAATAAGGCTCCTTAATATTATAGACATAACTTTCTATAAGGCAGAAGGTCTAATAAAGATTAGAAGGATAAGGACTAAGAGAAGTCTCCCACTACCTACCTAAATAACTATAAACCTAGGTATAAAAGGCAGTGTTTTATCTATAATAGCATAGAGTATCTTATAAATAGATATAATAAGCTAAAGAAGGAGCAATAAGACCTAGAAAACTCCCTAAGGCAGAAGTAGATACCCTTACCTCTACCTTAAACACTAAGGTACTAATAGGGTGTTAATTTTATACACTGGTTACTATTTATAGGTATATAGACATTAAAATAGCGGCGGATCTTGATAGTTACGCTAAGATTAATATTATTAGCACTAAATTTGTATAAGCCTATAAACTTAACTAAGCTAAGGCTATGGTACCTATTATTAAGGTAGTAGGGGCCCTTATAGTTCCCTAATATAGCATCTATAAGGTCCCTCTTATAATTAAAGACTTAAGAGGAGAAGAAAAGAACCTTAACCTACTATGTGTAGCTATTAATAGGGACCTAAGAACTAAGGGAAGCCTTATATTAATTAGGATACATATACTTATAAAGGAATGTGTCTACCTTTATTTATACTTATAAGAGTAGTAGTTTAAGAAGAGAAGAAAGGCCTTTTTGCTTATAACTCCCTGTAAGTTTATAAAGGTTATGCGTAATAAGACTATTATATACACTATTAATAGGGTTATAGAAGATAAGTTTATTACCCTTAGAGATAAAGAAAAGGCAAAAGTATATAGAACTATTAAAGATATCCCCTAGGAGCTATATAAGTTTAAAGATATATTTATAGTAGATAAGGCAGGGAGCTTACCTTTAAGAAAGATAACTAATTACGCGATTAATCTAATACCAGGGGCTACACCCCTATATAGACTGATTTACCCCCTCTCCTAAGGCAAATTAAAGGAACTTTGTAAGTATATTAATAAGAACCTATAGAAGGGCTAGATAAGACTATTAAAGAGCCCTATAGGCGCGCCTATCTTATTTATACTAAAGAAAGATAGTATGCTCTAATTATACATAGATTACTAGGGTCTTAACAGGGTAACGCAGAAGAATCGCTATGCTCTCCCCCTAATTTTAGAGATCCTAGATTAGTGCTAAGGAGCTTGCTTCTTCTTAAAAATTAATATTAAGGATGCTTATTATAGGATCTAGATAAAAGGGGGCGATAAGTGGAAGACCGCGTTCTACACGCGCTATAGGCACTATAAATACCTTATAATGCCTTTTAGGCTAATAAATGCCCTAGCTATGTTCTAGAACTACATCCATAAAGCGCTTTATAGGCTAGTTAATACTATTTGTGTAGTATATCTAGATAATATCCTTATTTTTTTAAAAATATAAGAGAAGCATACTACATATATTAAAGAAGTCTTAGAATATATAAGAGAGGCAGAACTATATATAAAACCCTCTAAATACAAGTTCTACTAGAAGTTAGTAGAGTTCCTAGGGTTTATTCTCTTTATTAATAGGATTTTAATAGATACCTGCTAAGTTACTACTATTTAGGATTAGAAGGAACCTATAAGCTTTAAGGATATATAATCCTTCCTAGGGTTCTATAACTTTTACTAATAGTTTATCTATAGATACTCTAGGATCGCGGCACCGCTATATACGTTAATAAAGGGCAGTTAGAATAGCATCTAGACTAGGAGGTTTATATTTAGGGTAAGAGAATAGGTAGCATTTCGCTAGCTAAAGGATACCTTTTAGCGGGCTTCTCTTCTCTATTATTATAACCTAAGTTAACTAGTGCGCATAGAGACAGATACCTTAATCTTTGTAATAGTAGGAATCTTATTATAATAAGATAATAAGGGCTACTAGCACCCTATAGCCTTTTAGTTAAGAAAGTTTACTAATGCCGAACGTAACTATAGCATGCCTAACTAAGAGTTACTCGCTATAGTTAAGTTATTTAAATACTAGCGATATTATATTAAAGGCATAGAGACCCTAGTAGAAGTCCTATTAGACTACTATAACCTATAGACCTTTATAAAGTAATAGAAGCTAAATAGAAGATAGGCTAGATAGTGTATATTCTTATACCCACTAAACTTTGTAATTAAGTATAGACTAGGGAAAAGTAACCCTATAGATACGCTGTTAAGAAGGTCTAATTATAAGAGCAAACCCTTAATAAATAGGGTACTTTTACTAGAACTTAAGAAAAAGTTAGTAGCTACTAAAGAAGTGGTAGAAGAAGAGATACTAATATATTAAAGAAGATATAGTAAGATGCCTTTAGGGGAGGAAAATACCCTAGTCTTTATAGAGAGGCGTAGTAAGATGCCTTTAGGGGAGGAAAATGCCCTAGCCCCTATAGTAAAGGCTAAAGTGGCTATGTTAAGAGGCTAGTTAGCTACTATAGATCCGGTGAAAGGCTAGCTAGATAAAGGTAATTTCTAGGAGAAGGTAGCGTATATCTAGGACGCCGGTATAGTATAAGAGATCTAGGGGGCTATTACATTACTAGATCCCTACTAATCTAGCCTAAATAAACCATTAGCATAGCTACTATAGAAGGCCTAAAGCTAAGATCTAGACCTATAGAGATAGGGTAAAGAGATTAATTCCCTAGAGAGAGGGAAAGCTAGTCTATAGTTATATAGTATAAGGGGCCTCCTAATATATAAAGACTAGGTAGTTATTCCCTAAGAGCCTACCTTATAATAGGAGCTTCTATAGCTATACTATAATAATCCGCTAGTAGGTTACTTTAGGACTAAGCAAATACTTAAGCTATTAAAGCGCCACTTTTAGTAGCTAGCTATAAATAAGTCTATGTTAGACTATATTGTAAGCTATAGGATATACTAGCAAATAGTCGCTAGAAGGCATTGCCTGTATAGGAGTCTTAAATTACTACTAATACTAGAGTAACTATAGGCAGAAATCTTAATAGACTTTATTACAGGACTGCCTATTATATAAGCGGGTAAACAAGAGACTAACGCAATCCTAGTAATTGTAGACTAATATACTAAGTACTCTATTTTCCTGCCTATAATAACTATAATTAATGTAGCTAAGTTAGCAGAACTTTTCCACAAGGAAATTAAGCTATAATTTAGACCACTAAAGGGCATTATATCTAATAGAGGATCCGTTTTTATAAGCTAATTCTAGTTAGACCTATGTTACCTATTATATATAAAACACAGGCTTTCTATAGTATTTTACCCCTAAACTAATAGGCAAACTAAGAGGACTAACTAGGTACTAGAGCACTACCTATAATACTTTACTTCTAAAAACCAGTAGATATAGCCTAAGCTACTCCTAGTTATATAATTTACCTATAATAACGCGGTAAATAGAACTATAGGCTACTTACCTAACTATATGCTTATAGGGTACTTGCTAGAGTTTTAGCTAGCCCTTAGGGATAAGGTTATAGAAGGGGAGGTACTAGAGGCTTACGCTTATATTATAAAGTTATATAAAGTTAGGGAGTAGCTAAAGTAAAACTAGGTAAAAGCCACTAAATCCTAGGTAAAGTACTATAATAAATATCACTAACCACTTACTCTTAAAAGAGGTAACCTAGTATTACTATTAGTAAAGAATATATAGCTTAAGGAAGCGAAATAGAAGCTAACCCCTAGGTTTATTAGACTATTTTAGGTACTTAACACTATTAGCAAGTAAGTATATTAGCTTACACTACTAGAAAAATACAGTAGGTTATATAATATATTCTATATTAGCCTACTAGAGCCTTAGACCTATTATAAGAATGTAGATAAAGAAAAAATACTAATACCTAACCTTAAGGATAAAGATAATAAATATAAAGTTAAGGAGGTTAAGGAATATAAAAAGACCTATAAAGGCAATAAATACCTAGTAAAGTGGAAGGGTTAGCTAAGCGAATATAACTAATAGGTTCCTATTAAAGATATAGAAGGAGCTTAGCATATAATTTAGGCATTCTACTAGAATAAGTTAAGGGAAAAGGATAGTAATATATAAGCAAGTTATAGGCAAAAGAGTATAAAGTTCCTGTAAGAAAGGCATAGCCTCACTAGCTACTATAATGCGCCTAATAAAAGAAAATAACTAAACTATATATAAAAATAAAAGAAAAAATACAAAGGAATAAAATAAAGGAAACTATCTATAGCTTTAGGAGAGTTAATGGAAATCCCTTTATAGTTACCCCCTTATAGCTAAAGACTTAGCCCCTATAGACTATATACTCGGCGTTATTCTTGTCTGCCGCAACTGCCTCCCTTATTCTATAATAAAAATAATATAATACTATTCCCTAGGTAATAAATCCCAGATTGCTTAGCTATAGCTATAAAACCATTGCTATATTCTATATAGCGAGGAGTTATAGATAGTTAGCTTACTAAAATGTTAGCAAATAGATAGTAAAATAGGGCTAAGATATAACCTACTATCCCTAGGACTAGAGCTAGGTTTATAGCGACTATAAGGGTTTAATAGGAGACTATATACTACTAGTATATAATTAAAGTATCCTACCTAGATATATTAGTAAAGAACTAGCAAAAAGGGAAGAAATATATAGACCTATTAGACCTTAGCAGCCCCTGTTAACCTAAACGCGATGTAATATATTATATTAGTATAGTTAAAGCCCTGTATAAGCTAAAGATAATAGGTGGTAAAACACTACTAAGTTACCTCTAAGAATATAAGGTCTTTAGGATTGTCCTTATCCTTATTACTAAGTGCCTCTATTAGGATATCTACCTAATTTAGTACCTTTAATAAGTTAAGGAAGTTACTATGTATAGTGGCTATAGACTATATAATTATTAGCGAATAGAAACTAAAGAGTAAAGGAAAAGTAAGCTACTTATAGCCTTATAACTATCCCTACGTGCATAACACTAAATGCAGCGCTTTAACTACTTTATCTTTAACTAACCTATATATAGGTTAGTAATAAATTAATAATTAATCTAGGGGAGTTTAGGGGCGGATAGGGGGCTCTTTTTATATTCGGTGTATCTAGTATATAAGTAGTGTATACATAAATAATTATAAAGAAGAATTATAGGAGCACTTATAGTAATATATTAGTAATTAGCGATGGATAGATAATAGTGTTATAAAAAAGTAATAATTTAGCTAATAATATAGAAATAAAAATGGAATAATATAGTAGAGAGTTAGAGGTGAATTTATGCTAAAACGCTAACTATTATTTATTATTATGGATTATTATTTGTTATTATTTTAATGCGACTGCTAGTTAGCAAATAGTTGTAAAATGTGGGGTAAAAGCTGTTTAGGAGCCCGGTAATAAGGGGGGGGATAATTATAAGGCCCCTTATAATATAACCCACGCGCATGCGTGCACCGCAGCGCTAGAGCACTGCGGCGCCTAACACTAGAAGGAAGGGCTAGGTCCACGTAATATTAGCGAGCCGCTAGCTATAAACCAGCGACTCGCACACACATTACACTTAGACCTAGCAAGCTTCAGTCAATATATAAGTGTACCCTATATCCTTTTGCCTAGCTACCTTTATCCTTACACTTATTATATAAAAAATAATAAATTATATATTAGTATAAGTACCTTTCTAATAGAAACTACTTCTAGATAACTAATACACTACTAGTGTCCTACCTAAATTATAAAATTATATTATAAGTTATTTAAGATAATAAGAAATATCCTAGAAGGTATTTAATATTATAAGTATCTAGTAAGAATATTAACTCTAATAACTTAGTTATAGCTAACTTATTACTAGGGTCTTATATAGGCTAAATATAAGTTATATAACACCCTCCTAGCTATAAAAAATGCTAATTAACGTAGACATATTCGCCAGGCTTAATTAATCACTAAGGCTACGCGTAAGGCTAATACTAATAAGCGCGCTATAATATTATAGCTATTTAACACTATAAACCTTAAGGTATAGATTAATATTATAAATAGCCTACGCTTTATTACCTAGTATACTCTAATAGTAATATCTTATTATTTTAGGCATAGCTTTTAATTTACTAACTTACTACTAGTTTACTAAGTTTACTTCTAATATCCCTACCTATATTAGCCCCTCTAAGCTCCCTAAAGAGCTTTATATATTTATTTATAGGGATAAGGAGGAGTCTTCTAATAATAAGGCTCCTATAGCTACTATAGATAAAAATATAGCTGCTAATATAATAATAGAATAGTAAATACTAGATAGCTATAAGGTAGTTTTTTACTTTAAGAAGAATATAACTTATATTATAGGATATTTATATGCTAAATTACTAAAGTAATTCTATCTCTATAAACTAGCTACTTAATTACTACTTATAATTATTTATAATATCCTTTATAATAAAATCCCTTTTTAATACCTATAAATTTTATAAACTATTATAGCCTTTCCACTTTACTAGGTATTTATATTATTTTCTATTATAGTAATATAAAATAATTCTCTTAACTTTAAACTCTTCTTTATTATCTTTAATATTATCTTATAGTAAGGACATATCTATATAGCTAGTAGGGTCCCCTTTAAAGGGTTTAAGGCTTATAATATTAAATATATTATAAAGTCTTAAGCTAGCTAGTAATTATAATTAATAGGCTAAGCTATGATTACTAACCACCTTTTTAATCTTATAGGGCCCTAGGTACTTTATAGTAAGCTTTTAGCTTAGGTGTCTTAGGTTAATGTTTTTTATTAATAGTAATATATAATCTCTAACCTTAAACTTTATTAGTATTCTCTTATAATTATAGTACTTCTTTTGCTATACTTATATATTACTTAGTAGCTACTTAATCTCTAAGTATCTCTATCTTAGTTCTAAGACTCTATTTTCTACCTAATTATTCACTAAATTAGGCATTAGGATAGCCTAGTGTAGTCCCCTTAGGTTATACCTATATAGCGCCTCCGCTAGCATTAGGCTATAACTACTATACTTACTTATATTATAGGTAAACTATACTATTAGTAGATATTCTACCTAGTTATCCTATTTAGCGCACACATAGGCTCTTAGATAGTGCTTAAGAACCTAGTTTAATTACTCTATCTATCTATCTATTTAGGGATAGAACGCGGTGCTTAGTCACCACTTTATTACAATTAGGTAGTAGAATATCCTCTAGAAGCTACTAGTAAATATTAACCCTTAATCTATAATAATACCTTCTAGGGCGCTATAGTCCTTAAAAACGTTTTCTAGGAACACTATAGCTAGCCTATTGCTAGATAGGTATATAGACACTAGTATATAAATACTATACTTTAAAAATTAGTCTATAATAACTAGTATTATGTTATATATCTAATACTTCTAATCCTTCACTAGCGGTAAGCCTATAATAAAGTCTATTAATAATTCTTAGAAAGGGCAATTAGGCACTAGCAGCGTAGCTAACTTACCATAAGGTTTATATAACCTTAGCTTTAAAACTTAATAATTAATATAAGTCTATACATATAACTTAACATCCTTCTTTATTAATAGCTAGTAATATTAGCCTATAATTTAATAAAGGGTTCTGCTAACCCCCTAATAACCTACTATAGGATTATTATAGGTTAATAGTAAGACTTCTTTTTATATACCTTATAGAATAAAAACTTAATTATTATATATTAGTAACTTAGAGGGCACCCTAGTCTATATCTATAATCCTTTAGCCTCTAGCTTAGAGGGACTAATTAACTATAGTCCTAATACACTAGAGTTACCACTTATTAGCAATAACTTCCGCTACGCTATAAAGGCATCCCCTTATTACACTTCTAATAATAAGACTAGAATTAGGGCTTCTAATTCCTATGCCTCGCTCCTAATAGCGGAGTTTAATATTATAGAGGTTCTCTAAACCACTAAGATTCTTACTATAACACTACTATAAGCCTATAGCTCTTTAGTAGCGCCTATAAACTATCTAATTAGCCTAGTAGAGATTAACTTTATAGAGATTCTCCTACCTACTATTAGACTTCTTACTATACTATTAATAGGTAGTAATCTTAGATATAGGGTATTAATAAAGTTACCACCGCTCTTACACTACTTATTAATTATAAACCTAATATACTATAGCTTTACTAAACTAGTAGTAGTACTATACTTATTATAGTGCCCCTATAGCCTAATAGTAGTAAACTTAGTAAGAAAGGTTAATAACTAAGATATAAATGCCTTAGCTTTCCTTTCCTTACTAATATAATCTAATCTCTATAATAGAGTATTAGTAGGATTTAGCTTGCCTACCTAGTGTTTAATAATAAAGTTAAATAGGCATAGCTTATCTAACATAGTAACCTACTAGCTTATTAGCTAAGGCTTTAAAATAAGGTATTTATAGTTTAAGTAATCTATTATTACTTTTACTAGGTAAGCTAAGTAAGTAAGGTAATACCTCTAAGTTTAAAAGGCCTCCTAAATTACTAGTAACTCTATGTCTAGCGTTATATAGCGTAATTTAGTATCCTTTAACTTCCTTAATATAAACACTATAGGGTGCTAGTAACCTAGCACTAATATTACAAGGATAGCTCTAATTACGTGTCTAGAGGCGTTAGTCTTAACTTATAATAGTAGCGCTAGATTAAAATACACTAAAATTAGTACCTCCTAGAATCACTTTTATAGTTCTCTAAATACCACTAGCTTATAGGGCTCTAGCTTAAACTTCACTAGTTATTTCCCTTATAGATAGTTAGTTAATAGGATAATAATTTTACTATAATTCTTAATAAAGCGCCTATAGAAACCAGTAAATCCTAGGAAAGATTAGATATTAAATATATAGATAGGTATTAGCCACATTATAATTACTTTAACTCTACTAGGGTCTATTAAGATTCCTTCTAGGGAGATTATATAACTAAGGAATTTAACTTCCTTAATAGAGAATTAGCACTTATCTAGGTTAATAAAAAGATTAGCGCTTTAAAGCCTCTTAAGAACCTGCTTAACGTGATTCTTATACTCTAAGATATCGCTACTATATATTAGGATATTATTAAGGTAGATAATATAGATAATATCTATAAGACCTTCTAAAGCTATATTAATATATTCTTAGAAGGTAGTAGGTATATTAATAAGCCTAAATGGCATTATAAGATACTTAAAGTAACTATATCTACACTAAAAGGCTATCTTCCACTCATCTCCCTCGCGGATATATAGCTAATAGTACGCATCTTTAAGGTCTAACTTCGTGAAGATCTTTACACCTCTTAGCTAATCTAAGATTTCTAGAATTAGGGGCAAAGGGGCCTTATCCTTAACTATAATCTTATTTAGGCCCCTATAATCTATATATAGTTATAATTTTCCCCCTTTCTTTAGTATAAATAGGATTAGGGCACCTACTAGACTAATAGATCTTTAGATCTAACCTTATTCCTATACACTTACTAGGTACTTATAGAGCACCTATAGCTCTTTCTTAGCTAGGTTATATATAGGTCCCTAGGGCAGTGTTTTTCCTTCTTCTAATTTAATTATATATATCTGCCTACCTAATCTAGGGAGGGTGCTAGCCTTATAGCTTAAGAATATATCCTTAAACTCTATATAGACTTCTAGGAGGGCTACCTTATAAATAGCATTAGATAGATCTATTATTATATAGACGCTACTTAGTTTCTACTCTTTTAGCGTGTCCCTAATAGAGGCTACGCGCTTAATTAGACCTATTAACCAGGGGGGAAGTATTACTATAACTAATAAGTATTTCTCCGCGCGCTATCTATCCTATAACCCTATTACTAATAAGATATATTCCTTTATTATAGGGTATCTCTAAAGTCTTTTCCCCTATAATATTATAATAGGTTTATATTATCTTACCTAGTTAATACCTAGCACTAGCTTTTCGCTACTATTAGTAATATAGTAGCTAACTTAGTATATCTTTATGTATCCTATGCTATCCCTTACTAATATTACCTTTTTTAAAATTCCTTAATATAGTATAATATTACTAGACACACTCTTAAGCGTGCTATTACTTAGTTATATATTTGCCTAGTCTAGGTCTATTAATATATCTAGATAAATTAAAGAATATATAGCGCTAGGGTTAAATAGCATTAGTACTACTACCTAGTAGTAATCTTACTATAACTTAACTTCTATATAAATTTATAGATCTAATTGCCTATTCTTATTAAGTTATATTACATTAAGAGCGTTTTCCTAGGGTTATACTAAGCTAATTAGGGCCTTATTTAGGTTTAACTAGCCCTTAGCTTAGTTACTACTACCTTAGTGCTAGTTAGTAGTGTAGCTACCTCTATAGTAGATGCTATAGTCTAGCTTAGGGCACTTAGTTAAGAGGTAGCCTGGTTTTTTACACTTAAAATAGGTAATAGGCAAGCCCCCTATTTCTATATAGTATCCTTCCTATAACCTACCTTCTAGTAAAGCTAAGTAATTCCTCCTCTTTTATTAGTTACCTCCTTAGTTACCTTTATAGTAGGGCCTTTTTTCTTCTTTTATTACTACTTCTACCTTCTTTCCTTAGCCTATAAGATAGTTCTAACTTATAGGGTATTCTTAGCTAAATACCTACTTCTTTATAGTGCTATTTAGGCACTATATAAACTAGGTAATTCTTATAGGCTTAGGTATAGGCTTAGGTAATTCTACTTCTACCTTACCCTAAACCTTAATAAATACTTAGAATAACTAGTCCTTACCTTACTAAAGGGTTAGTAATATTCCTATAGCTTCTAGGTAGTAACTATCTTTATCTATTCCTCTAGTTTTTAACTATTATATAAACTCTATCTAAGTGTAGCTCTAGTAGTCTATATAACTATCTATAGTAGTAAAATATATCTACTATTACTTTACCTTATCTACTAGGTAGCTACTAGTATATATAACCTTTATTATATTATTTATAAATATATTCTAATCTATAGTAAAAACTATATTTAAATCTACTAGGAATATCTATAGATTCTTATAGGTATCCCCCTTATATATAGGAGTCTTAAGCTATATCTTTACTATACTATATCTATATAGCCCTAGTATAGTTAGTACTAACTAGGGAATAGGAATAGGGGTTTAAGTAGAAGGGGTTTATAGGGTAGAAATAGAGCTTTAGTTAGTATTATCTAATTAGGGAGGGGTATTTACTTCCTATAAATTTTTCTATAGCTACTTAAGTTTATATCTTTTTTAGGTAATTTATAGCTATACCTCTACTTATATAAGGCTATAGTTTAATATAGCTTCTTTATTATTAATAGCTAGCTCTAATATATAGGAATTCTCTAGGGTAGTTAGATAAGAAGACTTATACTCTAGGAGCAGGTATTAATCTATAAATATATCTTTATATAGTGTGTTTACTTTAGAGTTATTAGTACCTATTAAATAGGTGTTTATTCTATATAGTGCTAATATCCTTAACCTACTAATAGCCTATTACCCTAATAGGAAAGAGAGATTAACTTATTAAGGCTTCTAGGCTAAATATAATAAATAGGGTAATAGTATAATTAAGGTAGTAGCTATAGAGCTAGAAGGTAGGTATATATACTTAAAGGTTTTAATCTCTAGCCTCCTATATTCTATATATATAACCTTTACCTAAATACCCCCTCTACGTGCACGTGACTCGCTCGCGGCGACCTTATAGCTAGGGCGCTGCGAGCCATAACTAGGCCCTACTGTACATAATGCCATCGCCTTCATAGCCTCTGTCGCTCTATTGCCTCTGTGACCCTGACATAAAATACATTATTAAATCCAGAAAAAATCAAGGATTTAAATAGTATAAGTCAGCCTTTTATATAACTACTAGTTCCCTAGTTATAGTCGATTTTAGCTTCCCTATAGGGTAGCCTAGTCGGCTTAGTCATACAAGCCTGTGGGTTGGTTGTGTGCAGGAACGCAGGTCATAGCCAAAGCTGCTGGCCACGGCCAACAACGCTGCAGGCAACGCCTCGTAACCAACGTTGCAATAACGCAACTAGGCAACTAGTGGGCCTATAAAATAGTGCTATAAATAGCATAATTTTAACAAGGATAATCCTAAAGATCTTATATTCTTAGAGGTAACTTAGTGGTGTTTTGCTACCTATTATCTTTAGCTTATACAGGGTTTTAACTATACTAATATAATGCATTGCGTTATATTTAGGTTAATAGGGGCTGCTAAGGTCCACTAGGTCTATATATTTCTTCCCTTTCACCGGTTCTTCGCTAATATATCTAGGTAGGATGCTTTAATTATATACTAGTAGTATATAGTCTCCTATTAAACCCTTATAGTTACTATAAACCTAGCTTTAGTCCTAGGGATAGTAGGTTATATCTTAGCCCTATTTTGCTATCTATTTGCTAATATTTTAGTAGGCTAACTATCTATAACTCCTTGCTATATAGAATATAGCAATGGTTTTATAGCTAAGGCTAAGTGTTGGAATCACCAGGTGTGATAATGGCCAGTTATCAATTAAGCGCGCTCGTGATAGTATTAATTAAATAATCTATTGTAAGCTATGTGTTCTAAAAGAAAGGAAGCTAGGAAAAGAGAGGGCTCTTGTGAGAGGGAAAAAGCATCTGCAGCTTGTGTGGGTCACGTGATGTGGGTAGGTCACGTGAGCCGGGCCCTGCCCTATTGTAGGCCTGCTTATAGGCAGGAAGGGAGGCACGCGCACGCGCACGCACACACGCGCGGCGGCCGACCTTCTTCCGGTCAGGGTAACCTTTAGCTAAAGGGAATTGCGGCTACTAAGCGCGATTAATATTATGCTTATTCTAACACTAGGAACTCTCTTTTTAACATAATTATTAATATATAATATTAATTGCTAATAAAGTAATAGATAATAATAGGAGGGGTTATAATCCCTATTAAAGGGGACTAATAAAGAAAGGAAAGGAAGGGAAAGTAATATATACCTATAGCAGGTAATAATAAAGAAAAGTAATAATCTATCTTTAACCTCTTACTAAAGGGATAAGTAGGCCTCTTTCTAAATCCCTTTTCCTCCCTAATATTATTAATAATATCCACGCGGTAACTCCCTTATCCTATTACCTCTTTTCCTCCTCTCTTTTCCACCCTATTATCTTATATATCCACCCTTCTATCCCTACTAAAGCAAAGTATAGGTATCTTATAAATCTAAAGGAGGACCTCCCCTATAGCCCTATACTCTATGTAGATTACATAGAGTTATAGAACTACTAAAGGGCCTCCTTCTCCCTCCTCCTCCTACTACCCCTAGAGTATTACTTCTTCTCTAATTTCCTCTACTATCCCTAAGAGGGTAGGATCTATATCCTCCTATAGTATAGGGGTTAATAATCCCCTAATACTAGGGAAGATTACTTCTCTCTATAGTATAGGGATTAATAGTCCCCTAATACTACTGCCTATAGGGCTATTCTCCTTATAGGTTACCCTCCTACTACTATTTATAGGGGCTATCCTCCACATAGGTTACCTACCCTTCTATCTAGATTATTATCTAGTTATTAGAGATAAACTACTCTAGGGCCTTGTTTAGTAATGCCTTTATAAAGGCATTAGCTAGATTATCTACTCTATTAATCTAATAGATCTTATAGAGTTTACGGCGTTTATATGATTATTATAGGGCTATAATATTAATTATTAGGCGTTTCTCCTTTATTATACTAAGCTTAATAAGGCACTTATAGAGAGAGTATAAATCTATACACACTATAACTAGTGTAGTAGGGAGATTTAATTAGTCTATAAGTATATAAAGGGTAGTGGCTATTATATATACTATATTAACGCTAGTAACTATACTATAGACCTTAGAGGTAAGTATACTTTATATAACTCTCTTACTCTTTATTAAGCTAAAGTATATAATATTACCTTTAATTATAAACTTACTATCCTTATAGTCTTTATTAGTAAGGATTAGTATATAACTAAGCTATAAGGTAAGGTCCTAATTATTCACAAATAACCTATCTATAAATATATATAGCTTTACTTTAGTAAGGTTAATTAGAATAAATATTAGGCCTTAATTAGGGTAATCTATCTACTATTAGATCCAGTAATTAAGGGCTTTAATATTCTTAATTATTAGTTCTTAGTATTAAGTAGTAATAAATAGATTATAGTAGGCTTCTAGTTAGTAGATTAAGGTAATATAGGTGCCTTAAGCCCTTTATTTAATATACTTCTGCTTTAAATCTATAAGTAGGATTAAATTAAGCTTACTACTTTAGCCTTTTTATTAAAGTAAAATAGCTATACTAGCCGCTAATTTAATAATTCCCCTATTAAAGGTTAGGGAATTATTCTTAAGGAGGAATTGCTTTAGCTTTACTATAAAAGCTACTATAGTTAATTCTCTCTCTTCCTTCTCTAAGAACTCCTTATCTAATAGCCTAAGAGTATTATTAGTCTATATACCTATATATACAAATTCTAGGCTATCTTCTATAGTTACTAATAGGCATAGATTATATATAGAAGTCTCTATCTAGAGCTTCTCTCTATAGTGCCTATAGTATATAACCTACTAGTGTATTCTAGCTTCTATAATGCTATAGAGTGGTTTAATTACTCTTATAATTATTCCTTTAGGGTAATAGTTATAGATTTAGGTTAGGAGCTATGTAAGGATTACCCTATTTAATTATATAGTTAATTAGATATAGGCCTAGGTAATATTACAAATCTATAGGATAAAGCCTTTTATTAAGAGGGAAGGTACTATTACGAGAATAAGGCATTAACTAGCTTATTAGATTATTAGAGCCTATATTAAGATTACTTACTTTACCTTATCTCTAAAGCCTTATACTATAAGCCTTAATTTCTTATATAGCTAGCCTATCTTACCTTTTACCTTATTAATAATTTACAAATTAAAGATTCGCACGCTACTATACTCTCTCTTATTATAGGTAATAAATTTAATGTTGGAATCACCAGGTGTGATAATGGCCAGTTATCAATTAGGCGCGCTCGTGATAGTATTCATTGAATAATCTATCGTAAGCTGTGTGTTCTATCAAAGGAAGCTAGAAAAGAGAGGGCTCCCGTGAGAGGGAAAAAGGCAGCTGCAGCTGTGTGGGTCACGTGATGTGGGTGGGTCACGTGACCCAGGCCCTGCCCTATCGCAGGCCTGCCTGTGGGTAGGAAGGGAGGCACGCGTATACGCACGTACACACGCGCAGTAGCTGACCTTCTTCTAGTCGGGCCGACCCTTAGCCGAAGGGAATTGCGGCTGCTAAGCGCGATTAATATTATGCTTATTCTAACACTAGGAACTCTCTTTTTAACATAATTATTAACGCATGATATTAATTGCTAATAAAGTAATAGATAATAATAGGAGGGGTTATAATCCCCTAATAAAGGGGACTAATAAAGGAAAGGAAGGGGAAGCAGTGTATACCTATGGTAGGTAATAATAAAGGAAAGTAATAATCTATCTTTAACCTCCTACTAAAAGGGGAAGTGGGCCCCTTCCTAAATCCCTTTTTCCCTATTAATATTATTAATAATATCTACGTAGTAATCCCCTTATCCTACTACTTCTTTTCCTCCTCTTTGCCCCTCTCCTTAACCCTATTATCCCCTATATCTACCCTTCTATCCCTACTAAAGTAAAGTATAGGTATCTTATAAATCTAAAGGAGGACCTTCCTTATAGCTCTATACTCTATATAGATTATATAGAGTTATAGAATTACTAGAGGCCCTCCCTAGAGGTTAGAGAAGGAGCTATATAGCTTCTCTTCCCCCTTCTCCTCCTACTCCCCCCTAGAGTATTACTCCTTCTCTAATTTCCTCTACTATCCCTAAGAGGGTAGGATCTATATCCTCCTATAGTATAGGGATTAATAATCCCCTAATACTAGGGAAGATTACTTCTCCCTATAGTATAGGGATTAATAGTTCCCTAATACTACTACCTATAGGGCTATCCTCCTTATAGGTTACCCTCCTACTACTATTTATAAGGGCTATCCTCTATATAGGTTACCTACCCTTCTATCTAGATTATTATCCAGTTACTAGAGATAAACTGCTCTAGGGCCTTGTTTAGTAATGCCTTTATAAAGGCATTAGCTAGGTTATCTACTCTATTAATCTAATAGATCTTATAGAGCTTGCGGTGTTTATATAATTATTATAGGGCTATAATATTAATTATTAGGCGCTTCTCCTTTATTATACTAAGCTTAATAAGGCACTTATAGAGGGAGTATAAATCTATATATACTATAACTAGTGTAGCGGGGAGATTTAATTAGTCTATAAGTACGCGAAGGGTAGTGGCTATTATATATACTATATTAACGCTAGTAACTATGCTATAGACCTTAGAGGCAAGCACACTTTATATAACTCTCTTACTCTTTATTAAGCTAAAGTGTATAATATTACCTTTAATTATAAACTTACTATTCTTATAGTCTTTATTAGCGAGGATTAGTATATAACTAAGCTATAAGGTAAGGTCCTAATTATTTGCAAATGACCTATCTATAAACACATATAGCTTTGCTTTAGTAAGGTTAATTAGAATAAACATTAGGCCTTAATTAGGGTGATCTATCTGCTATTAGATCTAGTGATTAAGGGCTTTAATATTATTAATTATTAGTTCTTAGTGTTAAGCGGTAATAGATAGATTATAGTAGGCTTCTAGTTAGTAGATTAAGGTAATATAGGCGCCTTAAGCCCTTTATTTAATATACTTCTGCTTTAAATCTATAAGTGGGATTAAATTAAGCTTACTACTTTAGCCTTTTTATTAAAGCGAAATAGCCGCGCTAGCTACTAATTTAATAATTCCCCTATTAAAGGTTAGGAAATTATTCTTAAGGAGGAATTACTTTAGCTTTACTATAAAAGCCGCTATAGTTAATTCTCTCTCTTCTTTCTTAGAGAACTCCTTGTCTAATAGCCTAAGAGTATTATTAGTCTATATGCCTATATATACGAATTCTAGGCTATCTTCTATAGTTACTAACAGGCATAGATTATATATAGAAGTCTCTATCTAGAGCTTCTCTCTATAGTGCCTATAGTATGTAACCTACTAATGTGTTCTAGCCTCCGCGATGCTATAGAGCGGTTTAATTACCCTTATAATTATTCCTTTAGGGTATTAGTTGCGGATTTAGGTTAGAAGCTATATGAGGATTACCCTATTTAATTGTGTGGTTAATTAGATATATGCCTAGGTAATATTGTAAATCTATAGGATAAAGCCTTTTATTAAGAGGGAAGGTGCTATTATAAGAATAAGGCATTAACTAGCTTATTAGATCGTCGGAGCCTGTGTTAAGATTACTTGCTTTGCCTTATCTCTAAAGCCTTATACTATAAGCCTTAATTTCTTATATAGTTAGCCTATCTTGCCTTTTACCTTATTAATAATTTATGAATTAAAGATTTACACGCTACTATACTCTCTCTTATTATAGGTAATAAATTTAAACATGCCCTAATTAATTAGTGTATTAATCTTAGTCTTTATAGAGAGCTTAAATAGTGCGCTAGGGGTTATAATAATGCCTTCCTTATGTAATTAAATTATAAGGTTAAGGTTAGCTTCCTCCTTAGCTAAGATAAATATATTAGTCTTATTAATAATTACTAGAGGGTTCTTTTAGGGTCTGCCTAGGTATCTCTTTAGTGGGATCTCTAGGGTCTTGCTAGGTAGCCTAGTTTAGGCCTCTCCCTCTTCTCCGCCCTCCTAAGGTAGGAGGGCTTCTATATTAGGGTCTTTATAATAAGGCCTAATAGAAGTTAAGCGGAAGGCCTTTAGGCCTTATAGGAGGTTAAGGGTATAGGTCTCTTTATTAATAGAGAGGAGGTTATATAGGCCTTACTATCCTTTACCTTTGCGCTAAACTTAGACTAGTAATCTAAGTAGGAGGTTAAGGGTCTTGCTTATATCTAGACTATTCCTTACTATAAGGGCTTTACTAACTTTCTAGATTATATAGAGGCGCTTAACTTCTTTTATTACCTTTTATATAGTAATAACACATTGTGAGATCTCTGGTGATAGAGGAGAGTTATTTAATATGCGGGGGTAGGCGCTAAAGATAAGGAGGGTTAGAACAAGGCTATTTAGACCTATAGTATTATTTAGGGCTTTTATAGCTATCTATAGGGTAATAGGTTCTAGGGTTATTAGGCATTCTCTTTGGATAATATTATAGGCCCTTTAGAGCGGCCTGTAATATCTCTTAACTTTTCCAATGCTATGATGTGCCTTAATTAGGACCTCTTTAACAGAGATTAATATTAATGCCGCGAATTAGCGAAATTCTTTACTACAAAAGTTTATGCTAGTATTAGTGATAATCTAATTAGGAGGTCCTTAGTATATATTAATCTAGCATATTCTAAGGGCTTCCTAAGTTATTTTAGCTAAGATATTAGGAAGGAATCTTGCTACGTAGAATACCGTAGCTATATCTACTGCGTAGAGCGTTAGGTAGTTACTATTAAGGTATATAATATTAACTATTACTTTAAAGTTAAAGGTATACTTATCCTTAATAGTAAATTTAAAGTAATAGGGGCTATTAGTATTTATCTGGCACTAGTGGCATACCTTTAATATTACCTTAATGGCTTTAAAGGTAATCTTATGCCCTACGTTACTTAGGAGATTATAGAGTTAGTGTACTAAAGGATAACTAAAGTAGTAATATAAACGCTATAATTTAATCTTAGTTAAATAATTCTATACTACTGCCTTCTTATCTTATATTAGTAGTATCTATACGTGGCCCTATTTATATACTAGGGGCACCTTAATATTCCCTTGCTAGAGGATGTTCTTAGTGGTAATAAAGTTAATCCTTAATTAGCCTATATTATTAAGGTAAAGTAGGAAGGGAGTGTTTATTAGTATTATATAAAAAGTAATATTACTAAAGGGTATAGGCACGTTAATTATTCTAAGTAATGCGATTAGCTAGCCTCTACTAAATATAATAACTGCTTTGCCTGCCCTTATAGTATTAAGATAAATCTTTAGTATTATCTTCTATAGTGCTATAGCTTAAGATTAGCCTGCTATAGAGAACTATACCGCTCTGGTATCTAGTATAATACCTTAGAAGGCCTTAGATAAGTAATAGTCTTTAAGTAGGAATAGGTAAGGAGGCCTAGCGGTGTTCCTATTATTAAATAGGTTCTTCTTACTTAGTCTGTGTATTATAGCTTAATTTATAAGGACTTTAACTATCTTCTAACTATTAAGGGTTGTATTATAGGTAAAGAAGCTTATAGGCACCCTTTCTTCCTCCTCTCCCTCTAGCTTAGTGTTAAATCTAAGGCTTGTTATATACTAGGCGACCTTATTAACTTTAGAGGGATAAGGAGTGGGATCTTCTATTAGGGTACCTTTATACTAGGTAAGAAAGGCATTATATAAAGCTAGTAAGGATAATAAGGTATCTACTAGGTAATAGTTCTTATATCGCTAGTATACCTTCTTATGCTCTTCCTTAGGATGCTTTATTAACCAGTATCCCTCTTTACTATATATATAATATTTCTTTATATAGGGAGGGCCTCTTCTACCTTTCTACCTCTATAAAGGGTATTATAACTCTTTACCCTTACTATTATACCTTCTATTAGTCTAGAAGGCGTTAGGAGTCTAGGCATTAGCAGGGAATTAATATTAACCGCCGGATTCCTCTATAATAAGCTAGATTATTATATATATACACTTATAGAATTATTAGAGGCTATCTAGAGGGTTAGTGAGGCATCCTCTGCACTTAGGGATCCCATTATAAGCGGTTATAATCTAGTTCCTAAGGGCTCTTTCTAATTAACCTACATTAGGAATAGCTTGCTACAATGTTAATAGCCTCTTAATAAGCTTATTAAAGCATTCTATCTTTGATTTATTAGGGTTTTTGTTAATAGTCTTCCAGAGCAAAGCATTATGCTATTTAAGGAGATACTTCTGCCTTATATCTTTAGTCTTAAACCTCTCCTTTATTCTCCTTATAAGGGTAGTGAGGTCCTAAGGGTTACTAGGTTTAGAGAGGTGGTCTAAGTAGTACTAATAAGCTTTTCCTTTTAATATTACTTTAAATATATACCTAGCTTATTCTAGTTTAATATCTAGAAGCTTATATTTTTGCCTAAAGATTTAGAGCTTTAGTTTAAGTATATTATAGTTATTAGCGCTATATTACTACTTAGATATATATATCTTAATAAGGTCTAAGATCTGCTTTACTATTAGTTATAGAGGCTTAAAGGGAGGATTATTAGTAGGTTTATATATTATTCTTTAGTAAATAGGAAGGGCTTATTATTAGGGAGCAGGGGTTCTTTACTAGGTAAATGTAGGTTCTTAGGGATAATAAGGAAGGGCTTATAGGGCTTAAGGTACTTAAGGAAGGGGCTAAGGGTTCTATTCTTAGGGAAGAGTTACTAATATTACTTCTTATAGAGGTTATAAAGGTTAGCAGGAGGAATAAGTAGTCCTTATACTCTATTAGTCCTAGAGGTTATTATCCTTATAGAGGTTATTAAGGAAGTTACTATTTTTAATTATATTCTTTTAGAAGTTATTATGCTTCTTCTAGGTATCCTTTACTTCTTCTTATAACTAGAAGTAGAATTCCTATTAGTTAAGGACTTCTTAGAGGTTTATTACTATATTTATATTCTAGTTAATTATTATATAGATTCCGGAGTTAATAAGGTAGTCCTATAAGTGCCTTAGGACTATAACTAGGGTCTTAAGAAAGTTACTATAGGTCTATAGGTTAAAATCTTAAGTAAATTCTATAAAGAGTAATCTTCTATATACCTTTTATATTATATAGTCCTTAACCTAAGAGAGGATATAGGCTACTTATATCTTAGGTATATTGTTATCCTTAATATTAAATTTATCTACCCTAGTAAGTGCTTCTTCTATAATATATTAGTATAGTTACTATAGGATATAGAGGAAGGGGATAGTAAATTCTAGGGCTTCTAAGGGATCCGCTTAAGAGCTATTATAACTTATTAGGTTTTATAGTTATTCCTTCTTATTAACTATTATAACTTATAGCATTAGAGGAGATAGAATAAGGGAAGTAATAATAAAGGGATTAGGAAAAAAGAGATATAAAGGATTATAAGCTCTAGTAATTAGCTTTATATGTAATAGAACACACTAAGTTAAAGAATAATAGAATAGCTTAGCTACTAGAGTTAAACTCTTCTTCTTAGTTTAGGCTTTAGCTTCTTCTAGCTACTCTTATTGCCTTAATAGGCTAGCTAGAGTTAGCTTCTTCCTTAGTATAATTAGGGATCTTAAATAATAAAGCTACTCTTATTGCCTTAATAGGCTAGCTGAATTACACTGCTTCTATAAAGGTCTCTTCTAGATAGAACCTAGCTAATCTACAGTGTCTTTAAAAGATAATAGGTATTTATAAATAAAAGTGGTTATAAAGTTAACCACTAATTAGTGTTAGAATCACTAGGTGTGATAATGGCTAGTTATTAATTAGGCGCGCTTGTGATAGTATTAATTAAATAATCTATTGTAAGCTATATATTCTATTAAAGGAAGCTAGAAAAGAGAGGGCTCCCGTGAGAGGGAAAAAGGCAGCTGCAGCTATGTAGGTCACGTGATATAGGTGGGTCACGTGACCCGGGCCCTGCCCTATCGCAGGCCTGCCCGTGGGCAGGAAGGGAGGCACGCGCACACGCACGCACACACGCGCAGCAGCCGACCTTCTTCCGGTCGGGCCGACCCTCAGCCGAAGGGAATTGCGGCTGCCAAGCGCGATTGATATCATGCTTGTTCCAACATTTAAATATACCCTAATTAATTAGTATATTAATCTTAGTCTTTATAGAGAGCTTAAATAGTGTGCTAGGGGTTATAATAATACCTTCCTTATATAATTAAATTATAAGATTAAGGTTAGCTTCCTCCTTAGCTAAGATAAATATATTAGTCTTATTAATAATTACTAGAGGGTTCTTTTAGGGTTTACCTAGGTATCTCTTTAGTAGGATCTCTAGGGTCTTACTAGGTAGCCTAGTTTAGGCCTCTCCTTCTTCTCTACCCTCCTAAGGTAGGAGGGCTTCTATATTAGGGTTCTTATAATAAGGCCTAATAGAAGTTAAGTAAAAGGCCTTTAGGCCTTATAGGAGGTTAAGGGTATAGGTCTCTTTATTAATAAAGAGAAGGTTATATAGGCCTTACTATCCTTTACCTTTACGCTAAACTTAGACTAGTAATCTAAGTAGGAGATTAAGGGTCTTACTTATATCTAGACTATTCCTTACTATTGAAAATGGAAGGGGAATCTAGCTAGAGGGATAGGAAGACCTCCCTAGTAGATTCCAACGCGGCGGCTTCTAGATTCACTATAATACAACGATTCTTCAAGATATAGAGCTTTGATAGTTGAATATAGTAGATTTTAGCTAGATAAACGATCTAATGAGCAATGAGAGGATTTTCTGAGTTCCCCTTATAGACCTACCGACTGTATTAACGGAAGGGGGTTGCTAGCTAGGTCTTAGGAGCTATTTTTTATTTTCCGCAAAATTCATTTATATAGGAAAAGTAAAAAATCAACTCACGGCCATATAATCTAGCCACCCACATGCACTAACTAAGCAATCTAATAAGCAACCCTATAAATAAAATACATCATTAAATCCAGAAAAAATCAAGGATTCGAACAGTATAAGTCAGCCTTTTATACAACTACTAGTTCCCTAGTTATAGTTAATTTTAGCTTCCCTATAGGGTAGCCTAGTTGGCTTAGTCATACAAGCCTGTGGGTTGGTTGTGTGCAGGTCACAGCCAAAGCTGCTGGCCACGGCCAACAACGCTGCAGGCAACGCCTTGTAACCAACGTTGCAACAACGCAACTAGGCAACTAGTGGGCCTATAAAATAGTGCTATAAATAGCATAATTTTAACACTTACTATAAGGGCTTTACTAACTTTCTAGATTATATAGAGGCGCTTAACTTCCTTTATTACCTTTTATATAGTAATAATATATTATAAGATCTCTGGCGATAGAGGAGAGTCACTTAATATATAAGGGTAGGCACTAAAGATAAGGAGGGTTAGAATAAGGCTATTTAGACCTATAGTATTATTAAGGGCTTTTATAGCTATCTATAGGGTAATAGGTTCTAGAGTTATTAGATACTCTCTTTAGATAATATTATAGGCTCTTTAGAGTAGCCTATAATATCTCTTAACTTTTCTAATACTATAATATACCTTAATTAGGACCTCTTTAATAGAGATTAATATTAATACCGTAAATTAGCGAAATTCTTTACTATAAAAGTTTATACTAGTATTAGTAATAATCTAATTAGGAGGTCCTTAGTATATATTAATCTAGTATATTCTAAGGGCTTCCTAAGTTATTTTTACTAAGATATTAGGAAGGAATCTTACTATATAGAATACTATAGCTATATCTACTACATAGAGTGTTAGGTAGTTACTATTAAGGTATATAATATTAACTATTACTTTAAAATTAAAGGTATACTTATCCTTAAGGGTAAATTTAAAGTAATAAGGGCTATTAGTATTTATTTAGTATTAGTGGTATATCTTTAATATTACCTTAATAGCTTTAAAGGTAATCTTATACCCTATATTACTTAGGAGATTATAGAGTTAGTATACTAAAGGATAACTAAAGTAGTAATATAAACACTATAATTTAATCTTAGTTAAGTAATTCTATACTATTACCTTCTTATCTTATATTAATAGTATCTATATATAGCCCTATTTATATACTAGGGGCACCTTAATATTCCCTTACTAGAGGATATTCTTAGTGGTAATAAAGTTAATTCTTAATTAGCCTATATTATTAAGGTAAAGTAGGAAAGGAGTATTTATTAGTATTATATAAAAAGTAATATTACTAAAGGGTATAGGTATATTAATTATTCTAAGTAATATAATTAGCTAGCCTCTACTAAATATAATAACTACTTTACCTACCCTTATAGTATTAAGATAAATCTTTAGTATTATCTTCTATAGTACTATAACTTAAGATTAGCCTACTATTAAGAACTATACTACTCTAGTATCTAGTATAATACCTTAGAAGGCCTCTAATAAGTAATAGTCTTTAAGTAGGAATAGATAAGGAGGCCTAGTAGTATTATTATTATTAAATAGATTCTTCTTACTTAGTCTATATATTATAGCTTAATTTATAAGAACTTTAATTATTTTCTAACTATTAAGGGTTATACTATAGGTAAAGAAGCTTATAGGCACCCTTTCTTCTTCCTCTCCCTCTAGCTTAGTGTTAAATCTAAGGCTTATTATATACTAGGTAACCTTATTAACTTTAGAGGGATAAGAAGTAAGATCTTCTATTAGGGTACCTTTATACTAGGTAAGAAAGGTATTATATAAAGCTAGTAAGGATAATAAGGTATTTACTAGGTAATAGTTCTTATATTACTAGTATACCTTCTTATACTCTTCCTTAGGATACTTTATTAACTAGTATCCTTCTTTACTATATATATAATATTTCTTTATATAGGGAGGGCCTTTTCTACCTTTCTACCTTTATAGAGGGTATTATAACTCTTTACCCTTACTATTATACCTTCTATTAGTCTAGAAGGCATTAGGAGTCTAGGTATTAGTAGGGAATTAATATTAACCACTAGATTTCTCTATAATAAGCTAGATTATTATATATATACACTTATAGAATTATTAGAGGCTATCTAGAGGGTTAGTAAGGTACCCTCTATACTTAGGAATCCTATTATAAGTGGTTATAATCTAGTTCCTAAGGGCTCTTTCTAATTAACCTATATTAGGGATAGCTTACTATAAGGTTAATAGCCTCTTAATAAGCTTATTAAAGCATTCTATCTTTAATTTATTAGGGTTTTTATTAATAGTCTTCTAGAGTAAAGTATTATATTATTTAAGGAGATACTTCTACCTTATATCTTTAGTCTTAAACCTCTTCTTTATTCTCCTTATAAGGGTAGTAAGGTCCTAAGGGTTACTAGGTTTAGAGAGGTAGTCTAAGTAGTACTAATAAGCTTTTCTTTTTAATATTACCTTAAATATATACCTAGGTTATTCTAGTTTAATATCTAGAAGCTTATACTTTTACCTAAAGATCTAGAGCTTTAGTTTAAGTATATTATAGTTATTAGTGCTATATTACTACTTAGATATATATATCTTAATAAGGTCTAAGATCTACTTTACTATTAGTTATAGAGGCTTAAAGGGAGGATTATTAGTAGGTTTATATACTATCCTTTAGTGGATAGGAAGGGCTTATTATTAGGGAGTAGGGATTCTTTACTAGGTAAATATAGGTTCTTAGGGATAATAAGGAAGGGCTTATAGGGCTTAAGGTATTTAAGGAAGGGGCTAAGGGTTTTATTCTTAGGGGAAGGCTACTAATATTACTCTTTATAGAGATTATAAAGATTAGCAGGAGGAATAAGTAGTTCTTATACTCTATTAATCCTAGATATTATTATTATTATTAAGGTTATTAAGGAAGTTACTATTTTTAATTATATTCTTTTAGAAGTTATTATACTTCTTCTAGGTATTCTTTACTTCTTCTTATAATTAGAAGTAGAATTCCTATTAGTTAAGGACTTTTTAGAGGTTTATTACTATATTTATATTCTAGTTAATTATTATATAGATTCTAGAGTTAATAAGGTAGTCCTATAAGTGCCTTAGAACTATAACTAGGGTCTTATAAAAGTTACTATAGGTCTATAGGTTAAAGTCTTAAGTAAATTCTATAAAGAGTAATCTTCTATATATCTTTTATATTATATAGTCCTTAACCTAAGAGAGGATATAGGTTACTTATATCTTAGGTAGATTATTATTCTTAATATTAAATTTATCCACCCTAGTAAGTATTTTTTCTATAATATATTAGTATAGTTACTATAGGATATAGAGGAAGGGGATAGTAAATTCTAGGGCTTCTAAGGGATTTACTTAAGAGCTATTATAACTTATTAGGTTTTATAGTTATTCCTTCTTATTAACTATTATAACTTATAGTATTATAGGAGATAGAATAAGGAAAGTAATAATAAAGGGATTAGGGAAAAAAAAGATATAAAGGATTATAAGCTCTAGTAATTAGCTTTACGCATAATAGAACGCACTAAGTTAAAGAATAATAGGATAGCTTAGCTACTAGAGTTAAACTCTTCTTCTTAGTTTAGGCTTTAGCTTCTTCTAGCTACTCTTATTACCTTAATAGGCTAGCTAGAGTTAGCTTCTTCCTTAGTATAATTAGGGATCTTAAATAATAAAGCTGCTCTTATTACCTTAATAGGCTAGCTAAATTACACTACTTCTATAAAGGTCTCTTCTAGATAGAACCTAGCTAATCTACAGTGTCTTTAAAAGATAGTAGGTATTTATAAATAAAAGTGGTTATAAAGTTAACCACTAATTAGTATTAGAATCACTAGGTGTGATAATAGCTAGTTATTAATTAAGCGCGCTTGTGATAGTATTAATTAAATAATCTATTATAAGCTATGTGTTCTAAAAGAAAGGAAGCTAGGAAAAGAGAGGGCTCTTGTGAGAGGGAAAAAGCATCTATAGCTTATGTGGGTTACGTAATGTGGGTGGGTCACGTGACCCGGGCCCTGCCCTATTGCAGGCCTGCTTATAGGCAGGAAGGGAGGCACGCGCACGCGCACGCACACGCGCGCGGCGGCCGACCTTCAGCCGAAGGGAATTGCGGCTGCCAAGCGCGATCGATATCATGCTTGTTCCAACACTAAGTAATCTAGGATTTATTACCTAGGGAATAGTATTATATTATTTTTATTATAGAATAAGGGAGGTAGTTATAGCGGATAAGAATAACACTAAGTATATAGTCTAAAGGGGCTAAGTCTTTACCTATAACTTACTTATATATTACTATCCTTTTCCCTTAACTTATTCTAGTAGAATACCTAAATTATATACTAAGCTCCTTCTATATCTTTAATAGGAACCTACTAGTTATACTTGCTTAGCTAATCCTTTTACTTTACTAGGTATTTATTACCTTTATAGGTCTTTCTATATTCCTTAACCTCCTTAACTTTATATTTATTATCTTTATTCTTAAGGTTAGGTATTAGTATTTTTTCTTTATCTATATTCTTATAATAAGTCTATAGCTCTAGTAGGCTAATATAGAATATATTATATAACCTACTATATTTTTCTAGTAATATAAGCTAATATACTTACTTACTAATAGTATTAAGTACCTAAAATAGTCTAATAAACCTAGGGGTTAGCTTTTATTTTATTTCCTTAAGCTATATATTCTTTACTAATAGTAATACTAGGTTACCTTTTCTAAGAGTAAGTAGTTAGTAATATTTATTATAGTACTTTACCTAGGATTTAGTAGCTTTTACCTAGTTTTACTTTAGTTATTTCTTAACTTTATATAACTTTATAATATAAGTATAAGCCTCTAGTACTTCCTTTTTTATAACCTTATTTCTAAGAGCTAGCTAAAACTCTAGTAAGTACCTTATAAGTATATAGTTTAGTAAGTAGCCTAAAGTTCTATTTACTATATTATTATAGGTAAATTATATAACTAGGAGTAGCTTAGGCTATATTTACTAGTTTTTAGAAGTAAAGTAT
The DNA here is from genome assembly GCA_023658475.1 of Epichloe elymi. Classification (NCBI taxonomy): domain Eukaryota; kingdom Fungi; phylum Ascomycota; class Sordariomycetes; order Hypocreales; family Clavicipitaceae; genus Epichloe; species Epichloe elymi. The sequence goes on along the minus strand of CP098273.1, from coordinate 923,426 downwards.
TATAGGTAGTACTCTAGTACTTAGTTAGTTCTCTTAGTTTATCTATTAGTTTAGGGGTAAAATACTATAGAAAGCCTATGTTTTATATATAATAGGTAATATAGGTCTAACTAGAATTAGCTTATAAAAATAGATTCTCTATTAGATATAATGCCCTTTAGTAGCCTAAATTATAGCTTAATCTCCTTATAGAAAAGTTCTACTAACTTAGCTATATTAATTATAGTTATTATAGGTAGGAAGATAGAGTACTTAGTATATTAGTCTATAATTACTAGGATTATATTAGTTTCTTATTTACCTACTTATATAATAGGTAATCCTATAATAAAGTCTATTAAGATTTCTACCTATAATTACTCTAATATTAGTAGTAATTTAAGACTTCTATATAGGTAAAACCTTCTAGTAACTATTTACTAATATATCCTATAGCTTATAATATAGTCTAATATAGACTTATTTATAGCTAGCTACTAAAAGTAATACTTTAATAGCTTAAGTATTTACTTAGTCCTAAAGTAACCTACTAGTAGATTATTATAGTATAGCTATAGAAGCTTCTATTATAAGGTAGGCTCTTAGGGAATAACTACTTAGTCTTTATATATTAGGAAACCCTTTATACTATATAACTATAGACTAGCTTTCCCTTTCTCTAGGGAATTAATCTCTTTACTCTACCTTTATAGGTCTAGATCTTAGCTTTAGGCCTTCTATAGTAACTATACTAATAGTTTATTTAGGCTAGATTAGTAAGGATCTAGTAATATAATAGCCCCCTAGATCTCTTATACTATACTAGTGTCCTAGATATATACTACCTTCTCCTAGAAATTACCTTTATTTAGCTAACCTTTTACTAGATCTATAGTAGCTAACTAGCCTCTTAATATAGCTACTCTAGCCTTTATTATAGGGACTAGGGTATTTTCCTTCCCTAAAGGTATCTTACTATACCTCTTTATAAAGATTAGGGTATTTTCCTTCCCTAAAGGTATTTTACTATATTTTCTTTAATATATTAGTATCTTTTTTTTTACTACTTCTTTAGTAGTTACTAACTTTTTTTTAAGTTTTAGTAAAAGTACCCTATTTATTAGGGGTTTACTCTTATAATTAGACCTTCTTAATAGTATATCTATAGGGTTACTTTTCCCTAGTCTATACTTAATTATAAAGTTTAGTAAGTATAGGAATATATACTATTTAGCCTATCTTCTATTTAGCTTCTATTACTTTATAAAGGTCTATAGGTTATAGTAGTCTAATAGGACTTCTACTAGGGTCTCTATGCCTTTAATATAATATTACTAGTATTTAAATAACTTAACTATAGTAAGTAACTCTTAGTTAGGTATACTATAGTTATATTTAGTATTAGTAAACTTCCTTAACTAAAAGGCTATAGAGTGCTAGTAGCCCTTATTATCTTATTATAATAAGATTCCTACTATTATAAAGATTAAGGTATTTATCTTAATATATACTAGTTAACTTAGGTTATAATAATAGAGAAGAGAAGCCTACTAAAAGGTATCTTTTAGCTAGTAAAACACTACCTATTCTCTTGCCCTAAATATAAATCTCTTAGTCTAGATACTATTCTAACTACCCTTTATTAATATATATAGTAATACTATAATCCTAGAGTATCTATAGATAAACTATTAGTAAAAGTTATAAAACCCTAGGAAGGATTATATATCCTTAAAGCTTATAGGTTCCTTCTAATCCTAAATAGTAGTAACTTAGTAGGTATCTATTAAGATCCTATTAATAAAGAGAATAAACCCTAGGAACTCTACTAACTCTTAGTAAAACTTATATTTAGAGGGTTTTATATATAATTCTACCTCTCTTATATACCCTAGAACTTCTTTAATATATATAGTATACTTCTCTTATATTTTTAAAAAGATAAGGATATTATCTAGATATACTATATAAATAGTGTTAACTAGCCTATAAAGCGCTTTATAGATATAGTTCTAGAATATAGCTAGGGTATTTATTAACCTAAAAGGCATTATAAGATATTTATAGTACCTATAGCGTATATAGAATATAGTCTTCTACTTATTACCCTTTTTTATCTAGATTCTATAATAAGTATTCTTAATATTAATTTTTAAGAAGAAGTAAGCTCCTTAGTATTAGTCTAGGATCTCTAAAATTAGGGGGAGAGTATAGTAATTCTTCTGTGTTACCCTATTAAGACCCTAGTAATCTATGTATAATTAGAGTATACTATCTTTCTTTAGTATAAATAGGATAGGTATACCTATAGGGCTTTTTAATAGTCTTATCTAGCCTTTCTATAGGTTCTTATTAATATATTTATAAAGTTCCTTTAATTTACCTTAGGAAAGGGGGTAAATTAGTCTATATAGGGGTGTAGTCCCTAGTATTAGATTAATTATGTAATTAGTTATCTTTCTTAAAGGTAAGCTCCCTACCTTATCTAATATAAATATATCTTTAAACTTATATAGTTCCTAGGGGATATCTTTAATAGTTCTATATGCCTTTACCTTTTCTTTATCTCTAAGGGTAATAAACTTATCTTCTATAACCCTATTAATAGTATATATAATAGTCTTATTATATATATATATATATTTATTTGTTTATTTATTTTATTTACGCTAGATAGCAATTTATGCTATTTACTAGTACTCCTGCGGTGGTATTTGCTTTGTAGTAGGAAAACCGTACTAGGTTACTAGTTATCTAGATATTAGATATCCCGATAACTAGTTAGTTGCCTAGTTAGGTGAAAAACCTACTACGATATGTTATGCTATGTACATGGTTCCGACTCGTGTATGTTTGTTACCTAAGCTACTCTTTTACAATAATATTCCTCTAACTATCCCTATATTCTATAATCTGGTTCCCAAACCCTTTTATGCAATATAGTTACAAACCCTAGCTCAAATTAAACCCTAGAGCTCTGGGTATCCTAGCTAATTTATATAGCGAAGTAGCTTGTTTAATTCGCTTGCAAAGCAAGGAAAAGTAGGGACCGGATCCACTTTTTCTCGCCCTGCGATTGGTTCAATTTTAGAGGCGTGACCAAGACCTCTAAAATTATGCCCTGTGTGGGATTCGAACCCACGACCTGCGACCCGGAACAGGTCTCCACAGCGTGTAACCACCACGCCACGGGGTTCTTATTATATATAACCTTTATGAATCTGTAGGGAGTTATAAGTAAAAAGGCCTTTTTTCTTTTCTTAAATCACTACTCTTATAAGTATAAGTAAAGGTAGATATATTCCTTAGTAAGTGTATATATTCTAATTAATATAAGGCTTCCCTTAGTTCTTAGGTCCCTATTAATAGCTATATATAGTAGCTTAAGGTCCTTTTCTTCTTCTTTTAAGTCTTTAATTATAATAGGGACCTTATAGATACTATATTAGGGAACTATAAGGGCCTTTACTACCTTAATAATAGGTACTGTGGCCTTAGCTTAGTTAAGTTTATAGGCTTATATAAATTTAGCGCTAATAATATTAATCTTAGTATAACTATTAAGATCCGCTACTATTTTAATATCTATATACCTATAAATAGTAACTAGTATATAAAATTAACACCCTATTAGTACCTTAGTATTTAAGGTAGAGGTAAGGGTATCTACTTCTACCTTAGGGAGTTTTTTAGGTCTTATTACTCCTTCTTTAGCTTATTATATCTATTTATAAGATACTCTATACTATTATAGTTAAAACACTACCTTTTATACCTAGGTTTATAGTTATTTAGATAGGTAGTAGGAGACTTCTCCTAGTCCTTATCTTTCTAATCTTTATTAAACCTTTTACCTTATAGAAAGTTATATCTATAATATTAGGGAGCCTTATTTAGGCCCTTATCTTCTAAATACTTAGACTTTTACTTACTCTTTAGTATAGCCTTCTAGAGTTACTAAGTAAGTTATATAACCTTCTCTTATACTGTGAGGCCCCTCACAACATGACCCACGCGCATGCGTGCACCGCAGCGCCAGAGCACCGCGGCGCCTGACACTAGAAGAAAGGGCTAGGTCCACGTAATATTAGCGAGCTACTAGCTATAAACCAGTGACTCGCACACACATTACACTTAGACCTAGCAAGCTTTAGTCAATATACAAGTGCACCCTATATCCTTTTGCCTAGCTACCTTTATCCTTACATATACTTTTCCTATAATAAAGGTATATAGGTTAATCTAGTCTTATAGATTAGGAAGTAGTTTTATAAAGAATATAAGAGCTTATAACTTTTTAGTAGCTTTTTCTAGGTAGAACTCTAGTAAATCTAAGTAGATACTAAATTTAATAGGACTCTAGCCCTTATATTACTTTATATTCTCTAGCTATATAGCTATTTAGGCATTATAGTTAGTAGTATCTTAGAGTAATATAAGAGTCTAGGTCTTAAATATATCCTAGTTATCTTTAAGATTACTTTAATTATTAGCTATTTATTTATTAAGGTATTAGTCCTATCTTACCCTATAATTACTATATATATATAATTAAGTATAAAAAGGATTTTTTAGTAATTATACTAATACTTTTACTTTACCCTATTAAAGGTATAGTTTAGGTTATTTATCTATATTTTATACTTCTATAGGTTTATAGGGTATTAGAGATTAGTAATATTCCTAACTTTAATCTCTTAGTAGCTATTACTAAAGAAGGAACTAGATCTTTACTACCTTTTTATCTTCTCTTTCCCTTTACTTAACTATAGAAGGTTAATAAGCTCTTACTCTTATTCCTATAGTTCTTTAAGTTTCTTAAGCTAAGTAATTTACTTATTTATTACTATAGTATTAGCTATAATATTAGAGGGTCTAGGTTTAGTCCTAGTTCCTATAGAATATAGTATATCTTTAGTAGTAATACTACCCTTATTTAATTAACTTTAGTTATTATCTAATATTACTTAGGTTAATTAGGTAGTTCTTAGCCTTATATTACTCTTAGGTAGCTAGTAGTAAAAGCTTTAGAATTATAAGAATAAGGGTAGCTAGGTAAAAGAATATAGGGTATACTTATATATTAACTAAAGCTTACTAGGTCTAAGTATAATATATATATAAGTTACTAGTTTATAGCTAGTAGCTTACTAATATTATATAGACCTAGCCCTTCCTTCTAGTATTAGGCGCCGCGGTGCTCTGGCGCTGCGGTGCACGTATGCGCGTGGGTTATGTTGTGAGGGGCCTCACACTTTTTGCTAGTATTCTGTTTCCTATAAGGATTAGAGGCTTAGGAGGGCACTCTAGCTATATAATTAAATTAGGATTAATTGTTATGGACTGGCCCCTAGGCGACTGCGATAGGGCGTCGGTATAGTATTGAGAAACTTAGGGAAAGAGAAGAGGAAGGTAGGAAACCTATCCTCACTAGGGCTCTTATAACCCCCTAACTACCTTATACTTGTCCTCTTCCCTATACCTTTATATATGTAGTATATATGTATTCTAGACTTAGGGCCCTTAGGATTTGCCCCTGCATATATGTAATATATATGCACTTTAGCAGATACTTAGGACTATCTATCCCTACGCATATGTGATATGTGTGTACCCTGGAGAATGCTTAGGTAAAGCCTAAGCCCTTATATATGCCCTTACTCCTCCTCTTTAACGCGTTATATAAGCCTGTTGTTTTAATCCCGGGACTGGACCAGGCGCGTGATATAGTCACTAAGCCTCGCGTTATTATTATGTTAACCCTAGCCCTATCTTAAACCTTCTATCCTATTATTTTGTTTTAGTCCTAGGCGTGGGCCGGGCGCGTAACGCGGTTATTAAGCCCCGTATTATTATTATATTAACCCTAGCCCCGCCCTTACTTTCTATCTATTATTTATTTTATTATAACTTTTACTTTCCCTTATGTAGAAAATTCTCTAAGATATTATAAACCCTATTATACCTTTCTATTACACCCCTCTAAACAATACTTTATTTACCTATTATCCCTATATTATACCCTTATTAAATATAGCTAACTATAGCAGTAACTATTATAGTAACTCTAGTTACTATCCTCCTTATATCCTAGCTATTCCCTCTATGCCTATAAATTAGTCTATTAGCAAGTTCCTTATAGAAGGAAACTTAGATAATAAGGAGCATGCTACTCTATAAGCAGTGTAGCAGCCCTATAGGCTATATATTAAGAAATCCCTTACTATAGGTATCCTAAACTATAGTCCTCCCCCTAGTAGTACCTCCTATCTCCTATATTAGCAAAACTATATAACCTATATTTAGATAATAAGGTATTTATCTATAGACCCTTAACTTTAATATTACTTAAAGGATCTTAAGGCTATAATTAAGGTAGGTAACTATATTATCTAGCCTAGTATCCTAAAGATAGTAAAGACTAAGTAATAGATACTAGTGCTATCCTAGGGCTTCCGCGCCCTTATAAGTTAATAGAAAGCCCTTCTAGACTAGGCCTAGTTTAACCTAGCTCCTATTTATTCTGCCTTTAGGGCACCCCCTTCTTCTACCTCCCCTACTATAGCCCTAAATAAACTTAAGATTATTCCTTTTAGCTATAGTAGCCCTATAAGTAGCTATAGCATAGTAGGGTCTATATAGTAAGTTATAGGCATTCTACTCTAGCAGAACTAGCAGATTATAGGTAGTCTAAATACTATATATTAGGAATACTATAATTAATCCGCTCTCCTCCTTAAAGCTCTTTTACCCTATTACTATAGTAGTTAATAATATATTAAGTATAAAGATAACTTACCTTCTTATTATTACTATAAACACTCCTAACTTAGCCCTAACCTAGGGCCTATTAACTATTATATCTAACACACCCTAACTAGTGGGCGCCCCCTAGTGCTAGACCCTATTCTTTACTTATCCCCTACTAGAGGCTAACCTAGAGATAGGTTAACCTTTACACTTACTAATTATTATTCTACCTACACTATCTAGAACTATAGAAATATCTATCCCCCCTATTATAACACTACCTATACCCCTATTACACCTATAGTAATACTAGCTACTATCCCCCTTAACTATAATAATAATTTAGTTAGGGGCTTAAGTAATATATCTATTATAATAGGTAGAGAGTACTAAGTTTACTCTAGTGGTTATCATAAGTTAATAGGATGTAAACTAGGTATACCTTATATGTTATTAGAAGTCTCTGTGAAAGTATAAGTAGTTTATAATTAATTTAGTCTATTATTATATTATATATCTCCTTACCTTACCTTAAACTTATTAAGAGCTTATATCTATACTATACTTTCTAATAGCTCCTATATTAGCTAAATATATCCTACCTATTTTACTAGTATATTATATCTCCTCCCCTAACCTAGGGTATTCTATACTACTAGAATCTATTCTACCTAGTACTCCTTAATAAGTTTATTATTATCCTCTATTAGAACCTATTCTAGCCCTAGGTAAGAGTCCTAAAGCCTCTAGCTAGGAAGAGGGTCCTCTATAGCTTATTTAATAAGGTCTATATAGAAGACTAGATAGATACCCCTAGGGATATCTAACTATACTATTAGTAGCATTAGTACTTCTAAGACTATATATTTTGCTATAACCTAATTAAGTTTCTATAAGAGGCAATTTATCTTAATATTCTTTAGTAAAAGCTATACTTTATCCCCTACCTAGAACTATTCTACTAGCTATTAGGAAGCTAATATAGTGTCCTACTATCTTTATTAAGTATAGGCTATTATAGCCTACGCTAGTTAAGTACCCTCTTATAGGTACTTAAGGAACTATATAGCTTATCCCTTAGGTATTATTATAGATACTAACTAGTCTAGTTATATCTAAATAGGTTCTAAATTATAGCTATAAAGTAACTTATTTAGACTAACTCCTATTATAATAGAGGGCCTATTATTAATTATAAGCTAATAAGCAGCTAAGTGCTCTAGCTAATTAAACTACGAAAAGGAAACTATAACGCATAATATTACCTAAACTTCTTAGTTTACCCGCTCTATGCTACTATTAGTCTATAGGTAGTAAGATATAGAGAGTAACTAGTCTATCCCTATAAGGGAGCATAATATTATCTAAAATTTTCCTAACTAGTCTAACCCTTAATCTATAATAATAGACTAGGGAAAACCCTAAAACCTCCACTAGACTATTTTAAACCGCTCTATATACTCCTTAGCCCTAATAAAGGTTATAGCTTCTAACTATATAAACTTTAAGAGTCTATCTATAATAACTATAAGGTACTATAGCCTCTCTAGGGATGCTACTAGTAAGTTTATTATAAAGTTAATAGAGATCTAAGACTAGAACTAATTAGGGATAGGCAAAGGCTTTAGTAAACCCTAGCGCTATTACTAACTCTTATAACTACTAAAATAATAATAGTTATAAATAAACTAAGTAATATCCTATAATATCCTATCCTAATAGAATTACTATTATAATAATTAAAATATAGTGTTATAACCTAGGTGCCCTGCCACTAGTGAATCATAGTATTATTATATAAGGGTTATTATAAGCAGCTCCTAAGCTAGAATCTATATATAGCCCCTAAACTAAAGCGCTCTATATACACTTATAGAATAATCTATAACCTATTCCCTTATTAGTACCTCTAGGGGAAACCTTTAACCCCCTTCCTAGATAGTCCTTAATTAGATACTATATATTAGGTCTAATATAATAGCCTAATCCTATAGGGACTAAAGGTACTTAGTAGTAAAAAGGACCTCCCCTGCTAGTAGTAGTAATACTTATATATAGTATAGGGCTAGGTTAGCGTTATCCCTCTACTTCTTAGGTAATAGTAAGAGTTATATAATTATAATAGGTTATAGAATATACCCTATCCTTAGAGGTAATCTAGTCTAGTCCTACTCCCTCTAGGAAAGGGCATCTAGGCATTAGGCTTATATACTAGGTCTATATTATAGGTAAAAGTTAAATAGTGTAAGTATATCTGCCTACTAAGCCTATCTCTCTAATATTAACTAAGGAGTAGTAAAGTACTCTAGGTTCTTATAATCTATATAGATAGTAAATAAATAGGGTATACCTTAAAGTTCTACTAACTATACCTTAAGGTAAGAGATAATAGTAAGTAACTCCTTATTATAGATTATATAATTCTTCTATAAGGATATAAGGCTAGTAGAAAAGTAAGTAACTAGGTATAGAATACTATTAGGACCTTATTATAAGAGGCACCTACTAATAGCTTTACCTAAATAATTAGCTTCTACTACTATTAGCTAGTCTAGGTCCTATTATGCTAGTACTAGATATATAATAAAGGTATCTTTTAACCTCTTAAAGGCCCTCTCTTCCTTAGGTCCCTATTAAAAAGGGATATTCCTCTTAGTAAGTTATATTAGTGGAGCCGCTATCTCTAAGAAGTTACTAATAAAATCACAGTAAAAATTCGTAAATCCTAGGAAGCTACAAACCCTATATAGTTTTATAGGTACTGCCTATTCCCTTATAGCTATAACCTTTGCGGGATCTAGGCGGATTAAGTGGCCTACTATAATAATATATCCTAGGTACTAAACCTCTTTTATAGTGAATATAGACTTATTAAGGTTAAGGTATAGACCTATAGCCCTTAAGTAACTAAGGACTAACTAGACCTTCTTTATATAATCCTTCCTTAACCCCCCTAAATAAACTAGGATATTATTAAGGTAGGCTATAATAAAGTCTCCTAGCGCATCCCCTAAGGATTTATTAATATAACACTAGAAGGTTATAGGTATACTAGCTAAGCTAAAGGGGTAGACTAGCTATTTAAATAAACTAAACCTTATATAGAACGCTATAAGGTGCTCTTAGCCCTTAGCTATCTATAGTTTATAAAACACTACACGGATATCTACCTTTATAAACTAATATACTTAGGATAGGGAATATAGTATCTCTTTAATTAGTAAGAGAGGGTAATAGTCTTATACTATTATCTTATTAAGAGCGTGGTAGTTTATATAGAAACGCTAGCCACTATTTACCTTTTTAATAAGAAGGATAGGGGCTATAGCCACTAAGGAGCTAGCATAGATCTATCCCTTATCTATTAGATCTATAATCTAGCGCTAAACCTCTAAAAGCTGATCCTATGGTATGTTATATAAGGGTCCCTATAGGAGTGCTGGTTTAGACCTATCTAGGTTCTTGTGTATATGTATATAGTAATTAAGAGACCCTCTATAAGGGGGCAAGCTATTAGCCTTAGACTTATTAAAGAGGTCCGCAAAGTCCGCTAACTCCTTAGGTAGCGCTAATATATTAGGGGTAGCTAGCTCTATCTTAGGCGCTATAATCTATAGTACTATTATTATCTCCTTTAAGCTTATAGTAATAAACCTTATAGTGGTGTCCTTATTTCAGTGTGCCCTACAAGCCTCAGCGGCGTACAGGGATCTAATAATTCCCCGTATTAGGACCTCTGTTACCTAAGTAGAGGACTTAGAAACGTAAAGGCCCTCTATAGCTCTAATAACTAGTTATTATTATGCTGTATAAATTACTACTTTACGCTGCTCTAACCAAGGCATTCTAAATATTATATCCTAGGTTAGGCTAGGGATAATATATAGGTATATAAATAACTCCTAGCTATCTATATTAATTCTAGTGCGCACTATATAGGTTATAGAAGAGGTGTCTTCCTTAACCTGCTTTCCTTTCTATTCTATTTCCACTATAGTATAAACACGCCTCTGTTTTAGTAACTATATAAGCTCTAGGCTAAGCTATCTTACCGCTAATTTGCTTATAGCACTATAGTAATTATAACTATAATTAATTTAGATATTAATAAAATAATATATATTAAAAAGTATAGAAATAAGGAATAGTAGTTAGTTTATATATTTTACTATATCCTATTCTATTTCTATATAGCAATTAAAATTATCCTATAATATAGAAGTTAACTAGCCTATTAGCCCCTATATAAGACTCTGCTTAGGGGCTACTTATTTTCTATAGGAGGGATATTTACCTCCTTATCTATGCTTTCCTTATCCACCCTAGATATATTAACACTAACCTACTAGCGCTAGGGCAGGAGAAGGGTGTATTCTTAAATAAAGTAGTCCTTAAACCTATATTAGAGGTAGTATCTTTCTTAGCGGTGTCTAGCTAGTACTACCTCTAATACCTATTTTACCTATTCTATATTTAGGGCAGCCTTTACTTCCTTACCCTTCTTCTTAGCCTATTTCCCTAGCTAGGTCCCTACTACATAAACTCCTATTATTAGAGTATTACCCTTATAGTTAGTTAGGTTTAAGGGTTTAGGGTATAAGGCCCTGCGTTAGGTCTAATACTTATCCTCTAAGGTAAGGGCCTTAATGTTAACCACTATCTTATAATATTATATAACTACTATATACTAATTATAATAGCTTATGCCCTACCCTACACTAATTTCTTAAAGGCACTTATTAAGCGTATATTAAAGCTTTACTAGCTTTATATTATCTACCTAAAGATCCCCCCTAGCTAATAAGAGCTTATCTATAAAGTAAATAAAGAATACAAAGAATACCTCCCTAGGTCCTTATTCTATTTAGTTAAGCTCTATAAGGGCTATCTCCTATCTATATAGGTTAGTAAATATAGTCTTAAGATACTCTAGGAACTTAAAGGGATTAAAGTTAATACTTTTACCTAACTTAAAGAAGTTAGCTACTTAGGACTATACCTTAGAGGAGAGGTTCTAGTAAATAAATATCTACCTATCCTTATTAGTGCTAATAAAGTCCTTATCTACTAGTAGCTTATACTCTATTAGGAGCCTCTATATAGTAAACGCGGCCTTATTACTATTATATAGGTTACCTATAGGGATTAGTTTTTACTTTAATTTAGCTACTATAGCTACCTATAGGGTAGTAAATATAGTAAGGGTTAGGGCTTAGTGCTAGACCCTAGGGTTTAGTTAAGTTAGTTAGGCTAAGGGTCCTATATAATCTATTAAGGGTCCTATATAATTTATATTAACTTACTCCTAGAGTTATACTATTTCTACTATTTACTTATTTAGTATATAGTAAAGTATTTTAAATTATACTTACTAAGCTACTAGGGGTACTATAGCATTAGATCCTAGGGTAATAGTCCCCTAGTTAGGATAATCCTAAGGTTAAAGTATGTTTTATACACCTATTAGTGTGTCTATTAGTATATTAAAATCTATTTTATTATCTTTTAGTAGCTATTATAAGACTAAAGGAAGTTTTTTAATTATTATAGACTAGCCCCTAGGTAACTATAATAGGGTATTAGTATAGTATTAAGAAACTTAGGGAAAGAGAAAAGGAAGGTAGGAAACCTATCCTTACTAGGGCTCTTATAACCCCCTAACTACCTTACACTTATCCTCTTCCCTATGCCTTTATATATATAGTATATATATATTCTAGACTTAGGGCCCTTAGGATTTGCCCCTATATATATGCAACACATATACACTTTAGCAGATACTTAGGACTATCTATCCCTACGCATACGCGACACGTGTGCACCCTGGAGAATGCTTAGGCAAAGCCCAAGCCCTTACATTAATAAAGACCTAGATTCTGTCTTTAATAGCTCTTGCCTTAACTATCTTATACCACAGGTCCTAGTAGTAGGGCTTCTATAGCTTAATAGCTAGCTTATTACTCTTAGAAGACTCCTTAGATATTATAAGGATACCTGTGGTATTATTATTATTAAACTAATAGATAGTAGTATTAATCCTAGCGTACTAGGGTTACCTAATTATAATATTAATAAATTAGGCCTCTCTTTTACTATATATATACTAATTATTTAAAGATTAAATAATTAGTTAATTTAAAGAGAAGAGTACTAATTTAGAAAAAGGTATAATTATTATAAATTCTATATAATTACTACTATCCTAGACTATAAAGCTAGGGTTTAATATAATTACCTTTATTAAGTTATCTAACCCTATAAGAGGGTGTGGACTATAGTCTAAATACCTAAGTACCTCTACTATTAGTGGGGTACTTATATAGTGCTAAAATATACTATAAAGTTATAGAGGTCTTAGAAAATAACTAGCTAGGGGTGGACTCTTGTCTTAGCTAGTTAAGTAGCGAGACTATCGTGCGGCCGGGATCAATTATGCCCTTGTGGGTGCAACAGTAGGTCATTTAATCTTGGAGCACCGCTCCGAATCAAATCATTCATCTATTCTCTTCAGTCCCGATCGCTTTTCAGCAATGGCAAACGAGTACAAACAACACCTTCAGTGTCAGACTTGTTTCGTGAGGTTCAGTTCTAACCAACACCTTCTGGATCACATTGAGAATTACAGAGTCAGTGACACCTAAAGATTTTACTTTGGCACTCGTAACCAAATGGAATAGGCTCGTGAACGGTTGCTTCTTGCAGAATTGGAGCGCTGTCGGATGCATCTGGAGAAGCCCAACAGCGAAGAGCAAGATGATGATGAATCGGCATCTCATTCTCCATCGGATCCGCTCACATGTCCTTACAGGTCTTGTAGCCGCAACGATCCGTATACATCCAGAGGAAATCTCGTGCGACACTTCCAAACGCGTACGTTGCCCGTGAATCCGTGAGCACGTTACTAAACCCAACCCCTAGATGTCGATTGTTATGAGACGTGTCCATTCTGTTTCGACCCTATCGTGAAGGTTCACCGATATAACAGGCATCATCATGAGAGCAGCCCTGACGATCCGAAGAGCATTTTCATGGAGCAAAGGATTGTCAATTTCAATGCAACCGTCAGCAAAGATTTGGACCGCTGGCAGGATCGGCGTAGCGCTAGGAAACGAGGCCAAATATCTCCTGTTTCAGAGCAGGTGCAGAAGAAGAAGAAGGAGGAGAAAGCTCCTGTTTCCGCCCACGATACCAACCTATACCCGGGACCATCCTGCCGACATAGTGATTCGGCGGCAACAAAAAGAACGGTTGATATGATGACTACGACTAACGCGCCAACGGAACCACAACGCGAAATGATCTCAACTTCGTGCGTAATTGACCATGTGCTTGCACAGAAGACCTCGATTGCAGATTCAAATACTAATGTATTACTGCACACCTCTAGCAGCATGATTGGGGAAGATTGGTCTCTCGAGGCCGCAACAATGGGAGTCACAGCAAACGTGGACTGGGGTTTGGGTGAATGGGCATTTGCCATCACAACCACGGATTCGGAATCAAACGAATATCCCCTAGGCGAATGGGCATTCGCTACTCCGGACCCCCAAACAACAAACAATACGCTTACACTAGGAGATTGGGCGTTTACCCAAGCGGGTCCTGTTGCAGCATCTGATAGCAACTGGAAATCGGCTTCTACGTCTGCCCGCATGCCTATTAACGAGCGGCCAGTACCACTTGATGTTCCTTCAGAAGTGTCTTTCGTGCCCACTTTTGCAGACAGTGCAAGAACAAGTAAAGACTGATGATTACGAAAGGATCAAGAAATATAAGACTCAAAAAAGGTTCCTGCCGTCGGTGCCAGGGTTTTGATTATTGGCGATGAACAACTGCTAGCGAAATCTTCTACTCAGCTTTCCCTTCCCTCACCAAAAGCGAACGAAACCATGTAATCTGCCAGGAGATATTATTGTCAAGTCTCTTTGCCAAATTGATCGCCAATCCTGCTGCCTGAAATCAGTTATTGACCAAGAAACTATATCTTTAGCATACCTCATTCTACAGTGGTCCTTCACTTGGGGCAAGTATGTGCCTGGCCTTGACCGTAAACAGCGCCGCATTGCGAGCACTGAACTTGGTTGTTGGAAGAAGGCATGTTCGCGGAGAGTCCCTAAAGCAAGTGAAGGTAGGAAGTCAGATGATTTTTCAAGATGATTTTCAGTACTGATCCCGGAGTCCGGTATATTGAGGGAAGACGAATAGTATTAGGTATTTGAAAGGAGAACCAAGATCTTGCATGCCGAGAACGAGTGGTTTTATACTTAGTTGGTGCTCTCTGTTGCCTAACCCCGAAGCAAGGGTGGCTCGCATTTTCACGTTTTGGTGAATCCAAGGTCGACAGCTCTATATGTGTGCAGGGGCAGGGGAAGACACTGTGTGGGGCAAGTTGGCATGGGTTCTCACAAAAGTGTGATGCATGCTTTTACCCCTCCTCCAGGTACCCATCCATCTTCCCATCTGTTTTTCGACTTCACCTGCGGCCTCGCGATATTTGTCGCTCGGACCGAGCAATCGGCTCGATGGCATCAACTACGTTTGCACTGGAAGACGCAATTAAGGCGATCGCAGAGAATGGCTTTTATCACATACAGGACTCCATAGTTGGCCGCCGTATCTTGGACATGGAGGAGAATAAACAGCAATTCTCGACAACATCTATGGCAGGCCTGCAATTCTACCGCGACAACGTACGCAATAACGAGGTGAACCAGCTCCAAAAATGGCTCTTTATCCATTTTTCCTAAAGAATTTATAGTGCATTAGTTCGGTTCTCGAGGAATCCTTCGAATGGTGCGCGCTTGGGGATTACCGGAGAATCCAAGAGGACCGAGGCCACGTCTTTCAGCTCAGAAGGGGCGGTGCGAAGGCGGACATCTTCGTTGTCCAGCTGTGGAAAGATGGTTGCCGAGGAATCTATTGGCGTGGATCCCACAGAATACCCCGTGAGACGTTGGGGAGTGTTCGCGCCGCAAATCGCATGTGGGAAGTCGCGTCCGCAAAATTAGAACGTGCAGGCTGCGAGCCTGTACTGCTCGACTTCCAAATCGGCGGATTGTCAGTGTACCACTCCACTTCAAGACAGTGGCTAATAATCACAGAGTCATTCTAGACGCGCGAGTTGCCTTCGAAACGGATCACGGATCTCCGATCACTTGCTCTTTCGCCCCATCATATCAGCTACGAAGTTGGCCGAAACTCATCCCTCCCCAGAACGACAACGCGAATGAAATGGTGATGGAACTACAGACTGGTAAAGTGGGAGTATACTTTGAGACAGAGGGTCAGGATTAGATGTTTGGCAGCAAAACGAAGTCCAGAAAGGACATGCGACTCTTCGGGGGTATTCGTCATCTTTGCTTGTATAGTAAATATTCCAGATATTGTTTCGTTCTCTCAGCATTAAACCCAAACGCCAGGCGCGCCATTTCGTTCACAAGGCCTTCATCCTGCTCCGGTACGTCCCCTACTTTGCAGAAACAAGCATAAATCCTCGACGCCGCCCCTTCTAACACTTCTGGGTAACTATCACTGAGGGATAGGCCGTCCTGGGCCAGCTTAGCCGCAGCCTCGTCAAACTTCCTGCAATACAATTTCCTAGCAGCAGCCTGTCGTGACACATTCTTGTATGCAAGGTGGTCAGGGTTGTTCAGGATGTTCTTGATCCGCTCATCCGACCATAACAGTGGGAAGGGCATCGGGTAGTGGTTTACCTGCCATGGTGCAGTTTGGGCAAACTCCCAGTCGATAACGGCTAGGAAGTTGAGATCATCGTCGACTAGAACGTTCTGCGTACCGAGGTCCATATGATTGAGGGGATACTGTGTGTGATGGACTTTGAATAATGGCGTAGATTGCACAATGTCAAGAAAGAGGAGCGCGCCAAGCTTGCGGAAGTTCGACGAATTATGAGTGCCGCTATCTGCGTACGCCCGACGCAAGGCCGCTTCTCCAAGAGCAGTAAAGTAATCAACAGCGCTTTGGAAAGGTCCTTGCGAAATAAGACCCCCGGCGGCAGCCGAAGATAGCTTACCAATGACGGGCTCTCCAGTTTCGGTAATAGCGGAGATCGATCCAATTTGAGAGTACGTCAAGGTTGCCAACGATGATTGAATCGTTGTCCACTGGGCCATAACATGCTCCAGCTTCGATGCCTAGAACGACTTAGAACTGTGAAGGTCGTTGAGGAAACCCACTCACCGATAAACTACAAAGATCAGGCACAACATCTTGTAGTGTGTTCCCGTAAAATCCTTCTATGAGCATGTATGCAGCACCAGCATCGAGCGCGAGTTGTGATCCAGGGCCTTCGTAGGCGTATACACAAGGCATCGCCAACTTCGGGAGTCTCTGCTTCACGAAATGCATCGTGGATATTTCGCAAGCAATGGCATACTGTTCGTCTTCTTCGCTCACACTTGACAAAGCAAGGGGATGTCGAGGCAAACGAACACGGGCAATGACTAGGCTACCATCTTCAGCAATCAGCTCGAAGCAAACCCAGTACTGCCCAGCAGAGAATGGCTCGCTCATGCTGACTTTCTGGCCTTTAACGAGCTCAGCATGGTGTTGAAGAACCCCCATATCTAGCTTCGTCACCAATGCCTTCAACCTGTCTTCCATGCCGTTGTATTTCCATCCGTCGTACGATGTCCATCGTAGGCTTGGCGCAAGTTTCTGCATTTCGACGCGTATCGGATTTCCAGCATTGAGGAGTGGAGCATGCGGCAGAAGAAATCTTTTCGCAAACGTTCGCAGGAAGAAGGAAGAGACAGAGGCAACCTCAGCGGGAATGTGTTGACTCAATCCGAGAGCTGTGCTCGGTCAGGAGGCAGCTAGCAATTATACATCGAAGATCTGAAAGGTCGAATGTTTCAAGCCACGAAGAACAAGTAGCCCCTTTAGATGATACTAAACCGGATATTACCCGCGTACCCACTATTCCACTTTCTTATCGTCTGCGCTCAAGGATATCCCCGCACTAAAAACAAGCAATCATTACACAAGCATTAACGTCATCAACCATAATATGGCAGCTGTGCATCCCACAACCCAGCATTCTCGTTGGCCTTGCAAGCTGCGCCTAGCTACATGGGCCCATGCCTTTCTCGCTTTGCAACTAATCATAGAGGCCACGTTATTTTGAGTGTACCTAATTATAGCAAAAACGTTGACAATGATTGGGCAGCCTAGACACTAGACCAGTTTTCGGCCCTAGGCTGAGGGACGCGACTTGTACGTGATCCTTTCGCGGGGTTGGCCCACATAAGAGGAACTGAAAATCCCGGCACCGGACTTGGGTAAGCCCCAAACTTCGGACGTCGATGTGGCTGTGTAGACTGACCCACTTATGATAACATGGTTCTCTGGGCAGGGACGTGTTTTGTCATCCCGACGGTTTTCCCTTATCCAGCGTCTCACAACAAACCAATTCTCGACGTCGATCGCCCGCTCCCCCTCGCGCAAATCTATCAGCCTCCATGGGAGAACTTGAGAGGCTGCAGGAGCAGCTACGGGAAGCGCACCGCCTGCGCGAAGAGGAGCAACGCCTACGAGAAGAGGAACAACGACGACGTGAAGCTGCCGAAGGTCGCGCCCTCGAGGAACAACGCCGACGAGAAGAAGAACAACGCCGACGCGAAGAAGCTGAGGAACGCGCAGACGCATCGCGACCATTAACACTCCAACAATATCTCGAAACATGCCATTCGCTCAGCCTTGCCATCGAAATAATAACCGATCGTTCCTTGACGACACAAGGAGATACGACTAACCCAACCGGCCGAATTTATCCTAGACGAATTATCCCGTGGACTACGTTCGCAAGAGAACAAGAAAAAGTCTGGAATCAGCTTTCATTCAGTCCCTCGTTTTCTT
Source organism: Epichloe elymi (assembly GCA_023658475.1). Taxonomy (NCBI): domain Eukaryota; kingdom Fungi; phylum Ascomycota; class Sordariomycetes; order Hypocreales; family Clavicipitaceae; genus Epichloe; species Epichloe elymi. The sequence goes on along the minus strand of CP098273.1, from coordinate 904,820 downwards.
CACAACCCGCCTTTCCATCCCGACACCAGCTGGATTACGTGAGATCCCTGCTTCGCCCGGTCAGCAGCGAGATTGGACTTCGAAATAGCGAGCGAGACGTGGTGGAAAATGCAGTCCAGAAGCTGATGGACGCGACACACGACGATTCATCGCTAAGGAGTCGTCTCGGCCTCGATGGAACAGTGACTTTTGAAAGTCACACGAACCTCGGTATTACCGATGATTCCCTTTCCGAATCGATGGAGCGAGCATCGATTGGCTCCAGACCACTCAGCCGAATGACTCGACGACGAAAGGCACGAGGGAAGGGCAACCGAGGAGATCAGTTCTGCATATACCGGACCTCTGATGATCAAAATGTCCCTGTCGTCGCGATTGAGTATAAAGCGCCACATAAGTTGAGACGTGGCGAGATTGTCACAGGGCTTGTCTCAGAGATCCAGCCGGATCGTGATGTGATTAACCAAGAGGGTGAGGGATATGAATTCGCAGCGAGGCGACTTTCTACTGCCGTCGTGACCCAGCTCTACTCCTACATGATAGGTAAAGGCATCCAGTTTGGGTATATCGATACCGGAGAGACATATGTTTTCCTCCACATACCTGACGACCCATCCTGTGTCTACTACTCCGTCTGCGTGCCAAGCCTAGACGTCCAAGATGACGACGAGACTCGACTCCATCGTACTGCTGTTGCGCAAGCCTTTGCCTTTGTGCTTCAGGCCATCCGATCGCCGCCGCCCTGTCAAGCCTGGCATGACGCTGCTGAGCATCTCGATACATGGGCCGTGGAGTATGAGGACGTATTGCGGAGCATCCCGGCAACAGATCGAAAGCCGCGACGCGAGACTCCTTACAAGGCGCAACGGTGGAAAGGGTTTGTGCGCTCTCCGATCCGGACACGCTCCCGATGCTTGCCACCCCAGGACGGGGCACAGCCGCCAACCGATGACAGCGAAGATGACGATGATGACGAGAGTCCTTCCCCAACGCCAAACCCAACCGTTGGTCGCAGTGGCTTGACCACATCAACAGACGTCGGGTCGAGCGAGATGCAGGAGCATGATGGAAGCGCAGCCTCACAAGAAGGTACCATCGTGCGACCAAACATCCAAGATCGGCCATACTGCACGCACGAGTGTCTTCGTGGGCTCGCGTTCGGCGGTTCAATGGATGAGAAATGCCCTAACTTGGCGAATCATGGCAACATGCACATCACCCTGCGCGAGTTTCTTCGTCTGGCGAAGGTTCAACTAGCAGTTGATCGTGGAAAGGATGCTGATTGCGTGCCACTCTACTTATCTGGATCACGGGGATCCCTCTTCAAATTCCGTCTCTCGTCCCATGGCTACACACTTGTGGCAAAAGGAGTAGAGGCCATGGATACCGAACGTCTACGCTACGAAAACAAGATATACAATCATCTTCAGGACCTCCAGGGGATGTTTGTTCCGGTTTGTCTCGGTACTGTGCACCTTACCAAGCCCTATTACTACGATAGCGGCGTGTATGAAGACTTCATGTTTCTCAGCTACGGCGGGCGACCATTCTTGAAACATTCGGGAGAAGTCAATCCAGGTATCGCCAAAGAGATCGTCGCCGCACTCGGTCGATTGCATCAGCATGGGGTCCTCCACCACGATGCAGAGCCGCGCAACGTGCTTTATGATAAACGCGCTGGGAGATATATGATTGTGGATTTGATGATGGCAGAGTTCCATAACCGACAACCTCTTGGACCCATCAACGTCAATGGTAGAAACCAGAAGAGGAAATGGGCGCCAAGAAAGCATGAGAAGGACGTTTTCGCTATTGAGGCGCAGTCCTTGCAAGCGAGACTGACACAATAGGGCCTAATGGTGGTGTTCTGGGACATCAAACATAGCGCGATAATGAATGCACTGTAATAATGCATATACTATGATACTGAACGTACCATGTCAGGGGCTGTGCTATGATATCATGTGCTATCCTAAAAGCTGGTCCAGGACACAATGTACTATCTCTGGGTTGGTATTCTGCGAGGCCCTAAAACTGGGACCTGTTGTGTTGTAGTCGGATTGACGGTCAATTCCGTGGCCTAAAGAGTGGTGTTTGTACATGCTGGACCTTCTGGTCAATCCTAAAATAGCCTTTCCGTTCAAGGGCTTGATTCTTGGGCTACTGTCATATGACTAGTATTGGGGTAAGTACCCATACCCTTGTACACTATCTGAGCGTGGTGTGGGAGGCTAGATAATCTGTTAAGATGACCGCCTTCTGGGAGAAGAGATCTACTTTTGTCAGAATTGGGTCGGCGGTTAAGCTCCCTGGTCCCTGTGTTGCACCCACAAGGGCATAATTGATCCCGGTCGCACGATAGTCTCGCTATTCAACTAGCTGAGTGTTGCACCCACAAGGGCATAATTGATCCCGGTCGCACGATAGTCTCGCTACTCAACTAGCTAAGACAGGAATCCACCCCGCGCAAGTCATTTTCTAAGACCTCCGTAGTTTTAAAGTATATTTTATTATTATACTAGTACCCTACTAATAGTATAGGTACTTAGGTATTTAGACTATAGTCCGTACCCTCTTATAGGGTTAGATAACTTAATAGATATAATTATATTAAACCCTAGCTTCATAGTCTAACATAGTAGTAATTACATAGTGTTTATAATAATTATACCTTTCTTCTAAATTAATACTCTTCTCTTTAAATTAACTAATTATTTAATCTTTAAATAATTAGTATAAATATAGCAAAAGAGAGGCCTAATTTATTAATATTATAATTAGGTAACCCTAGCACACTAGGATTAATACCACTATCTATTAGTTTAATAATAATAATACTATAGGTATCCTTATAATATCTAAGGAGTCTTCTAAGAGTAATAAGCTAGCTATTAAGCTATAGGAGCCTTATTACTAGGACCTATAGTATAAGATAGTTAAGGTAAGAGTAGTTAAAGATAGAATTTAGGTCTTTATTAATCCTAACTTAATTATATAGCTAGATTACCCTCCTAAGCCTCTAATCCTTATAGGAAATAGGACTCTAGTAAAGAGAAGGGTAGTAGAGGCTATATAAAGTTAATTATCTATATTAAATACTATAGGAGTTTAAACACACTTATATAGTAGTAGAGCTATAATTAGTAGCGTATAGTAACTATAGGAAAGCTTTTCTAAAGGTTATAATATACCTAAAGAGAGTTATTTTTAGTACCCTTAATAACCTAATAATACTAAAGATAGCGTATAGTTTGTGGTCCTTAGTGGTTATTATTAGGTATTTAATAGCTAATTCTAGAGCCTTATAAAGGCCCTATAAGAGTATTATACTTAGTTTATAGTAATACTTAGGCCTAAGTATAAGTAGATAACCTTAAGGTATATATCCCTTTATAATAAGATTAAGGAGCTTATAAGGAATATAATACCTTTAAGTAGGACTATTAAGTATTATACTAAAGTTAATTTTAATAAAACTATTAAGCGGAACCTTATAAAGGTAAATATTAATAAGTAGCTTATAGATACTTTAATTAGCTATAAGAGATGCTTCTAAGTAGACTACCTTATTACTAAAGGTAACTTACCTATAGAAATAATTAATAACGCTATTAGGGTATAATTCCCTACTATCTTAGCTTAAATTAGCTTATTAATTTATATAGTAGAGAGTAAGGGAAAGGTCCTAGATTTCTATAGTATTATAAGTAGAATTAGGTACCTAATTAAAGCCTAAGGGAGATCTTAGGTAAAGGCTAATAATGCCTTTAGAGCTAAGCTAACTCTTAATAGAGAAGTAAAGGATAAAGTAGAGAAGTTAGTAAAGAAAGACTATATTTACTATAAGAAGCATAAGGTAAAGAAGTTAAGAGACTTATAGAAGGTCTATAGGGCACTCTACCTAATAAAGGACTAGAAAGTTAATAAAAAGCTATTAAAGAAAGTAAAGGAAGTAATAAATTATTAGCCTAATAATATAAAGAAGGTATATAATATATAGTTAAAGGATAATAGCGCAAAGGAACCTAAAGAAGTTAATATAGTGTTTTTAGCTATAGAAGAGTTAGAGTCTTTAGAGGCTTTCCTTGCCTAGGGCAAATTATAAGTTATACTTAATAGCAGCACTTTAATTTATATCTTTAATAATAAACACTGGTTTATAGACCTTAATTATAGTTAATAACCTAGAATTTAAGCTAGTTATAGTGTCACTAAGGCTTATAGCGTTAGCATAGCTTAGATTATCCTAATAGATAGCTAGACCCTTACCTTATTAAAGGCCTAGTACTAACTATTATTCTTTGTAAACCTTATATCTCTTTAGCTACTTATAAAGAAGGCAATAAGGTAGGATAACCTTACTAGAAGGGTTATAGACCTAGTAAGAGGTAATTAGGAGATATTTTAAACTTAGATTATTAGTACGTAGCTATGTATAGAGGGCTTAAGCCTATTAGATATTTTCGCTATAAAGGGAGATTTAAGAGACCTAAAGGCTGTGATAATAACACCTACGGACCTATGGCATGCTAGATTAGTGTATCTAGGCGAGGATATAATAGATTAAGTGCTTAAGAAGCTTTAAATCCCTTTAAAGGAAAGGAGCGTAGGGAAATATAAGGTCTATTAGATAGCTAAGGCGTAGAGGCAGATATTACGAGCGTTATAGGTAGGGTCGTTACCTTTAGGGCCGCTTTAGGTAGTCTCTTTTAACCTCTTTACTTAATTATTAGGGTATAATAAAGACTAATATATTGCTCTTTTTACCTATAGAGCTATAGGATTACGCTATATCTTCACAATCCTATTAAAAACAGATATTATGCTTTACTTTAATTAGTTAGAAGCTATATACGCAAGAGTGTACGGCATCCACATTATAGTTATGATAACTAATAGTAAGACTGCCTTTTAGACTAAAAAGCAAGAAGAGGAGGTTATAAATAGAGGCATTATTATTAGAAAGTCTAGCCTAGCTTACCCACATTAAAATAGGCACGCTGAACGGTCTAGGGGGGTGATAATAAGGGTTATAATAACTCTTATAATATAATTAGGCTTCCTAGAAGATCTCTAGCCTGTAGCTACTAAAGTAGCTATTTATATCCTAAACCGTATGCCTTAAAAGCTACTTAACTAGCAATCCCCTTAATAAGCGTTAAATAGGTGGTTAAGAGAAAACAAGCTTTAATAGAGTTACTTACTAGAGAATCTAGAAGCCTCTATAACTTATCTATAAGCCTTTGGTTATAAAGCATTTATAATAACGCAAAGTAGGCTTTGTAAGGCAGGTCTAAAGCTTACATAGAGAGCTTATATTAGATACCTCACTAGATACATCTCCTCCACGTAATACCTAATTTAGGTGCTAATAATAAAGAGGAGCTACTGGTTCTTATTAAGTTATGTTACCTTTAATAAGTCTATCTTCTATGCTTAAGAAAGAGGCCTATTACTAAGTATAAAAGAGGTTAAAAAACACTTCCTTAAAGAGCTAGTTAATAATAATAAGGATAAAAGCTCTAATATAGGGCTTCTATAGATAGCGTACCCTCTATTACTATAATAACCACTTAATTAGCCTTAATAGGATAAAACTCTTAATAGTTATAATTAATTAGTCTATAAGGAAAAAGAGAAAGAGAGTTAAGAAATAAATCTACTAACTCCTCCGAATTTACCTAAATAATTTCTAGGTTTAATAGATTATACGCTGTTAAGTATTAATAATTTGCTTAACCTACCTAATAATAATAATATATTAATAAATCCATAAGATTACGATAATCTTAAAGCATTTGCTATAGCCTTTAATCTAGGACCTAAAAGCAAAGAAAAACCTTATATATTAAGGCTTCCCCCTCCTCTAGCTTATTATAATAACTTAGCTGGTTATCTAAAGGAAAAGGAATTCTAAAAAGCATAAGATAAAGAATATAATAAGATTATTAATAGAAAGGTAGCTATAAAGGTATCTAGAGAAGAAGTTCCTTTATATATAAAGCCTCTAGGTCTTACTTAGGTCTTTACTTATAAATTAGATAAGTAAGGCTACCTCCTATAATATAAAGCTTATCTCTATGTTCTTAGGAATTATTAACTAAAGAGTTATCTATTAACTTAAGCAGTAACTCTAGCTACTAACACATTTAGACTATTTATAGCTATTATATACTACTTTAACCTAGAAGCACACTAGTATAACTTTATTATAGCATTTCTAAATTTAGACCTTAATAAAGAGGTTTACTATAAGATACCTCTAGGCTATAAAGATAAATAAGCCTATCTAAAGCTTCTTAGAGCAGTCTATAGGCTACGGAGAGCGCCTCTTCTGTGGATAAAAGAGCTAATTAGCTAGCTAATTAGTGAAGGCTTTATATAGATCTTTAAAGATATCTATATGTTTATTAAGGATAGGTTAATTATCTTCTTCTACGTAGATAACCTTATTGCCTTATTTACTAAGGGGAAATTATATCTATATAATAAATTTAGAGTAAGGCTCTTTATAAAGTATAATATTAAGAACCTTAGAGAGCTTTAATGGTTCCTAGGCGTTGAAATTATTAGAGATTATGCTAATAGGAAGGTGTGGCTTAATTAGAAATCCTATTAGGATAAAGCTACTACTAAATTTAACATAAAGATCCCTTAATAAAGGCCTATAGCCCTAATAACCGCTACACTGCTAGAACCCTTTAAGAGAGAGGTTAGCGCTTAAGATCTTAAGAGATACTAATCTCTAATTAGAACCCTACTATATCTAATAATAGTTTTAAGACCTAATATTACTTTTATAGCTTTATAACTCTTATAATACCTATAAAACCTAGGGCTATAGCATATAGAAGTAGCTAAAAGAGCCCTTAAGTATAGGTATATGTGGGTAGACCTAGCAATTAAATATAGCGGTGATAACCCTAAATTAGAGGTATATAGCGATACCTCCTTTACTAATAATCCTATAATATAAAAGAGCTTATAAGGCTACGTTATAAAGCTCTTTAGAGGACCTATGCTCTTTAAAGCAGGAAAGCAAGCCACTGTAATAATATTATTAACTAAAGCAGAGCTCCTAGCACTTTTGCACTATAGTAAAGAGCTTATAGCCTTTAGATAATTATATTAAGAGGTTAGGCTATGCCTAGGTAATAACACACTTAAAATTAAATATAATAATATATAGATAATTCGCCTCCTTAAGGAAGAGTTTATTAAGCTTATTATAAAGCTTTAGCATATAGATATTTATCACTACTAGCTTTGTTAAGAGGTTATAAAAGGAACCTTTAATATTACCTAGATTACCACTAAAGAGATAATTACTAATAGCCTTATAAAGCCTCTTATAGGGAATACTTTTATAAGCTTCTATAAGGCATTAGGGCTTATATAACTACCCTCTAGTATGCTTAGTAAAGAACCTAAAGAGCAAGTATTACATAATAACCTTAATTTAGATAAGATTATAACTAATTAACTATATTTCTGCACTATAGAATTAATTTAAATATTAGAGTATTGTTTTAACTGTTTTTATTAATTTAGAATTATTATAGGGAACCTTAAATAAGGTCCCCTGGGGGGGTGTGTTGCACCTATAAGGGTATAATTAATCCCGGTTGCATAATAGTCTTGCTACTTAACTAGCTAAGATAGGAATCTACCCCGCGTAAGTTATTTTCTAAGACCTCTGTAGTTTTATAGTATATTTTATTATTATACCAGTACCCCACCGATAGTATAGGTACTTAGGTATTTAGACCGTAGTCCGCACCCTCTTACAGGGTCGGACAACTCAATAGATGCGATCACATTGAACCCTAGCTTCGCGGTCCAACACTGAGACAGGAGTCTACCCCTAGCTAGTCATTTTCCAAGACCTCTGTAACTTCATAGTATGTTTCAGCACTGTACAAGTACCCCACCAATGGTAGAGGTACTTAGGTATTTAGACCGTAGTCCGCACCCTCTTACAGGGTCGGACAACTCAATAGATGCGATCACATTGAACCCTAGCTTCGCGGTCCAACACCCTGCCTGTTTCGTCCCCGTTTCGCCATTCTGGCGACAGGCCAGAATTAGGTCCCTAGAATAGCGTTCCGCTGAAAGCATCGCGTTTTGAACCAACAGGAAGGATCTGGATTGAGCTCTAAACCTTGGCATGCTGAAGAAGGAAAATAGGGAAGCTCATCCGCGCGATACAGTAAACGCACCAGAATACATAAGCCAGCCTACGACATACGCTGGTCGTGGGCTGTACTGTATGCGCCAGGGCGCCCTATGGATGGGCTACCGCACTCGTGCTGGTAGTTAGGACGCCCAGGCATGTTTGCGCCAGTTTAAATGCACTAGCACATGTGTGCTTGTCAGAAGGGAAGGGGTCATAAGATGTGCGTAAAAGTGTTCAATTCGTTCAATCAGAGGTGCAGACGGCACCCGACTTATGTACCTGAAAGGTACACAGTGCGCTACGGTTCTATCTAGCTAAATACGGTACATCTAATATATTATCTCTACCAATATCTTAAGGAGGGTCTAACCTTTAATGCTAAGATGTTCCAGCGCTATTAGAGCCTTTACCCTAACACACCCCCCTAGCTAATAGATAGAAATAAAGCTGTAGATTATATATAATGTATCGGATTTTAAGCGATTTATAGTGTTATTAGATAACTTAGGATTATTTATAGTCTGATTTTCTAGTAGAAGTCCTAATACTTCTATCCTGCGAGAGGCTTTGTAAATCCGTTAGTAGGTATCTCAGAGGTCTTTATCTAATTAACCTTAATATTACTAAGGGCATATTACTCTTAAATCCACATCTGATTTATATCTAGATACTTTAGACTTATCTAGAGCCTGCCCTCTTTATATTCTATAATATAAATAGTCTATTAATTATCACACTAGATAATTAAGAGAGGTAGAACGCGAATGTTAATATTATATAGTAGATAGCCTAGTAATATACGCTCTTTCGCGCTATAATTTAACGTAAAAAGCTCTGCTTTAGTGCTTAAGGTTATTATATAATATTACCTACCTAACTTCTAATTAATCGCGGCACTGTATATAATAAACACATAACCTTATGTGGATTTCCTTATATTAGGATTATTACTAAGTAAGGTATCTATACTAGAGAATAGCGTGTTATAGCTATCCTCCCTAGATGTAAGGGCTTGGGCTTTGCCCAAGCATTCTCCAGAGTGCACACGTGTTACGTATACGTAGGGATAGATAGTCCTAAGTATCTGCTAAAGTGTATATATATCGCATATATATAGGGGTAAATCCTAAGGGCCCTAAGTCTAGAATATATATATACTATATATATAAAGGTATAGGGAAGAGAATAAGTATAAGGTAGTTAGGGGGTTATAAGAGCCTTAGTAAGAATAGGTTTCCTACCTTCCTTTTCTCTTTTCCTAAGTTTCTTAATACTATATTAATACCTTATTATAGTTACCTAGGGGCTAGTCTATAATAATTAAGAAACTTCCTTTAGTCTTATAATAGCTACTATAAAATAGATTTTAATATACTAATAAATACACTAATAGGTATATAAAATATACTTTAACCTTAGAATTATCCTAACTAGGGGACTATTACCTTAGGATCTAATACTATAGTACCTCTAGTAGCTTAGTAAGTATAATTTAAAATACTTTACTATATACTAAATAAGTAAATAGTAGAAATAATATAACTCTAGGAGTAAGTTAATATAAATTATATAGGACCCTTAGTAGATTATATAGGACCCTTAGCCTAACTAACTTAACTAAACCCTAGGGTCTAGTGCTAAGCTCTAACCCCTACTATATTTATTACCCTATAGGTAGCTATAGTAGCTAAATTAAAGTAAAAACTAATCCCTATAGGTAACCTATATAATAGTAATAAGGCTATATTTATAGTATAGAGGCTCCTAATAGAGTATAAGCTACTAGTAGATAAGGACTTTATTAGTACTAATAAGAATAGGTAGATATTTATTTACTAGAACCTCTTCTCTAAGGTATAGTCCTAGGTAGCTAATTTCTTTAAGTTAGGTAAAAATATTAATTTTAATCCCTTTAAGTTCCTAGAGTATCTTAAGACTATATTTACTAACCTATATAGATAAGAGATAGCCCTTATAGAGCTTAACTAAATAGAATAATAACCTAGGGAGGTATTCTTTATATTCTTTATTTACTTTATAAATAAGCTCTTATTAGCTAGGGGGGATCTTTAGGTAAATAATATAAAGCTAGTAAAGCTTTAATATATACTTAATAAGTATCTTTAAGAGATTAGTATAGGGTAGGGTATAAGCTATTATAATTAGCATATAGTGGTTATATAGTATTATAAGATAGTAGTTAATATTAAGGCCCTTACCTTAGAGAATGTCACGGTCTAGCCCAAAGGGCTAATCGCGGGTGCCTGCGCGACCGTGCGGGTGATGTGCCCGATCCCGTTGCGCCATATGATGACAACAAAAGAATACGCATTGTACAAGTCTCTGTGACTTATGCAATTGACACCTATATTACTAGGATCTAGGCTAAGCCTAGACCATCACATAGGCTCCTTCCCTATGTGACCTCTACCTTCCAATCTGACGTCTGTTGACATCACAACCGCTAGCTAGTAATACCGCGCATCCCCCAGGGACCAATCTATTCCCTGTAAGCCTAGGAAGAACCCTGTCATAGCCTCTGCACGCAGCCGGTTCGAACCTAAGACCTTAGGTGACTTGTACAATTGTCACGGTCTAGCCCAAAGGGCTAATCGCGGGTGCCTGCGCGACCGTGCGGGTGATGTGCCCGATCCCGTTGCGCCATATGATGACAACAAAAGAATACGCATTGTACAAGTCTCTGTGACTTATGCAATTGACACCTATATTACTAGGATCTAGGCTAAGCCTAGACCATCACACTCTAGTAGGTAAATTATTTGCTTATTAGTCTACCTTACGCTAGTACTACACTAAGAAGTAGTAGATTAACTAGGCTATAAAGCGCTTTAAGACTAAGAAGAAGATATTTAAAGAAGAAGAGTATAAAGATATAAGGAATTATTTAATAATAATAACTTCTTTATAAGGGAAAAGCCTTTAATAATATATAAGGGGCTAGGGCAGTGTGAAATCTCTTTACCCCCTTATATATTAGCAAGGAAAGGTGCTATAGATAGTATAAAGTAAGCTCTCCACCTATATCCATAGCTAACTTGTACCTACGGGGGTCTTGAGTGCGCCAGCTTTTAAACGACTGCGCCTACGTGGATCACACCCTAATAGAGGTGATCACATTGAACCCTAGCTTCGCAGTCCAACACCTACCCCATTTGTGACAATGACAGACGCAGCCCCACAGCGGAGCAGCTCGGGCCGGTACTGGTGCCCGACGTAAACCGACGCAAGCATTTAAACCAAGCCAGTGCCCCATCTGCTGGAAAAACAAGTGTTTACCAACTTTGAAATCTATTTCTACGACTTGTAGCTGAGCAAAATGACAACACCGTGCGCAGCTTGTAATGGCGAGGGCATGAAAGATGGTGGTATTTGTACAGACTGCAAGGGCAAGGGGAAAATCGATTGAACATCTCGCTTGCGAATTTCCTTCGGTTGTACATGCACGTGGGAAGCTGAGGTACGTTGCGCGGCTCGTTTCGAGACTACCAACGCGCTGACACAGTTTGTAATTAGGAACCATGACAGCATTTACGCCAGTCGAGGTCAACACTATTGAGTGACCCTCAGTCCGGACGGCGCTGTGCTGTTTTAAGTCCCAGATGAGAAGTATGCATGACTGTCAAGCTATAAAAAAATCCCATCCTACTCTTCGTTCAGACGTTCTGGGTAAAAGATCATCAAGAGAGTTGGACAGGCTGGAGATGCAGAACATGGGGGCTGACGTTAGCTGTGTAGTTTAATCTTCAATGACGCGCACAGTACCCAATTCCCGTTGCGAAATGAATGAATGCCAAGGGTGATTTTCTTAGATGATGACAAATCCTAAAACCAGCCCCAATATCTAGATGCCTCAAATCTAGGGTGACAATATCAGGGACTAAAAGCCGGCGCTCACTCCCGTCCGTCTCTCACTTTTGTGAGCACCCCTGCACTCGATCCCCACTTGAAACGCAGATTTGAGAAGTCCCCTGCACTCACAAATTCGTGAATACCCTTGTGTGATCTCCGTGTAGCCTAGCAATGTTAACCTACATGACGAGAAGCCCCACTTCAAACAACCAGTGGCAACAAAATTTGGACAGCGGGCTATTAAAACGGCAGGAGGAGCTTCGTCGTGCCTGATCTGCTATCCAATCGGATTTGAGATATCGTCTGCCTGCGAGATCCCTGGATTCGTATGAGAGAGGAACTAACGTCTCTTTGATATTGAACACCCTACCTGGACATGGATCGCATTGCAACCCGTTCGTTTGAGGAGTATGGAGCACGGGGGTTGACTTCGTGCCAACCCATCCTTCCTAGCCAATATGTGAGATGCGTGCAGATGTCCCATTGACCTTTCGACCAAACATATCAACGGTCTCTCAATGTAGGGCCTGGACGTATATTGTAGAATGCGGACTCCCTGGCAGTCTTATCCTGGGATTTAGTTTTTGTTTGTTAGTCGGGGATCCAACACTACGAAACCAACAGTATCACCGCGGTCGGTGGCTTGCAGGACGGCAGATGTAATCTCAGCTGAGATTGTCGCCCACTCACCGGTGCTAGGGTAGTCACACTTGATGTGAATCGACATGTCTTAAACTGCCGATCAAAAGACTTGCTTCATCTGGGTAATATCGCAAGAGCTCTCCGAGTCCTCCTGGAGTATAAAAATGGCGTTGTGTCGCCAAACATATGGTCGACTTTTCTTTTTCTAAAAATCCTTGCCAGAACAACTACCCCATCTTCGAAAAGAAACCAGTATTGTTCGTAGTAGAACCCCTTCTTATTTAAAATCCATTCTCGACCATCATGTCACTTGTTGCGGATATGCCTCATCCCTTTGCCAACTCGCGGTCGACTCCGCCACCTAGCCCTACTGCCTCTACGATTTCAAGCTCTAACATGCGCGAGATTGAAAATGGAGAGACAATGTTCGCTGCACGGCTTATCACCGCCGTCGAGAAGCTCGTGGAAAACAAGCTATCCAACAACCGCCCCGCCGGCACTGAGAACCCTGACGTAAAGGGTATTAAGTCTTGTGCTGGCCGTGCCACTACTCTAGCATACAAGCACGTTGAAGAAACGTAGGTGGCCTTTCTAGCTGCTTTATACATCATCTAATAAAAGTATTCTAGCTGGGATAATAAAACGTTCAAATACAAGATCGTTGAGGATAACCAATCCAGTGTTGGAAATCTCGACCAGTGTATATTTATTACCAGAGACAGAATCGGCAAGTTAATTTCTATCGACAGTGAGCTTGTCTAATCGGCCTTATAGATAGAAGAACACAGGAAAAAACAACCTTCATTGACGTCAAATCCGCGGCACTTCAAGATATCCTGAGGGAAGCGTGTCGCGATTTCCGGGGTATTTCACTTGCTGGTGATACTCCGTCAGTAGGATTCCCATTTACCTTTTCAAAGGCTAATAACTGACATTCAAAAGATTGAACAAAACGTTGTCTTTCACATTCGAAGCTTCCTGAGATATCGGCGCGATACCATTGTCGCGGAACAAGACGCGATGAGCCATAGCCATTTGAATCTCTTTGTGGATTACATTGAGGCGGAGTTTCACTCAGTAGACGAAGAGCTTGCTGGCCTTGCCATCAAGAATGAGATAACCTTTGATCTTCTCTGGGCTTTATTTGAGCCGAACGAAGAGGTCTTTACTACTTGTCCTAGCACTGGCTCCCCGAGATATGTTCTCCATAACTATTATGAAGATAGGGAAGAAATAGACGGGTCTAAATTCATGCGCCTTAACACTCGCTTCCTAGGCACTAATAGGAAGATTTTCGGTGAAGCAACCAATAGAATCAAAATTCCGCATTTTCCTAGAGCCAGAAGAATCGACTTTCTCCCAGCCTACCCTTTGCGTTACCATTATAACTACAATAAGATATTCTAAGAGCTAGTGGAGAATGGTTGTTGATTTATCTCCTTATATAGCAGTTATTATCTTTAATATTAAGGATTTGCCTTCTTTTTTAATAATAATAGCAAGATCGTGAAGCGCTATGTTAACGGGCGGATTATAGTGGATCCGGTCGGCTTCCGGGAGCATAACCCTGGTTATCCGCAGCTGACTGTCCGAAATGTTAACCCCATACAAGAGACATCTGGGCCGTCCAACTGGACTGGGTCTTTTAATTCGGAGACAGTGGTATTGCAAGACAAAGATTTCCTTATCTGCGGTCCAACTATCCTGGGATTCTATCTTGGCGGTAAAAAGTTTCGTAAGTCGAGACAATTCCATGGATAATTTTGCTGAAGGCTAACAATTTCTCAGTTGAGTTTGCTGTCGCTTATATCAGCGACATCACGTGGATGCCGTCGTCCTACGACGACGTGAAGATACCCGATGCCCAGAAGAAAGCCATCTGGGCACTTACTCACACGTACTTTTCTGGCGATACTGAGAATGGCCTCGAGGATATCGTACAAGGAAAAGGACGGGGCATCAACTTTCTACTATAGTATGTACTGCGAATATACAGCCTTTTCCTTTTTGACTTACAACGGTGTTAGTGGGCCGCCCGGCGTCGGCAAGACGTTAACAGCCGAAACAATTGCAGAGACCCACAGACGGCCGCTCTACGTGGTCCCGGCGGGCCAAATTGGTGTTGATCCGGTACTGTCAGGGTGAAGGCTCTGACAGCGCTGGAACGTCTTAGCATTGACCGCATTAACGAAGGTCAGACCCTCCTTAAGATATCGGTAGAGATAATATATTAGATATACTATATTTAGCTAGATAGAACTATAGCGCACTATATACCTTTTAGGTATATAAGTTAGGTGCTATCTATACCTCTAATTAAATAAATTAAATACTTTTATATATATCTTATTACCCCTACCTTTCTAATAGTTATAAGCCTAGGAGGATTCTACTACTATTTTATTATCTAAGATTATATACTCTAATTAAATATATTAATTATTTATTTAATATAATTAATACTTACTTTTATCTTTAGATAAACCTATTATTCTTTAATATACTATTTAATTACTAGTATTTATTCCCCTTTATAATATCTAAAGAAACTCTAAATATAGTATTAACCTTAGAGAAGGACTAGAAAAAGTAGTATACCTAGATTAAGAACTATACGAAAGCTTATAGTATTTAGAAGTATATTAAACTAAATAAGGTTAAAGAGCTCTAAGAGCCTATAAAGCTAGAGATACTAAAGAAGGGCCTAAGGCTAGAGATCTTACCTAAAAATCCTTATATAATAGAAAATTAGAATACTACTTATAATAAAGTAAAGGATTATTATTACTTCCTATATAAGGATTAATATTTTAATATTATAAAGTATAAAAGCTAGTTAAAGTAATTACTAAAGATTAGGGAATTTATATAAAAAATAATTTTAAGGAATATTTAAAACTCCCTAGATTTTAATACTAAAGTTAAAGAGAAGGAGTTAGTTTAATAGTATACTTAAAGAATATTAAAGCTTCTTTAAGATTAATACTAACTAAATACTAAGAAGATACTAATTCTTATAGAATTATATCTAAATAACTATTTATAAGCTAAAGGCACTTATAATTAGTATAAGTAGGCTTTAATAAGTAAGGTTCTATAGAGAAATTACCTAGACCTTAAGACCTAATTTTATAGATAGAGAAAATAATACTTTATAAGTTTATGTTGGAACAAGCATGATATCAATCGCGCTTGGCAGCCGCAATTCCCTTCGGCTGAAGGTCGGCCCGACCGGAAGAAGGTCGGCTGCTGCGCGTGTGTGCGTGCGCGTGCGCATGCCTCCCTTCTTGCCCACGGGCAGGCCTGCGATAGGGCAGGGCCCGGGTAACGTGACCCACCCATACCACGTGACCCACATAGCCGCAGCTGCTTTTTCCCTCTCACAAGAGCCCTCTCTTTTCTAGCTTCCTTTTAAAGAATATATAGCTTATAATAGATTATTTAATTAATACTATCACAAGCGCGCCTAATAGATAATTAGCTATTATCACACCTAGTGATACTAACACTAATTAGTGGTTAACTTTATAACCACTTTTTATAAATACCCGCTATCTTTTAAGATACTATAGATTAGCTAGGTTCTATCTAGAAGAGACCTTTATAGAAGCAGTATAATTTAGCTAGCCTATTAAGGTAATAAGAGTAGCTTTATTATTTAAGATCCCTAATTATACTAAGGAAGAAGCTAACTCTAGCTAGCCTATTAAGGTAATAAGAGTAGCTAGAAGAAGCTAAAGCCTAAACTAAGAAGAAGAGTTTAACTCTAGTAGCTAAGCTATCCTATTATTCTTTAACTTAGTATATTCTATTATATATAAAGCTAATTACTAGAGCTTATAATCCTTTATATTTCTTTTCCCTAATCCCTTTATTATTACTTTCCTTATTCTATCTCCTCTAATACTATAAGTTATAATAGTTAATAAGAAGGAATAACTATAAAACCTAATAAATTATAATAGCTTTTAAGTAAATCCCTTAGAAGCCCTAGAATTTACTATTCCCTTCCTTTATATCCTATAGTAACTATACTAGTATATTATAGAAAAAATACTTACTAGAGTAGATAAATTTAATATTAAGAATAATAATATACCTAAGATATAAGTAACCTATATTCTCTCTTAGGTTAAGGACTATATAATATAAAAGGTATATAGAAGATTACTATTTATAGAATTTACTTAAAATTTTAACCTATAAACCTATAGTAACTTTCTTAAGACCTTAGTTATAGTCCTAAGGTACTTATAGGACTACCTTATTAACTCTAGAATCTATATAATAATTAACTAGAATATAAATATAGTAATAAACCTCTAAGAAATCCTTAACTAATAGGAATTCTACTTCTAGTTATAAGAAGAAGTAAAGGATACCTAGAAGAAGTATAATAACTTCTAAAAGAATATAATTAAGAATAGTAACTTCCTTAATAACCTTTATAATAATAATAACCTCTAGGACTAGTAGAGTATAAGGACTACTTATTTCTCCTACTAACCTTTATAATCTCTATAAAGAGTAATATTAGTAGCCTTTCTCTAAGAATAAAACCCTTAGCCCCTTCCTTAGATACCTTAGGCCTTATAAGCCCTTCCTTATTATCCCTAAGAACCTATATTTACCTAGTAAAGAATCCCTACTCCCTAATAATAAGCCTTTCTTATTTACTAAAGAATAGTATATAAACCTACTAATAATCCTCTTTTTAAGCCTCTATAACTAATAGTAAAGTAGATCTTAGACCTTATTAAGATATATATATCTAAGTAATAATATAGTGCTAATAACTATAATATACTTAAACTAAAGCTTTAGATCTTTAGGTAAAAGTATAAGCTTCTAGATATTAAACTAGAATAAGCTAGGTATATATTAAAGGTAATACTAAAAGGAAAAGCTTATTAGTATTACTTAGACTATCTCTTTTAACCTAGTAACCCTTAGGACCTTACTACCCTTATAAGGAGAATAAAAAAGAGGTTTAAAACTAAAGATATAAGGTAGAAGTATCTCCTTAAGTAGTATAATACTTTACTCTAGAAAACTATTAATAAAAACCCTAATAAATTAAAGATAGAATACTTTAATAAGCTTATTAAAAGGCTATTAACCTTATAGTAAGCTATTCCTAATATAGGTTAATTAGAAAGAGCCCTTAGGAACTAGATTATAACTACTTATAATAGGATTCCTAAGTATAAAGGGTACCTTACTAACCCTCTAGATAGCCTCTAATAATTCTATAAGTATATATATATAATAATCTAGCTTATTATAGAGAAATCTAGTAGTTAATATTAATTCCCTACTAATACCTAGACTCCTAATGCCTTCTAGACTAATAGAAGGTATAATAGTAAGGATAAAGAGTTATAATACCCTCTATAAAGGTAAAAAGGTAGAAGAGGCCCTCCCTATATAAAGAAATATTATATATATAGTAAAGAGGGATACTAGTTAATAAAGTATCCTAAGGAAGAGTATAAGAAGGTAAACTAGTAATATAAGAACTATTACCTAGTAGATACCTTATTATTCTTACTAGCTTTATATAATACCTTTCTTACCTAGTATAAAGGTACCCTAATAGAAGATCCTACTTCTTATCCCTCTAAAGTTAATAAGGTTACCTAGTATATAATAAGCCTTAGATTTAATACTAAGCTAGAGGGAGAGGAAGAAGAAAGGGTATTTATAAGCTTCTTTACCTATAGTATAACTCTTAATAGTTAGAAAATAGTTAAAGTCCTTATAAATTAAGCTATAATATATAAACTAAGTAAGAAGAATCTATTTAATAATAGGAATACTACTAGGCCTCCTTACCTATTCCTACTTAAAGACTATTACTTATCTAAGGCTTTCTAAGGTATTATACTAGATACTAGAGTAGTATAGTTCTTAATAGTAGGCTAATCTTAAGTTATAGCACTATAGAAAATAATACTAAAGATTTATCTTAATACTATAAGGGTAAGTAAAGTAGTTATTATATTTAGTAGAGGCTAGCTAATTATATTACTTAGAATAATTAATATACCTATATTCTTTAGTAATATTACTTTTTATATAATACTAATAAATACTCCTTTCCTACTTTACCTTAATAATATAGGCTAATTAAGGATTAACTTTATTACTACTAAGAATATCCTCTAGTAAGGGAATATTAAGGTACCCCTAGTATATAAATAGGGCTATATATAGATACTACTAATATAAGATAAGAAGGTAGTAGTGTAGAATTACTTAACTAAGATTAAATTATAGTATTTATATAGCTACTTTAGTTATTCTTTAGTATACTAACTGTCACGGTCTAGCCCAAAGGGCTAATCGCGGGTGCCTGCGCCACCGTGCGGGTGATGTGCCCGATCCATCTGCGCCATAGGCAACAAAAGAATACGCATTGTACAAGTCTCTGTGGCTTGTGCAATTAACACCTATATTACTAGGATCTAGGGCCAAAGCCCCAGACTATCACATAGGCTCCTTCCCTATATAACCTCTCTCTCTTCTAATCTGACGTCTGTTGACATCACCACTGACCGCTAGCTAGTAATACCGCATATCCCCCAGGGACCGATCTATTCCCTGTAAGCCTAGGAAGAACCCTGTCATAGCCTCTGCACGCAGCTGGTTCGAACCTAAGACCTTAGGTAACTTGTATAATTATCACGGTCTAGCCCAAAGGGCTAATCGCGGGTGCCTGCGCCACCGTGCGGGTGATGTGCCCGATCCATCTGCGCCATAGGCAACAAAAGAATACGCATTGTACAAGTCTCTGTGGCTTGTGCAATTGACACCTATATTACTAGGATCTGGGGCCAAAGCCCCAGACCATCACACTAACTCTATAATCTCCTAAGTAATATAGGGTATAAGATTACCTTTAAAGCTATTAAGGTAATATTAAAGGTATACTACTAGTGCTAGATAAATACTAATAGCCCTTATTACTTTAAATTTACCCTTAAGAATAAGTATACCTTTAACTTTAAAGTAATAGTTAATATTATATACCTTAATAGTAACTACCTAATACTCTATATAGTAAATATAGCTATAGTATTCTATATAGTGTAATTCCTTCCTAATATCTTAGTAAAAATAACTTAGGAAGCTATTAGAATATACTAGATTAATATATACTAAGGACCTCCTAATTAGATTATTACTAATACTAGTATAAACTTTTATAGTAAGGAATTTTACTAATTTATAGTATTAATATTAATCTCTATTAAAGAGATCCTAATTAAGGTATATTATAGTATTAGAAAAGTTAAGAGATATTATAGGCTACTCTAAAGAGCCTATAATATTATCTAAAGAGAGTGTCTAATAACCCTAGAACCTATTACCCTATAGATAGCTATAAAAGCCCTTAATAATACTATAGGTCTAAATAGCCTTATTCTAACCCTCCTTATCTTTAGTACCTACCTCTATATATTAAGTAACTCTCCTTTATTACTAGAGATCTTATAATATATTATTACTATATAAAAGGTAATAAAGGAAGTTAAGTGCCTTTATATAATCTAGAAAGTTAGTAAAGCCCTTATAGTAAGGAATAGTCTAAATATAAGTAAAACCCTTAACCTCCTACTTAGATTACTAATCTAAGTCTAATATAAAAGTAAAGGTTAGTAAGGCCTATATAACCTTCTCTTTATTAATAAAGAGACCTATACCCTTAACCTCCTATAAGGCCTAAAGGCCTTCTACTTAACTTCTATTAGGCCTTATTATAAAAACCCTAGTATAAAAAGCCCTCCTACCTTAGAAAAGTAGAGAAGAGAGAGAGGCCTAAACTAGGCTACCTAGTAAGACCCTAGAGATCCTACTAAAGAGATACCTAGGTAGACCCTAAAAGAACCCTCTAGTAATTATTAATAAGACTAATATATTTATCTTAGCTAAGGAGGAAGCTAACCTTAATCTTATAATTTAATTATATAAGGAAGGTATTATTATAACCCCTAGTATACTATTTAAGCTCTTTATAAAGACTAAGATTAATATACTAATTAATTAGGGTATATTTAAATTTATTACCTATAATAAGAGAGAGTATAGTAGTATATAAATCTTTAATTTATAAATTATTAATAAGGTAAAAGGTAAGATAGGCTAGCTATATAAGAAATTAAGGCTTATAGTATAAGGCTTTAGAGATAAGGTAAAGTAAGTAATCTTAATATAGGCTCTAATAATCTAATAAGCTAGTTAATGCCTTATTCTTATAATAGTACCTTCCCTCTTAATAAAGGGCTTTATCCTATAGATTTATAATATTACCTAGGCCTATATCTAATTAACTATATAATTAAATAGGGTAATCCTTATATAGCTTCTAACCTAAATCTATAACTAATACCCTAAAGGAATAATTATAAGGGTAATTAAACTACTCTATAGTATTATAGAGGCTAGAATATATTAGTGGATTATATACTATAGGCACTATAAAGAGAAGCTCTAGATAGAGACTTCTATATATAATCTATACCTATTAGTAACTATAGAAGATAGCCTAGAATTTATATATATAGGTATATAGACTAATAATACTCTTAGGCTATTAGATAAGAAGTTCTCTAAGAAGGAAGAGAGAGAATTAACTATAGTAGCTTTTATAGTAAAGCTAAAGTAATTCCTCCTTAAGAATAATTCCCTAATCTTTAATAGGGGAATTATTAAATTAGTAGCTAGTATAGCTATTTTACTTTAATAAAAAGGCTAAAGTAGTAAGCTTAATTTAATCCTACTTATAGATTTAAAGTAAAAGTATATTAAATAAAGGGCTTAAGGTACCTATATTACCTTAATCTACTAACTAGAAGCCTACTATAATCTATCTATTACCGCTTAATACTAAGAACTAATAATTAAGAATATTAAAGCCCTTAATTACTAGATCTAATAGTAGATAGAATACCCTAATTAAGGCCTAATATTTATTCTAATTAACCTTACTAACGCGAAGCTATATATATTTATAGATAGGTTATTTATAAATAATTAAGACCTTATCTTATAGCTTAGTTATATACTAATCCTTACTAATAAAGACTATAAGGATAGTAAGTTTATAATTAAAGGTAATATTATATACTTTAGCTTAATAAAGAGTAAGAGAGTTATATAAAGTATGCTTACCTTTAAGGTCTATAGTATAGTTACTAGTATTAATATAGTATATATAATAGCTACTACCCTTTATATACTTATAGACTAATTAAATCTCCTTACTACACTAGTTATAGTGTATATAGATTTATACTCTCTCTATAAGTGCCTTATTAAGCTTAGTATAATAAAGGAGAAACGCCTAATAATTAATATTATAGCCCTTGTTAGAATCACCAGGTGTGATAATAGCCAGTTATTAATTAGGCGCGCTCGTGATAGTATTAATTGAATAATCTATCGTAAGCTATGTGTGTTCTATTTAAAAGGAAGCTAGGAAAGAGAGGGCTCTTATAAGAGGGAAAAAGCATCTATAGCTTATGTGGGTTATGTAATATGGGTAGGTTACGTAACCTAGGCCCTGCCCTATTACAGTCCTGCTTATAGGTAGGAAGGGAGGTATACGCACGCGCACACATACGCGCGTAGTAGCCTAACCTTCTTCTAGTTAGGCTAACCTTTAGCTAAAGGGAAGTGTGGCTACTAAGCGTAATTAATATTATACTTATTCTAACACTAGGAACTCTCTTTTTAATATAATTATTAATATATAATATTAATTACTAATAAAGTAATAGATAATAATAGAAGGGGTTATAATCCCTTAATAAAGGGGACTAATAAAGGAAAGGAAGGAGAAGTAGTATATACCTATAGTAGGTAATAATAAAGGAAAGTAATAACCTATCTTTAACCTCCCACTAAAAGAATAAGTAGGCCCCTTTCTAAATCCCTTTTCCTTCCTAATATTATTAATAATATCTATATAGTAACTCCCTTATCCTATTACCTCTTTTTCCTCCTCTTTACCCCTCTTCTTAACCCTATTATCTCCTATATTTACCCTTCTATCCCTACTAAAGTAAAGTATAGGTATCTTATAAATCTAAAGGAGAACCTCCTTTATAGCTCTATACTCTATATAGATTATATAGAGTTATAGAACCACTAAAGGCCCTCCCTAGAGGTTAGAGAAGGAGCTATATAGCTTCTTTTCCCCCTCCTTCTCCTACTCCCCCTAGAGTATTACTCCTTCTCTAATTTCCTTTACTATCCCTAAGAGAGTAGGATCTATATCCTTTTATAGTATAGGGATTAATAATCCCCTAATACTAGGGAGAATTATATCTCCCTATAGTATAGGGATTAATAGTTCTCTAATACTACTACCTATAAGGGCTATCCTCCTTATAGGTTACCCTCCTACTACTATTTATAGGGGCTATCCTCTATATAGATTACCTACCCTTCTATTTAGATTATTATCTAGTTACTAGAGATAAACTACTCTAGGGCCTTATTTAGTAATACCTTTATAAAGGCATTAGCTAGATTATCTACTCTATTAATCTAATAGATCTTATAGAGCTTATAGCGTTTATATAACTATTATAGGGCTATAATATTAATTATTAGGCACTTCTCCTTTATTATACTAAGCTTAATAAGGCACTTATAGAGGGAGTATAAATCTATATATACTATAACTAGTATAGTAAGGAGATTTAATTAGTCTATAAGTATATAAAGGGTAGTAGCTATTATATATACTATATTAACACTAGTAACTATACTATAGACCTTAGAGATAAGTATACTTTATATAACTCTCTTACTCTTTATTAAGCTAAAGTATATAATATTACCTTTAATTATAAACTTACTATCCTTATAGTCTTTATTAGTAAGGATTAGTATATAACTAAGCTATAAGGTAAGGTCCTAGTTATTTATAAATAACCTATCTATAAATATATATAGCTTTACTTTAGTAAGGTTAATTAGAATAAATATTAGGCCTTAATTAGGGTAATCTATCTACTATTAGATCTAGTAATTAAGGGCTTTAATATTCTTAATTATTAGTTCTTAGTGTTAAGTGGTAATAGATAAATTATAGTAGGCTTCTAGTTAGTAGATTAAGGTAATATAGGCGCCTTAAGCCCTTTATTTAATATACTTCTACTTTAAATCTATAAGTAAGATTAAATTAAGCTTATTACTTTAGCCTTTTTATTAAAGTAAAATAGCTATACTAGCTACTAATTTAATAATTCCCCTATTAAAGGTTAGGGAATTATTCTTAAGAAGGAATTACTTTAGCTTTACTATAAAAGCTACTATAGTTAATTCTCTCTCTTCCTTCTTAGAGAACTCCTTATCTAATAGCCTAAGAGTATTATTAGTCTATATACCTATATATATAAATTCTAGGCTATCTTCTATAATTACTAATAGGTATAGATTATATATAGAAGTCTCTATCTAGAGCTTCTCTCTATAGTGCCTATAGTATATAACCTACTAGTGTGTTCTAGCCTCTATAATACTATAGAGTAATTTAATTACCCTTATAATTATTCCTTTAGGGTATTAATTATAGATTTAGGTTAGGAGCTATATAAGGATTACCCTATTTAATCGCGTAGTTAATTAGATATATACCTAGGTAATATTATAAATCTATAGAATAAAGCCTTTTATTAAGAGGGAAGGTACTATTATAAGAATAAGGCATTAACTAGCTTATTAGATTATTAGAGCCTATATTAAGATTACTTACTTTACCTTATCTCTAAAGCCTTATACTATAAGCCTTAATTTCTTATATAGCTAGCCTATTTTACCTTTTACTTTATTAATAATTTATAAATTAAAGATTTATATACTACTATACTCTCTCTTATTATAGGTAATAAATTTAAATACACCCTAATTAATTAGTATATTAATCTTAGTCTTTATAGAGAGCTTAAATAGTATACTAGGGGTTATAATAATACCTTCCTTATATAATTAAATTATAAGGTTAAGGTTAGCTTCCTCCTTAGCTAAGATAAACATATTAGTCTTATTAATAATTACTAGAGGGTTCTTTTAGGGTCTACCTAAGTATCTCTTTAGTAGGATCTCTAGGGTCTTACTAGGTAGCCTAGTTTAGGCCTCTCCCTTTTCTCTACCTTCCTAAGGTAGGAGGGCTTCTATATTAGGGTTTTTATAATAAGGCCTAATAGAAGTTAAGTAGAAGGCCTTTAGGCCTTATAGAAGGTTAAGGGTATAGGTCTTTTTATTAATAAAGAGAAGGTTATATAGGCCTTACTACCCTTTACCTTTATACTAAACTTAGACTAGTAATCTAAGTAGGAGGTTTAGGGTCTTACTTATATCTAGACTATTCCTTACTATAAAGGCTTTACTAACTTTCTAGATTATATAAAGGTACTTAACTTCCTTTATTACCTTTTATATAGTAATAATATATTATAAGATTTCTAGTAATAGAGGAGAGTTACTTAATATATAGGGGTAGGCGCTAAAGATAAGAAAGGTTAGAATAAGGCTATTTAGACCTATAGTATTATTAAGGGCTTTTATAGCTATCTATAGGGTAATAGATTCTAGGGTTATTAGACACTCTCTTTAGATAATATTATAGGCTCTTTAGAGTAGCCTATAATATCTCTTAACTTTTCTAATACTATAATATACCTTAATTAAGACCTCTTTAATAAAGATTAATATTAATACTATAAATTAGTAAAATTCTTTACTACAAAAGTTTATACTAGTATTAGTAATAATCTAATTAGGAGGTCCTTAGTATATATTAATCTAGTATATTCTAAGGGCTTCCTAAGTTATTTTAGCTAAGATATTAGGAAGGAATCTTGCTATATAGAATACTATAGCTATATCTATTATATAGAGTATTAGGTAGTTACTATTAAGATATATAATATTAACTATTACTTTAAAGTTAAAGGTATACTTATCCTTAAGGGTAAATTTAAAATAATAAGGGCTATTAGTATTTATCTAGTACTAGTAGTATACCTTTAATATTACCTTAATAGCTTTAAAGGTAATCTTATACCCTATACTACTTAGGAGATTATAGAGTTAGTATACTAAAGAATAACTAAAGTAGTAATATAAATACTATAATTTAATCTTAGTTAAGTAATTCCACACTACTACCTTCTTATCTTTTATTAATAGTATCTATATATAGCCCTATTTATATACTAGGGGTACCTTAATATTCCCTTACTAGAGGATATTCTTAGTAATAATAAAGTTAATTCTTAATTAGCCTATATTATTAAGGTAAAGTAAGAAGGGAGTATTTATTAGTATTATATAAAAAGTAATATTACTAAAGGGTATAGGTATATTAATTATTCTAAGTAATATAATTAGCTAGCCTTTACTAAATATAATAACTACTTTACCTACCCTTATAGTATTAAGATAAATCTTTAGTATTATCTTCTATAGTGCTATAACTTAAGATTAGCCTACTATTAAGAACTATACTACTCTAGTATCTAGTATAATACCCTAGAAGGCCTTAGATAAGTAATAGTCTTTAAGTAGGAATAAATAAGGAGGCCTAGTAGTATTCCTATTATTAAATAGATTTTTCTTACTTAGTCTATATATTATAGCTTAATTTATAAGGACTTTAACTATTTTCTAACTATTAAGGGTTACACTATAGGTAAAGAAGCTTATAAGTACCCTTTCTTCTTTCTCTCTCTCTAGCTTAGTATTAAATCTAAGGCTTATTATATACTAGGTAACCTTATTAACTTTAGAGGGATAAGAAGTAGGATCTTCTATTAGGGTACCTTTATACTAGGTAAGAAAGGTATTATATAAAGCTAGTAAGGATAATAAGGTATTTACTAGGTAATAGTTCTTATATTACTAGTATATCTTCTTATACTCTTCCTTAGGATACTTTATTAACTAGTATCCCTCTTTACTATATATATAATATTTCTTTATATAGGAAGGGCCTCTTCTACCTTTCTACCTTTATAGAGGGTATTATAACTCTTTACCTTTATTATTATACCTTTTATTAGTCTAAAAGGTATTAGGAGTCTAGGTATTAGTAGGGAATTAATATTAACTACTAGATTCCTCTATAATAAGCTAGATTATTATATATATATACTTATAGAATTATTAAAGGCTATCTAGAGGGTTAGTAAGGTACCCTCTATACTTAGGAATCCTATTATAAGTAGTTATAATCTAGTTCCTAAGGGCTCTTTCTAATTAACCTATATTAGGAATAGCTTACTATAAGGTTAATAGCCTCTTAATAAGTTTATTAAAGTATTCTATCTTTAATTTATTAGGGTTTTTATTAATAGTTTTCTAGAGTAAAATATTATATTATTTAAGAAGATACTTCTACCTTATATCTTTAGTCTTAAACCTTTTCTTTATTCTTTTTATAAGGGTAATAAGGTCCTAAGGGTTACTAGGTTTAAAAAGGTAGTCTAAGTAGTACTAATAAGCTTTTCCTTTTAGTATTACTTTAAATATATACCTAGCTTATTCTAGTTTAATATCTAGAAGCTTATACTTTTACCTAAAGATTTAGAGCTTTAGTTTAAGTATATTATAGTTATTAGCGCTATATTACTACTTAAATATATATATCTTAATAAGATCTAAGATCTACTTTACTATTAGTTATAGAGGCTTAAAGGGAGAATTATTAGTAGGTTTATATACTATTCTTTAGTAAATAGGAAGGGCTTACTATTAAGGAGTAGGGGTTCTTTACTAGGTAAATATAGGTTCTTAGGGATAATAAGGAAGGGCTTATAAGGCTTAAGGTATTTAAGGAAGGGGCTAAGGGTTCTATTCTTAGGGGAAGGTTACTAATATTACTCTTTATAGAGATTATAAGGGTTAGTAGGAGAAATAAGTAGTTTTTATACTTTATTAGTCCTAGATATTATTATTATTATAGAGATTATTAAGGAAGTTACTATTCTTAATTATATTCTTTTAGAAGTTATTATACTTCTTCTAGGTATTCTTTACTTCTTCTTATAACTAGAAGTAGAATTCCTATTAGTTAAGAACTTCTTAGAGGTTTATTACTATATTTATATTTTAGTTAATTATTATATAGATTCTAGAGTTAATAAGGTAGTTTTATAAGTACCTTAAAACTATAACTAGGGTCTTAAGAAAGTTACTATAGGTTTATAGGTTAAAATCTTAAGTAAATTCTATAAAGAGTAATCTTCTATATACCTTTTATATTATATAGTCCTTAACCTAAGAGAGAATATAGGTTACTTATATCTTAGGTATATTATTATTTTTAATATTAAATTTATCTACCCTAGTAAGTATTTCTTCTATAATATATTAGTATAGTTACTATAGAATATAGAGAAAGGGGATAGTAAATTCTAAGGCTTTTAAGAGATTTACTTAAAAGCTATTATAACTTATTAGGTTTTATAGTTATTCCTTCTTATTAACTATTATAACTTATAGTATTAGAGAAGATAGAATAAGGAAAGTAATAATAAAGGGATTAGAGAAAAGAGATATAAAGGATTATAAGCTCTAGTAATTAGCTTTATATATAATAGAATACACTAAGTTAAAGAATAATAGGATAGCTTAGCTACTAGAGTTAAACTCTTCTTCTTAGTTTAGGCTTTAGCTTCCTCTAGCTACTCTTATTACCTTAATAAGCTAATTAGAGTTAGCTTCTTCCTTAGTATAATTAGGGATCTTAAATAATAAAGCTACTCTTATTACCTTAATAGGCTAGCTAAATTACGCTACTTCTATAAAGGTCTCTTCTAGATAGAACCTAGCTAATCTATAGTATCTTTAAAAGATAGTAGGTATTTATAAATAAAAGTGGTTATAAAGTTAACTACTAATTAGTGTTAGAATTACTAGGTGTAATAATAGCTAGTTATTAATTAGGCGCGCTCGTGATAGTATTAATTAAATAATCTATTATAAGCTATATATATTCTATTTAAAAGGAAGCTAGGAAAGAGAGGGCTTTTACTAGAGGGAAAAAGCATCTATAGCTTATGTGGGTCACGTGATATGTGTGGGTCACGTGACCCGGGCCCTGCCCTATTGCAGTCCTGCTTATGGGCAGGAAGGGAGGCACGCGCGCGGCGGCCGACCTTCTTCCGGTCGGGCCGACCTTCAGCCGAAGGGAATCGCGGCTGCCAAGCGCGATTGATATCATGCTTGTTCCAACAATATCTCCCTATATATTATATTACACTATAAAAAGTTATTTAGAGTTATATAGAAAAATTAAGATAGTAAGTTTACACTAACTAGGTAGCTAGTTATAATTAAGGGTAATGATAAAGAAAAGGGGGAACTATATTAGGGTTATAGAGGAAATATAGTAATAGAGGCTATAAAGGTAATAGTATTATATATAGTAGGGCCTAGTTATAGCTTATAGCGCCCTTGCTATAAGGTTACTATAAGCTAGTTATATGCACGCAGAGGGGGTATTTAGGTAAAGGTTATATATATAGAATATAGGAGGCTAGAGATTAAAACCCTTAAGCACGTATACCTACCTTTTAGCTATATAGCTGCTACCTTGACCATACTATCACTCTGTTTCATCATATTCGGCCCAGAAGCCTTGACAAGAAGCTATAATTAAGTATAGATATAACTAGATAAGTTAGGGATACTAAATAAATAGTTAATATAGTAGAATAAAGTAGAATAGTATTTAAGAGATTAGTAGAGGTAATTAAGAATAATATAGTAATAGTAGTATAACTATAGTGTAATATAATTATATATATAAATAGAAATATAATTAATACCTAGATAAGATATCTTATATTCTAATTATAGAGGTTAGAGATAATTAATAGAAATATAGCGCTACTAATATAGTATATAATAAAAATAGGCTACCTAGCTATAGACCTATAGGAAGTATTAGAGATTAAGAGGGATATATAATAGGAAGAGTATTTCTATATAGAATAAAAAGAGTAGCTTAAAATATTTATATAATATAATTACTTAAGGAGGAAGAATAATAATAATTACTAGAGGAAGAAAAATAATAAGGGCATTATTAATATATTAGCGGCATCTATTACATTACATAACCCAATGAGTAGCTATATTAGCCCACCACAGGCGCACTACAGGTAGCAATACAACCCTTTCCTACGATCACCTCACACAAGTGAGGGGGGTGCCTTATTTTAGTCATCCAGCCGCAACCCCACTCGCTAGGCGCGCCGTCCCGTGTCTTTAATAACCGTCCCCTCGGTCTTTTGCAATGGCTGCCAGTCATGACGCCCAATTCGCGCTGCTAATTAGTAAGGGGTAGCAGCAAGTGCTGGCATTCATTATCGATCCTATCAAGCTGAAAAATTGGTTGCATGCCGACTTCATCACACCGAACGGACTGGACCGTTATGCGTTGTTCAGCCTCTGACGTCTTTATTGGCATGAAGCGATCATGGCAGTATCCTATTCGTCGGTTCGCCGTATCATCAAGATATCTGGTTTGAACAGAAGTGATGAGAACTCTCGCTTGTCAGGCTGGCGACCCCGCTTCGCATCACAAACCGCCAACGGATGCAGCCACGGCCACGTAGGGACGCGGTAATTCAATCGTGAGCGCAACTGGGAGGGCTGGTCACACAGGTATTGGCAGCACATTGGCCCATAACATTGGTAGACCCGCAAACCCGGTCACAGTCAGTCAGGCCTGGCTGGTAGTCGAGATCTGGCTGGGCGATGTTGGCTCCGAACAAAAAGCCATGGCGCGTTTGACGCCGAGGTTAATTTTAAACAATCCTGCCAGCCAAAATTTCGACGTGGTCGGACGGAGTAATAAAGTACTCCGTACCCCGCTCGCCCAATACCTTGTCCGCTTGTTCGCTTGTTAGAGGAGCAAAGGAGAGCACGGGAGATGACGACCGAAGAGCAAGATGAAAAGAAAAGAGGGAAATGTCTCACAATCCCAGCCAGTCTAATAAAGTTGCTGGCCAACTTGTCTACGGTCCCGCGACTTCCTACTGGCCTAGGCCCTTTTTGCAGCCCCAGTTCTATGCAATGCTTCGTTGTCGGCGCGGCCAGTGCTCCCACCCAACCACCGTCACGTTTCATCGCAGTGCTGAAAATTGGATTTGTTGCGAGTCGCTGTCCATTCTCCACCGAGCCACACCTGTCTTGTTGGCATTCAGAGGAGGAGAACCGGTCACGACCTCACCCCTGTATCACAGGCGGTTCAAGCACAATCACTCGCCATGAAAGTGCCAGCGCATAATGCGACCCCGATAGCCCCTGTCGCCGACCCTCTCTGCCTCTCTGGTGCGTCACTCGACCGGCCAACTTGTGGGGCCACGTGGATGCCAACCTCATACTGATATCGCGGTCAGGCTTCCACTACAACAATAAAACCCGCATGATCCCCCGTGAGCCCAACCCAAACGTTTTCCGTTCGTTTTCTGCCCAACACGCAGCCAGTTTCCACGCGACCCGACGCCTTACTCTTCCTTATTCTACACAAAGCCTTTTCGTTATTTTAGCCTGGGCCAAGAAGCCTTTTTTGCTTTCTCTACCTGATCTCGCCACCAAGAAGAGACCAGCCCAAAGGATCATCCCCCCCACATCTGACCAAAGCCAACCGAACTTCGGGACTTGAATATCTTGCCCATTTGCATCAAAACGCTTAGGCAACCAGTTCAATAGCTTTTTGCCCCAAAGGTCATTGTTGGTCTGCCACATAACCCCTTTGATCTAATTTTGATCTATCGGGTGTTTGTGTGTGCTGCTTCATACCATACTCCAGGATACAATGCCAATTGCTCTTGTTGTGTCAAACCCGGCCAACATGCCAGGTTACAATAATTCAGTTGACCTCGATGAGGTTCAATCACTCGCTAGGTACTGTTTTTCTTCCATTTCAGCTTCCAGGACACTTTCGTTTTGTTTATTTTCATGTTAAGTGCAAATTCATGTATCATTTCATTTCGTTTCGTTTCACTTCTATTGAGCAACGGATCGTGACCCCTGGAACGGGTCTACCCAGACATGCTTTGCCACGGATCAAGGAGGCCAAATGGATTTCCCAGGAAACTCGACGAACATGCGCACCATTGGACTTGGAACACCCGGACACAGTACTTGCCCGAGCCGGGCAAGGAACAAGAACAAGAATTACACAATCACAGATACCATGTTGAACAAACATGTTGAGCAAGACAGGAAACCCAAGACGACCACATCTGATCTTTGATTATTAGAAGGTTTGAATGGAGCCATTTTACTCGAACCAGGATATACAATATGGGACTGAACACATTGGATCGCATTCTGCTTTTTTTCCCTTTGCAGTTTGCGTTTTATCGGACATTTTTGGATCGCAGAATACTCGATTCTGTTTGAACATCTGACGACTGGTAAGCGTCAAAGAACTACATAGTTCTTGCAATCCAATTTGATTGCATCGCAGCCGCGAACAAAACGGACCAACATGATATCCCATGGATGAAAATTTGCTGAACTGTTACTGGAGACCTTTTGGATCTACTTCAGCATTCGCACCAAGGGATTTGTCTGTCACACTTGGAAGCCGCCAGTCCATGTCTCGAACATAACTATACTCTCGAAACATTCCTTTTAACTTCATGGCGGTCGTGACTGCTATCACGGGACCAATCTTTCATTGCCACTGGCGCGTGATGTGCTTATCGAGTTCTGGATTTTTCATCAGCAATGCTGCAAACGCTGGAAGACGACGTATAGCCGCGACCTGGCAACATGTCCTTGCAAAGCATTCCTTACAGGCCCGTCGACACGACCTATGGACCATAGCCCTTTCCGAATTTCCACGAGACCATGGATTCACAAAGATCCTGTTGGCATATCAAGTCTAGGAGTACGTCATGTGCTCAGTTGGGTTTGTAGCATCCTCTCCCGCATAACCATTCGCGATGTAGACTGACCTATTCGCAGATCAAAGTTGATTTCGGCTTCATGCCCCTTTTGCTCCTCTTTTTCTTTTGTCATTTTTGGTTCATCTTGTTGCTCTTCACGAAAAAAAAAAAGGATCAAAGTCAACAAAAACCGTAATGTTTGCATACTGACCATAACAGCGATTACAGCTACCCTCAGTCATCAATGGTTTCAAGTACTGCTGGCATGTTTTCTTTTGCTCATACAGAACCTTCAACTGATTTGTTGAATGGACCATGGCAAAACGCCGGGGATGGCCCCCGAAACTTCCATGAATACTCGGACAATGGATCATCCTACTCTGGAGAAGCCGAGGACTATCTTTTCACATCAGGACAAACCACTCCCAGAGGATCAAGGCTAGAACATACTCAGTCCATGGATTCTGTGTGGACCATCCCGAGGATCACCGCACAAAGCTCAACCGTGGCACAAGCCATGTCTAGAGCAGATTCAAGCCGATCTTCAGGCTCGTCTCTCTCTCAATCATCTCAAATGAGCAGAGGTAATGCATCCGCTTTCAGAAACGTTCCCCACTCTACCACTGTTGCTGGAACCATGGCCGGAATGGACTCGTGCCTCTTGGTAGCCGCGGATGCCGCCGCCGCCGCCGCCAATCCTCAGATGTATTGGTCCGAACTCAGCCTTGACATGAACATGGCTACTGCTACTGGTGCTTTTGCTGTTTCTGATGCCAACCCCATGCATATGGTTCCTGCGCAGATGCACCTGGGGCCTGAATCTGTCTTGCCAGACAGCTCATCGCCAGGCTCCTGGGATTGCTTCTCTAGTTCCATTTCTCGAGCTTCATCTCCTGCTACTATTGATGATGTATGGCTGCCCAGCGCGTTGAACCCCAACTCGCCTGAGATCGCTGGCGACTCCCCCAGGTATGTCAAGACAGCAGGCCAGCGCGTCTTTCGAGCAACTTACTTACTTGTCTCGTTTTATCAGTGCGGAGCGCAAGGTCTCCTTGGTTTCGGAGAGCAGCAAGGAAAACGTCAAGCTCGAGGATGGCGGGCTGGCCATCTCAAATGGATTCGCTTGTCGTAGACATGGAAGCGATGGTGAGTCCTCGGCTCGAGATCATGAGTTGTACAAGAATGCCACTCCTGGACCTGATGGCCTTTTCCACTGCCCTTGGGAGGGGCAAGCAAGCTGCAACCACAAGGCCGAGAAGCTCAAGTGCAACTACGAGTAAGAGATGGCCCCTTCCTCATACATGGGTGGATGTAATTTCACACGACCTAATGGCATTGAACTAACAAATACCTTCCGCGCTGCAGCAAGTTCGTTGACTCACACCTGAAGCCATACCGCTGCAAGGCTGAGTCTTGCGAGGGCGCTCGTTTCTCATCTACCGCTTGCCTTCTCCGCCACGAGCGTGAAGCTCACGGGTTGCATGGACACGGCGACAAGCCCTTCCTTTGCGTCTACGATGGATGTGAACGTGCCGTTCCTGGTAATGGATTCCCACGCCAGTGGAACTTGCGAGACCACATGAAGCGCGTGCACAACGATCACGGAAGCGCCGGCGGCTCCCCCCCTTCTGGCGGCAGCAGTCAATCTGTCAAGGGCCGCAAGAGAAAGACGGAGGTTGCAGAGCAGACCAATGCAACCCGCAAGGCTACGCTCAAGTCGATGCCAGTGGCAGACACTAAGCCGGTTCCATCCAAGCCGCTCCTCGAGCAGTGGCTCGACCAGAGACGTGTTGTCGAAGAAATTGTTCGTGGTCTGAACAAGCCGGATGATGCCCGTAGCCTGCAGCAGATTGGCGACGTGCAGAAGCGCCTCGCTTACATGGCAAACATGACCAAGGAGCTCAGCTCTGTTGCCTCGGACATGCTTCAAGCAGACACCAGCCGTCGTCGACCTTATTCCACTGGTTGAAGAACGAGAACCGTAAGTACATTCCTGCCCAAACCTCGGTGAAGATACCTCGATGACCGTGCGAATGGGCTGACTCGATTTACACAGAAGGGTTACGCTCTGCAGGGGAGCATTGATGGAAAAAACATGAAAGAAGGGCCAATACAAGTGTTATTGCCGTGCCCAAGTCTTGCCCCAGCCGCTAGCCAAAAAAAAAAAAAAACAGATTGATCTAGCTGCAAGGCAAAGGGGAATCCGAGGATATCCAACGGCGAGTCAAAAGAGAGCCCGACCAGTCGGGCGAAGCCACTCCAGGAACCACAGGATCCGGCGCAGGGGTCCCTTACCCGATGCAGCCGAAGGAACCGGGATGGGAATGGCTAAAAGAGGGGGCCTGGCCCCAGGAAACAAGCATGGAGTCCCGAGAAACGGGGGTTATGCGGCGCCACTGAGCAGCCATATAGGGTGTCTCAGTGAGGAAATACAGAATTAGAATTGTTGGAAAGGCACAGCCAAAGGGGGAAAAGGCGAGAAGAAAAAGAGCCGTGTTCTTTTTCAGTCTTGACAACTAGCGTGCGTGCGTGCCTGCAGATAGGTTTTTTTTTGGTATTTTTTTCGTTTCAAATGATGGTTTATTTTTTATTTTATTCTCATGTTTTGATTGCGAAATTGCAAATGGCATCCCTCTTCCACCGACCCTTGGCCCAAATCGACCCGACCCGGGCCGTAGCAAATCGCCCGAAGACGCATCCACTCGTCCGTCCTGCATTTCATGTCAATTGCATCATGGATCTAAAAGCGGGACAGGACAGGACAAGGTACAACAAGGTACAACATCCCCCCCCCCATCCCCCTTCCCCCTTCCCACAGCAATTTGTCGTCAACAACAACACTCAACCTCGTCCCTCGTCTCCCCTCGCGAATGAATGTCTCGCATCCGCGCCCGCGTGCCCTCCCAACTCGTCCCCAAACGCCCCTTGGCCATGTCCGACCGCATCAACCGCAACCCCCATCCCGACTTCAACAAGGTGCAGGCCTCGCGCCCCGCGCCGTCCAACCCCCCCTTCACATACACCCAGACGGCCTCGCCAACATGGTCGTTCGGCTCCGGCGCCAACACGCCCCTGCCCCGGCCCCGGCCCCGGCCGTCGCCCGCCCCTAGCCACGTCCCCATCGACCCCATCGACCCCGAGCGCCCCGCGGCCCTCAACTACAAGCTGCTCATCTCGGCCATCGTCCCCCGCCCCATCGCCCTCCTGTCGACGCTCTCGCGCGACGGCGCCGCCGCCAACCTCGCCCCCTTCAGCTACTTCAACATGATGAGCCACGACCCTCCCATCCTGGTCATCGGCTTCGCGTCCCCCGTCGAGCGGGCAAAGGACTCGCTGAGGAACCTGCTCGACACGGGCGAGGGGGTCGTCAACATCATCAGCGACCACTTCGTCGAGGCGGCCAACTCGACGAGCATCGACGCCCCCTTTGGCGTGTCCGAGTGGGACATAAGCGGGCTGACTGGCGTGCACGACTGCGAGGTCGTCAGCCCGGCGAGGGTCAAGGAGGCCGTCTTCAGCATCGAGGTCAAGGTGGAGAGTGTGCGGGAGTGGGAGAGCAGGACGTCGGGCGAGAAGACGGGCACCATGGTTGTGCTGGTGGGTGTGAGGTTCTGGGCTAGGGAGGATGCCGTCAACTCGGACAGAAGCCTTATTGATCCTGCTGTAAGCTCCTCCTGTCTTTTCTTTTCCCTTCTCTTCTCCTCTTCTTGCTCCTGTGGACTTGTTGCCAACGTCGTCGTCTAGGTATTGAGACCAATTGGCCGACTGGGCGGAATTACGTACAGTAGAACGAATGAAGGCTTTGAGCTGACGAGGCCCAAGTTTGACGAGGACCTCGGTGGCCAGGCGGGACTGGACAAGATGAAGAAGTAGTCTAGGAATGGAATGGAATGAAACGAGACGAAACGAAACGATATGAAATTCGGCAAATAAGGATGAGTCACAAGACTCATCAGGAGCGTAAAGAGAGACATCTTGGCAAATCATCATCAGAAGAGAATCATTCCATGTCATCCAGTCATACTTCGTTATATTGTGTAGGTGGTCTCGCGTTCGATATACAAAACGCATTTCTTTCATCTACATCTTCTCCCCCATCCCTTGTCATTGCATCGTGTCCTTTGTGCCATCTATGAGTCATCTAGAAATAGAAAGACATTCCTGATTTGGACATGACAAATTCGCAACCCAGATTCGCATCCTTCTCATGCTCCAGGAGCTGCGTCAGTATGCTTTCCCCTACAGCCAGGCCATCGTCTAGTCGCTCCTTGACGTGGATCATGACCACTTTGAGCCCTTCCAGTGGCCGTGGAGGATTCGGCGTCAGCCTTAGAATCTCCATGTCCTGGAGAGAGAGCTCGTCGGTGGGTGTACCTAGGTGTGGGATATCATCGTCATCTGCCGTGGTTCCGCCAGGGGCCGCTGATTTCGGCATTGTTGGCCGAATGGATTTGGGTGACAATGGGTATTCGAGTCCAGATGCTTGCTTGAGAATAAGGTTTGACCGGTGGTTATGGGTTTCATCTATGCTGACACGTTTGCGCTTCTTGGATTCCATTCCTTTCATCTTTCGAGATATCTCCACCTCGTTTGCTAACGCTCGCAGCTCTTCCACGACGAAACACGGTTTCAAGTGTCCAAATAATCTGTCGTTGCTCTGAGAGTCGTCGTAACTGCATTCTATAAAGATGGCTGCCAATGTGCCAGCATTTATCTTGGGAGCCGCCTCTTGCCAGACGCGTAAATTCCGTGGGCTCAATGATATGCTGTCTGGTTCGACATCTCCGAAAATGAGAACCTCTCGACGGTGCGATTGGTCTTGAATGAAATACGCGCTCGAGTCGTAGACACAAAACTTTTCTTGTTCACTGTTGCCGCCGAATGAGGAGGCCGCTGCGGACAATGCTGCCTGGCCAAGGTGCGTCTGACCTCTAGGGGTAGCTTGCGATGATATGTGATTATGCAAATCTCTGCGGGGCGCTTGCGATGAAGCATCCTGACTACCGAACCGTGGTGATGCGCTTGATGCCGAGCCCCTGTGTGGGTGTTTTTCGATGCAGTGACCATGGCTGACGCTCCAAGTCTTGACCAAAAGGCCATCACAAACTTCTGTATATCCTTTGCCCTCGCCGTCTCCAAGCGCGGGACTGCCACCTTCAACGAGTCGTAGGTAAGTGAGCAACCCCGCTCCATTGTTTTCATCGCTCAAATTGGGCCAGATGACATTATTGAAAATATGACTTTTGAACGCCTGGATCGTACTTGGAAGCCCGGCCAATTTCTTCGGGCGGGTCCCAGGCAATCCTGCCGTGTTGACGACGAAACCTGAGATATGGTCTAGGTGAGGGTGAGTAATGAGATACGTATCGACGAGAGAACGCGTGATATAAGCCGCGTTTGCGCCAGCAGATGTATATGGCAATTCCAACCCCGAAAACGGGCCATTATCAAGTTTGAACGGCACACTGTCAGGCGGTGATGATGGGTATGCTTCTTCGATAAGTCGTGTTATTGCCGACAAGTGTACACCGGCATCAACGGCAACAATTGATCCTTTGGACCATTTCTCAGCGACGGCACGTACTAAGAATGCTGTGATGTTGGATTCTTGGGGGCCTCCCCCGGAGCCCTAGGCAAGATTAGCTTTCACGTCGTCACGAATATGAGTCAGGTCATTCGTCGTGGGCTGTGGGTTGGGTAGACCAAAATTTGCGCAAACTCTCAACGACAACGACGACAGGCAAGTTTTGTGCGTAACAAGTGATAGTTTCGCATTGCCCAAATCGTATCATATCCAACATACCAAAACAATGACCTGCAACGCAGGTTCCGCTGTGTCTGCCATCACTCGTTTGCGGGTTCCTTGAACCTGCTGGCGCAGTGTGCCGCAGATTGGGGATGCAAGGCTGTGCGATCTAAGTCGCCATTGAGGTATCGCAGGGAGAATCTATAGTCCCTGTCCCTTTTCGTTTTCGATGAAGGTGTCGGCTAGATGCCCAAATCAACACGCGATCTTAGAATGAGTTGTTTGCGATGTTGATGAAGTTTTGGAATTCAATGACTGCACGTGATGGAATGATGCAGTGTCAATCGCAGGCGCCTGTGTCACCGTTTTGTGGTGGCTGTCAGTTTGAGTTACACTCGAGTCCCGAAGGCAGCCAGCTAAACGGTCTGATGTCTCTTTGTTCAACTGTGGCACGCCCCGCAAAATTTTTAGTGCTGGTAAGATCTTAATCGTTGCCACCAAGACGGTTCACTGTGATCAGCGACACGAGGAAAGTGCGACGAAACAACGGGATCGACACCTTGCTCAGAAACGGTGACATGAACCAGTACTTATTGTATGCCGTGCAACTTTTTAAGTCAGAAGGTCGCAAGTCAGTCTCGCAAGCCCGGAGTCGCCGCGCTGTCGACGTTGGTCGGCGGGAGAATGGCTGACTCGGACTGGAGATGGTTCTGCTTTGTTGGCTCCTGGTGAGGACCGCGTCAAGCGGACTACGCGTCAAGCGGACTAAATGAAGTCAAAGAAATCGTTAAAGCAAAATTGGAGCTAGTGTTGATGCGCTCGCAGTGCGCAGTGCCGTGATGCCAGGGCGATCCCGTCACCTTGTTGTTGGTCTGTGGACAGAGGCCTAGGACCTTGTCGGAGCTGGAAGAGGACAACAGAGGTTGGATCAATCACGGACCCTTGTTGAGCAGATGCATGCGCATGCATGCAGCATGATGCGGACCAGGATATCTATCATGTGGTGACTTCGGCGATCCCGTAGGCCCTGCTTGAGCCTGTTTGACACCCAGAAACTCCTGGGGTTGCAGCCAATCGTGCCTGGTAGTTAGTCAGTTAGCCAATGCAGCCAATCAGCCAATGGGTCGACAAGTCAAGAGCCCTCGACCCCACGCTTGCAGTTTGCCGATCCCCATTTCTTGGCCTCGACCCTGCTCGTTAAGAAGCGACATTTCTTCGAACTGTTATTGGGCAGCGCACCCTCGTCGGCGGGCAGTGAAAGCCCAAATGCGCCAAACGTGGGTTTGATTTATGCACCAGAATGAACCAGATATGTTGAGGTTTGTGTCGGAAGACAAACGGCAGCTATCCACTCTGGCTCGGCAAGTGGCGGCCAGGTGATAGCCAGCTGATAGGATAGGCAGGCCGCAGCTAACAAGGCAGGTGACAGCCGCGTCCATCCAAGCGATAAGCCCTTTCCTCCACATCGCAGCTCCGAAGTCACCCTTTGGCTAAGCCAACCTTGCGGTTTGGCCTATTATGGACTACTAGCTGCTCTCTTTGCGAACTAGACTAGTACGTAGCTACATGTAAAATCACGTGGTCGGCCGGTAATGGCGCAACTGGCCTACTAGCCACATAACAGGGTTACCAAATAGCAGAAGAGGGTTGCCTGTTACCCACGCCCGATATAAATTGCCTTACCCCGACAGCTTAGGGGATCTGGTTCCGGCCATCTGAATTGGCGAACAGACATGTAACAGTAAGATGACAAAAGGTGTGGCACTTGCGATAGGCCTACCAGAACTTGACTGGTTGGTGAAGTGAATTGGAATGTGCATTCCATGCGAGGCGGGACGTCACGGAATTGGCAGAATGGTTCATCTATCCCGTTTTGGCTAGAATGGGGCTCCGGTCCAGATCCTCCGCCTGGTCACAGCTCGATGCTGAACGGAGCCGGACCAACTGAGATAACCGCGAAGGACAGGATCTCAAGGGTCATGCTTATATAGACACGGCTATCTTCTCAAGTTAATGTCCGACCTCTTTCGTTTCCTTTCGGTTTTTCTGCGCACAAGGTCTTTTCATTGGAGACTTTTTACAGATCACCTGTGATGGAAGTCCAATGCAACCCGAAGGACTCAATGAAGTCGACCTGGCGCAAAACGGATCGCAGCCAGTGGACTTTCCATCACCACTTCCTAGACCAACTAGATGTTCATCATGTTGAGCTAGATAAGCCCGTGCCGGTACACTCTAAAGAGGACCCGGTGCCCTGTTTGCCAAACTGGCAGATGCACCGATGGATCCTTTTACATGCCATTTGGCCTCTCGCCATCCACTACGCCTTCGTACACTTCACGGGTCGCAACCTGAGTGTCATTGGCACCTTTGTCCTCTACCACATCGCCCTCACCTACAATGGCGTTCGTCAGATGCATATTCTCCGTCGCTTAGGCCATGCCCATGGATTTCTCGACGGTGACAAGCATGAGCGAGATGGCGTCCCAGATGCCAATATCAAAAAGGTTTTCCTCTCGCTCATCACCGCAAGCAACATCCGCCCCATGCTCGTCATCATCCTGGCCTATCGCAAAAAGGAACTTCCATCCTCAATGCAATGGTGGTGGCTTCCCGTGGAAGTTGCCCTGTACGGCCTCGCTGTAGACTTCTGGTTCTACTGGTACCACAGGTTGATGCATGACAAGGGCACGCTCTGGCGTTTCCATCGCACCCATCACCTCACCAAGCATCCTAATCCACTATTGAGTCTCTACGCCGATAGTGTCCAGGAGATCTTTGACGTGATTGTCATTCCCTTGCTGGCCTTCT
The DNA here is from genome assembly GCA_023658475.1 of Epichloe elymi. Lineage (NCBI taxonomy): Eukaryota > Fungi > Ascomycota > Sordariomycetes > Hypocreales > Clavicipitaceae > Epichloe > Epichloe elymi. The sequence goes on along the minus strand of CP098273.1, from coordinate 863,653 downwards.
ACACCCTCAAGAAGGGGTTTGGATTGCCCCTGGGGCTCTATGACCTGTGGATCTGCCACCAGTATCTCATCTTCACAGAGGTGCTGGGGCACAGTGGATTGCGACTTTATGCGACTGCTCCTTCGCCGTTAAGTTGGCTGTATCGAGCTCTCGGGGTGGAGGGCATCATCGAAGACCACGATTTGCATCACCGAAGAGGGTGGAAGAGCAGCTTCAACTATGGCAAGCACTCACGGATCTGGGATAAGATATTCGGAACGGTGACAGATAGGATCGAGTGCAAGGAGGGAAACATTGACTGGGATAATACGGCATCGTTTCCCGCCTGGTGACTTGCTAAACGGTTCAATCACCTTGTTAGCTTGATGTGCTTTAGATCATCTGAAGAGCATTAGCTTGAGTTGAATTCTATGCCTTTTGACTAATTCGATATTGCCGTGTCCGACCCAACACCCTTCTTCAGTTCTGTGCGTGAATAGGCGTGAATAGGTGAGAGCGAGGCAGCTTAGGTAAACGGTAAGGGTGCGATTCCTGGAGGAGTTGCTGCGTGGCTATGCAGGCAACTGAGAACTTTCATGTCGGACTGCAGCAAATAGCAAATTGGATGTTGACGCTGCTATTGGCTAAAGTGCTGTGCCCCGCAGCCTTGCCAGCCAGTCAACAACTCTGACTCCTGACTCGACCTCCATCGCAAGCTTGACCCAGAAAAAAAGTTTACCGTGGGGGGCTGACGTAGAGTTCCAGATCCAGATTTGGTCTGTCCGTTCCTTTGCATCTTTCAACGCCCATCCAGCCTTCGCTGATGGAAACATGGGGTGTGACAAGCCTACGAGACTGTTTCTCTCTACTCAAGCCCTGTCTGCTTCCTGCAGCACTTCTTCGCCCGCGACTTCTTAATCCCCCCAACTGTCGCAGTTTGTCCTGCCTCGCAGCATCTCGTCATCCTTCGGCAATTGACACAAAGCAAGCCTGCCTGTCCAAAGAACCCTCTGCGACTCGAACATATGTAAACTACAGAGGACACCCCGACGCCACAATCATGACGACCACTGTCGAAATCGCCACCGTTCCGTCGACTGATACCCCGGGAACTTGTATCTATGTTCATCATGACAAACGATCATACCTCTTCGGACAAGTCGCCGAGGGAACTCAACGAGCGTTTGGAAGTCGGAAAATTTCCATGGGGGGTACGGAGCATATTTTCTTGAGCGGAACTGTGGGTTGGGAGCAAATGGGTGGCCTGGTCGGATACCTGCTCAGTGTTGGTGGTGCCGTCGACGCTGCCAAGGAATACACAGTCTCGGAAAATGTCAAGAGGAAACAAAAGGGACAAAAGCTACTGAAGTCGGCGCCTCATGGAGGAATTGGTGTTCATGGAGCTGACAACCTGAGCCACATCCTGGCTGCTTGCCGGCCAGTGATTTTTCGACAACCAATTAGCGTACGGGCCCATGAGCTCCGGCAAGACCCTCGAAGCACGAGCTCACATAAGTCGGAACCAGATTGGCAAGATGATTCTATTCAGGTTTGGAAAGTCCCTGTCAAGAGAGCTTGTTCGAGCAGCCCGCCAAAACGAAGACACGAAGAAATGGTGAATGGGAATGGGAACCACACTCATGCAGACTTGCCTCAGAAACAGAGATCGACGATATCGGATCCGGAGGTTGCCGGCATGATTGTGGAACGAATCATGTTCAGTGGCAGCCTCAACAGTCGATCGGTCTTGCTACCCCGAATGATTCGTGACCTCAAACCCACAGACGCCGCCCTCGTGGGTGACGGGAATATGCTCAGGGCTTACAAAGGCCCGTTTACATGTGATGGTGTCGAGATGAAAAGACCAGATGAAACAGCATGGGTGTTCCCTGAACCTGGCGACAATGCTGGCGATGGAAAGCATGAAGAAACTCTCGCGATCAATCACATGCCGTTACCGAGAACTGCCTATGGCGAAACGTCCATGTCCTACATTGTCAAGTGCCGCGGCCGCCGAGGCAAATTCAACGCAGTGGCTGCGAAGGAATTTGGAGTGAAAACTCGGGACTTCAAGCTGCTCACTGCAGGGCATTCTGTGGAGGGAAAGGACGGCATGGTTGTCACGCCCGATATGGTGCTGGGTGAGCCCCAGCCGGGTAGGGGGATCATTATTGCCGATATTGCGACACCGGATTTCATAGAATCCTTTGTGGCGAGACCAGAGTGGGAAACAAAGGCAATCATGGAGCACATCCATGTGATGTACTGGATCTTAGGAACTGGCCTCGCCTCCAATGCCAGGGTTCAGCAATTCACGGAGAAGCACCCCCAGATCAAGCATGTATTTTGTGCTCAGGATACTTGCCCCGACATGATCACACACCCTGGCGCTGCGGAAATTCAGACCAAGCTGCGCAGAATCGATCCTGAACGATTTCCCCTGCCGAAGTTCGACAACAAGGTCGCATACCCGGCACCGCCAGCTGGCTCACCAATTGAGTTGGGTCGCGCAGGGAAAAAGCTACAATTGATGCCACGACTCGTGTTTGATGATCAAGCCATGGCACCATTCCCAGACTTGCTGGGCGCGGCGCAATCTGTAGATGAGGAGCTGATTTCTTTGGCTGAAAAAGCAAAAGCCGAGGCTGCGAATCCAGAATTCCTGGCTCGCGTGGAAGAGACGGAGATGGACATCCCTAACAGAGACGCCGAGATCATCCCCCTCGGAACTGGTTCGTCTGTACCTAGCAAGCACCGCAACGTCTCGGGAACTCTCATCCGGGTTCCCGGCATCGGAAACTATCTTTTGGACTGCGGCGAAGGCACACTTGGCCAAATACGCCGTGTCTTCGATGCCGAAGAGACGGCCGATGTCCTTCGCAATCTCAAATGCATCGTCATCAGCCACGTCCACGCCGACCACCACATGGGCACCGTGTCCCTCATCAAGGCCTGGTACGAACAATGCCTCCTAGACAGCAACAAGACCGCCACGCTCGCCATCTCCTGCATAGGTCGATACCGCGACATGCTAGAAGAACTGTCTCAAGTCCAAGACATGGGCTTCCACCGCCTGCGCTTCCCCAGCTGCCCCCATCCCAAAGAAAAAGATCGCGTCATCACCACCTCCCAAGACCTTGGCGAAGAGAACTTTGGCCTTGCTGGCATCAAGCGCATTCCCGTCACCCACTGCTGGCGGTCCTATGGAACAGAGCTCGAGTTGACCTCTGGGCTACGAATAGCATATTCCGGCGACTGCAGACCCTCCAGCGCGTTTGCCTCCGCCTGCAAAGGAGCCCATCTACTGATTCACGAATGCACATTTGGTGACGACAAGCAGGACCATGCCAAGGCCAAGAGGCATTCCACCATGGCGGAAGCACTCGGGGTAGCGAGAGAAATGGAAGCAAGGAGGACACTGTTGACGCATTTCTCGCAGAGATACTCCAAGGGCGACTCGCTGCGGGGCGCAACGGGGCAAGGGGAGGAGCATAGCGTTCTGCTGGCCTTTGACCTGATGAGGGTTCGGTTGGGAGATTTCCAAAAGGCGGCATGCTATGTCCCTGCCGTGCAGAGGTTGATGGAGAGTTTGGATTAAAAGGACGGGATGTACGGATATACCACTTCTTGCTAGATTTCGGACAAACACATATGCACCACTTAGAAACTCTTCTCCAAGCGTCATTGACCAGGTAGGAGAGACGGAGGCGCATGCGAATAAGTCTATTTTCTCTATGCCGTGACCGAGACGCCATCCCGACTAATTGAACAAGAATATGCAGTAATGGAACAGCAGTTGCCCACGGATAATCTTTCACAACCCCCTATTGAACCACACCTTCCCACCACTGCCCCCATTTCCATGAAACTCCTCCTCCAGGCTGTCCGCCGCAATCTCCTGCTGCTGCGGGAACACAGCCAGCGCCAAGGGCAGCACAGCAAACGACGTAGCCGCAACGAGGATCAAGTTCAAGCCAACCGGAATGCCAGCGGCCAATCTCGGCCTCGCCCTGATATACTCCCCGTCCATGAGGCGCTTGTACCAAGCCTGCTTCGTCTGCACATGGTACAATACCATGGGCGGAATGATCATGATGGGCGAGCTATTGAAGACTCTGCTCGCGGCGGTTTCGTACACGGCCAGCCTCGCGGCCCTCTGGGACCTCCCCAGCGAGGGCACGTGGCGCTCAGACTTGCCCTCCTCGCGCAGCTTCCGCTTCTGCTCCCCCGAGAGCACGGGCCGCACGTCGATGCCCGTGGTGATCTCGCCCCTCCGCATGAGATACGCGTTGAGGGCGCCGGCCGTGGCGACAGCCGCAAAGGGAACGAGCCGCTTGAGGATGTTGCGGGTTGCCTCGGCGACACGCAGCCTCGGCACGAGCGAGTTGAGGCCCAGCGCGACGGAGCAGGATGCTGATACGGCGACGGCGTACGACTTGGCGAGCGTGGCGGCCGTCATGGGGGAGGACTTGTTCGCGTTGGCCGAGTTGATGGCTACGTTGAGCGACTGGTTGGCCACTTGCCAGGCAATTATGCCGGGGGTTTGCAGGCCGGGCTGGAGCATGCCGGCTGTGACGAAGAGGTTGGTGATGACGAAGGAGGACATGCGGAAGGGGAGGAAGACGGGTTCGCCGGTGTCTGGTAGGTTTTCAAGAAGGGGTCGTGTAAGTGAAAGTCGTCTTTCTTTTTTTTTTCCTGGCAAGGTTTTTTCGGTAGAGAAGTTTTGGGGGAATTACCAGGGTGTAACGTCGAGTCGACTACTTTTTTGGCGTGCCATAGCTCGGGCGTCATGCTTTCGATCTTGCCGGTCTTGTAGTCGGTGACGAGCTTCTTGGCTTGCTCGAGGCCATTCGTGCCGGCTAGGAGGGTGCTGTTCATGGTACTTTCTTAGTTTGGGGCATTTTTTGCGATGCACGATGGATGAATGAAAAAGATGGTATTTGTTCTTGTGATGATGATGATTCTTTGAAAAAAAAACATGCTTATGCCTGAGACCTCGTTTGTTCAGGAAATACACACCTCGGATCCGTCAACCCAACCGCATGCTTCACTCTCCCCAGGTACGTGCTCAGATCGTACTGCGAAACCGGAAGGTCCCTCGTTCCAGGTAATGAGGCTGACATGGCGAGCGAATCTGGCTTGGCAAGGCGGGGGAACGATCCACGAGAAGAAAGAAGGAGAAGAAGCAAAGGTCAACTGGGCTGCTATGAGGCCAATTGGTCCCCTCGGAGCCTCTGGGGAGAATTGTCACGATTGCTTCGCGGTTGTGGGAGAAACGAGTTGGCGCGAGGTTCTCTTTGACTGGACTTGGGGACTTTTTTGAGTGGAGAAAACGGGAGCTTTCAAGGGTCGCGACACCCGATGTCGGCTGGCTGAGTGAGTGGGTGACGCAGCTTTTCTTTTCTTTCACGTTGCTATTATTAGTAAGTTACTCCGTATAATTTCGACATGCTAATAGTAAGCTTGGCATGCGCTTCGCCAGAGCAGAACCATCTTGTGCGCTGTCGAACCCCGATCATACTATATACATGTACACATTACTCCCCGAAGGACGGTATTTCTACATCTGATTCGTGTGAAGGCACTTCCTTCTCATCAAACGCCGCTCCCCTCCTTGACATCTGTCGCCGTCGTTCAGACTCAACCCTTCCGCCGCTTCGGACATGTCCCCCCCTCGGGGTTATCCTGATCGCCATCGCTTTCATCGCGAACCCTCTTTGTCCGCGATGCTGCCCGGGAAGCTTCTCCGGAAGCTTCTCCGGCCGCTGAAGCTGTCGACCCAGCGAAGACGGATGCCTGCCCCTCGCACAATCCAGATGTGAAGGGGAAGAGAAACTCCTGTCCGGGATATTCCATGTCGAAAATGTCAAAGTCACAGGAAGTCTCCTCCGAGGCATTGACTTCCCATTCCTGCCCCGCGTGTGTCTCTGCTCGTTTTTCGGCCGCTGTTTTCTCTTCCGCAACCGGCTTCGACTTGGACAATGATGCGTCTTCTCTGGCACCATCACCTGCACCCGGCTCCTCTGGTTGCAAGTCACTATTCTTCTCGCCTGCCTCGGCTACTTCCTCTATCTTCCCCCCCTCCCCCTGTTTCACGAAGGCATACAGGTTTCCGAGGTGCCAGTTCATGGTCTTGTTCACCCCACCGCCATTCTTGAGCTGTTTTTCCTGCTTCCGCCGCTCTCTCTGGTTGGCCTTGGACTGGCCCTGGCAACGATCATGACAGGAGGTCAACTTGTATCCTAGCGACTCTTCGTGGGGCCGAGGAAAACGGTGAGCCGCTGGGTTCTTCTCAAACCAAGTGTTGAAGGCGTTGCATATCGCTTTTTGCCCTGAGCGAAAGGAAAAGTTGTTCTTTACTTCTGCTCCAGCAAAAGTCCGGCTATCTAACAACAGGACTCCCTTCTCGTAGTACTCGACAGGGTCTACAATCTGTTCGAAACACCAAAGATGCATAACCATGGCCACTTTGTAGGGGTCTTTGATACCGAGCGTAGTTTGTGCTGCGAATTCGTCAAACGCCACGCGATAAAAGCCCGTGAGGGGTCTGCCGACGATGGGGCAGTTCGCCCATCGGCATCTTTTATCCTCCAGGGCATCCCTCCCGTCCGCGTGCGCTCGTCGATGGTTGCACTGTGTTGGCTCTCTTTGGACATGCAAGGTGTATTGCCTCGGACATTTTTTCAGATAATATTTGATCTGCTTAGTGGTGTATATGCAGTACTCGAGCTGAGCGTCGTCAAGGTAGTTGAATAGCCGGCTGTTATCCTTACAGCTTGGCCCCCATGGCTTGGGCTTGTACTTCCAATCATCATACCAGTTCGCTGCGCCGCAACTGTCATCTATTTTTCGCTTATGGTTTACCTTGACGCGTTCATCCCCGTTCTCCTTGTGACTTCTGTCGTGGAAGGCTGGATGTCCGTGCTCGTCGAATGTATAAAAGCCGGCCCTCCTGTCTTTGATCGAGATGTCAGTTTTGTAGAAGGGGAACTTTTCCCTCATTGCCTTCAAGAAAGCGCTCGGATTCTGATCTTTGTTCACAAGAGGAGTGAAGTGCTCTTCGGCGTCGGCGTCTGATGCCTTCAGCTGATCTTCGGTATAAGGATACTGATGCCCCGACTCATTCTGCGTCCTGGAGGTCGGGCTGGGCTCTGAGACGGGGGATGATTGTTGAAGAGACTTCTGAGCACTGCAGTCGCAACACCGAACCTGCCGTGTCCCCCTCCGCACGGGACGATGGCTCTTATTGGCAGTTGGGCGAACTAACGCCGTGTCGGGGTCTAAATCGCCAACGTCAACTTCTGTGGGCGCGAAGGATTGTTTGGCACGCAATCTGTGCCGAGCATCTCGAGGGTTCGGGCTGTACTCACTTCCATTTCCTGGAGACGTTTCGCCGAAGAAGACTTGTGGTGCTGTCACATGTGGTGTTGGAAGAGGAATGCCCCGTAGTAACTTCAAGAACGCCTCTTCATCCCGTACTGGCGATGCGGCCAGATCAGAAGATGACGCATTCTCGTTGTTCAAGGCATTGATTTCGATTGTGAAGTCGTTGAAAGGGCCACTGCTGACAGAGAAGTCGTAGTTATTGTTGTTTGTGGACCCCCATGAGTCGAGTTCGGCAGGGTCCAGGGAAGCAGAGAAGCTGCCAAACTGCTGATCGGAGTTCCAGTCATGTAAAGATTCCCTGGCAAGGCCAGACGGGGAAAGTATGAGTGCCGCAGATGGCGAGGTATGGCTTATGCCATTATTTGCCACGGGAGAAAAGGTAAAATTCGGCCTGAATTGATTGAGTTGCTCCTGACCGGTTATGTGATCGTCGTGTAATGAGGGCAGGTAATCTTGTGTCATGACTCATGACCGACGTGGATCTCAAGATTTCGAAGCTGTCCTTTCGGAGAAACAGAGAGCGTTTAACTCGGGATAATCCGTCTATAGTAGAGCTCTATGCAGCGATGACTACTAGCGAAGAAGCAAGAAGTATAGTAGTGAACGAACGATGCGACATATATAGCGAGGGTTCTCGTTCAGAAGGACCCCCAGGCGGTTATAAAGACAACTTGAAGATTGATATAGCTTGTTGGAGTACAAAGCCAGCCGATCGCCGGGGCAAGAGCTGCACATGTTGACGACTGGGTTGGTGTGAATGGCGTTTCTTTTCTTTTTCTTTTTCTTCTTCTTCTCCTTTTCTTTAATGGATGCGCTGAGGAGCAGTCTTTGGGTAAAACACGCCCATGTGATGACTTTGTTGGCCTTTGCGTGGGAGGGCATCAATGGCACGGCATAAAGGAATTTGTGGCCAGAAGAGGTCAAAGGAGACTCGGTCATGTTCGCGTGGACCTGCTGAACAACTCCCAAATGGTTGGAATCGTCACTCGCTTTCAGAAAAGCCACATGTGATTATCGAAAAGCATGTATTCGATATCGCATTCGCCAAGCTTGCATGCAGGTAGCTCCAGAGGCGATCAAGCGACTCCAACGTTTGTTGAGACGTTGCTTCATTGCAACCAGAGGGTTGATTGTTGGTCGCCCCTCGCTCTTGCCGCTCCATTCCGGTGGACCATTCTTTACTCCGTGACTTTAACGCCAGTTTGAATGCCTCTTAATGCATGTGCCATTACGTTGACGACTTCAGTGTTTATTCTTTGGAGATTGAATTTCCACACCACGATCGAGGGGGCGATCGAGGGGTGCGATTGAGGGGGGCTCGTGCATAGCTGCTGCCCCTAGCCGCTGCCCGAACTATGTCAAAAAGGAGAGAAGAGGTCGAGAACTCGAGAACTTCTTCACAGCTACCAAGAGATTGTTTGGGCTACATGTGTCTTTTTCTTGCGACCTTCCCTTTGTGTGAGCGGAACAAAGCCCTCCAGCAGGTGTCTATGTTGCAGGTGCAACCGGCTGACAATCAAGTTATGCAATTGACGCGATTCAAGGCCACTGCGCCGAGCCACTTGTTATGAACAGATTTGAATCAATATAAAATTCACACTGTAGAAAATGAAAGAACATTTTTCTTTTGCATCATCCAATGCCAGGCTCATTCAGCCACTTGCATCGCTTTTCCACGCAATTATGTTGCGGAATTTAATGCATTGCGTTGGCATTCCCTTCATCGGGCCGCCCCCCCATAAAGAGGAGCCTTTCTAGAACAGGCAGCTGCCGGGCCAATCGCAGAGCGGCGTCTGAACTCAAAAGTGCAAGTGTACGGGTCGTCGTCGGTATGTACAAGTGCGAGGGCAATGTTGCTTCTTTGGGCAAAGTCGTGCAGGCACTGCAATGCATAAGATGACGAACGAATCTCCCAGCTTGATTCTCGAAAGGAAGGAGGACGGCAGTGAAAGAAGACCAGCTCCTTCTTCCTGCACGTCCCGGCCCCGGCCATGTCTCTCAGGGTAGCCATCTGCCTGCTGGCCGTGTTACGCGCCGCGCAATGCGATTCTTTGGATTCTTCGCACAAGGTGCATTTTCAAAAGGTTGATGCGCTGGCTGCGCGGGCCGTGGCGAGCATCAAGGGCCACGAGGGCTACGCCGCGGTGGGCAATGAGGATGATCTCTTCGCCGAGCAGGTACGTGATTCAAACGGCCCATTTCATTCCATAACTGACCCATGTTTCCTCAAAAAAGGGCTTCTGGTTCTCGCACTTCGCCATCGGCGCAAGCCAGGACCTCGAGATCCTGATCGACACGGGCTCCTCGGATGCCATTCTCAACCCTGGCGTCTACAGACCGAGCTCGAGCTCCCAGGACACAGGAAGGCCATTTGAAATCTCGTATGCTACCACCAACCCCGACGGCTCCGGGCGCTTGACTGTAGGTCCTCCTCGCATGGCTTTGGCTTGCTTCCCTCTCTCCCTCTGACCTCTGTATTACAGGCCAGCGGTCAAGTATACAGGGACGTCATTTCCCAGCACGGCGCAGACCTCGCTGTAAACCAGCAAGCCCTAGGCGACATCAGAAAGCCAACAACGCCGCCGACCTTCCCGCGCGACGGCCTCATCGGCTACGCAGACCGCGGAAGCGCACTCGGCGCATCGTCCTTCATCCACAGCCTCTGCGACCAGGGATCCCTCTCGTCCTGCCGCTTCGGACTCGCCCTCAAAACCGACCAGACCGGCGAGCTGTACTACGGCACCGTCCCCGCCGACCTCTTCGCGGGCTCGCTGGCCACCGTCCCCATCCAAGGTGAATGGGCCGTCTTTGGCGCACTCACCCTCAACGGTAAGACCGTCTGGGCGGACGTCAAACTGATCACCGACTCTGGAACGACCGTCATCTTTGGTCCCACGGAGCAAGTGAGCCATCTTTTCCAAAAGGCGGGAATTGAGGCGGTGCGCACGCAGAACGGCATCACAGGGTACTACAAGTGTAGTGCGCCGCCAAAGATCGGCTTCTCTCTTGGTGGGCGCAACTTCAACGTCTTGCCAGAGGCACTGGCGTTTGCCAAGAAGGGCGACAACTGTACGACAAGCGTTCGGGGGAGCGACGCGTTTGGAAACAATTGGTTGGTTGGGCAGCCGTTTTTCCAGGGGAGGTATATTGATCATAGTATTAGGGATGGGACGATGGGATTTGCGGATCTGAAGTGACGTTTCTTTTCTTGACTTGTTCATCTGGGCTAAATTCCCGTCTCTATACTTTTCTACAGATTGATGTGTGCGTGTGTCCCGGTCCCGGAATTGCCCTTCTTCACGACAACTCTGGGATGCTGACGGCTCCGTGGTGTTGACTGCTCAGGGCTACAGGGCTGGCTGGGGCTTCGGGGATGGCCCGATAACCCGATACCCCCTGGCCTTAGCAGCAGTAGAGCACTGACTGCACTCTGGCTGTTCGCTGTTCCGACCGACATTCTTCTGACCCTGCCCACTACTACGTCACGAGACTGGGCATTCGAGCTTTTCGATTCCCCCCCCCCAAGTCCATTCATCACTACCATCTCCGTGACACCATATCAACAACGCGACGACGTTTCGCTGTTTTTCTGGAAATGGCCTTCGCGCCAGGCCATGTATAAGTAACAACATTCATACATTATTCCGCAAATCGCTGCACTCTTAGCCTCTTCGGTCGGCCAAACGCCGCTCTCCCACCGCCACCATGGCTGATTTCCATCCCGAGCTCCAGGCCAAGCTCGATGACTTGCAGCGCGAGTTAGAGGTCAGTCCACCCCCGACCCTCATGTGCCTTTTTTTTCCACCGAATCGTCGAGTGCTCACGCTCGCTGAGCGTATGTTCAGGAGGGAGATATCACAGAAAAAGGGTAAGCGCTCACTTGCCCAAGTCTTTCGGGCCGCAAACGATGCGAAACAAGTGTCGTTCTATTCGAAATACCCGAACCTTTCACCTGACACGGGCTCACCTTCACCGAGAGTAGCCATACCTGATGATCCTGACAATATCGACATTTAGATATCAAAAACGACGAGGTCTACTTCTCGCTCAGTACGGCTACGGCGAACCCAGTGCCCCCACGCAAGCGCCTGCTCCTCCACCCCCCGCCATCCACGAACCGCCCCCTCCTCGGACTGGTCTGCGAATTCACGACCCAGATAGCCCAACACATGCGCCTTACGATGGCCACCGAGCCACCGCATACAATGCTGTCGGCGGCAATGTTGCCGACCCTGACTCTCCAGTAAATCGCTCCAATTCAGGGTTTAGCCATCAGCCTCGTGCCTCACATGCGCCGGAAAACAGTCCAGTCGGCCTCTTGCGGGCTGGTGGTGCCATGGCCGAGCGTTCTGGTTCTGTGCAGCGTGACTCGCTCTTTCTTCCAACGACGACGGCATCCAGCGACGTACCATCTCGCAGTGGAACCATGGTTTCCAGGGATTACGCTTTCAATCCAGACCAACACGGGGCATACGCTGACGCGGGGCAGCAGCAACAACAGCAGCAAGTGTTTGACGGGAGGACTCAGACGCTGCAGGATTCCCAGGGTTATTTTTCCGATTTTGCTGGTCAGCAACACTATGACCAACCTCAGCCTCAGCTCGGAGGTGGTTATACGGCAACACCACATAGGTATTCTTCCGGAGAGGCCTTTTCCCCTACTGCGGCCATGCCTCCACCAATGCTTACCGCGGGCGATCTCCCGCCGCCTGAAGTCTTGGAGTATCTACAGCCGTTGGAGCCAAGAGATGTTCCGTTTGCAATCCACGATCCACATGACAGCAGTGTACCTATGTCACGGTTTGAGAACATGGCTGCTGTACTGCGACACCGCGCTCGCACGACCGCCAAGTTGCCTGCATATTGGGTACTTGACGGCAAGGGCAAGGAAATCGCGTCCATCACTTGGGACAAACTTGCATCTAGGGCTGAGAAAGTTGCCCAAGTCATTCGAGACAAGAGCTCACTTTACCGTGGCGATCGCGTCGCCCTGGTCTACCGCGACACTGAAATCATTGACTTTGCCATTGCTCTGATGGGTTGCTTCATTGCCGGTGTCGTTGCTGTTCCTATCAATGACCTGCAAGATTATCAGCGTCTGAATTTCATTTTGACTTCGACCCAGGCTCATCTCGCCCTCACGACGGACAACAACCTCAAGGCATTCCAGAGAGACATTACGGCTCAGAAGCTGACGTGGCCCAAGGGAGTCGAGTGGTGGAAGACGAATGAGTTTGGGGGCTATCACCCTAAGAAGAAGGATGAAATACCCCCACTGTCTGTTCCGGATTTGGCATACATTGAGTTCTCTAGGGCACCAACCGGAGACTTGAGGGGGGTCGTCCTGAGTCACCGTACAATTATGCACCAGATGGCATGTATGAGTGCCATCATATGTACCACCCCCGAAAGCGGGCCCGGAGACACGTTCAATCCTTCTCTGAGAGATAAGAATGGCATTCTAATTGGAGGAAAGAAAGCTGGCAACGAGATCTTGTTGTCATATCTGGAACCGCGACAGGGCATAGGCATGATCTTGGGTGTCTTGTTCTCCATCTACGGCGGCCATACAACGGTTTGGTTTGACAACAAGGCAGTCGACGTACCGGGCCTCTATGCGCATCTCATAACCAAGTACAAAGCAACTATAATGGTAGCCGATTATCCCGGCTTGAAGCGGGCAGCATATAATTATCAGCAGGATCCGATGACGACGCGCAATTACAAAAAGGGTATGGAGCCCAATTTCCAAGCTGTCAAAATTTGCTTAATTGATACTCTTACCGTGGACGGCGAGTTTCACGAAGTCCTGGCGGACAGGTGGCTACGTCCACTGCGGAACCCGAGGGCGAGGCAAGCCGTCGCGCCAATGCTGTGCCTTCCAGAGCATGGCGGAATGGTCGTGAGTGTGAGGGACTGGTTAGGGGGAGAGGAACGTATGGGCGTGCCACTCAAGCTAGAACGTGACACTCCAACAGACTCCGAATCGGACAAGGATGATGCAACAACGGCCAAACCTGTGCCCTCAAACGGATTTGGTAGCCTGTTGAGCGGAGGAACGACAGCGACCACCGAGAAGAACGCTAATACCGAAATGAACGAGGTCCTCTTGGATCGCGAGGCTCTCAAAACCAACGAGGTTGTTGTAATGGCATATGGTGAAGAGGTGGCCAAGAAGGCACCAAACGAGCCTGGAATGGTGAGAGTGGGCACGTTTGGCTATCCGATTCCCGATGCAACCCTAGCAGTCGTTGACCCCGAGACTGGCCTGCTGGCATCTCCTCACGCCGTTGGAGAAATCTGGGTGGACTCGCCTTCTCTGTCGGGCGGATTCTGGGCGCAGCCCAAGAGCACGGAGCTCATCTTCCATGCCCGACCGTACAAGTTCGACCCCGGCGATCCCACTCCCACGCCCGTGGAGCCAGAGTTTCTGCGAACCGGCTTGCTTGGCACAGTAATTGAAGGGAAGATCTTCATCCTGGGTCTTTACGAAGATCGCATCAGGCAAAAGGTGGAATGGGTTGAGCATGGCCACGAAATTGCCGAGTACAGGTACTTTTTCGTGCAGCATATGGTCGTGAGCATAGTCAAAAATGTTCCCAAAATCTATGATTGCTCCGCCTTCGATGTATTCGTAAATGACGAGCACCTTCCCGTTGTTGTTGTTGAGACCGCCTCCGCGTCTACCGCACCTCTCGCCTCGGGAGGACCCCCTCGACAACCGGACACGGCTCTGCTTGACTCGCTGGCCGAGAGGGTCATGGAGGTGCTCATGGAGGAACATCACCTCAGGCTGTACTGCGTCATGATAACTCCACCCAACTCCTTGCCAAGGGTCATCAAGAACGGCAGGCGAGAAATCGGGAACATGCTTTGTCGCCGAGAATTCGACCTGGGCAATTTGCCTTGCGTTCATGTCAAGTTTGGAGTAGAGCATGCTGTCCTCAACCTCCCCATCGGTGTTGATCCGATCGGGGGCATCTGGTCCCCAATTTCCTCCGAGTCACGATCTGACATTCTGGCGCCCGCTGAAAAGCAGTATTCGGGTATCGATCGGAGGGAAGTTGTTATTGACGATCGTACTTCGACTCCTCTCAACAACTTTGCTTGCATCACAGATCTTGTACAGTGGCGCGTGGCTCGACAACCAGACGACCTTGCCTACTGCACAATTGATGGGCGTGGCAGGGAGGGCAAGGGCATTCCCTGGCGCAAGTTCGACCAAAAGGTCGCCGCTGTGGCCATGTATCTGAAGAATAAGGTCAAGATACGACCCGGGGACCACGCCGTGCTCATGTACACGCACTCCGAGGAGTTTGTTTTTGCCATTCACGCGTGCATCAACCTCGGCGCTGTTGTCATACCTATGGCGCCGCTCGATCAGAACCGACTGAATGAGGATGTTCCAGCATTCCTCCACATAGTCGCCGACTACAACGTCAAAGCCGTGCTGGTCAACCAGGAAGTAGACCATCTAATCAAACTCAAACCGGTCGCGAGCCACATCAAGCAGTCAGCTCAGATCTTGAAGATTGCCATTCCGAGTGTATTCAACACGACGAAGCCTCCTAAGCAGAACAGCGGTCTCCGAGATCTTGGGTTGACCATTGACCCTGCGTGGATTCGCCCGGGTTATCCTGTCCTTGTGTGGACATACTGGACCCCTGACCAGCGGAGAATAGCAGTTCAGCTGGGCCACGATACCATTATGGGCATGTGCAAGGTACAAAAGGAAACGTGCCAGATGACCAGCTCACGTCCAGTGCTGGGGTGTGTGCGAAGCACAACGGGCCTTGGATTCATTCACACGTGCCTCATGGGCATTTACACTGGCTCCCCTACGTACCTGCTTTCGCCCGTCGAGTTCGCACAGAATCCAATGTCGCTGTTTGTTGCACTTTCGAGATACAAGATTAAGGATACGTATGCGACGCCCCAGATGCTGGACCACGCCATGGCTGTCATGCCAGCCAAGGGCTTTACTCTGCATGAGCTGAAGAACATGATGATTACGGCTGAGAGTCGCCCCCGGGTTGATGTTTTCCAAAAGGTGCGGTTGCATTTTGCCAGCGCGGGTCTCGACCGAACAGCAATCAACACCGTGTACTCTCATGTCTTGAACCCCATGGTCGCGTCGAGATCATACATGTGTATAGAGCCCATAGAGCTGTGGCTCGACACGAAGGCTTTGCGAAGGGGTCTCATCGTACCCACTGATCCAGAATCTGATCCCAGAGCTTTGCTTGTCCAAGATTCTGGAATGGTACCGGTTTCAACACAGATTGCCATCGTGAACCCCGAGAACCGCACGCACTGCTTCGACGGCGAGTACGGAGAGATTTGGGTTGACTCGGAGGCTTGCGTCAAGTCATTCTATGGTTCAAAGGATGCTTTTGATGCCGAAAGATTTGACGGACGAACCGTTGACGGCGATCCAAACCTGCCCTACGTCAGAACCGGCGACCTGGGCTTCCTGCACAACGTTAGTCGCCCTATAGGACCTGGGGGTGCACTGGTTGACATGCAAGTCCTTTTTGTGCTCGGAAGTATTGGCGAGACTTTCGAAATCAACGGTCTCAGCCATTTCCCCATGGACATTGAGTCCTCGGTAGAGCGGTCGCATCGCAATTTTTTTGCTGGCAATGGTGCAGAGAAAATACCATCCCACCGTCACTTGTTGGAGGTTTTTTTTTTTTTTTTTCAATGATGCACAGTGCCGTTTTCCAGGCGGGTGGGCTTGTTGTAGTACTCATCGAAGTAAGCCGAAAGCCGTATCTCGCCTCTATCGTGCCCGTCATTGTCAATGCCATTCTTAACGAGCATCAAATCATTGTCGATATTGTAGCATTCGTCAGTAAGGGAGATTTTCCCCGCTCCCGTCTCGGCGAAAAGCAGCGTGGGAAAATCCTTGCTGGTTGGGTCACTCGGAAGCTGCGCACACTGGCGCAGTTTGCCATTCGTGACCTGGATGCTGCAGCGATGGGTGAGTCCGGGAGCGTGATGGATGCCAACAGGATATCAACCGGAAGCCTACGCAGCTCTGGAAACCTCGCCGGGGCCTCAAGCTTGAGAAACGTTGAGCATGCACCAAAGATTTTGGAACAGGAGGAGTTTGATGTCCAAATGAACCGCATGTCCCACATGCCCCCACCACCGGTTCCTGCTCCTCGGTCATCGTCCATGGCGACAACAGACGATCAAGCAACACCGACTCCATTTGTTCAGGGCATGTCGTCGGGAAGCCATGTACACCGTAAGCCGGTGGAATCTCACGACTACTTTGAAAATGCCCAACAGCAGCAGCAGCACGACGGGATACCCGAGAGCAACCAGCCTCCCCCAGCGGTGGGACCCAAGCCCGGCACATCAGGAGGCGAGAGCCAAAGCACCATGACGACAAGAACGAGTCTTCCTGGTGTTGACGGAAGAGAAGGATTCAACTTTTGGGACAACTTGCAGGCGGAGGATGATGAGGCGGACTGGACAGCAGACGCGATTATGCACATGAACCTCGCTGGGGATACGCAGCCCAGACAGTCATGAAGGTGTTTCCGCTGGAGAGGAAGTGCACATAGGGGGCGATTTTATATTGAAAGGAGCGCGCTGATGGGCGGACGCGTTCTATCAACACATCCCGTTCCCGCAGCGGCACATACGCCCGTTGATGCGCTGTTCTTCTGGTGCGACCTGTGTTGGGAGCGTACATATTCTGTTTTTGCTGTAGTGCTTGGATTTGATTCTCGTTTGGAATACCTTCGGCCTGCCAAAGCATAGGACATTCTTCCATTTGTTGTATAGGCATGGGGCAAAGCGGTATGAATTATGAATACAAAAGAAGCACCATTGTATGCTTTGTGGGTTTGTGGTTTCTATTGCACTTTGAAGCTTGGAGGTAATGTGACGTCGGCACTGAAAGAAAAGCCTACTCATCTGCTTGAAGTGGGCGTAAAGAGGCATATATATATATACATATATATACAAGGAAGTTTTCTACTCAAACCTTTAGTTTTCCACGTGAAGGAGTCGCAGTTTCGTTGCATCTCCAGGCATCACCACGTCACGTATTGCCGCAACATTGTCCACGTTTGGCATGTAAGTTGCGTCATGGCCGCGACGGCGCAGCAGGGTTAGTATCCAGCTCGCACTGCATCTATCCGGGAACTTCTCCGGATGGCCCCGCCGGGACTTGTCGACTGAATCCATTTGGAATCCATTTGGAGCAAGAGTCGCAGTTGCATTATCTTTTGTCCCACCCATGGTTAACGAACCAGTGATGCTTGTGATGCTTGTTGGTTGACCTACAACTCCACTGTGCAGCACACTGTGTGTGCAACAAAAGAAGGAGCAATGAATCTCATCCGAGCACTGATATCTCATCGCCAATCAATCAATGCGCTTCTGCATTCTGCATCTTCAATAAAGGAGGGATGCCTACCACTGAGCACACTCGCTCGCCAGTCTCTTGCAGCTGATGGGCGGCAACAGCTGTCAACGTTGCCGACGCAACCTCGATATATTCTCTCAACACTCTCTGCCCTCTTCATCTCTCCTCTCTGCATCTCCCCTCGACATCGCTGCACTTTTCAATGTTGACTGCCATCTTCATCACTTTCAACTCCCAGATCACGTACAACTACTCGATCAAACGTTTTCATTTTTTTTTTTTTCCTTGATTGACAGCACTTCCTAGTGCTTTTGTTTCTTCCTTACACTTCTTTACGCATTATCAAGTATGCTCCCGTACCCTTTCTTTGACATCGCGTCTCCCTTTTTTACTTGAGCAATCAAGCTCAGCTCTAATCTCTAAAAATGGAGATTCTTTCAAATGACCCGGAAATCTTGCGCTGCATAATCAACCATGTTTTCTTACCTCGCAGACTGCCTAACAAGCCAGACAAAGTCAATTTCGAAGGCGAGCTCCTTGCGTTATTTCTAGAGTCGCTATCTCAATATCGCTCCCTCTGTCCAGATGAACAAGTCCAAATCGACAATGCACAACAGGGCCTTCGGGTGCTTCAAAGATTTCAAGGCGTTAGTGACCCTATTGATCCGCACAAACTTCGTGCAGCGTTCCAGAAAGTCGGCGAGCAAGGTAAGGATGCCCTGTCTAATCCTGGTTGAGCGGGAATCATGTGAAGTGAAGCTAAACTTTTTTCTTTCTTATTCTTTTTAGAATTGCCAGGGTTCCCTGTCTACATAAGACCTCATAATGCTGGGCTACTGGTCCAAGGACAACGCGACACTGTCAAGCTTAGCATGTGGGAACTAACTCCAGACAATAGCACTATTCTCAGCGTAAAGGGTCGCTTGGTACGACACTTTCCTGACGTTGCTAATTCTCTTCCCACCGCCGATTTTAAGAGTTCAAACTTTCTCAAGTTTATCTCAACAACTCTGGCGAATATGACGAAAATGAGTCATCAGGACGAGACCCAACATGGACGCAGCCCGCAAGATCAGGATACCAAACCACCCGCCGTCATAACCGAGTTGCTCCATGGCTATCTACATGGCACTTTTACCTCATCTTCAGGCTGCAAGACTCGAAAAAACACCAGAGAAGAAGTCATCTGGGCTGAACGTAACGAGGTACCGTGGCGCCGATCCTCCTTTTGGCTATTTCTCAGAGTCAGTCTACAATTGTTCATGGCAAATCGAGCCACGTTTAAGAAGTTCATGATATTCTTCATGTCTCGAATTCTGCAAAAAGCACTTGATATCGATACCAAAATCCATACCGAAAGCGATATGATTTTTTGCATGATTCAGAAACTCAGTGGTCGTCAAAGAAAGCTTTGTTCAACAAATGATGAGACTTGGATGGAAGAAGTCACCATCGCTCTTAATGGGGCACACGCGCTTCTCAATAAACGCTGGGAAGATATTATCAAAGCCGATGCTGACGCTAACACTGTGAAAATCAGCCCCATCGATTCGGATGCACTTGCAGCCGATACCTTACTCAAGTTGCCAGACTTGGGTATCTTTATATCTAGCATTGACACTCGAGAGTCGGCAATTCCAGTCGAGCTTGTGCCACAAAGTCGCCGCTCCCATTTATCTTCATTTGAACCAGAGGACCTGCCATTGATCCCATGCTTGACCTCCAATCAAGACTACTTAATCTTCAACATTTTTGAGTTTGAGGTTTGGACTGCCCGGAATCTAGACGACTGGCTCGCAGATCGAATTGCAGACCAAAGCACCTGTTCTCAGCTCCACGAACGAGCGGCAAAATACTTCCTCGCTGCAATGGAGATATACAAGAACAGCCCCAGAGAGTTATCCAGCATGTTGCTTATCATACTTGAGCTTTGGATTGCTTGTGATAAATCAGCCGCCACTACAACCCAATCCTTCGGCTTCAACTCCTTCAGCCCCCCGATACCCGGCGAAATATGGACATCACTTTTGTTAAGCTCAAAGGCCGATGTCTCCCGGCTCCTGCAAGTCAGAGACTATCTGACGCAACGACAGGAATCTGCTGAATATGAGAGCTCAGCGCTTTGGAAGATTGGCAAAGACCCCCTGTTCGCGGAGGTGGCCTTTGCCAAAGCCGACTCGGGATGCAAAGATCTGCTGAAAAGTTTCAAAGCAGACAGTGAAAGGGAAAAGAAGGCAAAAATAAATGAGCTAGAGATTCAAAAGTCAAGATTCGACGACCTGATGGAAGAGTACGCATCCAAAAGTTGTGAATGCGAAAGGCGCCGGTCTGAATCAGATGAGGATGAAGACCAAGATGATGAGGATGAAGACCAAGATGATGAGGATGAAGACCAAGATGATGAGGATGAAGACCAAGATAATGAGGATAAAGACCAAGATGATGAGGATGAAGACCAAGATGATGAGGATGAAGACCAGAATGATGAGGATGAAGACCAAGAAGCTGAGCTGTGTGAGCGATGTCGCTGCAGAAAAGAGGCGGAGGCCATGACCATTTGGCCCTATGAGTCGCCGCTGCCTTCATGTGAAACGGAACAGAAAGTCATGACTTGTGAGTTTCTGGCACCGCTATCGTTCAGATCCTGGAGAGACTTCACGATCTTTCTGCGAACAGACATTCTGGGAGTCGCCTGCATGGATCAAAAGCTACGTGATCATATCTCTTTCACGGAGTTTGCCGTTCAGAGAGGCTGGAAGGAGAAGTCAAGCGGCGAGAAGAATGAGGTAAAGGATCGAGTTATTTTATCGTCAACAACGGCCCAAACAAGACAGATGCCGCTCAAGATCAATCCCGACTTAGGAAAATCAGACGTCTGTCTTCCCACTAACCTCAAGTGGCAATACGTGGACAAACATTCCGGCTCTTGTCTGAAATATTCTCCCATTACCACCCTCCCTCGATGGCTCACTGTTCAAGTGACTAACTCTGCTACATCCCTTCAAGCCTTCCTCGAACAGTCCCTACGTCCAAACAGAGCCAGACTAGCAAATTCTTCTATTACTAAAGATAACCCTATTTCAAATCACATGTCAAAGAAAGAATTCCGATCAATAGCTACATTGGCTTTAAGCGATCACACTCGATGGACATGTCTGTTGCGAGAATTAGCTCAGCCAACTATTAACCTAAGATTTCAAGAAACAGCTCTTATTTTGTTTCAAATCATCACCCAGTCGCCAGAAACAGCCACCTCCCAGCTAAGTTGCAAGACTTTCAATAAGGCAATGCTTTCATTGATTGAGGAGAAGCTAGAGATGATCAGAGGAAACTGGGAATCGTCGCTAGAATTATGGATACTGAGCTTACTACTCCTAAGATTGATATCAGAAGGTTCTGCGCAGCTCCGCACAAGAGGCCTATCCTGCTTGGACAAATGCCGTAATATCTGCCGTGGATGGATACGACGATTGCACTCGGAAGCGAGTATGCACAACCAAGACTCGCCAAATCTTCTCTCAAGGGCAGCTCACGTCGCATTAATCTGCGTTCAGACCTTCAATCTCGACCTATCCCTGCTAGAATCAACACTCCAAATCGAATCCCATTCCGAGGTCTTTCTAGAGTGTTCTATAACCATCAATCGCCATGTTGGGATTGCGACGGCCGACAGCTGTGATCAGCTTCAATCTATATTAGCACTGGCATGGAAGAGAACATCACATCTTGCATGGCCAGTGCTTCAGAAGCGCATAGTTCAAACTCGATGTCTTGATACTGTTCTTCAAGAAATGCAGTGTGCATCCAATATATTAGGCAACAGTGGACAGTGGGAGGCAGAAAACAGAAACTGGGTGAGAAAGACCTACCCCAAGAATGAGACGTCTAGTGGCCAGATCATTCAGTACAATATCCTTACAGGCGAAGTACTGGTTGATGGTTTACCCTCCATGAAAATTCCAAGTGAGTTTGGGACTCATGAAGAATATCACACTTTATTCGGTCAGTCGCAGCTAGAGGTTCACCACTCCTCGGAGCCAGGGATGCAATATCAACTCAATTGTCCTTTCCAACAATATCATGTATCACTTGATATAATGGAAAGTGAAGATAACTGCTCCACAAGTTTCGGCGAGGGCCAGAACGACCTGGCGGTCGTTGCATCCAAGGATGGCCAAAGATATGACTTCATCCCTCAAAGAGTGCTGAAGGGGACACTACCCCTCGTCTTTACCCGGGATTATATTCATTGGTTCCATCAAGATCAGTTGAGCTTTCGAGCTAAAACAAACCCATGGCCAGCTACTGAATGTGAATGGCAGCTCCAGAAACAAGGCCACTCGTGGCAGCTTATTCGGTCAAATGGCGGCATCTTGATCGATCCTTCAAGTAGAACGGCAAAACAGTTTCTCGATGTCTTCCGCTCTCTGGCACAGGTAGAGGAAATCTTGATACTTTATTTCTCCTCTGATCAGCACATTGAGGTTCATCTCACCAACTTACAATTGGAGTTCATGGCTCCGAGCGGCTCTGAAGACCTCTTTTCACGTCAATATCCAGGCTTCAGGGTGGACAAGTGCCAGGATATCGGCACCTTGATTGGCTTGAAGCAAAAGCTTGTTCTAGTGAAAGATACCCTGGACAGAATTGTGATGGTTCCGGGAGGCGCAATCAACCCTGATGCAACCACGAATCATCAGCACGCCAACATTGCCATAGACACGAGCCATCGTTGCGACGTCTACTACACATACGAGCTGGACCCTTACCTTGGAAGGCTAGTGGGACACGGTATGGACAGCAAGTTACGGCTGTCCTATCTCCACGCGTTGACGTCTTTTTGTTTACGCGATCCATTCACTGGCTTCACAGGTACAGAGAGAGCACTAGCTATTCTTCAATCAGCCGAGGTCCGGTCCATCAGAAGCTTATCTCTCATCAGTCAAGAGATTCTTCTTCAACTTTCTGCTTTATCAGGCACTATAGAACTTGCCGCCTCTAACGATTCCTCGCGCCAAAACATCTCATGGGTCGGAGGGATTAGTTCGTTGTCTCATCATCCTGGATTCCGCATAATCACTGGCCAAATGCAACCACGATTTTATCCTTCCAATAGCCCTAATGGGGAAAATTTGGTGAGAACACCAAAAGAAAGGATAAGACATTTGTATACCAGAGCTGCAATCCGCTCATCGCCTTTCTATTGCTGGGGTGCTGAGACAAGCGCAACAAGTACTGCTACGTTAGATAGCATTTATTCCGGCCGCTTACACGAAGAGAAGCCTATTAAGCCCACCGATTGCAAGGGGAAAATAGTCTCAGGCGACAGTAGCAGCGAGAAAGGCAGCAAATCGGAACTGAGTCGCTTTCAACGAGTCGTCGCGGTATCTCAAACCACGAAACGCGGTTCAGAAGGGTCACATCTTAATTGTTTTAAGCTTGCTAAAACGCCCAAACAATTTGTCGCAAGCATGGTCAATGCCCTAAAAGGATCCGCTACGACCCTAACTGTCGGTCTTCCTAGATCACACGGCAGCAAAGAAATTGACCTTAGTTACGACTCCAAATGGCTGCAAGATCCGTCTATTTTCCTTCCTGAGAAATGGTTCAGAATTTACAGTGCTTTCTCAGACTTGAACAAAAGCATAAGCCTTAATCCATACATCACATCCTTTTACTTAGCGACCTTGGCTTTTGCTCAAAAGCCTAACATAGAAGCCATCCAGATCCTGAACGCCATCCAACGCATTAACCCACAAACCGCGCTTGCTGTTCCAAACTCAAAGACCTTTGATTTGCACAAGAAAACGAAGGCAACCATTAAAGACCTCTTGCCAATCGTTTCCAGGGCTACAAATCGAGCGAATAGAGCAATTCTGAAAGAGAAGAAGCCTATCGCAGATGCTTTTAAAGCGCAATGGGAGGCTCAGCCTACAACAGTCCCTACGTGGCCCCCTGCGGTGAAATCGCTCCGAAAGCAGCTAGACTCTGGCAAACTCCTGTCTGGTGTAAAAAAATATTTTGTTATACTTACTGATAATTTGAACCTTGAGAAACACTTTGAGGAGCTTTACGCTGACCTCAAGGCCATGGTCCTCCACAGCCCAGAACTTCCCGCCGCTGCTGGATGCAACGAGACTGATGAGAAGCAGGCCAACTCAGCCATAGTGTCCAGAAGCATGAGTGCCAACAGCATCTTCCAACTTCATCCGCCAATCATCCCGGATATCACGTACCCTCAAGGCCTCTTGGACACCTTTTATCAAGCTCACGACGACCAACAATTACAATCTCTCACGCAGCTATTGCTGCAAGATATCACAAGCAAACTCCACGAGAAATACGTCAATGATCTACGGAATAGCATACAGCAACTGGGTAAAGCAAGTTTCAAACTTTTCTTGGCAAAGCCTATTGCGGAAGTTATCCAGTTAGTAGAAGAACTAAGAGGCTATGCTCAGCATCATATAGAAGAGTTTCTGGATTCAATCCGGTACGCTTTGTACAGGCCAGACTCTAATGGCAGCTTGGACATACTCAAAGTTGCTGCAGCTACCTCACAACTTCCTCCAGTTTGTGCTTATTCCTTGCTTCAACAACTCACGGTACCCGGTCACTTGCCCCCAAGGTGGAAAGTGCAACTGACCAGGTTTGCGGATCGGGTGACCCAAGTACAGTTATGCGACCGAATATTAAAGGCCACGAAAGCCTCGTCTTCAACTTTCCTTGAGGAACTACAGTGTTTGCGGCCAAGACAATGGGATATCGAGAAATACCCAGAGTGGCTACTTTTCGAGGTCGAGAACAACCTTCGAATTCGCGATACTCAGGCCGAAGTCGCGCAGGAAGTGATGAGCCCTCGAGATGCTAAGAACTCTATTTTGCAACTAAACATGGGAGAAGGAAAGTCGTCCGTAATTATCCCAATCATGGCAGCATCTTTAACCTCTGGTAGTAATCTAGTCTGTGTCATTGCCGGCAAACCACAGGCAGAACAAATGATTGAGCTGCTCAGCAACCGATTAGGCGGGTTACTGAACCGACCTATCTTCTTCATGCCTCTCTCGCGGTCAACTAGGCTAACCGAAGCAGTGGCTCGCCACCTCCGCGACAGGCTCTACGAGTGTAGGGATAGTAGAGGAGTTCTGTTTCTTCAACCAGAGCATATGCTATCACTTTTCTTAATGACATCAGACCCTGAAGCTAAACATGGACCAGCTGTGAAGGAGATTCTCTTTGAGATAAAAGCCTCTCTCGACAAGCATTGCCGAGAAATCATAGATGAGAGTGATGAGATCTTCTCACCTAAATTTGAACTTGTCTATCCACTTGGTAAACAACAATTAGTAGACTTTGCCTTGGAGAGGCAAAGCATTATTACACAAGTCTTAGCTATCGCGAGCGAACAAGCCGCACTAGCTATGAAAGAGGATCCTGCTGCGAATATCACGGTCACCTCCACACACATGGCGCATTTCCCGAAGATTATGCTTAACAATGATCTGGCCGTACAACGACTCAATCAATTGGTCGCTGGCGAGGTTTGCAAGGCCAGGGTTAGAGGCTTCAAATTACCGCCCAAGTTTCGAGATCACAAAGACCAAATCCTGGAGTTCGTTACGAAGATGCACCCGTCCCAGGAAACCGTACAGCAGCTAATCACTAACCTGCCTCCCTCTTCACGTTTCAAAAGGTCTCTATACCTTATTCGCGGCTTATTAGCCTGTGGGGTGCTAACTGGTGCTCTCCAAGATCGCTATCGTGTGGACTACGGCCTCGACAAGAAAAGAAAGCCCAAAACTGACTTGGCAGTCCCGTACCAAGCCAAGGATACCCCAACGGTCGGATCAGAGTACAGCCACCCTGACACCATTATTGTTAAGACCCTTCTGGCCTACTACTACCAAGGGCTAGACGACTATGATATTAAGCTAGCTATCGCTCATTTACTCGACAAAGCGGACAATGCGCAAGATGAGTATAACTCTTGGTTTAACAACAATGCTGAATTTCCGAGGGACTTTCAAGATGTCAACAGTATCAACATACAGGACAACGGATCCTGCAAGAGGATTTTCCCGCATCTCAAGTTCTCGCCAGCGTGTATTAACTATTTTCTAATGCTAATCATATTTCCAAGTCAACTAAAGGAGCATACATCCAAAGTCTCCGCATCAGGATGGCACTTGGGGCGAGTAAAAGATAATCCCGCCACTGGGTTCAGCGGTACTCACGACTCACAGCACATCCTCCCTCTCTCCGTGGTACAACAAGACTTGGCAAGCCAGCAACATACTGATGCACTTGTACTAGAAAAGATGCTATCTACTAGTAATTCTATTCTATTGCTTGGGTCTCACACTCAGAAAGACAGTAATGAGGTGTCTGGCGAAATATTACAGCGCATTCTACGAGAAAAGCCCGATATCCGTGTAGTGATCGACGTTGGGGCACTTTTCATCGACCTAACCAACGAGCAAGTCGCTCGACTTTGGCTTCAGATGCTAACGACTGGGACAAGTTCTGACATCAAAGGCGTGGTGTACTTCCACGACGACAAATTGAAGGTTCGCAACACAGGCGGGCAGGTCAAGGACCTTTCTGCTTCTCCCTTGTCGGATAACCTAGGCACATGTCTCGTATATCTCGACGAGGCTCATACAAGAGGAACCGACTTGAAGCTTCCGTCAGACTATCAGGCCGCCGTGACCCTTGGGCGCGGTCTTACTAAAGACAAGCTGGCGCAGGGTAAGTACATGACTCCATTGTGCATTGAAAGCTTGAAACGGCGACTGACAAGACGTTTAGCTTGCATGAGGATGAGATTACTCGGAGAAGGCCAGACGGTCACATTCTGCATACCAGCCGAAATCCAGGGTCAGATGACGACTACTGCGGGCGACATCACATTGCTTGACATCGGCCGCTGGGTCATCCAGCAAACTTGGAAAGAAACCAGGCAGCATATGGCACTTTGGGAGAAGCAAGGCTACGAATTCCAGCGCCAGGCAAAACTTTGGGAACAGATTCATGAAGCGAATGACATGGATGTCAAAATGCGGCATCTAAGAACCCTGAAGCAAGATAATACGGAAACAATTGAGGACTTGTATCGGCCACGCGATGCGGTGCCCAAGACCGAGATGCTCGAGCCCATCGACCCAATCGCCAAGAGACGCCATGACTTTGGCGTTGGCATCGTCAACAACTTCAATGGCTGTGAGGAAAGACAGCAGGAGCAAGAGCTCGAGGTTCAAGCACAGGTACAAGAACAGCGTAATGTTGTGCAAGCGCCAGCAGAAACACCTGCCAAGCATGAATTACACGATGATGTCAGGTCGTTTGTCAAGAATGGTATTCTCCGGCCACCAAGAGGACGAAGAGGCGGCATCTTTGCGGCCTTTAATACGCTGTCGGACACCACGGCCGGGACCTTTTCCGAATTTCAGTATGCTTCGACTCTCAAGGTCTCGAGCGGATTTGCCACGACCATCAAGCGGGGCGGTACGGGGAAGCTGGACGCTTACAAGCGAGAAGTCCAGTTCATCCTGACCACGGCGGACGGGGATGGCATCGTCAACAACATGCTGCTCATCAGCCCCCTCGAGGCAGAAGACCTCTACGAAATGATCATCAAGTCCTCCAGCGTTGCGCTTCACGTCTACGCGCCGCGCCAAAACAGCCGCCACGCACCGATCGATCACCTACAGCTGTACGTGGTCCCAGGACGGGCTGCAGCTAAGCGTCGCATCCCCGTGCATCTTCAGATTGAGCTGAACCTCTTCGCCGGCCAGCTGTACTTTGACACCTTCAAGGAATACGTCAATGTGTGCGAATACCTGGGGCTAGCGTGGAATGACTCGTTCAAGACGGCCGACATAGATGGGTTCATACCCCGTGGCCCCAACACACGGCCGATTCCCAATCGGCTCAACGCGCAGACCAGCCCCTTGCCATTCCTGAAGCTTCTAATGACCAACATTAGGAACTACGGAAGTAACATTGACAAGACACACATGGGCAGGATGCTTGACGGTGAGTTCCTGACAGAGAAGGACTTCAGCCCGAGGATGAAACGGGAACGAGACGAGGACAACACAGAGGACGCGGGAGTTCAACCTGCGAAGAAGCAGAAAAGGAGTGAGGGACAAGTCATTGCGAAGACGGAAGACCAGGAAATGGCAGGAATGGATTCACTACAGTTTCGTTGATGTTCACAAATCCAGGGGTTTTGCAGGGAGATTATGGGGAAACGAGCATGGGGACATTTTACAAGCTAAGCTGAGATTTGCAACAGGATTGGAACGCGGATTCCCGAGGACTGACATAGGCAGTAATGGATTTTGCTATTGATTTTCTCATCATCTTGTGACAAGAAAGTGGTAGAATTGCTCCGTGACATGCACAGATGGGGCGACTCCCCTGACACGCGGTTATTGATTTTTATTTATAAATTTTTGGGGTCATTGGTTGTGGCCAATGCATCTACAGCACTACGACCCCCATCTCCGAACAAACTCTTCCTTCTTCACACTCCTGGCTATCACGCTTTGTCCCTCCAAGGACCGCAACTTCTCCTTCGCCTTCTCCACCTCCTGCTGCAGAACGAGTATCGACCCCTCCATATCGGGATCCACGAGCTTGACTTCTCCAAAGGGACTTTCGGCAAGGAGGCTGTCTCTCAGTAGTTGAAGGGCAAGCTTCGCGTCGCGGAGGTGTGCCCTTGTTGTGATTTCCAGGCTCTCTTGGGCTCCTCTGGCGACTTCGTCGCATTTGCGGGCCCTCTCGGCTACCGCCTTTGAAATGGCATTGACTCTTGCTCTTGGACTCTCTTCTTCAGAAGGCAGGGACACAGCAAGACTGCTAAGGAGGGTTTCCAACGCGGATTCTTCTTGGATGCCGGATGATGATCGTCGTGTGCGCGCTCCAGAGGTATTGCTGCGCGTTCGAACTGGAGATACAGGGATTGTCTGTTTCGAAACGGTACTGGTGGGGGTTGCATCGACGGCCAACTCGGCTCTGGCTGTGGTCATCATGGCTTCAGCAGCAGCCCGGTACGACTTGTGTGACTCGACATGTGCATGCAGCCTGGCCATCCTCTCCTGCAAGTATCGCAGGCATTCATCGATCTACAATATGGTTAGAGTGGGGTCGTCCCGTTCAGGTCGGTTGAGGGTATAGGAGGACGGACGTATTTCAGTGACGAGACAGTCTTGCCAAGGCTTTGCCCGCTCTTTGCGGCGATGGCCTGCAGAGCTGGTTCCAGGTGCTGTTGTTCCGTGGACATTTGAGCAACAGACAAGATTTCAGAGTACAGCGACTCCACCTCTTCTTGAAGCTCTGTAACCTCCTCTCTTGTGGCTGGCTTGACGGCGCCTGACCGCTCTGCCGTGACAAGCGTCTCCAAGTAGGCTGTGTCAAGCCTGGTGCGGACGGTTTCGACTGTCGTTTTGATTAAGCTAAGTGAGCGGGCTGTTAGAATGTCCGGCAAGGCTACAAGAGTAGCTGGCATCGTACCGCATGCATGTCTCTCGGAGCTTTTCAACAGCTTGTGCTTCATCAGGGTCTGGCTGGTCAAGCTCCCATCCCAGCTTCTGAAGGCTTGACAGCAGCCTGTCGTCTGATTCCAGAAACGTGCTGACCTCATCATTGAGAGATGATCCCTGCTGCTCGAGCTCGGCGAGCCGGAGACTTACGTGCTGCGTGATTTTCTCCACCTACCAGTATGTTAAAACGGTTCTCTGTGCAGAGTGTGGTTGGGGAGTCTATCTGACCTCTCTTGTAAGCTGGGACCGTTCCACCTCCTTCTTGCGCTTCTGCACACGCTCCAATTCTTCTCGGCGAGCAGTGTCCTCAGCTTGCTTCTTGACCAGTCGCGACAAAGAATCCTGCTGCTGCCGCAATGTCTCTGTCTGCTTGTTGATATTCTCGGTAGACCGCTTGAGTTGCTCCACGGCCAGCCTCAAGTCGTCTTCGGTGACTGCCTGGACTTCGGCTAGATCGTGCGAGTCTGCCAGCTGATCTACGCGGCCCCTCTTGTCCAGCTCCATATATCTGTGACGGGGTTGATTGTTAGTTTTCTTTTTCTTTTTTTCTTTATCTAAACCGCAGTGTTCATCTCAAAAATAGCAATTGTCGGTATTCTTGATCATAGCCTTACATTTGAAGCTCATCGGCTGACAACAGCGTGTCGCTTCCCAGATGCAGGGATACCCATTCGACAAACAGGGGGCCGTGTTCGGCATCGTTGAGCGCAGTCTGCACATCCTCACGCCTAGCCTGGATGCCGCAGGCTCGAGAGGCTCGCAGCACAAGCGATTCGGCCTGCTTTCTGCGTTGGACATCCATTTGAACAGAATGATAGAAGCGAGGTGACGTGCCTGGACGTGATGAAAGGATGGTAATGGAGCGGGGAATGCCGTTTTTATCACGGACTGGTCTAAGCTAGAGCCTAGAGGCTAGGAGCATGTCGCTGACCGCCTTGGAAGCGAGTACGGATTTGAGAAGGCGTATTTGGGTGATGATCGAGATGCTTGCGCTTGTTTCATGGATGATGTTGCTACATGTCATGAAGGAGGGCGCGGCAGCGTTGCAGCGATGACTGATCAGATGGGTGGGATGATGGGAGGAAGACGAAACGTTGGACTTGTCCATTCGTTGTTGTTGCCAACTGGTGTTGCTCCGCTGTGTGGCCAGAGCACGATTGCTGGAAGCTGGAAGTGTCAGGGAGAGCTCCTTGGAGCATAGGTTATATAAGGGCACCGCACATTAACTAGGATAAAACCCTTCGTGAAATAACAGTAGATATAATAAGTATTACTATTTGCACAACAGCAAATCTCTATTTGCATAATAGACCTATTTTAAAGATACGTACAGCCGCCAGCCTACCCCGCCACTTGTACCGCGCCTGGCATGGTAAGTACCTGTACCTTCTAAATGCTCTAACCCACACAAGCCGCCTGCCCGACCGCACACACAGCGCCTACGGCCACACAACGCATGCCGCTTAATTTGCTCAAAAAACGCATTTCCGGCCTCAAGCGCGCGAAGTTACAATAATTAGCCTATTAATTAATCCGGGCCCTATAGTCCCTATAGCTGTGTGGGCGGTAGCGGCGGCGGCGCCCACTTAATGGCTTCCCACTCTGCGCCTAATGACGCTATCGCCGCGCCTGACGAAGCTAAGGTACGGGTACTTGCCATGCCGGGCGCGGTACAAGTAGCGGGGTAGGCTAGCGGCTATATGTATCTTTAAAGTGGGTCTATTATGCAAATGGAGATTTGCTGTTATGCAAATAGTAATACTCTTATTAATTCAGTCATATTATCGTTAACAGCGACCCCCCTCGTGCACTAGTGCATCACCTTACGGTTCCAACAAAAACCCTTTATAAGATAATAGTAGATATAATATAGTAGAAGTACCCTATTTAGCTAGTTTACCTTTTAGATACAAAAGTCAGGTGCTGTCTGCACCTCTAATTGACCGAATTTGAACGTTTTCTATCATACCAATCGACCCCTACCTTGACAGGAAGACAGACCCCCTCCCCTAAAAAAAAACAACCCGTGGCCGGCAGTCTGAGCCGCCATCCCCGGCCCTGGACCATCATCCATCATCACCAGCAGGCGTCAGCGTCAACTACGGATTAATCAACCGGTCACTTAGTCACTTGGGCTGCCTTCCACGCCTGCCTGCCAAACAAACAAGAGGCTCGCGTGGCGGTGCCCCCTACCAGCCACTGCCATCCCATCACTGTCACTCCGACACATGCTCATTGCTCAGGCAGTGTGCCCCTCAGGCACCGCCAGGCTTTCATTCGTCCCCCGGCTGCCGGCCCGGTGCCGCCTGGACCAACGACGACCAACGACGACCAACGACCCGTCGACTGACTTAAAGTTAGCCTGACTACGTCCGTACATACACACAACTTCACCTGCTCCGTGGTCTTCGAATCAAGTCGTTGCCGGCCACGATGCATTCACATTTACGCAACGTCCCGTGATGCTCATCATCACGTCTGCTGATCAATCTGTCCCCCTTCTCATTCTGTCGGTGCCATGGCCCAAGTCTCACCTGTATCACTCTTGCCGGACATTCCCCCTGGATCTGTTCTACCAAGGCGAAACGATACTTTCACGTCCACCGGCAGGCTTCCGCTCCAATGCTTGCCAAGTCTGTCGATATCGTACGAGCTACAGGCCAAAGCCTACACGCAAGATGCAAAGCCCTTGTCGTTTTCGCCGCGTCAAATGGGAAGTAGGCGGATGGACCGCGAGTTCCAGCCGAATCCTCACTTCTTGTTCCGCCGCGCCAAGTCCATCTCAACAATTACATTCATTGGTGCCACATTAGAAAGTGAAGTGAGCTTGTCGTCATTGTCGAATCAATTCATCGTCATCAAGAAAGAGACCCTTTCACCTTCTCACGGGCCCGGCTTCCTGCCTCGCATGCCAGACGTCCAGGGAGATAATCCAGGTGTAACATCTTTCGTTTGAGAAAAAAAAATCAAAAAAAAAAATCAAAGCTTCCCTCTTTGGCAGCAGAGTCGACCGGCTCGCCAGCCCACGAACCCGGACATCAATTTCTAGAAAACGCTACGCGGGTAGCACAGTGAACAGCACGAACCTGCTTCGTACATATGATGCATTCCTACCTCCGAATGTCCATCTAAGCACATCGCCATCTCACAAGACCCGGTCGGTGTTCAAATAGCCCCGTATCCTAAGCGATTTCCTTTTTTTTCTTTCTCCTGTTTCGTTTTGCGCTTCCCGTCTCCCTTCGCCGAACTACCGAACCAAGACATTTTTTCCTGACCATGTCTGACTCAATTGTTTGGCGAAGCCGGTGCAATGAGGCCATTCACCACTTTGTGAGCGTCTTGTTGATTTCGCTTATCTATCTTACAAGCGAGCTGAACATCTGGGGGTTGAGCCTGGCGCTGGCGTCGGCGCAGCTCCAATACTTTGCGTCCATCTTGGGCATGGCCCTGGTCTTCTCCGCCATGACGGTCGCGGGCCGATATCTTCGGAGTTGCGATAGACTGTATCGGCGCTGGATCAAAGACAAGGCAAGTTTCCTTCTCCTCTCCGACTGCACAGAAACTATGGCTGAGGATTCCGCG
This sequence comes from Epichloe elymi, assembly GCA_023658475.1. NCBI lineage: Eukaryota > Fungi > Ascomycota > Sordariomycetes > Hypocreales > Clavicipitaceae > Epichloe > Epichloe elymi. The sequence continues at coordinate 830,776 of CP098273.1, read as the reverse complement.
CGCAGGTCGACTTCATCAACGCACAGCTAGGGGTGGGATTCAGCGTGCCCATCATCATGCTCGATCATATGCTCAGCATGCGCGATGTCGGCTACATTGTCGCAACGTCTGGTGAGTTAATTCCGAACAAAGTTGCGGCTCACGATGAGCAAGTTCAGCTAATCACACGGCCAGTTGTCACCAATGTGGTCTCATGGACAGGAGTCTTCTTTCTGGCCCTAGCAGGACTATCTCTTCTGTCGGCTTTCCAGTCGCATGTTTCGGGATTCGTGCGACGCCACGCTGCTGAAACTCCCATCTCGTGTCGACAGGAAGAAAAGGGCGCGGCGGCGCTTCCCGCGGCGTTCCATCCTTACGAGAGTCAGTGGAAATATGTGACCTCGGAAGATTCGGTTGCGACTGCTGATCATCAGTCGTCGTCGTCCAAAGACCATCATCATCAAATCACGGAAATTGAGCCCTCCCCCACTGGGAGCTCAGGGCAACATGACAAGAGTGCTTGGTACCTGTTGAAAAGCAACGGCTATCTGTCGGCATGCCTTGTTGGCATCATAGCCATCGGTATACCACTGGAGATGACTCTGTCCGACAGCAGAGCGCTAGATGGCTTTACACTGTGGCTTTGCTGGATCGTCGCCGTCCGCTTGCAGCGAATGGTCAAGCAGGCGTTTTTCCTCATTGCTAACGTGCGCTGCAGACACACCTTGGCTACCATGATCAATCCCGTGCTCGTCACCACAACCTTCATGCTTGGTTACACTCGCCTGAGAGGGGTTCTCAGCCAGAGCGGAAGTGTCACCAACTTGTTGGAGAGCTTCAGCTCCGGAACGCCCCTATACTCACTCTGGACCGCTCTCATAAGGTCAGCACCCCTGCCGGACAATGCGACCTACTGGTTCGGAGCAGGGGACTTCGCGCTCTCTCTCCTCGAGTGCGGCATAGTCGCATGGGGCTTCAAGCTCTACGAGTGCCGACGTCAGCTGTTCAGCATATCAGGGCTCGCAATCTTCTTCTTCTGCTCTGTTTCTGCCGCCGGAAATGTCTTCTTGTCGGTGCTTCTCGCATCCGCGCTCGGGTTAGACGGGCCAGAGGCGTTGGCATTTGCTGCTCGGAGCACAACCTTGGCGCTGGCCAAGCCGGCTGTCAAGACCCTTGGAGGGAACTTGGCGCTCAATGCAACCCTTGTGGTCAGCAACGGCATCATCGGCCAGCTTTTGTATCCAATTCTTCTCGAGAAGCTGTCGATTCCGGCCTCGGATCAGTCCAGCGACAAGGAGCAGGACCTGGAACGGGATGCAATGACTGATACTCCTAGGACTGTCGCAGCTGGCACTGCCATCGGCATCAACGGGGCTGCCATGGGGGTCTCGTACTTGTACGAAGTGAAGAGCCGCGCGGCGCCGTATGCGGCGCTATCTATGACCATCTTTGGAGTCATGACAGTGGCGTTTACAACACTTGAGCCTTTCAAACGCGTGGTGCAAGCATTATCGACGCGATAGGCGAGCAAATGTTAGCATTCCTGCCACTTGCCTCTACGTATGGCACAAGGAATACTACATAAGGATACTGGACGCAATGATTCAAAGTCGTTTTCTTTTTTTTTTCTCCTCCTATTTCGGGTGTCATGATTGATGACACAGCGCACGAATGCAATGATTGGATTCCAACTGTTCAAACAGACAATATCAGCCAGAATAGCTACCAAAGTTCACTAACGCTGGCACACGCAAGGTTCTCACATATAGAGCACAACTACAAAGACAATGAATGACATAGAAAATGATGTAAATGAGGATCATTGAACATGGTATGATATAGCGATTTGAGTGAACAAGTTGAAGCTTTTCTGTCTGATGCAAAACTGGACATTGCATGGTTGCGTTTTTGTTTTTTTCGTCTATCGTCTTTCGACTTTTGCATTCGCATAGTATTGTTGTGGCCGCTGGTGCCGACATGCCTTGAAATCATTTTGACCGACTTGATTTTCATTCCAATCTGGCACGAAATTAGCTATTTTAATGCCACTGGCGCACGAAAGGGAAGAAGTTGATGAAAGAAGCACCCTCACAGTGCGTTATGATAAACTTACCTCTCGATCAAATGCAGCCCACTGGCTGTCTCGACGATTCTGCTCATCTCACCAGGCCGCAAAGCAAAAGCAGCATCCTCAAACTCCTTCTGCATATCCCCACGCCCAAAATATCCAAGATCGCCACGCTTGCGAGCAGATGAGCAGTCAGACTCAGTAGGCGCCAGATCTCCCAAGGAAACGTTTCCGGATTTGATCTTTTGCTCGTGCGCCTTGATGATGTCCATTGCTTCGTCTTTGGTACGTACGATTTCGGACTGTATTTTTGCGGTAGCAGTTAGCTATACTCAAAAAAACCGCAAAAAGCCCAATTCAAATCAAATTGCTCATTGCGCGCTGAGAGAAGCATGATTTCTGGGTGCGGTTTACCTCTCGCCAGCTACTAGGGCGTCTGCTATCCTTGTGCTTCACCAACAAGTGGGCGGCGCGAATCTTGCCCTCTGGTACCCTGGGGACAGCGCCGGGGCGCGAACCCGCACTATGATGGGCACCCATGTAGGTCTTGAGCTTCTCAGTGTCGGTGCCTTGCGGGGGTTCCCAGCGGGACACCTTCTCGACCGAGTTGAAGTAGTAAGGGAGGTTTTTCGAGTTGGAGTGGCGGACTTCCCAGTTCGGAGGAAGACCAGTATCAGCCTGCAATGGTCGAAACACGAAAGAGATGAAGGGGTTAGTCAAGTATTGGGCCAGCACAGGCTATCTTGGGAGGTTTGAGAGGGAGAATATGACGGGAAGTAGGGAAAGGGGCAGAGAACATGCGTGCCATGACTATACTAATTGCGGCGCCGCGCAGCGCCATGAGGGCTGCTTCGGAGACGAGATGCGAATTTCGGGGGGTGGATGGGTAATAGACAGGACATACCATTATGAGAGGAGGTTAAAGAAGCTGGGAGGGATGGGAGAGGCTGATGTTGTCGTGACGGCAGCTGTCGACGGGGAGGAGAGTCGGCTAGAGTTGGCAGAGAAAATGAAGGTGATATATATGGTCAGGTGTGATGAACGAACGGTTCGCGGGGGCTGCGTCGCAATCTCAAAAGCCGGGTCGTCGTCACGTTCGTGTTGGCCGCGGAGGTGTAGGCAGGGTCGAGGAAGAGTCTGGAGGATGGCGAGTTGGGATTTGGGATATGATTTCAGAAGTCGACTTGATGAGTGCGATGATGACGTGCGGCTGCGCAGTGGGAAGGGTACGGAAGGGGAGCCAACCAGAGAGGGCGCGGCAAGACGCCGCCCGAACCTGTGACCTCGAGGTGTGAGTGGGGGAAAGAGAAGGCAACTAACTAACTTGGCAACCAGATCCGATTCGTCCAATTCATCCAAGCGCAGACGTACATTTGTACAACTTACCGTATGTAAGCTCTTTTGGCCGAATCAACTGTACATCCGTAGAACTTGTTTGCAAGACCAGACGCCAATTCTACAACTTGGGGTGTGATGCACGAAAAGCCTGCAAAGTTTGCAGGGAGCATAGCCATGTATACAAGACGCGCTAACCATTTTTGATACTACATAGTAAAGTTTGTGTTTCTAGAAGCCCGCCCCCTACTCTCGGGCCTGTGCCGCTCAGCGAGTGGCTGTATGTAGTACGAAGCAGCCGGCCTAAATAATTCACACATAACTTGTACCCGTCAGCCAGGCTTTTCGTGGATCACACCCCAAGCCTCGGTGCCTGGAAAACGCACACACCAGAAAAAAAAAACCGCGGACGGATGACCTTCCATCATGGCTGGACACGGCACCTTTGTTGATCACGAGGTGGGCATCTTACAACATGCAGTGTTTCGCGGCGTTTTCCCCATTCTGAAGAGGTCACGTTCCTGACAACCGAAGATCGTCAGCGTCAGGGGAGGGTTTCGCTAATTCCAACATCATATCGGCTGTTGGGTTTCATCCGCCTGCTCTTGGCCTGGCGACTACATAAATGAATTCGGCGTGGGTTTTGCTGGCTTGGGCATGGTCTCACTTGACAGGTGGATGGAGGGGGGCCAAAATGGGCGACAAAAGAGGTCATCTGCTTGATGTATTCCAGCATTTCCGGTCAGGTGGAGGGGTGGAAGGGGGTGGAGGATTGAAACTTGAGGGTGTTCATGCACGCTTTTTGTGTTTTCCACTGCCTAGGAGAAGAGGAGACGATTGATCATGGTGCATGCCCACCTACCTAAGTGCGTAGTTAGTGTGTTGTTGGAAGCGTTGAAGATGTCGGGACCTGCTTACGGATGGATGGGAGGCGAAATGAATGCAAGGCTTGTGCAAGGGCCAGTCCTGTTTCTTGGTCTAGGCTGAAAATGAGGATGAGGGAAGGAGGCGAGGGGGCTCGTGAGGATGCACATGTACACTATTAACCGTTGCTCGAATTCTGAGTCATCGACGTGTGGGCCGCAGCAAAGGCAAGGCAGGCAAGGCAAGTTGCAGATGCCGCTTCGCCTTGTGGATATGGTCCATGATAATTGTTTTTCCACTACAATCATCAAACACATGATAAGACATCACAAGATGTGAAAGAAAATAACAACTGATGGAGAAAGTTAAACGGCCATGTGATCCTCGCGATGTCACACGCCTACCACGTATTTGTGAGTACACGGTGCAATTAAACGTCCCCGTAGAAAAGGGTCGGTTATTAAATAAAGAAACTCATCTGTATATTTGGCTTTTTTAAAATCATCTCGCTCGCTTTTTCAATTTAGCAAGCATAGACATGGCCTCTCATTGCCAGCGCCGCGGGCTCGACATGGCTTGTTAAACTTGTAAACTTGTTAAGCTCTGGAGAAAGAACGAACCGGAAAGTCTGTCGGCCCCACCCACCCACATTGATCATTGCTACCTTTCGACTTTTGCCTTCCAGCCTCTCCTTCCTCCCATCACCGACCCGCGCGTTTTTTACCTCTCCCATCAACAAACCCAACCCGGCTCATTTCGAAGAGCAACGGACTAGCTCGCTCATCTTACCATTGATGACGATCGTGTATTTTGTATTCGCAACCACTTAACAAACGCGACGTCTTGCCTAATTTCATCATTTGCATCAAACAAGAAGCACATAATTTTCAACAGAATTAGTACCCTCACTCCCGTCTCGTACTCGGCACACGTGAGGCAAAGAAACCCAAATCGAAGGCATGGCTACTCCACAGTCAACTACGTCTTACGAGGGCTCCGGCTCCAAGAAACTCGAACAAATTACCTTCCGTTTTTGCTCCGAATGCTCCAACATGTTGTATCCCAAGGAGGACGAAGATGCTCACAAGCTGCAATTTACCTGCCGAACCTGCCAGTACACCGAGGAGGCACAGTCTACCTGCGTTTTCCGCAATGTCCTGAGTAACTCCGCCGGCGAAACTGCTGGTGTGACCCAGGATGTTGGATCTGATCCAACGGTTAGTCAAGTTCCAGTCGTCCTTTGTTTATCTTGTGGGCTTCTCATTTTGTGCGATACTTGTGGAGATCTGGCGACGGAGGTGGCTGGCACTGAGGAAGCGCAGTCAGAGAAGAAGAAGGACAAGGAAAGTATGGGACTTTGCCAATTTACCCTTCCCTGGACCGACTTTGAAGATCCCTTCGACGAGTACGACGAAGAGGTCATGGAAGAATCAAGCGATGGCAACCTGTCTAGCCCATCCATGAGCGAGCTATTTTCCGACACGACTGAGGGGACGGATTTCACCAACGATGGTGCGATGATCATCGCTCTGTAATGCACAACAAATTTCATCTTTGCCTTAAATCACATAACGACACTCGAGCAGCCTGCTTTCGACGGCGTCCGAATATTGACTTCTTCGCCGGGATGACTACATGTGGGCCGAAAGGTGTAACGATAATCGGCAGCTTCAAGACATGGCGAGCGGTTGCAGCGGAGTGTGTTTCCTTGGTGTTGGAACTCGTTGGCCCTTGCCTTTGAACCTGCTGGCTGACACATGATTCTTTTTGTCTTTCTTGGCTATAGCTTCCTCGGTCGAACAAGACGTGTCCCAGATGCAACCACGAAGAAGCAGTATTCTTCCAATCTCAGGAGCGAAGTGCCGAAACTGGCATGGTAAGCCATCACCAATCTCTATGTCCTCCGTCGTTGAGAGGCATGGCGCATCTCGGATATGAAACGCGTCAAACTAACATGGCTGGCTGGCAAGAAATTGTTTTATGTCTGCTGTGAATGCGGTCATATTTTCGACTAGTCGTCGTTTACGAGTCATGATACCCAAAGTCCCAGACCGACATTACGATTATTGCAGATGGCGTACGATTGAAAGATGATCCTGGTCTTGTCTAACAGCATACATAACGGAGAAATGGCGTTCATGGGAAGGATTGTTTGTATCAAGGCGCATTGGTTTCCTATACGAGGATGAAGTCGTTCGGCCTTTAAAGGTCAACCGGACGGGTCTTGATGCCAAAACATCATCAAGAAAATTAAATAAGATTGGAGGAAATTGGGACATTGTTTAAAATTAGATTCGGCTTTACAAAAAAGGTCAACAGTTTCAATGAAATTGTTATGAAAGAAAACATCACGGATATGTGAAAGTAGTGGGATTCAAATCGAGCCTTGTGCCCTTGTTTAAACGCCTTGCATATGCCAAATTGTAATGATACACTGTATCTCCTCCCTTGTAAGGAGAGTCACATCTCCATTCGCGGCATTCCTAGAAAAAATTGCCTCTTGCTTCACTTCACACTGAATATCTGGACTCCTGCTGCATCCAGATAGATTTGAACTTTTCCGGATTTCCAAATGATTACCCTCGTTTATGCCTGCATGGGAGCCATTGACAAGATCTTGCTCCACTTCTTCCTCTTCAATTCTGCTCCAACAACGCCGTTGATTCGCGACCCGACCGGGTCCCCAGACTTGTTCAGCAGAACGCATGCATTGTCATCGAACTTGACGATCGACCCGTCTCGTCTTTGCGTGGGGTACCTGGTGCGAACGACGACGGCATGTCGAATATCACCACGCTTCACCTTGGCAGCGGCAGAGATGCCTGCCATGCCAGAGGAGGATGCGCCTCTCTGTTCCTGAACGACAACCACAATGCGATCACCTAGAGTCAAGCTTGGGTTAGTGATGAAGACCCTGGCTGGTGCAGGGCTGGTGCAGTTTTGGTCCAAGTTATGCACGAATCAACGTACCGATACGAGCATGGCGCTTCTGACCGACAACGAGGGCGCATTCGACGAGAGCTGCACCGGAATTATCGATACAGTTGAGCATCGTCTGTGAAGGACTTGGGTCAGCTCTGATGTGAATGGCGGCAGGAGCTTTAGACGGCGTACCTTTAATTGAATCATATTGGCGGAATGGCCCAAGGCGCAATAGCTTCAGTGGTTTCAGACGGGATACATAATCGCGAAATGCAAGACCCTGACTAACACTGACAGCTTTGGCATAATTAGAGGCTTTTCCATCGAAACGAATCACGTGCTGTGTCACGTTCCAGCTAAGTCAAGCTGCACCTTTCAGGGTCCCCCCTGCGGTCGTCCGGCCAGCGAATCTTGGGGGGCGGGCCAGGGTGATTCACTGGCTGGTCCAATTCAATTGGCTCCATTGTGGGTGAAAGGTGAAAGGCGCAGCCGGGAGACGCCCTCTCTTACTTTCTTCTCACTTCTGATCTTGCCTACAACTTGTCGACGCGGCCGCGTGTCATTCAGGAAGGCACTCGGCATTCTTAACCATAGTCCCTTCCTTCAAGACTCGTCATTCTATCTCCTTTTTGGCACAATCGCCTCACCATCGTGCTCATGCTGAGGCCCTAACTGTATGCTGGATCGATTCGCTCCCGGGTAACGACGTTGCGAGAGAAAGGAGGGTTGCCTATGAGCACAAAGCTCCATCTCACCGGCAGAGACTCGCTCACTTTAGCTTTTCGCTTTTTTTACGAGGGGACACTCACGGGTGTAGGGAAACTGACTGTAACCGCCAAAAATCGAGCGGAAATTGGCAACTTTTTGCAGACGTTACGGCTTGGACGACCAGCTGCGCTGAAACCACAGTCCAGCGCCGGACCTCGGACCTTCACACAACTAGACTACATTCCGGAAAGGTGGTCTTTGAACAAACTAGCATCACTCCCTCTCCCATTCTCTCGCCCGGAAGTGCATGAAGTCGCCACAGCACTATAATGCCGGCGCCCAAAATCTCGACGCCGGTGAAGCATCGGCTCACGCTGGCGCAATTATCGGCATATGATGACATCTTGACGGATGCGCTGGTCGACCACGTATACTACTGGACGACTGTGCCCAAGAATCGGCCATCCTACCATGCTTCGCGAGGCGTATCCGAAAACGTCATTAGCCAGATCATCCGGGATGAGGTCGTTCTTTACAGGGATTTGGCTGCTGCGGAGGAGAGATTACTTGCTACGGATGGATTGAAAAGATTCATGAGTAGTCTCAAGACAGCCAAGGAGAAGGACGACTTTAAGCAACACCTGCGCCGATATGTGCGAATCTATATGCCCGACTGTCCGTGGGAAGTCAGCTCCACCAACCGGTACACCATTGTCTCTCATGAAGCGAGCATCACAGCAAGACGATACATCAAGCGCAATGAATCTGTCAAGTATCTGTCTGGCATCCAAGTCGTCATCACTCCAGAGGAAGAACAGGACATCTCAGTGCGAAAGAAGGACTTCAGCATTGTAGTGAGCTCGAGAAGCAAGAGCACAAGCCTGTTCATGGGACCTGCACGTTTTGCGAACCACGACTGCGATGCAAATGCAAAGCTGATGACTACCAGTCATGCAGGGATTGAAATCGTTGCCATTCGGCCCATCGAGACGGGTGAAGAAATCACTGTTACCTACGGAGACAACTACTTTGGAAACGACAACTGTGAATGTCTCTGTAAGACTTGCGAACGGGGGTTGAGAAATGGCTGGGAGCCTGCAGAAGGTGCTGCTGCAAGTGTTCCGACGAACGTGAAAGAGGAGAGGACTGAGGTGTACTCGTTGCGGCGGCGACGACGGGAGGACAGCAGTGGAGGATCACGGACTCCCTCCGTCACTCCCGGTATTCGGCCACGAGTGAGGCGAACAAGACCGAAAGGCTCGCGGCTCAGTAATTCTCACGGTTCATCGCCGGCAGCATTACCAGTACCTGATACACCCAACGGTCGAAAGCGACCGATTGATGCCATGGCCACACCACCCGTTACTCCAGCAAAGAAACTGCGGCACACAATCGAGCCTATACCCAATATACCTGCTTCCGCTTCGCGAGGCACCTCAGTCAGTGGTAGCTCATCATCCAGCCACGAAGAGGCTGCTGAAACAGATGTCACATCACCCGAAAAAGAAACTCCCGAGCCCACGGTTCAAACTCCGATCAAGGGATTCAGACAGGAGACAAGGATTATGGAGTCAAAGTACAGCGACTCAATTGCTGCCATGGATCCATTCTCCCCCGAGAGCATTCGTAGCCCGGAATCACCACACTCGTCACACGGTGACTTGACCAATTCATTGCAGCCAACGAAGAGCACTGCCGCAACGATGTCGATATCAGCTATTCTAAACGCATCTAGCCACTCTGAGCCACGAGCCGCTGCTCCCATTGCCGTGAGCATTGAAACTGTGGATGAATCCGAGGTGGCCGCGGCTACAGGAGCACGACTTCCGAGGAAGAAGAAGGGACGAGACTTTGTGAAGCAAAAATCTCCAGCGATGAGAGTTCGCACGCCAGGGGACTACGTTCTGACTCCCCTACTACTCGCTGAGCCCGAAATGGCGTGGATCCAATGTACCATTTGCAACGACTATTTTGTTCAACGAGATGCTTATTTCACAAGGGCATCATGCCCACGATGTGAGCGACATTCCAAATTATATGGATACATGTGGCCCAAGACGGACAAGACAGGGCCTTTGGACAAGGAAGAGCGAGTTCTGGATCACAGACTTGTGCATCGGTTTTTGACCACGAGTGATGAACGCAAGGCCCGAGGCAGAAAAAGCATCGTGGAGCGCCAAGAGACGGAGGAGGCCAGCGAGCCTGAGAGGGGCAGAAAACTGCAGCGTGGCAAAGCCAAGGGCAATGCCAAGCCAATCCAAGACTCTGTTATAGTCAAAGTGCCACACGATACATTGTGTCTCCGCCGAAGTGGTCGCTCACGTAGGGTAAGCAGCAAACTGGAGAATTGACGACGGGGCGGCATGGTATCTTGCGGCTAGGGGAGGAGAGAGGGGAGAGGGGAGAGGGGAGATGGGAGAGCGGGATGTCGATGTCTTAGTCATGACATCTCTACGAGAAAGTCACTGCATGGCATTATGTACACATATACACATGGCACTTTTTAGACACCTATGTATGCAGACTAGTCATCTTTTCTTCAATGATGGCGACGAGCAAGCACCGTGATAAAGATGCAGCACGTGCATGCATGGGGTGTGCGTCAGTGACCCTCGTTCCATGTGACGGACGGCGTGTTAGTGTTACCCATGCCTCCTTTCCAGCCCTGCACAACAACCACAGTGTCTCCAGGCGTAAGAACTTTGAGCTCTAATGCGTGGGTCGAGCGGGCTGCCGGGATGTTCGGAGGATTGAGGATCGAGATTCTGGGTTCACCGCAGATGGACTGGACTAGACCTAACAGGGCTAAAAGTGGATGGAGTTGAAATGGTCCAATATTATTTATTGGTGAGTGTTGGAACCGCAAGGTAATGCACATGTGCACGAAGGGGTCGCTGTTAATAATAGTTATAATAGATTAAATTAAGTTATTAGAAGAAAGAGAAGAGAAGAGGGAGAAGGAGAGGAATCTAGCTAGGAGCGAAGGTAGGAGAAAAGTGGGAAAAGTGGGCCTACACCGGTATCGCACTGCGGCAGTAGTGCGAGGTAGGGCAGTGCGCGATGCGTCTAATCGCATCGCGTGCATTCACCCGGTGGCCCTATCTTTAGCCACGGTTAATCCAAACAAGACCCGAAGGTCCGAAGGAAGCAACAGGTCCAATATTTATTTATTGGTGAGGCTTATATAGCTCACGCCTGAACGACGACTTCGGCGCCCCGGTGTCTCTCATTGCGTCGAGCTGAATGAACTTGTTGACGCAAGAAAAAGAAGAAGGTCACCATCACCATCACCATGGTATGTACGTCCCATACAGCATGGCTTTTCGTCTTCCTCGCCAATGACTACCCGCAATGACTTTGGTCTCGATGCGATTGAGCATCCTCAACTAACCCCGGCTTCTCGTTTTCAAGGGTCTGAAGCAACTCCTTGCACTCGTTGGCGGCAGCGTGCCCGTCGTCGTCGTCGTCGCAGCATGCGGCATGGACTACACCAAGAACGGCCTCGTCTGGGGCAACGCGATGCGCATGAACCAGATCCAGGTCGTGGGCTCGCACAACAGCTACCATGTCGAGGCGTCCAAGGAGGAAAAGGCCATCATGGAGAAGCTCTCGCCCAGTGTCAAGGATTTCTACTACGGGCATGATAAGCTGGATGTGCAGTTGAAGGAGCAGCACGTGCGAAATCTAGAGTGAGTCGAATGATTTCTTTTTTCACATTTGCCTCAAACTCCCTCCCTCTGAACCCTCTGAACCCTCAAACTCATGTTCCTCTCAAAGACTCGACGTCCTCGCCGATCCCCAAGGAGGTCTCTACGCCCGACCGCTGATCCGCAAACTCGGCAACCTCGCCTACCCAGATGACCCGGCCTACAACCAGTCCGGCACAAAAGTGCTGCACATCCCCGACCTGGACGTCAACACGGTGTGCAGCACCTTCAAGGGCTGCCTGGGCGTGATAAAGACGTGGATGGACGCGAACCCCAGGGCCGTCCCCCTCGCCATCATGACCGAGTTCAAGCAGGCTCAGTCGCTGGGCGCGGCGCTCGGCGGCGCAAAGGCCGTGCCGTGGGACGACGCGAAGCTGCTGGACGGGCTGGACGCCGAGATCCGCTCCGTGTTTGGCGCCAAGCAGCTCATCACGCCCGACGATATTCGCCGTCCGGGGGCGACGCTCGAGGAGTCGGTGCTGAAGCATGGGTGGCCGAATCTGGACTCGGCGAGGGGCAGGATCTTTTTCCTCATGGACAATGCGCGGGATGATGCGGTGAATGCCAAGTATAGGGAGGGGAGGACGAATCTGGAGGGGAGGGTGCTGTTTACGAATTCTTTGCCGGGCAATGCGGAGTGTGCTTTTCAAAAGGTATGTTTTTTTTGTTTTTTTTTCTCACCCACCCTTCTTCTACTATTTAAACCTTCTGCTACTATTTTTTTAAAAAAAAAACGAGTACTTGGCCGTCTAACAATGTGCAAGCTCAACGACCCCGTCTCAGACTCGTACGTGGCCAACATCCAGACACAGGTCAAGGCAGGCTACTGGGTGCGGACCATGGCCGACACGGCGCTCGACACGGTCCGCAACTGCACCACCTTCCAGCGGGACGGGGCCTTCAGGTCGGGCGCGCAGATTGTGTCGAGCGACTTCTTTGTCGAGGGTGCGAGCGAGCGGTACGGGGGGTGCAAGTACGTCGTTGAGCTGGGGGGGGGCAAGGTGGCGAGGTGCAACCCTGTCAATGGGCGGGAAGGATGCGTGGACGGGGAGTTGGAGTGACGATGAGTGTGTGAATGCCCGTGTCGCCGTGGTAAACGACAGGAATAGGGGCATTTTTTTTTCTGCAACCTTGATTATGTTGCTGTTTCCGCTGTTTCCGGGGTATAATGGCTATCTATCCAGGTCTTGTTGGTATGGGTCTCGCCAGGGGGGGGTGGGAATGCAACGTACATACTCCGTACTCCGCACTTGCATACAAAAGCATGGGTGCATCACGATGTTTTGCCATTGCCATCCCTCATGCGGTTTGCCAAGCACCAGGTAAGACCTGGGTCATTCCCGAGCAAGCCGTCCGCACAGCTCGTCCCAGTGTTTTGGTCTTGGCAAAGACAGCACTTGTTTCTCAAACTTGTTGCGGAAGCACACGAGGGGCGGCTGGCACGCGGCATCACGAAAACGCCGATGCGGGACCGGAATAAAAAATAAAATAAAAAAAAAACAAAAAAAAACAGAGGGATTGCAACTCCGTTGGGTCCGACAGACGGTCGACGAGCACGGCTGGCAAGCTAGCCTGCGGCTGCCCGAAGAAACTCTTCGATGCCATGATCCGTCCACGCGTCCTCCCGCGCATCCTTCTTTTCTGAGAGGGATGGCGGCGCCCTTTATCAGGAGGCACGTGCTACGGTGAACAAGCGGGCTTGGCATGGCAGCCACCACGACGTACGTCACCAAGAGGAGCGACGGCGTCGGTGAGAGCCCGTGACGTGACTGACCCGAGAGTTCACCTGACAGCTGCCGACAGACAGATTCACGCACGCGCCGCCATTGACATTTGGCGTCTTGGCAACGAAGCGATGTTGTCATCTACTAGCGGTACGGCAATGGCATTCCAATGGCCTTTTCGGTAAATAATGATGCTTCACACTTGCAGACGCAGATCTGGAATGCTGCTTGATGGGTTCAACGATGGAAGCTCAAATCTGCACGGCGGGCAGCCTTTCAGACAACCGGCGCCCTCCAGCATGCCTTGTAATTGCCCATCGTACGCTGCCCACCACATCATCTTCTGAGACGGATGGAAACAATATATGCTTGTTTGTCCAAGACATGATCGGTAGTAGGTAGGACTTTACGCCTAGCTGCTTGATTCTTTTACTCGAAAGGCTTTATTTCCAAGCTCGAGGGGTTGTGGAGGGGGTCCGAAATCCAAGGTGCAAGGTACGGACGGACTTTTCAGAAAGTATATAGCGAGACCCACGTTACCACGTATGCGGCGCCCTTTTTTTTTTTTTTTCGGCGACGGGGAATTGGGATGTGCCCGTAGCGATATGTAGTCTTGTCTAGGCTTCGATGGTTTCTGGGTTAGCAAGTAGAGTAGATGGGCTTTCGAGCACTCGCCGACGCCTCTCTTTTCGTGCTCAACTTGTCTGGATTTCAAACTTTTTATCTTCCGCCTCTCCTCCCCCATCCTCTTCCTGCAACAAAACGCAACGAACAAGGTTTGTGTTTCTGCCCGATTTAGCCAGAATCCCCCGCCCTCACCTTTGCCCCCGGCTGGGCCAATCCCGCCGTCCTTGGAAATCTTGTTTCGGCAGGCGAGAGAGATCCAGTCGGTACAGCGACTTGTTTTTTGGCTAACACTTCCAGTTGATGACGCGTTGTATCGTGTATCGTGTATCGTGTATCGTTGACCCGGCCCCCTGCTTCCGCCACAAGCCACAGGCAAGCTGTCGTCGTCACAGCTTCGTGACGATTCGAGAGTTTTGCAAGGGCATCTGCCACTCGGACCACCGATTCAGTCAACTTGTCCGCCAGCCTTGTCCGCCAGCCTTGTCCGCCAGCCCTGGCCTCTGAAATCTCAGAGAGCCCGCCCCATTGCTTCTGTTTTGGCGCAACGACCCGAGGATATGACATGAAGTGCATCTTTTGAGAATTGTTAGCAGTTGGCATCATGGCAATGCCAGCTTCTTTCGACGACACTCCCGAGGGAGGATGGAAGGCAGCCAACGGCATTCCCATGCCTGATTTTGTAGAGCCTGTGGTGAGTAGATGAAATCTATTCATATTTGCGGTTGTGCGCCTGCTTTTCTATCAAACTCCTTTCTCCCCCTTTCCCCCTTCCCCTACTGACCGGCAATTATTAAAAAAAAACCCAGCTTACCGTGACCGTGCTTCTGCTGGCCATGTTCTTCACTCGCAGAAGAGACTATTCAGTATTCAAGTCCAGAAGTCGATACCAACCGATTCCAGATGAGGAGTCGCCCAGGAGCTCAGATGAGTTCGGCCATGTCTTATTTCGACGGCACCACGACCAACATGCCCCGAAATACCGCTTCTTTGGTCCCTGTCTGCGATTCACCACACCCAATTCAAGCAGATTTGCGCAGAACCCCCACTCGCGCGTTCTGCAGAAGTTTCCATTCCTGATGGAGATGTTCTACTGGGGAGCCTGCTTCGGCGCATACCGATACACCAAGGTCCTGGCGCAGGCGACGTATGGCGGCCAGAAAGGCATGTGGGATTCGGCCCAGCAGCACGGGTTGTCGATTCTCAATTTCGAGGCCCTGCTGTGGGGAGGCCATCGACAGGCACCCGAGAAGTGGCTCGAGTGGAGGGTCCAACGCTGGTTCTTGCGCGGCGCCGAGTCGGGCGATTGCCGCGCCTGGATCCTGTCGTTCCTCAACCGCGGATATGCCCTCGTGCATCTGCCGGGGACCGTCTCCTTCCTCGCCTATTATTACTCCACGGCGTCGTCGCACGCGCGGTTCTGCACCGTTCGTCGGACCATGACGCTGACAAACTTCCTCGCCTTTGCCATATTCATCCTCGTCCCGACCATGCCCCCGCGGCTGCTGCCCAAGGAGTTTGGCTTCGTGGACTCCGTCAGCCTGGAGGACGCCGAGTCGGTCTGGATGGGCGGCGATTTCGTCAATCTGCTCGCTGCCATGCCCAGCATGCATTTCGGGTACGCCTTCTGCATCGGGTGCACGTTTGTTGCGGAGAGCGGCGTGGTCAGGGGCCTGTTTTCGTGGCTCGAGAAAATCACGATTCGACCGACGAAAATCGGGGAAGACGAAGACGACGACGACGACGACGACGACGAGCCCATCGAGCACCGTCGCGGCGCGTTTGCGAGGGCCGTCATGTTTGCCTTCGGCATCTGGTATCCGACGTGGATGCTCGTCACCATCGTCAGCACTGCCAACCATTATTTCCTGGATGCGTTCGCCGCCGTGTTCGTCGTCCTGGCAGGCTACATGCTTAATCGCGTGCTGTGCGTCTTCCTGCCCGTGGAAGACTACCTGCTGTGGATCTTGAGGCTCGAGAAGCCCGTTCCGACGACGGGGTGGAAGAAGAATTTGACAATCGTCTGAGGGACGGCTTTCTATATTCTGTTACACGGAGAATTATTCGTCATGCTTGCATAAGCTTACTCACCCCTCCTTGATGACGGATCCCCTTTTCGGCTGGGGTGAGTGAGATTCGGCGTTGGTCGGGGGCGGGGGAGCATCCCATGTCTTCTTTTGTCATCAGCAATGCGCCACCCACCAACAACTCCTGTTGGTCGTGTGGCAGCTGGTCTTGCATAGTAGGCGCGCGTGTTGAGAAACGAAACGAATGCTGCCGGATGGATGGCCCTGGCAAGTGCTGCACATGGAGCAACCATTACTGCATCTATTGTATATACCCGATTTTTTTTCAATTTCACCACGTATTTAAACCACAATCATGAGCCGTCAACATCGGAGTCTGATTGCCATGGCGAGGTGTTTTGGGCCATGAATAAGGTGAAAGCTGCCTCGGAATGGCCGGACGGACGGTGGCTCTGAAGCCGAAAGCGTCGATGAGCGGGCGCAAAGGTACTAACTACTACAGCTGCCGCTCCCCACCAACCAGCGTTCAACCTATTCAACCTAGCCCGCGTGCATCGTGCGACTCAAGTGGGGTCTTTGCCTCAGCTGTGCTTTCCTTCAGAAAACTACCGGTTTACGGTTTCGGCTACATGGATGGCGTCAAAGGCAGCTGTGAAGCCTGTGATGCCGATAAAGCCAAGCTTGTTCCCCCGTCCCAGCCATCTTGCTCACGAACACGTCTTGTTTGCGTTCAATTTCCGGCTTCACCAACATCACGGACTGGAGGTGGCATTTTGTGTCCATGGCAAAGCTGTCTCTTGTCGTGCTTGCCGCCAGTGCGGCGGCGCTCCTGATGCCAGATCAGCAGCCGCTCAACCACCCCGAGCCGCAGATGCCCATCGGCAGACCGAGCGAAGACGATGTTTCCAAGCCATTTATCAACACCGAGGGCTTGCAGGATCGAATAAAGATTGGTAGCTTGTGGAAGCGCGCCGAGAAGCTGTACGAGATTGCGAAGAAGGGAGAGGAAGAGTATGGCCATCCCACCAGGGTGATTGGCAGCAAAGGTGTGCATCTCTGAGCGTGCGGATCGTGTATGAATCGCTAATTTCCCCTAAAACTATGCAGGCCACCTTGCAACGATTGACTACATCAGGTCGGAGCTTGCTGCCCTGGGCGGATACTACAATGTGTCTCGGCAAACCTTTGGCGCCGTGTCGGGCAGCGTGCGCGAATTCCGGCTGGCGATAGGGTCTCATGTCCCCAACACGACTACCACAATGGGCCTGACGCCGCCCACGGCCCGCAAGGAGCCCGTGTTTGGAGACTTGATCCTCGTGGATAACGTAGGGTGCAAGAAGTCGGATTATCCGTCTGCTGTCAAGGGCAACATTGCCTTTGTCAAACGCGGCGAGTGCTCCTTTGGAGTCAAATCACTGCTGGCTGGCAAAGCTGGTGCCGTCGCAGCCGTCATTTACAACACCGACCCGGAGGAGATTCACGGCACTCTTGGAACACCATCCAAGAAACAGGTTGCTACTTTCGGACTGGGCGGGAAGGAAGGCTCGGAGTACGCTGAGCTACTGTCCAGGGGGAAAGTCCTTTCTGCATCGGCATACATTGATTCCACCGTCAATACGATCAAGACGAACAACGTCATTGCGCAGAGTACCTCTGGAGATCCCAACAACTGCGTGATGCTCGGCGGCCATAGCGACTCTGTCGCCGAAGGCCCCGGTATCAACGACGACGGCTCCGGCTCCCTGTCTGTTCTGGAGGTAGCCGTCCAGCTGGCACGCTACCGCATCAAGAACTGTGTGCGCTTCGCCTGGTGGTCCGCCGAAGAAGAAGGTCTGCTGGGATCTGACCACTACGTCGCGTCTCTCTCCGGCGAGGAGAATTTAAAGGTCCGCCTCTTCATGGACTACGACATGATGGCCAGCCCCAACTTTGCCTACCAGGTCTACAATGCGACGGACGATTCCAGCCCCGCTGGCTCACAGGCTCTCAGAGACCTGTACATCAACTGGTACAAGGACCACGGATTGAACTACACTCTCGTGCCGTTCGATGGACGCAGTGACTACGACGGCTTCATCAAGGGCGGAATTCCCGCCGGTGGCATCGCCACGGGTGCAGAGGGCGTCAAGACCAAGGAGGAAGAGGCCATGTTTGGAGGCGAGGCCGGCAAGTGGTATGACGAGAACTATCATCAGATTGAGGATGATTTGAGCAATCTGAACTTGACGTCCTGGGAGGTCAATACCAAGGTGAGTTGGACTTTGCTCGCTCTCTTGACTTTCTCGACATTGGATGAGAGCAACCTCGCTGACAAACAATCCTAGTTGATCGCCCATTCGGTTGCTACTTACGCTGCCTCATTTGAAGGTTTTCCCAAGAGGAGCAAGCAGGTTGGAGTGCAGAGCTCTCCGCAGTGGAAGTATCATGGGAAGAAATTGGTCATGTAATTGCTGCATTTGCTTGGTTGCATCTTTTGGGAAAGTATGGACTGGGAGAATGCCGTTTGTAAGCATGTTTTGGGTTGATTAGGTTGAGTTATGCACAGGTTTTGTGATTTTTAATACTCTTCTTCTTGTCTTTTTTTTTTCTTTCTAATTTTTTTTTTTTTGGTCTTTGATGCATGTACTCGCAGTTCGACTTGTTGTGAACAGAGGACAGAAAGCTGATTGCGTCTTTTTCGCGACACATTTCACGGCATCGTCAAATCGGTACAAGTGCCCTGGTGAGAATCCAAGAGTTCGCGCGAGACGGTTGAGGACGACCACTGGGGATGTGGGTCCATCTCATCGGCGGTGTTCTTGTAAAGGACAGACAGAAAATTCATAGTGACTTGTATAATTATGCAAAGGACAGACAGAAAGAAGCATCAGGACTTTTATAATAAGCAAGACAAAGACATGCGCACTCGTTGCATGATGCGTGGCAGGGATCCCAACATCCGTCCCCCGTCCTATCGTGTCGTCCCATGCGAGCTACATTCCGCGGCGGGAAGTCACCTCCAACATGACCTCGACGATGCAGAAGACAAATCACGGAATCGGATACGGTCAAGGGTTGTGCTTCTACGCCATCATATGTCCCGTTTTGCGGCCCCTGTCTAGTCGATCTGGTGTCGGCAGAGGCTCTTGATGGACATTATGCTCGAGAGAAGGCGTAACTTGACGAGCTGTAAAACCCTGGGGTTGGGGTTGGGGTTAAAGGAGAGAAATTCCGCATCTACAACGACCCAGGTAGCTACCCAGGCTGACCTTGGCACGGCAACACGTTGTTTGCCTCGGCCAATTGGCGACGCTGCAATTCAAAGCAGGCAAGCAGGACGGACGAGCAGAATTCGTCAGCAACCCGACGAAATCGTGTCTCGACAAGAAGTTGGCACACGAGTCGGGCGGAACTCGAATTCCATCCTGACGGATTAATCGTGTTGGTGCTGGGGCCCAGGCCCGACCCGCCCTAGACGCGCCGGATCAAGGACCAGCCGACAGGTTTAACTCTCGGAAGACGCTCGATCCGGGGCTCCACCTGCGCCTTGGGCAAAGTTGTTTCAAAGTCTAGATGCTTGCTAAAAGACTGTTCATGATTGGCCAAGCTAACCCCCCGCTCCCCCTCCTGCTCCGGCTAGGCAGGCAGGGGGAGGGGGGCACCTTTATCGTGATTGTGGTTGGCCGGTGTTGTGGGGGGGACGAAGTTGGCAGGGATTTGTTGTGAATGGAGAGAGAGGAATGGGCAAGGTGAAGTTTGCGCCAACAACTCGGGCAAATCGCTGAGACGAGAACTTGGGAGGAATCTCATCTCTTTTTTGATCCCCAGACCCCAGTCATCCGGAAACCCGGGGAACGGAAATGGAAGCTAAGAAGACAAAAGCAGAACTTGCCCATGCAAAGACGCTACGGACTGGTCCCGTCCGGATGGGAGCGACATGCATGATGATGTCCATGTCATCATAGCCACTTCCTGCTGAACTCAACAATGTACATTTCCTTTTCTTCGAATCACGATGCAATGTGTCTGCATCAACTTTCTCACTTCGGCATGGTCCATGTCCGGATTGGGCCGACCAGGCTGCCACAACGGAGCGGCGCCAAAGCCCTTGTTGTGTGTGTGCTTGTTGGGGGCGGCGGGCGGTGCATGGAAAAGCCTCTTTGCATTTGTGCATTGTTGGTACTCGGTAATAATAGTACTGGCTGGTATACTTGGGTTGGAAATTGACTTGGCTTCTCGGGTTAATCACCGATCAGCATGAACCTAAGCACCATTCCAGATCTCACGAATTTGGCAGATAGATACTTGGTTCGTTTCAAGCAACGAGCAGCGGCAGACTCGCACTCTGTATTTTTGCCCGTTGTGTTACGCAAAAAATTCATGTTCAGAGACATCCGCCAAGTGTTTTTTTTTTTTTTGAGACGCTACTCCGCCGTCTGGTTGTCCCCCACCGGGCCCCCAAATTTGCCCAACCCACACTCGGAGCTTCGTCCAGCCGTATATCTCATTACCCGTCCAAGACAAGTAATAGTTGGTTCCTGAAAGGGGAAAGGCTTGGGAATGATGGGCACGCCTCCTCCTCGTGAATAAGTTGATGGGCACGCCTCCTCCTCGTGAATAAGTTGTCCGGCTCGTGCTGCTCTGTCCCCCCCGTCCTTCACGAATCCCTCTTCCTCTTCTCTTACATCCATCCAGCTTCACTGTACATCGAGGAGCATCATCCACCATAATCATCTTCGTCCATCACGCCCAGTTTCTGTCCACCTTGAACCATACCCATTTCGAATCATTCTTCCTTCATCATGCGTTTCAGTAACGTCGTCCTGGCTGCCGCCGCTGGCACTGCCGTCAACGCTCAGCGTCCCGAGAATGAACCCATCTGCGACTACTATGTCAAGGCTCTGTTGAAGAACAACACTGCCGAGAACCAGGCTACCTTGTTGACATTGCTCGTCAACACCGTCGTCATTGGCAACTGTACGTCTACAGAGCACCCGTAACCCCCCTCCCCCTCTCAGTTTGCCCGTCCATTCTATAAAGACAAGCGTCCTAACAGCAGCAACTACAGACACCATGCCCAATGTTGGCGTCAAGGTTCCCGGTATCCTCGCCCCCGGTGAAATCGACGGCAAGCAGGTCAACCTGGCCCCCTACTTCAACGGTGCTCTCGCATCCTCCAACACTGGCGGCAAATCTGGATCCTCTGTCAACTTCTTGGATGGCGGCGGTGCTGAGCCCCTGAAGAACAACAAGCCTGCCAACGACAACACCAGCAAGCAATAGTACGTCTTGGGAAGCTCTCCCGAGTCCCCCCATATTGGATCAGATCATAGTGGAATACGGGGTGACGACTAACCCGTGTGTACTCTAGCTTCCTGCTCACCCACCTGTACCAGTACTTCGGCTCCCTGCTCGGCTGCTCCATGCAGGGCATGTCTGGCTTTGACGCCTACGGTGGCCATGCCTCCATGTACGAGGTACGTTTTTTCCCCGGAACAAACCACCGTACCAATCTCCCCATGGACACACACACACATTCAGCAACTGACTTCTGCCTCTCCTTCTCCTCTCAATACAGGTCCACAAGTTCATGGGTCTGGGCAAGCCCGAGATGGACTACTTCATCGCTCAGGTCGGCCTGGCCGCCGCCTCGTTCGGCGTCGCCAAGGACGACATCACCGCCGTCGCCAAGTCTCTCAACACGGCCTTCAACATGGCCTGCAGCCCTCCCGCCACCATCATCAAGGCCCAGGGCGAGCAGCTCCAGGCCATTTGCATCGACCAGAGCTCTTGCCCCAAGGCCGAGAATGCCCAGTGCGACAAGTACGCTGCCGTCGTCAAGCCCAGCAATGCCACCTCCATGCCCTCTGGCTCTTCCATGCCTACCGGCACCAGCATGCCTACCGGCTCTTCCATGTCCTCCGGCACCAACATGCCTACTAGCACCAGCATGCCCTCTGGATCAGCTTCCTCCGTCCCCTCCAGCGCTGCCGCCGCCGGCGGATACAGCTTCGCTGCTGCTGCTGCTGGTCTCGCTGCTTTCTTGCTGTAAGCACTTCCACTACGTTGACAGGGGGGGGAGATGGAGTGGAAGGGTCTGCGAGGGCTTCTATGGTAGCCTCGTCTAGCCGAAGAAAAAAGGAAGAGAAATTGACGTGTAACTTGTACCTGCGAAAGTCAGAGTTTGGTCGGTTAGCAGTCGTCGTATGGAGAGTGCAGTATTGACGGCGCATAACGTAATAATATATCAGATGTACATGGCCATTCAACGAAACTACTGCTCCGCGGTTTCTCACAGATGTTGTCGGTGGTGTCTCATCGAGAGTCCCTCGTGTGTGCCGTGAAGCAAGGGGTGTGTGTGTATAATGGTGTATTGTAACGTAGCATGTTCGACGTACACGAAACTTTGCCATCGGCCAAGTGACTAATTCGACATTGACTGCTTACAGTGCCTACCCTACGGAAACGCAGAACATGCTGCAAAGAAAGGGTCTTGGCCTCAGACGCCTTGGTTTTTTGGCATTCTTGGTGCTTTGCGTGGCAGAGACGCCCGATGCACCGTGGCAGTGTTTGTGAGGAAGAAGCTATCGAAGATAAAAGATACCCAAGACGGCTGGCTTCGCTATGCTCGCCAGCGTCTCTTAATTCTGAAGCTACGAACTTTCCATTTCTTCGCCCTGGCATGGCCGTCGTTGGCTTCCGATCCAGTTTCCGTCCCCGCGCCCGCGCCCGCGCCCGCGACCACAGGGCTGCTGTTGCTGTCGCTGCTACTACCGCCTGTGCTACTTGAACTGGCGCCATTATCAATGCTGGTATTCGTCAATCGGCCGAGAATGATTCCAAGGCTGCGACTTGTCCCCTGCCCGGCTTGAGACGCCATCAGCTCGCTCAGATCGCCACCTACACGCCGCGCATAGGCAAAAGTATAGAAGAGGTTCCCGTCTACCAGTTCGTTGGTGGTGACGGGCAGGGGAACGGTGGATAAGACGGCAATATCTGCAAGCGTATACCCTCGCGGGGGAGATGATGATTGTGCAGCGGGCCCGTTGCCGTCGGCTGCGGCTGAGGCTGCCGTCGTCGCATTGCTAATATTGGGAGCGGGAGCCGTGGCTGGGAGTCGATTTGCTGCCGCTGTGCCAGGATATGGCGCCAGTCGCGGCAGCAACCAGAAATGTGGATGCCGAGCTGGCGAACTGTAATGTAGAGTCTCACGACGACCAAGAAGAACATGGTCGAGTTGACGCATTCGACCCGACAAGACGGTGTTTGCTGACAGCAGCCTCGCCATTCGCCGGTCTAGACCCACTTTGCTGTTCTGGGCGTCGGATTCGCCAGGGCTGAACGACGAGTTCAGTCAGTCAATGTTTCCTTGGCATCTGCCATCTATCTCAGACATACCATTTCAAAATCGTCATCATCATGGTCATGGACAGGTTGTGCCATCGGATACGCGAGCACAGCCCCTCGATGGTCTTTTTGGAAGGCAGTCCGCCATCGAAGTCCAGGTCAGCATCGTCGGGCGGCGGTGTCGCCAGCCCTGGCTTTCCCAGGTTCCGCGTCTTGCAGATGGCTTGCAGAGCCGACACGGCGAGAACAGTATCCGTCAGGACCGCGATGAGGTCATCCACCTTGATCCATGTTCCGCGCTCGGGATACGGAAGCTGGGCCGACTCGAGCAGTGAGAGAGTCTTGTACAGGACATGAACGGTTGACCGGCATTGCCTTATCTCTTGTAGAGCTTGAGCAAAAGTCGCGTTGCTCCTCTTGTTTGGAGTCGTACTGAGATC
Organism: Epichloe elymi; assembly: GCA_023658475.1. Taxonomy (NCBI): domain Eukaryota; kingdom Fungi; phylum Ascomycota; class Sordariomycetes; order Hypocreales; family Clavicipitaceae; genus Epichloe; species Epichloe elymi. The sequence continues at coordinate 807,052 of CP098273.1, read as the reverse complement.
CCACAAATCATCAATTATCATACCTCCAACGGCCAGCAAGCCGATGATGGCCGTTGTTACCGATAGCTTCTCCTCAACCGCCGAAGAAGGCGAGACCATGCTCGAGGACATGGGCCAAGCCAAGCTCAAGCTGTTGAGATGTGTCTTTTCGTGTGATCTGGATTGGATGAACGACGGCTTGCTTGGCGAAAGGAGGGAGGCTGCAGAAGAAAGCGACGATGGCAAAGAGTTGAGGATTTCGTTGACTGATGGTGAAAAATGCTCAGGCGAGGCACCGCATTCAAAAGCTGAAGCAGTAAGCAGGAAGTTGACGCGTTAAGAAGAACAGAGCATCATTTTCAGAACCGAGCACACAATCGACTTCAGAGGGGATTTGATTGTTAAGACAATGTTTGAGACAAGGCGTCTCGATCGGCTAAGCCGGCACATCTGGGCATCAGGGCAGGCGGATAGTCGGCAGCCGGCCCACTTTTAGCCAACGCAATGGCCAAGCCATTCGGCAAGAGGTGCCGACTCAACCAAGAGTCCAAGACTCAGAAATCGCCCGAAGCGGTCGGTGCTCGAGTCCTCTCATTTTGCATTCGCCGTGGCCGGGGGGCATGACTTCGCCTCGGCTGCGGAGGAAAATCTCGAGACAAAACTGGCCCATGCCGCACGTTTTGAGTGAACAAATACTACTGTGACGATTGTCACGGTACGGAGCACACCACATCAAATTCAACCGAGGCTTGGCTTTTTGCTTCCTGGCTGGCTGATGATGCTGGCACCCGTGCCGCCTTTCTTGCCGAGAGTTGGGTCCAATTTTGGCTTCTTCCTAGACGCCCAACTCAACCTAGCAACAACACCTGGCACATGCCACAATCGAGACAGCAAACTGCAGATGTTACCTTGTCATGATCGCAGTATGTTTTTCCAGGTTCGTGGGCATGACGAAAATTGCCGGCTCGCCATGTCTTGTCGGGATCATCTTCGGCTGGTCGTTTGAGGTGTTCAGAACTCTTCATGGAATCAGACCAGTAAGTCCGCCATGAAGGAACGTGGTGAGTTTATCCCATCATGGCGCAGGACCAATTTCGGACGCCCAGTCTACTCTCTGCAATGGCGAACATGCCGCTCACAATCACCAAAAGCACGAAATGCACCCAAGCCGTTTTAAAGAATTCGTCTCTACTATGGGGTTCCAGAGCCATGCGCATGCGCATCTACTAGAACGGTCCCGATTATGCAAGATAACCGTGTACGTGTCTATTCCCATGATTCTGGAGCATAGAGGAGCATGCAAGAAGAAAAAAGATGTCCAAAAAACATACCCCAAGACACAAATTCCCACAAAGTGCTGCTGGTTCACTGTGTACAAGAACCGGCGTCCCCCAGCCCGCATATAATAATACCCATTCGCAGCCTCTACAAAACTGACCCAGCAGCACTGCTCGAATGGCGCGCTCTCTTGCGGACACTGCCCGTAGCAGGATGCATCTTGTCGTTCCTCTCGCGCTTCAGCTTGTCGTCCAAAACGCGCGCTGCCAAAATCAATTAGTGACGAGTCCCGAGCCTCGGATGACTGATGCGCAACACTTGTGATGGGATTGGAACATACTCAAAACGTCATAACCAAATTGAGGATACTCCAAGCACAAGCTCTTGAACTCGTCCTCGGCCTCCGACCGCAAGGTGTGCGACCTCGTAGCCCAGAAGCTCGCGATCGGCGCGCGAACCTTGGTGTCGTCATTCGTAGTATGCGCGTAGACGTATCTTGCGTACTCAATCTCTCCCCTGGCCGTGGAGTCGATGCAGTGAATCTTGGAAGAGGACAGCTTCTTGAGCTCGGGGATGCCGTATCTCTCTGCGAGAGTATAGACACGAGCGTGGCGGAGGAGATGAACACCCGTGTCGTCAATGGCGGGCATCTCGGGGTCTTTTTCGAGGACCCGCTGGCCGGCGATCTTGCGGGGGAAGTATTCGTTTGTGTAGAGGTATTCGAGGAATGAGCCTACTGCTGTGGCGTCCTCGGTGAGTAGCTCGATCTGGCGTGGCTACAAAGACGAGACGAGAAAACAAATGCATGTTAGCTACTCTTGCGGTGGATACAAGGCGCGTGCCGGGATTCTCTTTTTTGATTCTCTTTTTTTTTTTTCCTCGGCGGAGATGGACATGTACGCACGCTCCCATCGTCTACGAATTGGCGACATATTTCGGCGAAATACGGGCTCTTCTCCAGCAGGCCCTGATGCGCTGTCAACAGACTCTGCGTTTCGTCCTGCCCGACCACGAGCGTCACCACCGGCGAGCCGAGATACGACATGAACGTGATGCGCGACGGCTCCGGTCCCGCCGCTTGGCCATCTTTGGCGGTCGTCTCGTCGGCTTCGGGAGCGCGACTGACGTCTGCGTCTTCGGTCGTCATCTCGACATCGCCCGTGGCGCCTTGTTGCGCAGAGGCATCGTCGGGGACCGTGTCATTCTCGTCGGTGGGCATCGTGGGAGGGGATTGAGCTTGTGGATGATGTCAATTTGAGCTTCTTTTGTTGGCGGCGCAGTAGTCCGTACCGAATTGGTTGGTGTTTGGTGTTTGATTTGGCAACTCGGTTGCGCCGGGGAGGTTTTTGCGAAAAGCTGTTGCCAACGGAGGAGGCTGGGGAGGAGGCTGGGGAGGAGGCTGGGGAGGAAACGGCCTGGTTGCGTCCGGTCGGCCCGCTAATTGCCGTATTCAGCCGCTCACTGGTAGCCTCACATTTTAGGCATCACATGTGTATATGTTAGATTGCTTCATGCCTGAAGCTTCCTTTGATGCCTGAGGATCATCTAGCTCTCATGGAATAAGTCTGTGGCGTCGCAAATGGTGACTTCGCTTGTGGTTGTGATGCATGCGTTATTCAGACAATGACGCGATTGACCACTGCACCAATTTGTCTGGTGCTTCTTCGTCTCGCTCTCTCTGCGGGGGAAAAGCAAGCGCCCAAGCTCATTCGCGGATCTGCCCACCAAGATGGCGTCGCAAAATTACACCTGGTTGGGAAGAATGTGACTTTTGAGTACGCTCCTATTTGAGAATGAATTATTGCAAGGAGTGCAGACAACGTTAAACATAGGACGGCTCCAAGGCCCAGCAAACAGACGTGAAGTTGACGCCCGAAACACAGTCATGCGCGCAAAGACAGAACTAGAAATGGAAATGGAAATAGAAGAAGCAGTGGCTAATGCGATAAAAGAGACAAGGAGACAAGGGAAGCAAACGGGTTTTAAAGCCGCGCCATCGAACCCCATTTTACGCAGTCTGCTTCACAAACGTTTCACATTGTCCACTCTCCTTGATCATGAACGCGAAGGGGTTTCAATCATTACCTTCTAGATGAGCGCGAGCTGTCTTGCCTTGGGGCTTGTTTTTCGAGAATGCTGTATATACTGCTGCTGCTGTTTGAAGACGTACGTCGCTCTTCCAACTTGCATACACGCCAAGGTTGATTGAACGAGAATGAGGCTTTCGCGTGCCATGCCGACGGAGAGTCAGAAAAGGGCCCAGAAGTGGTTCGAGTCTCTTGTTGGTGACGACTCTTCTGGTGGGGGGATCAAGGAGACGGCTGGTCCGTATTATGGCAACGAGTTGAAAAGAGCCCCGGTGGTTATCACGTTGACGCACGCTATTCCTGGTGATGCCACGGGGGATGCGCCGGGCGCATCATCGACGTCGACGTCGAGAAGCTCGTCAACGGTTTCGTCTGTATCCGTGTCCGCGTCTGCGTCCTCGCTCAACGCACCGCCGCCTTCCTCGACAGAAACAGCAGCTCTGGGGACAGCATCTGCGACTCCATCAATGGTGTCTCCCTCATCCGCGTCAACAAGCACCACCTCTCCTTCAACCTCCCCAACACTCTCAATCTCATCACCTCTCGACCTCGCCAGTCCGACCGCCACGCCGTCGTCGTCGTCGTCGTCGAGCACAGAACCGTTTCCCCAAGAGGAGGGACAGACACACGCGCCGGGGAGGGCCGAGGCCGACACAGTGGGCCGATTGGCAAAGGATTCAGGGCGGATCACCATGGTATCCATTATCTTCGGCTCATTAGGTATGAGTGACGATCCCCTGAGCAAGGGCAGGGGACTCTTTCCGAGCATCCGTCAGCCACGAAATAAAAAAAAAAGAAGTCGACTAACGAGCATGCATAATAGTCGGGTTATCGGTGGTTGTCGTGGCAGGCATATTCATCTACAAATACCGGAAACGCAAGAAACATCTAAACGAGAAGATTGAAGAGAAGATATGAATTCCTCCGCTACTGATCTAGTGAGGCAGTTGAGGGCGAGGGCGAGGCCAGCGGGCAAGGACTTTGGGGGATCTGGGGGATCCGGGGATCCGGGGATAGCATGATAATGATAATCCTCTTAATAATAGTGCAGTTTCAAGGGGCTCTTTTTTAATTTGAACAATGTAAACTGGCTAAAATAAGTTATTTCTAGTTATTCCGTGCACATGGATTACTCGTGCCGCGCCGTATACGCTTATTTATCGCAGCTACTACGGACGTATTTGTCACGTAGCTAACACCACCTACCTAGTAAGGTAAGGCGCGGCACAAGTGACTAGAGCATTATAGATGATTACCCTTTTTATAATCCTAAATTTAGCTTCCTAACGCTTATTTAATTGTATCTTATACTCTATACGGATTATCTCCTTAGTTGTGATATAGCTTGTGAGGCTGCGGGGCCCCCACAGCCCCCTTACTATAAGGTTAGTAAACGCGTAAGTACGCGTTACTTATCTAACATAGTCATTTATATAAAGGAAAATTACTAGTATAATAATCATAGGCTAATTCACACATAAATTTATGTATTTCTAATGCACTTTTATCCAATTGGATACAGACCCTAGCTAACGTGACTCCACAAGCCATCAACACAACTAAGGAGATAGACTAATAATAATCGTATGATTAACTTTTCTCCCTAGCAAGCTCCTAGAGATTCCGTTTCGCGAGTATATATAAAGGTGGCATGCTAGCACATAATAGCATGAGAAGACAAACAGTAAAATTCCTCCTTCTTACCTGCGAATCTAATCTAATCTAATCTAATCCATCCTAGACGGCCAAAATGAAGCTCCTCTTTGTTTTCTCAATCCCGGCGGCCATGGCCGGCGGTCTTGATTACGCTATTTTGCGTGGTCACGCCCACGGACCAGATTTAGGGCCGAGCCCACCCGCTCATTTGCATTGCAACAAAGGAACCTTAGGCAATGGAGAGTGCGAAAAAAAGCATTATCATACCTATTGCGTAAGATAACCGTGATGCATATATATTATTCTTACCCTTCTAGTAGTCTAGATACTAACTACGCTCTAGTGTAGAACAGAGGCAAGTGACTATTTTTACGCGCCTAGATATGTAGTTCGTTACGCGTATGACGAACGTGGGAACCATGGGTGTGGATCAACCGAAGATGGTACTAAGGGGTATAAGTACTGCGCGACGTGAGCAAAAGGGGGAGGTGTCAAGTCATGTTAAGTCGGTTGATAATGCCAGACACTCCGTAGTTGGCCTATATATAGGGGATGGATCTTGTTGTAGAGAAGCCAACGGTCCTTTCAGTGAAACAAATGGTTGCGAATTGCAAATGTGAAGTGTCTGCTTTTCTTGGTGCGGCTCGTTGGGATAATAGTAAACCAACCACCCAGGCAGCCCGACTTTTCAGCAAAGTGCCCAACACAGAAGACGTCGGTGTTGCACAACTTTATCTCATGCGCAAGAGGGAAGCGGCTACATTCCTATTCTGGTCCTCAATTTTTTTTTTTTTCCTCTTCCATGATGTAATTATTTGCGTGACCCCAATCCCCATGCCTCCGAGCAAACGCCCCTCCGGCAAGATGACCTAGGGCAAGCCTCTCCCCCAAGGGCCAAGTCGCTCTCCTCTGCTACGCCCGCCCGCATGATGGAGCCAATCGCCTTCTTCTCCATCTTCCCCTTCATCGCGCAAATTGGTCCAGGACGACGACGACGACGACGACATCAAGATGACCGTCCGGCAACTTGTCGAGAAGGCTTCCGGTGTCGTTGCCGTCTTGTGCATCTACGGCCACGTCATGTTCCTCGCTTTTGCTTTCATAGCAATCCTTCCCGTCGAGATCGGCGGCTACGTTGTCGCCAACATGCTGCTTCGAGCCGGCACCGGGCCCGCCATGGTTTGGTTCTGCATCATCGGTTCACTCGTGGCAATAGCTGGGCCGGGAGTATCTATGGCCTTCACCGGTGTTCAGCTGGCACTCAACCATGTCTCCCCCGCCGCCCATCTTTCGGGAACCCTCAACGCGATTGCTCTCACATGTACCAGTGTAATTCGATCCATCGTCCCAGCCCTAGCCACGACAGTCTATGCCATTGGCGTCCGTCGTCAAATTATTTGGGGCCACCTCGTCTGTGTCATTCTCATGCCGATAGCCATGGCGCTGTCCATCTGCCTCCGGTGGTTGCGCGGCGATAAATAGACTACGGCGGACGGTTGTTTACTCTTTGCATATTTTCGGACACGAAACACTTCTCAACGGGCCAAAAGAAGCACGAGTCATTTCATCTATACATTTGCGCTGCGCGTCCAAACCTGTGTGTATTGATATTTCATCTCCCTGTTTAAACTCCGTAACGGGATCTGGACCGTAAATTAGTTGCTGTCTTTTCCTTTTGCTAGTCCCACGATGCAATCTCAAAAAATTCAACCAAAAGACAAAATAGACACAGAGAAAGTCTTTCAGAGCATTCACCTGTTTCTGGCATGTTTCTCTTCTTTTATCTTCTTCTTCTCCCTCTCTCACGCTCTGCTAGACGTCGACAGTGTGGTGCGACTCAGACTCAAACGTTGTGGTCGCCTGTTTGGGTATTCTGGATCTTGATTTGCCCCAATCGATTCGTTCGCCATTCAAAGGTTTTGTTCGGCTTGGTCCTGATGGCTTCTCGAAGTTTTTCTTCACTTCTCTGCATCCAAACACCCGCAGAAGCCGTGCTGACAGGGTAGAGCGGCATGTTGTTGCCATTGGTAAAGAATCCGTACGGGTTCTCCATGTCGTAAGAAGCGATAATATCCAACTCTGCAGCGATCTGCTCACAGTAGCCGTCCAGCGGCAAATCATTGACATCTTGTCCAAAAGGGTTCTCAATCTCTCGGCCGATGAACAGCAGCCCCAGAATAATGTAAGCCGCTGCGATTGTGGCAGGGACCGAGATCCACGCAAGCTTACCAACCAATTGGAAGGGAAGCAACACAACATACACCCAAGTAATTTGGCTGATGGAGATTGTGTATGCAATGGGAAGAGGTGTATTCAGCACTCGCTCGCAACCTGTCATGACATCGTTCAGAATGCTCAGGTTGTTGTAGGCCAAGGTTTGCTGCATGGGGACTTTGAGCTGGTCGTTCCTGACCATGTAGTCTATGGTAACGGCAATGTGGTTCAGAATCTCCAATGGAAGATTGCCGAGAGGACGGGATGCCTTCTTGAGTGTCTTGCGAGGATTACTGGCAGCAAAAGAGACACCCAGGTATTCCCCCACCCCTTTGAAGAAGTTCTTCCTTGGTTTATTGAACGAGGCGGCGTCCACCTCTGTGGCCTCCTTGGCAAATGTATTCAAATGGCCGACCAGGTTCTGTAGATCCGGATAGGCCGTGTAGGGCTCAAACCGAAGCGAGTGTTTGAGCGAAACGGCAAAAGCAACAAGCAGGTTCATGGAGCTAAGCTTCTTCAACACCGACTCGCGAGGATCCACATTGCTTTGGTCTAATCCATGGATCCAAAAGATACGACCGAGGACCTGCGATGAAAGCACAAGCATAGCCCAGTATTTCCGACCTTCGGCGTATCGCTCGTAGGCAGTCGAGTTTCTGAAGGAAAGACCTAAACCAACCACGAAACCAAGAACCGTCAGGAGCACCGAGTCGACTGCGACAGATGACACTTTCACATGGATCAACATGATTGCAGTTGACCACATGCCGACGAAAATCAAGGGTAGAACCATCTTGGGCAAGATGCTGCCGTGCATCTGGAGGAAGAGCGGCCATTTCGAGTGCTTTGTAATATCACGTGGGCCGGTAAAGTAGTCGTCGATCTCGAGAGAGGTGCGGCGTTGAAACGGGAGGGGAGCGGGTGGGAATCTTGGAGAAGTGGGAGACTGTCCCGATGTTTGATGCTTTTTCTCGTCATCGTGCACGCTTGGGTGGAATGCGCCCTTGGACGGCTCAAAAGCCGATGATTCTGCTCCATCGTCGGCCATCTTTATTCGAGTTGGAACGGTGCAAGTATTGTTTAGGTTCAGGATGCTGCTGGACAGTCCCAAGAACCGGACGGGAAGACGCAAGGAAGGGAAAGAAGTGCTGATGGAGAAGAAGGAATGTAGGATCTAGGAGCAGGCCATCATGAGATAATGAGAGTATGGAACCTGAATAGGTCTCTAGGAAGGAGAAGGAAGAAAGACGCAAAGTGAAATAAAAATGAGAAATACTTAGGAAGATTGCTCTACCTTGTCGGCCTCGTTGCAAAAGTGTCGGTGTCAGTGTGTAAGGGGTTTTCTCCGCAAGTCTGCATTAGGGGCTGCCAGCTGCGCCTTCCTAATCAAATCGCAATCTACTTTCGGCTTGGTCCAACTTCAAAATGGGAATGCTTAGTACGGAGTATGGACATGTCACGACCAACCCAGCTCCTGAAACGGGAGTCTGGGAAATCCACCAACCAGGCCACGGCGTGCCTGACAGTCAACCAGCAGGCACCGAGTCATCGCCAATTCGCCATTGCCATCGCCATGCCAGACCCGCAATGCAAGCTCTTCCGCCTTAAAAAAGGAAAAAAAAGAAAAAAAAGGAAAGAAACCGAGTGACGTCTTTGTCGACAAGCAGAACATTAATGCGGCACAAGGTGACGAGCAAAATCCAACATGGCCATGGGTCGTTGCCTTCCACCACCGCACAAAAGCAACATCAGAATCTTCTACGGAGTACGTTGGACGCCTCCTGAGTCCTGAGACATCTCTGACAAGGGGTGCCACGGGGCTGAGCCAATGCCCCATCAAAGCTGATGCCGCCCCGCACATGCTCCGTGCCGCCGGGGGAATAGGAAAATAAGCCTCTCGTGCCTTTTTATTCCGTACCTGCCTGCCCCCCTTGACCCCTTGACGGAAGAGCGGTGGTGCCTGGTAGTCTTCGGCCGGTCCCGCGTACCTCTTTTCATCGGGTTGGTCTCATTCTCCTTGCCCAGGCATTCATTACATAACGCAGCAATATTTACAAGAATACGCATCAGAACTGACATGTCACCGAAAGAGCTGCAGAACGCCGTGTTACTCCCTGTAATCCATCGCGGGCGGGCATCATTAAATGCCGCTTTTTCAATGTCTTGATACGGACTCTGGAGTAATGCTGCTTAACCATGAAGTCCACCATAATAAGCTGCAATGATGCGAGTTGAGCCACAAAGCCCCACCAGCCAAGCCACCCTCAGCAGACCGTTTCCCGTCAACATGCGCCACTTTTCCTGTCCCAGGCTTTTCCAACTCCCGTTTCACATCCAATACACCGCGGTGCGATGCCATGACCAACGTCACTTCCATCATGGACAAGACGCAGCAAACAGCCTTTAATCTATGGGGTACGTGCAACTTCACTTCCATCCCCCTCTCTCTTGATCAAAAGCCAGAACTTGTTTCCAGTCAACCGCCCACCTGCATGCGCATCAATCCCAGCTGCCTCACTACACCTGAATAGCATTCATGCATTCATACATCTGGCAAGGGACCTAACAAGATAGACAACCACAACCGTCTCGTGGCCGACATTCTCACCCGCTACCGCACCCTCATGATGCATGCGACGGTCCAAGCAGAGGGAGAGCACAACAACGCCACGCCAGAGACTATGGCTGTGACGGGCATATCAATGAGGATGGAGTTTGAAGGACTCGTAAGTTTTCTTTTCATTCTCTTGTGATGTGACAAAAATGATCATTACATAAACGTGGTTTCCGTTCCATGCTCATACGTGGCAGAACTCCTCCATCAAAGAACTCCTCACGCTGTCTCGTAAAATCAAAGAGCTGTGGGTCTTTGGACCTCTTGGCCAGGGTAACCCGGAGAAGAAGGCCAAGGAGGCGCAGATTGACGAGGATGTTGCGCAGGTCGCGGCCTTGTTGAACGGGCTGGAGGGTTGGAGGATGGCTGCGTTGGCGGAGCGGTGTGGTGGTTCGTGGGAGGTGTTGAGTTGAGAGGATGCAAGCAAATCAAGTTCTACGCGATTGCCTGTGGGGTTCACGGACTGGACTGGCGATACTGGGGGGTGAGGGGGTATATTTGATAGGCAATGACGTTGATATAGGTCCGCGTCTTTTTGCAGAATGGGAATTAAACGAGATGGGATTCGACGAGGTATGCTCCGTCATGTTATCATGTTATGGGCATGCTTCAAGTGGTGGAGGTCAACCCTCACCACCCTCGGGGTCCTCTTCATCCTCATCGCCAAGTGCCTTGTCCACATCTTGCTGGGACTTTCCTGCATCCGTCTCCTTGTTCAGCTCAGCAACCTTCAATCCTCCGGCTGTCAGCCACAAGAAATGATTTGATTTGAATTGATCAATTTGATTGTAGAAGCCGTGGAAACTGCGGCGCATTAAAAGGTTAGTAACTGTCACGCGCATCATGGCATTCAAATCGCAATGCAGTAACGGGAGAGCAAACTCACGTGTTCTCCTTCTCCTCCACCTCAAAGATTCTGCTGTAGATGTGCTTCTCTTTGAACGCCAATAGTTTCTCCTCGTACTTGCCAAAGTCAATCTGGGGCTTGCCCAAGGTATCCTTCGCACGGCGGTTGTAGTTCTCAAATACGGGCCGCTCCAGCAGTAGCCCCAGTCCGGGAGCTTTGGGGATAGCCATTTTTTGCGCCTGGTAGCTCTCGGCGACGCGATCGAGCGACGTGCCACAGCGGACCACGAGAGATGCTAAACCAACCATTTTTCGAATCTGGTGCATCATGAACGACTGTCCGTGGACTTTGAGGGACAGCCATTCTGTGTTGCCGATGATGATGGGCTGCGGGTTCACGACGAATGACTTGATGTGTCGGCGGGCGGAAGGGTCGGAGTATGTTTTCTGGACTGTGTAGTTGTGGAAGTTGTTCGTGCCTGTATACTTGTCCAGAACAGACTGGAGGCGCTGGAGGCGTTCGTGAGATATGCGATATCGGCGCTTGGCAGCAATATAGGTGGCCTTGATGTCGCGGAGGGCAAAGTCTACGGGGCCGAGATCGCGATGCTTGGGTTTGTGAGATTCGAGATGGGCTTTCTTGGGTTGCCCTGCGGTCGGCTCGTTGCTGTCGTCGGCGACAGTGGATTCGGCAGCATCTTCAGAAGGCGCTGCAGCCCCTGAGGCTTCCGCCTCCTTCTTTTCGGCTTCAGCTGCGGCTCTGGCATTATCGTATTCCTCCGCTTCCTGGGCATGGACTCTCTCCATCACAACGGCCCTGAGCTCAGGCTCCAGGCTTGCGAGAATAGGCTTGATCTCCTTCTCTTCAACTTCGGCCCAGAAACTCTTGACATCGGACATTCTGGAGCCTACGTCTTCTTCGGCATCATATTCTTTGGTAAGCTCCTCCACCTTCTTGCCAAGATAAGTCTGCGGATGGGGTGGCAGAAGACAATAGCTCGGCAAGAGGTACTCGTACCAACGTGAGTCGCAGTATTGGTAGCAGTTGAAGCTGTTGTTCGTTCTCTGGATGCCCCATACACGAATCTGCTCTGGCAATTGGGCATTGATCTTTTCCACAATGTCCTCCTCCTCGATGATCAGCTTCAAACTAATCACGTTGCCAGCAGCGTGAACACCTTTATCTGTGCGGGCGCATCGCGCGAGACTCGACTTTCGAGGGTCATCAGCATTGGCCTTCGATATAGCCTTGGCATCGATGAAGGCCTTGAAAAGGTCTCTCTCGATCGTTGGCTCATCACCATTCACTTGCATGCCCTTGTATCCCGTTCCAGAGTACCCAATCATGACCGCAACCTTGCGCTTCGGTCTTCGCTCTTCCGAAGCAATTTCTTCTTTGGAAAACGGGTTTTTCTTATCGGACTCGACAGCTTCACCGGTCTTGTCGCTTATCTTACGACGCTTGAACTCACGCCAGTCATCATTCTTCTGGCGCTTCTTGTCGTTCATTTGCTGACGGCTACGGTCTGGTCAGTGTCAGGGCCAATGCTTGCGAGTACAATCGTACTGAATCACGATGAGTCACTCACTTCCGCTCTGCTCGTCCCCTCTCTTTATTTCTCTTTCCATTCCCGTTTCGGTCATTAAACTTCTTGATCTCGGCGGGAGTGAGAGACGAGGAGGCAGAATCGGGCTTGCTCTCACTTGCAGAAGCCATGTGCTCCGCATCAGGTGCTTTGGTCTCAGCAGAAGAGTCGTCACCGGCCGCCATGATTGCATCGAGTATGGCAATCCTGTGTGGTTTGTAAAGTTAGTTATGCTTAATCATGCGATTGAAGTTGCTATCAATGGCAATTGGCAAATGGAGAAATTTCGATTTTCCAAGTGGGGCATTTGATAAGATAGGCCAGCCAATAATACTCGCGCACCAGCCACATCGAGCCATGGTGAACAACTTGAATGGCATGGTTTCTTACCAGAATCGCCCAACCTACCGTTCTTCATTTTCGCAGGTTGCAACGGATCTGGGCAAATTGAACAACTTGAATGGCATGGTTTCTTACCAGAATCGCCCAACCTACCGTTCTTCATTTTCGCAGGTTGCAACGGATCTGGGCAAATTGAACGAGACTCGACAACGATGACTATCAGGCTACCACAAATCAGGAGGCACTTTCCATTGGCTCGATCAGTTTGATGATACTTGCTTGACCGAGATGGGCGTTTTCCAATACATCAAGCAACCACCGTCAAGTATCCCACTTCAGGTACGAACGTTTGAGATTTGCAGCAGACGTCACCTCAAATTTTGGGTTCTCGTTTTTTGACAAGTCGAATATTGACACGACTTTGAATGGCTCTCAAGATATATTATGAAGATATGCCTACACACACATTTTCGGCTTTGAAGGAGATGTCCATACGCGTTTCGATCCATATTGTTTCCACTCAGCTTCACGTCAAACCGCTTTTATATACCCATGGCCAGAAACAAAAATCTGGGTTTTCAAGGGTTCTCTTTTTCCATCTTTCTGTTGTGAAGCACGAACTCAGAAGATAAACTACATCGAGAACCAACACAAAACCCAAGCAAAATCTTTTCAACTACTCGGCCTAGTCAAAGCCTGGTCAAAGAGAACCTAGCCACAAGCACCCCACTCGTCTGTCACGACATGACGGGCCTGGTTCGTCTCCAACCTCTTATCCGGACACATCATGGTGCACTTGTGAACGAGATCCCCGATCCCGGAACCCTTGTAGGTAGAGCGAGCCAAGAGACAATCCTTGAAGGTATATATCGACATGCCAATCATTTCATCCTCTTCGCGCTTTGCACGCTGTTGACTGCTCCGAAGACGTTTCGGCGTGGGCTTGCCCGTTGCCGCGGGCGTTGTATCCGTAATGCGGGAGGCATCGGCAAATAGATCGGGCGATGCGCAATCCACGGTTCGCACTTCGTTCGCAACTGTTGTGCTGGCGCTGGCTTCGAATGTCGCCGTTGGCTCTGCTTTCTCTGCCACCACTGCTGTCTCCATATGCTGCAGTAAATTGGCCGTGGCCGTCATCACAGGCTGTGTTGAAGCCGACTTTTCACTCGAACTCATCGTAAAGCTTGTTCCATTTGACCTGTGAATGTGGAGCATGGCGCTATGATTAGGTCAAATATCAATGCGGCTCATGACTTGCAACAGACTTACGTGTGGTTATGGTCTGTGACGGTCTGATTGCTGCTCCAATCGGTATTTATCTGGCTGTCATGAATCCTTGCCACGACTGCCGCAACAATAAGTGACACCAGTACTGCGATGAATATCGATGTCATGAGCCGAATGCACAGTGTCTTCTTGACCTTGCGTCTCGCCTTGACATCCTCCTCGTTGTCGAATCCTTCCTGGTACCGCGGCGGTGCTCCCTCGTCAGCGTACGCCGGGGGTTGTCGAAGGCTCGGTGAGATATTCTCACTCTCTGCAATTGTCGTGTCGTCGGAGGCACGAAAAGAAGATTCGGTCTCGTTGTCGCTATCGTGGGTGATGATACGTGGAGGATAGCGAATGGGCGGCTCGAGGTCCATCGTAAAGGGGCCACAGGCCGCTCTACATCGATGGGCGTTGCAAGTAAAAAGGGGACGGATTGTTCGCCTACTTGTCAAGTCTCGTTGCACAGGGTTCTTCATGTAGCGCTGTGCATTTCATGATTGCACGTTCACAGTCGGGCTAGATTGACGATGATGACGATGCAATGCTGAAGCGTGAAACAAAGGGAGGAAGATGAAGACCTGAACGGGCAAAGCTTTTCTCTCTGCTTTGCAGAAGAGCTCCTGAGGCAGAGCTCCAATTTCACATCGTGGTCACTTTTTCGTGGTCCTGGGGCTGGCCTCACCTCACACTGGAATGCGACATGTCGAGGAATGGGGCATGCCGACCGGCCACTACATTTCTCACCAACCACAGTGGGCAAACGAAGACATTTGTGACAAATTAGGCAACAGTCGTGTTGTTAGTGCTGCTGTCGAATCTCATATCAGCCAGTCCGTCACTTTACGTCAACGAAGGGGCTGAGGCACACACACCACTTGGCTGGTCTGGCGGATGTGATTGCCGTCATCCATCTTGCTGCCCAGAAGAGTCCAGACCTAGTCCGACCTCATGCATGCTGGAAACTTATGACTGATTTTGTTTCATCGTGACGAGAAGAAAGATGGCTGTGAGGCCCAGCTGTACCGTGTGTCGTGTGGTGCCAGGTGGCTTTGGGAGAGGCCACCCAAAGAAAGACATTCAATTATACTTTATGTCATTCGACAATTACGGGCGCCTTCTCAGCTTCTCACACTAGTTTGGACTTGCTGCAGCTAAAATAATCTCTCATTCATTATAATCAACTCGAATGACGGCTCAAAGCATTGCTTCCACGATGATTTGGGCTGTGAAAGGTTCTTTCTGAATACCTGACTGCGCCCGATCTTTTTCTTTTCTTTTTCGCTGTGAAAGGTATTCCTATCAACTACAAAGCACCTTCTTTTCAGATCCACAGATGACGTCGGCCCAACAAACGATAGTATCGTGACCTTTCTCCGACACATGTCCCCACAGGCTTTCGGAGGTCAATACAGACTCGTGAGACCGCTCTTCCCCATTGCCGGCTGTTGGCTTGGTTATCTTTGAATTCAAGCCACGCCGCCTCATGCAGTGTGAATATTGTGTGGAATCGTTCGTCACCATCAGCAGAGTCGACATTAGCCTTGTTTCTCGAAGGCCCCGAGGGAAATGCTGAACTAGAGTCAGGAATTGACTACTTCTTGCCTTGCCTAGTCTTTGGCACTCGGCGAGACTTCTTTTGGTCATGATTGCAAACCAACGATTCTCTTCAACCCAGGAATTCTATACATGGAGGTTGATCGACGACAAGCTTCATCTGGCGGCTTATTGATATTTTGTAGAAACATTGCACGGACCTTGTGGTCAAGATTTGCGTGGAGAGTAGAACAAGCTATATTCCGATATGAACAACAAGCCCTGGGCCATGTCTTGCAATCCTTGGAATGCCTTTTTGTTGATTAGAACGTAGAATTATAATCGACTAGTAGAGTCGTAGCTGCACTTCGTAAGTCTTTGTCATCGATCAAAGGAGGGCTTGACAAATTTGGGTACATCTGGTGTATAATAACAGTAGTAGACTGCGGTTGCTCAAAGTGAAGAAGGTAGTCAACAAGTGCCCTCTCGGGCTGCTGCATTATTTCCAATGCTTCGATGCCAACATTCTGAGCGCCATAGGGGTTTGGAAAGTACAACTCGAATCCAGGTTTGGGCCCTCGCGGCTGTTCTGCATTATGGAACGGTTTCAGTAGACTTAGTCAAGGTAATCCTGGAGACTGCTAATCCTGGATGACACCCGAAAACGGTATTCTCTTGAGTTTGAGCATATTTTTTCATCTCATTTGTCAGTCGAGAATGCATATCGATGCGATGGTTCGTTGTAACGTCTTCGTGCCACTGCGAATGCCTATTTAGGGACGTGAGTTGAACTTGCAAGGTTTTCTGATGTACAATAGCTCGAGTTCCGCATTTGAGGCTGTCGCAAGGCATATAGGGGATAACAAACGCAGAAATTAGTGGCCAGTCGGCTGCGCCTCTTTTTTCTAGCCGTGCAACAGAGGCAAGCTCCACACAAAAAGGGTACCCAGTATGTCGAACATTTTCTAATGGTTTTTGAATCAGGTAACCATGACAGGATCTTCTGTTCTTTTTGGAGGTAGAGAGATCGCTGCAGTTTCTGCTATATGCTCACGATCTTCTCAGCGACACCCGCAACACCTGACTGCCTGTCAGCTGTCCAGCGGGTAAGTTGATTGCTAACTGTACCAGGCGTCAGTGCGGGCTTGCTGTGAGCTGGAGGGCATGTGTAA
The DNA here is from genome assembly GCA_023658475.1 of Epichloe elymi. NCBI lineage: Eukaryota > Fungi > Ascomycota > Sordariomycetes > Hypocreales > Clavicipitaceae > Epichloe > Epichloe elymi. Next base: position 790,476 of record CP098273.1, on the reverse strand, counting down.
TGTCTACATTTGCCATTCCCCATTGTCCATGATCTCATATCGGACGAGCGTTGGATGAGAAGATACGTTTCTCCCTGGCACGTCTCATCATGAAGCAGCAGGGCTCTTGGCGAAACCAGAAATCCACGGCACTCCGAGGCATTTACCATAAGGGAGACCCTGGACTTCCTGGGATAATGGACATCGTACCATCGAATCCTTGTCGGTGTATACCATTCAATGAATCACGGATACACAAGAGTTGCCCTGGTCGCCGTCGAGGTCGAGAGTAGACCAAGTAGCTCATCCATCCAGCGCCTTCGAAGAGAGGGCTCATCGTCGGCATTGTCGGATATCAACCAAGCCACGAAATATTCCCCCGAGACAATTTAGTTTCCAAAGAAAAGCATCCAGAGTAACACGATCCAAATCTTGAGCCGAAATGCTGGGCAATGTTGATGGCAAAAAACATGAAAGCAGTTGAGGGCACGAAGGCTTCCAGTCGATGTGGACATCGAACAGCCATTTGATTGGCTGTGCTGGGGGGAGGCCCCGCCAGCCACTCGAATTGCGGGCAAGTCATGACAATGGCGCAATTCTGCAAGCACAAGAAGTCAATTCGCACGTCATTTGCTAGCCTTCTTTCGACGTCGTCTCCCAGACTTTTTTTTTTTTTGACAGGCAGGCACAGGCAGCTTCTAGCGTCTAATATGTACATGACGAGGCAGCAGGACAGCAGGGCAGCAGGCAGCCAGAGGCGAGACAGGGATGGAAAGGTTTCTCAATTCACGTATGTACAATCAGGTACTGTACTCCGTAGAACAATCTCGAACAGGGCCAAGCAAATGAAAGGAAGATTTCCGGCTCCCAAGACGGCTCGGTAAAAGTGGAGGCAGTGGAGAAGGCAACCGACAGCCGTTTGTCCCCTCGCCATCGACTTTTTCTTGTCAGGCACTCACTCCGAGTCACTCATCACGCACTCAGGGTCCCCGACTCTCCGACTCCACGACTCCCCGCGCTGCCGCAGCTTCGGCCACAAACTGATCCCGTCAAATGTCAAGTTCTGGTCCATGCTCGCCTTCGATGTCTTCCGCGCTGCCCTGGCTGGAAATTTCTGTTGACGAGACTCCGCCGGAGAGCACGCCATCATTGGACCAGCTCGCATCAGAAACCTGAACCAGAAAGACCTGACCCATGCTCTTCTCCTCGCCCCTACATAACCATTTACCCTGCGCGATTCGCCTTCGCCGCTATGGAGCAAACACTTGCGAACCTCCACGGTCACCGCCAGCATGAGTCTGCTGCGATAAGATCGAACAATGGCCAGAACATATTCCCTCCGTCCAATACGCAGGGCGACATTCCGTCTGAATCTTCCCACCAACAACCGACCGTACCATCATCACCATCGGCTGAACCGGCCGCCACCCAACAACAGCCGTCTCGCGACAACTGCGATCGGAGGCGACCTCAAGAGGAAGACAACACACGACTCAAGAAGATGGCGTCGGAGCTCGTGGTCAAGACGGTGAGCCCTTTCTTGAAGGAACACATTCCTGGGCTTTATGCCCCCATTGGCAAAGGCAACATCAAAGCCGACTCAACAAGCCCGGCGACTTGGGCTCGTACCAAGGATCCCAACACCAAGTTCTGCTACCGCCATCGTCCAGACTCCAAGTGTAGACGAGCCGCAGACGAATCAAAGATGGGCTTCATTCAAAGCGTAAGTATTCCATGGTCGCATGGTCGCATGCCCGCAATTTAGGTTTTTCGAGACCCAGCACGTGTACTAACAGAACGTGTCAGGAACTCAACAGCTTGCCTAATGCCGACCAAGAGGCCATCACGCACGTTTGGTCGTTGTTCTCTGCGGCACCGTCCAAGCAGCGAGAGCTGATGTTGCAGGGCATCATCACGCAATGTTGCTTCCCTCAGCTGTCGACCGTCTCACGTGAAGTTCAGGAACAGCTCAAGATTGACTTTCTCGCTGCGTTGCCGACCGAGTTATCTTATAAAATTCTCTCCCATCTCGACACCGTATCACTGTGCAAGGCTGCTCAAGTCAGTCGGCGCTGGCGCAGCTTAGCCGACGACGACGTTGTCTGGCACAGAATGTGCGAACAGCACATTGATAGAAAATGTACCAAATGCGGATGGGGGCTGCCGCTCCTAGAAAAGAAGAAGCTTATGGCATGGAGCCGGCATCAATCATCACATCACCACCATGAGCACGACCATACTGACAGTGCCGAGCCATCCATCGAGACACATGCGCATAGCCCTGGGTCTCCAGCCGAGTCCAACAAACGGTCTAGCAGCGGCGGCGCCGAAGAGGCTTCCGCCAAACGACCACGACTACACGGACCTGGTCACTCTCGATCACATCTTGACACCGAGCGCAAGTTCCGCCCATGGAAAGACGTATACCGCGATCGCTTCAAAGTGGGCTTCAACTGGAAGACTGGTCGATGCACGATCAGAACCTTCAAGGGCCACGAGAATGGCGTCACTTGCCTCCAGTTTGACCACAACATTCTGGTCACGGGCTCCTACGATACCACCATCAAGGTCTGGAACATTGAAACCGGCGAGGTCATTCGAACCCTCCGCGGTCACACATCGACTGTCCGAACCCTTCAATTTGACGACTCCAAATTGATCAGCGGAAGCTTTGACAAGACGATCAAGATCTGGAACTGGCAGACGGGCGAGTGTCTCAGCACCCTGCAATGCCACACCGAAGGCGTTCTGTCCGTCCACTTTGACGGCTGCACTCTGGCATCGGGTTCCATCGACAAGACGGTCAAAATTTTCAGTTTTAAGAACAAGCAAACCTTTTCTCTGCGCGGGCACACCGACTGGGTGAACCACGTCCGCATTGACTCTCCGTCGCGGACTGTCCTCTCTGCCTCTGACGATATGACGATCAAGCTCTGGGACCTTGACTCGAAGCAATGTATCAAGACGTTTCGAGGACACGTTGGACAGGTGCAACAGGTGCTCCTCATGCCGCCGGACTTTGAGCCGGATGAGCTACCGAGTGAAGACCGGACCGATGCGGTTTCCGTGCACAGTGACAGAAGCACCACGCCGACGCCGACGCCGACGCCGACACCCGAGCAATCTGCGGACACACGCGCCTCGTTTGGATATGGCTTCACCCACAACACATCCCGGCCACTTCCTCCTCGCTACATGCTGACCGGTGGCCTGGACAACACTGTTCGCCTCTGGGATATCACCACTGGTAAATGCATCCGGAGCATGTTTGGTCACGTAGAAGGCATCTGGGGCCTTGTTGGCGATACTCTGCGCGTCGTCACCGGCGCCAACGACTCCATGACAAAAATCTGGGAGCCTCGCTCGGGCAAATGCGAGCGCAGCTTCACCGGGCACGCCGGCCCAGTTACATGCGTGGGACTGAGCGACAGCAGAATGGCCAGTGGAAGCGAGGACGGCGAAGTGCGCCTGTATAGCTTTGAAGGCGAGACGCTGGAAGAGCGAGGAACGCCGTCGTAGTCATCTTGGTGACAGCAAATTACGTTGGACTTGTACGATACGACAAACTTTAACGAACGAGCAAGGGGACCACCGACGACATGATATTTCGCTGGTCCCATGTTACTCGAAGCTGTTCCTCTATTTTTTTTTCTTCTTTTTCTTCTTCTTTTCCGCGCTTTGTTCTGGCGTGTTTAAACAAGGATACCACAATACTTGCGTAGAATCTATCCCACGGATTGGGTCATCATTTCATCAACGTAATGTCGAATTGGCAATATGTACCACTTTTGTTTCACACGGGGACATTAGAAACACACAAAAATAGATTTTATTTTCGCTCGCCACGGGAACTGGGATGGCGTTTTTTTGGGAGGGCATATTGGCTGGTAGGGCCGGACCGCCATAGATGGATTCACAGCAATGAAAATTCTTGCTTTCACGTTTTGTTGGTGCGTCTGTGATTGATGCCCATGTGCCTGTACCGGTCGATCCATGATGACTCATGCGTGCCCAGCCCATCTAGGTTCAACGTGATTGCAAGTTGTGAGTGGTGGCGTCGGGGGCTCTAAGAATGTTCAGATTCACACACGGGCGATGTCATCTATCTATTCACACCTGCAAATACAGAACCCTATCGCCTTGGCATGTGCTGGGGCTCAATTCTCCGACGGAGATTACAACGCCCCGATGCGGCCAGCCAGCGTTACTTGTAGGTCAGCACGGGGCAGCTCGATCCGAAGCATAGCCGAGCATCCATTATCAATCTTCTTCCCATTGCTCTTCGTGCCTCGGCAAAGGGCGGGGAACCCGATCCCTTCCGGGGATGGATTCTTGCATGGATGGGCGGTGGTGTGCTTTGCGATGTGAGGTGCAACTAATTGGGGTCTTTTTTTTTTTTTTTGGTCTTTTGGTCTTTTGGTTTGTTTGCGATAAAGATGATGGCATTTCTACTCACTCTGGTTCCACGAGTTCACATGCGGACGTGGGGGAGGCAGAGGAAACCGGTATTAAAAAAGGAAGCCTTGATAATCCGTACTCGGTTCTTACACACGGACTGGACTGGATTGGCGAAATCCCCCATGTTCACGCAGCTTCCTGATACTGCGATCCGTCATGTAGAAAAGCCAGCAGAAGCCGCGGGACAGTCAGTAGAAACGACCAACGACCAACGTACAACGTCAATGAAGGGGTTCTTGACTTCAGATTGATGTCAGCCACCCACCCGATCGCGCCCGCCAAGGTACGTACATTATTACAACACGTCCGGGGCCCCAGAATCATATGTCAAAAAAGCGAAAACTACAAGCCCCCTCTCCTCTCCTCGCCCAGGGTCGTCCCGGTGTCGCAAGTCTTCCTTTGAACTCATTTTCCGAGACCCATTGTTGTCGCCGTTTGTTTTACTCACACGAAAAAGAAAAAGCTTCGAGTAAGCTCAACCTCTTGCTCTCGAGTTCTCGAGTTACATACGACGGGGGCATATCCGCTTGGCCGGCTCCGACTGAATTGGCACGTGCAAGCTTCTAGCTAGCTGTGACGTCTGGACGCGACGAGCCCGCCCAGGGGCAACAACTGCATTGGCACCGATAAGGGAAAGGAAGAAGAACAAGAAAAAAAAGGGGGCTTCAATTGCTTCCTGGAAATACAAATTACACACGCCATGCCTCCCAGCGACAATAACAAGAAACCGCCCACCGCGGCCGTCAACCTCATCGGTTCGTTTTTTTGGGCCCTTTCCTCCCCTCGGGTGAAAAACCACACCACCGCCGCCATGGAGCAATTGAAGCTGACGTTGAATGCGGAAATGAAACAGCCGGAGGCGGTGCTGGTATGATGGAGGCTCTCGCTTGTCATCCCCTCGGTAAGTCATGTTGCCCCCCCCTCATGTCATTGTCGCGGCTCTTACACGGCAAACATGGCCAAAAAAGAAGAAGAAGAAGAAGAAGCTCGTACTGACAAAATCGACATCGGTCTGTCTTTTTTTTTCCAGACACAATCAAGGTCAGAATGCAGCTCTCCAGACGGGCCCGCCAGCCCGGCGCCCCCAAGCGCGGCTTCATCAAGACGGGCGTGGAAATCGTCAAGAAGGAGACCCCCCTCGGCCTCTACAAGGGCCTCGGCGCCGTCCTCACGGGCATCGTGCCCAAGATGGCCATCCGCTTCACCTCCTTCGAGGCATACAAGCAGGTCCTCGCCGACGGGGCCACCGGCAGGGTCTCGGGCCAGGCGACCTTCCTCGCCGGCCTCGCCGCCGGCGTGACCGAGGCCGTCGCCGTCGTCACCCCCATGGAGGTCATCAAGATCCGCCTCCAGGCCCAGCACCACTCCATGGCCGACCCCCTCGACGTGCCCAAGTACCGCAACGCCGCGCACGCCCTGTACACGGTCGTCCGGGAGGAGGGCTTCGGCGCCCTCTACAGGGGCGTCAGCCTGACGGCCCTCAGGCAGGGCACCAACCAGGCCGTCAACTTCACCGCCTACTCGTACTTCAAGGAGTGGCTGAGGCGGTGGCAGCCCGAGTTCGAGGGCGAGAACCTCCTCCCCAGCTGGCAGACTACCCTCATCGGTCTCGTCTCCGGTGCCATGGGCCCCTTGAGCAACGCCCCCATTGACACCATCAAGACGAGGCTGCAGAAGACGCCTGCCCGGCCCGGCGTGAGTGCGTGGGCGAGGATCACTCAGATCTCGGCCGACATGTTCAAGTGAGTTTTCGCCCTGTTTCTCGCGTCATGAGCAAAGGAAAGGAAAGGAAAGGAAAGGAAAGGGTCCGCGCAATCTTGGTTTGCTAACCAACCCATCTTTGCATCAGACAAGAAGGGTTCCATGCCTTCTACAAGGGCATCACCCCCCGTATCATGCGTGTTGCTCCCGGCCAAGCCGTTACCTTTACCGTCTACGAGTACTTGAGATCAAAGCTTGAGAAGAGCAATCTGTCCTTTGTTGGCGGCAGATTCGAGGAGTAGTGCGCATCAAGGGATGCGCCTCTTCTTTTTTGCTCCTCGGACAAAATTCTTCTTCTATTACAAGACCACATTGGGGCCAGCCCTCTCACGACAAAACGCTGGAGCGCCTACCCCACCCTACCCTGGGCACGGATTACCGATTCAAATCGAGACAATTGCATCTTGCGAGTCACTTGGACATTGGGTCACGTCGTTTTCTTTTCTTCTTATTTTTTTTCAATGTCCTCATCGAATCTTCCTGTTGTTGGTAGTCCGCAAACCCCAAGTTGGCATTGCATAGAACTTAGGCTACGACCGAGCTTTGTTTGTCAAATTGTTTATTTTTTCGGACATCACAAGTGGAGAATCTTGCCATCTCTCACGTCTTATTTATTTTATAGCCATGAAATAAATGATACTGTACTTGTGTGTTCATCATCTTCGTTATTGCCCCATGAATGTCATGCGCATCTTAGCTCATCGACCAGGGCGCTTCGGCCTGTTGAACCCAGTCCTCGTCGTCATCTTGGGATGAAGATCATCCATGACCGATTGCTCCGTTATTTCTTTTGGCTCTTCGACTTCGAATTTCTTCTCCAACGTCAACCCTGCCTCCCTGTCGGCGATGTCGAGTACAGCTCGCTTCATCAAAGGGTAAAGCATGCGCTTCTTGATAGATCTATTACCCGGTGTAACGGGGCAAGTGTAGAAGAAAAGTACAGGCGATTGCTCTGTGCCGTTGTGTGTGTGGTTGTATCGGTAGAATGTGAATCGGGGCTCGGTACTGGAAATCGCATGGGACAGCTCAGTGATTGATGATGGTCGCGGCGATTCGTCAACCAGCTCGACCGACTCCTTTTCGGCATTAATCTTCTACGCCTTGTTAGCAGAGGTCTCAAGGTGCTTGATCTTCTTCTAACATGACACTGTTGCGCTTACCAGCATTGTGACCGATCGTCCGCCATCTTGTTTCAGCTCTTTGAGGGCAGCGATGGCGTCTTCAGCCATTGGCATGGCAAAGCTCTTGCTGAGATGAATCTCTCGCGTGCCCGTTCCAGATCCGGCCTCCTGTTCAGCACGTTTGACTTCGCCAAGCGTCTGCTCCTCTTCTGTCAACGGAGCAGCCAGCTTGCTGTGGGCGTCGTGCTTCTTGAAGCCGCTTTCAGTCAGCTCGTCGGCTGAGTTGGCGAATATTGTCTCTCGGAAGTGCTCGGAACCCAATTCGCGGACTAGAGTCAACCTTGTAGATGCAAACAACATCTTCTGCCTCACAGGTGCAGAGTCCGGAACATATGTGACCGCAGCCAGACGTGGCTCATCCTCGTGGCGTTTCAGGAGGAGGTAGAGGGCGACATTGGGTTGCAGATGGTTTTTGAAACTTGCAAGGTTACCATAGAACGAGGGCGAATTCGAAGGAAGGATATTAATTGGAACGAGGGATTCTTTTTCGATGCCAACGATGAGCCCAAACGTTGATGATGATGATGAGAGCAGCGAGTTGAACTCGGCCTGGAGCTCTTGCGACGCTGCAGAGCATATACAGTCAATAATCGATATCAAATATCCAAAAAAAAACAGGAGACCTTACCAGAAATGCCAGACTGCATCTTGAAGGGCAATTGCAAAACCCTCACGCCCTACCAATAGACAACAAGATCGTAATGCCTCGACGAAATGGTAAGGATGAGGAAGTAAACAACCCATTACGTACGTACCTGGAGAGGTGGGGTGGGGTGGGGCTCTCGAGCCGTTGCCCCGCCTGGCGATGCTGGGTAGTGTCGCACGTATCACGTGACGTGGTAAAAAGGGCTTGTAACGATGCAATAGAAAGAGACCCCCAAAGGTATAATACAAAATGAAGATGTTGGAATCGCTGCGAATTCGTTGCGGACGAATTCGTCACGGTTGAATTGCGATTAGATACACGGACTTCTAACGCCCCACTATGCACTAGAATGCGACTGGCGCACAAGGTCTTATTACCCCACCTTGACGAGTAAACGCAATTAGTTACATAGGACTGTCGCCCTACTTTGCCCTAATAACATGTTTAACCTATAATACTAAATATACTAAGGCACCCCTAGAATTAAGGTATATCTATAGCCTTAATTCCCCTATAGCTAGATCTAGGAAGATAAGCAGAATATAACCCCTTTATATTAAGTACTAGTGTACTAGTGACTTATAGATTATCCTAAGTCTAGTATATAAAGAAGAGGTTAAAAGCTTCCCTTTTATAGAGGGATAGCTTAACTAGCTAAATTCGTACGCGTCCTACGTATTACATAAGCAGTACCCCTTGCATACCACTGCGCATCAGGGTGAATCATAACACGGCACGCTGCCCGGGCAACAGGTAGTAGGTACCAGTCATCATCACATGACTGACGTATACTCCGTATCATCACAATGTTTCTAGAGTATCGCGACTTCTTGGTTAAGGATACTTCTTTTAAATTACAACTTTTGACAAGCATCAGGTTACAGGGTCTATGAACATTCCTTCGACCACTTCGAGGTACTACGTAGCTTACCATCTTCACACCAGCTATCAACTGACTTCCAAAACTGTCCCAAAAAAAACTCAACAAGATACTCCTCTGGCTTAACTTGCCCCAATTAAACGGTACGGCGTCATCTACAACTCAGCAGTCTTTACACGATGATTGCTGCAATCAAAGCTAGCCCTCCAATAGTCGCCAGCGGCGGAATCATGCCGTGTGTAGAATCTGACCCAGTCACCTGAACAGGCACAGGGGGTTGTCCAGTTGGCCTAACAGTATCAGAAGGAAGAGGCCACAGTGTGCTTGCAGATATATAAGTCGGAACATCTGGAGTTTGGTCCGAGTTGCTGTTGGCCGTTTCAGTTGCCTGCTGCCCCGACATATGTGGGTCTGAGTAAGTCTGGGGAGCTGGGGCAGGCTTTGTTTCTGATGTGTACATCGAGGGAGCCGTTGTGGCAGGATTTTCAGGAGCGGAAGAAACTGATGCCTTGTTGGTGCTCGTGGTATAAGCACTTGGGTCTTCGTTGCCTGTTTCCGTGGCTGGTGGAACCGTCACTTCAGGCGGCATCTCCAGATTGGAAGGGCCCTCCAATGGGCATGGCGTAGTAAGCTCCCCTGGAGATGTTGAAACTGTGGTCAATGGCGCTGAAGTCTGAGCTCTGGACGAGGTGAGGGCGAACGTGAAAGTACTTGGAGCTTCAGGCGCTGGACTAAGCGGTGACATTAAGCTACCAGGCTGATCGGTCTCTGATGCCGGGGGTTGTTCCAGGGAAGTGCATGGCTCTGTGGCTGTCGACACTGCGGATGGAGCTTCAGGCGCTGGACTAAGCGGTGAAATTAAGCTACCAGGCTGATCGGTCTCTGATGCCGGGGATTGTTCCAGGGAAGTGCATGGCTCTGTGGCTGTCGACACTGCAGATGGTGCCAAGGTAGAAGTTGTTTGCAGTGTCAAAACCTGAGGCTGCTGACTCGTGGCATCGGTTTTCGTGTACACATTGGCGATGCCAGGCCCTTCAACTGTGCAAACGCTCCCACACATGCCACGAGATGGATCTCCGTTACAGGGAACGTTGCAAACACTTTCATCGAGTGGCTTGATGGCGTTGGCATCGTCTCCGCAGCGGCATTCACTGATTGAAGTTAAAATGGTGCATATAAAAACAAAGCTCATGGGGAAATACTCACGTTGGAAAAAGAGCAGCGAATCGATGACCCTGACAAGCTTGCTGACATAACTCCGGAGCCAGAGGGCGACCGTTCAGATCAACAGGCGAAGAAAAGCAAGACAAGTCGATGGATGAGCAACCTTGATACGCAAATGAGTTGGCAGCATGGTTGAACTGACCCAGCACCGTGGCGATGCCGAAGGTCACAAGCAGCACTGGAACATGCATTGTAGGTTCGTCGTAGAGGAAGATCAATCTGAGAGACGAGGGCGTGAAAGAGCGAGTTGGGTGCTTGTCCGATGTACTGGAGGAAAGATGGCTAAAAATAAGGACCTGAATGAAGGACAAGAGTTGGAGAGGTTGAAAGGATGCAGAACGGGGAAGGATTGAGATTCATGCCCAAAATCTTACTTAGGCGAACGGCTTATTACAGTGTTGGATCACGTTCCTGCTTTTTTAGGGAGGACAAATTTGACAACTCCGCTTCCTTAGAACTTGAAGGAAAGAGCAAGATGCTGTACTCCCCCGTGCTGACAGCTGCCAGGACTGAAAGACCAGCCGGCACTTGCCATGTCAACTGGGGTTGTGGTACCGCAACAGAGAGAAGAAAAAGCATAGGACCAGAGACTTCAATCTACGAGCAGTGCACCGTAGACCATGAAAAATAACTAGTAAGAAACAAAGCAGTACCGCTTGACGGTTCACGACCTTAGTTTCTAGTGCACGGATTACCGGCTTCCACAATGCGAGACTGGATTTGGTTGATGTTGGAATAATACGATTCATCAAACAAAGAACTGAGCCAGTCGTGGTCTGTGGCTGATCAATTGAGCAGCACATACGATGTTGAATCTTGCTTCTTCGTTCGACGGTTGCTTTGTCTGCTGACCGACGCCTAGGTAGTTGGAATTCAGGAATCAGGGATCTGTGTGACAACTGGTCTTGGCATGGAGCAAATCAGGCAGGAGTGCGTGGTCTGTCAAAGCACGTGACGTGTCGCGCGATATTCTGGACCCGCATTCATTGATAAGTCGTCCCACAGCCATCAGGGCACGCAAGCCCCAATCTAGCGACCCGCTGGCAATTGCGCAAAACTTCCCAAAGCCTCTCTCACCACTTGCTGCACACACCATCCCCGTTGTGCACCACCAGTCAACCACCAGTCAAGATGAGCGCCCAGGCCTTGAACAAGATCGCCGCCAACAGCCCTTCGCGGCAGAACCCCTCGGAGCTTGAGCATCAAATCGCTCAGGCTCTCCACGATCTCGAGACCAACACTGCCGACCTCAAGGTTGCCCTGCGACCTCTGCAGTTCGTCTCTGCCCGCGAGGTGAGAACATGAAATGAAGAAACCTAAATTCCCGGCCTAAGGCGCCTTTCGAGATCCTGTTCCCAAAAGGAAACTATACAATGGCTACGACAAGCGTCCCCTAATAGAAAAGGGCAATGCGAAACACTTGGCTTCGACGACGAGAAGGAATTTTGAAGCACGAGACAATTCAATTTTTTTTTCTCCCTTCATGCTCGTTTGGGGACGCAAGCCGAGCCTGCGTACGATTGACTTCTGGAACAGGACGGGAAGCGGTCCAAGGCTACGTCCTGGAGCTCGCATGCTGACTTTGGGTCTTGATTAGATCGAAGTTGGCCACGGCAAGAAGGCTATCGTCATCTTTGTCCCCGTCCCTTCCCTGCAGGGTTTCCACCGTGCTCAGCAGCGGTAAGTTTACTACCCAATCGGCAAATCTGATTCAAATGGACGGACGTGCGTACTGACAGCCCTCACAGCCTGACCCGTGAGCTCGAGAAGAAGTTCTCTGACCGCCATGTGTTGATCCTCGCCTCGCGCCGCATCTTGCCCCGCCCCAAGCGATCTGCCCGCTCTCGCAACGCCCAGAAGCAGAAGCGCCCTCGCTCCCGCACTCTGACTGCTGTTCACGACGCCATCTTGGCCGATCTCTGCTTCCCCGTCGAAATTGTTGGCAAGCGTATTCGCACCAAGGAAGACGGCAGCAAGATCCTCAAGGTTGTCCTCGATGAGAAGGAGCGTGTTGGTGTTGACTACAGACTCGATACCTACGCCGAGGTCTACCGCCGCCTCACTGGCCGCAACGTCAACTTCGAGTTCCCCCTGAGCGGCAACACCGAGTAAAAGAGTGGAACCTTGAGCATGGCATGGCATGGCAATTTTTGGGGGCATGGAGTGCTTGGTATTTCATCTGTCACATCCGATGGTGATTGGTCAAATGAGAATGGGCTTGGGCGTCTTATGAGTAAGGTAGCTTGATAATGATAGGGGCTGCCACATGATTATTTGAATCTATTCACTCGGCCACATCTGTTGTCGTGCCCGTCAAAATTCACTTTTTCCAGGGTATCTCCTTACATGTCCCAATTCCTCGTGCATGAATCTAGTCGTGGCTGATGCGTCCCACCCCGAGAACACACCAATATGCCAGCTCTCTCTTCTCGCGAGGAGCCTCCTTGTCCCTTCCAGGCGCTGTGCCCATGTCATTCTGGGCCTCGACCTCCCATTCCATTCTCACAAACATGGGTATTTCTAGAATGTCTTCGTCCTCCTTGAGCGGGCTGTCGTCGCCATCAGCCTCGGCTTTGCCCAGAATATTCCGATTCTCTGGTCGCAGAGACGCTGGTATTACTTCAAGCACGATGCTGACCCAATTGCGACCTCTTTCCCAGATCTTAGCGGCATCCCCTTGGCCGGCGCCGTCTCCCTTTTGTCTCCCATCTCTACCGGCGTCCTTCAGAGCATCATCCCACATGTCGATATTTGCGTCCACCTCGAATTCAGGACACAGCACGGTGACTTTACTGGCGAACCGCCCGGGGGTAGTGTTTGGTGTGGCGAGAGTAACCTTGATGCTGTCAAAGAGCGGGTTTTTGAACGTCAAGATGTATTGACAGGGCTTCAACGGTGTTAGAGGAGCTTCCTCATTCGAAGCCGGTCTTGAGGTGACGGGTACTGGTGCGGCAGTTGGCTGCATCGGCCGAATAGTGATGGTGGGTATGTAGGCTTTGGCTACTAGGCGGATTTTGAATCTCGTTGAAGTGACCTTGTTCTCCGGTTTCGAAATGATGTGTCGACAAGTGGGACACCGCTTTGAACGCTTCGTACGAAGGAGATACGGAATAGGTCTCAGCTCGTCTTGGAATCGCGATGATGAACATGTCTGATTCAGACGTTGGTCTGTAGACGTTGTGGTATTCCACCCTCCATTCATCATCTTTTTCACACTGGCAGATTCGTCAAGCAGGGCCAGTTTCAACCCTTGCTCTGTACTAGATGCCTCGCGCATCACATCTGCTGCGCCTTGCTGTAACCTTCCCGCATGGCCCCGACCTGTATATAGGGACATGATCCTGGACAAAGCCGCCGGCGATGAGAAGCCAACGCCGTCATGCAACGGCACGCCGCCCAACGAAGCATGTGCATCTGTGAGCTGCTCCTGGTAGAAAAGTCTCAGACTGGCAAATTGCAAGTCTCGGTCAACCTGCTCGTCCGGTATTGGTGGCTCTTCCGGATTCTCCTTGCATCTCTCCTTGATGTCCTTGAGTGTGATTTTCCGTGTGCCGCCATTGTCCAACTTGGTGAGCTGCGAGTGTATGCCGCTCGGGCGATCGAATTCTATGCCAATCTCGGTAGACGACCAGTTGCAGTACTGGCAGAAGAGTGCATACGGACCGCCAGTGGGATTCTGTTGACCCTCGGGTGCAAGTGTGTTCGCATCAGAGGCGGGCTGCAGAGACGCGACTTGCAGCGGGCCAATGCAGACCGGGCATTGATAGCAGCTACGCGTACACCTTGTTTTCGCGTCAGCCGGTCTTCGTTTGATGAAGCACGGGCTCGATTCTGGGCAGACGTACCTGTTGCCCTCACTGCGCAAGTTGCTGCTTGGGACCTCGAACAAGCAATTTGGACAGTAGTAGGTAACAATCTCCTCTGTGACGCATCTCGGACAGCGTATCTGCTGGCAATCCTCGCAGTACAAAAGATGTTCGAGGGGATATAGGCTGTAGTTGGAACGCGGAGCACGAGGGTCGAACGTTCGCTCACCACTCTCCTCTAGCTCTTCACTCCCGGAGGAGGCATTGCCATTTTCAGCCGCAGATAGATCTGAGCAGGGACATTGGATGAACGTGTATGGAACTGGAAGCGCCATTTCTGACCCTCATCTCCGACCGTCTGCTCGGTATTGCTTGTCGTCGTGCTTTGTTTGCCCGACACGGGGCGGCCTTTCCAAGCTTGCCGTGTACCTGACCTGACCCTGACCAGACCCTGACCAAGGAAAAGCAAGGAAAAGCTCCGGACAGGTGAGGGTAAGCTTCGGCGAGCGGCCAGTCAGGTGACTGCACTTGTGCTTTCCGAGCAATCTGGCGATCTCGATCCTAGCTGGCCTGGCGCGCTCCGAAGGCTCGCTCTCCGTACGGAACCACGGTAACCAGGAACCAAGGCAGGCAGGAATGCTAAGAGGTGACAAAAAATCGCTGAAGGGTTTGTGCAGATGATGTCACACCACGGGTCCACCAATTCCTTGACTGACTGACTTGCTTCAGAGGGTTGGATTTTTTTTTTTTTTTTTTTGGGGCTTGCGTTCTCCGGCACCCCGTGGTTATGTCAAACGGCAACCCGACGATGTGGCTGTTGTGGCTCAAGGCAGCCGGGAATCCGCGATTTTGGCGAGAGTGGCTCCCCGTCTCACGGTGGCCGGCTAATCCGCCCTTGGTGCAAGGTTGGGCGAGGCTGGGGGTGTCGCCCTCGAAACCCCCTCAAGGGGCTCTATATTGGCAGAATTCGGAAGGGCTGTAATAAGTTTTCGTCTATTCGTCGTTTGACGACGCCCGAATCGCCGGCTAAGAAACTCCATGTGGTCCGTAACAACGGCCACGATTCATGCCATCCGTGCGGCAAGGACACAACGCATAATCATGTCGAAGCAGACAGCGCCGTTATTGGTTGTGCTTCCGCTCGGAGTGAGCTCCTCCCTGGCTTTGTTGTAATGTCCATAATCCAGCCACCCACCGCCCTGGTCAATGGTTAATCGGATGAAATGGTGGGAGGAGCTGATTGCTAGCGTCGAACAGCAGCTCATCAGAGCTTATTTACCCAGCGTACCAGCTTACCCCACCCCTGTCACACACACAAGGTACCAGGTGGCTGATGACTTGACGGGAGCGTGAACCCGCTTCTTGTCTTCTTGTCTTCTTGTCTTCTTGTCAAACCTACGCAATGCAAGGCCTTTCTGGGGCCTGCTTCACTTACTCCGTGCGGCAAAGACGTCATGTGTGAACGAGCGCAAGAGCAAATCTTCTGCTGCTGGAACAGAGAATGCGTGACCGAACCACATCCGTTGATTCTAAGCGTTGTGCTTTGAACAAGCGTCCCTGGGATCACCATCTCAGCCGCCCGTCGCACGCTAAAAAAAAATAAGACAACGTGGACCAGCAACCTCAGACCTGCTTATCACTATGTACATACTTTTACTTTGCATGGATGGCTGGGGCTACCATCTCGATTGCCCTGGTCTGCGAATAACGAATTCCGACCCACTGACAAGTTCCATCCGGAGAATGCGGCCTGCATGGATGGCGAATCTCATGAATATATTTAGAGGGACCTGCCTGCCCTGTTCTGCGGCCCAGCCGTCGCCCTTTGGCCCTGTGGAGCTGGCTTTTTCGTCGTCGTTGGACTCGTGGTACTCCGACCTCCGTCCGTACTCGCTGTCTATTTTGAAGTCGTTGCTGTCGCCGCGCTTCCGACGTCGAGGAAACCAGACGGGAGCCCCTTGATTCTCGAAGCAACTCGTGGAGGAGTATAGCGGGAACGTTCTGGTTTCCCGGAAAGACGGACCACCGAAATGGCAGCGTGGCGGGAAGTCTTGATGTTGCAACTATTCCAGTAGCTCTCTGGCTTGATGACGTATCTTGGTGCTACCACCACCACCACTGCCAACAAAAACAACAACAACAACACCAACACCAACAACAGCAGCAGCAGCAGCAGCTTGGTGACTTCGTTTTCAAGCATGAGGCTTAAGCGGTGGGATGGAGCGAGGCGAATATGCACAAGCTGGGACAAATCGAAAAAGGTAGTTGCTGAATACCCCCAAAGCCCGTGAAGGCCCTTGTCATGTTCTGCATCACCTCACTTGCTCAATTCTGGGCCTCCATAATCCATGGCCTCAATCTCGTGTGACTGACTGTGTCTCGTGCCATGATAGGATCCCGAACTTTATACACGCAATGGCACCTGCTTGATTCATCTCCACAGCTACAACGACGTTTGCAAAGGACAGGACATCGAGTGCACTCCTTCATTCAGACTGCCCTTCTCACTTCTTCTCTCAACCAGGTGCGACCCCCTGATACAAAGATTTCTGGTCATACGCTCTGCCGACATCACCCCTAGACCTTGGCGCAGTCCTGGCGATGTTCAGAAATGGTATCGGTCCAATCCCAAACGAACGGTTGAGCTCTTTATTCCGCCGCCACAGAATGCTAGCGACAGACAACGTCAACGTCACCACGTGTTGATGAGAAACTTTTTCGCATGGGTCCTGGGGAAGTCGCTGGTTGGAGAAACTCTGGGAGAAGCATTGGTCGGACTGCTTGAGTGCATGCATGAGTATCGGCCCGGTGGCACAGTCGACAATGTTGCGGATCTGATCCGCTATCTCGAAGAAGAGGGCTACTTGTGCCTCGCGGGTCAGCCAGATCATGCATTGGCTATCTTGCGCCTGGCAGAGACTTTTCGCTTCAAGGACCTTTATTTGCAGGCCTTGGCTCACTGTGTGGGAATGGGTGACATGACGATTCTTGGCAAAGCAGACTTTCAGGTAGGTTCTACTTGAAAAACTCCGAAACAATACAAAGGAAATCTGACACAGGCATGTACAGCACATGAGTTTGGCGACTCGAAGACTCATGCACGATTGCAAGGATGAGTTGGACCTGCGGCTGAAGAAGACGACGGGTATGCTCAAAGGTTTCCTAGATCAGGAGCTCTCAGAGTCGGAGTTGGGCATCCCAACTGGCATTCGTGTTCATTTAGAGCGCTTTCGAAGCTTCTTGCTCTCTTTTTACAGTACCAAGCTGGGCTACTATCCGCCGGTTCGTTTTGACGGATGCATCTACCGCGCCATGGCACGAGATTTCACGGCACTGTATAATCTCCTAGTTGACGACGGCTATAATTCGTCAGAGGCGATGCCGTCTGTTGCTGTCGGCGGCATCTGCACATTGCAGCTCGTTCAGTCTTTCGACACGCGGAACGGATTCGACTCGATGAAGCACCCGCTCCCCAAGCTGCCGCATCAAGATCAACGGATCGAGTCGAGGGGCTCGGCATGGCTCCTGCGAAAAGTCAAGCAGCGCAACAACGACCGCCAATTGAACCTTGTGTCTCTTGTGCAAGCGTCAAACTGGAACAAGGAGTCGTTTGAGAACAGTCTTGTCAAGGCCTACCGAAGATTCGAAGAAGAGTGCGCAACGTCACCAAGAAAGCTTGACAGGCGTGAAAGAATATCTCTGGTTGATGGACGCAAGATCCGCTGGATAATCATTTACGCAGTGCATCAAACTCTGCAAAATGCCGCCCAACGCCCGCCAGGCGTGCCAGACGACCCAAAGGCGGCGTATGTCGTCTCTGTTGCCAGACACACGAAAGTTCCATGGCAAGATGACAGACTCCCGGGCGGGATACCCCGGAGTCAAACCGAGCCCGCCTTGAGTCGTCTGACTGAGCAGCTCGAAGCACAGAAGTCGTCGGACTGTGCCGCGGCCGAGAATGAGAGGTTTGAGATCAAGCCCGACATTGACTACTTTGCCCTCACGCACAAGGAGGATGCGTCCATCCCGTCAAGGTCGAGGCGAGCTTCCCTGCCGGCGGACAGCCACGTCGTGTTGCAACGAACCAGCTCGACCAAGCAAGCACTGAATCGAAGCTCCAACATTCCAAGATCGATGCGGCGACTGCAGAAGACATCACCACCTCCCGCGCCGTTGGCACCCACCGCAATTCATTCCCATCACGAGATTGTGGTCCACGGCTACGGCAACGGCACCAATCAAGTATACATGGAGTCGGACGCGGTGATGCAACCCGCGCGGCCCACGGTACTCGCAAGCCGGAGCGCCTCGACGGCCTCGGAGACAGGGTCAAGCAATATAAGCACGGTACCAAGCTCGGCCAGCATGGCGGACACTCTTGAATCATCACTCAGCTCCCCCATCCTGTCGGAATCGCCACTCGAAATGCCGACCTACACCCGTCGACGGAGCCACCAGGACTCCAGCAGCGTTGTTGTCCACACCACGGCCAGCTCACCCCCGTCGATCAAGCGGCGGCCCATGAGCACCGCGCTGGACGGCGGCTACAACTACGCCGCCAGAGCCTTTGGCCAGTTCATGGACCAGGATCGTCGCGGCATGTTCGGACCCAATCGACAGAGCGGCGCATCCGACCTCGAGCGATCTGGCTCGTTGGCCCGGAGCCGGCCCATTCCTTTGCCGATCCAGGAAGACGGCATCAATGAGGAGCCGCATGTCGTGCGCAGGGACTCGGGTGATTGGTCAGCCATGCAAGCATTTCTCGATGGCAAAGGGCCGGACGAGGCGGGTGACGGCATCAGCGATGCCTGGGCGCAATATGCCGACCTGGGCGGTCTGACTGAAATGAGATGATGGATTTGATTCATCACCACGGAGCAGGACCAAATCTTGCTTGTCAAAAATCATCATGGTTTTATTTATCTACTCGTCGATGTACGCAGAACCCCCCCCTTTTTTTTTTCCATTGCAGTTTCCAAAACCTCCACCTCGACGATTTTCCCCCTTTCACACCCCCGCGTCATGGAATTTAGTCTCAGATGATACCCTCCTCCGCGTGCTGCGCATGCTTGATTCACGACTTGCGCGATGCATCTTCTCATGTGTATATTTCAGGAAATTGCAAGGGGGAATAGATAGATGTATGCTTACCTAGTAGTTGGTGCATGCTTACCTAGTCAGTTGAATGCAATGCAATGGTGTCATGTCATCAGTTCGAGATGTGTTTTGTTTACATGGCACGTCGTGCGGCTCCAGTTCCATAACTTGCAATGACCAACGACGTTGTACTCGGTCGAATGTCCAATGTTTTTTTTTTTTTTAAAAAAAAAAACCCATACGGGGTATTCTGTAATTAACATAATACTTCATCATCATCGCCAACACCTTACTTGTGCACCTCGATCGACAGGCCGTTGCTTGTATGTAGCTACAGGTCCCACTGTGCCCATCGTAGCAAATGCTTATTCGTTCTTGACGTGGGCCGTATCCCCCAGGTTATCGATGATTTCGGTACCCATGGACGCAATCATGTACGTCGAGCCGACGAGCCACGCGCCGCTGTTCATGTCAGCAGGGGGGGGTGGGGGGGGGGGGGACAGACGACCCGAAGACAGGTCGAAGAAAATAGTCGAGAAGAAGAAGGGGACGGACATACTTGGGGATGATCCACAGGAAGAGCAGGGTCAAAAAGTCGTTATGCCCGATATTAGCGAAGCCGGAAAAGTACTCGTTGCACCCTATCGTCATCAGCCAAGTGCAAGCGCACGCATCACAGATTTTCACCCCCAACTAAGAGAGAGTGGGACCCCTCAAAAATAAAAAAAAGAGAGAGAAAGAAGAGAAAGAAGAGAAAAAAAGAGAAACTCACAGTAAAGAATCGTCTTGCTCAGCGTCATGACGGCCGCACTGAAGCCCACCACCACGGCCAGGGCCCCGGCCCGTCCGGAAACAACCCTGCCCCTGCCCCGGCCCCGGCCCCGGCCCCCGCTCCCACCGGGCCTCGTCTCCTGCTCACCCCCCCTCGCGCGCCACAGCCACAAGTACCCCAGATACATGGCCGTCTCGACGAGGTTGAGCAGCCCCTGGGCGGCGGTGAAGCCGCTCCCTTCCCGCACCGCCTCCCACCCGTACACGTGGTCGACCTCCCCGTAGAGCTTGTACGGCGACCACAGCGGCCAGTGGGCGAGCCCGCCCTCCATGGTGTGCGGCCGGCCGAGGACGTAGCCCGTGTCCCAGATGACGAGGGGGAGGGAGACGCCCAGCCAGAGGAGGGTCCACGGGGTGGGGGCGTGACGGAAGGTCGTCCCCCCGCTGCTGCTGCTGGTCGTGGCCGCGGCGGGCTTGTTGGGCTTTTCGCGCCATGGTGTCGACCGGGACGCCCGGGACGGGGGCGGGGGCGGGGAGTCGGCGCGGGAGGAGGAGCGGGTGCTGACCATTTTTTGTTTTGGGGAGTGTGAGCGTGAGATTCGAAAAAAAAAAAAAGAGGAAGAGAAAATTGAGACGAGGATGCGACCGATATAAGGGATCGGGTGTGCGTGAAGTCGTTCCGGCGCGGCCGAACTGGACTGGAAAAGGGGGGGGCTCCTTTTTCTGCAATACGTCACGCGGCAAAACGACGCGCCCCCGGTGCGCGACGGGGTTCAAACTCGTTGAATGCGATGGGCTGCGGATGCGCCGCGGTGGCAAGTTGCGCGGCAATCTGGCCCGGGAGGAGCAGCAAGCTCATCCGGTCGCAGGGCTGGTTAGGTTCTGCCATTCGGAGGGATTGATTCTACATGGTTCACGGACTTTATTAAATAGGGGAAAATCCTGTATGCCGCATTCATGTTCACCCGCGCCTACCTATGCATGCTTTATGCATGCCTGGCCATGCAATAGGGTTCCCAAGAGGGAGATGAGACTTACGCACATGATTGAAAAAAAAAATCAAAAAAAAATCGAGGGCACACCATGATTTCGCCGGCAATCACACTGTCCCAAGAGCCTTGCGACTACATGTCCCAGAGTGATTTCCAGCAAAAAGCAAAGAGATGCATCGTCGCCCTTTCAGACAGTGACATCGTGAAACAAGGTGTGCATCAACCAGATCTGACTGTAGCCCGTACATTCAAAGTGATTCAACACCCACCTGCTCGGGCAAGAGAGAAGAGAGGAAGAAGAAAAGAAAAGTCCCCATTTCCCTATCTTACAAGTCGAGAACGGCCGGACCAGAATCACACGTTTGAGAAGAGCAGTCGTGTGACGCCAAAGTCCAGAAGTTGGCCGGAACACCGCTTTCCCACGCGAGGCTGCGACGTGAGCAGCCGCAACCACTGCGGCGCCCCCCTGTTTTGTCATGGGGTTCAACGCCCCATGTACGTCGGTAAGTGGTGATGGATGGATGTGGGAATCATTCAAATACGGACACGAAGGACGACAGGACGGGGATTCCCGCCGCCCGGTGGTTCTGCCTCCCGTCTAAGGAGTTTTTTTTTTTTTCAATCGATCAGTTTCGGAGGGGTTTTTTTTTTTTTTTTTTCTAATTTGCCGGTTTTTTCTGGGTTTGTTCTTCTTGTAGGAAGGAACTCGGTGGTAATCCAGTCCCTTCATCATCGTGCATCGAAAACCTCACCTTCTTTCAAACTCGCTGGCGAGACGATAACACGGCACATTGCTGGTCAATCACGTACATTCTCATTCGCAACGCAACGCTCCATCTTAGCATAATCACGATACACGCATCCCATTTGGTGCTGCATTCGAATCCACGCTTCACAACGAGGCCATCGTTCCACCATGGGCAACAATCTATCGTCGACGCTTGTCCCCGACACCTCCAAGGTCGTTCTTAGTCCCACCGATCGCTTCGCCGACATTGTGCTCGTTGTCGTCTGGGGATGCGCCATGTACTCCTTCGCCATGATACTTACGACCTGCGCGCTCCTAGATCGCTGGAAGGGCCCGGCGGACAAGATACGGGTCGGGGGAGGGTCGGTGGTGCTGGCTTTGTTGCTGTCGACGGCGTGGCCGCTTGTCATGGCCTACATCATCGCCGGCAGGTGAGATGTGGAGAAGGGGGCTGGCTGTGTTGAGGGTGAGATGACGTGGAAACGGGTGCAAACGGCGCGGAAGAATCGGGGGTATCCGGTCTCGTAGTAGACCTGCGATTTTGTACCTGGTTCATTCGGTATCGACTGCAATGCGCTGCTCCTGCGCGGTGAATCAAGTCAAGCGTTTCCACATGTACGAAGCAAGCACAATGATCAAGTACGGATGGACATTTCCGCATTTCTTCTTCCCCTCGCACAAGCCAGGTTTATGAATGCCAGCGCTCCATCAACCAACAAGTGTGTTTAGTGTGTTTCTGCGGCTCCTGTCCGCCCTGCCATCATTTTTCCTACCGACAATCGTCTCGAGCGTCTGTCCCAGCGCCGCGGCATCATACCTGCCCACGCGGCCGTGCTCGTCCTTTGGTCCGTATAGACGCACCGTGTCGATGCCCAGCTCCGTAAACTTGGTCTTGTCCACCCTGGGAGACGTCAGTGCCTCGAGATGAATAACGTGCGTGACGTAAAGCGAGTACTCGTCCTCATCCGGCGCCCGCCAGCCTCTCGAGCTGGCGCAGGCGTCAGCGATGGCGGCCACGAAATCAAGTGCCGACAAGGGATTCTCCGAGGGCCCTGTTTCGCGGTCCGTTGTGCCGTTCAGGAGGAGGATCTTGTTTCGGATCATGGGGCCGGCAATGGCTTCGCCCACGCCCTTGAGAACCAGGCTCGGTATCAGCGATGTGAACAGGGAGCCTATGCTGTAGATGATGGTGTTGGAGCTCTGGACGGCATCCAGAACGCGAGGGTTGGCAGGGATGCGGATCTCTTGTCCATAGGGGTTGATGTACCATATCCTGCTGATGCGCGACGGGAGGTCCTCGTCCTCCTCCTTGGACAAGGCAATCGCCGGCCTTCTGAGGGCAGGCAGCGACCCGGGCAAGTTTGCGTCCTCGATCTGGTCGTGCTCCTCCGTCTCCTGCCCGATGGACATGGCGGGCGTCGTCTGCGTGCCGGCGGTGGTGGAGGCGACGACCCCGACGCCAGGAACCGCGGCCGTCGGGTAGCTTGGATGGGAAATGTCATTCTGCCCTGTGATGACGGCTCCGTCCTGCAGTCCTGCGGCGATGTGATGGGCGAAATTGGTGTTGATGGCTGGCAGGACGGAGATGCGGTCGGGAACCGCGCAGATGGAGCTCAACAGGTAGATGGCCGCCTCGAAACTGCCCGTGAACAGGCGCGCGCCCGTGAGGAAGAGGTTGCCGATGCTGGCATTGGAAAAGTCGAAGCGGCTGCTGGGTCGCATGCGCTTGATGACGTCCAGGTTGAAGCTGTTCAGGTACGATCGAATGAGCTCCCTCTTGGGCGATGAGATGTCGGTCCATAGCGGGTGGGTTGCCTCGAGGATGTCGAGCCATTCCGCTCTCGCTGCTTGATAGGTTCTGGCAAGACGATGATTGAACATGTGCTTGATGGCAATGGTCTCCGGGACGTTGTTGTCCGGTATGAGCCTGACGAGTCGCGAGCGCACATCGCCAATTCCTGTGCGCGCAAGTCAGCCGTCTCGTCTTGTCCGGGATGGTGTCTGTTTGCCGTACCTGGCCCGCCAAACACACGGATGATCTCGCTGGTGCTGCCGCCATTGTCGGTGATGGGAATCACGTAGCTGAGGGTGGTCTTGTTGGCCTCGCGCACGCGCTCGAAAACATCGACCAGGTTGTTGGCAGCGCTGCCTCCCGAGAAGACTACGATGCCGGTGCGGCTGGCGGATGCGGAACGGGACGGGGACGGTGCGTCTGAGCTGGACGTTACTGTGACCTGGAGTGCGACCTGGAGTGCGTTGGGCGATGTGGTGTTGGATGCCATTGAACGAATGTTGTGCAGGGCCAGATGGCAACTTGCGGTGGGTTGTCGTGGGTGGTTGTCGTGGGGTCGTCGTGGGTCGTCGTGGGTTGTCCTCATGCTCGATTCTGCCATGGCTCCAATAGACGTCCGTACTCCAGCCCCCCCGCCAATGTGCCCCAAAAAACGACCCCGAATGCCGTCACTTTGCCACCGTACATTGCACCTTGCCACTACTCTCCAATCACATCCCGAAATACATACGAGAACGGGCTAGTGCCCCAACTCAACCATCAATGGACGACATCATAATACGTTGGACCCACGGCATACGTCAGAGAAGGAAGTGCCGGGGAGGATAAAAAACAGAAACCCCTCTCCAACATGTCTTGAAAGCTGCACCCATCGTCGCATCCGCGTGGCCACACATCATGACACACGATATCCCCAAGACCACCAAGCAGTGGAACGTCTCTTCCCACGATGGCTCCGAGGGCTTTGACGCGCTCAAGTTTTCGGAGCAGGAGATCCCCGAGCTGGGACACAGCGAGGTCCTAGTAAAGCGTACGTTTCCCGTCTGATGCCTCCTACAAAAAACAGCCTCGACTCGGCCGCTAATCTGCTTTTTGCGAGATAAGTCCACGCCGCTTCTCTCAATGTGAGATTTGGCCCGCCCCGTTCTTCAAACAAACCTCGGCGGCGGCCGAATTGTGGCGCGAACACACACAAAAAAAATTAAAAAAAAAATTGTACTGACGTCTGCCGGTGATTCTCCTTCTAGTATCGCGATCTCATCATCCCACAGGGCAAATACCCCTTCCCCGTCAGAGAAAACGTCATCCCCGGATCTGACGGTGCGGGGACAGTCATGGCCGTCGGCAAGCAAGTGACTCGTTTCAAGCCCGGCGACAAGGTCGTCACCCTCTTCAGCCAGGAACACATCGGCGGGCCCCTGACCCAGACCAATGCCGCGTCCGGACTCGGCGGCCCTCGACATGGCACTCTTCGATCCGTGGGCGCCTTCAACGAGCAGGGCCTCGTCCTTCAGCCGTCCAACCTCACGGCCGTCGAGGCGTCCACCCTGCCCTGCGCCGGCGTCACTGCCTGGAACGCCCTGTACGGCGCGTCCGATCACCAGGTCGCGCCGGGGCAATGGGTTCTCACCCAGGGAACCGGCGGCGTGAGCATCTTTGCCCTCCAGTTCGCCAAGGCGGCTGGTGCCAGGGTCATCGCGACGACAGGATCCAGCCGCAAGGTCGAGGTGCTGAGGAAGCTTGGCGCCGACCACGTCATCGACTACAGCGAGAATCCCCGATGGGGCGAGGAGGCGCGGAAACTCACCGGGGGAGTCGGCGTCGACCACGTCGTCGAGGTCGCGGGCCCTAAATCCATGGAGCAGAGCTTGAAAGCCGTCAGGGTCTCCGGCATGATTACCATTATTGGCTTCGTCGGCGGCTTCACCAAGGACCAGCCTGGTTTCATCGAGTGCCTGAACAACCTTTGCACCACTCGCGGTATTCTGGTCGGCAGCAGGCAGCAGATGGAGGACATGTGCCGGGCCATCGAGGCGAATCCTGACAAGCTCAGGCCCGTAGTGGACGCCAAGTTGTTTGACCTGGACCGCGTCAGGGAGGCCTACGAGTATCAGTGGTCGGGTCAGCACTTTGGAAAGGTGTGCGTGCAGATGGCCTAATTCATGTGCGACGCAGACTTGCCGTTGGGCGCCGACGAAGAGTAGAGCGGAGGACACATTCAATTTACTTGTAGAGTTAGATCGAAACAATTGCGAATCAATAGCCCGTCACCTTTTTCTCATGTGTTCAATAGGGGCTTGGGCATATCTGTCTTGGACGTGTGCGTAGTGTTGAGCATAAATTTGCTCATTTATCGTAGCTACTGTTAGGGGTGCGCGCTCCGTTTTTTTGGCTGTTTGGCCTAGCTGCTTAATACATTTAGAAATAGATGGAGCAAGTGACCATGACGCGCGTTCCCTCACAGGCACATCCATCAGTCTCGTATCAAGAACAGCCGGGGCAGGGCACACAACAGTTCTGAATAATTTACACATCTGATAATTAGCCACTTCATTCTATAGCAATTCCTTCCGTGGCGACTGCCTCAGCCGTGGAAGTAGGCTAAGATACGGCCACTGTGTCGGTCTGCACGGCGGTCTCGTCGGCAACGGCGGTGGTGACATGGCCTTGGGCGAGGACCAGAGAGACGAGGATGACGGAGCGTTTCGTGATTTGAAAACCCAGGGGATAAAATATCAGCAGACACGTTGCCGCCAACTCGGGAATAAATGCATCGGTTCGACCCCGTAGTCAATACGCCTTAGCACACCATGGACCAGGCTTTCCAATCCTGCAAATTGTTGCAGCATTTGCCCGGTGGGCAGTCCCTCTTGCTAGCCTCCGTGCAGGCCTCGTCTGCGTAAAGGGAGACTATGTCGGAAATTAGCATTTGCGGCTTCGGCTCAGAGTCTTGTTTTCTGTGATTTCTAGGTGACGCTTACGAGTGCATCCCTCGTTGGTGTCTATGTTTAGGATTGACCTGGCTGGGCTTCCCTGGAGACTCTTGCACTCATTCGGCTTGAAGTCTACATCCGTCACCGTCCAGACACCCTGGTTCTGTTCCGAGCAACCTTGTTCTCCGAAAAGGCGAAAGTCGGCAACGTGCTTGTTTCGAATTGTGAGGGCACTGGCTGAGCTGGCGAGAGCGGCCACACTGGCGATGAACAAGCTGGCGTGCATGGTGTAGGGGAGCAGATGGGTGCGAAGCAACTGGCTCGATGTTGTAGAGTGCGTGGGAAAATGAAATTGTAACGGTGCTGCTCCGAATGAACTGAAGCAGATCTGTTGGTGTAGAGGGGAGTCTATACCGAGAATTCGTGTCTTGGAAGGTTGAAAGGACTATTTATACAAGCTTCGAGTCCAGATCACTTGCTGTATAAAACCATCACATCGATACCACACTTACCACTTACCACTTATTACCACTTCACAGGAAGCGATGCAAGAGAAAAATACGAAGCCATTGCCAGTCGCACTTGCAGCGTCGCACCCGCAAATACGAAGTCTCCAGCCTTCGGCACTGACCGTCTGGCAGTCTTTTCGAGCATTCTCGAGACGGCAGCAGGAAACTCCGTGCCCATTCCCGCATCGCCGCATGCTTGCTAGAATTCAAAATCTTGGCTCGTGCGATGGGTCGACACGGGGCGCCCTTTGGGATAAGGCCGGTCGATGCTCGTGCTTTGCATGGTAAGACTCACGGCCAAGAAAGTGCCCGAGCATTCGGCCGTGTGTACCGCTGGCCTGGAAACAATGGCACGGAGGGCTGGAAGGTTGATGCTGTGTGACGCTGATGATATCGCACAAAGTGGGGTAAAAGGTACCTTGGATTAGGTGTATTTTACCCGGACTACTCAGTACCTCTCACTCCCAACTTGTAGTATTCCTAATAGCTCCACTCACTACTCCGTATGGCCACTTAGAGCTGATAAGTGTTAGACCGCGAAGCTAGGGTTCAGTATAATCACATCTATTGAGTTGTCCGACCCTATAAGAGGGTGCGGACTATAGTCTAAATACCTAAGTACCTCTACTATTAGTAGGGTACTTATATAGTGCTAAAATATACTATAAAGTTATAGAGGTCTTAGAAAATAACTAGCTAGGGGTAGACTCCTATCTTAGCTAGTTAAATAGTAAGACTATTATATAACTAGGATTAATTATACCCTTATAGGTATAATACACCTCCCTAGGGGACCTTATTTAAGATTCTTTATAATAATTCTAAATTAATAAAATTAGTTAAATTAATATTATAATATTTAAATTAATTCTATAGTATTGTTGGAATCACCAGGTGTGATAATGGCCAGTTATCAATTAGGCGCGCTCGTGATAGTATTAATTAAATAATCTATTGTAAGCTATATATTCTATTAAAGGAAGCTAGAAAAGAGAGGGCTCCCGTAAGAGGGAAAAAGGTAGCTGCAGCTATATAGGTCACGTAATATAGGTGGGTCACGTGACCCGGGCCCTGCCCTATCGCAGGCCTGCCCGTGGTAGGAAGGGAGGCACGCGCACACACACGCACACACGCGTAGTAGCCGACCTTCTTCCGGTTAGGCTAACCTTTAGCTAAAGGGAATTACGGCTACTAAGCGCGATTAATATTATACTTATTCTAACACTAGGAACTCTCTTTTTAATATAATTATTAATATATAATATTAATTGCTAATAAAGTAATAGATAATAATAGGAGGGGTTATAATCCCTTAATAAAAAGGACTAATAAAGGAAAGGAAGGGAAAGTAGTATATACCTATAGTAGGTAATAATAAAGGAAAGTAATAATCTATCTTTAACCTCCTACTAAAAGGGGAAGTAGGCCCTTTCCTAAATCCCCTTCCCCCCCTTAATATTATTAATAATATCTATATAGTAATCCCTTTATCCTACTACCTCTTTTCCTCCTTTTTACCCCTTTTCTTAACCCTATTATCTCCTATATCTACCCTTCTATCCCTACTAAAGTAAAGTATAGGTATCTTATAAATCTAAAGGAGAACCTCCTTTATAGCTCTATACTCTATATAGATTATATAGAGTTATAGAATTACTAGAGGCCCTCCCTAGAGATTAGAGAAGAAGCTATATAGCTTCTCTTCCCCCTCCTTCTCCTACTCCCCCTAGAGTATTACTTCTCCTCTAATTTCCTTTACTATCCCTAAGAGGGTAGGATCTATATTCTCCTATAGTATAGGGGTTAATAATCCCTTAATACTAGGGAAGATTACTTCTCCCTATAGTATAGGGATTAATAGTCCTCTAATACTACTACCTATAGGGCTATCCTCCTTATAGGTTACCCTCCTACTACTATTTATAGGGGCTATCCTCTATATAGATTACCTACCCTTCTATCTAGATTATTATCTAGTTACTAGAGATAAACTACTCTAGGGCCTTATTTAGTAATGCCTTTATAAAGGTATTAGCTAGGTTATCTACTCTATTAATCTAATAGATCTTATAGAGCTTATAGTGTTTATATAACTATTATAGGGCTATAATATTAATTATTAGGCGCTTCTTCTTTATTATACTAAGCTTAATAAGGCACTTATAGAGGGAGTATAAATCTATATATACTATAACTAGTGTAGTAGGGAGATTTAATTAGTCTATAAGTATATAAAGGGTAGTAGCTATTATATATGCTATATTAATGCTAGTAACTATGCTATAGACCTTAAAGGTAAGCACACTTTATATAACTCTCTTGCTCTTTATTAAGCTAAAGTATATAATATTACCTTTAATTATAAACTTACTATTCTTATAGTCTTTATTAGTAAGGATTAGCATATAACTAAGCTATAAGGTAAGGTCCTAATTATTTATAAATAACCTATCTATAAATATATATAGCTTCGCTTTAGTAAGGTTAATTAGAATAAATATTAGGCCTTAATTAGGGTAATCTATCTACTATTAGATCCGGTGATTAAGGGCTTTAATATTCTTAATTATTAGTTCTTAGTATTAAGTGGTAATAGATAGATTATAGTAGGCTTCTAGTTAGTAGATTAAGGTAATATAGGTGCCTTAAGCCCTTTATTTAATATACTTCTGCTTTAAATCCGTAAGTAGGATTAAATTAAGCTTACTACTTTAGCCTTTTTATTAAAGTAAAATAGCTATGCTAGCTACTAATTTAATAATTCCCCTATTAAAGGTTAGGGAATTATTCTTAAGGAGGAATTACTTTAGCTTTACTATAAAAGCCG
This sequence comes from Epichloe elymi, assembly GCA_023658475.1. Lineage (NCBI taxonomy): Eukaryota > Fungi > Ascomycota > Sordariomycetes > Hypocreales > Clavicipitaceae > Epichloe > Epichloe elymi. The sequence goes on along the minus strand of CP098273.1, from coordinate 760,872 downwards.
CTATAGTTAATTCTCTCTCTTCTTTCTTAGAGAACTCCTTATCTAATAGCCTAAGAGTATTATTAGTCTATATGCCTATATATACAAATTCTAGGCTATCTTCTATAGTTACTAATAGGCATAGATTATATATAGAAGTCTCTATCTAGAGCTTCTCTCTATAGTGCCTATAGTATATAACCTACTAGTGTGTTCTAGCCTCTGTAATACTATAGAGCAGTTTAATTACCCTTATAATTATTCCCTTAGGGTATTAGTTATAGATTTAGGTTAGAAGCTACGTAAGGATTACCCTATTTAATTACGTGGTTAATTAGATATATGCCTAGGTAATATCGCGAATCCATAGGATAAAGCCTTTTATTAAGAGAGAAGGTGCTATTATAAGAATAAGGTATTAACTGGCTTATTAGATTATTAGAGCTTATATTAAGATTACTTACTTTACCTTATCTCTAAAGCCTTATACTATAAGCCTTAATTTCTTATATAGTTAGCCTATCTTGCCTTTTACCTTATTAATAATTTATAAATTAAAGATTTATATGCCACTATACTCTCTCTTATTATAGGTAATAAATTTAAACACACCCTGATTAATTAGTATATTAATCTTAGTCTTTATAGAGAGCTTAAATAGTGCGCTAGGGGTTATAATAACGCCTTCCTTATGTAATTAAATTATAAGGTTAAGGTTAGCTTCCTCCTTAGCTAAGATAAATATATTAGTCTTATTAATAATTACTAGAGGGTTCTTTTAGGGTTTACCTAGGTATCTCTTTAGTGGGATCTCTAGGGTCTTACTAGGTAGCCTAGTTTAGGCCTCTCCCTCTTCCCCGCCCTCCTAAGGTAGGAGGGCTTCTATGTTAGGGTCCTTATAATAAGGCCTAATAGAAGTTAAGTAGAAGGCCTTTAGGCCTTATAGGAGGTTAAGGTTATAGGTCTCTTTATTAATAAAGAGAAGGTTATATAGGCCTTACTATCCTTTACCTTTATGCTAAACTTAGACTAGTAATCTAAGTAGGAGGTTAAGGGTCTTACTTATATCTAGACTATTCCTTACTATAAGGGCTTTACTAACTTTCCGGATTATATAGAGGCGCTTAACTTCCTTTATTACCTTTTATATAGTAATAATATATTATAAGATCTCTAGTAATAGAGGAGAGTTACTTAATATGCGGGGGTAGGCGCTGAAGATAAGGAGGGTTAGAATAAGGCTATTTAAACCTATAGTATTATTAAGGGCTTTTATAGCTATCTATAGGGTAATGGGTTCTAGGGTTATTAGGCATTCTCTTTAGATAATATTATAGGCCCTTTAGAGCGGCCTATAATATCTCTTAACTTTTCTAATACTATAATGTGCCTTAATTAGGACCTCTTTAATAGAGATTACACAATGCCGCGAATTAGCGAAATTCTTTACCACAAAAGTTTATACTAGTATTAGTAATAATCTAATTAGAAGGTCCTTAGTATATATTAATCTAGCATATTCTAAGGGCTTCCTAAGTTATTTTAGCTAAGATATTAGGAAGGAATCTTACTACGTAGAATGCCATAGCTATATCTACCGCGTGGAGCGTTAGGTAGTTGCTATTAAGGTATATAATATTAACTATTACTTTAAAGTTAAAGGTATACTTATCCTTAAGGGTAAATTTAAAGTAATAGGGGCTATTAGTATTTATCTAGCACTAGTGGCATACCTTTAATATTACCTTAACGGCTTTAAAGGTAATCTTATGCCCTATATTACTTAGGAGATTATAGAGTTAGTGTACTAAAGGATAACTAAAGTAGCAATATAAATACTATAATTTAATCTTAGTTAAATAATTCCACGCTACTACCCTCTTATCTTACATTAGTAGTATCTATATATAGCCCTATTTATATACTAGGGGCACCTTAATATTCCCTTACTAGAGGATGTTCTTAGTAGTAATAAAGTTAATCTTTAATTAGCCTATATTATTAAGGTAAAGTAGGAAGGGAGTATTTATTAGTATTATATAAAAAGTAATATTACTAAAGGGTATAGGCATATTAATTATTCTAAGTAATGTAATTAGCTAGCCTCTACTAAATATAATAACTACTTTACCTACCCTTATAGTGTTAAGATAAATCTTTAGTATTATCTTCTATAGTACTATAACTTAAGATTAGCTTACTATAGAGAACTATGCCGCTCTAGTATCTAGCATAATACCTTAGAAGGCCTTAGATAAGTAATAGTCTTTAAGTAGGAATAGGTAAGAAGGCCTAGCGGCGTTCCTATTATTAAATAGGTTCTTCTTACTTAGTCTATATATTATAGCTTAATTTATAAGGACTTTAACTATCTTCTAACTATTAAGGGTTACACTATAGGTAAAGAAGCTTATAGGCACCCTTTCTTCTTCCTCTCCCTCTAGCTTAGTATTAAATCTAAGGCTTATTATATACTAGGTAACCTTATTAACTTTAGAGGGATAAGGAGTAGGATCTTCTACTAGGGTACCTTTATACTAGGTAAGAAAGGCATTATATAAGGCTAGTAAGGATAATAAGGTATCTACTAGGTAATAGTTCTTATATTACTAGTATACCTTCTTACACTCTTCCTTAGGATACTTTATTAACTAGTATCCCTCTTTACTATATATATAATATTTCTTTATATAGGGAGGGCCTCTTCTACCTTTCTACCTTTATAGAGGGTATTATAACTCTTTACCCTTACTATTATACCTTCTATTAGTCTAGAAGGCATTAGGAGTCTAGGTATTAGTAGGGAATTAATATTAACCACTAGATTCCTCTATAATAAGCTAGATTATTATATATATACACTTATAGAATTATTAGAGGCTATCTAGAGGGTTAGTAAGGCACCCTCTACACTTAGGAATCCTATTATAAGCGGTTATAATCTAGTTCCTAAGGGCTCTTTCTAATTAACCTATATTAGGAATAGCTTACTATAATGTTAATAGCCTCTTAATAAGCTTATTAAAGTATTCTATCTTTAATTTATTAGGGTTTTTATTAATAGTCTTCTAGAGCAAAGCGTTATACTATTTAAGGAGATACTTCTATCTTATATCTTTAGTCTTAAACCTCTCCTTTATTCTCCTTATAAGGGTAGTAAGGTCCTAAGGGCTACTAGGTTTAGAGAGGTAGTCTAAGTAGTACTAATAAGCTTTTCCTTTTAATATTACCTTAAATATATACCTAGCTTATTCTAGTTTAATATCTAGAAGCTTATACTTTTGCCTAAAGATTTAGAGCTTTAGTTTAAGTATATTATAGTTATTAGCGCTATATTACTACTTAGATATATATATCTTAATAAGGTCTAAGATCTGCTTTACTATTAGTTATAGAGGCTTAAAGGGAGGATTATTAGTAGGTTTATATATTATTCTTTAGTAAATAGGAAGGGCTTATTATTAGGGAGTAGGGGTTCTTTACTAGGTAAATATAGGTTCTTAGGGATAATAAGGGAGGGCTTATAGGGCTTAAGGTATTTAAGGAAGGGACTAAGGGTTCTATTCTTAGGGAAGAGTTACTAATATTACTTCTTATAGAGGTTATAAAGGTTAGTAGGAGGAATAAGTAGTCCTTATACTCTATTAGTCCTAGAGGTTATTATCCTTATAGAGGTTATTAAGGAAGTTACTATTCTTAATTATATTCTTCTAGAAGTTATTATACTTCTTCTAGGTATTCTTTACTTCTTCTTATAACTAGAAGTAGAATTCCTATTAGTTAAGGACTTCTTAGAGGTTTATTACTATATTTATATTCTAGTTAATTATTATATAGATTCTAGAGTTAATAAGGTAGTCCTATAAGTGCCTTAGGACTATAACTAGGGTCTTAAGAAAGTTACTATAGGTCTATAGGTTAAAATCTTAAGTAAATTCTATAAAGAGTAATCTTCTATATACCTTTTATATTATATAGTCCTTAACCTAAGAGAGGATATAGGCCACTTATATCTTAGGTATATTATTATCCTTAATATTAAATTTATCCACCCTAGTAAGTGTTTCTTCTATAATATACTAATATAGTTACTATAGGATATAGAGGAAGGGGATAGTGAATTCTAGGGCTTCTAAGGGATCCGCTTAAAAGCTATTATAACTTATTAGGTTTTATGGTTATTCCTTCTTATTAACTATTATAACTTATAGTATTAGAAGAGATAGAATAAGGAAAGTAATAATAAAGGAATTAGGGAAAAAGAGATATAAAGGATCGCGAGCTCTAGCGATTGGCTTCGCGCGTAATAGAACGCACTAAGTTAAAGAATAATAGGATAGCTTAGCTACTAGAGTTAAACTCTTCTTCTTAGTTTAGGCTTTAGCTTCTTCTAGCTACTCTTATTGCCTTAATAGGCTAGCTAGAGTTAGCTTCTTCCTTAGTATAATTAGGGATCTTAAATAATAAAGCTACTCTTATTGCCTTAATAGGCTAGCTAAATCACGCTGCTTCTGTAAAGGTCTCTTCTAGATAGAACCTAGCTAATCTGCGGTGTCTTTAAAAGATAATAGGTATTTATAAACAAAAGTGGTTATAAAGTTAACCACTAATTAGTGTTAGAATCACTAGGTATAATAATAGCTAGTTATTAATTAGGCACGCTTGTGATAGTATTAATTAAATAATCTATTATAAGCTATATATTCTATTAAAGGAAGCTAGAAAAGAGAGGGCTCCTGTGAGAGGGAAAAAGGCAGCTACAGCTATGTGGGTCACGTGATGTGGGTGGGTCACGTGACCCGGGCCCTGCCCTATCGCAGGCCTGCCCGTGGGCAGGAAGGGAGGCACGCGCACACGCACGCACACACGCGCAGCAGCCGACCTTCTTCCGGTCGGGCCGACCTTCAGCCGAAGGGAATTGCGGCTGCCAAGCGCGATTGATATCATGCTTGTTCCAACAAGTATAGAAATATAGTTAATTAGTTATAATCCTATCTAAATTAAGGTTAGTATATAATACTTACTCTTTAGGTTTTTTACTAAGTATTCTAGAGAGTAGTTATATAAGCCCTAATACCTTATAGAAACTTATAAAAGTATTCCCTATAAAAGGCTTTATAAGGCTATTAGTAATTATCTTTTTAGTAGTAATCTAGGTAATATTAAAGGTTTCTTTTATAATCTCTTAATAAAGCTAGTAGTAATAAATATTTATATACTAAAGCTTTATAATAAGCTTAATAAACTCTTCCTTAAGGAGGTAAATTATCTATATATTATTATATTTAATTTTAAGTGTATTATTACCTAGGCATAGCCTAACCTCTTAATATAGTTATCTAAAGGCTTGTCAGGGTCACAGAGGCAATAGAGCGACAGAGGCTATAAAGGCGATGGCATCATGTACAGTAGGGCCTAGTTATAGCTTATAGCGCCCTAGCTATAAGGTTACTATAAGCTAGTTATATATATATAGAGGGGGTATTTAGGTAAAGGTTATATATATAGAATATAGGAGGCTAGAGATTAAAACCTTTAAGTATATATACCTACCTTCTAGCTCTATAGCTACTACCTTAATTATATTATTACCTTATTTATTATATTTAGCCTAGAAGCCTTAATAAGTTAATCTCTCTTTCCTATTAGGGTAATAGGCTATTAGTAAGTTAAGGATATTAATACTATATAGAATAAATACCTATTTAATAGGTACTAATAACTCTAGAGTAAATACACTATATAAAGATATATTTATAGATTAATACCTACTCCTAGAGTATAAGTCTTCTTATCTAACTACCCTAGAGAATTCCTATATATTAGAGCTAGCTATTAATAATAAAGAAGCTATATTAAACTATAGCTTTATATAAGTAGAGATATAGCTATAAATTACCTAAAAAAGATATAAACTTAAGTAGCTATAGAAAAATTTATAGGAAGTAAATACCCCTCCCTAATTAGATAATACTAACTAAGGCTTTACCTTTACCCTATAAACCCCTCCTACTTAAGCCCCTATTCCTATTCCCTAGTTAGTACTAACTATACTAAGGCTATATAGATATAGTATAGTAAAGATATAGCTTAAAACTCCTATATATAAGGGGGATACCTATAAGAATCTATAGATATTCCTAGTAGATTAAAATATAGTTTTTACTATAGATTAGAATATATTTATAAATAATATAATAAAGGTTATATATACTAGTAGCTACCTAGTAAATAAGGTAAAGTAATAGTAGATATATTTTACTACTATAAATAGTTATATAGACTACTAGAGCTATACTTAGATAGAGTTTATATAATAATTAAAAACTAAAGAAATAAATAAAGATAGTTACTACCTAGAAGCTATAGGAATATTACTAACCCTTTAGTAAGATAAGGACTAGTTATTCTAAGTATTTATTAAGATTTAGGGTAAGGTAGAAGTAGAATTACCTAAGCCTATACCTAAGCCTATAAGAATTACCTAGTTTATATAGTGCCTAAATAATACTATAAAGAAGTAGGTATTTAGCTAAAAATACCCTATAAGTTAGAACTATTTTATAGGCTAAGGAAAGAAGGTAGAAGTAGTAATAAAAGAGAAAAAAGGGCCTTACTATAAAGGTAACTAAGAAGGTAACTAATAGAAAAGGAGGAATTACTTAGCTTTACTAGAAGGTAGGTTATAGGAAGGATACTATATAGAAATAGGGGGCTTACCTATTACCTATTTTAAGTGTAAAAAACTAGGCTACCTCTTAACTAAGTGCCCTAAGCTAGACTATAGTATTTACTATAGAGGTAGCTATACTACTTGTTAAAATTATGCTATTTATAGCACTATTTTATAGGCCCACTAGTTGCCTAGTTGCGTTGTTGCAACGTTGGTTACAAGGCGTTGCTTGCAGCGTTGCCTGCAGCTTTGGCTGTGATCTACGTTCCCGCACACAACCAACCCACAGGCTTGTATGACTAAGCCGACTAGGCTACCCTATAGGGAAGCTAAAATCGACTGTAACTAGGGAACTAGTAGTTGTATAAAAGGCTGACTTATACTGTTCGAATCCTTAATTTTTTCCAGATTTAATAATGTATTTTATTTATAGGGTTGCTTATTAGATTACTTAGTTAGTGCACGTGGGTGGCTAGATTATATGGTCGTGAGTCGATTTTTTACTTTTCCTATACAAATGAATTTTGCGGAAAATAAAAAGTAGCTCCTAAGACCCGGCTAGCGACCCCCTTCTGTTAATACGGTCGGTAGGTCTATAAGGGGACTCAGAAAATCCTCTCATTGCTTATTAGATCGTTCGTCTAGCTGAAATCTACTATATTTAACTATTAACGCCCTATATCTTGAAGAATCGTCGTATTATAGTGAATCTAGAAGCCGCCGCGTTGAATCTACTAGGGAGGTCTTCCTATCCCTCTAGCTAGATTCCCCTTCCATTATCAATACTACTAACTAGCACTAAGGTAGTAATAACTAAGCTAAGAGCTAGTTAAACCTAAATAAGGCCCTAATTAGCTTAGTATAACCCTAGGAAAACGCTCTTAATATAATATAACTTAATAAAAATAGGTAATTAGACCTATAAATTTATATAGAAGTTAGGTTATAGTAAGATTACCACTAGGTAGTAGTACTAATGCTATTTAACCCTAGTGCTATATATTCTTTAATTTATCTAGATATATTAATAAACCTAGACTAGGCAAATATATAACTAAGTAATAGTATGCTTAAGAGTATGTCTAGTAATATTATACTATATTAAGGAATTTTAAAAAAGGTAATATTAGTAAGGGATAGTATAGGATATATAAAGATATACTAAGTTAGCTACTATATTACTAATAGTAGTAAAAAGCTAGTGCTAGGTATTAACTAGGTAAGATAATATAAACCTATTATAATATTATAGGGAAAAAGACTTTAGAGATACCCTATAATAAAGGAATATATCTTATTAGTAATAGGGTTATAGGATAGATAGTATATAGAGAAATACTTATTAGTTATAGTAATACTTCCCCCCTAGTTAATAGGTCTAATTAAGTGTATAGCCTTTATTAGGGATATACTAAAAGAGTAGAAACTAAGCAGTGTCTATATAATAATAGATCTATCTAATACTATTTATAAGGTAGCCCTCCTAGAAGTCTATATAGAGTTTAAGGATATATTCTTAAGCTATAAGGCTAGCACCCTCCTTAGATTAGGTAGGTAGATATATATAATTAAATTAGAAAAAGGAAAAACACTACCCTAGGGACCTATATATAACCTAGCTAAGAAAGAGCTATAGGTACTCTATAAGTACCTAGTAAGTATATAAGAATAAGGTTAGATCTAAAGATCTATTAGTCTAGTAGGTGCCCTAATCCTATTTATACTAAAGAAAGGGGGAAAATTATAACTATATATAGATTATAGGGGCCTAAATAAGATTATAGTTAAGGATAAGGCCCCTTTACCACTAATTCTAGAAATCTTAGATTAGCTAAGAGGTATAAAGATCTTTATAAAGTTAGACCTTAAAGATATATACTATTAGCTATATATCTATAAGGAAGATAAGTAGAAGATAGCCTTTTAGTGTAGATATAGTTACTTTAAGTATCTTATAATGCTATTTAGGCTTATTAATATACCTACTACCTTCTAAGAATATATTAATATAGCTTTAGAAGGTCTTATAGATATTATCTATATTATCTACCTTAATAATATCCTAATATATAGTAGTAATATCTATACCTACTATCTATATATTAAGTAGGTTCTTAAGAGGCTTTAAAGCGCTAATCTTTTTGTTAACCTAGATAAGTGCTAATTCTCTATTAAGGAAGTTAAATTCCTTAGTTATATAATCTCCCTAAAAGGAATCTTAATAGACCCTAGTAGAGTTAAAGTAATTATAATATAGCTAATACCTATCTATATATTTAATATCTAATCTTTCCTAGGATTTACTGGTTTCTATAGGCACTTTATTAAGAATTATAGTAAAATTATTATCCTATTAACTAACTATCTATAAGGGAAATAACTAGTGAAGTTTAAGCTAGAGCCCTATAAGCTAGTGGTGTTTAAAGAACTATAAAAGCGATTCTAGGAGGTACTAATTTTAGTGTATTTTAATCTAGTATTACTATTATAAGTTAAGACTAATGCCTCTAGATATATAATTAGAGCTATCCTTATAATATTAGTGCTAGGTTACTAGTACCCTATAGTGTTTATATTAAGGAAGTTAAAGGACACTAAATTACACTATATAACACTAGATATAGAGTTACTAGTAATTTAGGAGGCCTTTTAAACTTAGAGGCATTACCTTACTTACTTAGCTTACCTAGTAAAAGTAATAATAGATTACTTAAACTATAAATACCTTATTTTAAAGCCTAAGCTAATAAGCTAGTAGGTTACTATATTAGATAAGCTATACCTATTTAACTTTATTATTAAATACTAGGTAGGTAAGCTAAATCCTACTAATACTCTATTATAAAGATTAGATTATATTAGTAAGGAAAGGAAAGCTAAGGCATTTATATCTTAATTACTAACCTTCCTTACTAAGTTTACTACTATTAGGCTATAGGGGCGCTATAATAAGTATAGTACCACTACTAGTCTAGTAAAGCTATAGTATATTAGGTTTATAATTAATAAGTAGCGTAAAAGTAGTAGTAACTCTATTAATACCCTATATCTAAGATTACTACCTATTAATAGTATAGTAAGAAGTCTAATAATAGGTAGGAGAACCTCTATAAAGTTAATCTCTACTAGGTTAATTAGATAGTTTATAGGCACTACTAAAGAGCTATAGGCTTATAGTAGTGTTATAGTAAGAATCTTAGTGGTTTAGAGAACCTCTATAATATTAAACTCTACTATTAGGAGCGAGGTATAGGAATTAGAAGCCCTAATTCTAGTCTTATTATTAGAAGTATAATAAGGGGATACCTTTATAGCATAGCGGAAGTTATTACTGTTAAAATTATGCTATTTATAGCACTATTTTATAGGCCCACTAGTTGCCTAGTTACGTTGTTGCAACGTTGGTTACGAGGCGTTGCCTGCAGCGTTGTTGGCTGTGGCCAGCTTTGGCTGTGACCTGCGCTCCTGCACACAACCAACCCACAGGCTTGTATGACTAAGCCGACTAGGCTACCCTATAGGGAAGCTAAAATCGACTGTAACTAGGGAACTAGTAGTCATATAAAAGGCTGACTTATACTGTTCGAATCCTTGATTTTTTCTGGATTTAATGATGTATTTTATTTATAGGGTTGCTTATTAGATTGCTTAGTTAGTGCACGTGGGTGGCTAGATTATATAGTCGTGAGTCGATTTTTTACTTTTTATATACAAATGAATTTTGCGGAAAATAAAAAATAGCTCCTAAGGCCCGGCTAGCGACCCCCTTCCGTTAATATGGTCGGTAGGTCTATAAGGGGACTTAGAAAATCCTCTCATTGCTCGTCAGATCGTTCGTCTAGCTAGAAATCTACTATATTTAACTATTAACGCCCTATATCTTAAAGAATCGTCGTATTATAGTGAATCTAGAAGCTGCCGCGTTAAATCTACTAGGGAGGTCTTCCTATCCCTCTAGTATAGATTCCCTTCTATTTTCAATAGGTTATAAGCCCGGAAGGCCTAAAGATTACTACATTACTGCGTTATTCTACTGCGATTAGTGCTTGATTTTAGGTACTAGTTACTCTCTACTAGACCTGTGGGCTCTTAGATTACGAAGGAAACCGCTAGTTAAAGCTTTTTATCCGCTAGCATCACGCATCGCAACGCCAGACCCTTGGTGTTGAAATTCATTTACAGCCGCACCTGCAACCACCACATTGCAACTGTAACTATCTAGTTACAACTATAACCTCTTTTTTAGTGATTCTATTCACTGCCACAACCATTATATTTAATATTATCTACAACAGTAGATACGCTGCATCCTTTAAATCATCGAATATCTAGTATCTTAATACTAGGCTTTTTAACCTATTATAATACGTTGCACGCACTATACATCACGTTGCGTTGCGTTGTGGCCGTTGCAATACCTATTATTCCTATCTGTTATTTTTGGTGTTAAGAAAATTTTCGCAGAGAATCTTCTCCGGTCCGTTTCTGCCCGCTGAAATGTGACCCAAAAGTAATAGGGTAAAGGATGCTTGTATTCTCTAAGTCATCTACCTAGCGTAGCCCTATATAACTATGCTCATCCATTACCTAATCCATTCTCCACCCTAATAGGCTACCTATCTTTTAATAATGGTGTTAACCTTAACACTATGCTAAGACTAAATAATAATAATATCCCCCTAATTACTAATCTCTATATCCTTATTCTTCTCTATCTTAGGATCCTAATCTGCATTATCCTATGTATTTAACCTTAGGGGTTAAAGCCTCTTAGGTTATAGGATAAAAATCTTTAGGTTATTAATATAGATTTTCTATTAAACCCTTCCCCTAAGTAGTTTAACTTAATACATAACTAATAATAATTTCTTTACCACTCTAGAAAGTCTTCCCTAAGACTTATAAAACTTACCTTTTAGCTTATATTCCTTATCTATTTTCTCCTATACTATATTTCCCACTTTAAAACTCCTTAAAGGTTTAATTAGGTCTTTATAGTTATTAACCTTCTATATTTAAACTAATTCCCTTTATTCCTCTCTAGTATCTACTTTCCACAAATTAGTTTCCCTAATTAGGACTAGATCCTTATTCTCCTTCCTATCTAATAATATTTCTTTATCCACCCCTTAGTATCTTAAGAATAGTTTAAATCCTAATATAGATATTACTAGAGTTATTCCCACGCTAGATATGTAGTAATTATTTAAAACCACTATAATATTTAGTATAGCTTAGTCCTAGAACTCTAACGAAGTTCTATTATGTTTAACCGCCTATTTCATTAGTTACTATTTCACTAGTCTAACATTGCGTTCTACCAGCCCTATTAATAAAGGGTATAATACTAGTCTAAATAAAACTTTTATCCCGTATTTCTTAGCTATTATAGTAAAGTTTAAGTTCTTAAAATAGGATCTATTATCATAATAGATTCCTTTTAGCTAGCTAAATATAGAACTCTAATGTTTACTCTAGGCTTTAACTACTAAGTCTCCTATAGCTTCTTTATAGGATTAACCTAACGCAAACCTTATTATATAGTCCATAGTAATTAACACATATAAGTCCCTATTTTAAGCCTTAGGAGTAATCAGCCTGAGATAATCCATCGCGACCATTGCCTATAGTTCTAGTATTATCACAGTCTTTGGTGTAGATCTTGCTAATCTTATCCCTGTTTATTAGTATATAAGGCAAGATTAATAGTAAGACTCTAAATCTTTTGTTCTATTAGGCTAGAAGTACCTTCTGTAAAGCTTCTACATAGAAATAGCTAGACTAAAATGTCCTGCCGTATTATAAGCCTGTTAGAGCTTTATTAGGATATCCTTAGATAGGACATATTCTAAAAGAGATTCATCCTATTCTATATAATATAATATTTAGTCAAAGATTTAGTATTAGAGGGATTAATATTATATTAGTTTTCGTTATTTGGTTAGTATGTTTTAGTGGCTATAGACTATAGCTATTAGAATCTCTCTATACTATTTAGAGTTAAACTATTCTTATAGTTCTAGCGAGATTCTTTCTAAAACCTCTTAGTCTAACTTTTCCCCCTCTAGGAGGACTATTTCTACATTTATTAAGATTAGAATAGGATAATCCCCTATTATAGGAATCACATCCACTCCTATTCTCCTCTCTACCTTAAATAGTTCTAACTAAAGCTTATCAGGTAATTAAGACATCCTATCCACGATAACCATGATCTTAGTTATGTTAGGTTAATGGATGTATTTAATATTTGATTCCTGCAAGATATTAACCTAGCGCGTAACCTTGCCGTGAACTTCTAATAAATTAGCTATTAAGTTAATAATTCCTTTGTGGTTAGTGTACACCTTTAACGTGTATGGCGACCTGTCTATGAGCTACTTAGTTTCTTTTAGACCCATAACTATAGCTAGTATCTCCTTCTCTAGTATTAAGTATTGCTTCTTAGTATCCCTAAGCTTATAGGAAAGCTATATAATAATTCTAGCTTTATTAAAGTTAGAGTCTATTATAGTTATCCTAGCTTTAGTGTCCTCTATTTAAAACAAAACACCACTAGTTCTAGTATTAGAGGTATCTATTACTAAATAAAATTATACCCCTAGGCGGGCTCTAAAAGTAGTATTCTCCTAAATACTATTATAAATCCTTAAAAGGGCTTATTAAGCATTGTTTATCTAGACTAGTTTCTCCCTTAAAACTTCCTCCTTCTAAATGGACTGTTTTCCTATCCTTATAGTCTTAAATAACTCCTTAAAAAACACCTTTTTAATTATGACCACTAAGTCTAATCTACTAGGAATAAATTTTCTAAGAAAGGGTGTAAGGTAGATAAGTACTAAGATTTCTTCCTAGGTTTTAGGTGGCTAATTAGTGAAATGCTTCGCTAGATTGGCAAATCTTTTATGATGTTTTTAAGCTAGCCTAATTTTCCTATCTTCTAATAAGTAACCTATATAATCCACTTCTACTGCAAATAGGGTAGTCTTGTGTCCACTTAAGCTAATAGGTGCCTAAGTGACGCGGGGGAAATATCTCTTCTATAAGAAGTTAAAGTGATCCTCCTAGGTCTTAGAACCTATATAATAGTTATTAATGTAGATAGAGAAGGAAGTCTTAATGTCTTCTATATAACCTAGTATAGATTCACTTTCTATCCTATCCTAGAAGAAAAGATATCTAAATATAAGGTCTCTAAACCTAGCGTATGTTAATAGAGATCCCATTAGCCCTTAGGCTATATTATTGTAAAAATATATCCTATTTAGTCTGGTAAAAGCTGTCTTAGGTCTGTCAGGGGGGTAAACCCTAATAGCCTAAAACCTATTTAAGGCATTAGTTTAGGAGATAATCTTCAAGCGTCCACAGTGGACTAAATCTAAATTAGCTTCTATATTATGACATAGATATCCTAACTTTATTATCTTACTGTTAATATCGCAGTAATTATATACCACTTAAAACTCTTTCTTGCCAGGTTTTAGGGTAAATATTATAGGCATAACCTATATTAAATCTCCTCTTGTAATAATCCTAGCCTTTTCTATAGCTAGAAATACTTTCTTTAAGAACTAGTAATAAACTCTAGAATAGCAATATTATTTTTATTTGCCAGGTCTAGCTCTATTAATCAACGGTATATAATGTTATAGGAGGTCTATAGTGCGAATATCCTTAAGTTTTAAAATAAAGCATTCCTTAAAGGTATAGCAAAGTCTTATAATTATTATCTATTGTGAAACATTGCCCGCACAGTGCCTAAGAGCAATACGTGACTGTTTAAACCATAAAATAATGGTTTCTAGGTCTAAGTCTGTTAATAGCTGATTTATATATAAATTTTGGAATCTTAAGGGATACCCCTTAAGATCTTAATTTCCTATATAAATTAGGAACCTGCCCTATCTATATCTATCTACTTTAGCCTTTAGGCTTCCTATAGTGCGTGTCTTAGTATCGCTTAATTCTCCTAAGTTTAACAAATAGTCCCTCCTATCCTAGGTTTTCTAGTTAGAGTCTCTAATCCGCTCTCTTTAGTAGGGAATCTTATTTTTTAAGGGGGACCCCTTAATATTCTAATTTCCTACCTAAATACAGGTTATATCGTGTCCTAGCGTGTCCAGCTCTAAATATCGTAACCTTTAAAGTTCTAACTCCGTAACATAGGCCATCCTATAACCGGGTTTTGAAGTCAAGTCGCTAATTTACTTATTTATATAGGGATTTTGACTTTCCTAGGGGATAACCTTAATTTCCTAATTTCCTATATAAATTCGCCTGCCCGCATATCTTAGTGTGTCTATTTCCTATTCCTCCTAATTTCCCACACCTAATAGGTGCACTAAGATCTTTAATAAATCTAGATCTTCTATCCTATCCTTATCCTAATCTTCTTCTAGCTCCTGGTTATTATTATAATCATTAAGTTCCACTCTTTCTTCCTTCTTTATAACTATTCCTATATTATCTTCCTCTCTAGCTATTATTATATTCTATAATAATCCTAGACTCTCTCTAGCTAAGATTTAGCTATGTTTTTATCCTTTTAAGCTTAATAACCACTTTAAATACCAGGAAGCTTATTAACATTTAATCTAGCTCTAGGTAGTTTACTAAGTGGTTAATATAGGTTTAAAGGGGACTAAACCATTAAAGTAAGAGGTAAAATATTTAATTTCTATCTATAATCCTATCTTAGGGGCTGTTCTACGGGTATTAATAATTTCCTATGGTCTCTAGATAACCATAGCAGTTAACATCACTTCGGGTTTATCTATCCTAGCTTCTATGTTATTCTTCCCTTCTTAGTTATCCAGGTTTATAGCAGGTTTATGTCTATCTCTCCTATCCTCTAAATTAATTTTCCCTTTAAGTTATCTATTCTCCTAATAGACACCTTAACATAGACTTATTCTCCGAGTATTCTCCGGTAGTATTTACTTAAAATTTATAGCTCTAGGTTTATCTAATATTATTATAATAATAACCTCCTCTTATGGATAATCACTAGTATTATTATCCGCGGTGTCTAGTTTTTTAAAACCACTTTTAAAGCCTTAGTCTTTATCTAGGATATTAGTCCCTTTAGGATCTCCTCCACTTCCTCTAGAATCTCGTGATTATCTTTAATAAACTCTATAGCCTTATTTAGGTTTATCCTCTAGGGTAATTAGGCCTTTCTTCTATCCTTACTCTAAAATAAGTTAGGATATAGGTATAATAGGAGAGTTTAAGTCTATCCCTTAGTCCCTATAATTATAAGTTTCTTATTACTATGGTGTTTAATTACGTTTATATAGCGGAGCTAAACCTTTCCTAGCAAGATTTCCTAATCTTACTAAGCGGGCATAATATAGCATTTTACCAAAGCTAAGATCCCACCTATAATAACTCTTAGGTAAGCATATAAATAGATTAGCTATTTAGCGTTGTTTACTATTTAAATAAATCTCTTTTCCTTAAGCTATACCGCTAGAAGACTATGTTTTACTAAATAAGTTTTACTAACTAGTTTAACACTTAACCCTCTATTAACTAAGGCTAAGTTACATTATATACCTTTAATATATATTATAATATATCCTAGTAATATTAGAACTTTGCCCTCTGATTTAGTAATATTATTCTATATGACCACTGTATTTACTAACCCTAGAGATTTAGAAGACATTAGGTTTAGTGCTTCCTAGTATAGTTCTATTAGATAAGAAACGATTAACTTTGCCTTATTCTCTTTTAGTTTCCTCTAATATTATATTAAGTATCCTATCTATTAATAGATAATTAGAGCTAGCTATAGTAGTTATAATACTATGATTAGAACCGTGGTTTTGCCTAAGTGTTTTCCTAAGTTAAAAGCTAGGATATTATATTTATTAGTAGCCCTAATATTTTCTAAGTTAAGCTTTTGTTGGGGCTAGGCCTTAGACCTAGTATCTTTTATTACTACTTCACAAGGTAAGGTTAAGATAGCTAGTCCCTAGGTTAGCGCTATGGTTTTCTCTAGGTGCAGTCTTAAAGCTAGTAATATCCTCTAAAACTCTATTTTAGTTATCTCCTAGATTAGTTAAGACTATTACTAAGTCTTCTCTAATCTATTATAGTCTAAAGTTTCCTAGGTATCTTTAGAGTTTAGAATCTCTTAAATTTAATTCTAGATTCATTTATCTATAACTATCCCCGGCTTAACTATAGGTTTAGTAATCCTCCTATTCTGTCTATAAGCTAGTATAGGTTCAGAAGCTTTCGCTTTTCCCTTAGATAATTTCGCGGTAGCGCCTATATAACCGATTTTATCCTAATTAATAATATAACTTAGGGATTAGTAGTTTATTAGGGATATTATAAATAACTACATTCTAGGGATAGGCATATATCTAGGTGGTGGGATTTAATCTCCCCCTAAATCACTAATATAGTTAGACCTTATCTAACCCTCTAACTCTTAGCGTCGCTCTCTCTTTATCTAAAGCCTATTCTAGAACTATTATTTATGTTATTATTCCTTGTTAGCTGTTAAGCCCTTATCCTTTAAGGTATAGTTATACCCTATATATCCCTATTCCCTGCACTTAAAATACTAATAAAAGTCTAGATCTCCCTTTACAAAGGAACCAGCAGCGTTAACTTATTTTCCTAGAGATAGGGGAGCGTTATTTAAACTATATTTCTATTAATTATATTATCCAGCCGTTTAGTTTATGTTATTAGCAGTCTAAGCCTAGAATACTTTAAGTTATTAAACTAACTCTAATATCTAATTATCTTTCTCTTTATCTTATTTAGCCTATTCCTCTATCCACTATTAGAATAGGTTTGCTAGCCTAATAGCTTCTTTGCTTAACTAAGAGATCTTCTTAGAAGCGGATAAATAGCAGTTATATAAGAGGACCTTTAGATCTAATATAGTTAGGTCTTTAGATGCTATGCTACTTATCTATTTCTCTAAAGAGAACAAATAGTTAGATACTCGCTCCTATAGTTATATATCTATATCTCCATCCGCTAAATTAGAGATAAAGTTAGTAAATAATATTCTTTATGTTTCTAACTTCACCTTAGACATAAGTCTCTCCGCCTAGTGAATATAAGACTTTAGTATCTCGCCCTTTTCACAAGTAAAACTAACTACCTCTTTCTATAGTGCTATCTTAAAAAGAGAATCTAGCTTTTTAAACTTCTCTAAGAACTTATTAGCTATCCTATTCTATCTATAATCTTTAAAGTCTAGGTCTTAGTACCACATGTCCGCTTTACCTCTAAGGCCCTGAATAAAGATGTGTTAAGTAAGGGTGTCTGTATATTCTTTTGGAATGCTTAATATCGCTGCTATTATTTAGTAATATTTTATGTACTCCTCTGCTAGCCTATCTTTTAGAACCCCTAAGAAGGTAACGCCAGTGGGAGCCGCAGGGGCTGCTATTAAGAAGAAGGGATTGTTTATTATAATCTATTGTCTAACTTTCCTAGTGTTAACCTGATTATCTAGTTTAATTAATAAAGAACGGAATTCTAGAAGAATTAACTCTTCTTAATAATCTAATAACAGGGAATAAGTTAGACTTAATAAGAAGTCTAATAAGTCTTTATCTTATTCTATATCTAAACTTAGTTCTAGTTCCTCTTAAGTCTAAATATCTAGAAGGTCTTATATAAAGTTATTCTATAGAAGAAGTTATAATTAGGTTAGTTAGAAGCTATCTTAACCTAGGGAGAAATAAAATAAGTAAATATATAGAACACTTTAAGAAAATTTCTTTAATAGGAAAAGATAGCGTTTACCTAAGATAAACTTAAAATTCTCACTAGCTTACCTACTTAATAGATTATTATAAGAAAGAAAAGAAAAACCCTCCCTAAGAAGAAAACCACTAGATCTCCTAATTTTTTTTCTTCTCCTAGCGCCCTTACACTACCTTCCTTCTATTAAATCCCTCTAAGGTTTAGGCAGGCACTTCTTATAATATTCGCCCTCTTTTAATAGTGTCCTAACCTAATCCATACTATACTAGCTAATTAGAGCCTGCTATAAGCAAGATAGTAGGGACAAAAGTGGGGATAAAAGCGGGGCAATGGCCCGTGCGCGCCAGTGCGCGCCTCATTATGGTTATGTGCGCAAACCAAGGTTTTTGATCTTAAGGTACCCTCTAGAGGGGGTGTTAAATCCTAAAGTTTAAACCCTATATCTAAGGTTATCTATTGCCTATTTGCTTATCCTAGCTTTTATGTACTATTATTATCCATTAGCTAGCAGACCTATATATAATAGTAATCTATTTTGTAAAGTAAAAGAATATAGATCCCTATATTATGTTATTAGCTTCTAGTCTAGAAATCCTAGTTAACAAAATCCTTAAGTTTTAAGGCCCTATCTAATGTTATCTATAGTGTAATATTCCCCCTAGTAGTTATTCTCCTAGAACTTCTATTTTGCTAAGTATATAAATAGCGGTTCCTATTATCTAGTTTACTTATTTAGGTATGCTTGCCCTAGACATTCTAAGTTATAAGTTCTAGTATCTAGTCTAGTAATGTCTAGTCCTAGGTTCGCCAGTTTCCTAATACACTATTCTAAGGATCCTCTTATAACTCTAGGTCCTATTCCTATACTATAAATAGTCTAGGTCTTGTTTTTCTATATTATTACTAGTTTCCTCCGGGAGTCTATTAGAGTCTATTATCATTATAGCTATCTTTAGCATCCTAGTACTATCTAGATTTAGGCATCCTTAGCAGGGTCTATTCTAATTATTACAAGTTTTCTTATAATCCTATAGTTTTATATCTATCTAGTCCTATGCTATAGCTATAGGTAATCTCGTGTTAACTAATAGAAGGGTTTCTAACCATAGCTAGAGGTTATTCTTATTCCTTAATAGTAACCACAGCTCTATCTATTAAGGTTTACACCCTATCTTCTTATTTCTCTATAGTAACCGCAGCTCCTATCTATTAAGGATTACCACATTATAACCGTAGCCATCCTATTAAGCCCATAGTGCTCTATCTCTATTCGCTAGTCTAATTATATTAGTCGTTTAATCGTTCGGTTATTAATCTCTTTAAAGTAAGAGACTATTATTCATTTCTTAATTATTCATAGGCAGAGTTTATTAAATAGATAGACAGTGGTCCCAGTCTCATCACTATGAAATATGACCCAAAAGTAATAGGGTAAAGGATGCTTGTATTCTCTAAGTCATCTACCTAGCGTAGCCCTATATAACTATGCTCATCCATTACCTAATCCATTCTCCACCCCAACACCGCGCATACCGCAGACCCACTTTTAGACCTCGAGGGGCACCCTTTCAAACAGCCCCGCCGCATAATTTGCGTGCGCAGCCCGGTTGCACCACAACCTAGCTTCCAGCGCGCAACATTTGCAACAGGAAGAAATTTAGAGATCTTGCACAGGAACTTTTAGAGATGGCACTACCGAGTTATAAGGGTAAGGGACCTGCTACAGGCCCTTCTTCTAGCCCTCCTAGGGACCCTGATAGGATAGAAATAGAAGGTCTGGCTATTTAAGCTAGTGCTTTTTAATAACAGATGCAAAGCTAAATTGAACAATAAGGCAAGACCTTAACTGATTTTATTAAGCATACTGAGTTAAATTGTCTAAAAAACAAGGCTAGCATTAAAGATCTATTAGATAAATTAACGCAAACCATGACTGCTATGCAAGGTCTTTAGGATTCTACTAGGCTAAGGGAAGAAAATACTAAGGCTCTAGTAGAAGACCTGCCTGCTGCTACTACTTCTGCAAGTTTACCTTCTAGTAACTTATAAGCTGCCTTTAATATAAGGGCTATTAAGGAACTAAATAAGAAGGTTCACTCTATTCCTGAGGGAGCTAAGCTAAAAGGCCCTGAAAACTATGATCAGTGGAAGCAAGCCCTAAGCATATAATTTAGAGCCCTAGGATTACCTAAATTTATAGATAATCCTAGCTTAGCAGGCTATCTAGCTAACTGTAATTAAGCTATTCTTTTGATAATATTAAGAGATAGCTATTAACCAGGACCGCAGGTAGCTATATGTTGGCAAAAATCCCCTAAAGAAGCCTATAAAGTCCTTATTAGGTAATATTCGCAGAGTGCTAAAATCCAGCGAGGTACGCTATACGCTAGCTACCACTCCCTAAATTTTTTAAATTATAAGGGATCTTTAGAGGCTTTTAATGCTAATTTTAATAACTTACTAGCTAGACTATAGCTTTATAGTGTAGAGATCGCGCCTATAGATTAAGTAAACTATTATATTAATGCATTAAAGCAGACCTTTCCTAGCTAGGCTAAGAGACAAAGATTTACTATTAGAGCTACTAGGGCACAAGGACTGCCTGTAAATACCTTAAATTTACAGTTCCTTATAGCGGATTTATTAGAAGAACAGAGGGATAAAACCTCTCCTATAGCTAAAGCTCTTAGCTATAAGGCTTCTAATAATAAGGGAAATTCTAAGGATAAGGAAAAGAAATTATCTAATCCTAATACTAAGAAGGACTCTACTAACGCTACTAAAGAGCAGGATAAGAAGGATTTAAACCCTTCTAAAGCCTCTAGGAAGAAAAAGCAGAAGAAGAAGAGTGGTAATAGGGATAAAGATAAAGGAAAAGAAGCTGCTTTTGCGTTAGGCTATAGCCTAGCCACGGGATACGTTGAAGAACTAGATTCTAGCGAATCTAGCAGCGAGGATAGTAGTGATTCTAAATCTGATTTGGATACTTCTAGTACCACCACTAGTAACACTACTAGCAAGCCTACTTTTAGCTACTCTAATAATGTGGTTAAAAACTCCCTTTTATATAATACAGGTTCTGTTGGAACAAGCATGATATCAATCGCGCTTGGCAGCCGCAATTCCCTTCGGCTGAAGGTCGGCCCGACCGGAAGAAGGTCGGCTGCTGCGCGTGTGTGCGTGCGTGTGCGTGTGCCCCCCTTCCTGCCCACGGGCAGGCCTGCGATAGGGCAGGGCCCGGGTCACGTGACCCACCCACATCACGTGACCCACACGGCTGCAGCTGCCTTTTTTTTCCTATTGAAAATGGAAGGGAATCTGTACTAGAGGGATAGGAAGACCTCCCTAGTAGATTCAACGCGGCGGCTTCTAGATTCACTATAATACGACGATTCTTCAAGATATAGGGCGTTGATAGTTAAATATAGTAGATTTCAGCTAGACGAACGATCTAACAAGCAATGAGAGGATTTTCTGAGTCCCCTTATAGACCTACTAACCATATTAACGGAAGGGGGTCACTAGCCGGGTCTTAGGAGCTACTTTTTATTTTCCGCAAAATTCATTTGTATAGGAAAAGTAAAAAATTAACTCACGACCATATAATCTAGCTACCCACGTGCACTAACTAAGCAATCTAATAAGCAACCCTATAAATAAAATACATTATTAAATCCGGAAAAAATTAAGGATTTAAACAGTATAAGTCAGCCTTTTATATAACTACTAGTTCCCTAGTTACAGTCGATTTTAGCTTCCCTATAGGGTAGCCTAGTCGGCTTAGTCATACAAGCCTGTGGGTTGGTTGTGTGCGGGAACGTAGATCACAGCCAAAGCTGCAGGCAACGCTGCAAGCAACGCCTTGTAACCAACGTTGCAACAACGCAACTAGGCAACTAGTGGGCCTATAAAATAGTGCTATAAATAGCATAATTTTAACATTTCCCTCTCACGGGAGCCCTCTCTTTTCTAGCTTCCTTTAATAGAACACATAGCTTACGATAGATTATTTAATTAATACTATCACGAGCGCGCCTAATTAATAACTAGCCATTATCACACCTGGTGATTCTAACACTAATTAGTGGTTAACTTTATAACCACTTTTATTTATAAATGCCTATTATCTTTTAAAGACACCGTAGATTAGCTAGGTTCTATCTAGAAGAGACCTTTACGGAAGTAGCGTGATTTAGCTAGCCTATTAAGGCAATAAGAGCAGCTTTATTATTTAAGATCCCTAATTATACTAAGGAAGAAGCTAACTCTAGCTAGCCTATTAAGGCAATAAGAGTAGCTAGAAGAAGCTAAAGCCTAAACTAAGAAAAAGAGTTTAACTCTAGTAGCTAAGCTATCCTATTATTCTTTAACTTAGTGCGTTCTATTACGCGCAAAGCTAATCGCTAAAGCTTATAATCCTTTATATTTCTTTTTCCCTAATCCCTTTATTATTACTTCCCTTATTCTATCTCCTCTAATACTATAAGTTATAATAGTTAATAAGAAGGAATAACTATAAAACCTAATAAGTTATAATAGCTCTTAAGCAGATCCCTTAGAAGCCCTAGAATTTACTATCCCCTTTCTCTATATCCTATAGTAACTATACTAGTATATTATAGAAGAAATACTTACTAGGGTAGATAAATTTAATATTAAGGATAATAATACACCTAAAATATAAGTAGCCTATATCCTCTCTTAGGTTAAGGACTATATAATATAAAAGATATATAAAAGATCGCTCTTTATAGAATTTACTTAAGATTTTAACCTATAGACCTATAGTAACTTTCTTAAGACCCTAGTTATAGTCCTAAGGCACTTATAGGACTACCTTATTAACTCTAGAATCTATATAATAATTAACTAGAACATAAATATAGTAATAAACCTCTAAGAAGTCCTTAACTAATAGGAATTCCGCTTCTAGTTATAAGAAGAAGTAAAGGATACCTAGAAGAAGCATAATAACTTCTAAAAGAATATAATTAAGAATAGTAACTTCCTTAATAACCTCTATAAGGATAATAACCTCTAGGACTAATAGAGCATAAGAACTACTTATTCCTCCCGCTAACCTTTATAACCTCTATAAGGAGTAATATTAGTAACTATTCCCTAAGAATAGAACCCTTAGCCCCTTCCTTAAATACCTTAAGCCCTATAAGCCCTTCCTTATTATCCCTAAGAACCTATATTTACCTAGTAAAGAACCCCTACTCCCTAATAATAAGCCCTCCCTATTTACTAAAGAATAATATATAAACCTACTAATAATCCTCCCTTTAAGCCTCTATAACTAATAGTAAAGCAGATCTTAGACCTTATTAAGATATATATATCTAAGTAGTAATACAGCGCTAATAACTATAATATACTTAAACTAAAGCTCTAAATCTTTAGGTAAAAGTATAAGCTTCTAGATATTAAACTAGAATAAGCTAGGTATATATTTAAAGTAATATTAAAAGGAAAAGCTTATTAGTACTACTTAGACTACCTCTCTAAACCTAGTAACCCTTAGGACCTTACTACCCTTATAAGAAGAATAAAGAAGAGGTTTAAGACTAAAGATATAAGATAGAAGTATCTCCTTAAATAGTATAATACTTTGCTCTAGAAGACTATTAATAAAAACCCTAATAAATTAAAGATAGAATGCTTTAATAAGCTTATTAAGAGGCTATTAATATTATAGTAAGCTATTCCTAATATAGGTTAATTAGAAAGAGCCCTTAGGAACTAGATTATAACCGCTTATAATAGGATCCCTAAGTGTAGAGGGTGCCTTACTAACCCTCTAGATAGCCTCTAATAATTCTATAAGTGTGTATATATAATAATCTAGCTTATTATAGAGGAATCTAGTAGTTAATATTAATTCCCTGCTAATGCCTAGACTCCTAATACCTTCTAGACTAATAGAAGGTATAATAGTAAGGGTAAAGAGTTATAATACCCTTTATAAAGGTAGAAAGGTAGAAGAGGCCCTCCCTATATAAAGAAATATTATATATATAGTAAAGAGGGATACTGGTTAATAAAGCATCCTAAGGAAGAGCGTAAGAAGGCATACTAGCGATATAAGAACTATTACCTAGTAGATACCTTATTATCCTTACTAGCTTTATATAATACCTTTCTTACCTAGTATAAAGGTACCCTAATAGAAGATCCTACTCCTTATCCCTCTAAAGTTAATAAGGTTACCTAGTATATAATAAGCCTTAGATTTAATACTAAGCTAGAGGGAGAGGAAGAAGAAAGGGTACCTATAAGCTTCTTTACCTATAGTATAACCCTTAATAGTTAGAAAATAGTTAAAGTTCTTATAAATTAAGCTATAATATATAGACTAAGTAAGAAGAATCTATTTAATAATAGGAACGCTACTAGGCCTCCTTACCTATTCCTACTTAAAGACTATTACTTATCTAAGGCCTTCTAAGGTATTATACCAGATACTAGAGCGGTATAGTTCTCTATAGTAGGCTAATCTTAAGTTATAGCACTATAGAAGAAGATACTAAAGATTTATCTTAACACTATAAGGGTAGGTAAAGTAGTTATTATATTTAGTAGAGGCTAGCTAATTACATTACTTAGAATAATTAATATGCCTATACCCTTTAGTAATATTACTTTTTATATAATACTAATAAATACTCCCTTCCTACTTTACCTTAATAATATAGGCTAATTAAGGATTAACTTTATTACTACTAAGAATATCCTCTAGTAAGGGAATATTAAGGTGCCCCTAGTATATAAATAGGGCTATGTATAGATACTACTAATATAAGATAAGAAGGCAGTAGCGTGGAATTATTTAACTAAGATTAAATTATAGTGTTTATATTACTATTTTAGTTATCCTTTAGTATGCTAACTCTATAATCTCCTAAGTAATATAGGGCATAAGATTACCTTTAAAGCTATTAAGGTAATATTAAAGGTATACTACTAGTGCTAGATAAATACTAATAGCCCTTATTGCTTTAAATTTACCCTTAAGGATAAGTATACCTTTAACTTTAAAGTAATAGTTAATATTATATACCTTAATAGTAACTACCTAATGCTCTACGCGGTAGATATAGCTATAGCATTCTATATAGTAAGATTCCTTCCTAATATCTTAGCTAAAATAACTTAGGAAGCCCTTAGAATATGCTAGATTAATATATACTAAGGACCTCCTAATTAGATTATTACTAATACTAGTATGAACTTTCGTAGCGAAGAATTTCGCTAATTTGCAGCATTAATGTTAATCTCTATTAAAGAGGTCCTAATTAAGGCATATTATAGCATTAGAAAAGTTAAGAGATATTATAGGCCGCTCTAAAGGGCCTATAATATTATCTAAAGAGAATACCTAATAACCCTAGAACCTATTGCCCTATAGATAGCTATAAAAGCCCTTAATAATACTATAGGTCTAAATAGCCTTATTCTAACCCTCCTTATCTTTAGTGCCTACCCCTATATATTAAGTAACTCTCCTTTATTACTAGAGATCTTATAATATATTATTACTATATAAAAGGTAATAAAGGAAGTTAAGCACCTCTATATAATCTAGAAAGTTAGTAAAGCCCTTATAGTAAGGAATAGTCTAGATATAAGTAAGACCCTTAACCTCCCGCTTAGATTACTAGTCTAAGTTTAGCGTAAAGGTAAAGGGTAGTAAGGCCTATATAACCTCCTCTCTATTAATAGAGAGACCTATACCCTTAACCTTCTATAAGGCCTAAAGGCCTTCTACTTAACTTCTATTAGGCCTTATTATAAGGACCCTAATACAGAAGCCCTCCTACCTTAGGAGGGCGAAGAAGAGGGAGAGGCCTAAACTAGGCTACCTAGTAAGACCCTAGAGATCCTACTAAAGAGATACCTAGGTAGACC
This sequence comes from Epichloe elymi, assembly GCA_023658475.1. Classification (NCBI taxonomy): domain Eukaryota; kingdom Fungi; phylum Ascomycota; class Sordariomycetes; order Hypocreales; family Clavicipitaceae; genus Epichloe; species Epichloe elymi. Next base: position 734,567 of record CP098273.1, on the reverse strand, counting down.
CTAAAAGAACCCTCTAGTAATTATTAATAAGACTAATATATTTATCTTAGCTAAGGAGGAAGCTAACCTTAACCTTGTAATTCAATTGCGTAAGGAAGGCATTATTATAACCCCTAGCGCACTATTTAAGCTCTCTATAAAGACTAAGATTAATATACTAATTAATTAGGGCGTGTTTAAATTTATTACCTATAATAAGAGAGAGTATAGTGGCGTGTGAATCTTTAATTCGTAAATTATTAATAAGGTAAAAGGCAAGATAGGCTAACTATATAAGAAATTAAGGCTTATAGTATAAGGCTTTAGAGATAAGGTAAAGTAAGTAATCTTAACATAGGCTCTAATAATCTAATAAGCTAGTTAATACCTTATTCTTATAATAGCACCTTCTCTCTTAATAAAAGGCTTTATCCTATAGATTCGCAATATTACCTAGGTATATATCTAATTAACCACACGATTAAATAGGGTAATCCTCGCATAGCTTCTAACCTAAATCCGTAACTAATACCCTAAGGGAATAATTATAAGGGTAATTAAACTACTCTATAGTATCACAGAGGCTAGAACACACTAGTGGGTTATATACTATAGGCACTATAGAGAGAAGCTCTAGATAGAGACTTCTATATATAATCCATGCCTATTAGTAACTATAGAAGATAGCCTAGAATTCGTATATATAGGTATATAGACTAATAATACTCTTAGGCTATTAGATAAGGAGTTCTCTAAGAAAGAAGAGAGAGAATTAACTATAGTAGCTTTTGTGGTAAAGCTAAAGTAATTCCTCCTTAAGAATAATTCCCTAACCTTTAATAGGGGAATTATTAAATTAGTGGCTAGCGTGGCTATTTTGCTTTAATAAAAAGGCTAAAGTAGTAAGCTTAATTTAATCCTACTTGTGGATTTAAAGCAGAAGTATATTAAATAAAGAGCTTAAGGCGCCTATATTGCCTTAATCTACTAACTAGAAGCCTACTATAATCTATCTATTACTGCTTAACACTAAGAACCGATAATTAAGAATATTAAAGCCCTTAATTACTAGATCTAATAGTAGATAGATTACCCTGATTAAGGCCTAATATTTATTCTAATTAACCTTACTAAAGCGAAGCTATATGTGTTTGTAGATAGGTTATTTATAAATAATTAGGACCTTACCTTATAGCTTAGGTATATGCTAATCCTTACTAATAAAGACTATAAGGATAGTAAGTTTATAATTAAAGGTAATATTATATACTTTAGCTTAATAAAGAGTAAGAGGGTTATATAAAGTGTGCTTACCTCTAAGGTCTATAGCATAGTTACTAGCGTTAATATAGCACATATAATAGCCACTACCCTTTATATACTTATAGACTAATTAAATCTCCCTACTACACTAGTTATAGTGTATATAGATTTATACTCCCTCTATAAGTGCCTTATTAAGCTTAGTATAATAAAGGAGAAGCGCCTAATAATTAATATTATAGCCCTATAATAGTTATATAAACGCCGCGAGCTCTGCGAGATCTATTAGATTAATAGAGCAGATAATCTAGCTAATGCCTTTATAAAGGTATTACTAAATAAGGCCCTGGAGTAGTTTATCTCTAGTAACTAGATAATAATCTAAATAGAAGGGTAGGTAACCTATATAGAGGATAGCCCCTATAAATAGTAGTAGGAGGGTAACCTATAAGGAGGATAGCCCTATAGGTAGTAGTATTAGGGAACTATTAATCCCTATACTATAAGGAGAAGTAATCTTCCCTAGTATTAGGGGATTATTAACCCCTATACTATAGGAGGATATAGATCCTACTCTCTTAGGGATAGTAGAGGAAATTAGAGAAGAAGTAATACTCTAGGGGGAGTAGGAGGAGGAGGGGGAAGAGAAGCTATATAGCTTCTTCTCTAACCTCTAGGGAGGGCCTCTAGTAATTCTATAACTCTATATAATCTATATAGAGTATAGAGCTATAAGGAAGGTCCTCCTTTAGATTTATAAGATACCTATACTTTGCTTTAGCGGGGATAGAAGGGTGGATATAGGAGATAATAGGGTTAAGGAGAGGGGTAAAGGGGAGGAAAAGAGGTAATAGAATAAGGGAGTTACTATATGGATATTATTAATAATATTAGGAAAGGAAAAAGATTTAGGAAGAGGCCTACTTACCCTCTTAGTAGGAGGTTAAAGATAGATTATTACTTTCTTTTATTATTACCTACTATAGGTATGTACTGCTTTCCCTTCCTTTCCTTTATTAGTCCCCTTTATTAAGGGGTTATAACCCCTCCTATTATTATCTATTACTTTATTAGCGATAGATATTATACGTTAATAATTATATTAAAAAGAGAGTTCCTAGTGTTAGAATAAGTATGATATTAATCGCGCTTAGCAGCCGCAATTCCCTTCGGCTGAAGGTCGGCCTGACCGGAAGAAGGTCGGCTGCTGCGCGTGTGTGCGTGCGTGTGCGCGTGCCCCCCTTCCTGCCCACGGGCAGGCCTGCGATAGGGCAGGGCCCGGGTCACGTGACCCACCCACATCACGTGACCCACATGGCTGCAGCTGCCTTTTTTTCCCTCTCACGGGAGCCCTCTCTTTTCTAGCTTCCTTTGATAGAACACACAGCTTACGATAGATTATTCAATTGATACTATCACGAGCGCGCCTAATTGATAACTGGCCATTATCACACCTGGTGATTCCAACAGGTTCTTCTTATTATATTTATAATAATAGGGCTTTCTTTAGGGACTTTAAACCTCTTAAGAAAGGTTAAACTAGCCCTATAATTACAGCAGGAGGACCTATTTATCCTAAAGGAAGAGGCACGGCTATTTTTAACGTTCTAGTCAAGAAAAATCCACTAGAATATAGGCCTCTAGCTCTATTAGATGCCCTATATTTCCTGGGTATAGATACTAACCTAGTTAGCGGGTTATCCCACTATCTTAAGGGAGGTTATCTAGCTAAAGATCAGCTTTTCCTAGCTAATAAAAGCCCCTGTGGGTTATTAGAACCTACTAAACATGGCTTCTTTTTGCAGATTAAGGGGTAAGCTACTCCTAAGATCTGCAAGCATTCAACCCACCTCTCCTTTATAGGCTCTTAATATTGCAACCAACAACAAAGAAACCAACAGCAAAGAGCCTATAAGACTGAATTAGGGTTTTCCTACCCTATAGAGGTTCAAATTCCGCAGCCAGCATTTAATCCCGAGGAATATTAACGAATCAAAGAATTAGACTCTAAAGAAGACAAAGATTCAGCCCTATATCCCACCGAAGCTCCTCCTAGTTAGGCATCTTCTATAGGGGGTTTAGAAGGTCCATACCCTAATAACTTAGGTGACGATAGTGGCCGTCTATTACCCCCAGAGGCCTGTGATTCTTAAGAGGCCTGGCAATAGAGGGAGCTAGGGGATAATAGCTCTAATAGATCTTCTAAGCTAGATCCTAGTTATAAGAAATTACTAGATTTAGCCCTTCTTTGGCACATTTAATTAGGCCACATTAGCCTCCCTTTACTTAAGAAATCTTCGAAATTAGCTAAAGGGATCCCTGATTTTTCCGCCATTAAAGACAAGGATTTTAACTGCATAGCCTGTATACAATTAAAGGCTATTAGAAGACTAACCAAAAGACCTATTCAGGACCCCCCTAGGGTTTTAGATATTCTAGAGGGAGATACGGTTAAAATCGAGCCTATACCGCACAATAAGAAGGCCCTAGTCCTTATCCTTATTAATCGAAAATCCTGGTATAAGTGGTGCTTTTCATTAGCTAATAAAGAAGGTTAGACCCTTTATACTGCTATTAAGGGCTTCTTTAAGGCCCTAAAAAACCGATATAATACGTATCCTAGGCACCTCCACTTCGACGGAGGCACTGAAATTAATAACGAACTTCAGTCTTGGTTATCTTCTAAGGGAATTTGCTTTAGCACCTCTTGCCCCTATATTTATAAACAGAATAGGCTAGTTAAGAGGGCTATTAGGGTTATCCTAGACCAGCTTAGGGCTACACTACAGTGGTCTAAGCTGCCTTTATATCTATAGTCTTACATCCTTCCAGCCATAGTAGACTTAGTTAACATTACCGCTAATATAACTAAGCCCCTAACCCCTAAGTAGCTATTTCTAGCTAACTTAGAGCCTAAGACTATTTATAAGCCTGACTTCTTAAAAATTAGGGCTATAGGGTCTTATTATAAGGTTCTAATACCTCCGGAGCAGAGATTAAAGCTTCAGAAGCTAGCCCCTAGGACTATCCCTGGCTGGCTACTTGCCACTCTAGGTTCTAGCGTTTATCTTATTTATATACCCTCTAAAAGGTTAGTTATTAAGACTAGCTTTGTTAAGATTATAGAGGATATAAGCTCTGTAGGGTCCCCTAAGCCTTTAGGGAGCTATCCTTTAGAGGGAGAAGCCGATATCTCACAAGATCTAGAGGTTCAGGATAGCTATCTAAAGCCTCTAGCGCCCCCAGCGCCCACAGCTCCTGCAGCGCCCGCCGCGCCTACAACACCGCCCGGGATAACCGCTGTACCCCCTACGCTACCCCTAGAGAGCCCAAGCTCTAGCGCCCCTAATAAGGGTGCTATTAAAAAACCGTTTTTAGATTCGGATTCTTTAATTAACCCTGATTCTATGGATATTGATGATTTCAACTTATCTTCCTTCGTTAAGGAGATATGCTTTAAGGCGCAATAAAAGGCTAAATCATCAGCTAATAATAACAACGATTCGGATATGCCTAACACCTAGAAGCAGGCATTAAAAAGCAAGGATAGCTAAAAATAGGTTAATGTAACTTTTAGCGAATTTAAGCAGCTACTAGCTGCCAGAACTTTTAAATTTATAGGGATAGACTAAATTCCTAAGGGCTAAAAAGTTCTTAAAAATAGGCTTATTTATAAGCTTAAAAAGGATAAAGAAAATAATCCTATAAAACACAAGGCCTGACTCGTTGCAAAAGGCTTTATGCAGATAGAAGGTCAAGATTATATCGAAACCTATGCTGCAACTAGCATCCCCCCTAGTTAGCGGATTTTACTAGCCCTAGCGGCTTGTAATAACTGGGAAGTTAAACAGGTTGATTTTATAGGGGCCTTTCTAAATAGTCTACTAAAGGAAGCTATTTATATGCAGATCCCTAATGGATTCGTTGAATTTGCCGAAGCTGCTACGCCTAAAATAGCTAAATTACTCAAGAAATACGGCTATAATCCCTCTTAAAAGCAGGTTATTTTCCTTTAAAAAGCTTTATATAGATTAAAACAGAGCTCTAGAGAGTGGCAGCAGGCTCTAAAGGAACTTCTTCGAAAATTAGGCTTCCACCCCCTTATATCTGACCCGGCTGTCTTCTTTAACCTAACTATATCTATATATATAGCGACTTATGTGGATAACTGTCTTCTAATAGGACTGGATCTAGCTTATATTAATAAGCTAAAGAAGCTATTACACAAAGCTTACCCTATAGAAGATCATGGGCCAGCCGAATTTTTCCTAGGCATTTAAATTACTAGAAATCAAAAGAAAGGGACCCTAACTATTCACTAGTCCTAGTATATTTCTAAAGCCCTAGAGAGATTTAACATAAAAGATGCTAGGCCTGCTAAAATTCCCCTACAACCCGGAATTATTAAATAGGCAGCCTACCTAACTAAACCTCTTTCCCCCTCTGATCACAAGCTTTATCAGAGTATTATAGGGACTATTATGTACTTAATGCTCCTTACAAGGCCTAATATTGCTTTTCCGGTTCAGTGGCTTTTAACAGCGCTATCTAAGCCTTATATAGAGCACTTAAATGCTGCTAAACATCTACTTAGATACCTTCTAGGCTCTATAAGTTATTCTATAACCTATAGAAGGTCTAAAAACACTACTAAAGCTTCTGTAACCCTTATTAGCTTCTATAATAGCGACTTCGCGGGAGATAAGTCCTCTAAATCAACCTATGCTTATCTCTATAAGCTAGCTAAAGGACCTATTAGCTAGAAATTAAAGAAAGTAACTATAATAGCTTTATTGATATTAGAGGCTAAATCAGATGCTCTATGTAAAGCTATTAGGGAGCTAGAGTGGCTCTATAGCCTTTTTAAGGAAATTAAGCTACCTATAGCACCTCCTATTCCAATTTTTAGTGATAACTAAGGCGCTATTACGACCACTAATAACCCTACTCTTTACAGTAGAACAAAGCATACCCTGCTAAAATTCAACTATACTAGAGAAAAGGTATAGAAGGGTATAGCTAAGGTTATCTACATTAACACTAAAGAGATACCTGCAGATAGCTTAACTAAGCCCCTACCTAATAATAAATTTCAACAATTTATTCAACTATTAGGCCTTATAAATACAAAGGTATTGAAAATGGAAGGGAATCTGTACTAGAGGGATAGGAAGACCTCCCTAGTAGATTCAACGCGGCGGCTTCTAGATTCACTATAATACGACGATTCTTCAAGATATAGGGCGTTGATAGTTGAATATAGTAGATTTTAGCTAGACGAACGATCTGACAAGCAATGAGAGGATTTTCTGAGTCCCCTTATAGACCTACCGACCGTATCGACGGAAGGGGGTCGCTAGCTGGGTCTTAGGAGCTACTTTTTATTTTCCGCAAAATTTATTTGTATAGGAAAAGTAAAAAATCGACTCACAACCATATAATCTAGCCACCCACGTGCACTAACTAAGTAATCTAATAAGCAACCCTATAAATAAAATACATTATTAAATCCGGAAAAAATCAAGGATTCAAACAGTATAAGTCAGCCTTTTATACGACTACTAGTTCCCTAGTTACAGTCGATTTTAGCTTCCCTATAGGGTAGCCTAGTCGGCTTAGTCATACAAGCCTGTGGGTTGGTTGTGTGCGGGAACGTAGATCACAGCCAAAGCTGCAGGCAACGCTGCAAGCAACGCCTTGTAACCAACGTTGCAACAACGCAACTAGGCAACTAGTAGGCCTATAAAATAGTGCTATAAATAGCATAATTTTAACACTCCCTCTAGAAAAGTATAAGTTAACTAATTCAATACCTAAACTTAGCTCTTTAATAGATATCTAAGTTAACAATAAATTCAATAATAAATCCAATAATAATCCAATAACTTTTCAACTAATATTAATAACTTTTCAACGGAATTCCAGTGTTTTTGTTGATTTTAGGTTTTTCGACTTTTTAGTTGTTTTTCTTTAAAACTAGGCCTTTGTGTTCGTAAGACCTAATAGTTGAATAAATTGTTGAAATTTATCGTTAGGCAGGGGCTTAGTTAAGCTATCTGCAGGCATCTCTTTAGTATTTATATAGATAACCTTAGCTATACCCTTCTAAACCTTTTCTCTGGTGTAGTTGAATTTTAGCAGGGTATGCTTTGTTCTGCTGTGAAGAGCAGGGTTATTAGCGGTTGTAATAGCGCCTTGGTTATTACTAAAAATCGGGACTAGAGGTGCTATAGGTAGCTTAATTTCCTTAAAAAGGCCATAGAGCCACTCTAGCTCCCTAATAGCTTCACATAGAGCATCTAATTCGGCCTCTAATGTCAATAAAGCTATCGTAGTTGCTTTCTTTGATTTCCAGCTAATAGGTCCTTCAGCTAGCTTATAGAGATAAGCATAGGTTGATTTAGAGGACTTATCTCCCGCGAAGTTGCTATCACAGAAGCTAATAAGGGTTGTAGAAGCTTTAGCGTTCTTAGACCTTCTATAAGTTATAGAGTAACTCATAGAGCCTAGAAGGTATCTAAGCAGATGTTTAGCGGCATTTAAGTGCTCTATATAAGGCTTAGATAGCGCTGTTGAAAGCCACTAAACCGGAAAGGCAATATCAGGTCTTGTAAGGAGCATTAAATACATAATAGTCCCTATAATACTCTAATACAGCTTGTGATCGGAGGGGGAAAGAGGTTTAGTTAGGTGGGCTGCCTGCTTTATAATTCCGGGTTGTAGGGGAATTTTAGCAGGCCTAGCATCTTTTATGTTGAATCTTTCTAGGGCTTTAGAAATGTACTGGGACTGGTGGATAGTTAGGGTCCCTTTCTTTTGATTTCTAGTGATTTAAACGCCTAGGAAAAATTCGGCTGGCCCACGATCTTCTATAGGATAAGCTTTATGTAATAGCTTCTTTAGCTTATTAATATAAGCTAGATCCGGTCCTATTAGAAGATAGTCATCTACATAAGTCGCTATATATGTAGATATAGTTGGGTTAAAGAAGACAGCCGGGTCAGATATAAGGGGGTGGAAGCCTAATTTTCGAAGAAGTTCCTTTAGGGCCTGCTGCCACTCTCTAGAGCTCTGTTTTAATCCATATAAAGCTTTCTGTAGGAAAATAACCTGCTTTTGAGAGGGATTATAGCCGTATTTTTTGAGTAATTTAGCTATCTCAGGCGTAGCAGCTTTGGCAAATTCAACGAATCCATCAGGGATCTGCATATAAATAGCTTCTTTTAATAAGCTGTTTAAGAAGGCCCCTATAAAATCAACCTGTTCAACTTCCCAGTCATTACAAGCCGCTAGGGCTAGTAATATCCGCCAACTAGGGGGAATGCTAGTAGCAGCGTAGGTCTCGATATAATCCTGACCTTCTATCTGCATAAAGCCTTTTGCAACGAGTCGGGCCTTGTGTTTTATAGGATTATTTTCTTTATCCTTTTTAAGCTTATAGACAAGCCTATTTTTAAGAACTTTTCGGCCCTTAGGAATCTGGTCTATCCCTATAAATTTAAAAGTTCCAGCAGCTAGTAGCTGCTTAAATTCGCTAAAGGTAGCATTAACCCATTTTTGGCTATCCTTGCTTTTTAAAGCTTGCTTCCATGTCTTAGGTGTATCCGAATCGTTATTGTTGTTAGCTGACGATTTAGCCTTTTGTTGTGCCTTGAAGCATATCTCCTTAACGAAGGAAGATAAGTTAAAATCATCGATATCCATAGAATCAGGGTCGATTAGAGAATCCGAATCTGAAAACGGTTTTTCGATAGCACCCTTATTAGGGGCGCTAGAGCTTAGGCTCTCTAGGGGTAGCGCTGGAGGCGTTACAGCGGTCGTCCCGGGCGTTGTAGGCGCTGTGGGCGCTGGGGGCGCTAGAGGCTTTGGATAGCTATCCTGAACCTCTAGATCTCGTGAGATATCGGCTTCTCCCTCTGAAGGATAGCTCCCTAAAGGCTTAGGGGACCCTATAGAGCCTATATCCTCTATAATCTTAACAAAGCTAGTCTTAATGACTGACCTTTTAGAGGGTATATAAACAAGATAAACGCTGGAACCTAGAGTAGCAAGCAGCCGGCCAGGTATAGTCCTAGGGGCTAGCTTCTGAAGCTTTGATCTCTGCTCCGGAGGTATTAGAACCTCACAATAAGACCCTATAGCCCTAATTTTCGAGAAGTCAGGCTTATAGATAGTCTTAGGCTCTAAGTCAGCTAGAAATAGCTGCTTAGGGGTTAGGGGCTTAGTTGTATTGGCGGTGATATTAACTAAGTCCACTATGGCTGGAAGGATATAAGACCATAGATATAAAGGCAGCTTAGACCACTGAAGTGTAGCCCTAAGCCGGTCTAGGATAACCCTAATAGCCCTCTTAACTAGCCTATTCTGTTCATAAATATAGGGGCAAGAGGTGCTAAAGCAAATTCCTTTAGAAGATAACCAAGACTGAAGTTCGTTGTTGATTTCAGTACCTCCGTTGAAGTGAAGGTGCCTAGGATACGCGTTATATCGGTTTTTCAGGGCCTTAAAGAAGCCCTTAATAGCAGTATAAAGGGTCTGACCTTCTTTATTAGCTAATGAAAAACACCACTTATACCGGGATTTTCGATTAATAAGTATAAGGACTAGGGCCTTCTTATTGTGCGGTATAGGCTCGATTTTAACCGTATCTCCCTCTAGAATATCTAAAACCCTAGGGGGGTCCTGAATAGGTCTTTTGGTAGGTCTTCTAACAGCCTTTGATTGCATATAGGCTATGCAGTTGAAATCCTTGTCTTTAATGGCGGAAAAATCAGGGATCCCTTTAGCTAATTTCGAAGATTTCTTAAGTAAAGGGAGGCCAATATGGCCTAATCGAATGTGCCAAAGAAGGGCTAAATCTAGTAACTTCTTGTAACTAGGATCTAGCTTGGAAGATCTATCAGGGCTATTATCCCCTAGCTCCCTCTGTTGCCAGGCCTCTTGAGAATCACAGGCCTCTGGGGGCAATAGACGGCCACTATCGTCACCCAAGTCATTAGGGTATGGACCTTCTAAACCCCCTATAGAAGATGCCTGACTAGGAGGAGCTTCGGTGGGACATAGGGCTGAATCTTCGTCTTCTTCAGAGTCTAAATCTTCGATTCGTTAATATTCCTCGGGATTAAATGCTGGCTGCGGAATTTGAACCTCTATAGGGTAGGAAAACCCTAATTCGGTCTTATAGGCTCTTTGCTGTTAGTTTTGTTGTTAGTTGCAAAATTGAGAGCCCATAAAGGAGAGGTGGGTTGAATGCTTGCAGATCTTAGGAGTAGCTTGCCCCTTAATCTGCAAAAAGAAGCCGTGTTTAGCAGGTTCTAGTAACCTACAGGGGCTTTTATCGGCTAGGAAAAGCTGATCTTTAGCTAGATAACCTCCCTTAAGATAGTGGGATAACCCGCTAACTAGGTTGGTATCTATACCTGGGAAATATAGGGCATCTAACAGAGCTAGAGGCCTATATTCTGGTGGATTTTTCTTGACCAGAACGTTAAAAACAGCGGTGCCTCTTCCTTTAGGATAGATAGGTCCTCCTGCTGTAATTATAGGGCCGGTTTAACCTTTCTTAAGAGGCTTAAAGTCCCTAAAGAAAGCCCTATTATTACAAATATGACAAGAAGAACCTGTATCGTATAGAAGGGAGTTTTTAACCACATCGTTAGAGTAGCTAAAAGTAGGCTTGCTAGTAGTGTCACTAGTAGTAGTAGTACTAGAGGTATCTAAATCAGATTCAGAATCACTACTATCCTCGCTGCTAGATTCGCTAGAATCTAGTTCTTCAACGTATCCCGTGGCTAGGCTATAGCCTAACGCAAAAGCAGCTTCTTTTCCTTTATCCCCATTGCCACTCTTCTTCTTCTGCTTTTTCTTCCTAGAGGCTTTAGAAGGGTTTAAATCCTTCTTATCCTGCTCTTTAGTGGCGTTAGTAGAGTCCTTCTTAGTATTAGGATTAGATTTCTTCTCCTCGTCCTTAGAATTTCCCTTATTATTAGAAGCCTTATAGCTAAGAGCTTTAGCTACAGGGGAGGTTTTATCCCTCTGCTCTTCTAATAAATCCGCCATAAGGAACTGTAAATTTAAGGTATTTACAGGCAGCCCTTATGCCCTAGCAGCTCTGATAGTAAATCTTTGTCTCTCAGCCCAGCTAGGAAAGGTCTGCTTTAATGCATTAATATAATGGTTTACTTAATCAATAGGAGCGATCTCTACACTACAAAGCTATAGTCTAGCTAGTAAGTTATTAAAATCAGCATTAAAAGCCTCTAAAGATCCCTTATAATTTGAAAAATTTAGGGAGTGGTAGCTAGCGTATAGCGTACCTCGCTGGATTTTAGCACTCTGCGAATACTGCCTAATAAGGACTTTATAGGCTTCTTCGGGGGATTTTTGCCAACATATAGCTGCCTGCGGTCCTGGTTGACAGCTATCTCTCAATATCATCAAAAGAATAGCTTGATCACAGTCAGCTAGATGGCCTGCTAGGCTTGGATTATCTATAAATTCAGGTAATCCTAGGGCTCTAAATTGGATGCTCAGGGCTTGCTTCCACTAATCATAATTTTCAGGGCCTTTTAGCTTAGCTCCCTCAGGAATAGAGTGAACCTTCTTATTTAGTTCCTTAATAGCACCTGTATTAAAGGCAGCTTGTAAGTTACTAGAAGGTAAACTCGCAGAATTAGCGGCTAGGTCTTCTACCGGAGCTTTGGTATTTTCTTCCCTTAGCTTAGTAGAATCCTGAAGACCTTGCATAGCAGTCATGGTTTGCGTTAATTTATCTAATAGATCTTTAATGCTAGCCTCGTTTTTTAGACGATTTGACTCAGTATGCTTAATAAAATCAGTTAAGGTCTTGCCTTGTTGTTCAATTTGGCTCTGCATCTGTTGTTGCAGTTGTAAAGCACTGGCTTGAACAGCCGGACCTTCTATTTCTATCCTATCAGGGTCCCTAGGAGGGCTAGAAGAAGGGCCTGCAGCAGGTCCCTTACCCTTATAACTCGGTGGTGCCATTTCCTAGGATCTCAAAAGATATCCTGTGTAAGATCTCCAAATTTCTTCCTGTTGCAAATAACGCGCGCTAAAAGCTAGGTTGTGGTGCAACCGGGCTGCGCACGCAAATTGTGCGGTGGGGCTGTTTGAAAGGGTGCCCCTCGAGGTCTAAAAGTGGGTCTGCGGTATGCGCGGGCAGAAACGGACCGGAGAAGATTCTCTGCGAAAATTTTCTCAACACCAAAAATAGGATCGTAGGTAATAGGTATTACAGAACGTGCAACGCAACGCAACGAGTGTATAGTGCGTGTAACGTAGTGCAATAGGTTAAAAAGCCTAGTATAGATATACTAGATGTTCGATGATTTAAAGGATGCAGCGTATCTACTATTGTAGATAATATCAAATATAACGGTCGCGGCAGTGAATAAGATCACTAAAAGAGGTTGTGGTTATAACTAGATAGTTACGGTTGCAATGTGGTGGTTGCAGGTGCGGCTGTAAATAAATTTCAACACCAAGGGTCTGGCGTTGCGATGCGTAGAGCTAGTAGATGAAAGCTTTAACTAGCGGTTTCCTTCGTAATCTAAGAGCCCACAGGTCTAGTAGAGAGTAACTAGTACCCAAAATCAAGCACTAATCGCAGTAGAATAACGCAGTAATGTAGTAATCTTATAGGCCTTCCGGGCTTATAACCTATTGAAAATGGAAGGGAATCTGTACTAGAGGGATAGGAAGACCTCCCTAGTAGATTCAACGCGGCGGCTTCTAGATTCACTATAATACAACGATTCTTCAAGATATAGGGCGTTGATAGTTGAATATAGTAGATTTCAGCTAGATAAACGATCTGACGAGCAATGAGAGGATTTTCTAAGTCCCCTCATAGACCTACCGACCGTATCGACGGAAGGGGGTCGCTAGCCGGGTCTTAGGAGCTACTTTTTATTTTCCGCAAAATTCATTTATATGGGAAAAGTAAAAAATTAACTCACGACCATATAATCTAGCCACCCACGTGCACTAACTAAGCAATCTAATAAGCAACCCTATAAATAAAATACATTATTAAATCCGGAAAAAATTAAGGATTCGAACAGTATAAGTCAGCCTTTTATACGACTACTAGTTCCCTAGTTACAGTCGATTTTAGCTTCCCTATAGGGTAGCCTAGTCGGCTTAGTCATACAAGCCTGTGGGTTGGTTGTGTGCGGGAACGTAGATCACAGCCAAAGCTGCAGGCAACGCTGCAAGCAACGCCTTGTAACCAACGTTGCAACAACGCAACTAGGCAACTAGTGGGCCTATAAAATAGTGCTATAAATAGCATAATTTTAACAAAAGGCCTAGCTTTAAAAACCACTAAAAAAGTCGAAAAATCGAAAATCAACAAAAACACTGGAATTCCGTTAAAAAGTTATTGATTTTAGTTGAAAAGTTATTAGATTACTATTGGATTTATTATTGAATTTATTGTTGACTTAGATATCTATTAAAGAGCTAAGTTTAGGTATCGAATTAGTTACCTCATACTTTTCTAGAGGGAGTGTTAAAATTATGTTATTTATAGCACTATTTTATAGGCCCACTAGTTGCCTAGTTGCGTTGTTGCAACGTTGGTTACAAGGCGTTGCCTACAGCGTTGTTGGCTGCGGCCAGCTTTGGCTGTGACCTGCGTTCCTGCACACAACCAACCCACAGGCTTATATGACTAAGCTGACTAGGCTACCCTATAGGGAAGCTAAAATTAACTATAACTAGGGAACTAGTAGTTATATAAAAGGCTGACTTATACTGTTCGAATCCTTGATTTTTTCTGGATTTAATGATGTATTTTATTTATAGGGTTGCTTATTAGATTGCTTAGTTAGTGCACGTAGGTGGCTAGATTATATAGTCGTGAGTTGATTTTTTACTTTTTATATATAAATGAATTTTACGGAAAATAAAACGTAGCTCCTAAGGCCTGGCTAGCGACCCCCTTCTATTAATATGGTTAGTAGGTCTATAAGGGGACTTAGAAAATCCTCTTATTACTTATTAGATCATTTATCTAGCTAGAAATTTACTATATTTAACTATTAACGCTCTATATCTTAAAGAATCATTGTATTATAGTGAATCTAGAAGCCGCCGCGTTAGAATCTACTAGGGAGGTCTTCCTATCCCTCTAGCTAGATTCCCCTTCCATTTTCAATAAAAGGTATTACATTCCTGTTGGAATCACCAGGTGTGATAATGGCCAGTTATTAATTAGGCGCGCTTGTGATAGTATTAATTAAATAATCTATCATAAGCTCTGTGTTCTATTCAAAAGGAAGCTAGGAAAGAGAGGGCTCTCGTGAGAGGGAAAAAGCATCTACAGCTTGTGTGGGTCACGTGATGTGGGTGGGTCACGTGACCTGGGCCCTGCCCTATTGCAGTCCTGCTTATAGGCAGGAAGGGAGGCACGCGCACGCGCATGCATACGCGCGCGGCGGCTAACCTTCTTCTAGTTAGGCTAATCTTTAGCCGAAGGGAATTATGGCTACTAAGCGCGATTAATATTATACTTATTCTAATACTAGGAACTCTCTTTTTAATATAATTATTAATATATAATATTAATTACTAATAAAGTAATAGATAATAATAGGAAGGGTTATAATCCCCTAATAAAGGGGACTAATAAAGGAAAGGAAGGGGAAGTAGTATATACCTATAGTAGGTAATAATAAAGGAAAGTTATTGAAAATGGAAGGGAATCTGTACTAGAGGGATAGGAAGACCTCCCTAGTAGATTCTAACGCGGCGGCTTCTAGATTCACTATAATACGACGATTCTTCAAGATATAGAGCTTTGATAGTTGAATATAGTAGATTTCAGCTAGATAAACGATCTGACGAGCAATAAGAGGATTTTCTGAGTCCCCTCATAGACCTACCGACCATATCGACAGAAGGGGGTCGCTAGCCGGGCCTTAGGAGCTATTTTTTATTTTCCGCAAAATTCATTTGTATGTGAAAAGTAAAAAATCGACTTACGACCATATAATCTAGCCACCCACGTGCACTAACTAAGCAATCTAATAAGCAACCCTATAAATAAAATACATTATTAAATCCAGAAAAAATCAAGGATTTGAATAGTATAAGTCAGCCTTTTATACAACTACTAGTTCCCTAGTTACAGTCGATTTTAGCTTCCCTATAGGGTAGCCTAGTCGGCTTAGTCATATAAGCCTATGGGTTGGTTGTGTGCGGGAACGTAGATCACAGCCAAAGCTGCAGGCAACGCTGCAAGCAACGCCTTGTAACCAACGTTGCAACAACGCAACTAGGCAACTAGTGGGCCTATAAAATAGTGCTATAAATAGCATAATTTTAACACTCCCTCTAGAAAAGTATGAGTTAACTAATTCAATACCTAAACTTAGCTCTTTAATAGATATCTAAGTTAACAATAAATTCAATAATAAATCCAATAATAATCCAATAACTTTTTAACTAATATTAATAACTTTTCAACGGAATTCCAGTGTTTTTATTAATTTTAGGTTTTTCGACTTTTTAGTTGTTTTTCTTTAAAACTAGGCCTTTGTGTTCATAAGACCTAATAGTTAAATAAATTGTTGAAATTTATCATTAGGCAGGGGCTTAGTTAAGCTATCTACAGGCATCTCTTTAGTATTTATATAGATAACCTTAGCTATACCCTTCTGAACCTTTTCTCTAGTGTAGTTGAATTTTAGTAGGGTATGCTTTGTTCTACTGTGAAGAGCAGGGTTATTAGCGGTTGTAATAGCGCCTTAGTTATCACTAAAAATCGGGACTAGAGGTGCTATAGGTAGCTTAATTTCCTTAAAAAGGCCATAGAGCCACTCTAGCTCCCTAATAGCTTCACATAGAGCATCTGATTCGGCCTCTAATGTCAATAAAGCTATCGTAGTTGCTTTCTTTGATTTCCAGCTAATAGGTCCTTTAGCTAGCTTATAGAGATAAGCATAGGTTGATTTAGAGGACTTATCTCCCGCGAAGTCGCTATCACAGAAGCTAATAAGGGTTGCAGAAGCTTTAATAGCGTTTTTAGACCTTCTATAAGTTATAGAATAACTTATAGAGCCTAGAAGGTATCTAAGCAGATGTTTAGCAGCATTTAAGTGCTCTATATAAGGCTTAGCTAATGCTGTTAAAAGCCACTGAACCGGAAAGGCAATATCGGGCCTTGTAAGGAGCATTAAGTACATAATAGTCCCTATAATACTCTGATAAAGCTTGTGATCAGAGGGGGAAAGAGGTTTAGTTAGGTGGGCTGCCTATTTAATAATTCCGGGTTATAGGGGAATTTTAGCAGGCCTAGTATCTTTTATGTTGAATCTCTCTAGGGCTTCAGAAATATACTGGGACTGGTGGATTGTTAGGGTCCCTTTCTTTCGATTTCTAGTGATTTAAACGCCTAGGAAAAATTCGGCTGGCCCACGATCTTCTATAGGGTAAGCTTTGTGTAATAGCTTCTTTAGCTTGTTAATATAAGCTAGATCCGGTCCTATTAGAAGACAGTCATCTACATAAGTCGCTATATATGTAGATGTAGTTGGGTTAAAGAAGACAGCCGGGTCAGATATAAGGGGGTGGAAGCCTAATTTTCGAAGAAGTTCCTTTAGGGCCTGCTGCCACTCTCTAGAGCTCTATTTTAATCTATATAAAGCTTTCTATAGGAAAATAACCTGCTTTTAAGAGGGATTATAGCCGTATTTTTTAAGTAATTTAGCTATCTTAGGCGTAGCAGCTTCGGCAAATTCAACGAATCCATCAGGGATCTACATATAAATAGCTTCTTTTAATAAGCTGTTTAAGAAGGCCCCTATAAAATCAATCTATTCAACTTCCCAGTCATTACAAGCCGCTAGGGCTAGTAATATCCGCTAACTAGGGGGAATGCTAGTAGCAGCGTAGGTCTCGATATAATCCTGACCTTCTATCTGCATAAAGCCTTTTACAACGAGTCGGGCCTTGTGTTTTATAGGATTATTTTCTTTATCCTTTTTAAGCTTATAGACAAGCCTATTTTTAAGAACTTTTCGGCCCTTAGGAATTTAGTCTATCCCTATAAATTTAAAAGTTCTAGCAGCTAGTAGCTACTTAAATTCGCTAAAAGTTGCATTAACCCATTTTTTGCTATCCTTGCTTTTTAATGCCTGCTTCCAGGTCTTAGGCGTATCCAAATCGTTATTATTAGCTAACGATTTAGCCTTTTATTGCGCCTTAAAGCATATCTCCTTAACGAAAGAAGATAGGTTGAAATTATTAATATCCATAGAATCAGGGTCAATTAAAGAATCCGAATCTGAAAACGGTTTTTCAATAGCACCCTTATTAGGGGCGCTAGAGCTTGGGCTCTCTAGGGGTAGCGCAGGGGGTATAGCGGTCGTCCCGGGCGTTATTATAGGCGCGGCGGGCGCTGTGGGCGCTGTGGGCGTTAGAGGCTTTGGATAGTTATCCTAAACCTCTAGATCTCATGAGATATCGGCTTCTCCCTCTGAAGGATAGCTCCCTAAAGGCTTAGGGGACCCTACAGAGCCTATATCCTCTATAATCTTAACAAAGCTAGTCTTAACGACTAACCTTTTAGAGGGTATATAAACAAGATAGACGCTGGAACCTAGAGTAGTAAGCAGCTAGCTAGGGATAGTCCTAGGGGCTAGCTTCTAAAGCTTTGATCTCTGCTCCGGAGGTATTAGAACCTCGCAATAAGACCCTATAGCCCTAATTTTCGAGAAGTCAGGCTTATAGATAGTCTTAGGCTCTAAGTCAGCTAGAAATAGCTGCTTAGGGGTTAGAGGCTTAGTTGTATTAGCGGTAATGTTAACTAAGTCCACTATAGCTGGAAGGATATAAGACCATAGATATAAAGGCAGCTTAGACCACTAAAGTGTAGCTCTAAGCCGGTCTAGGATAACCCTAATAGCCCTCTTAACTAGCCCATTCTATTCATGAATATAGGGGCAAGAGGTGCTAAAGCAAATTCCTTTAGAAGATAACCAGTGCTGAAGTTCGTTGTTAATCTCAGTACCTCCGTCGAAGTGAAGGTGCCTAGGATACGCGTTATATTGGTTTTTCAGGGCCTTAAAGAAGCCCTTAATAGCAGTATAAAGGGTCTAACCTTCTTTATTAGCTAATGAAAAGCACCATTTATACCGGGATTTTCGATCAATAAGGATAAGGACTAGGGCCTTCTTATTGTGCGGTATAGGCTCGATTTTAACCGTATCTCCCTCTAGGATATCTAAAACCCTAGGGGGGTCCTGAATAGGTCTTTTGGTTGGTCTTCTAACAGCCTTTGATTGCATACAGGCTATGCAGTTGAAATCCTTGTCTTTAATGGCGGAAAAATCAGGAATCCCTTTAGCTAATTTCGAAGATTTCTTAAGTAAAGGGAGGCTAATGTGGCCTAATCAAATATGCCAAAGAAGGGCTAAATCTAGTAATTTCTTATAACTAGAATCTAGCTTTTTAGAGCTATTATCCCCTAGCTCCCTCTGTTGCCAGGCCTCTTGAGAATCACAGGCCTCTGGGGGCAATAGACGGCCACTATCGTCACCCAAGTCATTAGGGTATGGACCTTCTAAACCCCCTATAGAAGATGCCTGACTAGGAGGAGCTTCGGTGGGACATAGGGCTGAATCTTCGTCTTCTTCAGAGTCTAATTCTTCGATTCGTTAATATTCCTCGGGATTAAATGCTGGCTGTGGAATTTGAACCTCTATAGGGTAGGAGAACCCTAATTCGGTCTTATAGGCTCGTTGTTGGTTGCAATATTGAGAGCCCATAAAGGAGAGGTGGGTTAAATGCTTGCAGATTTTAGGAGTAGCTTGACCCTTAATCTGCAAAAAGAAGCCGTGTTTAGCAGGTTCTAGTAACCCACAGGGGCTTTTATCGGCTAGGAAAAGCTGATCTTTAGCTAGATAACCTCCCTTAAGATAGTGGGATAAACCGCTAACTAGGTTGGTATCTATACCGGGGAAATATAGGGCATCTAGCAGAGCTAAAGGCCTATATTCTGGTGGATTTTTCTTGACCAGAACGTTAAAAACAGCGGTGCCTCTTCCTTTAGGATAGATAGGTCCTCCTGCTGTAATTATAGGGCCGGTTTAACCTTTCTTAAGAGGCTTAAAGTCCCTAAAGAAAGCCCTATTATTATAAATATGACAAGAAGAACCTGTATTGTATAGAAGGGAGTTTTTAACCACATCATTAGAGTAGCTAAAAGTAGGCTTGCTAGTAGTGTCACTAGTAGTAGTGGTACTAGAAGTATCCAAATTAGATTCAGAATCACTACTATCCTCGCTGCTAGACTCGCTAGAATCTAGTTCTTCAACATATCCCGTGGCTAGGCTATAGCCTAACGCAAAAGCAGCTTCTTTTCCTTTATCCCCATTACCACTCTTCTTCTTCTGCTTTTTCTTCCTAGAGGCTTTAGAAGGGTTTGAATCCTTCTTATCCTGCTCTTTAGTAGCGTTAGTAGAGTCCTTCTTAGTATTAGGATTAGAAGATTTCTTTTCCTCGTCCTTAGAATTTCCCTTATTATTAGAAGCCTTATAGCTAAGAGCTTTAGCCACAGGAGAGGTTTTATCCCTCTGTTCTTCTAATAAATCCGCCATAAGGAACTGTAAATTTAGGGTATTTACAGGCAGCCCTTGTGCCCTAGCAGCTCTAATAGTAAATCTTTGTCTCTTAGCCTAACTAGGAAAGGTCTGCTTTAATGCGTTAATATAATGGTTTACTTGATCGATAGGAGCGATCTCTACACTATAAAGTTATAGTCTAGCTAGTAGGTTATTAAAATCAGCATTAAAAGCCTCTAAAGATCCCTTATAATTTGAAAAATTTAGGGAGTGGTAGCTAGCGTATAGCGTACCTCGCTGGATTTCAGCACTCTGCGAATACTGCCTAATAAGGACTTTATAGGCTTCTTCGGGGGATTTTTGCTAATATATAGCTGCTTGTGGCCCAGGTTAGTAACTATCTCTTAATATTATCAAAAGAATAGCTTGATCACAGTTAGCTAGATGGCCTGCTAAGCTAGGATTATCTATAAATTCAGGTAATCCTAGGGCTCTAAATTGGATGCTTAGGGCTTGCTTCCACTGATTATAGTTTTCAGGGCCTTTTAACTTAGCTCCCTCAGGAATAGAGTGAACCTTCTTATTTAGTTCCTTAATAGCCCCTGTATTAAAGGTAGCTTATAAGTTACTAGAAGGTAAACTCGCAGAAGTAGTTGTAGCAGGCAGGTCTTCTACTAGAGCTTTGGTATTTTCTTCCCTTAGCTTAGTAGAATCCTGAAGACCTTGCATAGCAGTCATGGTTTGCGTTAATTTATCTAATAGATCTTTAATGCTAGCCTCGTTTTTTAGACAATTTGACTCAGTATGCTTGATAAAATCAGTTAAGGTCTTGCCTTGTTGTTCAATTTGGCTCTGCATCTGCTGTTGTAGTTGTAAAGCACTGGCTTGAACAGCCGGACCTTCTATTTCCATCCTATCAGGGTCCCTAGGAGGGCTAGAAGGGCCTGCAGCAGGTCCCTTACCCTTATAATTCGGTGGTGCCATCTCTTAAAAATTCCTGTGCAAGATCTCCAAATTTGTTCCTATTGCAAATAACGCGCGCTAGAAGCTGGTTGTGGTGCAACCTGGCTGCGTACGCAAATTGTGTGGCGGGGCTGTTTGAAAGGGTGCCCCTTGAGGTCTAAAAGTGGGTCTGCGGTATACGCGGGCAGAAACGGACCGGAGAAGATTCTCTGCGAAAATTTTCTCAACACTAAAAATAGGATCGTAGGTAATAGGTATTACAGAACGCGCAACGCAACGCAACGTAATGTATAGTGCGTGCAACGTAGTGCAATAGGTCAAAAAGCCTAGTATAGATATACTAGATGTTTAATGATATATAAAAGGATGCAGCGTATCTACTATTGTAGATAATATTAAATATAACGGTCGCGGTAGTGAATAGAATCACTAAAAAGAGGTTATGGTTGTAACTAGATAGTTACGGTTGCAATGTGGTGGTTGCAGGTGCGGCTGTAAATGAATTCAACACCAAGGGTCTGATGTTGCGATGCGTAGAGCTAGTAGATAAAAGCTTTAACTAGCGGTTTCCTTCGTAATCTAAGAGCCCATAGGTCTAGTAGAGAGTAACTAGTACCTAAAATCAAGCACTAATCGCAGTAGAATAACGCAGTAATGTAGTAATCTTTAGGCCTTCCGGGCTCATAACCTATTGAAAATGGAAGGGAATCTGTACTAGAGGGATAGGAAGACCTCCCTAGTAGATTCTAACGCGGCGGCTTCTAGATTCACTATAATACGACGATTCTTCAAGATATAGAGCTTTGATAGTTAAATATAGTAGATTTCAGCTAGATGAACGATCTAACGAGTAATGAGAGGATTTTCTAAGTCCCCTTATAGACCTACTGACTATATTGACAGAAGGGGGTCGCTAGCCGGGCCTTAGGAGCTATTTTTTATTTTCCGCAAAATTTATTTATATATGAAAAGTAAAAAATCAACTCACGACCATATAATCTAGCCACCTACGTGCACTAACTAAGCAATCTAATAAGCAACCCTATAAATAAAATACATTATTAAATCCAGAAAAAATCAAGGATTCGAATAGTATAAGTCAGCCTTTTATACAACTACTAGTTCCCTAGTTACAGTCGATTTTAGCTTCCCTATAGGGTAGCCTAGTCGGCTTAGTCATACAAGCCTGTGGTTTGGTTGTGTGCGGGAACGTAGATCACAGCCAAAGCTGCAGGCAACGCTGCAAGCAACGCCTTGTAACCAACGTTGCAACAACGCAACTAGGCAACTAGTGGGCCTATAAAATAGTGCTATAAATAGCATAATTTTAACAAAAGTAATAATCTATCTTTAACCTCCTACTAAAAGGATAAGCAGGCCCCTTCCTAAATCCCTTTTCCTCCCTAATATTATTAATAATATCCATATAGTAACTCCCTTATTCTATTACCTCTTTTTCCTCCCCTTTGCCCCTCTTCTTAACCCTATTATTACCTATATCTACCCTTCTATCCCTACTAAAGTAAAGTATAGGTATCTTATAAATCTAAAGGAGGACCTCCCTTATAGCCCTATACTCTATATAGATTATATAAAGTTATAGAACTACTAAAGGCCCTCCCTAGAGGTTAGAGAAGGAGCTATATAGCTTCTCTTCTCTCTCCTCCTCCTACTCCCCCTAGAGTATTACTCCTCCTTTAATTTCCTTTACTATCCCTAAGAGGGTAGGATCTATATTCTCCTATAGTATAGGGGTTAATAATCCCCTAATACTAGGGAGAATTATATCTCCCTATAGTATAGGGGTTAATAGTCCCCTAATATTACTACCTATAGGGGCTATCCTCCTTATAGGTTACCCTCCCGCTACTATTTATAGGGGCTATCCTCCTTATAGGTTACCCTCCCGCTACTATTTATAGGGGCTATCCTCTATATAGATTACCTACCCTTCTATTTAGATTATTATCTAGTTACTAGAGATAAACTGCTCTAGGGCCTTATTTAGTAATGCCTTTATAAAGGCATTAGCTAGGTTATCTACTCTATTAATCTAATAAATCTTATAGAGCTTGTAGCATTTATATAACTATTATAGGGCTATAATATTAATTATTAGGCGCTTCTCCTTTATTATACTAAGCTTAATAAGGTACTTATAGAGGGAGTATAAATCTATATATACTATAACTAGTATAGTAGGGAGATTTAATTAGTCTATAAGTATATAAAGGGTAGTGGCTATTATATATACTATATTAACGCTAGTAACTATACTATAGACCTTAGAGGTAAGTATACTTTATATAACTCTCTTG
The DNA here is from genome assembly GCA_023658475.1 of Epichloe elymi. Taxonomy (NCBI): domain Eukaryota; kingdom Fungi; phylum Ascomycota; class Sordariomycetes; order Hypocreales; family Clavicipitaceae; genus Epichloe; species Epichloe elymi. The sequence continues at coordinate 711,457 of CP098273.1, read as the reverse complement.
CTCTTTATTAAGCTAAAGTGTATAATATTGCCTTTAATTATAAACTTACTATCCTTATAGTCTTTATTAGTAAGGATTAGTATATAACTAAGCTATAAGGTAAGGTCCTAGTTATTTATAAATAACCTATCTATAAATATATATAGCTTTACTTTAGTAAGGTTAATTAGAATAAATATTAGGCCTTAATTAGGGTAATCTATTTACTATTAGATCTAGTGATTAAGGGCTTTAATATTCTTAATTATTAGTTCTTAGTATTAAGTAGTAATAGATAGATTATAGTAGGCTTCTAGTTAGTAGATTAAGGCAATATAGGTGCCTTAAGCCCTTTATTTAATATACTTCTGCTTTAAATCTATAAGTAGGATTAAATTAAGCTTACTACTTTAGCCTTTTTATTAAAGTAAAATAGCTACGCTAGCCGCTAATTTAATAATTCCCTTATTAAAGGTTAGGGAATTATTCTTAAGGAGGAATTACTTTAGCTTTACTATAAAAGCTACTATAGTTAATTCTCCCTCTTCCTTCTTAGAGAACTCCTTATCTAATAGCCTAAGAGTATTATTAGTCTATATGCCTATATATACAAATTCTAGGCTATCTTCTATAGTTACTAATAGGTATAGATTATATATAGAAGTCTCTATCTAGAGCTTCTCTCTATAGTGCCTATAGTACATAACCTACTAGTGTGTTCTAGCCTCTGTAATACTATAGAGCGGTTTAATTACCCTTATAATTATTCCTTTAGGGTATTAGTTATAGATTTAGGTTAGAAGCTACACAAGGATTACCCTATTTAATTATATAGTTAATTAGATATAGGCCTAGGTAATATCGCGAATCTATAGGATAAAGCCTTTTATTAAGAGGGAAGGTGCTATTATAAAGATAAGGCATTAACTAGCTTATTAGATTGTTAGAGCCTATATTAAGATCGCTTACTTTACCTTATCTCTAAAGCCTTAGACTATAAGCCTTAATTTCTGATATAGCTAGCCTATCTTACCTTTTACTTTATTAATAATTCACAAATTAAAGATTTATATACTACTATACTCTCTTTTATTATAGGTAATAAATTTAAACATACCCTAATTAATTAGTGTATTAATCTTAGTCTTTATAGAGAGCTTAAATAGTGTGCTAGGGGTTATAATAATACCTTCCTTATATAATTAAATTATAAGGTTAAGGTTAGCTTCCTCCTTAGCTAAGATAAATATATTAGTCTTATTAATAATTACTAGAGGGTTCTTTTAGGGTCTACCTAGGTATCTCTTTAGTAGGATCTCTAGGGTCTTACTAGGTAGCCTAGTTTAGGCCTCTCCCTCTTCTCTACCCTCCTAAGGTAGGAGGGCTTCTATATTAGGGTCCTTATAATAAGGCCTAATAAAAGTTAAGTAGAAGGCCTTTAGGCCTTATAGGAGGTTAAGGGTATAGGTCTCTTTATTAATAAAGAGAAGGTTATATAGGCCTTATTACCCTTTACCTTTACGCTAAACTTAGACTAGTAATCTAAGTAGGAGGTTAAGGGTCTTACTTATATCTAGACTATTCCTTACTATAAGGGCTTTATTAACTTTCTAGATTATATAGTATTGAAAATGGAAGGGGAATCTAGCTAGAGGGATAGGAAGACCTCCCTAGTAGATTCCAACGCGGCGGCTTCTAGATTCACTATAATACAACGATTCTTCAAGATATAGAGCTTTAATAGTTAAATATAGTAGATTTTAGCTAGATAAACGATCTAATAAGCAATAAGAGGATTTTCTAAGTCCCCTTATAGACCTACTAACTATATTAATAGAAGGGGGTCGCTAGCTAGGCCTTAGGAGCTACTTTTTATTTTCCGCAAAATTCATTTATATATAAAAAGTAAAAAATCAACTCACGACCATATAATCTAGCCACCCACGTGCACTAACTAAGCAATCTAATAAGCAACCCTATAAATAAAATATACCATAAAATCCGGAAAAAATCAAGGATTCGAACAGTATACATCAGCCTTTTATACAACTACTAGTTCCCTAGTTACAGTCGATTTTAGCTTCCCTATAGGGTAGCCTAGTTAGCTTAGTTATACAAGCCTGTGGGTTGGTTGTGTGCAGGAACGCAGGTCACAGCCAAAGCTGCTGGCCACGGCCAACAACGCTGCAGGCAACGCCTTGTAACCAACGTTGCAACAACGCAACTAGGCAACTAGTGGGCCTATAAAATAGTGCTATAAATAGCATAATTTTAACATATAGAGGCGCTTAACTTCCTTTATTACCTTTTATATAGTAATAGTATATTATAAGATCTTTAGTAATAGAGGAGAGTTACTTAATATATAGGGGTAGGCGCTAAAGATAAGGAGGGTTAGAATAAGGCTATTTAGACCTATAGTATTATTAAGGGCTTTTATAGCTATCTATAGGGTAATAGGTTCTAGGGTTATTAGACACTCTCTTTAGATAATATTATAGGCTCTTTAGAGTAGCTTATAATATCTCTTAACTTTTCTAATACTATAATATACCTTAATTAGGACCTCTTTAATAGAGATTAATATTAATGCTGTAAATTAGCGGAATTCTTCGCTATAAAAGTTTATGCTAGTATTAGTAATAATCTAATTAGGAGGTCCTTAGTATATATTAATCTAGTATATTCTAAGGGCTTCCTAAGTTATTTTAGCTAAGATATTAGGAAGGAATCTTGCTATATAGAATACTATAGCTATATCTACTACATAAAGCATTAGGTAGTTACTATTAAGGTATATAATATTAACTATTACTTTAAAGTTAAAGGTATACTTATCCTTAAGGGTAAATTTAAAGTAATAGAGGCTATTAGTATTTATCTAGCACTAGTAGTATACCTTTAATATTACCTTAATAGCTTTAAAGGTAATCTTATACCCTATATTACTTAGGAGATTATAGAGTTAGTATACTAAAGGATAACTAAAGTAGTAATATAAACACTATAATTTAATCTTAGTTAAGTAGTTCTACACTACTACCTTCTTATCTTATATTAATAGTATCTATATATAGCCCTATTTATATACTAGGGGTACCTTAATATTCCCTTACTAGAGAATATTCTTAGTAATAATAAAGTTAATCCTTAATTAGCCTATATTATTAAGGTAAAGTAGGAAGGGAGTATTTATTAGTATTATATAAAATATAATATTACTAAAGGATATAGGTATATTAATTATTCTAAGTAATATAATTAGCTAGCCTCTACTAAATATAATAACTACTTTACCTATCCTTATAGTATTAAGATAAATCTTTAGTATTATCTTCTATAGTACTATAACTTAAGATTAGCTTACTATTAAGAACTATACTACTCTAGTATTTAGTATAATACCTTAGAAGGCCTTAGATAAGTAATAGTCTTTAAGTAGAAATAGGTAAGGAGGCCTAGTGGTATTCCTATTATTAAATAGATTCTTCTTACTTAGTCTATATATTATAGCTTAATTTATAAGGACTTTAACTATTTTCTAACTACTAAGGGTTATACTATAGGTAAAGAAGCTTATAGGTACCCTTTTTTCTTTCTCTCCCTCTAGCTTAGTATTAAATCTAAGGCTTATTATATACTAGGTAACCTTATTAACTTTAGAGGGATAAGGAGTAGGATCTTCTATTAGGGTACCTTTATACTAGGTAAGAAAGGTATTATATAAAGCTAGTAAGGATAATAAGTTATTTACTAGGTAATAGTTCTTATATTACTAGTATACCTTCTTATACTCTTCCTTAGGATACTTTATTAACTAGTATCCCTCTTTACTATATATATAATATTTCTTTATATAGGGAGGGCCTCTTCTATCTTTCTACCTTTATAGAGGGTATTATAACTCTTTACCTTTACTATTATACCTTTTATTAGTCTAAAAGGTATTAGGAGTCTAGGTATTAGTAGGGAATTAATATTAACCACTAGATTCCTCTATAATAAGCTAGATTATTATATATACACACTTATAGAATTATTAGAGGCTATCTAGAGGGTTAGTAAGGCACCCTCTATACTTAGGAATCCTATTATAAGCAGTTATAATCTAGTTCCTAAGGGCTTTTTCTAATTAACCTATATTAGGAATAGCTTACTATAAGGTTAATAGCCTCTTAATAAGCTTATTAAAGTATTCTATCTTTAATTTATTAGGGTTTTTATTAATAGTCTTCTAGAGTAAAGCATTATACTATTTAAGAAGATACTTCTACCTTATATCTTTAGTCTTAAACCTCTCCTTTATTCTCCTTATAAGGGTAGTAAGGTCCTAAGGGTTACTAGGTTTAGAGAGGTAGTCTAAGTAGTACTAATAAGCTTTTCCTTTTAATATTACTTTAAATATATACCTAGCTTATTCTAGTTTAATATCTAGAAGCTTATATTTTTACCTAAAGATTTAAAGCTTTAGTTTAAGTATATTATAGTTATTAGCGCTATATTACTACTTAGACATATATATCTTAATAAGGTCTAAGATCTACTTTACTATTAGTTATAGAGGCTTAAAGGGAGGATTATTAGTAGGTTTATATATTATTCTTTAGTAAATAGGAAGGGCTTATTATTAGGGAGTAGGGGTTCTTTACTAGGCAAATATAGGTTCTTAGGGGTAATAAGGAAGGGCTTATAGGGCTTAAGGTATTTAAGGAAGGGGCTAAGGGTTCTATTCTTAGGGGAAGGTTACTAATATTACTCTTTATAGAGGTTATAAAGGTTAGCAGGAGGAATAAGTAGTTCTTATACTCTATTAGTCCTAGAGGTTATTATCCTTATAGAGGTTATTAAGGAAGTTACTATTCTTAATTATATTCTTTTAGAAGTTATTATACTTCTTCTAGGTATCCTTTACTTCTTCTTATAACTAAAAGTAGAATTCCTATTAGTTAAGGACTTCTTAGAGGTTTATTACTATATTTATATTCTAGTTAATTATTATATAGATTCTAGAGTTAATAAGGTAGTCCTATAAGTGCCTTAGAACTATAACTAGGGTCTTAAGAAAGTTACTATAGGTCTATAGGTTAAAATCTTAAGTAAATTCTATAAAGAGCAATCTTTTATATGCCTTTTATATTATATAGTCCTTAACCTAAGAGAGGATATAGGCTACTTATATCTTAGATATATTATTATCCTTAATATTAAATTTATCTACCCTAGTAAGTGTTTCTTCTATAATATACTAATATAGTTACTATAGGATATAGAGGAAGGGGATAGTAAATTCTAGGGCTTCTAAGGGATTTACTTAAGAGCTATTATAACTTATTAGGTTTTATAGTTATTCCTTCTTATTAACTATTATAACTTATAGTATTAGAGGAGATAGAATAAGGGAAGTAATAATAAAGGGATTAGGGAAAAAGAGATATAAAGGATTATAAGCTCTAGTAATTAGCTTTATACGTAATAGAACGCACTAAGTTAAAGAATAATAGGATAGCTTAGCTACTAGAGTTAAACTCTTCTTCTTAGTTTAGGCTTTAGCTTCTTCTAGCTACTCTTATTACCTTAATAGGCTAGCTAGAGTTAGCTTCTTCCTTAGTATAATTAGGGATCTTAAATAATAAAGCTGCTCTTATTACCTTAATAGGCTAGCTAAATTACGCTACTTCTATAAAGGTCTCTTCTAGATAGAACCTAGCTAATCTACGGTGTCTTTAAAAGATAGCAGGTATTTGTAAATAAAAGTGGTTATAAAGTTAACCACTAATTAGTATTAGAATCACTAGGTGTGATAATAGCTAGTTATTAATTAGGCGCGCTTATGATAGTATTAATTAAATAATCTATTATAAGCTATATATTCTATAAAAGGAAGCTAGAAAAGAGAGGGCTCCTGTGAGAGGGAAAAAGGCAGCTGTAGCTATGTGGGTCACGTGATGTGGGTGGGTCACGTGACCCGGGCCCTGCCCTATCGCAGGCCTGCCCGTGGGCAGGGAGGGAGGCACGCGCACACGCGCAGCAACCGACCTTCTTCCGGTCGGGCCGACCTTCAGCCGAAGGGAATTGCGGCTGCCAAGCGCGATTGATATCATGCTTGTTCCAACAGTATTCTATCTTTAATTTATCTAGGTTTTTATTAATAGCCTTCTAGAGTAAAGTATTATACTATTTAAGGAGATACTTCTACCTTATATCTTTAGTCTTAAATCTCTTCTTTATTCTCCTTATAAGGGTAGTAAGGTCCTAAGGGTTACTAGGTTTAAAGAGGTAGTCTAAGTAATACTAATAAGCTTTTCCTTTTAATATTACCTTAAAGGCATACCTAGCTTATTCTAGTTAAATATCTAGAAGCTTATATTTTTACCTAAAGATTTAGAGCTTTAGTTTAAGTATATTATAGTTATTAGCGCTATATTACTACTTAGATATATATATCTTAATAAGGTCTAAGATCTGCTTTACTATTAGTTATAGAGGCTTAAAGGGAGGATTATTAGTAGGTTTATATACTATCCTTTAGTAGATAGGAAGGGCTTATTATTAGGGAGTAGGGATTCTTTACTAGGTAAATATAGGTTCTTAGGGATAATAAGGAAGGGCTTATAGGGCTTAAGGTATCTAAGGAAGGGGCTAAGGAAGGGGCTAAGGGTTTTGTTCTTAGGGAAAGGCTACTAATATTGCTCTTTATAGAGGTTATAAAGGTTAGTAGGAGGAATAAGCGGTTCTTATGCTCTATTAGTCCTATATATTATTATTATTATAGAGGTTATTAAGGAAGTCGCTATTCTTAATTATATTCTTTTAGAAGTTATTATACTTGTTGGAATCACCAGGTGTGATAATGGCCAGTTATCAATTAGGCGCGCTCGTGATAGTATTAATTGAATAATCTATCGTAAGCTATGTGTTCTATAAAAGGAAGCTAAAAAAGAGAGGGCTCCTGTAAGAGGGAAAAAGGCAGCTGCAGCTGTGTGGGTTACGTGATGTGGGTGGGTCACGTGACCCGGGCCCTGCCCTATCGCAGGCCTGCCCATAGGCAGGGAGGGAGGCACGCGCACACGCGCAGTAACTAACCTTCTTCTAGTTAGGCTAACCTTTAGCTAAAGGGAATTGCGGCTACTAAGCGTGATTAATATTATACTTATTCTAACACTAGGAACTCTCTTTTTAACATAATTATTAACATATAATATTAATTACTAATAAAGTAATAGATAATAATAGGAGGGGTTATAATCCCCTAATAAAAGGGATTAATAAAGGAAAGGAAGGGGAAGCGGTGTATTCCTATAGTAGGTAATAATAAAGGAAAAATAATAATCTATCTTTAACCTCCTACTAAAAAGGGTAAGCAGGCCCCTTCCTAAATCCCTTTTTCCTCCTTAATATTATTAATAATATCTATATAGTAGCCCCCTTATCCTACTATCTCTTTTTCCTCCCCTTTACCCCTCTCCTTAACCCTATTATCTCCTATATCTACCCTTCTATCCCTACTAAAGTAAAGCATAGGTATCTTATAAATCTAAAGGAGGACCTCCCTTATAGCTCTATACTCTATATAGATTATATAGAGTTATAGAATTACTAGAGGCCCTCCCTAGAGATTAGAGGAGAAGCTATATAGCTCCTCTTCCCCCTTCTCCTCCTACTCCCCCTAGAGTATTACTCCTTTTCTAATTTCCTTTACTATCCCTAAGAAAGTAGGATCTATATCCTCCTATAGTATAGGGGTTAATAATCCCCTAATACTAGGGAAGATTACTTCTTCCTATAGTATAGGGGTTAATAGTCCCCTAATACTACTACCTATAAGGCTATCCTCCTTATAGGTTACTCTCCTACTACTATTTATAGAGGCTATCCTCTATATAGGTTACCTACCCTTTTATTTAGATTATTATTTAGTTACTAGAGAAAAACTACTCTAGGGCCTTATTTAGTAATGCCTTTATAAAGGCATTAGCTAGGTTATCTGCTCTATTAATCTAATAGATCTCGCAGAGCTTATAGTGTTTATATAATTATTATAGGGCTATAATATTAATTATTAGGCGCTTCTCCTTTATTATACTAAGCTTAATAAGGCACTTATAGAGAGAGTATAAATCTATATACACTATAACTAGTGTAGTAGGGAGATTTAATTAGTCTATAAGTATATAAAGGGTAGTGGCTATTATATATACTATATTAACACTAGTAACTATACTATAGACCTTAGAGGTAAGCACACTTTATATAACTCTCTTGCTCTTTATTAAGCTAAAGTATATAATATTACCTTTAATTATAAACTTACTATCCTTATAGTCTTTATTAGTAAGGATTAGTATATAACTAAGCTATAAGGTAAGGTCCTAATTATTTATAAATAACCTATCTATAAACATATATAGCTTTACTTTAGTAAGGTTAATTAGAATAAATATTAGGCCTTAATTAGGGTAATCTATCTACTATTAGATCTAGTAATTAAGGGCTTTAATATTCTTAATTATTAGTTCTTAGTATTAAGTGGTAATAGATAGATTATAGTAGGCTTCTAGTTAGTAAATTAAGGTAATATAGGCGCCTTAAGCCCTTTATTTAATATACTTCTGCTTTAAATCTATAAGTAGGATTAAATTAAGCTTACTACTTTAGCCTTTTTATTAAAGTAAAATAGCTACACTAGCCACTAATTTAATAATTCCCCTATTAAAGGTTAGGGAATTATTCTTAAGGAGGAATTACTTTAGCTTTGCTATAAAAGCCACTATAGTTAATTCTCTCTCTTCCTTCTTAGAGAACTTCTTATCTAATAGCCTAAGAGTATTATTAGTCTACATGCCTATATATACAAATTCTAGGCTATCTTCTATAGTTACTAATAGGTATAGATTATACATAGAAGTCTCTATCTAGAGCTTCTCTCTATAGTGCCTATAGTATGTAACCCACTAGTGTGTTCCTACCTCTATAATACTATAGAGTGGTTTAATTACCCTTATAATTATTCCCTTAGGGTATTAGTTATAGATTTAGGTTAGAAGCCACGCAAGGATTACCCTATTTAATTACATAGTTAATTAGATATAGGCCTAGGTAATATTATAAATCTATAGGATAAATCCCTTTATTAAGAGAGAAGGTGCTATTATAAGAATAAGGCATTAACTAGCTTATTAGATTATTAGAGCCTATATTAAGATTACTTACTTTACCTTATCTCTAAAGCCTTATACTATAAGCCTTAATTTCTTATATAGCTAGCCTATCTTACCTTTTACCTTATTAATAATTTATAAATTAAAGATTTACACACTACTATGCTCTCTCTTATTATAGGTAGTAAATTTAAATATACCCTAATTAATTAGTGTATTAATCTTAGTCTTTATAGAGAGCTTAAATAGTGCGCTAGGGGTTATAATAATGCCTTCCTTATATAATTAAATTATAAGGTTAAGGTTAGCTTCCTCCTTAGCTAAGATAAATATATTAGTCTTATTAATAATTACTAGAGGGTTCTTTTAGGGTCTACCTAGGTATCTCTTTAGTAGGATCTCTAGGGTCTTACTAGGTAGCCTAGTTTAGGCCTCTCCCTCTTCTCTACCCTCCTAAGGTAGGGGGGCTTCTATATTAGGATCCTTATAATAAGGCCTAATAGAAGTTAAGCAGAAGGCCTTTAGGCCTTATAGGAGGTTAAGGGTATAGGTCTCTCTATTAATAAAGAGGAGGTTATATAGGCCTTACTACCCTTTACCTTTGCGCTAAACTTAGACTAGTAATCTAAGTAGGAGGTTAAGGGTCTTACTTATATCTAGACTATTCCTTACTATAAGGGCTTTACTAACTTTCTAGATTATATAGAGGCACTTAACTTCCTTTATTACCTTTTATATAGTAATAACATATTATAAGATCTCTAGTAATAAAGGAGAGTCACTTAATATACAGGGGTAGGCGCTAAAGATAAGGAGGGTTAGTGTTGGAATCACCAGGTGTGATAATGGCCAGTTATCAATTAGGCGCGCTCGTGATAGTATTAATTGAATAATCTATCGTAAGCTGTGTGTTCTATCGAAAGAAGCTAGAAAAGAGAGGGCTCCCGTAAGAGGGAAAAAGGCAGCTGCAGCTATGTGGGTCACGTGATGTGGGTGGGTCACGTGACCCGGGCCCTGCCCTATCGCAGGCCTGCCCGTGGGCAGGAAGGGAGGCACGCGCACACGCACAGCAGCCGACCTTCTTCCGGTCAGGCCGACCTTTAGCCGAAGGGAATTGCGGCTACTAAGCGCAATTAATATCATGCTTGTTCTAACACTAGGAACTCTCTTTTTAACATAATTATTAACACATAATATTAATCGCTAATAAAGTAACAGATAATAATAGGAGGGGTTGTAATCCCCTAATAAAGGGAACTAATAAAGGAAAGGAAGGGAAAGCAGTATATGCCTATAGTAGGTAATAATAAAGGAAAGTAATAATCTATCTTTAACCTCCTACTAAAAGGGGAAGCAGGCCCCTTCTTAAATCCCTTTCCCCCCCTTAATATTATTAATAATATCTATATAGCAATCCCCTTATCCTATTACCTCTTTTCCTCCCCTTTACCCCTCTCCTTAACCCTATTATCTCCTATATCTACCCTTTTATCCTTACTAAAGTAAAGTATAGGTATCTTATAAATCTAAAGGAGGACCTCCCTTATAGCTCTATACTCTATATAGATTATATAGAGTTATAGAATTACTAGAGGCCCTCCCTAGAGATTAGAGAAGGAGCTATATAGCTTCTCTTCCCTCTCCTTCTCCTACTCCCCCTAGAGTATTACTCCTCCTCTAATTTCCTTTACTATCCCTAAGAGAGTAAGATCTATATCCTCCTATAGTATAGGGATTAATAATCCCCTAATACTAGGGAAGATTACTTCTCCCTATAGTATAGGGGTTAATAGTCCCCTAATACTACTACCTATAGGGCTATCCTCCTTATAGGTTACCCTCCTACTACTATTTATAGGGGCTATCCTCTATATAGGTTACCTACCCTTCTATTTAGATTATTATCTAGTTACTAGAGATAAACTGCTCTAGGGCCTTATTTAGTAATGCCTTTGTAAAGGTATTAGCTAGATTATCTACTCTATTAATCTAATAGATCTCGCAGAGCTTATAGTATTTATATAATTATTATAGGGCTATAATATTAATTATTAGGCGCTTCTCCTTTATTATACTAAGCTTAATAAGGCACTTATAGAGGGAGTATAAATCTATACACACTATAATTAGTGTAGCAGGGAGATTTAATTAGTCTATAAGTACGTAAAGGGTGGTGGCTATTATATATGCTATATTAACGCTAGTAACTATACTATAGACCTTAGAGGTAAGTACACTTTATATAACTCTCTTACTCTTTATTAAGCTAAAGTGTATAATATTACCTTTAATTATAAACTTACTATCCTTATAGTCTTTATTAGCAAGGATTAGCATATAACTAAGCTATAAGGTAAGGTCCTAATTATTTACAAATAACCTATCTATAAACGCATATAGCTTTGCTTTAGTAAGGTTAATTAGAATAAATATTAGGCCTTAATTAGGGTAATCTATCTACTATTAGATCTAGTGATTAAGGGCTTTAATATTCTTAATTATTAGTTCTTAGTGTTAAGTGGTAATAGATAGATTATAGTAGGCTTCCGGTTAGCAGATTAAGGTAATATAGGCGCCTTAAGCCCTTTATTTAATATACTTCTACTTTAAATCTATAAGCAGGATTAAATTAAGCTTACTACTTTAGCCTTTTTATTAAAGCGAAATAGCCACGCTAGCTACTAATTTAATAATTCCCCTATTAAAGGTTAGGGAATTATTCTTAAGGAGGAATTACTTTAGCTTTACTATAAAAGCTACTATAGTTAATTCTCTCTCTTCTTTCTTAGAGAACTCCTTATCTAATAGCCTAAGAGTATTATTAGTCTATATACCTATATATGCGAATTCTAGGCTATCTTCTATAGTTACTAATAGGCATAGATTATACGTAGAAGTCTCTATCTAGAGCTTCTCTCTATAGTGCCTATAGTATATAACCCACTAGTATATTCTAGCCTCTATAATGCTATAGAGTGGTTTAATTACCCTTATAATTATTCCCTTAGGGTATTAGTTATGGATTTAGGTTAGAAGCTATGTAAGGATTACCCTATTTAATTACATAGTTAATTAGATATATGCCTAGGTAATATCGCGAATCCACAGGACAAAGCCTTTTATTAAGAGGGAAGGTGCTATTATGAGAATAAGGCATTAACTAGCTTATTAGATTATTAGAGCCTATATTAAGATTGCTTACTTTACCTTATCTCTAAATCCTTATACTATAAGCCTTAATTTCTTATATAGTTAGCCTATCTTACCTTTTACCTTATTAATAATTCGCAAATTAAAGATTCACATATTACTATACTCTCTCTTATTATAGGCAATAAATTTAAACACGCCCTAATTAATTAGTGCATTAATCTTAGTCTTTATAGAAAGCTTAAATAGTGCACTAGGGGTTATAATAATGCCTTCCTTATATAATTAAATTACAAGGTTAAGGTTAGCTTCCTCCTTAGCTAAGATAAACATATTAGTCTTATTAATAATTACTAAAGGGTTCTTTTAGGGTCTACCTAGGTATCTCTTTAGCGGGATCTCTAGGGTCTTGCTAGGTAGCCTAGTTTAGGCCTCTCCCTCTTCTCTACCCTCCTAAGGTAGGAGGGCTTCTATATTAGGGTCCTTATAATAAGGCCTAATAGAAGTTAAGTAGAAGGCCTTTAGGCCTTATAGGAGGTTAAGGGTGTAGGTCTCTCTGTTAATAAAGAGGAGGTTATATAGGCCTTACTACCCTTTACCTTCGCGCTAAACTTAGACTAGTAATCTAAGCAGGAGGTTAAGGGTCTTGCTTATATCTAGACTATTCCTTACTATAAGGGCTTTACTAACTTTCTAGATTATATAGAGGCGCTTAACTTCCTTTATTACCTTTTATATAGTAATAATATATTATAAGATCTCTAGTAATAGAGGAGAGTTACTTAATATACAGGGGTAGGCGCTAAAGATAAGAAGGGTTAGAATAAGGCTATTTAGACCTATAGTATTATTAAGGGCTTTTATAGCTATCTATAGGGCAATAGGTTCCGGGGTTATTAGGCATTCTCTTTGGATAATATTATAGGCCCTTTAGAGCGGCCTATAATATCTCTTAACTTTTCTAATGCTATAATATACCTTAATTAGGACCTCTTTAACGGAGATTAATATTAATACCGTAAATTAGCGAAATTCTTCGCTATAAAAGTTTATGCTAGTATTAGTAATAATCTAATTAGGAGGTCCTTAGTATATATTAATCTAGCATATTCTAAGGGCTTCCTAAGTTATTTTAGCTAAGATATTAGGAAGGAATCTTACTACGTAGAATACCATAGCCACATCTACCACGTAGAGCGTTAGGCAGTTGCTATTAAGGTATATAATATTAACTATTACTTTAAAGTTAAAGGCATACTTATCCTTAAGGGTGAATTTAAAGCAATAGGGGCTATTAGCATTTATCTAGCACTAGTGGCACACCTTTAATATTACCTTAATAGCTTTAAAGGTAATCTTGTGCCCTGCGTTACTTAAGAGATTATAGAGTTAGCGTACTAAAGGATAACTAAAGCGGTGATGTAACCGCTGTAATTTAATCTTAGTTAAATAATTCCACGCTACTACCTTCTTATCTTATATTAGTAGTATCTATATATAGCCCTATTTATATACTAGGGGCACCTTAATATTCCCTTGCTAGAGGATATTCTTAGTGGTGATAAAGTTAATACTTAATTAGCCTATATTATTAAGGCAAAGTAAGAAGGGAGTATTTATTAGTATTATATAAAAAGTAATATTACTAAAGGGTGTAGGCATGTTAATTATTCTAAGTAACGCGATTAGCTGGCCTCTACTGAATATAATAACTACTTTACCTACCCTTATAGTATTAAGATAAATCTTTAGTATTATCTTCTATAGTGCCATAACTTAAGATCAGCCTGCCATAGAGAACTACGCCGCTCTAGTATCTAGCATAATACCTTAGAAGGCCTTAGATAAGTAATAGTCTTTAAGTAGGAATAGGTAAGGAGGCCTAGCGGCGTTCCTATTATTAAATAGATTCTTCTTACTTAGTCTATATATTATAGCTTAATTTATAAGGACTTTAACTATTTTCTAACTATTAAGGGTTACACTATAGGTAAAGAAGCTTATAGGTACCCTTTCTTCTTCCTCTCCCTTTAGCTTAGTATTAAATCTAAGGCTTATTATATACTAGGCAACCTTATTAACTTTAGAGGGATAAGGAGTGGGATCTTCTATTAGGGTACTTTTATACTAGGTAAGAAAGGCATTATATAAGGCTAGTGAGGATAATAAGGTATCTACTAGGTAATAGTTCTTATATTACTAGTATACCTTCTTATACTCTTCCTTAGGATGCTTTATTAACTAGTATCCCTCTTTACTATATATAAAATATTTCTTTATATAGGGAGGGCCTCTTCTACCTTTCTACCTTTATAAAGGGTATTATAACTCTTTGCCCTTACTATTATACCTTCTATTAGTCTAGAAGGCGTTAGGAGTCTAGGTATTAGTAGGGAATTAATGTTAACCGCCGGATTCCTCTATAATAAGCTAGATTATTATGTATACATGCTCATAGAATTATTAGAGGCTATCTAGAGGGTTAGTGAGGCACCCTCTACACTTAGGAATCCTATTATAAGCGGTTATAATCTGGTTCCTAAGGGCTCTTTCTAATTAACCTATATTAGGAATGGCTTGCTATAATGTTAATAGCCTCTTAACAAGCTTATTAAAGCATTCTATCTTTGATTTATTAGGGTTTTTATTAATAGTCTTCCGGAGCGAAGCGTTATACTATTTAAGAAGATACTTCTATTTTATATCTTTAGTCTTAAACCTCTCCTTTATTCTCCTTATAAGGGTAGTAAGGTCCTAAGGGTTACTAGGTTTAGAGAGGTAGTCTAAGTAGTACTAATAAGCTTTTCCTTTTAATATTACTTTAAATATATACCTAGCTTATTCTAGTTTAATATCTAAAAGCTTGCACTTTTGCCTAAAGATTTAGAGCTTTAGTTTAAGCATATTATAGTTATTAGCGCCGTATTGCTACTTAGATATGTATATCTTAATAAGGTCTAAGATCTACTTTACTATTAGTTATAGAGGCTTAAAGGGAGGATTATTAGTAGGTTTATGTATTATTCTTTAGTAAATAGGAAGGGCTTATTATTAGAGAGCAGGGGTTCTTTACTAGGTAAATATAGGTTCTTAGGGATAATAAGGAAGGGCTTATAGGGCTTAAGGTAATTAAGGAAGGGGCTAAGGGTTCTATTCTTAGGGAAGAGTTACTAATATTGCTTCTTATAGAGGTTATAAAGGTTAGCGGGAGGAATAAGTAGTCCTTATACTCTATTAGTCCTAGAGATTATTATCCTTATAGAGGTTATTAAGGAAGTCACTATTCTTAATTATATTCTTTTAGAAGTTATTATGCTTCTTCTAGGTATCCTTTACTTCTTCTTATAACTAGAAGTAGAATTCCTATTAGTTAAGGACTTCTTAGAGGTTTATTACTATATTTATATTCTAGTTAATTATTATATAGATTCCAGAGTTAATAAGGTAGTCCTATAAGTGCCTTAGGACTATAACTAGGGTCTTAAGAAAGTTACTATAGGTCTATAGGTTAAAATCTTAAGTAAATTCCATAAAGAGTAATCTTCTATATACCTTTTATATTATATAGTCCTTAACCTAGGAGAGGATATAGGCCACTTATATCTTAGGTGTATTATTATCCTTAATATTAAATTTATCCACCCTAGTAAGTGCTTCTTCTATAATATACTAGTGTAGTTACTATAGGATATAGAGGAAGGGGATAGTAAATTCTAGGGCTTCTAAGGGATCCGCTTAAGAGCTATTATAACTTATTAGGTTTTATAGTTATTCCTTCTTATTAACTATTATAACTTATAGTATTAGAGAAGATAGAATAAGGGAAGTAATAATAAAGGGATTAGGGAAAAAGAGATAAGAAGGATCGTAAGCTCTAGTAATTAGCTTTGCGCGTAATAGAACGCACTAAGTTAAAGAATAATAGGATAGCTTAGCTACTAGAGTTAAACTCTTCTTCTTAGTTTAGGCTTTAGCTTCTTCTAGCTACTCTTATTACCTTAATAGGCTAGCTAGAGTTAGCTTCTTCCTTAGTATAATTAGGGATCTTAAATAATAAAGCTACTCTTATTACCTTAATAGGCTAGCTAAATTACGCTGCTTCCGTGAAGGTCTCTTCTAGATAGAACCTAGCTAATCTATAGTGTCTTTAAAAGATAATAGGCATTTATAAATAAAAGTGGTTATAAAGTTAACCACTAATCAGTGTTAGAATCACTAGGTGTGATAATGGCTAGTTATTAATTAGGCGCGCTTATAATAGTATTAATTAAATAATCTATTATAAGCTATATGTTCTATTAAAAGAAGCTAGAAAAGAGAGGGCTCCTATAAGAGGGAAAAAGGCAGCTGCAGCTGTGTGGGTCACGTGATGTGGGTGGGTCACGTGACCCGGGCCCTGCCCTATCGCAGGCCTGCCCGTGGGCAGGAAGGGAGGCACGCGCACACGCACAGCAGCCGACCTTCTTCCGGTCGGGCCGACCTTCTTCCGGTCGGGCCGACCTTCAGCCGAAGGGAATTGCGGCTGCCAAGCGCGATTGATATCATGCTTGTTCCAACAGTTAGAATAAGGCTATTTAGACCTATAGTATTATTAAGGGCTTTTATAGCTATCTATAGGGCAATAGGTTCTAGGGTTATTAGGTATTCTCTTTAGATAATATTATAGGCCCTTTAGAGCGGCCTATAATATCTCTTAACTTTTCTAATGCTATAATATGCCTTAATTAGGACCTCTTTAATAGAGATTAATATTAATACCATAAATTAGCGAAATTCTTCGCTATAAAAGTTTATACTAGTATTAGTAATAATCTAATTAGGAGGTCCTTAGTATATATTAATCTAGTATATTCTAAGGGCTTCCTAAGTTATTTTAGCTAAGATATTAGGAAGGAATCTTACTATATAGAATACTATAGCTATATCTACTATATAGAGCGTTAGGCAGTTACTATTAAGGTATATAATATTAACTATTACTTTAAAGTTAAAGGTATACTTATTCTTAAGGGTAAATTTAAAGTAATAGGGGCTATTAGTATTTATCTAGCACTAGTAGCATACCTTTAATATCGCCTTAATAGCTTTAAAGGTAATCTTATACCCTATATTACTTAGGAGATTATAGAGTTAGTGTACTAAAGGATAACTAAAGTAGTAATATAAACGCTATAATTTAATCTTAGTTAAATAATTCTACGCTACTACCTTCTTATCTTATATTAGTAGTATCTATATATAGCCCTATTTATATACTAGGGGTACCTTAATATTCCCTTACTAGAGGATATTCTTAGTAGTAATAAAGTTAATCCTTAATTAGCCTATATTATTAAGGTAAAGTAAGAAGAGAGTATTTATTAGTATTATATAAAAAGTAATATTACTAAAGGGTATAGGTATATTAATTATTCTAAGTAACGTAATTAGCTAGCCTTTACTAAATATAATAACTACTTTACCTACCCTTATAGTATTAAGATAAATCTTTAGTATTATCTTCTATAGTGCTATAACTTAAGATTAGCCTACTATAGAGAACTATACCGCTCTAGTATCTAGTATAATACCTTAGAAGGCCTTAGATAAGTAATAGTCTTTAAGTAGGAATAGGTAAGGAGGCCTAGTAGTATTCCTATTATTAAATAGATTCTTCTTACTTAGTCTATGTATTATAGCTTAATTTATAAGGACTTTAACTATTTTCTAACTATTAAGGGTTATACTATAGGTAAAGAAGCTTATAGGTACCCTTTCTTCTCCCTCTCTCTCTAGCTTAGTGTTAAATCTAAGGCTTATTATATACTAGGTAACCTTATTAACTTTAGAGAGATAAGGAGTAGGATTTTCTATTAGGGTACCTTTATACTAGGTAAGAAAGGTATTATATAAAGCTAGTAAGGATAATAAGGTATCTACTAGGTAATAGTTCTTATATCGCTAGTATACCTTCTTACGCTCTTCCTTAGGATACTTTATTAACCAGTATCCCTCCTTACTATATATATAATATTTCTTTATATAGGGAGGGCCTCTTCTACCTTTCTGCCTTTATAGAGGGTATCTTAACTCTTTGCCCTTACTATTATACCTTCTATTAGTCTAGAAGGTATTAGGAGTCTAGGCATTAGCAGGGAATTAATATTAACTACTAGATTCCTCTATAATAAGCTAGATTATTATATATACACACTTATAGAATTATTAGAGGCTATCTAGAGGGTTAGTAAGGCACCCTCTATACTTAGAGATCCTATTATAAGTGGTTATAATCTAGTTCCTAAGGGTTACTAGGTTTAGAGAGATAGTCTAAGTAGTACTAATAAGCTTTTCCTTTTAATATTACTTTAAATATATACCTAGCTTATTCTAGTTTAATATCTAGAAGCTTATATTTTTACCTAAAGATTTAGAGCTTTAGTTTAAGTATATTATAGTTATTAGCACTATATTACTACTTAGATATATATATCTTAATAAGGTCTAAGATCTGCTTTACTATTAGTTATAGAGGCTTAAAGGGAGGATTATTAGTAGGTTTATATATTATTCTTTAGTAAATAGGAAGGGCTTATTATTAGGGAGTAGGGGTTCTTTACTAGGTAAATATAGGTTCTTAGGGGTAATAAGGAAGGGCTTATAGGGCTTAAGGTATTTAAGGAAGGGGCTAAGGGTTCTATTCTTAGGGGAAGGTTACTAATATTACTCTTTATAGAGGTTATAAAGGTTAGCAGGAGGAATAAGTAGTCCTTATACTCTATTAGTCCTAGAGATTATTATCCTTATAGAGGTTATTAAGGAAGTTACTATTCTTAATTATATTCTTTTAGAAGTTATTATACTTCTTCTAGGCATCCTTTACTTCTTCTTATAACTAGAAGTAGAATTCCTATTAGTTAAGGATTTCTTAGAGGTTTATTACTATATTTATATTCTAGTTAATTATTATATAGATTCTAGAGTTAATAAGGTAATCCTATAAGTGCCTTAGGACTATAACTAGGGTCTTAAGAAAGTTACTATAGGTCTATAGGTTAAAATCTTAAGTAAATTCTATAAAGAGTAATCTTCTATATACCTTTTGTATTATATAGTCCTTAACCTAAGAGAGGATATAGGCCACTTATATCTTAGGTGTATTATTATCCTTAATATTAAATTTATCCACCCTAGTAAGTATTTCTTCTATAATATACTAATATAGTTACTATAGGATATAGAGGAAGGGGATAGTAAATTCTAGGGCTTCTAAGGGATCTACTTAAGAGCTATTATAACTTATTAGGTTTTATAGTTATTCCTTCTTATTAACTATTATAACTTATAGTATTAGAGGAGATAGAATAAGGGAAGTAATAATAAAGGGATTAGGGAAAAAGAGATATAAAGGATTATAAGCTCTAGTAATTAGCTTTACACGTAATAGAACGCACTAAGTTAAAGAATAATAAGATAGCTTAGCTACTAGAGTTAAACTCTTCTTCTTAGTTTAGGCTTTAGCTTCTTCTAGCTACTCTTATTACCTTAATAGGCTAGCTATAGTTAGCTTCTTCCTTAGTATAATTAGGGATCTTAAATAATAAAGCTACTCTTATTGCCTTAATAGGCTAGCTAAATTACGCTACTTCTATAAAGGTCTCTTCTAGATAGAACCTAGCTAATCTATAGTGTCTTTAAAAGATAGTAGGTATTTATAAATAAAAGTGGTTATAAAGTTAACCACTAATTAGTGTTAGAATCACTAGGTGTGATAATAGCTAGTTATTAATTAGGCGCGCTTATAATAGTATTAATTAAATAATCTATTATAAGCTATATATTCTATAAAAGGAAGCTAAAAAAGAGAGGGCTCCCGTAAGAGGGAAAAAGGCAGCTGCAGCTATGTGGGTCACGTGATGTGGGTGGGTCACGTGACCCGGGCCCTGCCCTATTGTAGTCCTGCTTGTGGGCAGGAAGGGAGGCACGCGCACGCGCACGCACACGCGCGCGGCGGCCGACCTTCTTCCGGTCGGGCCGACCTTCAGCCGAAGGGAATTGCGGCTGCCAAGCGCGATTAATATCATGCTTGTTCCAACAATTCCTTATAAGCTCTTTAATCTTATTATAAAGAGATATATGCCTTAAGGTTATTTACTTATACTTAGGACTAAGCATTATTATAAACTAAGTATAATACTCTTATAGGGCCTTTATAAGGCTCTAGAATTAGCTATTAAATACCTAATAATAACCACTAAGGACTATAAACTAGGCACTATCTTTAGTATTATTAGGTTATTAAGGGTACTAAAAATAACTCTCTCTAGCTATATTATAACCTTTAGAAGAGCTTTCCTAGGGTTACTACGCGCTACTAATTATAGCTCTACCGCTATATAAGCGCGTTTAAACTCCTATAGTATCTAATGTAGATAATTAATTCTATATAGCCTCTACTACCCTTCTCTTTACTAAAGTCCTATTTCCTATAAGGATTAGAGGCTTAGGAGGGTAATCTAGCTATATAATTAAATTAGGATTAATAAAGACCTAGATTCTATCTTTAATAGCTCTTACCTTAACTATCTTATACTATAGGTCCTAGTAGTAGGGCTCCTATAGCTTAATAGCTAGCTTATTACTCTTAGAAGACTCCTTAGATATTATAAGGATACCTATAGTGTTATTATTATTAAACTAATAGATAGTAGTGTTAATCCTAGTGTACTAGGGTTACCTAATTATAATATTAATAAATTAGGCCTCTCTTTTGCTATATTTATACTAATTTATTTAAAGATTAAATAATTAGTTAATTTAAAGAGAAGAGTACTAATTTAGAAAAAAGTAGGGTATAATTATTATAAATACCATATAATTACTACTATATTAGACTATAAAGCTAGGGTTTAGTATAATTATATCTATTAAGTTATCTAACCCTATAAGAGGGTGCGGACTATAGTCTAAATACCTAAGTACCTCTACTATTAGTAGGGTACTTATATAGTGCTAAAACATACTATAAAGTTATAGAGGTCTTAGAAAATAACTAGCTAGGGGTAGACTCCTGTCTTAGCTAGTTGAATAGCGAGACTATCGTGCGACCGGGATCAATTATGCCCTTGTGGGTGCAACAATAAGTGGCTGCCCCGCGTGGGCTTGTAGCGAGTGTAAAATCATTCAGGGGTGTCACCGGTCACGTGTCTATTGCTGGCCTACATAATGGCCCACAGGGGGCACACTAGATAGAATGAATGGACAACCTTTCCCACAATCCCTTGACAAAGGGGTTAGACTGTACAACCTTCCCGCGTGGTGTGGTGCGGTGCCAAGAATTCCTTCGAAAAATTGCTTCGAAAAAAAAAAAAGAAAAAAAAAACCAACCAGAACAAGCACCATGTACGTGCAATGGCCTATTCACCTCGAGGCTTGCCGTCGAGATCACGCGAAGGCTTATTGGGATGTATTCCGGATCCCACCCATGGTATTAGGCTGGCTGCATCTGTTTTGCCACTTGCTTCGAGCTTCCTTGCTGACAAGAAGGTGCAGGTCCTTGAAGCGCCACCAGTCATCCAGCCATCATCAGCACTCCTGGCTCTTCCAACCGAGATTTTGCTGCTCATCGCCAGCAATGCCCGCTCAGTTGATCGGCTGTTTCTGGCCCTCACATGCAAGCACATGCTAGCCATTTCATCCATGGCCGTCATAATGATTCCCAGTGCGCCCAAACACCGTGCTTCCCGCTTGAACTGTTCCGCAATGCTTGCGATACTACGCGCTGTCCAACCTCGGGGCGGGCGGGGCCGTCCGCTGAAGACGTGGGCTCCTTGCTGTGTCTGCTATCGGTATAGGCCAAAGAAGAAAGGCTACTGGAAGGGAATAGGAAAGCGCTATCGAGAGGAGCATTCCTATGGAATACTTGGGGACTACGACTATGTGGTGGACTCATGGAGCCACAGGTGGTCACACTCCTACGAATGCCCTGAATGCTGGTGTGAGGAGCGAGTGAGAAAATATGGGCATCTGAAGCCCAAAGTTGCCAATACCAATTGATGAGGTTTGATACAGGCTAAATAGACATGCCTTGCCTGAACAGTCGAGCAAGTTGAGTTACAGAAGGAAGGAAGGAGGAATGAAGGATGGATGGATTCATCTCCTTAGGAGGTCATAAGCCTTGTGGAGTCGCGTTAACCAGGGTCTGTATGTATCCAATTAGATAAAAGTAGACTAGAGATACATACAATCTGCAGGCCCCATAGACCCACAAGGCTTATGACCTCTATGTAATAAGGAGATACTACCACATCGCAGCCTCAGGCATCAGCCTCGTCATCCTCTCTTCGTTTGACGATGCAGCCTCCCGCATCGCGTTTGTTATCAGATTCATCGTAGGCTCTGTTCAGAGGCTCTGTTCAGAGACCTAGATTCATCGGATCAGTAGATTCAAAGCCTATAAGCTTCTCTTTTCTCTGCTAGATTCCGAATTCCTAGATAGCAATTCTACATCCTCTTCTCTTCTCATCGCGCTTTACCACATTCCCTCCACAATATGTATGGTTTTACGGCGACTTATGTACAAGCCCCACGCGGGGCGGTCACTATCAGCTCTTGGTGGGGATAGTAAGTGAAGCTGTTAGGGATGCTGCAGGGGTATTTGCGCTAGTAAGAACTACTACTTTTAGATAAGTTGTTAGAGCCGCGATTTACTATGTGCCCCACTTTGGGTACCTTGTTATCACCTCATATTCACATCTTTCTTTGCCTCAAAAACGAATCGCAATCATTCCCGCCCTTCGTCCATGGCCCGTAGACACAAAGCCGACCTTCTGACTCCTCCCGTTCAGCTTGACTTGTCGCATATCGCTGGGCGGCATCTCCATCGGCACACCCGATCTTTGCACCGTCGCCGTCGTTGAACAGTCCCATATGCAACCTTTCGTGGATCACACCCTAGCTAATACCGGGCGGAAGCAGAGAGGGTCGGCAATTGTCCATGGCAAGCTTGGGATGTCATACGTGCTCAGCCAAACTGGGCACATGGCCCGGCCACTTCGATTTTGATTGCGTTTGACAACAGCATAGAAGTACCGTACCCATGCACGGCCAAGGTATAAAGCTTGAAGGCCCCCCAGAGGTCTCGGGCAGAGGCTTCATCAATTCATAATGTATCTTTCAATCTTGTCCACAGCGGTGACGCTCGCCAGCATACCCGCGGCACTTGCAGACATGTCCACGACCATCGATCCCTCTTCGAAATGGGGAACTTGGGAAGGCTGGGGCACCTCTCTTGCCTGGTGGGCAAAGGCATTTGGTGAACGCGAAGATCTCGCCACTGCTTTCTTTGGCACCCAATGGCAGACGTTTCAAGGCAATGATGTTCCAGGTCTGGGATTCAACATTGCGCGATACAATGCCGGCGCTACGAGCCACAAGAGGTACGAGGGTATCAGCATGGCTGTTTCGCCCAACATTAAGTCTTCTCGTCAAATCGAGGGCTTCTGGCACGACTGGGCAAGCTCCGACCCCTCATCTTCTAGTTGGGACTGGTCTGCCGATGCAAAGCAACGCATGATGCTGCACAAGGCCAAGGCAAGAGGGGCGCACATTTTTGAGCTCTTCTCCAATTCCCCAATGTGGTGGATGTGCGGCAACCATGATCCTTCCGGAAACGGCCTCAAGGACAACCTGCCATCTGCGAACTACAAGCAACATGCTATATACATGGCCACCGTTGAACAACACGCTCGCCAGAATTGGGACATCCACTTTCAGTCCGTTGCTCCTTTCAACGAGCCTTCGTCCTCGTGGGGTGCCGACGGCACACAAGAGGGCTGCCACTTCGACGTCGGCACCATGGACCGGGTGACTGCTTTGTTGAAGACGGAGCTGAGCAAGCGGGGCTCAAGAAGCTTCATCGCGGCCACTGACGAAACAAGCTACGACGCAGCAATCTCGACCTGGGAAACAATGCACAGTGCAACCAAGGCGGCAATCAAGCGCATCAACGTCCACGGCTACCAGAGCGGAGGTGGCCGTCGCGATACGCTCTATTCCTTGGCTAAGCAATACAACAAGGCCTTGTGGAACAGCGAGTACGGAGACGACGACGGCACCGGGAAGACAATGGCCATCAATTTGCTTCTGGACTTTCACTGGCTCCATCCCACTGCCTGGGTTTACTGGCAGGCCGTTGACGGCAAGGGCTGGGGTCTGATTGCGGGTGACAATGACGCAAAGTCGCTCGCAGGCGTGAACACAAAGTACTATGTGCTGGCACAGTTTTCTCGCCACATTCGACCGGGGATGACGGTGCTGGGCGGCGGCAACGCCAACACCGTCGCGGCATGGAATCCCAAGAACAGAGCTCTCGTCATTATCGCGGCGAACTGGGGCCCAGCCCAGCTTTTCGACTTTGATCTTGGTCGATTCAGAAAGACTTGGAAGGATGGCGACCTAGTGAGAAAATGGACCACGTGGGTTAATGGAAGCAGGAATTATCAGAGGGAGAATAATATCCCTATTCAGGGAACACGGCTCTGGTCGTGGTTTGAGAAGGATTCCGTGCAGACTTTTGAGATTCGCGGCGTCAGGTTGTAAAAAATAGAGACGAGATGGATTATTTTAATACTCTAGATGGCTCTCCAAAAGGCTATTTTGCTAGTACTCCTACCGGTTCGTCAACAGGGGGAAACCCTTAACGTGGGAAGGAAAAGAAGCTCATTGCCTCGATTTCGTGGCGGCTCGGGAGTGCATACTATTGCTTCGTGGCGGAAGACGCACGTTCGACCATGTACGTGGCATGATCTTTGCGGTTGTTTTCCATGCTGCATGCCGAAAAGGTATGTTCTTCGACAGACGCCTGCTTGGAAAGGCAAACCACTCCGGTTACATAAACGGGGGAATTGAGCCAATTGGTTATTCGCAAGGAAATAAGGGGGACAGGTACCATTTATTGCTAGTAGCCTATTAGAAACGGATTCATTCTTCCCTAGTGCTATACCCCATGTATTTTCCCTATCCCTCTGTGATGGTATTGTAGCTCATTACATCTTGTTAGTCCGCGGGACATGCAAGTTTGTAAAATGGTTCAGGGGGTAGATGGTACCTTTCCGCTCAATATACCCGGAATGACGTGATTGACAGGCCGCTGAACCGCGACTGACCCAAGTTTTTCCACGCGGGCCCGACGCCTGGTGTTGGCGTAGTCCGTAGGATCAACTCGTACGGGCGAGACCGACCGACCGACAGACTTGCTTGATATCCTGCCGGGGTCTAATTGCACAAAAGAACATCGACAGAGTGACCAAGTTGATGCGAATAGGGACTGCATCATGGAGACTGAACAAAACTGCAGTGCGGGAGTCGCATCTTGACCTCGCGTCTTGACTCATTCCTACTTGTTGCTTGCATTTGCGCCATTACCAAGATGCACGTATGCTCTAGTGAAACCCATCAGAGCTTCCACACAGGAGATTACACGGGAGAATTGAAGACATGCACAGATATTCATCAGGGAAAAAAAAAAAGTCATTCGCTACCATACTTGACTCGATTCTGTGAGAGCACAACTTAAAAAGGCATCCATCCCGTCCTCATCATCAATTCATGCACCAGACCTGGACTAGGGGGTCATAACAGGTCCTGGCGCAACACGAATGGTGTTCAGAAGAGCGGCATATATGTCTGATTGACATAATCAATGTTGGCGTCGAAGCTTTCGACACGCTCACCACAGGTGCCGAAGAGTCTGTCCCAGACACGCGTCTGCTTGCCATAGTTTTGGCTCCTTCTCCAGCCCTTGCGGTGATGCATGTCGTGATCCTCCACGCAGAGCTCCATGTTCAGGGCGGAAAGCAACCAGCTCAGCGTCGAGGGAGCGGCCAGATGGACGCGGATGCCACTGTGGCCCCAGACTTCGGTGTAGACAATGTACTGCTGGCACAACCACCACTCGTAGAAGCCAAGAGGCATGCCGGCGGCCCAGAAGGTGGACCAGGTCAGGAAGGGAATGACGACCATGTCGAAGAACTCCTGCTCCTCGTCGGCATACGCGGTCAGCATGGGGTTGGGGTGCTTGGTGAGATGGTGGGTGCGGTGGAATCGCCACAGGAAGGGAACGTCGTGCATGGCGCGGTGGTAGAGGTAGAACCAGAAGTCGAGAACGACGCCGTACATGCCCGTCTGCAGAGGGAGCAGCGCCCACCACTTCCAGCTGCTCATGATATCCAGGGGGCTGTTGTCGGGGTTGTAGGCGAGCCACACCATCATGGCCAGGCGCGCACCGACCGTCTTGTACAGAGACCAGACGACCTTGCCGGCGCCGTGGTCGGGGACGCCGTCTCGGTCGTGGACATCGCCGTCGAGGAAGCCGTGCTTGTGGCCGAGGCGGCGAAGCATGTGGACCTCTCTCACGAGGGTGAAGTTGAAGAGATTCATGTAGAAGTGGAAGGCGAAGTGCCTGCTGATTCTCCATCCGGTCAACGAGACGAAGAGCTGGTGCAAGACCAGGGGAACGAATGCGTGGAACAGAATCCACCTGTGCTGCGAGATTTGCCCCAAGTGAGGGACCTTTTCGGTTTTGGCGTGCCTGGGAACGGGTTGATCCAGGTCGACGTGGTGAGCGCCCATTCTATCGAGCATCTTTTGATACATGTTCCACTCGCTGCGGTCCTTGGTCCGCCAAGTGGATTTCATGGAATCCTTGCGGCTGGCTTGTTGTTCGGCGGCGGTCTTGTTTGACGGCTGGTCCGTCGATGTGACTGCCGCCGCCTGTGCAGCCCGGCTGCGCTGGGTTTGTGTATGAGTGACTGCCATGGCGTGGTTTGCTGTCAAAGGCGAGGCGAGGCGTCTGTATGTTGAAGGAGAGAAGCGCGGCCCTCTATAGATCCATCAACGATTTCTCTTTTATATGTTCCAGTCTAGTCGGCGGTCGGTCCATCACCGGCCACCGGTCAGTCTATTGCGGCCGTACCCCAGAGAGACAAGCTTCTTTTGGGGGGGAAAGGGGGCAAATCCTCCGCGGTGGCGAATGCGCGCCTCTCATGGCAGTCGTGGCAGTCGTGGACTCGTGGCAAGTCGTGGCAAGTCGTGGCAGTTGGCCATGGCAGTCAAGAGCAGCGCGGTCGACACGGACGAGCTGGTTTCTCCGATGGGCCGGCATGAGTCTTCCTCGGCTTCTTCGTCTTGATGCCCCCCCCCACCCCCCGCAGTTTGCCACAAGGGCCTTGCCGGAAAAGTGTGTGAAAGCAAGCCCGAGTTGTCCAGGAGTCAGGACCGATCCAATCTAGATCCACGTCCAACGCGCGGCGCACATGTGCTCGTCCTCGCCTGCGCTCTTCCCTGCCACCTGCCAACTCGGGAAACCCCCCACACACCCACCCGCCCACTCACCGGGTCCAAGAACCAGCCCCAAGCAACAAGCACAAGCATCGAACTGACCTCAATGGTTGAAGCTTGCGAGCGCGAGGCCCGTCAACCGAGGCACGGGGCAAATCTACCCAAGTTTGTCTTGTCTTGTATGTATATTGTATAATGATATGAATAAGAGGCAAGCCGTCTTGGTATACCCAAGATAAAATAAGACTTGAAAAGGTGCCCCTCTCTCCTTTGACACACGCACACGCACACGCAGACACTGGAAGCGACGAAGCAGCGAGGACTAGAACGGCACGGCATCACGCACCACATCATGTCTCTGATGAAGATGATCGAATCCGCGCCCGTCCGCGGCCTGCAGAGCCTCAGCGCTCGCATCCAGTCCCCTTTGTTCTCCGGGCCGCTCCTCGCGGCTCTGACGTATGCCCCGGATGAGCTCAAGCAGGAGCTTCTGAAGCACCTCCCCGCCGGCTTCAGTCTCGAGATGGCCCAGAAAGCCCTGCAGGTCCTGCTGGGCATCGGCATCTTGAAGACCATCAACAGCGGCCTCAGCGCCATGGCCGCCAATGCCTGGCGCGTGTCGCCCGCCAAGGGATGGGACTGGCCCAGGGAGATTGCCGTCGTGACGGGCGGCTGCAGCGGCATCGGGCACTGCATCGTCAAGCGCCTGGTTGCCCGCAAGGTCAAGGTCGTCATCCTCGACGTCCAAGCTGCGCCCGAGGACCTTGCCAGCAACCCCCTCGTCCATTACTACGAGTGCGACATCACCTCGCCCGACGCCGTGGCCAAGGCTGCCGACGCCATCCGGCGCGACGTGGGCCACCCGACCATTCTCGTCAACAACGCCGGCATCACTCGCCCCATGTCCATCCTCGAGATGCCCCAGGAGTTCCTGCGCAAGATATTCGCCATCAACACCATGTCCCACTGGACCCTGGTCCAGCAGTTCCTCCCCCACATGATCAGCATCAACAAGGGTCACGTCATGACCGTCGCCAGCATGGCTTCCTTTGTTGCCCTCGCCAAGGGCGCCGACTATTCCGCCACAAAGGCCGCCGCCCTGTCCTTCCACGAGTCGCTGGCCGTCGAGCTCAAGCACCTGTACAAGGCCGACGGCGTCCTGACCTCGGTCGCTCACCCCAACTTTGTGCGGACGCCCTTGGTCCAGCACTTCGGACACCAGCTCGAAGAGGGTGGTGTCAAAATGCTTACCCCCGACGGCGTGGCCGCCACCATCACGGAACAGATCTTCCGCAGGAGAAGTGCCCAGCTCATCATCCCAGAGCAGCAGGCTATCATTTCTGGCATCCGAGGCTGGCCCACGTGGCTGAAGATCTTCCTGCTTGACCAAATGGGTGCCAACGCCAGCAAAATTACTATTTGAAAAAAAAAAGCTTGTTGGGTCCAACTGAGCGTGTGTAATCGGGGGATTCATCAATATGATTATTCGGTGGGGATTTTTTTTTTTTACGGGGGTGTCGGTTAGGCTTTGTACTTGTTGTCCGCATGTAGCTAGACCCCGGGGATGAACTTGATACCAAATATGACAATGATGATTAAAATGATCGGCTATGACAATCATGATTAAAATGATCGGCTAAGAGGCTATGCCCTTTCGCAGCGACTACGGAACCATCAACCATGGTCGAGTTGCGCCGCCGTTCCGCTTCATGGCAATTCGCAGGCCCGCCGCGACGAACCGTCCAAGTCTGAAATTCACACCCGATTCGGAAACCCCCACCCAGGCTTGCCAGCCAGGGACAGCCAGCCAAGCGAGGGAAACCCTGCTTGCTGCCGCCCTGCCCTGCCCTGCCGTGCCTTGCCAAGCCGAACGTCCACTTCCACGCGCCACATGTGATGATGCCAAGAGCGGGCAGCAGGCCGGCAATTGTTGGACCGCGAAGCTAGGGTTCAATGTGATCGCATCTATTGAGTTGTCTGACCCTGTAAGAGGGTGCGGACTACGGTCTAAATACCTAAGTACCTGTACTATTAGTGGGGTACTAGTATAACAATAAAATATACTATAAAACTACAGAGGTCTTAGAAAATAACTTACGCGGGGTGGATTCCTATCTTAGCTAGTTAAATAGTAAGACTATTATACAGTAGGGATTAATTATGCCCTTATAGGTATAACACACCCCCCTAGGGGACTTTATTTAAGGTTCCCTATAATAGCTCTAAATTAATTAAATTAGTTAAATTAATATTATAATATTTAAAATTAATTCTATAGTATAAAAAAGCAGTTAATTAGTTATAATCCTATCTAAATTAAGGTTATTATATAATACTTACTCTTTAGGTTCTTTACTAAGTATACTAGAGGGTAGTTATATAAGCCCTAATACCTTATAAAAGCTTATAAAAGTATTCCCTATAAAAGGCTTTATAAGGCTATTAGTAATTATCTCTTTAGTAGTAATCTAGGTAATATTAAAGGTTCCTTTTATAACCTCTTAATAAAGCTAATAGTAATAAATATCTATATACTAAAGCTTTATTATAAGCTTAATAAACTCTTCCTTAAGGAGATAAATTATCTATATATTATTATATTTAATCTTAAGTATATTATTACCTAGGTATAGCCTAACCTCTTAATATAATTATCTAAAGGCTATAAGCTCTTTACTATAGTAAGAAAGCACTAGGAGCTTTACTTTAGTTAATAATATTATTATAATAGCTTACCTTCCTACCTTAAAGAGTATAGGTTCTTTAAAAAGCTTTATAATATAGCCTTATAAGCTTTTTTATATTATATAATTATTAGTAAAGAAGGTATTACTATATACCTCTAATTTAGGGTTATTATTACTATATTTAATTACTAGGTTTACCTATATATACCTATACTTAAGGGCTTTTTCTACTACTTCTATATACTATAGCCCTAGGTTTTATAGGTATTATAAGAGTTATAAAGCTATAAAAGTAATATTAGGTCTTAAAACTATTATTAGGTATAATAGGGTTTTAATTAAAAATTAGTATTACTTAAGATCTTAAGCGCTAACCTCTCCCTTAAAAGGTTCTAGAGATATAGTAGTTATTAAGGCTATAAGCCTTTATTAAGGGATCTTTATATTAAATTTAGTAGTAGCTTTATCCTAATAAGACTTCTAATTAAGCTATACCTTCCTATTAGTATAATCTCTAATAATTTTAATGCCTAGGAACTATTAAAACTCTTTAAGGTCCTTAATATTATACTTTATAAAAAGTCTTACTCTAAATTTATTATATAAATATAATTTCCCCTTAGTAAATAAGGTAATAAGGTTATCTATATAAAAGAAGATAATTAACCTATCCTTAATAAATATATAAATATCTTTAAAGATCTATATAAAGCCTTTACTAATTAGCTAGCTAATTAGCTCTTTTATCTATAGAAGAGGCGCTCTCTATAGCCTATAGACTGCTCTAAGAAGCTTTAGATAGGCTTATTTATCTTTATAGCCTAGAGGTATCTTATAGTAGACCTCGTTATTAAGATCTAAATTTAGGAATACTATAATAAAGTTATACTAATATGCTTCTAGATTAAAGTAGTATATAATAGCTATAAATAGCCTAAAGGTATTAGTAGCTAGAGTTACTGCTTAAGTTAATAGATAACTCTTTAGTTAATAATTTCTAAGAATATAGAGATAAGCTTTATATTATAGGAGGTAGCCTTACTTATCTAATTTATAAGTAAAGACCTAAGTAAGGCCTAGAGGCTTTATATATAAAGGAATATCTTCTCTAGATACCTTTATAGCTACCTTTCTATTAATAATCTTATTATACTCTTTATCTTATGCTTTTTAGAATTCCTTTTCCTTTAGATAACTAGCTAAATTATTATAATAAGCTAGAGAAGGGGGAAGCCTTAATATATAAGGCTTTTCTTTGCTTTTAGGTCCTAGATTAAAGGCTATAGTAAATGCTTTAAGATTATTATAATTTTATAGATTTATTAATATATTATAACTATCGCTGCTATTAGGGGCGTTAAGTAAATTATTAATACTTAATAGTTGTTATGGACTGGCCCCTAGGCGACTGCGATAGGGCGTCGGTATAGTATTAAGAAACTTAGGGAAAGAGAAGAGGAAGGTAGGAAACCTATCCTTACTAGGGCTCTTATAACCCCCTAACTACCTTACACTTATCCTCTTCCCTATGCCTTTATATATATAGTATATATACATTCTAGACTTAGGGCCCTTAGGATTTGCCCCTGTATATATGCGACACGTGTGCACTTCGGCAGATGCTTAGGACTATCTATCCCTACGTATACGCGACACGTGTGCACTCTGGAGAATGCTTAAGAGCCTTATCCTACGTTAAGGCTATATAAGTGGTTATAAACCTAGAAATTGTTTAGTGAATTTAGAGTAGTAGATTTATTTCTTAACTCTCTTTTTCTTTTTCCTTATAGTCTAATTAATTATAACTATTAAGAGTTTTATCCTATTAAGGCTGATTAAGTGGTTATTATAGTAATAGTAGGTACGCTATCTATAGAAGCCCTATATTAGAGCTTTTATCCTTATTATTATTAACTAGCTCTTCTAGGAAGTGTTTTTTAACCTCTTTTATATATAGTAATAGGCCTTTTTCTTAAGCATAGAAGATAGACTTATTAAAGGTAATATAACTTAATAAGAACTAGTAGTTCCTCTTTATTATTAGCACCTAAATTAGGTATTACGTAGAGGAAACGTATCTAGCTAGGTATCTAATATAAGCTCTCTAGGCGAGCTTTAGACCTACCTTATAAAGCCTACTTTACGTTATTACAAATACTTTATAACTAAAGGCTTATAAATAAGTTATAGAGGCTTCTAGATTCTCTAGTAAGTGACTTTATTAAAGCTTGTTTTCTCTTAACCACCTATTTAACGCTTATTAAGGTAATTGCTAGTTAAGTAGCTTTTAAGGCATGTGGTTTAGGATATAAATAGCTACTTTAGTAGCTATAGGCTAGAGATCTTCTAGGAAGCCTAATTAAGTTATAAGAGTTATTATAACCCTTATTATTACCCCCCTAGACCGTTTAGCGTGTCTATTTTAATGTAGGTAAGCCAGGCTGGATTTTCTAATAATAATACCTCTATTTATAACCTCTTCTTCCTGCTTTTTAGTCTAGAAGGTAGTCTCACTATTAGTTATTATAACTATAATATAGATGCTATATACCCTTATATATATAGCTTCTAACTAATTAAAGTAAAGCGTAATATCTGTTTTTAACGGGATTATAAAGATATAGCGTAATCCTATAGCTCTATAGGTAAAAAGAGTAATATATTAGTCCTTATTATACCCTAATAATTAAGTAAAGAGGTTAAAAGAAACTACCTAAAGTGGCCCTAAAGGTAATAACCCTACCTATAACGCTTATAATATCTGCCTCTATGCCTTAGCTATCTAATAGACCTTATATTTCCCTATGCTCCTTCTCTTTAAAGGGATTTAAAGCTTTTTAAGCACTTAATCTATTATATCCTTGCCTAGATACGCTAATCTAGTATGCTATAGGTCTATAGGCATTATTATCACAGCCTTTAGGTCTCTTAAATCTCCCTTAATAGCGAAAATATCTAATAGGCTTAAGCCCTCTATATATAGCTATATACTAATAATCTAAGTTTAAAATATCTCCTAATTACCTCTTACTAGGTCTATAACCCTTCTAGTAAGGTTATCCTACCTTATTCCTTTCTTTATAAGTAGCTAAAGAGATATAAGGTTTATAAAGAATAATAGTTAGTACTAGGCCTTTAATAAGGTAAGGGTCTAGCTATCTATTAAGATAATCTAAGCTATGCTAATACTATAAGCCTTAGTAATACTATAACTAGCTTAAATTCTAGGTTATTAACTATAATTAAGGTCTATAAACTAGCGTTTATTATTAAAGATATAGATTAAAGTGCCGCTATTAAGTATAACTTATAATTTACCCTAGGTAAGGAAAGCCTCTAAAGACTCTAACTCTTCTATAGCTAAAAACACTATATTAACTTCTTTAGGCTTCTTTATACTATTATCCTTAGGTTCCTTTATGCTATTATCTTTTAACTATATATTATATACCTTCTTTATATTATTAGGCTAATAATTTATTACTTCTTTTACTTTCTTTAATAGCTTTTTATTAACTTTCTAGTCCTTTATTAGGTAGAGTGCCCTATAGACCTTCTATAAGTCTTTTAACTTCTTTACCTTATACTTCTTATAGTAAATATAGTCTTTCTTTACTAACTTCTCTATTTTATTCTTTATTTTACTATTAAGAGTTAGCTTAGCTCTAAAGGTATTATTAGCTTTTACCTAAGATCTTCCTTAGGCTTTAATTAGGTACCTAATCCTACTTATAATACTATAGAAATCTAGGACCTTTCCCTTACTCTCTACTATATAAATTAATAAGCTAATTTAAGCTAAGATAGTAGGGAATTATACCCTAATAGTATTATTAATTATCTCTATAGGTAAGTTACCTTTAGTAATAGGGTAGTCTACTTAAAAGTATCTCTTATAGCTAATTAAAGTATTTATAAGCTACTTATTAATATTTACCTTTATAAGGTTCTACTTAATAGTCTTATTAAAATTAACTTTAGTATAATACTTAATAGTTTTACTTAAAGGTATTATATTCCTTATAAGCTCCTTAATTTTATTATAAAGGGATATATACCTTAAGGTTATTATCAAGGCTTCTGGGCCGAATATGATGAACAGGGTGATGGTATAATCAAGGTAGCAGCTATAGAGCTAGAAGGTAGGTGTATGTGCTTAAAGGTTTTAATCTCTAGCCTCCCATATTCTATGTGTGTAACCTTCGCCTAAATACCCCCTCTACGTGCATATAACTAGCTTGCAGCAACCTTGTAGCTAGGGCGCTATAAGCTATAACTAGGCCCTACTATATATAATACCATTGCCTTTATAGCCTCTATTACTTTATTACCTTTATAACCCTAATATAGTTCCCCCTCTCCTTTATAATTACCCTTAATTATAACTAGCTACCTAGTTAGTATAAACTTACTATCTTAATTTCCTATATAAATCTAAATAACTTTTTATATTATAATATAACACATAGGGAGATATAATAGCCCTATTAATATAGGTTATGGATTATTCCCTACCTTACTTATAAGTTCTTAATTACTATATAATTATAGCTATAGAGTCACTTTATAAATACTTATATTATCTTTTGTGAGGCCCCTCACAACATGACCCACGCGCATGCGTGCACCGCAGCGCCAGAGCACCGCGGCGCCCGACACTAGAAGGAAGGGCTAGGTCTATATAATATTAGTAAGCTACTAGCTATAAACCAGTAACTTATATATATATTACACTTAGACCTAGTAAGCTTTAGTTAATATATAAGTATACCCTATATCCTTTTACCTAGCTATCTTTATCCTTATAATTCTAAAGCTTCTACTACTAGCTACCTAAGAGTAATATAGGGCTAAGAACTACCTAATTAACCTAAGTAATATTAGATAATAACTAAAGTTAATTAAATAAGGGTAGTATTACTACTAAAGATATACTATATTCTATAGGAACTAGGACTAAACCTAGACCCTCTAATATTAGGGCTAATATTATAGTAATAAATAAGTAAATTACTTAGCTTAAGAAACTTAAAAAACTATAGGAATAAGAGTAAGAGCTTATTAACCTTCTATAGCTAAGTAGAGGGAAAAAGAAGATAAAAAAGTAGTAAAGATCTAGTTTCTCCTCTAGTAATAGCTACTAAGAGGTTAAAGTTAGGAATATTACTAACCTCTAATACCCTATAAACCTATAGAAGTATAAAATATAGATAAATAACCTAAACTATACCTTTAATAGGGTAAAGTAGAAGTATTAGTATAATTACTAAAAAATCCTTTTTATACTTAACTATATATATAGTAATTATAGGGTAAGATAAGACTAATACTTTAATAAATAAATAGCTAATAACTAGAGTAACCTTAAAGATAACTAGGATATATTTAAGACCTAGACTCTTATACTACTCTAAGATACTACTAACTATAATACCTAAATAGCTATATAGCTAGAGAACGTAAAGTAATATAAGGGCTAGAGTCCTATTAAATTTAGTATCTACTTAGATTTGCTAGAGAAACACCTAGAAAGAGCTACTAAAAAGTTATAAGCTCTTATATTCTTTATAAAACTACTCCCTAATCTATAAGACTAGATTAACCTATATACCTCTATTATAGGAAAAGTATAAGAGGAGGTTATATAACTTACTTAGTAACTCTAGGAGGCTATACTAAAGAGTAAGTAAAAGTCTAAGTATTTAGAAAATAAGGGCCTAAATAAGGCTCCCTAATATTATAGATATAACTTTCTATAAGGCAGAAGGTCTAATAAAGACTAGAAGGATAAGGACTAGGAGAAGTCTCCTACTACCTATCTAAATAACCATAAACCTAGGTATAAAAGGCAGTGTTTTAACTATAATAGTATAGAGTATCTTATAAATAGATATAATAAGCTAAAGAAGGAGTAATAAGACCTAGAAAACTCCCTAAGGCAGAAGTAGATACCCTTACCTTTACCTAAAATACTAAGGTACTAATAGGGTGTTAATTCTATATACTAGTTACTATTTATAGGCATATAGATATTAAAATAGCGGTGGATCTTAATAGTTATGCTAAGATTAATATTATTAGCGCTAAATTTATATAAGCCTATAAACTTAACTAAGCTAAGGCTACAGTACCTATTATTAAGGTAGTAGGGGCCCTTATAGTTCCCTAATATAGTGTCTATAAGGTCCCTATTATAATTAAAGACTTAAGAGGAGAAGAAAAGGACCTTAAGTTACTATATATAGCTGTTAATAGGGACTTAAGAACTAAGGGAAGCCCTATATTAATTAGGATATATATACTTACTAAGGAATATATCTACTTTTACTTATACTTATAAGTGTAGTAGTTTAAGAAAAGAAGAAAGGCCTTTTTACTTATAACTCCCTATAAATTCGCAAAGGTTATATATAATAAGACTATTATATATGCTATTAATAGGGTTATAGAAGATAAGTTTATTACCCTTAGAGATAAAGAAGAGGTAAAGGTATATAAAACTATTAAAGATATCCCCTAGGAACTATATAAGTTTAAAGATATGTTTATATTAGATAAGGTAGGGAGCTTACCTTTAAGAAAGATAACTAATTATATAATTAATCTAATACTAGGGACTACACCCCTATATAGACTGATTTACCCCCTTTCCTAAGGTAAATTAAAGGAACTTTATAAATATATTAATAAGAACCTATAGAAGGGCTAGATAAGACTATTAAAGAGCCCTATAGGCGCGCCTATCCTATTTATACTAAAGAAAGATAGTACGCTCTAATTATACGTGGATTACCAGGGTCTTAATAGGGTAATATAGAAGAATTACTATACTCTCCCCCTAATTTCAGAGATCCTAGACTAGTGCTAAGGAGCCTGCTTCTTCTTAAAAATTAATATTAAGGATGCTTATTATAGAATCTAAATAAAAGGGGGTAATAAGTAGAAGACTATGTTCTATATACACTATAGGCACTATAAATATCTTATAATACCTTTTAGGTTAATAAATACCCTAGCTATATTCTAGAACTATATCTATAAAGCGCTTTATAGGCTAGTTAATACTATTTATATAGTATATCTAGATAATATCCTTATCTTTTTAAAAATATAAGAGAAGTATACTATATATATTAAAGAAGTCTTAGGGTATATAAGAGAGGTAGAATTATATATAAAACCCTCTAAATATAAGTTTTACTAAGAGTTAGTGGAGTTCCTAGGGTTTATTCTCTTTATTAATAGGATCTTAATAGATACCTACTAAGTTACTACTATTTAGGATTAGAAGGAACCTATAAGCTTTAAGGATATATAATCCTTCCTAGGGTTCTATAACTTTTACTAATAGTTTATCTATAGATACTCTAGGATTATAGCACTGCTATATATATTAATAAAGGGTAGTTAGAATAGTATCTAGACTAGGAGGTTTATATTTAGGGTAAGAGAATAGGTAGCGTTTCACTAGCTAAAAGATGCCTTTTAGCGGGCTCCTCTTCTCTATTATTATAACCTAAGTTAACTAGTGTGTATTAAGATAGATACCTTAATCTTTATAATAGTAGGGATCCTATTATAATAAGATAATAAGGGCCGCTAGCACCCTATAGCCTTTTACTTAAGGAAGTTTACTAACACTAAATAAAACTATAGCATACCTAACTAAGAGCTACTTACTATAGTTAAGTTATTTAAACACTAGTAATATTATATTAAAGGCATAGAGACCCTAGTAGAAGTCCTATTAGACTACTATAACCTATAGACCTTTATAAAGCAATAGAAGCTAAATAGAAGATAGGCTAGATAGTATATATTCCTATGCCTACTAAATTTTATAATTAAGTATAGACTAGGGAAAAGTAACCCTATAGATACGCTATTAAGAAGGTCTAATTATAAGAGTAAACCCCTAATAAATAGGGCACTTCTACTAGAACTTAAGAAAAAGTTAGTAGCTACTAAAGAAGTAGTAAAAAAAGAGATACTAATATATTAAAGAAGATATAGTAAGATACCTTTAGGGGAGGAAAATACCCTAGTCTTTATAGAGAGGTATAGTAAGATACCTTTAGGGGAGGAAAATACCCTAGCCCCTATAGTAAAGGCTAGAGTAGCTATATTAAGAGGCTAGTTAGCTACTATAGATCTAGTAAAAGGTTAGCTAAATAAAGGTAATTTCTAGGAAAAGGTAGCATGTGTCTAGGACACCAGTATAGTATAAGAGATCTAGGGGGCTATTATATTACTAGATCCCTACTAATCTAGCCTAAATAAACTATTAGTATAGCTACTATAGAAGGCCTAAAGCTAAGATCTAGACCTATAGAGGTAGAGTAAAGAGATTAATTCCCTAGAGAGAGGGAAAGCTAGTCTATAGTTATATAGTATAAGAGGTCTCCTAATATATAAAGACTAGGTAGTTATTCCCTAAGAGCCTACCTTATAATAGGAGCTTCTATAGCTATACTATATGTTAAAATTATGCTATTTATAGCACTATTTTATAGGCCCACTAGTTGCCTAGTTGCGTTGTTGCAACGTTGGTTACAAGGCGTTGCCTGCAGCGTTGTTGGCCGTGGCCAGCAGCTTTGGCTGTGACCTGCGCACAACCAACCCACAGGCTTGTATGACTAAGCCGACTAGGCTACCCTATAGGGAAGCTAAAATCGACTGTAACTAGGGAACTAGTAGTCGTATAAAAGGCTGACTTATACTGTTCGAATCCTTGATTTTTTCTGGATTTAATGATGTATTTTATTTATAGGGTTGCTTATTAGATTGCTTAGTTGGTGCACGTGGGTGGCTAGATTATATGGTCGTGAGTCGATTTTTTACTTTTCACATACAAATGAATTTTGCGGAAAATAAAAAATAGCTCCTAAGGCCTGGCTAGCGACCCCCTTCCGTCGATACGGTCGGTAGGTCTATGAGGGGAACTCAGAAAATCCTCTCATTGCTCGTCAGATCGTTCATCTAGCTGAAATCTACTATATTCAACTATCAAAGCTCTATATCTTGAAGAATCGTCGTATTATAGTGAATCTAGAAGCCGCCGCGTTGGAATCTACTAGGGAGGTCTTCCTATCCCTCTAGCTAGATTCCCCTTCCATTTTCAATAGGTTATGAGCCCGGAAGGCCTAAAGATTACTACATTACTGCGTTATTCTACTGCGATTAGTGCTTGATTTTGGGTACTAGTTACTCTCTACTAGACCTGTGGGCTCTTAGATTACGAAGGAAATCCGCTAGAATTTGAAGCTTTTCATCCACTAGCTCTACGCATCGCAACATCAGACCCTTGGTGTTGAATTCATTTACAGCCGCACCTGCAACCACCATATTGCAACCGTAACTATCTAGTTACAACCACAACCTCTTTTTTAGTGATCCTATTCACTGCTGCGACCGTTATATTTGATATTATCTACAATAGTAGATACGCTGCATTTCTTTTAAATCATTGAACATCTAGTATATCTATACTAGGCTTTTTGACCTATTGCAATACGTTGCACGCACTATACGTTGTGTTGTGGCTGCTGCAATACCTATATCCTACGATTCCTATCCGTCATTTTTGGTGTTGAGAAAATTTTCGCAGAGAATCTTCTCCGGTCCGTTTCTGCCCGCGCATACCGCAGACCCACTTTTAGACCTCGAGGGGCACCCTTTCAAACAGCCCCACCGCACAATTTACGTAGCAGCCAGGTTGCACCACAACCAGCTTCTAGCGCGCGTTATTTGCAACAGGAAGAAATTTGGAGATCTTACACAGGATATCTTTTGAGATCCTAGGGAACTTTTAGAGATGGCACCACCGAGTTATAATAAGGGTAAGGGACCTGCTGCAGGCCCTTCTAGCCCTCCTAGGGACCCTGATAGGATGGAAATAGAAGGTCCGGCTGTTCAAGCCAGTGCTTTTCAACAACAGATGCAAAGCCAAATTGAACAACAAGGCAAGACCTTAACTGATTTTATCAAGCATACTGAGTCAAATCGTCTAAAAAACGAGGCTAGCATCAAAGATCTATTAGATAAATTGACGCAAACCATGACTATTATGCAAGGTCTTCAGGATTCTACTAAGCTAAGGGAAGAAAATACCAAAGCTCCGGTAGAAGACCTACCTGCTACAACTACTTCTGCGAGTTTACCTTCTAGTAACTTACAAGCTGCCTTTAACACAGGGGCTATTAAGGAACTAAATAAGAAGGTTCACTCTATTCCTGAGGGAGCTAAGTTAAAAGGCCCTGAAAACTATGATCAGTGGAAGCAAGCCCTGAGCATCCAATTTAGAGCCCTAGGATTACCTGAATTTATAGATAATCCTAGCTTAGCAGGCCATCTAGCTGACTGTGATCAAGCTATTCTTTTGATGATATTGAGAGATAGCTGTCAACCAGGACCGCAGGCAGTTATATGTTGGCAAAAATCCCCCGAAGAAGCCTATAAAGTCCTTATTAGGCAATATTCGCAGAGTGCTGAAATCCAGCGAGGTACGCTATACGCTAGCTACCACTCCCTAAATTTTTTAAATTATAAGGGATCTTTAGAGGCTTTTAATGCTGATTTTAATAATTTACTAGCTAGACTACAGCTTTGTAGTGTAGAGATCGCTCCTATAGATCAAGTAAACCATTATATTAACGCATTAAAGCAGACCTTTCCTAGCTGGGCTGAGAGACAAAGATTTACTATTAGAGCTGCTAGGGCACAAGGGCTGCCTGTAAATACCTTAAATTTACAGTTCCTTATGGCGGATTTATTAGAAGAGCAGAGGGATAAAACCTCCCCTGTAGCTAAAGCTCTTAGCTATAAGGCTTCTAATAATAAGGGAAATTCTAAGGACGAGGAAAAGAAGTCACCTTCTAATCCTAATACTAAGAAGGACTCTACCAACGCCACTAAAGAGCAGGATAAGAAGGATTCAAACCCTTCTAAAGCCTCTAGGAAGAAAAAGCAGAAGAAGAAGAGTGGCAACGGGGATAAAGGAAAAGAAGCTGCTTTTGCGTTAGGCTATAGCCTAGCCACGGGATACGTTGAAGAACTAGATTCTAGCGAGTCTAGCAGCGAGGATAGTAGTGATTCTGAATCTGATTTAGATACCTCTAGTACCACTACTAGTGACACTACTAGCAAGCCTACTTTTAGCTACTCTAACGATGTGGTTAAAAACTCCTTCTATACGATACAGGTTCTTCTTGTCACATTTGTAATAATAGGGCTTTCTTTAGGGACTTTAAGCCTCTTAAGAAAGGTCAAACTGGCCCTATAATTACAGCAGGAGGACCTATTTATCCTAAAGGAAGAGGCACCGCTGTTTTTAACGTTCTGGTCAAGAAAAACCCACCAGAATATAGGCCTTTAGCTCTGTTAGATGCCCTATATTTCCCCGGTATAGATACCAACCTAGTTAGCGGGTTATCCCACTATCTTAAGGGAGGTTATCTAGCTAAAGATCAGCTTTTCCTAGCCGATAAAAGCCCCTGTGGGTTATTAGAACCTACTAAACACGGCTTCTTTTGCAGATTAAGGGCAAGCTACTCCTAAGATCTGCAAGCATTCAACCCACCTCTCCTTTATGGGCTCTCAATTTTGCAACCAACAACAAAATCAACAGCAAAGAGCCTATAAGACCGAATTAGGGTTTTCCTACCCTATAGAGGTTCAAATTCCGCAGCCAGCATTTAATCCCGAGGAATATCAACGAATCGAAGAACTAAATTCCGATGAAGAAGACGAAGATTCAGCCCTATGTCCCACCGAAGCTCCTCCTAGTCAGGCATCTTCTATAGGGGGTTTAGAAGGTCCATACCCTAATGACTTGGGTGACGATAGTGGCCGTCTAGTGCCCCCAGAGGCCTGTGATTCTCAAGAGGCCTGGCAACAGAGGGAGCTAGGGGATAATAGCCCTGAAAAGCTAGATTCTAGCTATAAGAAATTGCTAGATTTAGCCCTTCTTTGGCACATTCGATTAGGCCACATCGGCCTCCCTTTACTTAAGAAATCTTCGAAATTAGCTAAAGGGATCCCTGATTTTTCCGCCATTAAAGAAAAGGATTTCAACTGCATAGCCTGTATGCAATCGAAGGCTGTTAGAAGACCAACCAAAAGACCTATTCAGGACCCCCCTAGGGTTTTAGATATTCTAGAGGGAGATACGGTTAAAATCGAGCCTATACCGCACAATAAGAAGGCCCTAGTCCTTATCCTTATTGATCGAAAATCCCGGTATAAGTGGTGCTTTTCATTAGCTAATAAAGAAGGTCAGACCCTTTATACTGCTATTAAGGGCTTCTTTAAGGCCCTGAAAAACCGATATAATGCGTATCCTAGGCACCTTCACTTCGACGGAGGTACTGAGATCAACAACGAACTTCAGCACTGGTTATCTTCTAAAGGAATTTGCTTTAGCACCTCTTGCCCCTATATTCACGAACAGAATGGGCTAGTTGAGAGGGCTATTAGGGTTATCCTAGACCGGCTTAGAGCTACACTTCAGTGGTCTAAGCTGCCTTTATATCTATGGTCTTATATCCTTCCAGCCATAGTGGACTTAGTTAACATCACCGCTAATACAACTAAGCCCCTAACCCCTAAGCAGCTATTTCTAGCTGACTTAGAGCCTAAGACTATCTATAAGCCTGACTTCTCGAAAATTAGGGCTATAGGGTCTTATTGCGAGGTTCTAATACCTCCGGAGCAGAGATCAAAGCTTCAGAAGCTAGCCCCTAGGACTATCCCTGGCCGGCTGCTTGCTACTCTAGGTTCCAGCGTCTATCTTGTTTATATACCCTCTAAAAGGTCAGTCGTTAAGACTAGCTTTGTTAAGATTATAGAGGATATAGGCTCTGTAGGGTCCCCTAAGCCTTTAGGGAGCTATCCTTCAGAGGGAGAAGCCGATATCTCACGAGATCTAGAGGTTCAGGATAGCTATCCAAAGCCTCTAGCGCCCCCAGCGCCCACAGCGCCTGCAGCGCCCGCCGCGCCTACAACAACGCCCGGGACGACCGCTGTAACGCCTCCAGCGCTACCCCTAGAGAGCCCAAGCTCTAGCGCCCCTAATAAGGGTGCTATCGAAAAACCGTTTTCAGATTCAGATTCTTCAATCGACCCTGATTCCATGGATATCGATGATTTTAATTTATCTTCCTTTGTTAAGGAGATATGCTTCAAGGCACAAGAAAAGGCTAAATCGTCATCTAACAACAACGATCCGGATACCCCTAAGACCTGGAAACAAGCTTTAAAAAGCAAGGATAGCCAAAAATGGGTCAATGCTACCTTTAGCGAATTTAAGCAGCTATTAGCTGCCGGAACTTTTAAATTTATAGGGATAGACCAGATTCCTAAGGGCCGAAAAGTTCTTAAAAATAGGCTTGTTTATAAGCTTAAAAAGGATAAAGAAAATAATCCTATAAAACACAAGGCCCGACTCGTTGCAAAAGGCTTTATGCAGATAGAAGGTCAGGATTATATCGAGACCTACGCTGCTACTAGCATTCCCCCTAGTTGGCGGATATTACTAGCCCTAGCGGCTTGTAATGACTGGGAAGTTGAACAGGTTGACTTTATAGGGGCCTTCCTAAATAGCTTGCTAAAAGAAGCTATCTACATGCAGATCCCTGATGGATTCGTTGAATTTGCCGAAGCTGCTACGCCTGAGATAGCTAAATTACTCAAAAAATACGGCTATAATCCCTCTCAAAAGCAGGTTATTTTCCTACAGAAAG
This sequence comes from Epichloe elymi, assembly GCA_023658475.1. Classification (NCBI taxonomy): domain Eukaryota; kingdom Fungi; phylum Ascomycota; class Sordariomycetes; order Hypocreales; family Clavicipitaceae; genus Epichloe; species Epichloe elymi. The sequence continues at coordinate 667,426 of CP098273.1, read as the reverse complement.
CTTTATATGGATTAAAACAGAGCTCTAGAGAGTGGCAGCAAGCTTTAAAAGAGCTTCTTCGAAAATTAGGCTTCCACCCCCTTATATCTGACCCGGCTGTCTTCTTCAATCCAACTACATCTACATACATAGCGACCTATGTGGATGACTGTCTTCTAATAGGACCGGATCTAGCTTATATTAACAAGCTAAAGAAGCTATTACACAAAGCTTACCCTATAGAAGATCGTGGGCCAGCCGAATTCTTCCTAGGCGTTCAAATCACTAGAAATCGAAAGAAAGGGACCCTAACTATCCACCAGTCCCAGTACATTTCTGAAGCCCTAGAGAGATTCAACATGAAAGATGCTAGGCCTGCTAAAATTCCTCTTCAACCCGGAATTATAAAACAGGCAGCCAACCACTTAACTAAACCTCTTTCCTCCTCCGATCACAAGCTTTATCAAAGTATTATAGGGACTATTATGTACTTAATGCTCCTTACAAGACCTGATATTGCCTTTCCAGTTCAGTGGCTTTCAACAGCGTTAGCTAAGCCTTATATAGAGCACTTAAATGCTGCTAAACATCTGCTTAGATACCTTCTAGGCTCTATGAGTTACTCTATAACTTATAGAAGGTCTAAGAACGCTAAAGCTTCTGCAACCCTTATTGGCTTCTGTGATAGCGACTTCGCGGGAGATAAGTCCTCTAAATCAACCTATGCTTATCTCTATAAGCTAGCTGAAGGACCTATTAGCTGGAAATCAAAGAAAGCAACTACGATAGCTTTATCGACATTAGAGGCCGAATCAGATGCTCTATGTGAAGCTATTAGGGAGCTAGAGTGGCTTTATGGCCTTTTAAGGAAATTAAGCTGCCTATAGCACCTCCTGTTCCGATTTTTAGCGATAACCAAGGCGCTATAACAACCGCTAATAACCCTGCTCTTCACAGTAGAACTAAGCATACCCTGCTAAAATTCAACTATACTAGAGAAAAGGTACAGAAGGGTATAGCTAAGGTTATCTACATTAACACTAAAGAGATGCCTGCAGATGGCTTAACTAAGCCCCTGCCTAACGATAAATTTCAACAATTTATTCAACTATTAGGCCTTACGAATACAAAGGCCTAGCTTTAAAAACAACTAAAAAGTCGAAAAATCGAAAATCAACAAAAACACTGGAATTCCGTTGAAAAGTTATTGATTTTAGTTAAAAAGTTATTAGATTTATTATTGAATTTATTGTTAACTTAGATATCTATTAAAGAGCTAAGTTTAGGTATCGAATTAGTTAACTCATACTTTTCTAGAGGGAGTGTTAAAATTATGCTATTTATAGCACTATTTTATAGGCCCACTAGTTGCCTAGTTGCGTTGTTGCAACGTTGGTTACAAGGCGTTGCCTGCAGCGTTGTTGGCCGTGGCCAGCAGCTTTGGCTGTGACCTGCGCACAACCAACCCACAGGCTTGTATGACTAAGCCGACTAGGCTACCCTATAGGAAGCTAAAATCGACTGTAACTAGGGAACTAGTAGTCGTATAAAAGGCTGACTTATACTGTTCGAATCCTTGATTTTTTCTGGATTTAATGATGTATTTTATTTATAGGGTTGCTTATTAGATTGCTTAGTTGGTGCACGTGGGTGGCTAGATTATATGGTCGTGAGTCGATTTTTTACTTTTCACATACAAATGAATTTTGCGGAAAATAAAAAATAGCTCCTAAGGCCTGGCTAGCGACCCCCTTCCGTCGATACGGTCGGTAGGTCTATGAGGGGAACTCAGAAAATCCTCTCATTGCTCGTCAGATCGTTCATCTAGCTGAAATCTACTATATTCAACTATCAAAGCTCTATATCTTGAAGAATCGTCGTATTATAGTGAATCTAGAAGCCGCCGCGTTGGAATCTACTAGGGAGGTCTTCCTATCCCTCTAGCTAGATTCCCCTTCCATTTTCAATACTATAATAATCTACTAGTAGGTTACTTTAGGACTAAGTAAATGCTTAAGCTATTAAAGCACTACTTTTAGTAGCTAGCTATAAATAAGTCTATATTAGACTATATTATAAGCTATAGGATATATTAGCAAATAGTTACTAGAAGGTATTACCTATATAGGAGTCTTAAATTACTACTAATACTAGAGTAACTATAGGTAGAAATCTTAATAGACTTTATTATAGGATTACCTATTATATAAGTAGGTAAATAAGAAACTAATATAATCCTAGTAATTATAGACTAATACACTAAGTACTCTATCTTCCTACCTATAATAACTATAATTAATATAGCTAAGTTAGTAGAACTTTTCTATAAGGAGATTAAGCTATAATTTAGGCTACTAAAGGGCATTATATCTAATAGAGAATCTATTTTTATAAGCTAATTCTAGTTAGACCTATATTACCTATTATATATAAAATATAGGCTTTTTATAGTATTTTACCCCTAAACTAATAGGTAGACTAAGAGGACTAACTAGGTACTAGAGCACTACCTATAATACTTTGCTTCTAAAAACCAGTAGATATAGCCTAAGCTACTCCTAGTTATATAATTTACCTATAATAATATAGTAAATAGAACTATAGGCTACTTACCTAACTATATACTTATAGGGTACTTACTAGAGTTTTAGCTAGCCCTTAGGGATAAGGTTATAGAAGGGAAGGTACTAGAGGCTTATACTTATATTATAAAGTTATATAAAGTTAGGGAGTAGCTAAAGTAAAACTAGGTAAAAGCTACTAAATCCTAGGTAAAGTACTATAATAAATATTACTAACTACTTACTCTTAAAAGAGGTAACCTAGTATTACTATTAGTAAAGAATATATAGCTTAAGGAAGTAAAATAAAAGCTAACCCCTAGGTTTATTAGACTATTTTAGGTACTTAATACTATTAGTAAGTAAGTATATTAGCTTATACTACTAGAAAAATATAGTAGGTTATATAATATATTCTATATTAGCCTACTAGAGCCTTAGACCTATTATAAGAATATAGATAAAGAAAAAATACTAATACCTAACCTTAAGGATAAAGATAATAAATATAAAGTTAAGAAGGTTAAGGAATATAGAAAGACCTATAAAGGTAATAAATACTTAGTAAAGTAGAAGGGTTAGCTAAGTAAATATAACTAGTAGGTTCCTATTAAAGATATAAAAGAAGCTTAGTATATAATTTAGGTATTCTACTAGAATAAGTTAAGGGAAAAGGATAGTAATATATAAGTAAGTTATAGGTAAAAGACTATAAAGTTTCTATAAGAAAGGCATAGCCTTACTAGCTACTATAATATACCTAATAAAAGAAAATAACTAAACTATATATAAAAATAAAAGAAAAAAAAAATATAAAGGAATAAAATAAAGGAAACTATCTATAGCTTTAGGAGAGTTAATAGAAATCCCTCTATAGTTACCCCCTTATAGCTAAAGACTTAGCCCCTATGGACTATATACTTAGCGTTATTCTTATCTACTATAACCGCCTCCCTTATTCTATAATAAAAACAATATAATACTATTCCCTAGGTAATAAATCCTAGATTACTTAGCCTTAGCCGCAAAACTATCGCTATATTCTATATAGCGAGGAGTTATAGATAGTTAGCCTACTAAAATATTAGCAAATAGATAGCAAAATAGGGCTAAGATATAACCTACTATCCCCAGGACTAGAGCTAGGTTTATAGTAACTATAAGGGTTTAATAGGAGACTATATACTACTAGTATATAATTAAAGCATCCTGCCTAGATATATTAGCGAAGAACTAGTAAAAAGGGAAGAAATATATAGACCTAGCGGACCTTAGTGGCCCCTATTAACCTAAACATAATATAATACGTTATATTAGTATAGTTAAAGCCCTATATAAGCTAAAGATAATAGGTAGTAAAACGCCACTAAGTTACCTCTAAGAATATAAGGTCTTTAGGATTATCCTTATCCTTATTACTAAGTGCCTCTATTAGGATATCTACCTAATCTAGCACCTTTAATAAGTTAAGGAAGTTACTATATATAGTAGCTATAGACTATATAATTATTAGTAAATAGAAACTAAAGAGTAAAGGAAAAGCAAGATACTTATAGCCTTATAACTATCCCTACGTATATAACACTAAATATAGCGCTTTAACTACTTTATCTTTAACTAACCTATATATAGGTTAGTAATAAATTAATAATTAATCTAGGGGAGTTTAGGGGTAGATAGGGGGCTCTTTTTGTGTTTAGTGTATCTAGTATATAAATAGTGCATATATAAGCAGTTATAAAGTAGAATTATTAGAGCACTTATAGTGATTTATTAGCGATTAGCGATTAATAACAAATAGATAATAGTGTTATAGAAAAGTGATGATTTAGCTGATAATATGGAAATAAAAATGGAATAATATAGTAGAGAGTTAGAGGTGAATTTATACTAAAGCGCTAACTATTATTTATTATTATAGATTGTTATTTATTATTATTTTAATATAACTACTAGTTAGTAAATAGTTATAAAATATAGGGCAAAAGCTATTTAGGAGCCTGGTAATAAGGGGGGGGATAATTATAAGGCCCCTTATAATATAACCTACACGTATACGTGCACTATAGCGCCAGAGCACCGCAGCGCCTAACACTAGAAGGAAGGGCTAGGTCTATGTGATATTAGCAAGCCGCTAGCTATAAACCAGCGACTCGCACATATATTACACTTAGACCTAGCAAGCTTCAGTTAATATACAAGTGCACCCCATATCCTTTTGCCTAGCTACCTTTATCCTTACATCTTTATTACGGTTTCTATAGAAGTGGATACCCTATGTTAAATTTTCTAATTAGGTTAAATAGATAGGGTATTAGACACTATATATCTAAGTAAGTTTAACTATAAGTTCTAGTAAAGTTACTATAAACTCGCTAGGTGTGTGTAACTAGCTATGATTTTTACTATTAGTAGCTATAATACTAACTCTTTAACCTACGGCTTACTTTTACTACCTATATAGATTACTTAAGGGGCTATAGTTAATATAAAAGAGCCTAGATTTCCCCCCCTTTATCTCTTCCTTTCTTCTTTATTCTTCTTAATTACTCTATATAAATTATAAGTTAGCCCTACTAGCCCTATAGTAGCGCTCCTACTACTATTACTTAGTAGTTACTAACCTTACCTAGGATTATATTATTCCTAGCTCTTACTTCTAAGCTTCTTTATTATTAGTCTCTTACTACCTTACTTCCTTACTTACTTACTACTAACTTATAGCTAGTTTACTATATCTACTATCTACCTAATAACTCCTAGTCCTTTAGCTCCTACCCTAGAAAAATCTCCTTATAAATAGGTATCCTAAGCTTCTAAGACTACTATATAAGTTTTACCTCTTACTTATAGTATTATAGTAGCTAACTTACTAAATAGTAATATTAAGATCCTATATCTACACTATAGTTAGTAAGCTACTATCTAGTAGATTATACCTAAAGATAATAGTAGTAAGCTATAATATATTATTAATAGGAAACCTATTCCTAATAAGTATTATTATTCTCTTAGTATAACTAAGCTACTTACTTACTACTTTCTTATTACTAACTTTAGCTAGGAAATTCCTCTAAGTGTACTTATTATATAAAAAATAATAAATTATATATTAGTATAAGTACCTTTCTAATAGAAACTACTTCTAGATAATTAATACACTACTAGTGTCCTACCTAAATTATAAAATTATATTATAAGTTATTTAAGATAATAAGAAATATCCTAGAAGGTATTTAATATTATAAGTATCTAGTAAGAATATTAACTCTAATAACTTAGTTATAGCTAACTTATTACTAGGGTCTTATATAGGCTAAATATAAGTTATATAATGCCCTCCTAGCTATAAAAAATACTAATTAATATAGATATATTCGCTAGGCTTAATTAACTACTAAGGCTATGCGTAAGGCTAATGCTAATAAGCACGCTATAATATTATAGCTATTTAACGCTATAAACCTTAAGGTATAGATTAATATTGTAAATAGCCTATGCTTTATTACCTAGTATGCTCTAATAGTAATATCTTATTATTTTAGGTATAGCTTTTAATTTACTAACTTACTACTAGTTTACTAAGTTTACTTCTAATATCCCTACCTATATTAGCCCCTCTAAGCTCCCTAAAGAGCTTTATATATTTATTTATAGGGATAAGGAGGAGTCTTCTAATAATAAGGCTCCTATAGCTACTATAGATAAAAATATAGCCGCTAATATAATAATAGACTAGTAAATACTAGATAGCTATAAGGTAGTTTTTTGCTTTAAGAAGAATATAACTTATATTATAGGATATTTATATACTAAATTACTAAAGTAATTATATCTCTATAAACTAGCTACTTAATTACCGCTTATAATTATTTATAATATCCTTTATAATAAAATCCCTTTTTAATACCTATAAATTTTCTAAACTATTATAGCCTTTCTACTTTACTAGGTATTTATATTATTTTCTATTATAGTAATATAAAATAATTCTCTTAACTTTAAACTCTTCTTTATTATCTTTAATATTATCTTATAATAAGGATATATCTATATAGCTAGTAGGGTCCCCTTTAAAGGGTTTAAGGCTGTGAGGCCCCTCACAACATGACCCACGCGCATGCGTGCACCGCAGCGCCAGAGCACCGCGGCGCCTGAGAAGGAAGGGCTAGGTCCACATGATATTAGCGAGCCGCTAGCTATAAACCAGCGACTCGCACACACATTACACTTAGACCTAGCAAGCTTCAGTCAATATACAAGTGCACCCTATATCCTTTTGCCTAGCTACCTTTATCCTTATAATTCTAAAGCTTCTACCACTAGCTACCCAAGAGCGATATAGGGCCGAGAACCACCCGATTAACCTGAGTAATATTAGACAATAACCAAAGTTAATTAAATAAGGGTAGCATCGCTGCTAAAGACACACCACGTTCTACAGGAACCAGGACTAAACCTAGACCCTCTAATATTAGGGCTAATACTATAGTAATAAATAAGCGAATCGCTTAGCTTAAGAAACTTAAAGAACTATAGGAATAAGAGTAAGAGCTTATTAATCTTCTATAGCTAGGTAGAGGGAAAGAGAAGACAAAAAGGCAGCGAAGATCTAGTTCCTCCTCTAGCAATGGCTACTAGGAGGTTAAAGTCAGGAATATCACTAACCTCTAACACCCTATAAACCCGTAGAAGCATAAAATATAGATAAATGATCTAAACTGTGCCTTTAATAGGGCGAAGCAAAAGTATTAGCGTAATTACTAAAAAATCCTCTTTGCACTTAACCACATACATAGTGATTACAGGGCGAGATAGGACTAATACCTTGACGAACAGACAGCTAATGACCGAAGCGATCTTAAAGATAACTAGGATATATTCAAGACCTAGACTCTCACACTACTCTGAGATGCTGCTAACCGCAACGCCTAAATAGCTATATAGCTAGAGAACGCAAAGTAACACAAGGGCTAGAGTCCTATTGAATTTAGTATCTACCTAGATTCGCTAGAGAAACACCTAGAAAGAGCCACCAAAAAGTCACAAGCTCTTATATTCTTTGTAAAACTACTCCCTAACCTATAAGACTAGATTAACCTATATGCCTCTATTACAGGAAAGGCGCGAGAGGAGGTTGTGTAACTTGCTTAGTGACTCTAGGAGGCTATGCCGAAGAGTAAGCGAAAGTCTAAGTATTTGGAAGATAAGGGCCTAAATAAGGCCCCCTAATATTATAGACGTGACTTCCCACGAGGCAGAAGGTCTAATAAAGATCGGAAGGACAAGGACTAAGAGAAGTCTCCTGCTACCTACCTAAATAACCGCGAACCTAGGTATAAAAGGCGGTGTTTTAACTGTGATAGCACAGAGCACCTTGCGAATAGATGTAATAAGCTAAAGAAGGAGCGATAAGACCTGGAAAACTCCCTAAGGCAGAAGTAGATGCCCTTACCTCTACCTTAAACACTAAGGTACTAATAGGGTGTCGATTTCACACACCAGTTACTATTTATGGGCATATAGACATTAAAACGGCGGCGGATCTTGATAGTTACGCTGAGATTAATATTGTTAGCGCTGAATTCGCACAAGCCCACAAACTTAACTAAGCCAAGGCCACGGCACCTATTATTAAGGCAGTGGGGGCCCTTATAGTTCCCTAATATGGCGTCTATAAGGTCCCTATTACGATTAAAGACTTGAGAGGAGAAGAAAAGGACCTTGAGCTACTATATGTAGCTGTTGATAGGGACCCGAGAACTAAGGGAAGCCCTGTATTAATTAGGATGCATATACTTGCCGAGGAACGCGTCTACCTTTGCTTACACTTATAAGAGTGGTGGTTTAAGAAAAAAAGAAAGGCCTTTTTGCTTATGACTCCCCGCAAATTCACGAAGGTTATATATAATAAGACTATTGTATACGCTATTAACAGGGTTATAGAAGATAAGTTTATTGCCCTCGGAGACGAAGAAGAGGCAAAGGCACATAGAACCGTTGAAGATATCCCCTAGGAACTATATGAGTTTAAAGACGTGTTTGTATTAGATAAGGCAGGAAGCTTGCCTTTAAGAAAGACCACTGATCACGCGATTAATCTAATACCGGGGGCTATACCCCTGTACGGACTGATTTACCCCCTTTCCTAAGGCGAATTAAAGGAACTTTGCAAGTATATTAATGAGAACCTGTAGAAGGGCTGGATAAGACTATTAAAGAGCCCTGCGGGCGCGCCTATCCTATTTGTACTAAAGAAAGATGGTATGCTCTGATTATACGTGGATTACTGGGGTCTTAATAGGGTAATATAGAAGAATCGCTATGCTCTCCCCCTGATTTCGGAGATTCTAGACTGGTGCTAAGGAGCTTGCTTTTTCTTAAAAATTAATATTAAGGATACTTATTATAGAATCTAGATTAAAGGGGGCGACGAATAGAAGACCGCGTTTCACACGCGTTATAGGCACTATAAATATCTTGTAATGCCTTTTAGGTTGACAAATGCCCCAGCCACGTTCTAGAACTACATCCACGAAGCGCTTCACAGGCTAGTTAATACTATTTGTGTGGTATATCTGGATAATATCCTGATCTTTTTGAAAACGTAAGAGGAGCACACTATATATATTAAAGAAGTCCTAGGGCGTATAAGAGAGGCGGAATTATACGTAAAACCCTCTAAATACGAATTCTACCAGGAGTTAGTGGAGTTCCTAGGGTTTATCCTCTCTATTAATGGGATCTTAATAGACACCCGCTGAGTCGCTACTATCTAGGATTAGAAGGAACCCGCGAGCTTTAAGGATATATAATCCTTCCTAGGGTTCTGTAACTTTTACTAATAGTTTATCTATAGATACTCAGGGATCGCGGCACCGCTGTATGTGTTAATAAAGGGCAGTTAGAATAGCATCTAGACTAGGAGGTTTATATTCGGGGCAAGAGAACAGGTGGCGTTTCGCTAGCTAAAAGACGCCTTTTAGCGGGCTCCTCTGCTCCGTTATTATAACCCGAGTTAACCGGTGCGCATCAAGACAGATGCCTTAATCTTCGCAATAGTAGGAATCTTATCGCAATAAGACGACAAGGGCCGCTGGCACCCTGTGGCCTTTTGGTCAAGGAAGTTTACTAACGCCAAATAAAACTATAGCACGCCTAACTAAGAGCTACTTGCTATAGTTAAGTTATTTAAATACTAGCAATATTATATTAAAGGCGTGGAGACCCTAGTGGAAGTCCTATTAGACCACCATAACCTACAGACCTTTATGAAGCAATAGAAGCTAAATAGAAGACAGGCTAGATAGTGCATGTTCCTATGCCCACTGAATTTCATGATTAAGCATAGACCAGGGAAAAGCAACCCCGCAGATGCGCCGTTAAGAAGGTCTAATTACAAGAGCGAACCCCTAACGAACAGGGCACTTCTACTAGAACTTGAAAAAAAGTTGGCAGCTACTAAAGAAGTAGTAGAAGAAGAGATACTAATGTATTGAAGAAGATGTAGTAAGATGCCTTTAGGGGAGGAAAATGCCCTAGTCTTTGTAGAGAGGTGTGGTGAGATGCCTTTAGGGGAGGAAAATGCCCTAGCCCCTATAGTAAAGGCCAGAGTGGCTATGTTAAGAGGCTAGTTAGCCACCGTGGATCCGGTGAAAGGTTAGCTAAACGAAGGTGATTTCTAGGAGAAGGTAATGTGTGTCTAGGACGCTGGCATAGCACGAGAGATCTAGGGGGCCGTTACGTCACTGGATCCCTACTAATCCGGCCCGAATAAACCATTAGCGTAGCTGCTACAGAAGGCCTAAAGCTAAGATCTAGACCTATAAGGGCAGAGTAAAGAGATTAATTCCCTAGAGAGAGGGAAAGCTAGTCTATGGTCACGTAGCGTAAGGGGTCTCCTAATGTACAAAGACTAGGTAGTTGTTCCCTGAGAGCCTACCTTGCAATAGGAGCTTCTACGGCTATACCATGACGATCCGCTAGCGGGTTACTTTGGGACTAAGCGAACGCTTAAGCTATTAAAGCGCCACTTTTAGTGGCTAGCTATGAACGAGTCTATGTTAGACTACGTTGTAAGCTACAGGACATGTTAGCGAATAGTCGCGAGAAGGCATCGCCCGTATAGGAGCCTTAAATCGCTACTAATACCGGAGCGACCGTGGGCAGAAATCTCAATAGACTTTGTCACGGGATTGCCTATTGCACGAGCAGGCGAACGAGAAACTGACGCAATCCTGGTGATTGTGGACCGATACACTAAGTACTCTGTCTTCCTACCTGTAATAACTATAATTAACGTAGCTAAGTTAGCGGAACTTTTCCACAAGGAAATCGAGCTACGATTTAGGCCACCAAAGGGCATCGTATCCAACAGAGGATCCGTTTTTATAAGCCAATTCTGGTCAGACTTATGTTACCTATTATACGTGAAACGCAGGCTTTCTACAGCGTTTCACCCCTAAACTAATGGGTAGACTAAGAGGACTAACCAGGTACTAGAGCACTACCTGCAATGCTTTGCTTCCGAAAACCAGCAGATATAGCCTAAGCTGCTCCTAGTCACGCAATTTGCCTGTAATAACGCGGTAAATAGAACCACAGGCTATTCGCTAAACTACACGCTTATGGGGTACTTACTAGAGTTTTAGCTAGCCCTTAGGGATAAGGTCACGGAAGGGGAGGTGCTAGAGGCTCATGCTTGCATTGCAAAGTTACATAAAGCTAGGGAGTAACTAAAGCAAAACTAGGCAAAAGCCACTAAATCCCAGGCGAAGTACTATAATAAACATCACTAACCGCTTACTCTTAAAAGAGGCGACCTAGTACTGCTATTGGTAAAGAATATATAGCTTAAGGAAGCGAAACAGAAGCTAACCCCTAGGTTTATCAGACCGTTTTGGGTACTTAACACTATCAGCAAGCAAGTATATTAGCTTACACTACTAGAAAAATACAGCAGGTTACATAATATATTCTATATTAGCCTACTAGAGCCTTAGACCTATTGTAAGAACGCGGATAAAGAAAAAATGCTAATACCTAACCTTAAGGACAAAGATAACAAATATAAAGTCAAGGAGGTTAAGGAATATAGAAAGACCCACAAAGGCAACAAATACCTAGTAAAGTAGAAGGGTTAGCTAAGTAAATATAACCAGTGGGTTCCTGTTAAAGATATAGAAGGAGCTTAGCGCGTGATTTAGGTATTCCACCAGAATAAGTTAAGGGAAAAGGATAGCGACATATAAGTAAGTCACAGGCAAAAGAGTATAAAGTTCCTGCAAGAAAGGCATAGCCTCACTGGCCGCCATAATACGCCTAACAAAAGAAAATAACTAAACTACACACAAAAACAAAAGAAAAAAATACAAAGGAACAAAACAAAGGAAACTATCTATAACTTTAGGAGAGTCAACGGAAATCCCTCTATAGTCGCCCCCTCATAGCTAAAGACTTAGCCCCCACGGACCATATACTCAGCGTCGTTCTCGTCCGCCGCGACCGCCTCCCTTATTCTATGATAAAAACAATGTAATACTATTCCCTAGGCAACAAATCCCGGATCGCTTGGCCATAGCCGCAAAACCATCGCTATATTCTATGTAGTAAGGAGTTGTGGATAGTTAGCCTACTAAAATATTAGCAAATAGACAGCGAAACAGGGCTAAGATATAACCTACTGTCCCCGGGACTAGAGCTAGGTTTATAGCGACTATAAGGGTTTAATAGGAGACTATGTACTACTAGTATGTAATTAAAGCATCCTGCCTAGATATGTTAGCGAAGAACTGGTAAAAAGGGAAGAAATATATAGACCTAGCGGACCTTAGCGGCCCCTGTTAACCTAAACGCAACGCAATACGTCGTGTTAGCATGGTTAAAGCCCTGCATAAGCCAAAGACAACAGGTAGCGAAACGCCACTAAGTTGCCTCCAAGAACATAAGGTCTTTAGGATTGTCCTTATCCTTATTACTAAGTGCCTCTATTAGGATATCCACCTAATCTAGTACCTTTAATAAGTTAAGGAAGTCGCCACGTATAGTGGCTATAGACTATATAATTATTAGCGAATAGAAACCGAAGAGCAAAGGAAAAGCAAGATACTTATAGCCTTATAGCTATCCCCACGTGTATAACACTAAATGTAGCGCTTTGACTGCTTTGTCTTTAACTAACCTACATATGGGTTAGCGATAAATTAATAATTAATCTAGGGAAGTTTGGGGGTAGACGGGGGGCTCTTTTTGTATTCAGCGCATCCAGTACGCAAACAATGCATACACAAGCAATCGTGGAGCAGAATCGTGGGCGCGCTTATGGTGATATATTAGCGATTAATAATGGATGGATGATGGTGTTGTAAAAGAAGTGATAATTTGGCTAATAATGCGGAAACAAAAATGGAATGACATAGTAGAGAGTTAGAGGTGAATTTGTGCCGAAGCGCTGACTATTGTTTGTTATTGTGGATCGTTGTTTGTTATTGTTTTGATGTGACTGCTAGTTGGCGAATAGTTGCAAAATGTGGGGCGAAAGCCGTTCGGGAGCCCGGCGATAAGGGGGGGGATAATTGTGAGGCCCCTTATAACATGACCTACGCGCATGCGTGCACCGCAGCGCCAGAGCACCGCGGCGCCTGAGAAGGAAGGGCTAGGTCCACATGATATTAGCGAGCCGCTAGCTATAAACCAGCGACTCGCACACACATTACACTTAGACCTAGCAAGCTTCAGTCAATATACAAGTGCACCCCATATCCTTTTGCCTAGCTACCTTTATCCTTACAAAGGCTTATAATATTAAATATATTATAAAGTCTTAAGCTAGCTAGTAATTATAATTAATAGGCTAAGCTATAATTACTAACTACCTTTTTAATCTTATAGGGCCCTAGGTACTTTATAGTAAGCTTTTAGCTTAGGTATCTTAGGTTAATATTTTTTATTAATAGTAATATATAATCTCTAACCTTAAACTCTATTAGTATTCTCTTATAATTATAGTACTTCTTTTACTATACTTATATATTACTTAGTAGCTACTTAATCTCTAAGTATCTCTATCTTAGTTCTAAGACTTTATTTTCTACCTAGTTATTTACTAAATTAGGCATTAGGATAGCCTAGTATAGTTCCCTTAGGTTATACCTATATAGCGCCTTTGCTAGCATTAGGCTATAACTACTATGCTTACTTATATTATAGGTAAACTATACTATTAGTAGATATTCTACCTAGTTATCCTATTTAGTGTATATATAGGCTCTTAGATAGTGCTTAAGAACCTAGTTTAATCACTCTATCTATCTATCTATTTAGGGGTAGAATGCAGTGCTTAGTCACTACTTTATTATAATTAGGTAGTAGAATGTCCTCTAGAAACCACTAGTAAATATTAACCCTTAGTCTATAATAATACCTTCTAAGGCGCTATAGTCCTTAAAAACGTTTTCTAGGAATACTATAGCTAGCCTATCGCTAGATAGGCATGTGGATACTAGTATATAAATACTATACTTTAAAAATTAGTCTATAATAACTAGTATTATGTTATATATCTAATGCTTCTAATCCTTTACTAGCGGTAAGCCTATAATAAAGTCTATTAATAATTCTTAGAAAGGGTAATTAGGCACTAGTAGCGTAGCTAACTTGCTATAAGGTTTATATAACCTTAGCTTTAAAACTTAATAATTAATATAAGTCTATATATATAACTTAATATCCTTCTTTATTAATAGCTAGTAATATTAGCCTATAATTTAATAGAGGGTTCTACTAACCCCCTAATAACCTACTATAGGATTATTATAGGTTAATAGTAAGACTTCTTTTTATATACCTTATAGAACAAAAACTTAATTATTATATATTAGTAACTTAGAGGGCACCCTAGTCTATATCTATAACCCTTTAGCCTCTAGCTTAGAGGGACTAATTAACTATAGTCCTAATACACTAGAGTCGCTACTTATTAGTAATAACTTCCGCTATACTATAAAGGTATCCCCTTATTATACTTCTAATAATAAGACTAGAATTAGGGCTTCTAATTCCTATGCCTCGCTCCTAATAGCGGAGTTTAATATTATAGAGGTTCTCTAAACTACTAAGATTCTCGCTATAACACTACTATTGAAAATGGAAGGGAATCTGTACTAGAGGGATAGGAAGACCTCCCTAGTAGATTCAACGCGGCGGCTTCTAGATTCACTATAATACGACGATTCTTCAAGATATAGGGCGTTGATAGTTGAATATAGTAGATTTCAGCTAGACGAACGATCTGACGAGCAATGAGAGGATTTTCTGAGTCCCCTCATAGACCTACCGACCATATCGACGGAAGGGGGTCGCTAGTTGGCCTTAGGAGCTATTTTTATTTTCCGCAAAATTCATTTGTATGTGAAAAGTAAAAATCGACTCACGACCATACAATCTAGCCACCCACGTGCACTAACTAAGCAATCTAATAAGCAACCCTATAAATAAAATATACTATAAAATCCGGAAAAAATCAAGGATTCGAACAGTATACATCAGCCTTTTATACGACTACTAGTTCCCTAGTTACAGTCGATTTTAGCTTCCCTATAGGGTAGCCTAGTTGGCTTAGTTATACAAGCCTGTGGGTTGGTTGTGTGCAGGAACGCAGGTCACAGCCAACAACGCTGCAGGCAACGCCTTGTAACCAACGTTGCAACAACGCAACTAGGCAACTAGTGGGCCTATAAAATAGTGCTATAAATAGCATAATTTTAACACTCCCTCTAGAAAAGTATGAGGTAACTAATTCGATACCTGAACTTAGCTCTTTAATAGATATCTAAGTTAACTATAAATTCAATAATAAATCCAATAACTTTTCAACTAAAATCAATAACTTTTTAACGGAATTCCAGTGTTTTTGTTGGTTTTAAGATTTTTCGACTTTTTAGTTGTTTTTTCTTTAAAACTAGGCCTTTGTGTTCGTAAGACCTAATAGTTGAATAAATTGTTGAAATTTATTGTTAGGCAGGGGCTTAGTTAAGCCATCTGCAGGCATCTCTTTAGTATTAATGTAGATAACCTTAGCTATACCCTTCTGTACCTTCTCTCTGGTATAGTTGAATTTTAGCAGGGTATGCTTTGTTCTGCTGTGAAGAGCAGGGTTATTAGCGGTCGTTATAGCGCCTTGGTTATCACTAAAAATCGGAACAGGAGGTGCTATAGGTAGCTTAATTTCCTTAAAAAGGCCATAGAGCCACTCTAGCTCCCTAATAGCTTCACATAGAGCATCTGATTCGGCCTCTAATGTCGATAAAGCTATCGTAGTTGCTTTCTTTGATTTCCAGCTAATAGGTCCTTTAGCTAGCTTATAGAGATAAGCATAGGTTGATTTAGAGGACTTATCTCCCGCGAAGTCGCTATCACAGAAGCCAATAAGGGTTGCAGAAGCTTTAGCGTTCTTAGACCTTCTATAAGTTATAGAGTAACTTATAGAGCCTAGAAGGTATCTAAGCAGATGTTTAGCAGCATTTAAGTGCTCTATATAAGGCTTAGCTAACGCTGTTGAAAGCCACTGAACCGGAAAGGCAATATCAGGTCTTGTAAGGAGCATTAAGTACATAATAGTCCCTATAATACTTTGATAAAGCTTGTGATCGGAGGGGGAAAGAGGTTTAGTTAGGTGGGCTGCCTGCTTTATAATTCCGGGTTGTAGGGGAATTTTAGCAGGCCTAGCATCTTTCATGTTGAATCTCTCTAGGGCTTCAGAAATGTACTGGGACTGGTGGATAGTTAGGGTCCCTTTCTTTCGATTTCTAGTGATTTGAACGCCTAGGAAGAATTCGGCTGGCCCACGATCTTCTATAGGATAAGCTTTATGTAATAGCTTCTTTAGCCTGTTAATATAAGCTAGATCCGGTCCTATTAGAAGACAGTCATCTACATAAGTCGCTATATATGTAGATGTAGTTGGGTTGAAGAAGACAGCAGGGTCAGATATAAGGGGGTGGAAGCCTAATTTTCGAAGAAGTTCCTTTAGGGCCTGCTGCCACTCTCTAGAGCTCTGTTTTAATCCATATAAAGCTTTCTGTAGGAAAATAACCTGCTTTTAAGAGGGATTATAGCCGTATTTCTTGAGTAATTTAGCTATTTCAGGCGAAGCAGCTTCGGCAAATTCAACGAATCCATCAGGGATCTGCATATAAATAGCTTCTTTTAATAAGCTGTTTAAGAATGCCCCTATAAAATCAACCTGTTCAACTTCCCAGTTATTACAAGCCGCTAGGGCTAGTAATATCCGCTAACTAGGGGGGATGCTAGTTGTAGCATAGGTTTCGATATAATCTTGACCTTCTATCTGCATAAAGCCTTTTGCAACGAGTCGGGCCTTGTGTTTTATAGGATTATTTTCTTTATCCTTTTTAAGCTTATAAATAAGCCTATTCTTTAGAACTTTTCGGCCCTTAGGAATTTGGTCTATCCCTATAAATTTAAAAGTTCCGGCAGCTAATAGCTGCTTAAATTCGCTAAAGGTAGCATTAACCCATTTTTGGCTATCCTTGCTTTTTAAAGCTTGTTTCCAGGTCTTGGGGGTATCCGGATCGTTGTTGTTAGATGACGATTTAGCCTTTTGTTGTGCCTTGAAGCATATCTCCTTAACGAAAGAAGATAGGTTGAAATTATCGATATCCATAGAATCAGGGTCGATTAAAGAATCCGAATCTGAAAACGGTTTTTCGATAGCACCCTTATTAGGGGCGCTAGAGCTTGGGCTCTCTAGGGGTAGCGCTGGAGGCGTTACAGCGGTCGTCCCGGGCGTTGTTGTAGGCGCGGCGGGCGCTGCAGGTGCTTTGGGCGCTAGGGGCGCTAGAGGCTTTGGATAGCTATCCTGAACCTCTAGATCTCGTGAGATATCGGCTTCTCCCTCTGAAGGATAGCTCCCTAAAGGCTTAGGGGACCCTACAGAGCTTATATCCTCTATAATCTTAACAAAGCTAGTCTTAATGACTGACCTTTTAGAGGGTATATAAACAAGATAAACGCTGGAACCTAGAGTAGCAAGCAGCCGGCCAGGGATGGTCCTAGGGGCTAGCTTCTGAAGCTTTGATCTCTGCTCCGGAGGTATTAGAACCTCGCAATAAGACCCTATAGCCCTAATCTTTGAAAAATCAGGCTTATAAGAGGTCTTAGGCTCTAAGTCAGCTAGAAA
This sequence comes from Epichloe elymi, assembly GCA_023658475.1. Classification (NCBI taxonomy): domain Eukaryota; kingdom Fungi; phylum Ascomycota; class Sordariomycetes; order Hypocreales; family Clavicipitaceae; genus Epichloe; species Epichloe elymi. The sequence goes on along the minus strand of CP098273.1, from coordinate 649,687 downwards.
TAGCTGCTTAGGGGTTAGGGGCTTAGTTGTATTGGCGGTGATGTTAACTAAGTCCACTATGGCTGGAAGGATGTAAGACCATAGATATAAAGGCAGCTTAGACCACTGAAGTGTAGCTCTAAGCCGGTCTAGGATAACCCTAATAGCCCTCTTAACTAGCCTATTCTGTTCGTGAATATAAGGGCAAGAGGTGCTAAAGCAAATTCCCTTAGAAGATAACCAGTGCTGAAGTTCGTTGTTGATTTCAGTACCTCCGTCGAAGTGAAGGTGCCTAGGATACGTATTATATCGGTTTTTCAGGGCCTTAAAGAAGCCCTTAATAGCAGTATAAAGGGTCTGACCTTCTTTATTAGCTAATGAAAAGCACCACTTATACCGGGATTTTCGATCAATAAGGATAAGGACTAGGGCCTTCTTATTGTGCGGTATAGGCTCGATTTTAACCGTATCTCCCTCTAGAATATCTAAAACCCTAGGGGGGTCCTGAATAGGTCTTTTGGTAGGTCTTCTAACAGCCTTTGATTGCATATAGGCTATGTAGTTGAAATTCTTATCTTTGATGGCGGAAAAATCAGGGATCCCTTTAGCTAATTTCGAAGATTTCTTAAGTAAAGGGAGGCTGATGTGGCCTAATCGAATGTGCCAAAGAAGGGCTAAATCTAGCAATTTCTTATAGCTAGAATCTAGCTTTTCAGAGCTATTATCCCCTAGCTCCCTCTGTTGCCAGGCCTCTTGAGAATCACAGGCCTCTGGGGGCAGTAGACGGCCACTATCGTCACCCAAGTCATTAGGGTATGGACCTTCTAAACCCCCTATAGAAGATGCCTGACTAGGAGGAGCTTCGGTGGGACATAGGGCTGAATCTTCGTCTTCTTTATCGGAATTTAGTTCTTCGATTCGTTGATATTCCTCGGGATTAAATGCTGGCTGCGGAATTTGAACCTCTATAGGGTAGGAAAACCCTAATTCGGTCTTATAGGCTCTTTGCTGTTGGTTTTGTTGTTGGTTGCAAAATTGAGAGCCCATAAAGGAGAGGTGGGTTGAATGCTTGCAGATCTTAGGAGTAGCTTGCCCCTTAATCTGCAAAAAGAAGCCGTGTTTAGCAGGTTCTAGTAACCCACAGGGGCTTTTATCGGCTAGGAAAAGCTGATCTTTAGCTAGATAACCTCCCTTAAGATAGTGGGATAACCCGCTAACTAGGTTGGTATCTATACCGGGGAAATATAGGGCATCTAGCAGAGCTAAAGGCCTATATTCTGGTGGATTTTTCTTAACCAGAACGTTAAAAACAGCGGTGCCTCTTCCTTTAGGATAGATAGGTCCTCCTGCTGTAATTATAGGGCCGGTTTGACCTTTCTTAAGAGGCTTAAAGTCCCTAAAGAAAGCCCTATTATTACAAATGTGACAAGAGGAGCCTGTATCGTATAGAAGGGAGTCTTTAACCACATCGTTAGAGTAGCTAAAAGTAGGCTTGCTAGTAGTGTCACTAGTGGTGGTGGTACTAGAGGTATCCAAATCAGATTCAGAATCACTACTATCCTCGCTGCTAGATTCGCTAGAATCTAGTTCTTCAACGTATCCCGTGGCTAGGCTATAGCCTAACGCAAAAGCAGCTTCTTTTCCTTTATCTTTATCCCCGTTGCCACTCTTCTTCTTCTGCTTTTTCTTCCTAGAGGCTTTAGAAGGGTTTGAATCCTTCTTATCCTGCTCTTTAGTGGCGTTGGTAGAGTCCTTCTTAGTATTAGGATTAGAAGGTGACTTCTTTTCCTCGTCCTTAGAATTTCCCTTATTATTAGAAGCCTTATAGCTAAGAGCTTTAGCCACAGGAGAGGTTTTATCCCTCTGTTCTTCTAATAAATCCGCCATAAGGAACTGTAAATTTAGGGTATTTACAGGCAGTCCTTGTGCCCTAGCAGCTCTGATAGTAAATCTTTGTCTCTTAGCCCAGCTAGGAAAGGTCTGCTTTAATGCATTAATATAATGGTTTACTTGATTAATAGGAGCGATCTCTACACTACAAAGCTGTAGTCTAGCTAGTAAGTTATTAAAATCAGCATTAAAAGCCTCTAAAGATCCCTTATAATTTAAAAAATTTAGGGAGTGGTAGCTAGCGTATAGCGTACCTCGCTGGATTTCAGCACTCTGCGAATATTGCCTAATAAGGACTTTATAGGCTTCTTCGGGGAATTTTTGCTAACATATAGCTGCCTGCGGTCCTGGTTGATAGCTATCTCTTAATATCATTAAAAGAATAGCTTGATCACAGTTAGCTAGATGGCCTGCTAAGCTAGGATTATCTATAAATTCAGGTAATCCTAGGGCTCTAAATTGAATGCTCAGGGCTTGCTTCCACTGATCATAATTTTCAGGACCTTTTAACTTAGCTCCCTTAGGAATAGAGTGAACCTTCTTATTTAGTTCCTTAATAGCCCCTGTATTAAAGGTAGCTTATAAGTTACTAGAAGGTAAACTCGCAGAAGTAGTAGCAGCAGGCAGGTCTTCTACTGGAGCTTTAGTATTTTCTTCCCTTAGCTTAGTAGAATCCTGAAGACCTTGCATAGCAGTCATGGTTTGCGTTAATTTATCTAATAGATCTTTAATGCTAGCCTCGTTTTTTAGACGATTTGACTTAGTATGCTTAATAAAATCAGTTAAGGTCTTGCCTTGTTGTTCAATTTGGCTCTGCATCTGTTGTTGCAGTTGCAAAGCACTGGCTTGAACAGCCGGACCTTCTATATCTATCCTATTAGGGTCCCTAGGAGGGCTAGAAGAAGGGCCTGCAGCAGGTCCCTTACCCTTATAATTCGGTGGTGCTATCTCTTAAAATTCCCTAGGATCTCAAAAGATATCCTGTGTAAGATCTCTAAATTTGTTCCTGTTGCAAATAACGCGCGCTAGAAGCTGGTTGTGGTGCAACCTGGCCGCGTACGCAAATTGTGTGGCGGGACTGTTTGAAAGGGTAGCCCTCGAGGTCTAAAAGTGGGTCTGCGGTATGCGCGGGCAGAAACGGACCGGAGAAGATTCTCTGCGAAAATTTTCTTAACACCAAAAATAATAGATAGGAATAATAGGTATTGCAACGGCCACAACGTAACGCAACGTGATGTATAGTGCGTGCAACGTATTGCAATAGGTCAAAAAGCCTAGTATTAAGATACTAGATGTTCGATGATTTAAAGGATGCAGCGTATCTACTGTTGTAGATAATATCAAATATAACGGTCGCGGCAGTGAATAGAATCACTAAAAAAGAGGTTGTGGTTGTAACTAGATAGTTATGGGTGCGGCTGTAAATGAATTTCAACACCAAGGGTCTGGCGTTGCGATGCGTGATGCTAGCGGATGAAAAGCTTCGAAAGCTAGCGGTTTCCTTCGTAATCTTAAGAGCCCACAGGTCTAGTAGAGAGTAACTAGTACCCAAAATCAAGCACTAATCGCAGTAGAATAACGCAGTAATGTAGTAATCTTATAGGCCTTCCGGGCTCATAACCTATTGAAAATGGAAGGGAATCTGTACTAGAGGGATAGGAAGACCTCCCTAGTAGATTCAACGCGGCGGCTTCTAGATTCACTATAATACGACGATTCTTTAAGATATAGGGCGTTGATAGTTGAATATAGTAGATTTCAGCTAGACGAACGATCTGACGAGCAATGAGAGGATTTTCTGAGTCCCCTCATAGACCTACCGACCATATCGACGGAAGGGGGTCGCTAGCCGGGCCTTAGGAGCTATTTTTTATTTTCTGCAAAATTCATTTGTATGTGAAAAGTAAAAAATCGACTCACGACCATACAATCTAGCCACCCACGTGCACTAACTAAGCAATCTAATAAGCAACCCTATAAATAAAATATACCATAAAATCCGGAAAAAATCAAGGATTCGAACAGTATACATCAGCCTTTTATACGACTACTAGTTCCCTAGTTACAGTCGATTTTAGCTTCCCTATAGGGTAGCCTAGTCGGCTTAGTCATACAAGCCTGTGGGTTGGTTGTGTGCAGGAACGCAGGTCACAGCCAACAACGCTGCAGGCAACGCCTTGTAACCAACGTTGCAACAACGCAACTAGGCAACTAGTGGGCCTATAAAATAGTGCTATAAATAGCATAATTTTAACAACTACTATAAGCCTATAGCTCTTTAGTAGTGCCTATAAACTATCTAATTAGCCTAGTAAAGATTAACTTTATAAAGGTTCTCCTACCTATTATTAGACTTCTTACTATACTATTAATAGGTAGTAATCTTAGATATAGGGTATTAATAGAGTTACTACTGCTCTTACACTACTTATTAATTATAAACCTAATATACTATAGCTTTACTAGACTAGTAGTGGTACTATACTTATTATAGCGCCCCTATAGCCTAATAGCAGTAAACTTAGTAAGGAAGGTTAGTAACTAAGACATAAATGCCTTAGCTTTCCTTTCCTTACTAATATAATCTAATCTCTATAATAAAGTATTAGTAGGATTTAGCTTACCTACCTAGTGTTTAATAATAAAGTTAAATAGGCATAGCTTATCTAATATAGTAACCTACTAGCTTATTAGCTTAGGCTTTAAAATAAGGTATTTATAGTTTAAGTAATCTATTATTACTTTTACTAGGTAAGCTAAGTAAGCAAGGTAATGCCTCTAAGTTTAAAAGGCCTCCTAAATTACTAGTAACTCTATGTCTAGTGTTATATAGCGTAATTTAGTATCCTTTAACTTCCTTAATATAAACACTATAGGGTACTAGTAACCTAGCACTAATATTACAAGGATAGCTCTAATTATATATCTAGAGGCTGTCACGGTCTAGCCCAAAGGGCTAATCGCGGGTGCCTGCGCCACCGTGCGGGTGATGTGCCCGATCCATCTGCGCCATAGGCAACAAAAGAATACGCATTGTACAAGTCTCTGTGGCTTGTGCAATTGACACCTATATTACTAGGATCTAGGGCCAAAGCCCCAGACCATCACATAGGCTCCTTCCCTATGTAACCTCTCTCTCTTCCAATCTGACGTCTATTGACATCACCACTGACCGCTAGCTAGTAATACCGCATATCCCCCAGGGACCGATCTATTCCCTGTAAGCCTAGGAAGAACCCTATCATGGCCTCTGCACGCAGCCGGTTCGAACCTAAGACCTTAGGTAACTTGTACAATTGTCACGGTCTAGCCCAAAGGGCTAATCGCGGGTGCCTGCGCCACCGTGCGGGTGATGTGCCCGATCCATCTGCGCCATAGGCAACAAAAGAATACGCATTGTACAAGTCTCTGTGGCTTGTGCAATTGACACCTATATTACTAGGATCTGGGGCCAAAGCCCCAGACCATCACAGAGGCATTAGTCTTAACTTATAATAGTAGCGCTAGATTAAAATACACTAAAATTAGTGCCTCCTAGAATTACTTTTATAGTTCTCTAAATGCTACTAGCTTATAGGGCTCTAGCTTAAACTTTACTGGTTATTTCCCTTATAGATAGTTAGTTAATAGGATAATAATCTTACTATAATTCTTAATAAAGCGCCTATAGAAACTAGTAAATCCTAGGAAAGATTAGATATTAAACACGTAGATAGGTATTAGCTATATTATAATTACTTTAACTCTACTAGGGTCTATTAAGATTCCTTCTAGGGAGATTATATAACTAAGGAATTTAACTTCCTTAATAGAGAATTAGCACTTATCTAGGTTAATAAAAAGATTAGCGCTTTAAAGCCTCTTAAGAACCTACTTAATATAATTCTTATGCTCTAAGATGTTACTACTATATATTAGGATATTATTAAGGTAGATAATATAGATAATATCTATAAGACCTTCTAAAGCTATATTAATATATTCTTAGAAGGTAGTAGGCGTATTAATAAGCCTAAATAGTATTATAAGATACTTAAAGTAACTATATCTACACTAAAAGGCTATCTTCCACTTATCTCCCTTATAGATATGTAGCTAATAGTACATATCTTTAAGGTCTAACTTTATAAAGATCTTTATATCTCTTAGCTAATCTAAGATTTCTAGAATTAGGGGTAAAGGGGCCTTATCCTTAACTATAATCTTATTTAGGCCCCTATAATCTATATATAGTTATAATTTTCCCCCTTTCTTTAGTATAAATAGGATTAGGGCACCTACTAGATTAATAGATCTTTAGATCTAACCTTATTCCTATGCACTTACTAGGTACTTACGGAGCACCTATAGCTCTTTCTTAGCTAGGTTATATATAGGTCCCTAGGGTAGTGTTTTTCCTTCTTCTAATTTAATTATATATATCCGCCTACCTAATCTAGGGAGGGTGCTAGCCTTATAGCTTAAGAATATATCCTTAAACTCTATATAGACTTCTAGGAGGGCTACCTTATAAATAGTATTAGATAGATCTATTATTATATAGATACTACTTAGTTTCTACTCTTTTAGCGCGTTCCTAATAAAGGCTATATGCTTAATTAGACCTATTAACTAGGGGGGAAGCATTACTATAACTAATAAGCATTTCTCTATATACTATCTATCCTATAACCTTATTACTAATAAGATATATTCCTTTATTATAGGGTATCTCTAAAGTCTTTTCCCCTATAATATTATAATAGGTTTATATTATCTTACCTAGTTAATACCTAGCACTAGCTTTTTACTACTATTAGTAATATAGTAGCTAACTTAGTATATCTTTATATATCCTATACTATCCCTTATTAATATTACCTTTTTTAAAATTCCTTAATATAGTATAATATTACTAGATATACTCTTAAGCGTGCTATTACTTAGTTATATATTTACCTAGTCTAGGTCTATTAATATATCTAGATAAATTAAAGAATATATAGTGCTAGGGTTAAATAGTATTAGTACTACTACCTAGTAGTAATCTTACTATAACTTAACTTCTATATAAATTTATAGGTCTAATTACCTATTCTTATTAAGTTATATTATATTAAGAGCGTTTTCCTAGGGTTATACTAAGCTAATTAGGGCCTTATTTAGGTTTAACTAGCCCTTAGCTTAGTTACTACTACCTTAGTACTAGTTAGTAGTATAGCTACCTCTATAGTAGATACTATAGTCTAGCTTAGGGCACTTAGTTAAGAGGTAGCCTAGTTTTTTATACTTAAAATAGGTAATAGGTAAGCCCTCTATTTCTATATAGTATCCTTCCTATAACCTACCTTCTAGTAAAGCTAAGTAATTCCTCCTTTTCTATTAGTTATCTCCTTAATTACCTTTATAGTAAGGCCTTTTTTCCTCTTTTATTACTACTTCTACCTTCTTTCCTTAGCCTATAAGATAATTCTAACTTATAGGGTATTCTTAGCTAAATACCTACTTCTTTATAGTGCTATTTAGGCACTATATAAACTAGGTAATTCTTATAGGCTTAGGCATAGGCTTAGGTAATTCTACTTCTACCTTACCCTAAACCTTAATAAATACTTAGAATAACTAGTCCTTACCTTACTAGAGGGTTAGTAGTATTCTTATAGCTTCTAGGTAGTAACTATCTTTATCTATTCCTTTAGTTTTTAACTATTATATAAACTCTATCTAAGTATAGCTTTAGTAGTTTATATAACTATCTATAGTAGTAAAATATATCTACTATTACTTTACCTTATCTACTAGGTAGCTACTAGTATATATAACCTTTATTATATTATTTATAAATATATTCTAATTTATAGTAAAAACTATATTTAAATCTACTAGGAATATCTATAGATTCTTATAGGTATCCCCCTTATATATAGGAGTCTTAAGCTATATCTTTACTATACTATATCTATATAGCCCTAGTATAGTTAATACTAACTAGGGAATAGGAATAAGGGCTTAAGTAGGAGGGGTTTATAGGGTAGAAGTAAAGCCTAGGTTAGTATTATTTAATTAGGAAGAGGTATTTACTTCCTATAAATTTTTCTATAGCTACTTAAGTTTATATCTTTTTTAGGTAATTTATAGCTATACCTCTACTTATATAAGGCTATAGTTTAATATAGCTTCTTTATTATTAATAGCTAGCTCTAATATATAGGAATTCTCTAAGGTAGTTAGATAAGAAGACTTATACTCTAGGAGTGGGTATTAATCTATAAATATATCTTTATATAGTATATTTACTCTAGAGTTATTAGTACCTATTAAATAGGTATTTATTCTATATAGTACTAATATCCTTAACCTACTAATAGCCTATTACCCTAATAAGAAAGAGAGATTAACTTATTAAAGCTTCTAGGCTAAATATAATAAATAGGGTAATAGTATAATTAAGGTAGTAGCTATAGAGCTAGAAGGTAGGTATATATACTTAAAGGTTTTAATCTCTAGCCTCCTATATTCTATATATATAACCTTTACCTAAATACCCCCTCTATGTGTATATAACTAGCTTATAGCGACCTTATAGCTAGGGCGCTGTAAGCTATGACTAGGCCCTACTGTATATAATGCCATCGCCTTCATAGCCTCTGTCGCTCTATTGCCTCTATGACCCTGACAGTTATCTACTTATACTTAGGCCTAAGTATTACTATAAACTAAGTATAATAATCTTATAGGGCCTTTATAAGGCTCTAGAATTAGCTATTAAATACCTAATAATAACTACTAAGGACCGCGAACTAAGCGCTATCTTTAGTATTATTAGGTTATTAAGGGTACTAAAAATAACTCTCTTTAGGTATATTATAACCTTTAGAAGAGCTTTCCTATAGTTACTATACGCTACTAATTATAGCTCTACTACTATATAAGCGTATTTAAACTCCTATAGTATCTAATATAGATAATTAACTTTATATAGCCTTTACTATCCTTCTCTTTACTAGAGTCCTATTTCCTATAAGGATTAGAGGCTTAGAAGGGTAATCTAGCTATATAATTAAATTAGGATTAATAAAGACCTAGATTCTATCTTTAATAGCTCTTACCTTAACTATCTTATACTATAGGTCCTAGTAGTAGGGCTCCTATAGCTTAATAGCTAGCTTATTACTCTTAGAAGACTCCTTAGATATTATAAGGATACCTATAGTGTTATTATTATTAAACTAATAAATAGTAGTATTAATCCTAGCGTACTAGGGTTACCTAATTATAATATTAATAAATTAGGCCTCTCTTTTACTATATTTATACTAATTATTTAAAGATTAAATAATTAGTTAATTTAAAGAGAAGAGTACTAATTTAGAAGAAGGTATAATTATTATAAACACTATATAATTACTACTATATTAGACTGTAAAGCTAGGGTTTAATATAATTACATCTATTAATTTATCTAACCCTATAAGAGGGTGCGGACTATAGTCTAAATACCTAAGTACCTGTACTATTAGTGGGGTACTAGTATAATAATAAAATATACTATAAAACTACGGAGGTCTTGGAAAATGACTTGCGCGGGGTGGATTCCTGTCTCAGCTAGTTGAATAGTGAGACTATCGTGCGGTAGGGATCAATTATGCCCTTGTGGGTGCAACAGCAATGCATCATCCGGACCCATTGTACGGATTCCATCAGCCTTGTCAATTTGAACCTCGGCCGTCTCAAACCTCAACTCCAGTCCATGCCTCACGACTTCCCATCATCCATCCCATCCCGTCCCCAGCAAAAACATTGCAATGCCTTCCTTTCCCGGCATCGACCTCTCCCGAAACCTCTCCCTCTTCACAGTCAGTCTTGTCCCCCGCCGGCCGTCCCTGTGTGTAACCTCCATTAAAACCCATTCAGGTCCCCGCCGCCTTCGGCCTCTCTCTCCTCCCGCACCTCTACGCCGTCTCCTCCGCAGGCTTCAACGTCTACGACAACTCGTACCCTCGCGCCTATCGCGACACGCTCATGAGGGATACCTCTGTTCCAAAAGTCGTAGGTCATTCTGCATCCGTAGTCACGTATAGACGAAGAAAACAATGGACTGTTGACATTTTAAAAAAAAAAAAAACTGGCGCAAACGAGAAACCCGTCAACTAACGACCGTGATAGCGAAAACAAAGGATTCTACGCGCCGAAGCCGCGTCCCTGAATGGTCTGGAAACAATCGGCCTCTTTGCTGCTTCTGTTCTGGCCGGCAACTACGCCCGACTTGACACGGCCACGCTCAATCATCTTTCCATCGGGTATTTGGTGTCGCGGGTGGCATACACGCTGGCCTACATTCTCGTTCAGAACCGGAGACTGTCGTGGCTGAGGACGGCCATCTGGCAGGTGACGGGTATTTACATCGCCCTGTTCTGGATCAAAGCGGGCAACAAACTTCTCCAAGACCAAGCGCCGGATGCCACGTAGAATAAGCAGAGACTTGTTTCACATCCGCCATTGCCAAAACTATTGGCAAGGCTTCAGATGGCAAAGGCGATATCACTGAATCTTCTTGTGCACTATGGTATTTATTATACATGCCTCTTGTCAACTCTGGTTCTATACATGCCACATGCCATGCGTGTGTGCATCATTTGTCTTGTGCATTTTCGTCTTCGTCTTTAATTCTATGTGAAGCCCATGGTTACTTTAATGGTTCCTCCGCTTTGACCCCATCATCATCCTTTGCACGCCAATAGCCATGCCTCCTCAGTTCAGGTCAGCGCTGAGGGGCAGGTTCCTTGAGCTGCTACCGACCCAAACCTTCTTGGGAGCCTCGGTGATGACCCAGTTCTGGGAGGCAGAATCCCAGTTGCTGATCTCGCGACGAGTAAGCTCATGCCGGAAGACAACACTCTGTCCGGGAGCAATACGCTCAATACGTTCAAAGCCGCGCAAAACGCGGACGGGCTCATTCTCTCCACCGAGACTGACATAGAGCTGAGGTACTTCATCCGTCATGGTCTTGCCAGTATTGGTAATGGTGGCAGTGACTGTGTACAAGACATCCCACAGCTGTTGGTTGCCACCAGGTTGTCCAGACGAAGCCAGACGGGGCTGAGGGGAGCCGTCAGTGGCACCAGGGGGCAAGAACTCTTTGGCCGTCTTGCCGTAGCCGGCATCGCGTGACGCCTCCTTGCCGGACGACGTAGTGTTCAACCAGGGGTAAATGAACATATCGATGTAGCGAATGTCCGAAGGGAATGCATAGTCTTTGAGGTTGGTGCTGTAGTGACCAAAGGTAGGGGCGGCACTAGTCTTGCCTTGAGGTGGCGACATGGGACGAACATTGTGCTTCTGGACAACGAGGTTGGAGTACTCAAAGGTAGACCATGAGAGACCGTGCCCGAACTCGTAGATAGGAGCCCCAGGGCTGTTCTTTTCGGGGGCCACCTTGTCAAAGTGGCGGTAGTCGATGAAGGCCCCCTCCTTGAAGTCCTGCTGGGGTGCGCCTCTGCCGTTGTTGGGCTTGGACAGGACTTTTGTTCCGTAGCTCTCCAGACTCGGTCCCCAGGTGAAAGGTGATCGGCCAGGGCTTGTCTTGCCGTAGAGAATGTCGGTAATGGAGTTGCCAGATTCCTGTCCAGGGAGACCAGCCCAGACGATGGCCGAGATGTTGGAGTTTTGATACCAATCGGTCATGACAACTGGGCCAACACTGTGGATGACGACAATGGTGTTCTTGCAGATGGAAGAAACGTTCTTGACCAAATCATTGCCATGCTTCCACAGATCGAGATTCTTGCGGTCGCCCCGGTTGCCATCTACCTGAATGTAGCCCTCCCCGCCGTCAGCGTTGACGAAAACGACCGACGTCACATTAGGCTGGCTGATGAGATCCCGGGTGGCTGCCCACGCGGAATTGCTGAGAACACTCTCATAACGCGAACCGTCCTCGATTGCCTGGCGCTGAAGCGCACTGTCCGGGGTGATGAGATAGGGGAACTGCGCCGTGCCTGAGCCCCAGAGCATGGCCAGGGTGCCATCGTCGCATCCACGGTCGGGGCACCCATTGGGACCCTTGGGATTCGGACCAGCATCCTCGCCAATGACGGCAAGAAACTTTGGCTTATTCAGGGGGAGTGAGCCGGTGTTTTTCAGGATGACAGTTCCCTTGGCAGCAGACTCGCGGATATGGGCAGCGTGGTCTCGACGAACATCAACTTGGAAGTTGAGCTGTTCCAAGTTCTCCCCGGCAGCTGCATGGCGGTAGCCGAACGTATCGCGGGTCCATGAACTGAAGCTTGTGGGAACCTGGTTGCCGACAGTGTTCCCAACCTTGAACCAGGCGGCCATGATACGCATTGCCATGTCGTCGATTCGGTAGGCAGGCACAGTGCCGTTGATCACGGCCAGCGTGAGGTTTGCGCCCCAGAAGCCGTCGCCAGTGTTGAAAAGCGTGTCACCGGGCATGCTCATGTCGAGGCCAGCAACTGCAGTGGCGGCACCCGCATGCTGAGCCTGCCAGTCGCTCATGACGAATCCCTGGAAGCCCAATTCGTCCTTGAGGATGCCATTGAGGAGTTTGGAGTTCTGGCAGTTGTACGAGTTGTTGACTTGGTTGTAACCACACATGATGGAGCCTACACCAGCCTTGACGGCGTCGGCGAAAGGCCAAACATACACTTCATGCATCGTCTTGTCATCCACGTTTGATGAGATGGCTTCAGAAATATCGAAGCCGTAGCCTGCTGCCTCTGTGGCTTGTCTGAAGTGTTCTGCAGGCCACGCGTTAGTAACACGAGCGAAAGGACATCTGATACTAGACATTCAAAATGGCTGACTAACCTTGCTCGTTGGCGATGAAATGCTTTGCACAAGCAACAACACCGGCCTCCTGTATGCCAATCACGATGTTGGCCAGGCCCTTGCCTTGAAGGTAGGAATCGGCGCCGTGACCTTCAGCATTGCGACCTCCGGTAGGAATGCGACCGAGAGGGCCACTGACAGGAGCCAAAGCGACATCAACGCCCTTGGCTTTGTTCTCGGCACCCATGGCCTTGCCACGATCTCTCCAAAGGCGTTCGGACCATGTAGCTCCAGCGGTCAGTCCGGCGGGGAAGGCGCTGTTATAGTCGGTAAATCGAATGCCCAACGGACCATCTTGCATGCAGAGGGATCTCAGGCCTAACCGCGGAACTGATCCCACATTGCCAACACAGACGTCGCTCATCCAACTAGAATTTCATCGTCAGCCGTGATACCCCCCGCGTTGTCGCATCGAGATGCTCACCCAGTACCAGAGGTCAAGTTGACTTTCTCAATGAGGGTCATCTGGGACACGAAGGCCTTGGCCTTGGCATAGGCCTCCTCCCAGCCCAAAGCCTGAGGATTCATCCATGGCGAGGGATAATGAGGAGGAGAATGTGATATCGAGCCTTTCGAGGCAGCAGCCTGTAAAGGAATTTGCGCGTTAGAAGAGCCATGGGAAAGCGGATTTTGAGCAGTTGAAGATGCTGTAGAAAATCCTCCCCAGAGTGACGCCGTTGCCAGGAAAAGCTTCATCGGTGTTTATTGCCTCGTTTCGTGATGACGAAGAACAGGCTGGCGCACACCAATGCCACGTGCAAGGGCTGATATCGTGCCTTGGCGTTCAGAATGTTCGTGTTCAAGCTCGAGTGGGGGGGATTCTGGGCGCGAGCCATTCTGTTTTGGGGTAAAATCTTGGGGAACGCAGATTCCACTTGGACGCGCCGTGGCGCCGTGAGATCCACCAAACAAGCCAAGCCGCACCGCACCGTACGGCAGGAAGTGAGAGGAAGTGAGAGATGGGGGAAATTCGCAGCAGCGTGGGACGGGCAAATCCATGAGAAGAAAGTCGAGTTGAACTTCGTTCTTGTCCCGCCAATTGCTCTTCGTTCGGGTGTTTCATGCGAGAGCAGACAGGGAAGGAGCTTACCTTGGAGGAAACATCGGCGTCTTGAGGAGCGCCTTGTACCACGGCTGTGAGCAAAGCCGCGGCGAATACAGATAACGACTTCATCGTTATGGAGTCTGTCCTCGCAGTGGTCTTTTCGCTGTACTGGCCGGCGTGCTTGACAGGAGAAGAAAATCTGTCGCAAGTTCGAAGACTCGACAACGACGACAACAAACGGGGTCTCGGATGGTCAGCTTAAAAACGTGACGGGCAGCCGGGTCTAGTTATAAAACAAGACTCCTAGCCCGAGGTCTCAGTTCATCGGCAAGTCGGTCTGGCTTCAGGCAGGGTGCCGGGGTTGGGGGGGGGGGCGTCGAGAAGTGAATGGAGAGATTTGTCGTCTTATGCCCTTGGCACCAAGGAGATGGGTATGGCCGGCAGTGAGGTGTGCGTACGACTTGCCCACTCCCTCTCTGGCCCGACTGGTGGGGCATTGGGGCAATTGTCATCTGGCTCTTTCGTTTCATGGAATCAAATTGCAGTCCCGCATACAGCAGGCATGGAGATGGAAGAATAAACCACTACATACTCCGTAGCCGGAAACAAAAGCATGGAGCCTGGCCGCAAGTCGAGAGAAACATCCCAGCTTGAACCGGCTGGGTAGGTGGGAGGGTGGAGCCACTAGCCCCTTCCCAACCTGTGGGCCAGTGCTGGCTGGCATGGCTTGCATAATTGCATGTAGTGACGGACCGTCTGGCCTGATGCTCATTATTTAACATTGATCGGAGGGTGGCGTTGGCCTACCAGCCTACTACCAGCCTGCTACCAGCCTACTGGGCGCATCCAAGCTGTCACGTTTAACATCACTCCGTACGGATCCGTAGATTCTTGGACATCTCCAAGACATGACCTGGGATGATAGTCAGTCTGAATCCAGAACTTTCATTCATGCTATTTCAACTCCGAGTGTATTTCTTAAACACAAGTGAGGGGCAGCGGCCGTTGCACAGCGCAATGTGGTCACTTGATGATGTGCGTCGATGGCTTGCCAGTTTGTTGCGAGCTTCCCACCCATCTGCGTTTGCAGTTCCAAAATGGCAACAAGTTCACAGTCGACGGCTGCAGGCCAAGAGCGCCCTCGCCGCAAATCGCCCGGTGGCGTCGGACTGATGACCCCTGACGGGCACATGAGCAGCTGGCTGGCCATGCCCATCGTCCAACTCGATCCAGCCTTCGATGTTAGCGCGACGGTTTTTCTTCAATTATGACCGACGCTAATTCTGTATCATCAGGGTGCGTGCAGTTTCCCCAGACCAAGCCGACAGCGACTACCCGAGTACATTGCCTTCGGTTAGGCACCAAATCCCAATTGAATCTGCTTTATCCTAGTTGACTGAACCTCAGTTTGCGCCTCGTTTGACTGGTCCTCTCGCTATCAGTGCATTCATTTCCGTTGCGAGATCACATTAGCCTCTCGACTGATCCGTACCGGTGGCAACTACGTCATTGCTGAATGAAAAGAAAGTGCATTGTATGGAGTACGGATTATCCATGGCACAAACAAATGATCAAAATAATAAAACAGGTTAGGTTGTTCAGTTTGCCCGTCACTTTATGAGCCACCCATGTCTGAGCTCGGCACAAATTCCTATTGTGGAGGGTGAGCGTCACCAACAGTGTGGCAGCCAACACGCTCTCGGAGCACACATCCACATCACAGTTATTGTGCCCAGATACAACGGCCAACAGAGGTCAAGAGTATTGGGCGGGGAAGGAAGATCGATCTCATCTCGCTCTGCTCCGTATTGCTATGATAATAATTCACAACGTCGAGCAGTTGGTTAGTTCATCGCGAGCCAACAACAACGGGGTGCGTTTGCTAAATCCCACAGTGCCAGGAGTCAATCGGTTTCATTCCGAACCGCCTCCTGTGCAAGCCGTGCAGGACCCTGGACCCTGGTCAAATCCTTCAAGGTACACTCTACGCCCTGAATTTTTACAAATGTACATGCCCCAGCTGTAATCAGTGATCTATTATTAGAGAGATATAAGGAAAATGCACAAGGTATACATGCGGTGCCACTTTAGAATACATCTATTTCCATATAGGTTACTAGTAATAAAAGGTGCCTTTACATAATCCTAGCCCCTGGCTCCCTTATGTCCTTGACAATAGCTAATTAGCGCAATTGCCCCTGTGTAATCCGTACTCCGTAGGCAGGTAGGTACCTATACCCGCTTTCCAGGGCACAAACACTGAACAATCATTACGAGCAGAGGCAACAAACGAATAGCAGCTTCTTCTTCTGTGCGTCTGATGCAACGAATGGTCCCTGCAATTTGTTTCCGAGACGGATCTGACATGGCAAGCACGAGTTAGTGCAAAATAGATGACAGAAGTTCCGCTATTCCTGATTATTACTCCGTAGATCAAAAACAATGAGCACCTTCATGGCTTGATTCGGATCTACATACGTTACGTGAGCACACATCAAGCGGCACGCTCTGACACTGTGCGGAGTAATCCGTATTATTAAGTCTAGGTGCTATTCTGGACGACCATTCCTTCTCGAAGGGATGATGACTGACCATTCATTGGCACGCAAAGTGATTCGCCCATTGTAGCATCTCGCCCTTGAGTATTGCATGAGAGACATTTTCTTCAATTATCGGTGTTCGCGAAACTCGGGATCCTCCATCATGAGTCAGCTTGGAGCTGAGTCAAGACATTGACACGGCGACGAATACCCTAGCTCGGCCGACGGCGAGCCGAAAATCATTTCTGAGCATCAAACGAGTTGTGGAGGGGAAGGGCGGACAAAGCACCAACCGTCCCGGGAGCTAGCGCGTTGGCGCACGAGTCTGGGCATGTGTGCTGGCTGGCCAGCAGCAACGACGAGATGACGATTCCCGGTAGATTCTCGGCAAATTCACACTGTAGGGGTTGATTGGAGCCGGATTGTCAAGGGATTGTGGGAAAGGTTGTCTCTTATTTCGTCTAGTGTGCCCCCTGTGGGTATGATGACTTTCTTGGCATGTTGACCGGCTTTGCACACTGCTTCATAATGCCTGCGCACTTTGTAAGCTCATAGCAGAAGGTCGAACTCATTCCGCCAACATTGGGGCATTACTATTTGTTAAAATTATGCTATTTATAGCACTATTTTATAGGCCCACTAGTTGCCTAGTTGCGTTGTTGCAACGTTGGTTACAAGGCGTTGCCTGCAGCGTTGTTGGCCGTGGCCAGCAGCTTTGGCTGTGACCTGCGCACAACCAACCCACAGGCTTGTATGACTAAGCCGACTAGGCTACCCTATAGGGAAGCTAAAATCGACTGTAACTAGGGAACTAGTAGTCGTATAAAAGGCTGACTTATACTGTTCGAATCCTTGATTTTTTCTGGATTTAATGATGTATTTTATTTATAGGGTTGCTTATTAGATTGCTTAGTTAGTGCACGTGGGTGGCTAGATTATATGGTCGTGAGTCGATTTTTTACTTTTCATATATAAATGAATTTTGCGGAAAATAAAAAATAGCTCCTAAGGCCTGGCTAGCGACCCCCTTCTGTTGATACGGTCGGTAGGTCTATGAGGGGACTCAGAAAATCCTCTCATTGCTCGTTAGATCGTTTATCTAGCTGAAATCTACTATATTTAACTATCAAAGCTCTATATCTTGAAGAATCGTCGTATTATAGTGAATCTAGAAGCCGCCGCGTTGGAATCTACTAGGGAGGTCTTCCTATCCCTCTAGCTAGATTCCCCTTCCATTTTCAATAGGTTATGAGCCCGGAAGGCCTATAAGATTACTACATTACTGCGTTATTCTACTGCGATTAGTGCTTGATTTTGGGTACTAGTTACTCTCTACTAGACCTGTGGGCTCTTAGATTACGAAGGAAACCGCTAGAATTTGAAGCTTTCATTTTACTAGCACCACGCATCGCAACATCAGACCCTTGGTGTTGAATTCAACTACAGCCGCACCTGCAACTACTAGTTGCAACCACAACCTCTTTTAGTGATTCTATTCACTACCGCGACCGTCACATTTGATATTATCTACTCTGTAGATACGCTGCATCCTTTATAAATCATCGAACATCTAGTATCTTGATACTAGGCTTTTTGACCTATTGCACTACGTTGCACGCACTATACACTACGTTACGTTGCGCTGTAGCTTCTGTAATACCTATTACCTACGATCCTATTTTTGGTGTTGAGAAAATTTTCGCAGAGAATCTTCTCCGGTCCGTTTCTGCCCGCGCATACCGCAGATCCACTTTTAGACCTCGAGGGGCACCCTTTCAAACAGCCCCGCCACATAATTTACGTGCGCAGCCCGGTTGCACCACAACCTAGCTTACAGCGCGCGTTATTTGCAACAGGAAGAAATTTGGAGATCTTGCACAGGAACTTTTAGAGATGGCACCACCGAGTTATAAGGGTAAGGGACCTGCTGCAGGCCCTTCTAGCCCTCCTAGGGACCCTGATAGGATGGAAATAGAAGGTCCGGCTGTTCAAGCCAGTGCTTTACAACTGCAACAACAGATGCAGAGCCAAATTGAACAACAAGGCAAGACCTTAACTGATTTTATTAAGCATACTGAGTCAAATCGTCTAAAAAACGAGGCTAGCATTAAAGATCTATTAGATAAATTAACGCAAACCATGACTGCTATGCAAGGTCTTCAGGATTCTTCTACTAAGCTAAGGGAAGAAAATACCAAGGCTCCAGTAGAAGACCTGCCAGCTACTGCAACTACTTCTGCGAGTTTACCTTCTAGTAACTTACAAGCTGCCTTTAACACAGGGGCTATTAAGGAACTAAATAAGAAGGTTCACTCTATTCCTGAGGGAGCTAAGCTAAAAGGCCCTGAAAACTATAATCAGTGGAAGCAAGCCCTGAGCATACAATTTAGAGCCCTAGGATTACCTGAATTTATAGATAATCCTAGCTTAGCAGGCCATCTAGCTAACTGTAATCAAGCTATTCTTTTGATGATATTGAGAGATAGCTGTCAACCAGGACCGCAGGCAGCTATATGTTAGCAAAAATCCCCCAAAGAAGCCTATAAAGTCCTTATTAGGCAGTATTCGCAGAGTGCTGAAATCCAGCGAGGTACGCTATACGCTAGCTACCACTCCCTAAATTTTTCAAATTATAAGGGATCTTTAGAGGCTTTTAATGCTGATTTTAATAACCTACTAGCTAGACTACAACTTTGTAGTGTAGAGATCGCTCCTATCGATCAAGTAAACCATTATATCAACGCATTAAAGCAGACCTTTCCTAGTTGGGCTAAGAGACAAAGATTTACTATCAGAGCTGCTAGGGCACAAGGGCTGCCTGTAAATACCCTAAATTTACAGTTCCTTATGGCGGATTTATTAGAAGAGCAGAGGGATAAAACCTCCCCTGTAGCTAAAGCTCTTAGCTATAAGGCTTCTAATAATAAGGGAAATTCTAAGGACAAGGAAAAGAAGTCACCTTCTAATCCTAATACTAAGAAGGACTCTACTAACGCCACTAAAGAGCAGGATAAGAAGGATTCAAACCCTTCTAAAGCCTCTAGGAAGAAAAAGCAGAAGAAGAAGAGTGGCAACGGGGATAAAGATAAAGGAAAAGAAGCTGCTTTTGCGTTAGGCTATAGCCTAGCCACGGGATACGTTGAAGAACTAGATTCTAGCGAGTCTAGCAGCGAGGATAGTAGTGATTCTAAATCTGATTTGGATACCTCTAGTACCACTACTACTAGTGACACTACTAGCAAGCCTACTTTTAGCTACTCTAATGATGTGGTTAAAAACTCCCTTCTATACGATACAGGTTCTTCTTGTCACATTTGTAATAATAGGGCTTTCTTTAGGGACTTTAAGCCTCTTAAGAAAGGTCAAACCGGCCCTATAATTACAGCAGGAGGACCTATCTATCCTAAAGGAAGAGGCACCGCTGTTTTTAACGTTCTGGTCAAGAAAAATCCACCAGAATATAGGCCTCTAGCTCTATTAGATGCCCTATATTTCCCCGGTATAGATACCAACCTAGTTAGCGGGTTATCCCACTATCTTAAGGGAGGTTATCTAGCTAAAGATCAGCTTTTCCTAGCCGATAAAAGCCCCTGTGGGTTACTAGAACCTGCTAAACACGGCTTCTTTTGCAGATTAAGGCAAGCTACTCCTAAGATCTGCAAGCATTCAACCCACCTCTCCTTTATGGGCTCTCAATATTGCAACCAACAACAACAAAGAGCCTATAAGACCGAATTAGGGTTTTCCTACCCTATAGAGGTTCAAATTCCACAGCCAGCATTTAATCCTGAGGAATATCAACGAATCGAAGAACTAAATTCCGATGAAGAAGACGAAGATTCAGCCCTATGTCCCACCGAAGCTCCTCCTAGTCAGGCATCTTCTATAGGGGTTTAGAAGGTCCATACCCTAATGACTTGGGTGACGATAGTGGCCGTCTAGTGCCCCCAGAGGCCTGTGATTCTCAAGAGGCCTGGCAACAGAGGGAGCTAGGGGATAATAGCCCTGAAAAGCTAGATTCTAGCTATAAGAAATTGCTAGATTTAGCCCTTCTTTGGCACATTCGATTAGGCCATATCGGCCTCCCTTTACTTAAGAAATCTTCGAAATTAGCTAAAGGGATTCCTGATTTTTCCGCCATTAAAGACAAGGATTTCAACTGCATAGCCTGTATGCAATCGAAGGCTGTTAGAAGACCTACCAAAAGACCTATTCAGGACCCCCCTAGGGTTTTAGATATTCTAGAGGGAGATACGGTTAAAATCAAACCTATACCACATAATAAGAAGGCCCTAGTCCTTATCCTTATTGATCGAAAATCCCGGTATAAGTGGTGCTTTTCATTAGCTAATAAAGAAGGTTAGACCCTTTATACTGCTATTAAGGGCTTCTTTAAGGCCCTGAAAAACCGATATAACGCGTATCCTAGGCACCTTCACTTCGACGGAGGTACTGAGATCAACAACGAACTTCAGCACTGGTTATCTTCTAAAGGAATTTGCTTTAGTACCTCTTGCCCCTATATTCACGAACAGAATGGGCTAGTTGAGAGGGCTATTAGGGTTATCCTAGACCGGCTTAGGGCTACACTTCAGTGGTCTAAGCTGCCTTTATATCTATGGTCTTATATCCTTCCAGCCATAGTGGACTTAGTTAATATCACCGCCAATACAACTAAGCCCCTAACCCCTAAGTAGCTATTTCTAGCTAACTTAGAGCCTAAGACCTCTTATAAGCCTGATTTTTCAAAGATTAGGGCTATAGGGTCTTATTGCGAGGTTCTAATACCTCCGGAGTAGAGATCAAAGCTTCAGAAGCTAGCCCCTAGGACTATCCCTGGCTGGCTGCTTGCTACTCTAGGTTCCAGCGTTTATCTTGTTTATATACCCTCTAAAAGGTCAGTCGTTAAGACTAGCTTTGTTAAGATTATAGAGGATATAAGCTCTGTAGGGTCCCCTAAGCCTTTAGGGAGCTATCCTTTAGAGGGAGAAGCTGATATCTCACGAGATCTAGAGGTTCAGGATAGCTATCTAAAGCCTCTAGCGCCCCTAGCGCCCACAGCGCCTGCAGCGCCCGCCGCGCCTATAACAACGCCCGGGACGACCGCTGTAACGCCTCTAGCGCTACCCCTAGAGAGCCCAAGCTCTAGCGCCCCTAATAAGGGTGCTATCGAAAAACCGTTTTCAGATTCAGATTCTTCAATCGACCCTGATTCCATGGATATCGATGATTTTAATTTATCTTCCTTTGTTAAGGAGATATGCTTCAAGGCACAAGAAAAGGCTAAATCGTCATCTAACAACAACAATCCGGATACCCCCAAGACCTGGAAACAAGCTTTAAAAAGCAAGGATAGCCAAAAATGGGTCAATGCTACCTTTAGCGAATTTAAGCAGCTATTAGCTGCCGGAACTTTTAAATTTATAGGGATAGACCAGATTCCTAAGGGCCGAAAAGTTCTTAAAAATAGGCTTGTTTATAAGCTTAAAAAGGATAAAGAAAATAATCCTATAAAACACAAGGCCCGACTCGTTGCAAAAGGCTTTATGCAGATAGAAGGTCAGGATTATATCGAGACCTACGCTGCTACTAGCATTCCCCCTAGTTGGCGGATATTACTAGCCCTAGCGGCTTGTAATAACTGGGAAGTTGAACAGGTTGACTTTATAGGGGCCTTCCTAAATAGCTTGCTAAAAGAAGCTATCTACATGCAGATCCCTAATGGATTCGTTGAATTTGCCGAAGCTGCTACGCCTGAGATAGCTAAATTACTTAAAAAATACGGCTATAATCCCTCTTAAAAGCAGGTTATTTTCCTACAGAAAGCTTTATATAGATTAAAACAGAGCTCTAGAGAGTGGCAGCAAGCTTTAAAAGAGCTTCTTTGAAAATTAGGCTTCCACCCCCTTATATCTAACCCGGCTGTCTTCTTCAATCCAACTACATCTACATACATAGCGACCTATGTGGATGACTGTCTTCTAATAGGACCGGATCTAGCTTATATCAACAAGCTAAAGAAGCTATTACACAAAGCTTACCCTATAGAAGATCGTGGGCCAGCCGAATTCTTCCTAGGCGTTCAAATCACTAGAAATCGAAAGAAAGGGACCCTAACTATCCACCAGTCCCAGTACATTTCTGAAGCCCTAGAGAGATTCAACATGAAAGATGCTAGGCCTGCTAAAATTCCTCTTCAACCCGGAATTATAAAACAGGCAGCCAACCACTTAACTAAACCTCTTTCCTCCTCCGATCACAAGCTTTATCAAAGTATTATAGGGACTATTATGTACTTAATGCTCCTTACAAGACCTGATATTGCCTTTCCGGTTCAGTGGCTTTCAACAGCGTTAGCTAAGCCTTATATAGAGCACTTAAATGCTGCTAAACATCTACTTAGATACCTTCTAGGCTCTATAAGTTACTCTATAACTTATAGAAGGTCTAAGAACGCTAAAGCTTCTGCAACCCTTATTAGCTTCTGTGATAGCGACTTCGCGGGAGATAAGTCCTCTAAATCAACCTATGCTTATCTCTATAAGCTAGCTAAAGGACCTATTAGCTGGAAATCAAAGAAAGCAACTACAATAGCTTTATCGACATTAGAGGCCGAATCAGATGCTCTATGTGAAGCTATTAGGGAGCTAGAGTGGCTTTATGGCCTTTTTAAGGAAATTAAGCTGCCTATAGCACCTCCTATTCCGATTTTTAGCGATAACCAAGGCGCTATAACAACCGCTAATAACCCTGCTCTTCACAGCAGAACAAAGCATACCCTACTAAAATTTAACTATACCAGAGAAAAGGTACAGAAGGGTATAGCTAAGGTTATCTACATTAACACTAAAGAGATGCCTGCAGATGGCTTAACTAAGCCCCTGCCTAACGATAAATTTCAACAATTTATTCAACTATTAGGCCTTACGAATACAAAGGCCTAGCTTTAAAAAACAACTAAAAAAATCGAAAAATCGAAAATCAACAAAAACACTGGAATTCCGTTGAAAAGTTATTGATTTTAGTTAAAAGTTCTTGGATTTATTATTGAATTTATCGTTAACTTAGATATCTATTAAAGAGCTAAGTTCAGGTATCGAATTAGTTAACTCATACTTTTCTAGAGGGAGTGTTAAAATTATGCTATTTATAGCACTATTTTATAGGCCCACTAGTTGCCTAGTTGCGTTGTTGCAACGTTGGTTACAAGGCGTTGCCTGCAGCGTTGTTGGCCGTGGCCAGCAGCTTTGGCTGTGACCTGCGCACAACCAACCCACAGGCTTGTATGACTAAGCCGACTAGGCTACCCTATAGGGAAGCTAAAATCAACTGTAACTAGGGAACTAGTAGTCGTATAAAAGGCTGACTTATACTGTTCGAATCCTTGATTTTTTCTGGATTTAATGATGTATTTTATTTATAGGGTTGCTTATTAGATTGCTTAGTTAGTGCACGTGGGTGGCTAGATTGTATGGTCGTGAGTCGATTTTTTACTTTTCATATACAAATGAATTTTGCGGAAAATAAAAAATAGCTCCTAAGGCCCGGCTAGCGACCCCCTTCTATCAATACGGTCGGTAGGTCTATGAGGGGACTCAGAAAATCCTCTCATTGCTCGTCAGATCGTTCATCTAGCTGAAATCTACTATATTTAACTATCAAAGCTCTATATCTTGAAGAATCGTCGTATTATAGTGAATCTAGAAGCCGCCGCGTTGGAATCTACTAGGGAGGTCTTCCTATCCCTCTAGCTAGATTCCCCTTCCATTTTCAATACTATTATTCCATCCGGATCACAAAAACTCTTGATTGCTCAAAGTCCGACTCTAATACGGCAAAGGCTATGGAGAATTTGTTAAACTGTCAGAAATGATCCTTCTGCCTTGAGCAGTTAATTACTGGTACAGTGGCGTTGACTCTCTCTGTAGCTCGTCGTTTACCACTCTGTTGGCGAACCCAATACCAAGGTGGCACGCCTCCCAGCCTCCCTACACGTGGTCTGCGACCCCTCCCGAAAACCCGACATCGCATCGTTTAGTAAATACCAGGGATAATTCGGTACCGGACAATCTGCTTGTACTTCTCCCAGTCATCGCCATACTTGCGGTGGCATTTCTCATCATCGCGACGGTCACGGTGGATGAGCAACACAGCAAAGTAAACAACATAGAAGTAAGTGATCGGCATTGCCCAACCACGGGCGCTGCCCTGAATGACCTCACGGCCATCCCTCATGATGAAGGCACCTTCGCTGGCCGCACCAGCACCAGCAGCCAGAATTTGGTAGCCTGCGAGACCAGTGGGGAGACTATAGGGCCAAGATTGAATCCAGTCACCCAGGTAGTTGATGTGACGAGCGATGCCCCACCAGCCAGAGATGAGAAGCTTGCTTCCAGTCTTGGTCTCAATGTACTTGAGGTGGGCAACCTTGGGGTCCTTGGGGTTGGTGCGGAACGCGTTCTTCTGGCTATTGGCGGAACGGAAGATGTAGAAGCCAAGGATGATGAGGGAAATGATGCCAGCCAAGCCAGCAGGACCAAGAGATAGAGGATGTACAGAGAGATATCGAGTTTGCATAGAGTAGACGAAAGGGACCCAAACTAGGTCACCAAACGCAAGCATCATTCCAAAGCCGTCGGTGGTGATGTCCATCGTCGTCAGAATCGCTGGCTCAAACCACCAAGAATCAATAATGTACACTGCCTGCACGACAGTAATGCAGATGATGCTATCAGTGACAAACCCAAAGTTGCGGTACTGCTGAGCGCACCATGCACAATTGAGGATGATCCAGCCCATCATACCGGGGCGCAACTCACACCATTCCTTCAAATCGACCTCGCCGATAAGGGGAATGGTCACTCGCGGGTTGAGCTCACGGCCGATGAACCAGTCATAGAGCAAGTTGCCAGAGTGGCCACCTGCAGCAAGCTCGCGAAGCTCGGTGTTGCCCGACTTGACACTGAAGCTGCGGACATAGACGAATGTAGCGATAGCATAAGAGATGCCGATACTAGCCGTGAGAATCTGCAAATAGTTCTCGCTGATGAACGTCCAAACGGGAAACTCGGCCCCTTGGGCGACGGTACCGGCAGCCAATGCAGCGAGAGTAGCTGTGTTGGAGTAGAGAGCTGCACAGTTTTTTTAGTTTTTTTTTAGCCCCCGTTGTCATCACGGTAGCTGTGACCAGCAAACAATACGTACTGTTGAATCTGTACTTGAGGCGTCCACCAGAGCTCAACACAGTTCCCTCCACTTCGGTCGCGGGCAAAACTCGATACAGAATCAGGTTCAGAAGGTAATATGCCAGAACGGCACCGGTGGCCTTCCAGCTGGCGAGTCCCGAAATTCCACCACGCGGCCAGCCGACCTCGAGCTTCAGCTGGTCCAAGGTCAAGGAGCGCGGGCTAAGAAGCGACGGCGCGGGGCATCCCGATATATCGTTACAGACGAAGGTGAAGACGTAGACGAGGAGAGGTAGACCGAAGGAAATGGCAAAGGCACCAGGGCTAATGGAGCAAAGCGGGATTGATCAGCAATTATTCCTCACGGAGACTGTGAATGCAGAGGATCGCGGAAATTCGGTGTACCCACGGCCCGAAAAACTCGTAGCCATGCTCAGCTGGAGCGGCTGCACCCTTGACGGGCGATTTGGTTTTTGATGGCATGGTCTGCATGTATTGCCAATACGCGAGTAACTAGACACGCTTTTTCAAATTCGAGTCCAGAGTCGTTCGACAAGCCAGCCGCCCATTTAAAAAGAATCGTAAGAGGGGGGTGGTGGACGATGCGACAAAGGATTTTACGGCTGCTCCTGAATCCGAAGGGGGTCACATTCTCAGGATATATTTCGGCGAGCAGAGCATCCGGATCGTCTCCAACGTCACTAGGGTCAGAATGGCCCAAAGTGGCTTAGCGCTGGTTGCAAGGACAATAACTGGTTCTTGCGGATGAACTGTTTTGCCGCACCTGAGAGACTGCGAAGCCCTCATCGTGGCTGACTCAGGCTTAAGTACTGAAAGGTTTTCGCGCCTGGTGGCGCGAGTTCCACAGCGGCGGATCTGCATCGTGGTCAAGTTGTCGCAAGCAGCTGTATGCGGGCACGTCCCACTTTTCAGGTCATTGATTTCCTCGCACTACTAAAGGACCAAGATAGTGCTTATTAGCAAAACGGCGTTTTTAAAGAAATTACAATGTGTTGAATAGCAAAAGTACATATAAACAGTGTTGAAGCTATAAAAAATCAATATAAAAGGCTGTTTAGAACAGGCCCTGTAATATCTTAAATCTCAATCCACATATTTCTTAAAGTGGCCGTTTTGCTATTAATGTGGCCATTAGAAAAGTGGGGCATGGCACGAGTACTGATGACCCGGCTAGAGACTCCCGCAAAAAAAGGCAACCATTTTTCTTAAGAGTAGAGTTATCGTGCCACGTCCCCTCCGAGTAAGCAACATTGATGATAGAGCACGATACTTGACCATATCCGCTGTTGCCGCAGTGCCCTCCCCACCCGAATCGGCGTTACCACTCCGACCAACGGCCCATACACTATACACGTTGTCACAATGCGACCAAGTCTTTGGAGCGCGGCGTTCGTCGCCGCTTCCCTCGCCAGTGCCAAAGAGGAGCCGTCGTCGACTACACGTGTCCCGGAATGTACGGCAACGGCATCATCAGGCACCGGGGGCTTCTTCGACCTGCGACCTGTCGTGGCGCATCCTCAACACAAAGGCAAGCAGCACAACACGGGCGTAACGAAAGACTATCACTCGAGGGGCTATGATTATGGCAAGAATTTCACGCTCAACATCTGCGGAGCGGTTGTCGATCCGGTGGCGGACGTGAGGGGGGTGCCCCAGAGCTCATGGGGTAATGTGAGCGCTTACTACACGTCGCATGGAAGCATATACTCTATAGGGTTTGTTTGGCGTTCTGCTGGCTATTTTCTCGGGTGCCTGGGTGCTGACTTTCTTACAAGCTCCGAGTCAATGGATTTGGTTAGTCGTGGTCGCAAGCTGGTCTTGCAATATACGGGCGGGTCGCCTTGCGGATCGACGAAGTCGAGTAAAAGCAGGCGGGATGCTTCCTCTCACCCGCCCAAGTATAGCCGGGGAAGCAAGGAATCGATCTCTACGGGCCAGCCTCACGTGGTGGAATCGCTCGCGAAGGACGACGATGGCAAGGAAACAGCTACGAAACGGAAATCCACGACCATCTCCTTTCTCTGCGACCGAGACCCTAGTAACGCTCAGGCCGCGTTCTCTTTTGTTGGCGTGTCGCCAGATGAGTGCTCCTATTTCTTCGAGGCTCGTTCAGTCCATGCCTGTGCTGGAGCCGAGCCTCACAAGCCCGGCAGTGTTGGGCCAGGAAGTGTGTTTGGCATCATCCTGTTGATCGCCATCTTGGTGTATGCTCTGGGTGGTGTATTCTACAACCGAACCGTCACAAATGCTCGCGGTTGGCGGCAACTGCCAAACTATAGTTTGTGGGCTGGTATCTGGAGCTTCTTCAGCGTATGTGTAGTGCAAACCGAAAATGACAGCTCACAGAACGCGACACTCATTAACGATTGACAGGACATGTTCATCATGTTGTTTTCCTCTTGCGCAAGATGCCTCCCTGGACGAAGAGGCTATAGCCACTTGAACACGAGTCCAAGACATAGAAATTCTGATGCGGAAAATCGTCTTATTGACCAGCTTGACGAGGAATGGGACGATTGAGAAAGAGTAAAAGATGATTCGAAATCTTTCCATTCTTGAAGGTCAAAAATGCTTTGCATCGGCCAATTTCGTGCCGGGATATAAGCTTTCTTCTTTGTGTGTATACGTATTCTACGATAGCATTTCCGGTGTGTCGGCGTTGGATGGTATGAAATTGACGAATTGAATGGTTCAAGACAAGGTCTGTTGATTTCACTGCAACGATCGTCCATGTTCGACGGAAAATTTCAGCCTGCGTCCCGCAAAAGAGTTATTGGTTTGTGAAGGGGCTGAGCTGTGATACTGACACGCTCTGCCACATGGTTCTTGCTGCTGCCTTTCACCCATCGCGCGATGATACCAAACAGCTAGCCTGCACGCTACCTAGTCATGCAATCCAAAAAGCCGGGATTTGTGGCGCATCAGCACCGATGCCGTCTGACAAGTGACGCGAAGGATCGCCGACTGCCCCGACCCGCTTGACAGCATGCAGGCGTCCCTTGGCCCATACATCGACTTCTGCTTCCAAAAAAGCACCCACGTCTCGCCTGTGTCCCAAAACAGACGCACCGGCTCCCGAAAGGCCATGGCTTCCCTTCCTGTATGCCAACTATATTCCCAGCCCAGTATGGCTTGCATATTCCCCAGCGGGCTTCGGCAAGCCGTTGGAGGAGGAGCACAGTTCGCTTCTTGGCTGGGGCTGCCCCTAGTTTCCCTCAAAACTTGTACGTCATCTCCAACTTGCACAGTCTGGGTCCCCCCCTTGTAGTGTCTTGCGTGTTCTCACTGTTGGTTTCTGGGGCTTGTGGCATGTTGTGTGACCGGCAGATCCGGGCTCTTTCGCAGTGGGTGGTGCTTTCTGGAAGCTTGGGATGCAGTTCTTCTTCTTCTCCTTCTTCTTCTTCTCTGGATAAGGGCGTTTGTCGTATGCGTTTTGCTGCGGGACGGCCAAACAAAGAATGTGGACCAAATTACTGGAAATTGGTGGTTTACCCTTGCCTGGAAAAAAAATTCTGTAACCAGCTTGGCTTGTGCGAGCTCCTTTGGTATTTCCTGTTGCGTGCTGACGCATTCCCGACCGCTTCGAGCACACGAAACGTGCATGTGGCCCTGCACGTGTAGTCGATGATCGGTACGAAGTAGACGACCCGAAAGACTTTTGCTGTAGGTGAATTATGACAGGAATTTATTCCATGTCATGCACGACATTGGGTGTTGTGGAGCCGCGTTGAGCAGAAAGCCGGGCTGGATGCTCGGGGTCCATGCTGTCTGTCTGTCTGTCTGTGCACGTAGTCGTACAGAAAGCTTGCTTTCCGTGAGGCAGTCTACTTGTCCTTTCATCAGTCCTTTTTGCGTTTTCATTCTTTTAGCAAGTGACCCCGATCGATCATGAAGGAAGAAGCGATGGATGAGGAGCGTTTTGCGAGTACACACCTGCGGTAGGATGTCAGACATGGGGATCAGGGTTCAGCACCATACAGCCGATGTGGTCTACAACACGGTGTCCGTAGTATTCCATGGCATCGAGACCTCTTTACAGAAGCTGCAAACAACGCAGTCCTGAGAAGTGCACCTCGAGCCAAAAGACCACTCCGTGCTCAAGTACAACCCCCTGCATGCCAGTTCGATACCAGAACCTGAACGCAATTCAACGTCCAACAGGGATGGCAACTACCTGCCCGCATGCGAGGGACACACTTGGCGGATGTGGTATTTTCTGAAAGAGTTCAAGAATGACAATTCTCGAAACATCCCTGCCTCACAAGCGAATATACCGTCCCAGGAGTCCGGACCAACTATCAATCTGCCAGAGCGGAGGTTGTTTATTGAATTAGAAAGTGGCTGGAATAGAAATGGACAAAAACGTGTTGTTCCAGGTGATGATAAAAAGACCAATCATCCCCTAGACACGTTGCTGTAAAGCAGTCTCGATGCTCGGAACAATAACGAGGTGGTTGTGCCTTGTCAACTCAGATCCCGCTCACTTTTACAAAACGCCCCTGCGCTGCCGCTTCCAGTCACTGTCGAGCCGACCACGCTATTCTTGACGGCCCGCTGGCAGTCTTCTCCAGCTGGCAGAGCCCGAGCAGTGAGAGAAGTTGTTTTGGTATTTTGGAATTATAAATATTGCATCTTGTTTCTTCCCCCCTGTCCCCATCCCACATCCCCTCACTATTATCCCACCTTTGGCTATCATTTGTTATTGGTCTCTTTCATCATTATCAACACTACCTCTTAATGCAATTCCTCATCTCAGGCAAGAGACGAAGGGTAAACTCGGCTTTGCTTTTCGCTTCTTGTGGTTAAAACCGAACATCGACTGCTTGCTTCGGAGACCTTGCCGTTTAATTTGAAAAGCAAGACTTCTCACGTATCTTCACACAAATTTGGCTTGTTGCACGCTTCTCAAGGAAAAAAAAAAGCCAAAGGGACAAACTTCACCACCCGAGACGGCATATCCGCATCCTTCATCATCATACTGAAGCTGCCGTCGTCTATCAGCCATGATGCGTAATCCCTTTCTGCCGTACCAGGCTGTGGATGGAAACGCACAACTTCCGATGCAGGATTCTCAGGGGTTCTCAGTCACCATGGGCTTACAAATGGTACGTGTTGTTCCTGCACATGGGTAAACTAAACTAATGTGCGGGAAAAGACCAACTTCAACTCGGCGCACCCAGCGTTGCCACCTACCAACATCAACTCAAGCCTCTCGACTTTGTACCATCCCGGCTTGGCAACGGCGACATCACCCGACTTCATAGAGACGCCACATCCTCCTGTGCGAAGCAGAAACAGTACTGGTCTTGATTCAACGTTATGCTTGGACGAATGCTATAACATGAGGCCCTGGAATCCAAATTGCTGCCCGGCATTTGACAATCTCAGCTTATTCGATGCTGCCTTGATGGCATCGCCCGTTCCGCAGGATGGGCATTGGGAGTCCCAATCAGCAAAATGCCACTCGGAATACCACCTGGGAGAATGGTCAGGTTACCTACCGAATCATCCCTTCGACAGCATCTACGAGTGGCAGCTCAACGGCCACGGCGTAAATCTATCCCCACCAGCCACCACGTCGTCTCAGCCCAACACACCCTTCGACATGGCTGAACCTTTCGCGTCCCCAGTCCCCTCCCTTACGTCCCCATTGCCACATCAGGTGCCGCCGCCATGCCCTGAGCTTCACCCCAAGGATGACTTCACCACCACCAAGTTCGATGGCAAGTCGCCACGCGCCGGCCGCAGGCAGAATACAAGAAAGCCCACTCCGCGTCAGCGCCCTTCAGCCGAAGTCGAACTCAGGACATACGAGGACATAGTTCTGGTGGAATCTCGCAAGGAAGGCAAGTCGTACAAGCGGATTCTCCAAGAAAACAATTTCCAAGTCAAAGAATCGACTCTCCGCGGCCGACATAGGGCCCTCACGAAGCATAGCTCCCAGCGCCCTCGCAAGCCACAATGGACGCAGAAAGACGTAAGTGGTTGTTGTTGTTGTCGTGAGTCATGACAGATTTTTACTGACTTGGGAAACCCCGTCGTCTTGCCGCAGATCGATCTACTTGAAGAGGCAGTTCGCCTTCACACTAGCAAAGGAGCCCGACCAAAGGTGTCCTGGAAGGGGGTCTCGGAGTACATCCGCGATGAGGGGGGGTCCCACGCATTCGCGTATACCACCTGTCGTAAAAAGTGGTGCGAGGTCATCGGACAGAAGTTCTAGACGCCCTGACTAGTAAATGTAGATTAAGGAGATTTTCTTATCAGAAAAAAATTGCATCATGAACTCTTCTCCTGGTGCCACCCACCCTGGGCAGGTGCATCGATCGTATCGGTAGTCAAACATGGCAGTAACAACAATATCTGCCTTTCTATAATCCACCATCTTCGATCCCCTCGCGCCGCAGCCCAATCCTCTTCAGCACATCCACCAGCGCACCAGACTTCTTCCTCAACGCATCCCACTCTTCCTCGTCTTTTACCAACGCCGTGCCAGCCAGCAACGTCCCGTTCAAGGCCAGCGTCCCAACTTCCCGACCATCCTTACCGTATACGGGTCCACCTTGCGCAAGTCTCGGACAGATGACCAGTTTATTCCTGGTCAAGGCCATATTGTAGCTGATCAGCGCAGGCCCATCCGCCGGGGCATCCTCATCATCCTCCTCCTCCACCACCGCCGACCCGTTCCCACTGCGCCCGCGCGCCTCGACTGCCCGGCATGCCTCGCGGTACAAACGAAGATAAATGCCGTGCAGTTCGGAAGCCGGCATCCCCAGCCGTATGACTTCCGAGAAGACCGCAAACGGCGCCTCGTCGAGACCTGGTCCATCCGCCAGCACGCTCCATCCCGACCCGGGCTCAAGACCGTCTCTCATCCCGTCCACAGGAAGCAGCTGGACATGCCTGTGCGGCTGGCTCGCCCCAGAATGCTCGCCGCAGTTGAAGAAGGCGAACAGCAGCCCGTCATCGGCGTTGCCTCGCGCCCGCGCCCGCGCCCGCGCCCGCGCCCGCTCGTACGCCTCGATGCAGGACAGCGTCGACTCCAGATCCGACTCCTCCAGAACGTGAGCCTGCTCCTTGAAGGCCCTGGTCGCGAGGATGAAGTGCCCGGGCACAACGGCAAACTTGTTGAGCACGAGGTAGTGGGACGGGCCAAGGTCCGTTACGAACAAGGATGGCGCCGGGTGCGCAAACGGATCGACGGGTTTCTGACGGCGCGATGGGTCGTCGTCGGGCGGCGGCGGCGGCGGCGGACCCTTGGGCTTGTTGGCCAGAGCTGGTGCGAAGCGCAGTTGAAACTATGTATGTGCCTGTGAATATGGATTTCAATTTTTTTTGATGCTTTATTTGCCCCCTGACGTGGTTGGAGAAGACGAACTGGGACGGACCCGACGGATAGCAGGGTGACCTGGGTCGGGAAGTAATGTAGCTCCCCATCTGCGCGGGCTTTGGCAAACGCCGTCTTGACGAGCTCGGGAAGATTGGCGGGGGGGTTCGTTGCCCGCGCTGCCATGGCTACAGGAGACGTGTAGACGTGCCTGGACGCACAACCCGATTCAATGTGATGGGTGTGGAGGTGGATTGAATGAGGGTGCGGGTTGGAGGGCTTTAGTAAGTTACATAGTTTGTGCTGAACAGACCCCCCCCCGCCGCAGAAGCTTGAATGTGGTGAGGTCACCAACAAAATTTGGTGGGGCGGACGTGCATCGAGGAGCTTTGAAGAAATTCACTGCGACGACGCACTTGAACGCCTCAAAGACGAATAGACCTCGCGTGCAGTGAGTCGCTTGAAGCACGTTTGATTTGAAATTCATTCATCAAAGTTTATCTAACGCCTCCCCGCCACTAAGCCCGTCTCACCTCCGCCGTGTATTGCAAGACTGTGTTATGCTCATTGCTACATAGAATCCCGGACTCCAAGGCAGAACGTCATTGTGCAATCACTCTCGAATCAAGCTTCTAGATCCCGGGTAGCCCGATAATACCCCTAACGACAGGTACGAATCGAGGCAGGATATAGACCAAGTAGATACCGGTGAGTGCCGTCAGCAGCCCGGTGAGCTATCACATCCCGTTAGCGCCAGCCGCATCGAGCTCGTTCATTATTCGAGATTTGAGGACAAGATACCTTTTCAAACCACGTGTGGAAGTAAATGGCCGTCATCAACAGCATCCACGCATTGAGCGCCGCGATCGCCACAGCAGTCTTGCCACCAACGCCCAGCGAGCACTGACCCTGTCCCTGGCCGGCATCCATCTCGGCGACGACGTTGGCACTCTTGAGTGCTCCGTCGGGCATCACGACACATCTCTCTTCCGTAGATCGACTTGCCCACCGGCTCACAGACCATCCAACCTCTTGCAGCAGGAAAGAAGTGCCCAGCACGAGCAAGAACACATGTCCCGAGATGTCGTGACCACCGCTCCACTTGCCACCAACTGCCTTGCAAGCCACGGCGGTGAAGACGTCCCCAATGCCAGGCTCGCCCGGCTTGACCTCTTGCTGTGCCAAGTCGCATTTTCCGCCGGTCCATCGAAATCCACGATCAATCAGGGGGGGGCCGAAGAACCACTGCGTAACAAGGAACCACCATCCCGTCACGGCGACCCAACGAAGAATCGCCCGAAACCGTCTTGGGGTAATGTCGAGACCGCCCGCGCCGCCGCTAGGATGCGTCAGAAGAAAGAAATAGAACCCAAGCGTGGTCCATCCCCAGCCGCGCTTGACAAACACGACATTGAACATGTTGGACTTGCGGGCAAAATAGCTGGGTGCGAGATTGGGGTCCTGCGAGTGTGATTGCGTCGTCGGGTCGTAGTACGCAGAGCGCGTCTGCGGCGAGACGACGGAGAAGACGGCCCCGAAGATTAGAAGAAGCGGGAATATGGCAACGATGAGGCTTTCTATCGGGGTAGGGAGGAATGGCGAGTTGCGAGGCGGTGAGGAGGTCGCTGGTCGCGTGGGCTCATGTGCCATGTCGTCCACGTCTTTGGCGCCGAGGTTGGCGCTGCGGCGGGTCGTCCCCATGGGGAAGCGAGGGGGCGAAGGGGTGAGATGAAAATAGGGTTGAGGGATAGTCAGAGCCAGGAGTCGGCGTCAGCTCATTGCATATGGCGGAGCTGTGAGGGAGTTTGAGCGGTGCGGAATGTGGGCAAGCAAACGTGGTGAAGAATCGTGGCGAGATGTGTTTCTTCAAGATTGGTGACGTCGTTTTGGTTTTGGTTGCTCTCGACTTTCTCGAGCTCGCTAAAAAAGCGGGGCGTGGCACGAGTAGCGGGATGCAGCCACCACCGGCACCACCAGCACCACCACCAGCCACGCGTCACATGTCTCGGCGTGGGCTGCCATCTAGAAGCTTCCCGCACTTGAGGGAGCCGACGTCCAAATTCTTCCAACAAGCAAGACGATACGCCGACTCGATAGGGACGGGGAAGCTGTCGCAGGGAGCCAGGAGGCATCCACCTGAGCTGTGCACAGGGGGATTCCCTCGGTGGGAAGAGAGGGCACATCATACCTGAAGGCGACGATGGGGTCTCTCCAACATGGGCTCGGCGAAAAGGAGCGCGCCCGTCTCCATTTCGTCGTCTTGCTGGCTCACACGAACCAGCGGGACCATGCGGACCATGGCCAGCCGTGGCTTGTCCAAGATGGCCGACAGCCTCCCCTCGTATCACGACGACCTGGAAAGACTGGCCGTGGCCAAACTCGTGGAAGGTAACCGAAGCCACGCAGTCAAGTCCAAATTCGACTATTCGATCGTGATGGAAGAGTGTGCCAAGTCTAACGCTCCCTACATGCTGCGTGTCGAAGACGATGTGATTGATATTCTTGGACGGATGGCGACACCGGACCATGAGATCCATGGGAATCGCCACGATGGAATCTTGGCAGGCAGCACGTACTAACTGTGCGCTTCCCTTTGAGCCCCCCATGGAGCGATACATAACAATCCACGACAATGATGATTGCTGACCGGACAACAAGTTCTCTACCTGCGCCTCTTCTACTACGAGGGTTTTCTGGGGTGGGGTGCAGAATCCTGGCCGAGATACACAGGCAGGAGTGTCGCCCTTGCCGCCAGCGCCCTCTGTCTGCTACATCTGGCACGGCGATACGTGGTCTCGACGCGCGGATACATGGCTCGCCACGTGTTCCTTGTCAGTGTTGGCGTCTTCACGCCTCTGGTCGTGATGCTCTTCTTCGCCGCCGGAGCCAACTGCGTCTTCCCACAGCCGGCCGGCGTCCGACTCATGCCCGCCAACGCATATTGCGGCCAAGGACTTGGTGTTTCCGCTCGCGAAAAGTCGTGGCAGAATTGCTCCCGCTGTTCCGCGACAACAGGTGGTCCGGATCACCAACCGAAAGCTTCATAGAGGGCTACGCAGACGCCACGGGGGGGGGCTGAGATGGGCACTCACGTCAGTGGTGATGCAGCACATTGGCGGCAAGAGCACGTACGAGGAAGACAAGGGCAAACATGATTACGGGAGCATGACGCCGAGCGACATTTGGAACTTTGCGTAAAGAAACGTTTGAGGAGAATGTGGCGGAGAGGCTGGTGGAGGAGCACTCGCTGGCAAATGGCCGTTGGGCCATTAGTTATGCCAACCACATTGCAGGCTTCTGTCAGAGTCAAATGAAGGAGTAAATTTGTAAATGACCAGCCCACCCCAGGTCCCCCCGCAACTTCCTAATTCGTCCTGCTCGTCTTTTACTGCATTTAAGGACTACCGCCTTGCTTTCGTTTATTCCTTTTTTTCAGAATCATGTTTTTCCTACGCTGTGTTTGGTCAGAATCGCTCTGAACAGAAACAGCACTGAGCTGAAAATGCAGGTAGGGAGAACCAAAACATGCCGCAAGACAACGTCGCACAAGCAAGTCTCGCCCTAGACCCCTAAACGAAGTTGCTGCAAGTCATTGCCCTTGTCTCTCGGCAATCTCAACAATCCCTCCGACTTCCCGAGTCAAATCCCCTGCTTCTACCACGGTCGCACTGATCCACGAGAAAAACTTACTCTCAAATGGATGACGTTTTTGTTTCACGAAACAAAACGGCGGTCCGATCCGATTGGAGCACGGCATATTGTCCCCCGGCATCAATCAGACTTGTAGCAGAAAGGAGCAAGTCGTTGAGGCTGCCTGTCGCGTTTCCTCTTGGGATGCAGGCCGGCTCAGCTTGTGGCTTGTGCACAAAAGGAATGATTGCGAATGTAACTCGTCGTATTACACTACACTGCTTTTTTTTTTTTTTTGGGCACGGGCGGTAGGGCGAGAAGAATCATGCAATGGGGGCGGTCTACTCGTGGGGAGCATCCCATTGCGAAAGAGAAATAATAACTTGATGTGCTGCTGTTCAATCTCGTATCCCTTAGATTTTTTTTTTAAGAAATCAGTGCATATTAAATAACAATTGGTCACCAGGTTTTGGTATGGCCCTGGTCATGAATTATGTACATGGGAATGAATATATGAAACGAAATGCCAAGGTTCTCCATCCAGGCGCCGCTCAGATGTTGGCATTGAGGAAGTCGGTGATGGCCTTGTAAGTGAAGGGGGCAGAGTACCCGTAGTTCAACCCGTGGCCGGCTTCTGGCACGACGGTGGCGTTGAAGACCTTTGCCTTGCTGAAGCTGCCCTTGGATTTCTCAATCAGGTTGGGGGCGGAGCCGTTGATGGCCATGGTGTTCATGCAGTTGCCGCCGCAGAAGGGGATGTCGCGGTCTAGAAGGACAGTTAGACTGGGGAGGAACTAATCTGATGCCCCGATTTGTCAATAGACTCAGAAACAGCGTTTTTTACTCACCACCAGTGATGATCATGACGGGGCCGGCAAACTCGCTCGTCGTAGGACCAGATCCGACGGTCAGCAATTCTCCGACTGTGGCCGGTTGGCCGGTCGCGGTGGCGACCTCGAGGAGCTTGGGGTCGAAGTCGCCGGGGCCGAAGAAGTTGATGTGCACGCCGATGCTGGACTTGGGAGCCATGTACCCGACGTCGTACTGGTCGGCGAGCGACTCGATGTCCTTGACCGGGGCGAAGTTGGCGCCGAGAACAAAGTAGGCCATGAACTGGGGGACTTGGCTGAAGCCGGTGAGGACGATGCCGTCCGTCACGTTGGGGTACATGGCGGAGAGGCCGAACGTCATGGCAGATCCGAACGAGTGGCCCAGGTGGACCGTCTTCTCGTACTTGTGAGGCACGCCGCAGAGGAGTCCGGCGCGAGCCTTATCGGTGAGGGCCTTGAGAGCGGCGATTTCGAGGAAGATCTGGATCTCGTTGACGGGCTCGCCGTGCGAGGAGTTGCCGAGGCCGAGGCGGTCCCACGACAGGGTCGAGTAGCCGGCACCGACGGCGCGGGCAACATAGCTGTAGTTGTAGTTGTTGTAGGGGAAGTCCCAGTAGCTGCGGTCAAACCCGATCCCGTGAGTGAGAATCTGGAGCGCGTGGCCGGGACCGTCGTCGGGCTCGCAGTATGTGACCGCGAGCTGGTAGTTTCCCGAAACCGTCTTGTACTATATATGGTCCCATCGAGACAAGTTGAGTCAGCTCTTTGACTGTTTTCGCGTTGTACATTGTTTTTTTTTTTTCAATTCTAATTTCGGGAACCAGAAAAAAAAAAGGAGGCCTGTGCTTACGCCTTTGAGGTATTGCGCCGTCGCATTGTTTCCAGGTCGGCTCATGCCCAAGGACAAGTCGGTGACTTCGATCTCGGTAGCGGGTGCTTTCAGGTCGAAGTCGCCGTTTCGGGCGCTGAGAGACACGGGAACTGTGAGATTTCTACATTGCATCGCTGTTGCCACTGCGGCATAGCCGAATAGAAGCGCCGATGTGAACATTGTGTTGTTGTGTAATTGTTGTGTAATTGTTGTGTAATTGTTGTGTAAGGAACGGAGGGGTCAATCGAGAAAAGAGATGGAAGGGGAAAAGGAAATAAAACAAATGGCCGGCATGGTCTTCTTTAAATCCAGATTCCTGGACCATTTCCTCGGGAAACTTCAGTCCCGTCCTGGTGGGTTGTCCAGATGCCTCACATTGTTACCTGCATCGTCTGTTTCCTACCATGATGTCTTCGAAATGAGACCCCCCACAATTCTCTTGGTCAACAGCTGAGGCCGATAATTCTCTGCGGTTAGCTCTGCGTACTAAACTAGTTTCAATCGCGCCAAACTAGATGCATTCTCCATCACCAAAGCCAAGGGACAGCATGCCAACTAGTTTTCCCTCGTTCTTCATTCTTGTTCCTCGGAACCCTTCACATCATACGAGGTTGTTGACAGCCGTGCTTTCAACAACAACAAGATGGCATAGGAGAGGGGGTGTTTTCACTAATACGCAAGGGAGATGGTATACCCAACCTACGCCTTGTGACGAGAGTGATAAAACATTGACCAGGAGCGCCAATTGGTTCATACTGGCGGGCGGGTTGTCTGCGGGCGTCGCCCATCGGCTCGGCCGGTAGATCGGCTGAAAAAGCAACCCGCTGGGCAAATATGATGGGACGAGGTGGAGAGGACGCCACTTGCTCACGAGCTCGGCACCGGGGATGCTCCGTTCGAGCTCAAACAATAAAGAAAGCATGGACATGGTACAAGACACGGATCCTGCGTTGGCTCAAGCAGGGGTAAGATACAAGATTGCTCTGCGCGGGACCTTCAGCCACCAATTGGCCCATAAGGGAAATCTCAACAAGGGTCATGCCAGTATTGTCTCAGTCGCTTGAATGGCGCTCTTGCAAAAAAAAAAAAAAAGCAAGCGTGCATTGCGTAGCCGAATTGTCATTCTTCCGGCAATGGCTTGA
The DNA here is from genome assembly GCA_023658475.1 of Epichloe elymi. Classification (NCBI taxonomy): domain Eukaryota; kingdom Fungi; phylum Ascomycota; class Sordariomycetes; order Hypocreales; family Clavicipitaceae; genus Epichloe; species Epichloe elymi. The sequence continues at coordinate 610,400 of CP098273.1, read as the reverse complement.
AGAAAAAAAGCTGGGCTAGCTCTAGCTCCCACACTAAGGCGATTCCAAATTTCCGTAGCTCTCTGCCGGCTTGAGTATGCTTGCCGTCTTGCGTCCGTGAAGATGATGTGCTCAACTCCCGAGCCACGCCGCGAGCAGAAAGAAACGTTGCGCGCCGACGTAATGCAACGGGCATGCTATGATGCCCGATGATGCCTCACTTTTTCAGTTCCATAAAAAGTTGTTCGGCTAGGATCCTAGCGCAGGCATCCTTTTTTGAGGCCCTTTTTTTTTCAATTCTTCCGAGCGTTTGTCGTCATGGATAATGGAAATACAGAGTTGCGACTAAATGAACCACTGTACTAAACGAGGAGCAGCGACCCGACTAGCAAAACCGTCTCATGTCCATGAGGTCATGGAGACAAGTCGTCTGGCATGTTGATGATCCAGAGGATCAGGCAGGCTTCGGGAGCAGCTCAATTGCCTGCGGACCAGATGCAGACAGCATCGAAGTGATCCAAGATTGACTTTGAAAAAAAAAAAAAAAAGAATAGGCGTCACTTATCAGGGCCGTCCGATAGGTGCAGATTTCGTGAGCCGTTGCGATCCGACAAGTCTGACGACGGAGATTACGTAGTATGAACGAACTCCTGTAAGGTGGAGGGGTGCTCTTGCTTCGCTGCATTTGGACAAAGTCGCGAAAGGGACATTGGCATTTTGTCTCCATCTTCACAGAATCCTTTTCGTATGCAAACGTTTATTTTTCTTTTTGCCTACCTTGTTCATTTCTCCCCCGCGACGTTGCCGCAATGATCGGCCTTTTGTTATCGCCCACTGGGCGGGCGGTTCAGAGGCTCTGCAAGATACAGACAGATCTCGGCTGGTTGAGAATCATTTCTCCGTTATACCTCGATTGGATGAATGACTTGTCATGTCACGAGGCTCCCGGAGCATTGCTGCGAGACAATAACGCGCCTTACGCCTTGCGCCCGCGCTGACCAGGCCGGGGTTGGAGCCTGGCGTCGTCCAAAATGGAAGACGTCAATTCCGCATCTCATCGTTTCCCCACTTTCATCTGCCTCGGGCTGGGTTGGCGGTCATCCTTTCGTCCTGGCCCTGGCACTGCAACGGCAATTCACTGCGGGCGCCCGCAATTTCAGATGGGCTTCGATCAAGACGCCATCATCAATTGTCGGAGGAAAAATCATCGATAAGCTGAAGACCCCTGAACAATATCCCAGCGACGTGGTGCGACAGACAGGCCTTCGCTCCGATTTGCTCTCGGGAGAGTTTTGTCGCACGCTCACAGGGCTCGAGGCTAAAATCTCTGATATTAACCGATTGGCGCCTGTGCCTCAGTAGCTTGATAGTTATTAGTACGGAATAGCCACTCCGTACAAGTGACGATATGCAGCCTCCATCACCTTCGGCGTCGTTGTCGCCGCCACGCTTCCAGGTCGCTAGCGGTGCGGAACAATGGGCGCATTTTATACGAACCGTCTCACGGCCGGTCCTAGTACATCTCAATGCGGATACAACATGGCTCCTTCAATTGCCGTATCCACCAAATGCGAATGTGCCCCTGGGCCGTTCGCGATTCAACATCCTCATCGATCCATGGCTGTAGGGACCTCAGTCTGACGTCCATTCGCTATTCAGCACGCAGTGGCACGTTGTTGCCCCCTGTGTTGCAACGATCAACGGCCTGAATCAGGTCCTTCGAGACATTGAAAGCAGTTCCACTGGCGCTACACTCAACGGCCAAGGTAAACTGCCAGGGACGGAATCATCTCCGCCGTACCGACCACAAACGGTGTCGGAACCTTCAACGCATTACTCGTCCGTGTCTTTGATTGACGCGGTGATCATTTCCCACGAGTTCACTGACCATTGTCATCAAAACACGCTGCTTGAGCTTCCCCGCTCAACACCCGTGTATGCTTCAGACGTCGCGGCTGACCTGGTACGAAGCTGGAGCTATTTCGATCAAGTCATCACCACACCCGCCCTAGGCGCGGGCGTCGAATGGTCACGGTTGACTGTCGGTCCATTGCCAGACTGGCTGGCCATTGGCCGGGTCATCACACCCGGAAATGCGCTGTATTATCATGCAGCTTCACTCATCGCATTCAATCTTGGCCGAGGTGATGGGGGCGAAGCCGTCATCTATTCCCCCCACGGCATTGAGAGCAAAGACTTGGCAGGCATCGAATCGTCAGGCCTCAAGACCCTAGCTCTTCTGCACGGCCTCGACGACGTGCGCATCTGGATGACCAAGCAGCTCAACCTTGGCGCGTTGAACGGCATCAAAGCCGCCAAGGTCTGCAAAGCCAAGTTCTGGGTAGCGACTCATGATGAAGTGAAAAGGGGGGGCGGGTTCATCGCCCCTCTATTGCAACGAACTAGGCACTCCTTTGAAGAGGCTGTGAAGCATGAGGAAGAGCTGTTTAAACAATCAGCAAGTGAAGCTTCGCCATCCTATCAGTTTTTGGAACTCGCATCGGGGGACGGTATTGTGCTGCTTGCGTGAATGTGACTTTGTCTCGGCTTTCTGACGGATTGTTGAGATGTCGAATTTTTTCTGGTCGTCGGCTACACTGAGCATGGTGGCTGGCCGGTGGTGAGAGTGGTGAAGTGGAAAAGTCTGGACTGAGTTTCGTGAGGGTGTGAGGGAAGGGGAAGTTGACCAGTCGGCTGTTGTGCTGAGTCATCGCGGCGAGATTTCTTGGGTTTTCAGCAAGAAGACAAGTTTTCTTTCGCTCTAATGGGGAATTTTTTTTGTTGCCTTTTCTTAAGAGATGCCAATTTTCGTTGATGGCACCGCGCTCTTCTTGAGTAAGGTCAGCCAATTTGTACATGCTGCAGATGCAGATGCCCGGAGAAATGGCGGCCTGGTGCGCGTACACACAGAACGGATATATCAGTTTATCCGACGTCATGCAATTCACTCCCATTCACCCAGCAGCCTCTCGCAAACTAATTTTCGAAACACCTGGAGCAATGCCTCCTTTTCTCAAGCCACGACGTCGTCCTTCTCGAATAGTGACATTGCAGTACAATCGAGTCATTCAATCCCGCAGAGCGTTCCATGATACGAAGGCGGAATTCATCACGTTTAATACAAAGGGGTCTCTCGAAACGCAAAAACTTGACATATTTATCGGCAACCCATATCAGGCTTATATCAAGTTCGACAAACAAGTTGGTCTTGCTATGAAATCTGCTATTACTAAATAGACTAACATATGTCCTACTTTAGATCCCGAAAATATTCCACTAATATTCTACCATGACACCCTGCATTTTGCGCATGGTGCGTAAACCTATTCTACATCACTGACCACGCTAATATAACCTCCTCAGCTATGGTGCCATATCCAAGGATTATCGTACAACAAGACCTTCCACGACAGAACGCAACGAACATAAGCCCTGCAACTCTCTGGCCATGGGGAGCGTCACACTCTATTACCTTGAATGGCACAGCCGATCGTGAGTTCTATGCTAGAAGTAGCTTTACCAAGTACACAACCTGAGTGAATAACAGATAATTTCCATGAATCCGCACGAGAGAGCCACGAAAGACCAAAGGGAGCAATTGAACTCTTGCGAGATAGGCAGCTCGCAGGCTGGACAAATCTGTGCAACCACACTAGAAACAAAAGAAACCCGAGGACTGCGTGTGATATAGCCGGCCAAATGCCAGCTACTACCAAATAAAAAGACCCTTCACTTGCACTAAAATACACGAGGACCAAGTGAGCGTTGTACCACTAGACCGAGGTTGTCGATTGGCAATCTCATCTAATACTCGTCCGCATCCTTGATCTCTTTGCTAACATCTTCTAGTGGGTGAGCGACAGTAGAGTAGTAATTCCCAAGGTCTTCTGACGTCCACTGGCCTGCGGCGACTAGAACATGCGCATTTGCAAGGTTTTCATTGAATTCTGCGTCATTGCTAGCCATCGGCTTTTCCTGTAACTGGTAACCGTTCATCTTTAAGAACATATCTGCGCAGAAAAGGCCGGTTCGTTTATTGCCATCTTGGTATGGGTGATTGAGAATTACTCTCTGTGCGAGGATCCCGGCTAACTGAAATAAGTCGGTTTGACCGTAGTATTTGTTATTGATTGGTGAGTCAATGGCAGAGTCTAGCATAGTTGGCTGGGTCGGCAATGATTTGGCAATATGCAGCGTGTATACTCTTTTGACTTGAGCAGCTGTGAGAAAACGGTAGCAGGGGTTTGCAGCCATGTTGTAAAGATGGAGCCAACAAAAAGCTGACCGTCCGATACAGATGGTGGTCTGAGAGGGGGGCATCGGTCTTTATATAAACGGCGGGACGAGAGCGCTTGCGTAGTACAGGGGTTCGGCGGTTGGGCGGTTAGGGTGGAAAGCCAAGGCATATTTTTATAACACCAGCCGCCTTCCGATATTGATTCTCAAGCTACAATTTACCCAAGCATCTGCATTGCGTCCAAATATTGTACCTACTCGACAAAATTTTCGCCCCAGAGAAACCCTGGACAGTCATCACACGCAGTGAGTGAGAAACATTGGACGCAGCGTACCTAGGTACCGGGTGTAAGTTCGCACGCAACTGTAAGAAATTCCACCAACATGCTGCTGGTGCGTGTCTTCGGGGTAGGGGTACAGAAATTCACCCGAGGTATATATACCGGCAAATGTCTGGTATATTCCGGCGCACTAGAGGTACTTGTACCCATGGCCTTGGCTGAATGCGCCGGCCCCAGCAAAAAAACTGCGCAGTCGCCACAGGCCACTGCGTCCTGCAAGATAAGAATGAAGATGCTCAAAGGAACGCCCGATACTATAAATCAGATTCTGCAGGCGTAAACAATTGATGACTCGAAGTCCTGAGCGGGGGAAATGCGCACAATGCTGGGGAGGAAGGACGTTGCTGTTGCCCGTTGAGCCAGAGAAGCCAGACCGGCAGCCGCAAAAGATACCTGGAAGACCGGCCTAGCTGTTAAGGGCTCATCTTGTCTCTTCAATCAAAGCGGCATGATCGAGGAACTTCAATAGATGGGATGCTTCAAAATTTCAGAGGTCGAAACTGGCAAAATAGGAGCCATCGCTGAACATCCCACAAAAAAAAGTCTGCCCGCACTTGAAGCTCCCAAGCAGACGCCCTCATATTGGGAGCTGAACGTGTTGTTAGCACGGTAGGCTCAGGGTGCCAGCAGAGTGCTAATCATTGGGCGATTGAGAAGGAGAATAATTAATCCTATATACCTTGATCTTGATCGTGTTCTCGTCCTGGCAGGTGAGGAGGGAGTCTCTGTGTGCAGTGTCACGTCTGCTCTTTCCTTGGATGATGCCACCAGGCGGCATCACCAGCCGCGCACAGGGCCTCATATTACACGTGACAAGAGATCTCTCGACAATACTGGCTCATACGATAGGGCAGTGCGGTGCAGCTTGATACGATGGGAGGGTAGAAAAATTGCGCAACATGGGTTGGGACCGAACCTTGAGAATGTTCTCTTCTTCGTGAACTAATGAGCTAGAAGACGGCTTTGATCAGTACGCTTCACCCTTTCAACGATTTGTGAGTCCCAATTCCGTTCTATTATGGACTAGATGACGCGAGCCGGTGTCGGCCTCTGAAGGCGCCACATAGATTGAGTTTATTAAAACAGCCTCACAGGTGGGTGAAGAGCTTACTTAGCTCCTGCATATGCTCAGGAAATTTAAGGTTAATCACTGCTTCGCACATTTCCACGTGACCAATACGGGCTATAAAAGCGGCAAAATCCCCCTTCCTTTCCTTTGTTTTTCTCATTCACTACACGCCTTGCTCGTGCCAGCAGAACAAGAACGATGATGAAGCATTTTTGAATTGCTCGCTTTTGATCTTTAGGAAGTCAAAAAATGCAGCATAGGCTCTGAGTTTATTCATTCTATCCCCCTTCCATTCATTTTTTTCTCCCTCGTGCCAGCAGAACAAGAACGATGATGAAGCATTTTTGAATTGCTCGCTTTTGATCTTTAGGAAGTGAAAAAATGCAGCATAGGCTCTGAGTTTATTTATTCTATCCCCCTTCCATTCATTTTTTTTCCCTCGTGCCAGCAGCACAAGAACGATGATGAAGCATTTTTAAATTGCTTGCTTTTGATCTTTAGGAAGTCAAAAAATGCAGCACAGGCTCTGAGTTCGTTCAATTTCATCCCCCTTTCGTCTCTCTACATGTCACTGGTACACCAAGTGGTGATGGCTGATGGATGGCAAGGCAGCGTGGTCTGTCGCACATTATTTTCAGAGAAATTTAGTATAGTGGAATTGATGGAAAATAGGTTTCATTTATAATCGTTTCTGCCTGCTTCTAATAATCCTTTTGTGTCTGCTAAATCCCCTGTTTTCTGACCTCTTGATACCAACCAACCCTTAAAGTCAGGGGTTAGCGGGCCCTAACCTCGCTAACTACTAATAATTATCTTTGAAGATTCTTTGATTAAGCTTAAAATAATCCTTTGTAATGCTTACTATATTACACTACATGTTACCTAGAAAGCTACTAAACCTTAAGAAACGCCTATAGCTAGTCTAACACGCACTGATTAATTGACTCCATAACTCCATAATCCCCTGACACCCTGATTAAATCGCGCTGCTAATAGAGTGAGTTATAATGTCAATTGAAGGAATCTTGTAAAGTTAGTCAATGTTCACTTGGCTAGGTATAGTCAGCATCTATTGTGTAGAAACAAACCTTGGCAATAAAAAAAAAACCTAGAAACATGAACGAATTGAAGGAAAATGCTAAGATCCTCCCCTAAGGAGGTAGAAGCTTGATATCAAGGTGTGGCAGTGCTTTTACCACCCAACATGGAGTCTATCAATGGGCTTTCCATAAAAATATACTTTGCTAACTAGTCTTTGTCTTAGTGACAAGTTTTATGAGCGCAGCGATTAGCTTTTTTATCATAAACATAGAGCAAAGTTTGCTTGAATAAAGTTTCATGTTGGATATGAAAGAGCATCTTCGCTAGAGCAAGCAAGATCCCTTTTCATTCTTCTCTCGATCCGCCTTTATCGCACAATCACAAATCAAAAGAATCAATACCTGCACCATTCACGCAAACAATCTCAGTGGTCTTCCTTGCATTGCATAAGAGCCCTTGTCCACGAAACTGACAACAAAGAATCTCAACGATTCAAAAAACGGCCTACGCAAAGATTGACTTGGAAAAAGCTTTGTTTACAACAGCACTAGCCGGACATCTTGTATCTCAGAATCATGGGTGTCATTTGTTTTCTTGGACGGGCTGCCTACACATTCGCCACCTGGAAAATCTTGAAAATATACGTCGGGTCAATACCAGAAGCTCCTGCATCGTTCGGTCCTTTGGCACGATTTGGTTACCACGCCTCTCATCCTGGCACTTGGTTGGTGTTTTGCGCTATGATGGGATCCGACATTATGAAATGGGTGTTGATTTGCGTTGAGGACCGGAGATGGACAAAGTATTCCTTGCAGCGCTTTCTTATAATGTCTTCTTATACGTGGTTCTATGCACTTGGATACGGGAGATGGAAGGCGATTTTCTACGAGTTTTGTCGTAGACTAAAGCGCGGTTTTGAGTGATATGCACCATCCCGCCAATATCTCTTTCGGCGCATTTCATCCACATGTCGATGAGAGCTGGCGCTGTGAGCAAGCAGGAGCTTGCGTCAAAGTTTTGACCATTGGCTCGTCTACGTAGCTTGGGCAGGTTCCTGCCTAGGTAGTGGCCCGTGTTCGCTTGTCAAGATGGAAAGTGCGCAGAGCAGGAAGGTGCGCGGAGGAAGGAAGGCGACTCATATTTGTTCTCTCCTCAGAGTCTCCTCGCGATCTTGATCCTTTTCCCTTCTTCATCCGCTACCTAAAATCGCGCCATTTTTTTTTAAATCTTTTTTGGGATACTTTTTTTTTTCACCGGTATTGTTTTTTTTTTAAAAAAAAAATCAACAGAGTCTCCTCGCGATCTTGATCCTTTTCCCTTCTTCATCCGCTACCTAAAGACCCGCGCCATTTTATCATAATCTTTTCTTGGATACTTGTTTTTTTTAAAAAAAAAAATCAAAAAAATCAAAAAAAAAATGCCAGGTGTAAGGCCTCACAACTGTTTGCTTCTATCTCACTACTGACATCAGTGTGGAATAGATGCTGGCAGAAAGTTGGGAGTACGTCCTGACCAACCGCCGGACCATTGCTGGGTGTGTTGCGGCTGGGGCGGCGTTTTGGGCGTTCAAGCCGGAGCAGCGACAGGGCCTGTTGTGGAGGGAATGTGGCAAAGAGCGACGAGAAGAGAAGAGGATCTAGAATTGCTATCTAGAAATTCAGAATCTAGTAGAGGAAAGAGAAGCTTATAAGCTTTGAATCTACTGATCCGATAACTGATCCAATAAATGTCTCTGAACAGAGCCTACAATGAATCGTGATAGCAAACGCGATGCGGGAGGCTGCATTATTAAATAAAGAGAGGATAACAAGGCTAATGCCTAAGGATGCGGGAGGCTGTATCGTCAAACGAAGAGAGGATGACGAGGCTGATGCCTGAGGCTGCGATGTGAGGCTGTGAATATCCTCAACACCGCCCCTAGCAGCACATCCAGCTATAATAAGGAAAAGGAAGAAAATGACAAGACAACCAGGCCTTTAAGGCTGTTGAGCATTATATATGCTCGTTTATCGCAGCCACTATAAGGGGTGCGTATCCCGTTTTTGGCCTAGTTGGCCTGGCTGTCTTTCATTACCTGTCAAAGGCTCTGAAGCTTGCAATGGAACACGAACCGTTTCGGCAGTTCGTGTTTGACGCCCTTTTCGGCGACCTAGCTTAACGCAGCCATTCACAATGGCCCTGTCAGTTGGGATGACGGAACGGAAACCGCGACAAACCCCGGTACCCTTGCCTTGGTCCAGCCGGGGACCACGACAACTCCGGCACCCTCGCCTTGGTCCAGCCGGGGACCCCCCTCGCAATCTATGGGGCTTCCTGGTCCAAGTCGATAACTTCCCGACATGTAAGTAATACTTATGGGGCCCCTCTCGCAATCGATCTGGTCTTCTTAGTCTTGACAGTTATATCGCAAGGATACCTCAATGGTATAGGCATTCCTGAAGCAAAACAAAAAATGTAGTTTAAGAAACAATAGCTACATACGAAGTAAATGGATGGTTGATGCGAGCAAGATGGCGCAGTAGAACCAGAGGATATGTATGTACTTCAAACTGCTGGGCGCTCAGCAGAGGAGGGACTGAAGCGAGCCAAGTGACCAGCTCCATTGTCCTCGACCGTGACGTAAGCCCAAATCCAACTCCCTTCCTCAGTTGCTTCAGCATCCGACTTGTGTCAGCAAAGCAAGCTTCCATGCTGCATTGTTGTAGTTGCCACGTTCTCTAGGGTCCACTCCTTGATACAGATATTCTATTCCGCAGGGTTTGAGAGTCATCGTCTGATCAACGTTTGTGCGGACAGCCTCTCCATGACTGAAGCACCTGGTCCATGCGGGTCCAGAGAACTTGACATTGGCGTAGCTAGCGAACGGGTTCTGTTCAGTACTGGCCAAGGACTTCCACTGGCCCGACAAGCTGTCGGAGGTCCACGATCTCAAGTAGCGCCATCCGTCGAAGCTGCCAGCGGCCTCGACGATGAGGAGGTAAGAACCGCCGATCTTGTACACATTAGAAGCTTCGAAAAGGGCAAACTTGGAGTCCTTCAGGGCAATGACGGGCTCGCCCATGCCAAGGGGGAAGTCGGTAATAGACGTCTGGGCGCGGTACAAGTGACCGTTGTCGCCGGTGGAAAACAAATGACAGTTGGCCTCGTCGCAGATGACCCACATGTCTACCCAAGCGCCATCGCCAAGGGTCTTCTTGATCAGGGCCGGCATGCTGCTGTAGAAGTGCTTGGGGGCCGTCCATCCGGCAGGGTCGCTGATGTCGGGGTTGGTGGAGTATGCCGCGCCGCAATCGTGATAGATCAAGTACCAGAGGTTCTGGGACGCCATGTAGAAGACTTGTGGAGCGGCACGATAGCGTACTCCCTTCGCATCGAGATAATGGAAGGTGGCCTGCTGTGCCTGCGACCAGTCGGTGAAGCTCAGGTACACTAGGCTGGAGCCAGTCTCCTGGACCGTGCTGGCGAATACGTGGTATTTGCCGTCATAATGGACCACCGTGGGATCCTTGATGCCCCTGATGCCGCGGCCGTCGTGCTTTGCACTGATGAGCGGGCCGCTCGACGTCCAGGAGAACTTTTTGGGGACGCCGGCTCTGGGCACGACAGATGAGGAGATTGCACCGGTGGCGGCCGCGACGACCCAGGCCAGAGATAGGAACTTCATGAGGTCGAGGGTCGGGTTGAGGCGACGGATGGCAAAGAGGTGTTTGAAGTCTTTTTTTTTTTTTTCCCACTCTGGGGAGAAGAAGAAGTGAAATGCGCTCACATGATAGCGGGGAGAGTTTTTAGCTTTCTTATGAAGAAGTCGTCTGGAAAACCTATTGATCAAATGGTTTCCCTTCTGGCTCGATTAGGCAGAACGAGAACTGGGTGTGGATCCATCGGTTTCACGCCGTGGATTTAGCCTTTTGAAACAAATAAACGCGCATCCGTCGTTGGCCGTAGTCCGTCAGAACCCACCCGCACTATGTGTGGCTCGTGTTCGCATACATGTATGATTCTTTATACCTGTATTTAAAGTTAATGACGTCCGTATAATGCCCACAATGATAAAGATGTCAATATTATCAAAGCTATTGCGGGTGCCTTACACGGAGTGAGAACAATGCAGGCGATGGCTTGCCTCTTCGTTCTAGAAGGGATGAGCTGATGTCGGTCGCATTTGTGTAAGATGGATGAAGGAGTTTCAGTGGCTCCACAATGTGCCAAACATCGGACGACTGTAATCCGTGAATAGCTACATCTGGGCTAAAACCTAGAAATATTGATTTCAAATGACTAGGGCCATACTAGCGTCTCATAAGAGGCGTATAACGTCCTAACCTTGTAATACAAGTAGATGTTAATATAAGGTAATAACCGTCTAATCCCTGTTTGATTTTACACGAGGTACATAACTAGGGGTAGCAAGCTAACAACAGACTTTTTTTCATCGCACTAAGTAAGGTAAAGAGTACCTTGGATTACATGTATTTTACTAGGACTACTCAGTGCCTCTTACTAGCGTAAATACCCCTGTGATATCCCTAATAGCTTCACTTCCTATAGCCACTTGGAGCTGTTAGTGCCTGCCCCGTGGGGCTTGTACTTGGTGTAAAATCCTTCACGGGTCCCTATGTGCCTGACTTCCCTGACTTCCCTGACTTCCCTGACTAATTGTTGACTAATTGTTGACTACTTGACTACTTGATATGAAAGTGACTTGCATTGATTCTCTTCAGCAGAATCCGAGGCATCAAAAGGTAATCAGCCTGATGCAACAAAGACCCTCTGACGAACCGTCCGACCATCAGGCAAGGCTTGGAACTCCCTTCGCGCAAGTCATTGTCCCAAGCGAATTGTTTTCTCGACATGACATGCCGAGCCATGATCAGACCATTCCAACTTGCGCAAGATGAGGCAGGACTTTGCGTGCGTTGTTGACCGGGGGAGAAGGGCGACATGAATCAACGGCATTGCCATATTTCCCCGTCATGCCGCCTAATGGAGACGTTGTGAAACTCGGCAATTCGACAGAATCATCACCTACGTGTCACGGGCATTCACTCGTCTTCGGAAGCTGGCAAACGGGAGCGGCCAGTGATGGCAGGTATGCTTCAAAGCAGAGCCCGATTCTCTCCAGTTGCTGTCATGTCAATTACCGCCTCAGTCTTTGTACACCATGATTTTGCCGGAGCCGGCAGGACCATGCATCGTCGACTACTTGTCATGATGGCTTGGCCTTGCCAGACGAACCGTTTCTACAGGCCAGACGCCCACGCCAAGCGGCCTCACTGACACACTTTGCGCTTCCGCATTCAGCGCCTCAATCTCGGCTTGCACCAGTGGGATTCCCGTCTTGGCTCTGTCTCGCTCGGTGAGCTGCTCCATCTCCCCGGGGAAATAGATCCTGTCCACGCCCGCTGCCTTTTCCGCCCCGACCACCCTCTCATACAAATACCTCATTCGATCTCTGAACTCTTCCAGATCCATGAACAGGTCAGGTCTGACGGCAACCAAGAAGTGGCCCACGTCTGCCGGCTTGGAGGGGTCATACGGCCCGGTGACATGTCCTGCGAACGCTGATCCGGAAAGGACACCCGAGAACACGTCCATCATGACGGACAATGCCGAGCCTTTGGGTCCCCCCATGGGCAGCATGACACCTCCCAAAGCAGCCTCCGGATCGTCCGTAGGACGGCCTTCGGCGTCGAGAGCCCAGCCCAAGGGAATCCTGTCGCCTCGCCGCTTGGCTTTGTAAATCTTGCCCCGGGCCGCAACAGATGGCGCCATGTCGAGGATGAAGTTGGGCATGGCGCCGGTTCCCCCCGGTGCGCCGCAAGCAATAGGAGATGCGCCCATCAGTCTGCCTTTGCCTCCGTGCGGCGGGAGCGCGGGGCTGGAATTGGTGAAGACGAGGCTCATCATGTTTGCGTCCAGGGCCTGCTGGACCACCCACGCCGACATGCCGAAATGGTTTGAGCGCTTCACGCTGGCCATGCCGATGCCGTATGTCTTGGCGGACTCGATGGCCGCCGCCATGGCCATCTGCGCGGCTACGAAGCCGAAACCGTTCTGGCCGTCGACGTGGGCGACTACCGGGGTGACTTGGTTGACCTCTGGCTGCGCAGAGGGGTCCAACACGCCCTGTCTGATTCTCTCAATGTACGAAGGAATTCTGTTTATCCCGTGTGTGTCGACGCCTCGGAGATCCGCGGCAACCAGGCATTTTGCGATAATAGTCGCGTTGCCTGTCGGGACACCGTTTCCCTCGAGGATGTCAGCTGCCAGTCGCTCGGCTTCGCTGGGCGAGACATTTATGCGCAGCTGCTCAGGAGCCTCTGGTGACATTGTGATGAAACAACTTGAGATGGGAGATGAAAAGTCGGCAATCTTTTTGGTTTTTTTTTTGTTTTTGGTTTTTTTTACCACTCAACGGCTTTCTTGCTGAAGAAAGGTGAATGGTGGAAATTGTCAACGGACTTTCTCCGCTCGGGCTAGAGGTGGTTGAGTGGGTGGGTGGGTGTTTGGGCCTTTTTGCCGTCAGCAATTCCACACTGCGCCATCATGTCTGAATCAGTGAAAAAACAACAATCACGTCTGCCGCGGCCCAAACCAGTGTAAGACTGTGTTTTCATTTCACCAATCTCATGCTCGCAGACCCCTAGATATATCGCTGCTCTCACAGACACCGCGTCAAGTGGTTTGAAGACATTGTCCGCGAAAAGTGCCCTGATATTGGACCTCAGCCAAGGCCCCCAGCTGTGAAGATGATTGTGTGCCAGCCATTACAAGCAGCGAGCCAGCGGCAAGGCGAACAATGGCTGGTCTTTTCTTACGGACTTGATTGAGACTTTGTGCAATAATCTCCGGCAAGCTTGCCCTCGCGACTCTCGCGAGAAATCGCACATCAGGGTATATGCAATGCGTTCTTCGATAGCTCTACATGCCGTGTATCCGGCCTTGCACCGCCGAGCGCTTGCCAAAATGCCAGACCAGATGTATACTGCCCACAACGACAACATCCAGATGGCCCTTGAGATGCCAAGTTTTTCTGTCCTCGCTGTTGGAGAGTACATGCCATACATTCACCATCATACTCACCAATCAGGCACGCAGGCACCTTCGAAGTTCACGAACCCCCGGATACGGCCGGCCCAGTCCCCCTCACAAACTTGGTATGCTGCGCCAACGTGACGGGCTTCTCCGTCCCGTCCCCAGCCAACTTGTTGATGCGGATGGTCACGAATGCCAGGTTGCCACCCACTCTCTCCGCCGTGCCGTGAATCGCCACCGTGTCAGCCGCCTGCGCGGCTGACAAGAAACTCAAATGCATGTCGACTGAGGCGCCGGTGCTCTCGCGCAGGTCGTGCGAGCAGATGGCCAGCCCCGTGACGAAATCGACGATTGTTGCGCTGACGGCCCCGTGGAGCCCTCCTTTGCTGTTGAGGTGCGTCGCCGTGAGCTTGAGGTGGAGCGTGACGGTGCCGGGGAGGACGTTTGCGAGTTTGATGTCGGAGAGGATGAGGCCGTAGACGGGTGATCTGGCAAGGAGGGTGCGCATGAGAGATTGGACTTTTGTGCTTCTCGCTTCGGCGGCGGAGTCGTCGTTGAGTGAGGATTCGGGCTTTGCTGAGTCCAGAGTCATTGTTTGTGCATGTGTGAATGTGCGTGGGGATGGCGGGTGTGAATCGGGAAAGCGTTCATGAACGCATCTTTTTTTTTTTTAAAAAAAAAAGAAAAAAAGAAAAGGAAAGGAAAGAAAAAGAGGGGTCTTTGGGATCCACAAGGCGCGGAGCCGGTATCGGTGGTGGTATTGGAGAGGGCATGCCAGCGGGAGGGTTGCGAGAGAGGACCAGGACCTATGGGGTTCAACTACTGTTTTCATGTTTTCTTGCCAAGCAGCGCAGCCAAGTCCAAGTTCGGAAAGTGGCCTATCCGTTGGTGGTTTTGGCGCCAAGGCGGGCATCGGAGCGGGAATTGGCGTTGCAATTATTGGTCTAGTCGCATTTCTCCTTCGTGTCCTGGGCCCTGGCCAAGGTGGAAAAGTCGCCAGCCTCTGCCGAGAGCCGCGCCGCCATGGAAACCAGGTCAAGACCCGACTCCAAACACACATGAGCAGAAGTACGTGTTGCAGCCACGAGAACCCTAATGTCGATGCTTGAAACATGCTGTCCCGGTTTGATCAAGACAATATCTCCTGAAATGGTTGGTGTTACTTCTCTCTGTGACAGATGGGAAGTCCGCTGCTTTGATATCGTACCGAAACGAATGTCATTTATTCTCACGGTTCCCTTTACAAGGCCAGTACAGCAAACTCTGGCATATCTGCATTTGTGGTTGAAGCCTCTAAAGCCCCACGTAACACTTGGACCAAGACAAAAACCAAGCCTCGAACTGATTATCGGTAGATCTGCTTGAGCACTGCTTGCTTGGGCATTTAGCGGCTTCAATCGAATAAAGTAGCTATTTCTAATAGTAGACGATAAAGGTATATAGACATATCAATCTCTCGCAGGACTAGTCGTGACCAAGTAGATCCAGCTTGTGCAATCTCGGCCGAAAAGTGTCTTCCTTTTGGATCATTGACCAGAAAAGTGATCAGTGCAGGTAACTCCTCCATAGTCATACTTACCGGAATGTAGTGAGCCCATGGGACAAGCCGCTCATCATGCCATTCCTGAAACCAGGTTTGCTTCAAGACCACTGCCTGTCTGGATAGAAGGTGATAAAATCTTGTGCTCATGCTGTTTCCATCAATATCGTAGAGGAATTGATAGTCCGATGATGTATCTTGGGGCTCAACATCTGAAGGCCCCAGCACTCGTTCCATGTCCTTACAAGACTCTGGGTCACACTGAATATAGGAGCCGATATGAACGTCAAAAGCATCCCTCAGTACTCTTGTTCGCTTTTTATTGAGCTCGTCCGTCTTCAGTCCGAAAAATCGACCCGTGTCAAGTATATTGGCTGTATTCTGAAGCGACTGGACAAATGCGACGAAACGCTCCCTGTGTCCGTGTTTCCATGTAAATCGGGAAGCGTCACCTCCTGTGGTCGATCCTCGCCAATACACTATAGGTTTCTTCTCTGAAAATGCGATGGAATCTTCTTGCACAAGAGGATGCGCTGCGTAACATGGGCATGGAATCAGAATATCTCGAAAGGCGGTCATACGACCAAAGCTCAGAATTGGAACGAGCGACTGAGTATATGAGAAAGTGCTGGGCGAGCTTATGAGAGCATGAAGGTCTGCAGGATGCGGGTACTGGCAGACGTCCTTGTGTTCGCCTTGGGAGCTGACTGGCTGCGGAGTAACCTGAGCGCATGACTTCAATATCAAATCCTCAATCGACTCTCCGGGGCGTTCCGTAAAAGTTGCCACTGCTGGGGGTGCAGAAGTACTCAAGATTCTCGGTTCATCGATGCCGTTCAGGTAGAAAAGGCTGTCAGGCAATGCATGAAGAAATGGCTCCACTAATTTCTTCCATTCTTTGCCATACAAATATGCAGTGGACATGGCCATAGTTCCGTTTTGAATCGTGATGCGAGATGTACGAGGGCAATATTTAGACTGGCTTTGAAGCACCGAGAAAGCTTGTCGAGCTTCTGGTGTACGGTATGGCTCGAGATCTCGGTCGATTTGGTCGAAATTATCGATGATTTTGGATCCATGACTCAAGGCAAATTCCACCCAGTCCTCAAAGCCCTTGGGAGGGTTTCTGCGGTACCGTCGTTTATACTCGACAACTGCTTCTGCTGCACTTGTTGACTGGACCCTGCCATAAGATCGTGCCTTTTCCTGTGCGGATAGTAGTTGACAGAGAATTCCAGTCGGGGTAGTATCATTCAAGGCTTCTGGTGAACAAGCTTTCAAAGAAGCATGAGCGTGATTAGTCGTGACTTTGAAACTGGGTTGCAAACGAAATGACGCATAGCCCAGGGTGACTGTGAAGAGGAGGATCGTAAAAGCGACGACAGCCTTCAGACTCCGCACAAAGAGCGCGGGGTTGAATTGATGGAGGGATACCATACTGCCGAGAGAAGATAAGAAGCTGTTTCATGACGGAACGAGGATGTATTGTGATAACGAAATTCGTTTGTGCAAGGAAACATTTGCACGCCCAGATCACGTTGGCCTAGCTGTCAAGGAGTTACAATGCCCCCCCCCCCCCTGAATTATTTTACAAATCTATGCCCCAGTTATTCGTTCCTCTCCAACAGCTTTAATTAGCTGTAAGTATACTGTTAGAGAGCTATGAGGAAAATACGCAGGGTATCTCCTTGAGCGTGCTATCTTGTGGAGTCACGTCAGCTAGGGTCTCTATCCAATTAGATAAAAGTGCATTAGAGTTACATAGATTTATGTGTAAATTAGCCTATGATCAATGTCACTAGCAATTTTCCTTAGTACAGATTACTACATCACACTTGTTGATTATCTTACATAGATAAGCAACGCGTACCTACGCGGTGAGTTCTGCTATTCGGAGCTGTACGGAAAATCCAAAATGATACCCACAATTGTGATGTGGCCACATCTCACATCCCACGCCTTTACACCAAATTTATATGGGGCGCCATGGCAGAAAAAATATTACGTAATATCGCAAGGCTACACACGCGTTTTTAAGTAAATTAGCCGCAGCCGCGATTTAATTAGCCAGTCGCGATTAAACTGGCCAGTCGCGATTAAATTGACTGGCCGCGATTGAATTAGCTGCTGCCGCGATTGAATTAATTAAATTAATGAAAATGTGACAGACCGTTATGTGTGCGGGGGAAATGTGCTATGAGTCCATGACTGTGGGTGTGATTTACGTGTGGGAGTGTGATAAGTAATCTTTCTATCCGATATCCGAAACTGGCTAGTCACAGCGTTAAAGGTTATTCCGTACAGCTCCGAATCCCTGCCGCCTGCGTACGGCCGTTTCCGCGCCGCTATCAACGACGAACGGCGGGGCAGGCGGGAAAATAAGCTGCATCGGGCGTGTATACGGCGTTACTCGGTATGTTCTCATGATAACGTTGCGGGGGCGGGGGCCTCTGAAAGAGAGAAAGAGAGATGATTCCCAAAACCCACATGGTCGCCAATACTCTCCATCCCCAGCTCATCCCCAAGAGTCCAGGACGCTTCGCCCATGATGAGATTCGCCCTCACCGGCGTCCCCACCAACTCCGTCGCCATCGTGGCCCTCCTCGTCGCCGTCAACCTCGTCGTGTGGGCCGCCATCGCCATCGTCCTCCACTTCCACCCGGCGCTCATCTCGGCCGCCGCCCTGTCGTACAGCCTCGGTCTGCGCCATGCCCTCGACGCAGATCACATCTCGGCCATTGATCTCATGACCAGACGGCTCGTCAGTTTGGGCCAACGACCTGCCACCGTGGGCACCTTCTTCTCCTTGGGCCACTCGACCATTGTCATTGTTACGTGCGTGGTTGTGGCGGCCACGAGCGGTGCTTTGCGCGACCGATTCGACGGTGAGTTTTTTTTTTTTTGTCTCAAGACTTGAATATATATATATGCGAAATGGTTTCACTAACCCCCTCCTCCCCTCCTACCCCCCAGGATTCACCCGCATAGGCAACATCATCGGCACCGCCGTCAGCGCAACCGTCCTCGTCATCCTCTGCGTCGCCAACGCCTGGATCCTCTACACCCTCGTCAAGAAACTCCAAGCCGAACTCGCCCGCCGCCGCAACGGCCACGAAGAAACAGAAACTCACTTCAACGACCTCTTCAACACGCGTCACCTCAGGGCCGAAGGCGGCGGCGGCGGCGGCGGCGTCATGACCCGCATCTTCGACTTCCTTCTCAAGGCAGTTGACCGGCCGTGGAAAGTGTATCCCCTCGGCGTCGTCTTCGGCCTCGGCTTCGACACCTCTTCCGAGGTCGCTATTCTGGGCATCTCTAGTCTGCAGGCTCTTCAGGGCACGAGCATCTGGTTGATTCTCATCTTTCCGGTCCTGTTTACATGTGAGTCGTTCCTTTCACCGCTTCAATTTTGATGATTCTCTCTCTCTCTTTCTCCTTCCCGTCATCTCCTTTTCGGCAATACTCGGAGTCGGGCTGATTTGGAGCAGTGGGCATGTGTCTCATCGATACCCTTGACGGTGCGTCCATGCTCGCGTTGTACACGTCCAAGGCCTTCTCGAGAGACACGGTTGCACTGCTGTACTATCAAATAGTGCTCAGTGGAATCACCGTCGTCGTGTCCGCATTCGTCGGTGTCGTTCAGGTGCTGTCGCTGGTCCAGAATGTTGCTGGGCCCGAAGGCCCCGTGTGGGATGGAGTCTCTGCTATAGGCGATCATTTTGACATTATTGGTGGTAGCATATGCGGCGTCTTCCTCCTAGTGGGAATCGTTGCCGTCATCTTATACCGACCCTGGAGAAGGCGAATGGACCGCCGGAACCACGGCTTGGCCACGGCCGAGGAGGAGAGCATCCATGATTCCGAGGATCCTGGCTCGCCGTTTGGCCAGCCAGAGGTACCGCAGCCTTCTGCCATCACAAAATAGCGTCGCCCGCTGGTATCATGAACACATACGAGATATCAACGGACTTAGTTCTCCAAGAAGGAAAGAAATCCATCACGCTTTGTATAGCAATGCTACAGGCTAGGCTACATGCTGTGAATCAAAAACTACCACCCTACTTTATGCAGGCATCTTCACGCTTTAGGGTTCTGCCACGTTCTGCTCCCGCCACTTGCTCCACCTCGGAAAACTTGAACAGTTTACAAAATGCATGCCTTGTACAGGAAGCACATCGCCTCTGCAATATGCCCTCTGCCTCCACTCTCTCCGACGGTAGCTGTATTTGAAGCGTTTTGCAGACCTCGTGCATATTTTCATCCTGCCTGACTGAGTCGACTTCCAGGCGATCCTCGCAACAATGACATAGCCATACTCCAGGGACTTTGAGAGTCTCTCTTTTCCAGGGTCGAGTCCATTCCGACTTGCACTAGGCCGGAATATCACCTGCGCTGAACGTGCTAGTGTCGCTGCTGTTGAAGCTGAGGTTGGACTCGTCATCATCATCAATCGACGGCCTTCTTACCACAGCCGGCTTGACAGGCGCAGCTGTTCCCAAGGTGACGGTAGCTGTGTCCGAGATGATTGAGTCAATCGATGGAAATTGGCGTCTCTCACGAGATAGACCTGCCCTGAGGCTAAAACGCCTTGGCTGGCGCCGGGGCAGCTGCGATTCGTTTCCGTCCTTTACAAACCCAACGACGCTAGTGCTGAGATACTCGTTGTATTGACCGTAAACATCTTCGTCGTCTTCATAGTCGTCGTCGTCGTCGTCGTCGTCGTCATAAACTTCTTCATCATCTCCATCGTCTTTTTCTTCCTCCTGGGTGTGATCCACAGCCTTGTCTTGTCGAGGTTTTGGAAGACAGGCAGACAGTCCAGCTTGCGATCGTGGTACTGATGGGCCCAAAGAAGGCTCGTGATGTTCGCTCGGCTTTGCAGAGAACAGTGAAGGCTCATTTGAAGACTTTGGAGGTGTCGTGGGCTCTCCAGAAACACCGCCAATCGCTAGCAAAGCAGCCGTTCTCCATCCATCGCTCATGCTCTCATTCTGTGCAGGGTTGCTAAGTCTTGGAGGAGTGAAATATTTGTCTGGCGATACTCCTCTAGTCAAGCGCATCAAATCCTCGTCAGCATCAGCTGGGTCAAAACCGGGGCTGATCACTCTGGGGACATCCGGACGTGGACCAGTGTGAGATCGTCCAATGTGATAATCCAAATCCATCTGTCTGGGAAATACCTGGTCACACCAAGGGCATTTAACTTGCATAGACAGTTGATGACGAGCTTGAACAGTTGCCAAGTCAGTCGTGTCTTCTGATGACTCGTCTATGGATTCTAATCGAGTGCGCCGGTGAATAGTCGTAGAGCCAACTGATGACACGACTTTGGATTCTAATCGAGTGCGCCGGTGAATAGTCGTAGAGCCTAGGAAGCTTGGCTCGGCTCGACGCCGTTTAGTCCGCTCGCTGTTGAGAGCCAGTGCAGAAGCTCTGAGTACTGTTGGACCGCCTGCTGAAAGGTTTACACTAGAGTCCATAGCTCCCAATGTCCTCATCTCATCGGGCGACAGCTCCTGATCATCATTGTCGGCATCAATCTGCTCCAGGAAACGGCTCTTAGAATGACCCCCAGAGCCTTGCTCTTGTTCCTGCTGGTCATTGTTTGATAACCGCCGACGCGTTGCCTTGAGCAAAGGCTTTATCTCCTAGGGCAACCCAAATGGCATCGTTGCGTGGAGGCGGGTGGTAGGAGGTCGTGGAGATTGGGAGGAGAAGTCGCTCAAAACGAGTGTCACAAATAATGGTTTAAATGTGTAGAGGACTAGAATGCTATCAAGAAGGGGTGGAAGAGAAAGTGGCAAATCTAATGATGGAGTCTTTGTGTAAATAGTCAATGGACCGAAACTTGGCTTAACAAACGGCAGCCCAAAGAGGAAGTCTGATGGTTCCAAGGAAGGCGTCATCACGCACACAGGCTACCAGGAAGGAAAGAGCTGGATTGTACGGATCCGTATACTGCGTGGCATGTGACGGCTAATTTGATGGCTGGATAGTGGCTGGATGGTGGCTGGACGATCAAGGAGAGGATGGATGGGCTTGAGCCTGGTGACTGATGACTGATGACGTGCGAAGATCGGAGGTGCCTTATCGCGCCTGGCCTTATCGCAGAACCCCATTGCGCCGTATAACGCAGGCTGGTATTAAGTTGAAACCCATCAAGCTTCGACACTTGCATCAACAATTTGCATCAGCGCCATCCCGGCTGCCTGCCTACCTTGCCTCACTTCGCCTTTCCTTCTGCCTCAACCGCATCTTCCTTCACCCATCCCAATACTGTCCGGCGTTCAAAATCAATCACCATGTAGCATCATCTCTTCTCCATCGTATTTCTTGTATACATCCATCACCCGTCGAACCATATATATATATATATATATATATATATTTATTCACAGCCCATCTCGAACTGCAGCGAACCGAACCGAACCCCTGATTGAGTACTCGATTGCAACCATGGCGGCCTCGCCAGCCGCTTCCTCTCGCCGCAGCGCAGGCTCCTCGTCTGGCTCGCTGAAGCGCTCAGATGATCATCAACAAAAACCATCGTTCATTCCCATAGATACACTTGTCAATCATTTGCTTGTTGCCAAGCGTTCCCTGTCATCCATGAATCATGTCCTGCGAGCGAACGAACTTGCGACCTCGGCCCGCCAGTCTCACCAAGAGACGCTGCTGCTAGCTGCCCAGACGACATTTGTCCGCAACTCGATGCTCGATCAAGTCACTATTCTCATGCGTGTATGGAAAAGTCTACAATCCACCTATGAATACGGTAAACGGGACTTCAAGAAACTCGTCAAGGCCATGGATGAAGTAGATGCGGACTTGACTGGCACCATACACATGCTGCGAGACACCCAAGTGCAAAGCATTCTACAGCCCAACGACAGAGAAAGCATGAATCTACTGGATTTCGTTGATGAGACGAGCGTGCACGGTATGCGGGAGGCCATGAAACATAGCATCCAAGATTTACAGGTAGGTTGTTCCACCGAGCTACAGCCCTTTTTTTCTTCCTTTTTTTTTTTTTGGTCGTGATGAGACGATGCTGACTTTTCTTTCAGAGCATACAACAGTCTTTTGACGGTGATCTCCTGCGCTTCGAAACTGACATCCGAAATTTTCGAAAGACTCTTGCTGCATTACCCTCGTCGGGTACTGACGAGGAAACACCGCTAGCGACAGCCTCATTGCTACTCAGCATGGATGACCATTCGACATTGATGGCTTCACTGCTAGCCTCTTTGACCAAACATTTCGACATGTGCGTCACCGCTATTCGGACCACTGAAGGCGCCGCAGCCCTTGCACGTCGAAAGGTAGCCGAAGCTACGCAGTCACAGGGCAGTGATGGGGTCTCAATTTCTGGTGTGATTGCCGAGCAAGAATCACACATGTCCGAGCTTGAGCCAAAGACAGCAGAAGATAGAGCAGAGATGCTCAAGGTCGTTGTTCAAGACGCGGAGGAAGTTGACGATGTTGTACAAGAAATTCAAGAGCGACTCACGGCCATGGAGCAAGAGTCTGCTGTCATACAAGGGTTTCTGGACCACGCAACGGCAGCCTACACCGGTATGCTCGAATCCTTTACATTGTTGGGGGAAATTGGCGATAGGCTCGGTGACTATATAGCCGCGGAAGAGGACTTTAGGCAACGCTGGGAGCTGGAGAAGGAGGGAGTGCTTGGCAAGTTGGGAGAAATGAAAGAAATGAGGGAATTCTATGAAGGATACGCAAGCGCATATGGTAGCCTTGTGTTGGAAGTTGAGAGACGGCGGGCCGTCGATGAGCGAGTTCACAGCATTTGGCGCAAGGCCCAAGAGTCGGTGGACAGGATGCTCGATGCGGATCGGGCATCTCGGGAGGCGTTCCGGCAAGACGTTGGCGAGTATCTTCCAACGGATCTGTGGGCAGGCATGCAAGGACCTGCTAGGAAATGGACTGTGGTGCAAATCAACGACGACGAATCCGGCGCAGCTAGCATGGTAGACAGAACATCAGCGCAGGGATCCGCGGACGAATAGTGGTGGGAACTTCCTACCGTTTCGCTGATACCAAGCAGACACCACGCCAAAATGCCTCATTTCATAGCACTATATGGAGCGCTCATCCACCCAGGGACGTGAGTGTGTCTCACTGTAATTTGCCCTTGGGGTTTGGGCGCAGCGGGAGCGAGGCGCCTTTTCAGGCTAATATCACATCAAAAACAGGGACTTGAGACCGACTACGGAGTACATATGTAAGGATTAGGTTGGGGTATCATGTTTCAGGTTTGAAAATAAATGCATCGCCGCGAGTGAGCTGGACGGAGGCCAATCAAACACGGTCTATTATATCATCCAAGTTGGTCAGGTCCCGGGTCAGCCTCACTTTTCTGGCGGACACGCATCCGTCGCGTCCGGGCCCGAAGCAAAATCTTGAAGCTTTTCGTCCTGAAGCAAGCGTACATCGTAGCAACAACCGGCAAAAAAAGGCATATGCATATGCAATAAATATATATATATATATATATATATATATAGTCCACTTCCTGTCGTGGAACCAGCAATGCGACCGCAGCATCAGCTCCTCGTTGGCTTATCAGCCTCGGCCTCGGCCGCCGCCTCCGCGAACCACACTTTCCCCAGCTTTGAATGGAACTCGATCCGGCCTACGAAAGGCCTGGAATACCATGACTGCTACACCACGTTCAAATGTGCCCGCCTCGAGCTCCCTCTGAACTGGAAGAACACGTCCGATCCCAGAACAGTCTCCATCGCCATGATCAAACTGCCCGCCAAAGTCTCCGACACTGATCCCACGTTTGGCGGCTCCGTCTTCACCAACCCCGGTGGGCCGGGCGGGTCGGGCGTGGACCTCGTCCTGGCCGCTGGCCGGAACTTACAAGAGTACATAGATAGTCCGGGCAAGAGACACTATGAAGTCGTGTCCTTTGATCCCCGCGGCGTCAAGAACAGTCGCCCCGTGGCAGACTGCTATCCGGAGGGCGTCCTCGCGCGAGATGCCGTGAGATTGGAGTCGAGAGGTCTAGGGAGTCTTACGCACGATGCGGGCAAGCTGGCGTATGGCTTGGCCATGAGTGACGGGTTTGGGAAGAAATGTGCGGTCGTAGACGAGCAGGCTCTCAACGGAGGAGAGATCCTTGCGTACATGGGGACACCGAATGTGGCGCGAGATATGGTCGAGATGGTGGACAAGATTGACGAGTTGAGGAAGAAGCGGGGGGCGACTGGGGGCGATGAGAGAGTGGAACTCAAGAAGAGAGGGCGCCGAGAAGATCATGTCGCAAGATTGCAATACATTGGGTTCTCGTACGGCACGGTCCTCGGAAATTACTTCTC
Organism: Epichloe elymi; assembly: GCA_023658475.1. NCBI lineage: Eukaryota > Fungi > Ascomycota > Sordariomycetes > Hypocreales > Clavicipitaceae > Epichloe > Epichloe elymi. Next base: position 585,815 of record CP098273.1, on the reverse strand, counting down.
GTCCTTGTTCCCTGGCCGAGTCGGAAGAGTCGTCCTCGATGGTGTGTGCAACGCGGATGACTACAGCAACGGAGGGGTAAGTCACGACAGCTATTTCCGAGAAAGAAAGGTAAAGAAACAGAAGTGAGTGAGCTGACCGATTGCAAAACAACAAGGGCTGGCTTACAAACACGGTTGATGCCGACGCCGTCGTTGACAAGCTCTTCACGGGCTGCTTCACGGCCGGTCCTGGACTCTGTGCCCTCGCCCGAGATTCAGACAAGTCCGCGTCCGACATCAGGGCCCGATTCTGGACCTGGCTCGAAAGACTGGATGAATCGCCCATCTCCGGCCTATCAGCCTCCGGCAACGCCGTTGTCCTCACCGGAGCTGATATCCGCCTCCTGCTGAGCATGTCTGCGTACAAGCCCGTCACAGCATACGGGCCCCTCGCCCAGCGCCTCGACTCGGCCATGAGAGGGCAAGACCTACAGCTCCTCCTGTCGAACCTCGAAGCATCGGTTCTCGGCGGCTCCCTCCAGGATGCCTGTCCCGTCGCCAACGTAACCACGGCCCCGGATCAGGGCTCAGACGCGCAGGCTGCGGTGGTCTGCGGTGACGGCGACGACGTCACCTCCAAGAACATGACCTGGTGGCAGTCCTACATTGACAAACAAAGGTCGTCTTCGTCTGTCCTGGCCTCGTACTGGACAAGCATCCGTTTCCCCTGCGCGCGATGGCGCTTCAAGGCCAACTGGGTCTTCCGCGGCCCGTACACCACGCCCGAGCCTACCGAGTTCGGACGCGAGCCTGAGAAGGACAGACCCGCCGCTCCTCTGCTGTTTCTGACGAACCGACTGGATCCCGTAACACCCCTGTCTGCCGCGAGGGCCATGGCCAAGAACCATGCCGGGGCGGGGGTGGTCGTCCAGGAGGCCATCGGACATTGCGCCTTTTTGGCGGCGTACAGCGAGTGTACGAAGAAGATTGTGGCCGAGTACTTTCACACGGGGAGGGTTCCTGATGGGGAGGTTGCGTGTGAGGCCGAGTGCGGGCCGTGGGACGTCGGATGCCAGGCGGGCGTGAGGACGAGTGAGCCGTGGTACGTGAGGAGGTTTCCGCTGGGTATTTAGCGACCTTTGTTTTTGTTTAAAGAGTATCGGATTATGTGCAATGATGAAGCGGTGGAAGCTGGAAATTCGTGTATTAAAACTGTGGAGAGAGTTGGATATTTATTGGTATTGACTCGCGTGTCTTCAACTAACACGTATGTATGTATGCATGTATAAATTGGCCTCTTTCTTTTCACAAACAAAACATTAATTCTCAACATTTTGTCCTTGAACATTGTTGAAACCTCTGCTTCAAATCAAGTCCGGGATCCCCCATTCCCTCGATCCATATCGTTTCCTTCTGCACATCAAGAGCGTCGAAGGTCCTTCTTCCATAATCGGCATATTCGTCACCGCCGCTTCCCCCACCGCTGGCCGGGCCGCTGCCAAATGAACATATGATTCGGAGAACACCGCTCTAACGCGTGCGTGTTACTTTCTCGACCCGTCGATTTCTTCCACACCATTAGCAAATTACTGCATATCTTGCCACGGCCGTAATGCAAGGACAGCTCCGAGCCTGAAGAAAGCAACCTGATCGAATTACAAAGGCAATGTACTATTTTCAGGTCTTGTCAATACGCGACGGCGGACATTTGTCGGCCGTCTAGGATGGGACTCTTTCATGCGCTTGGTCATTGATGGATTAAAATAATCTGAAAAATCTACAGGTAGGAGTCGCGAGCGCGACCAACACCACGTGTGCGAACCTTTCGTGGAACGGCACCACCTCATGCATTACCATACAGGATCGTAACAGATGACTTTCTCTTCGGGTCATCTTTGTCTGTAGCCGCTGATGCCGAAGAAAAACCCCAACAAGATATGGTGCCTAGGATTTGAACGCCCATTGTTCCGTCGCTTTGCACTTGAGCTTCCATTCTACGTCAGGGAGCCCAAAGAATTTCTTGCAAGAAGAAAAGAGAAAAAGAATCTATTCATGTCATACTGGGGTTCAAGAGGACCAGTCCAAAGTGCCTGCGGTCAATGCTGCAAACCCCTTTCCTATCAACGATGGGGATTTCTTGTCGGAATCCTGGCAGTTCGCTTGGCGGACCTGCTACAGGCCATCACCCAGTACGACCCAGGCTTCGGAGGGTGGCCCATCTGCATTTTCTTGCATCTCCCGTTGGGAGGGGGTGTCGTCGAACTCACCATCCGAGAAACAGTCGTAGTCAGAAAGAACATCGGTGACCAAATCGGGGGGTTGCGAGGTGTCAATGTCAAAGGAGGGTTCAGAGTTGGCCAGCTCGTAAATGACACGCAAGGGAGGCTGCGACTCGGCCGACTCGCGAGACAAATGTTGAACGGTCTCGGCGCTGGCATTATTGGTGTGGCCGTCAGCTTCGGGGCGAGTCAAAGCCATGAGGTACTGAGCGAGGACTTCGTCATCGCCAAGATCAGAGAAGGAGAGATCAAGATGCAAAGGTCTGTCGAAAGGCTTGCCAGCCTTTCTATGCTTCTTAGCGGGGCGGATCGAATAAAGAGGTGCTTCGTGTCTGATGCTGTTCAAGTTGAAACTGTCACTACCACGATCTTGTTCGTTATCGTACAGCAGCCCCAGGCGATAGAGATGGGCAACCTGCTGATCGTCATTGCCAGACTCGGGGCGGCGCCGAATATGGACCTTGCCCTTGGCAGTAGATGGATCCCGGAAAGCGTCTTCTCTCTCGAGCGTGGGTCGTCGGGCGAGTCGATATCGGTCCGATGGGAGCTCCATGTCGCTGTAGGCGAGGTCTCTGCCATCATCCTGACAGTCTACCTTGCGAGGAGTTTGGTCATTGTAAGCGGGTCTGCCAACGTTGTTGTAGTGATTGCGCAGATCCTGCTGGATATGGGGTCTCAGGCTAGCCTTGTCAATCTGACCATGGTCCTCGTGACAATCCGGGAACATGTGGTGCTGACCGTTTTCCACGAGGTGCTTTGCATTAGCGCGGACCAGGCGACTGAACGAACGATGCTGTGGTTTGATGACACGGCGGTGATATGCTCTCCGCTGTGCCAACTTGAGGTGGTCCTCTCCAGGAATGTTATCTGGGATCGTGGTCATGTTGCCGCGGCTCAGTAATAAGTACGTGGTCGGCTTTCCTAGGTGATATAATTATGGTGATGTAAGTGGCCAGTGACTGTTGATTACGGGATTGACAGCGTGTTCGCGGTTCGCTATTGTCGAGATAGGGCGTGATGGCGATGTTGGTAGGGGAAGAAGGCCCTGTTGTAGCATGGATGGTCCGTAGATGGGGAAGGCGTTTCTCCAACGGGCGCAGAGACGCGGGCGCAGATGGAAGGGGCGAGAGTCGGAGAAGAGAAAGTGATGGAAACAGGCCATCTCAGTCACCTGCCGTGGCCGTGACGAGGGCGACTTATATCATCAGCGGCTTCATGAGGACGGCGCATGCTGATTGGCTGGCGGTGGAGTCATGAGGCGATGACGACAAGCCGCCTGAGGCAATGGGCGTCTTGGGGGCGTCTTGGGGGCGTCTTGGGGGTGTCTTATGACTCAACGACGCAACGGAGTCAACTCTGCTTGACGATTCAGTCCCGCCACGGTCCATCATGTTTGGTGTCTGATGGACTGATTGATGACCGTTGCAAGGCCGAGAGCCGGGGTTGACATGTGTCTGCACACCCTCTTGCCTGCTTACGTGTCTTGCCGTGTCTTGTCGTGTCTTGTGACTTCTTGTCGTCGTCTTATCTGGTCAGATAGCTAGCCGCTGTTGCCACAATCGTACACATCCATGTGTGACCATGCAAAGTCGTCATGACGCCTTGAATCTGTTCAGCCCAGCGACTTGTCTGCCTGCTGGCCAACCAAGCATTTCCTCCCTGCTGCCGTCTGGATTCTCAGCTCCAAGTCATGACTCATGCATATATGTATATGTATGTAGGTGTTGCAAAAGATTAGAAATAAGTGGGTTCTCATTCCCCATATATACCCCGTGCACTCGTGCAACAATCTATGTAGGGCATCCCCCCGTCGTCGACAGGCAAGCCAACTTCCCAACGTCAGCATCTTACAATTTGCGCTGATGGGTATGGGGCACGAATCGGGCAGCTAATAATCCATTACCATTTAACCCATACCATTTAAATATTTAAATATCCCCTCACATCAACCATCTCCATCGCCCTCTCCCCCGCGCAAACGTATCGATACTTGACCCTGCATGTCATCCCCCGGATCCCCCTCCATCTGCCTCCTCAGCGCTGCCAGCACGCAGAGGCCGAGCTCGCCGCCGCCGATGACGCGTACGCTGCTCATGTTGTTGGGGGTGTGCGAAGAGGCGGCGAGCTTCTCCTACCGATAGATGCTTGTGGAACGGGTTTGGGCATCTATTTATGCCATCTATATTTTGGAGTGGGCGCGACGGCAAGCGCGTGCTTAAAAATAAAAGGCTCCGTGGAAAGTTACAAAACGTAGATCTGGCTGCGGACTCCGGAGTTGAAGGGGATAGCATGGAACATGTTATTATACACCGCGCGATTCTCATTCTGCTCTCCTATATTCTCAATGCTCGCTATGCCACTGCCCAGTATGCTCATTCATAGCTGCAAATCCTTGTTAGCAAGTCCGACAACCGCGTCGCCATAGTCGAAAACCACAAATTGCGCCTTGAGAAAGACATCTCCGAGCACTGAGAATGGCAGGCCCGCGGACGTCTGAATGCCGCCGAAGCAGTACTTGGAGTTGACTTGACCATAGTTGAGATACTGCCCGGGAAGCTTGCCGTCGTACGAGCCGATGCTGATCCAAAAGTTGGGCATCTTGGCGTCACAGGGGAAAACCATCATGCCCAATTCTGGATCGAGGACAGATCCCTCGATTTGAGCATATAAGTTGTTGACCACGCTCTGTGGGAGCAGCGTCAAGGACGTCCCGGTATCGACAATGGCGTTGATGATGTACTTGTGTTCCTTGTTGCCGATCCAGTAGCCGGTTGTCGCGATTTTCCAGAATGGACTGAATGGGTCGACCTGCGCATACCAAATATCGCCCGTATACTCGGACTCGTTGATGTATCCGAAATTGTAATTTCCCGGGGCGCGCGACCGAAGATTCGCGGTGAATAGTGGCAGCGCGAGCTGATCCTTGATGTTGTCCATGTATGTTCGTTTGGGTGTCGGGCGGACCGTGTTGGCGGCACTGTTTGCCATGCCGAGGATGCCAGACACGAAGTTGTCAGATGCAATGTCTTCCGACACTGTGACAGCGGACTCGATAGCTTGAACTTTGACATGTGTATCTCCTATTCGTACCGCATCTTCATATACAATGCCAGATGCGCCAGCACCATCGCCATATTTGATAGTCCAACTCTCCCCGTCGAGTCGCTTACTTGTTGACGAGTTGTGAGGACGATATAAAGCCTGACCCCGTACCATGGTTGGATAAGTGTCTGTTGAAAATGCCCAACTGCCGCAAGTTAGCAATGACGGTGAACATACAAAACCCCTGGTCAGGGTATCAGCTTACAGATCGGCTGATCCGGTGTCTAGGTTCAAGGGAATAGGCTGAGGCGGTGTGCCAATATCAACGACGACTCCATATTCCGAGTCTACTCCCTTAGCCGGCCGGGCTTGTGCGGTTCCTGTCTGTCCTTTGCCATCTATTGAAAGAGTCAGATAAGGCTGTTTAGAAGAATGACCAACTGGCTTCATTTCCACGCGCAAATCAATCGATATCTCCTACCTTGACTGAGAGCAGCGAATTTGATGCGCAGTTCGGGGTTGATTTCAACAGCTTTCGACACCGCATCAGGCAACTTCTGCGCATACTTCATGTGAGCACGCATGAGAGCCATGGCGCCATCGCGTCCTGTGAAGTCCTTGTTCTTGATTTGATTCAAGGTAAAGGATGTGCCACCCGGCTTCGGCGCTCTCGTTTCTCGCATAGAAGAATGCTTTCGGCCAGTCGCAGCGCCAGCGCCTTCCGCCGCCAGCGCGGCCAAAACAGCGGCAGCAATTGAGGCCTTCATCGTTACACAAGCGCAAGTATATGGGAAGATGGGATTTTAGAAAGAAAGGAGAGGAAGGGCACAAGGTCTTCTTCGTCTTCCCCCCCCCGTGGAGGCCCCGTGGGAGGGCACAAGCGATAATATGCTGCGATTGTTCCAGTAACATTCTAAATCAATAAAGCTTGGCTGACGGCTTCACCACGGGCGATGTCTCTGCGGGCCAAGGGATGGTATGTTGGAACAGGTGGCCCCGGCTCTATTATCAGCGGAGGAATGCTGCCATTTCAAGTGCGACACATTCCTTGGGGGCTGCTGAAAGAAGAAATTCCAAAAGCTGGGTGGCGCGACAATGCGAGCATAATAAGGACATGTTCAGCGGCACGGGGGCGGCGTGCGTAAGACATTGAGAAAGAGAGTATCAATCCGCGTTGCCTTGCCGGACTGCCCTTGGGTGAGAACGACATGGAGGACTGCGCGACGCTACGTACGGAGCAGAGATATTGGGGAGAAAAATGAATGAAATTCAAATCGCGTGGCGAGCTTCACACTTGGCAAATGCCACATAAAAAGAGCAGCTTGCTATTAGTCCGGAGTCATCGCGAGACGCGAGTCCGTATGACAAAGATCTGGTGCAGGGGGCCTGATCTGAAAATGGAAAGAGCGGGAGGCTGAGGCCGACTAGCGTCGGAGCCAATGACAGCTGGTCGTGGGCCTGGTACTCCACTGTAGCATGCAAGGACCAAGCCCAAGCGCGCTGCAAGTGACAACCTGACCGGACCCAAGTGCTGCCGCCGCCCCTCCATGAGTCACCCACTTCCAGTTGCCAGAGCAAGGTGGGGTCAACTCAAAAAAGTCGGCTGCCACACCAAGATAATAGCACCGCTGCCACTGCTCAACCATCACGTTTTCACCGACTCATCAAACTTAAAACCCAAGCAGAGCATCTTTGCAAGTTAACCCGCCGCGTAAAAAAAAAAAAAAAAAACCTTGCAACCATGCCCGAAGACACCACACCAGCCGCATCACCGGCTGCTCCTCATGAGCCACCCTTCACATACACGGCCAACCAAGGCTACGCCGAACCCGCGCAAGAAGATTCCTCCGAAGTGCGCACGCCCCGCGGTGCCCCTCTTTTAGAAGACCACAACGAAGACGAAGACGACCTAGACGACCTAGACGACATTTTTCAAGATGCCGACGATGCCGACGAGGAAGAATGGGCAGAAGACGCAAGGGACCTGACCAAATCGTATAATCGCCAGCGCCAACTTCACGACAACACCAATGGAGGCACTGCTCTCCCCCGCTCAAATCAGCAGAAGCCCACGGCAAACACATTTGCTAGTGTGGACGACCAAGTAGCTACTCTGTCGAAACACGCTGCCAAGATTCGCCTCGATTCTGTCAAGCAAAGTGAAGAGAAGGACAAGGACAAGGCCGACCGCGCCACGAGCGAACAGGTGTTGGATCAACGCACTCGCATGATCTTGTTGCAAATGATCAACCGTGGGTTCGTGAGCGAGGTTCATGGTGCCATCAGCACTGGAAAGGAAGCCAACGTCTACGGCGCCATATTAGTAGACGAAAAGACAGGAGATGTGATACAAAAGGCCATCAAGGTCTACAAAACAGCCATCCTCGTCTTCAAGGATCGAGAGAGATATATCACTGGCGAGCACAGATTCAAAGGTAGCTTTGACAAGGGCAACAACCGCAAGATGGTCAAGCTTTGGGCGGAGAAGGAGTTCCGTAACCTACGAAGAATCTATAATGCCGGCATTCCCTGCCCGGAACCCATTTCCTTGAAGTTACACGTTCTTGTCATGGGATTTCTGGGTGATAAGAAAGGCTGGGCGTATCCCCGACTTCGTGATGCCGTCCTGACAGGAGACGATGTGGAGCAGCAGTGGAGGAGTCTGTACATCCAGCTTCTAGGCATCATGCGCAAGATGTTCCAGGTTTGTCGGCTAGTGCACGCCGATTTGAGCGAGTACAACATTCTCTACCACAAAGGTGTACTGTACATCATTGATGTGTCTCAAAGTGTGGAGCCCGACCATCCCCGGTCCCTGGAGTTTCTGCGGATGGACATCAAGAACGTGGGCGACTTCTTCCGGCGCAAGGGCGTAGACACACTCTCCGACCGGGCCATCTTCAACTTCATCACGGCCGCTGGGGGACCCTCAGAAGAACCTGGCGTCAGCGATTCGCTCGAAAAGTTGTATGAAACACGCGAAAATGCTGCTGATGGTGACGACGAAGCAGCTGCCGAGTTCGAAGTTGATAACGAAGTTTTCCGAAACCAGTATATCCCTCAAACGCTAGAACAAGTCTACAACATCGAAAAAGATGCTCAGAAACTCAGCCAAGGCGAGGGCAACGATCTAGTCTACAAGAATCTTCTGGCAGACCAGGTCGTTCAACCCAAGGCCCAGAGCGAACAGGGAGAAGAATCATCAGACTCAGAGGATGATTCCGATGACGGCGCCAGCCTATCCAGCGGAGAGTCTGGCGACGAGAGTCGATTTGAAAAGGGTACCCCTAGAGGTCGTAAATTTCAAGACAAGGATGAAAAGAAGGTTCGCATACACATCTCTCCCTCTGTAGTCTCATGCATCGCCGTTTCATTACGATCATGCTAACCAGCAACAGCAACACAAGCAGGAGGTGAAAGAAGCCAAGCGCGAAAAGCGCAAGACAAAGATGCCCAAGCACTTGAAAAAGAAGCTTGTTTCGAGTACCTCGAGACGTAAGAAGTAAAGAAGTTCAATGACTGAAAAAAAAAAGAAAAAAAAAAAAGAGACAGAAATGATTGGGTTGAAGTCCGCCGCGATTGACTTGCAAAGTTAACACGACGCTCCAGCCAATGAATAGAAAAAAAATTACGCGTCATGCTTTGATCACAAGTTTTTAATTGATAAGCTTGATGTGAAGCTCTCCAGTCGGATGATGAGCATTAATTGTCGTACCTACTTCGGGAGTGTTTATCGCCTGCTCAAGCAGGCGTGTAACCTCTTGAATGTGTGTGTGCGATCTGATTCGCTGTCCTCATATGAGAGGCGAAACGGATGATCAAAGAGAGCCCTGACGACTATTTATGAAAGATTTATGGTGAGAAAATGTCAATTTCTTTCCATGGTTTCCATCGAACATATGGCTCAAATTCCATGCTCCCAACTCTGAGCAGTGGTGGTGCTTATATGAACACACAATATAACGTAGAAGCGCCCGCTCCAAAACAAACCGATACCAACCCCTGTCCGATACATTTCCAATCCACGTTTCAATAAAACACTGTCGCTAAATCAAATCCACGTCATCACTAAAAGTAAAATTGTTGTTGCGGTTGTCCAGGCGGTGGCTGCGGGATAAAGTCGAAGTTCATTGCGTCCACGCTGGCGCCCCAAGGATCGGGGGATTCTAGACACCGTCCGTCAGTATGGGAAGTAGTCAAGTAAATGGGATATAACACATACCACCCCAGATGGAGTCGTACAGGTCCATAGGTGCCATTAATTGCGTCTGATCTACCGTCAAACCCGGCGGGCCATCAAGTCCCATATTGACTGGGAGTGGTTGAGCGTACGGCAGCCTGTTTTGTTGTTAGATGGGTTGAGCTCCTGTAGACCATGCATGTACTGCTTGCTGGCTGTGAACTTGCCCTGAAAAGTCCTGCAACGAGGCACCATTTTGCAGCTCAGCCATGGCGAGCGCAGCATCTTTGTGAGCATCGCTGCTGGGCAGTCCACCTTGGATCTGAGAATTGAGATGCGACCCATTCTGGTTGCCCGTCATGAATGGAGGCAAAGGCGTCCGAACACCACTTTCTCCAGCAGAAGAGCCGCCCTCGCGGTTGAGGGCCGACCCTACGACGGTCCCGTGCTCGTAGATGTTTCTGAGCGCAGTGAGTGCTCGCCAGAGCGGGCCAGATAATTCAATGTCCTTGTCGCTTACTGCAATGTGAGGTTCGGGCGGAGTCGCTTCCTTTGCTGCTGTCGCAGAAAGGGCAGCGATCAAGTCTCCTTGCAACTGTCGAATTTCCGGGTCAGTCTTGATTTCGCACAGGATGCACAAGAGAAGAGCTGACGAGAGTCCATGATATGTAAATGCCCAGCTTCGAGTGGGAATCACGGACAATTGATGCATAGCCAGAAACATTCGAACGGTCTCGGTCAGGTTCTCCTTGCATCGGTCTGCTAGTTCCTTCTTCTGCTTGGGATCAAAATCACAAGTCCGCTTCAGCGCTGGGCGACAAGCGACCGATATGACGAAGGACGTGTGAAGCCGGATGGCGAAATACTGGAGGCGATGCAGTGCCGTTTTACATTCGTCCTTGTCTTGCATGTGTGGTAAGGACCGCCGACGGAGATTCTCGACAGCCTCACAATTGTCCACAATCTGGCCATATGATGACGTAAAGGTGGCATCGGGATTCAGACGCCGCGAACATATCTCAATGAGATGGTACATCATTTCCAAGTAGGTATGCGTGCCAGCTGCTGCCTCCAGACTAACGGGTATTTCGCAACTGGGAAAATTGGTCATTGGGCACCTTGGGAGTTTGTCAGATTCAGCATCGGCGAGGGAAAAAACTCCAAGCAGCGCTTACCGATCAAATGAGAGGGATATGAGAGTGTCATGCCAGACACATGTCCACCATAGCTTTCTTCGAATCATTTCCTTTGCTTTGGCGTCTGGCGGAAGACTGTCACGTCCCTCCAAGCTGGCCGTTGCGCGATGCAGACCCAGAGATTGTGCTAAGCGACATGTGAGCCCTGTCAATGCCCAGGAAGCTTCTGCCTTCATATCGTTCAGAAGAACAAAACCCGTCAGAAGCAATGCCTGAATGGAGTCAAACGAGGGCCTGATGGGTTTAGCACGAAACCTCACATAATCCCGACAGCGTGTGGGGAACATACCTCAGTAAGAAATTGCCAAGTCGTAAGAAATGAAACGAGATTTGTATGTATTTCTGTGAATCACGAGTTCGAATATGATACGGCGATTCGTGGTATTGAGAGCCGACCGCCAAGACTGCAAAGAGAATGGCAAGCCAGGATGCAGTTACGGGCCGGGAGGACCGGACAGAGCTGGAGGCGTTGCGGGATCGGTCTTCAAGATATATCATGAGTTTCGATTCAAAATCATCGATGTCATACACAAAACCCCAGAATGGCTGGGGGATCTCCTTGTACGTGCGAAATAGCCTGTTTGGGGTTAATATATGACGCGAAGGCATGAAAATGGTCTGCCCACGTACTTCATGACTTCTCGATCAGACGGCAATTCGGCCGATATATCCTGTGCCAATTTGTGCAGATGCAGCGAAGACATGAGAGGAAATGGTGCAGAAGTATCTAGACCGAGAATTGATCGCATGTCCCGCCGAATATCAACATTATCATTCTTCTCATTGGGCGAAGATTGCTCTCGGAGCAAAGCCGGAATGCTGTTCTGGCCTAGATAACGGTCTCCCATAGATTCACTTTCATCAAGAGTAGTCGATATGCCTACCAAGCTCTTGTAAGAAAATAAACATCGTGGCCATGAATACTAACAATCACATACCTATGGCCCTTGGCCAGCTGTCCCCGCGTTCGGACTTTCGGCTTTCATCTTGACCATTGGAATACGAACGCGCCCGCTTTCGGGGTAGACCGTTCTGGGTAGAAGGTGCATTCTTATTCGTTGAGGCGCGGTTGGGCTTATAAGAGCAGAGTTGGGGATGTTCCCTTTTGACGCAATTCTCGCATGGTTGCTTGTTGTCGCATTTCACCTTGCGCTGCCGGCAGGGCCAGCATGCAGTGCCTGTGAGTTTTATTTAGCCACCCAGACAAATATTGTGCTCGTCCAAGGAGCGGATAGCCATTTTCGTAATAGAAGGGATGGAGCATAATGAATGCAACGTACCATATCTTACTTTGCGATGAGAGTGAATGATGCGACTTGCCTCCTCTGGAGTCAGCTCTTCAATGGGGAATGTCTCGTCTGGTTCGGCAGACTCGGTCATGGCGCAGGCGACCCGATGACGATTGTCGCGCGCGCACAGTGCCCCGAAGTGAGTAGAAGTGCTATTTGTTTGGGCAAATGAAACAAATAGCCACGTGTTGGCCTCGAAATACAACAACCTTTGTTTACAGTTGGTTGTGGAAACGCTGCGAAAAGAATGCCGAATGCCGAGAAACCAACCGTTTAGGTGGGAATGGAGTTGGTTGGAAAGTGGAAAATTTGTGGGAGTGTGCTAATCACACTGTGACGGTGGTCGGAATTCCAAGGCTGCACCACAGTGCTAGCCTTGCCAGGCACTACTATTGAGAGCTGACAAGTTGCCCGCCAGGTGCCCCGCACTGCAACCGCCGAAATAGGACCTCCCTTGGCTACATAGGCGTAGATGATAGGATAGCTGGCCGGGCGTCACGTGGAATGCCCGAATATCCCCCCTCCACTTCTTCAGCGTCGTTCGGCCTTTCCCGTCAGAGAAGTGGCGGCGGCACCAATCGTTCATCTACTAGCCTCTACTCTTCCACATCAGGCAATGGATCTTGCTTAATAGTTGCTTTCTCTTTGCTCTGTGCTGCCTCAAATGTATTACCAAAGCTGCCTCCTGCTGGTCAAATGGAACGGAAGAGGTTGTCAGCTGACAACTCTCGATACTCCAAACGAGCCAGATGCCAGTCTAGCCGGGAGCTGTCTGAGACGTACAACAACATTGACTCTGTACCCTCAAGGTCTAGGCGAAAGCTTCCAATAAGTGGTGAAATATTGACTGTCAACGAAGGTGATAGGGCATCGATGTTGTCCAAACTTTCAACTTCTTCTGAATTTGATTTATCCTTTGCCTCGTCAACAAGTACTCCACTTTCCACATCTCACAACTCCTCGTTTGTATCTTCCAAAAATACCTCTTTCTCAACAGATAATGCCACAAGCCCTGAAGAGAGCTCTCCGGAGTATTTCAGCTGCCCAGAAAAACTTATAGATTCGGACAAGGAATCCGAAACGGGTCTCCATTTCCCACCGAATCCTTTGGAAAAAGAATTCCATGGTGTTTTCCGTAAGGGCCTCTCGACTTCAGCCGTGTCCACCAAAACTAACTGATACGTTGCGAATAGCCAAATTTGGAAACGGGAGTTTTAATGATGCACCATTGGCCGTTGTCTGGGAAATAACACGAATTGCTCTCCATTGCGGCGCGAAGCTGGATGAGATCAACATACAATACAGAGACTCCGGTTTGTGGGACAATCAATCGAAACTCCGCGGTTTCCTGTCGCAGCACAAAGCGTTTAAGAACAAAGAATTACCGGAACCTGCGGGTGAGAAATGTTGGAATGTTGCATTGTCATCTTTCCAGTCTCAGCATGATGCAGTCGTGTTATCGGGTAAACTTGAACCGAATAAAGATGGTAGTGGACCACCTTTCAGCCTTAAACTTGATCCGTTGCGCACCAAGAGGGGTCACCGTTTAATTCGCAGATTTGGGTCAGATAGATTCCTGGAGCTGTCAATTCCGTCCATGGGTGACCAGGAAGCCACGAAATGCACTGACGATTCGATTACGAGGTGGATGGCTAAGAAGAAGCATTATTTCCTGGGTAGACAATGGTCCGCATTTTTCTGCAAGAGAGATGAAGCAAACAACAAGAAACGCAGAGAGGAAGAGAAAAGAATATTCTGGATTAAAATGTTCTTCTTTGCCTGCGATGGGGACAGTTTTCGCAAGAGCCTCGATGGAATACTCCCGCCACACGACGACGCCAAGAACCTGAAACGAAGGGTGAAGGTGGACCTCCATCAAGTGATAAACTGGGCTATTGGAGACTTGAAAACAACGAATCAACAAGTTGCCAAACTGTTTTCGAGAATTGGTCTAAGTGAGACAACAACCCCTTTCTTTTTTGTTTCCCGCAAAAATTAAAGCACTAACAAAAGTATCCAGATCTCACAGACACAACTGCAACAGTCGTCCTGGAGAGACATCAAATATACCATTGGCCCGAGGACATTGGTGAAACTCCAATGAATGATGGAATTGGTCAGATGTCTGGAAATCTGGCAAAGAGAATCGCCTCTTGTCTGGGTCTCACAGACGTCCCGAGCGCCTTCCAGGCGCGGTTTGGAAGTGCGAAAGGGATGTGGATAGTCGACGATCGCAACGCTCCACCATTTGTTGGAGGTGATGACTGGATTGTTACATACCCCTCCCAAAGGAAATGGGATTGCGATGACGAAGATGCTCATCACCGCACGTTTGAAGTTCACAAGTGGTCCCAGGAACCCAAGCCTGCGTCATTGAATCAACAGTTCATACCATTGCTCGAGGCTCAGGCAATAGACCCAAAATTAATGAGGAGCACAATAGCAAATCATCTTCGCCGAGGCCTCGAAGACAACCTCGAGGAACTGAAGAATGCAATGTTTGATCCCGTGGACTTGCGGCTGTGGCTGCAGCAGGCACGCGGCTCAAGTTCAGATACAACAACAAGTCTTCATGACGACCAAGTGCCCTATTTGGGCGGTCTTCCACGGCGCACTGAAGATGTAATAGCCACCCTCGTAGACAGCGGCTTCAGTCCAAGGACCTGCAAATACCTACAGAGTCTCTGTCTGGCTCTGGGAAAGCAGCAGGCGGAAGCTCTCAAAAAGAAAATGAGCATCCAGGTGCCTTGCTCTACCTATCGGTTCATGGTCGTGGACTTCTCCTCGACATTGGCCGAGAATGAAGTCCATCTATCTTTCTCATCCAAGTTTCAGGTCGAGGGTTTCTGCGACACGCTGTTAGAAAACATGGATATTCTGGTCGCGCGCGCCCCCGCGCATCTACCAACCGACATTCAAAGAGTCAAAGTTGTGTCACTTCCGCAACTTCGGCACTTGAAGGATGTAATCGTCTTCTCCACCAAAGGCACAACACCACTTGCGGACAAACTATCTGGTGGTGATTACGACGGAGACGAGGCCTGGGTCTGCTGGGATCAGGCGATTGTTCGGAATTTTCGCAACGCTCCCACGTCAGTACATGATTTGGATCCCATGAAATATGTTGATAAGCTTGACTTGCCCATGAGCCGAATCCGAGCAAAAGCAAAGGATGCATCAGACATTTGCGCCGAGTTCATCAACGAGGGCATCGCCTTCAACTTGCATCAATCTCACCTGGGCATATGCACCAAGTTCAAGGAAGACTACTGTCGCAGTCGTGGGAGCGTGTCGTCCCCTGAGATAATTCTGCTCAGCGAACTACTCAGCCTTCTGGTCGACCAGACCAAGCAGGGGTACATATTCACCCAAAAACATTGGAGAATATTTCTAGACGATTTGAAGCAGCTCGGTTCTGTGCAAGGTGGACCATGCAGTGTCGCCAATCGCAAGCAAAATCACATTCTCGATTATCTGGTGGAAGAAGCCCAATCAATCGTTCATGAAACCTTGACGAAGCTCAGCAACGTCTTTGAGGAATCAGAAGCGCATTGGTTCGATAAGGACTTGACCGCCAAGTTCAATGAATACGATGAGGATCACAGGTCTGTCCCGGAATGGACCAAGCTCAGAGACAAGCTGCGCCACGATATCGACACCCTCGCAAATCGATGGTTTGAAGAAATAGCGCCCGAAGATAAGAGCGGGGCCTATGTGGACAAGGTGAACAAGTTTTATCCCCGGTGGCAACAGATACAGCCTCTCGAAGAGCTGGAATCGTCCAAATTCATCCAAACACTTTTTTGTGACGGGGCCGAAAACATTGACTCGAGCCCCTGGGAGCTGCTCAAAGCATCCTTCGCGATGAAACGACTGCAGGGGCCTAGGAGCAAGTTTGTGTGGCAGATGGCAGGACGTCAGCTCGGATTGCTGAAGCTATCCATGTCTCCTCTTCCTTATGCAGCAATGACATCTGAGATGTACGCGGCGATGCGATGCGACAAGAGGGTTGCAGCAAGGAGACGAGCCCGTCGCTTGGTCGATCAGGGGATGCCTTGCGACGCCTTGGGTGATGAGAACTACGAAACGATGGATGGCGACTGATAGCATGTGGGGTTTTTTTTTTTTTTTTAAATCGTCAAAACTCGTTGACGGCGCGCGACACCAGCTTCGAAATTCTACCATCTACCAACAATGTTCTTTACTCTCTCCTCAAGACCCGCTTCCGATAGCGTGTTGTGGTTTTCCCTTCAAAAAAGGTCTAAATGCTGACGTTCCTCGGAGTCCTAGCCTAGCGAATCTTGCGTCCACGGCGTCTCATCTTAGGATCTGGGTAGGGCTAAGCGCGGCAGAGTTGTTCTGCATATGCTCGGCAACAATGCTTAGCATATAGATGGATAGTGTCAAGAGACGCAGTGTGAATATAGGGCCTGTGTTGAGCTGCAACTCCGTACTGCCTGCCTACCTAGGTGGGTAGGTGATGAATATGCTCCCTTTAATCCGTAGACCATCCTATGTGTGTGGTGTGGCCACGCTTAGGGTTTTTGCGACCGAAGAGATGCCGCGCCGCAATCTGACAAGACTCTCGCAAACTTGATCGCCTTGGCCGTAGTGCTCAACGCTCTTAAGAAATTTCAAGCAAAAAAAAATTGAAATTGAACAGATCAGTTGTGAAAATGATCATCCATAACATACATGACGTCTAAACCCACGCCAACACTAAAACCCACCAATCATGGTATTATCAGCTACGCCGTAACAGCAGGCTCATCCCGCGGCTCAATCAGCACCTCATTCACAGCAACGTGCTCCGGCTGCGTGACAGCATACAGTATAGCACCCGCAATATCTTCCGCATCAAGGACCTTCGCACCCGTCGGCTCGCCGTACTTCTTGAGGGCCTCCGCATCCGTCGAGATGTTCAGGAGGCCCGTGTCCACGTTTCCGGGCTGGATGGTCGTGACGCGCAGTCCAGACCCAACGGTTTCGAGCCTCAGGCTCCGGAGGGTGGCTTCGACGAAGAATTTGCTGGCGGAGTAGACGCCCAGGCCCGGGAAGGCGGCGCGCCCGGCGTCCGAGGAGATGGCGACGATGTGGCCCGTCTTTCGCTCAAGGAAGCTGGGGACGGTGGAGGACAGGCAGTGCAGCAGGCCCTTGCAGTTGACGTCGACGGTGCGCTCCCACTCGTCTGTCTGGCAGTTGGCCATCATGGTGAAGTACATTACGCCGGCGCAGCTGACGAGGATGTCAACGGGGCCGAGCTCCTCAGTAGTTGTGTCCACGAGGGATTGGACTTGTTCCTTGCTTGACACATCTGTCTTGTGGATGAGGATCTTGCCGGCGGAGGATGAGAGCTTGGCCTTGACCTTTTCGAGCTCATCGGTTCGACGGGCTGCGAGGACGATATGGGCCCCTTCTCCTGCGAGCTTGGCCGCGACGGCGGCACCGATACCGGAAGATGCTCCTGTGATGACGGCAACGCGACCGGCAAGACGGCCCTTCTTGGCGGCGCGGACGCCGTTGAGCTTGAGGCGAAGAGGGGGGCGCGGCAGCCAGCCGCGGGCGAAGAAGTGTCGCGCGTACGTCTCCCACAGGTTTCTGTCGATTTTTGGTCTCGAGACGCCGTAGAGGTCCAGCGCCAGTCGCGTCGCGCCATCGTCGAGGATAGTCACCAGCTCCAGTGTGTCAACGGTGGGCATGCCGCCGCGGAGGATATCAACGGTGAATGGGTCGTCTCCGCCTCGTCCCGAACCGCGCTTATCCTTCCATAGAGCTACCCAGTCATCCCAGGGGAGTCTCTTCGTGGGATAGCCGAGCGCCTCCAGGTTCTCGAAGACGTTCTCGGCGGTGACGGGTTTCGGGTCGCCGAGATGGTAGACTTTCTGCTTCGTGCACGGGTGGTTGGCGAGGGTGACGATGGCCCGGCTGACAAAGTCGACCGGGGTCATTTCGGCCAACCAACCATCGACCCGAGGGGAGTACCCCAGATGAAGGGATTCAACGATCAGAGCGTTCAGAAGATCGTACGTGTTGGTAGCACCAGTCACGCTATGGCCACTGATGGTGCCTGGTCGATACACCTTGACATGCATGCCTCGTCGCCCAGCCTCGTACACGAGCGCCTCGGCCACCCACTTGGTCTGGCCGTACCCGTCAGGAAGCTTGGTGGGCACCTCATTGATGTCGAGCATGTCTGCCTCGGTCCAGGCTGTCTTGGATGGGGGTAAAACACCATTCGTTGACACGTGGTGCACAGTGGCGCCACCACGCGCAGCCAGCCGCAGGACTTCTCGGGTACCGCCGACGTTGGCGTTTCGAAGAGCAGCATAGGGGTAGACCAAGTTGACGGTGGCGGCGGCGTGCACAATGACGTCTACCCTCGAGGCGAGCTCTGAGAAAGCCTCGGGCGAGAGACCAAAGCGGTTTCGGGCCAGGTTACCGGGTACAACCTCCATTCTCTCAAGCATGGCGTCGTTCCAGATTCCCTGGTCGATCAGGTTCTTTCTAATTCGTGCAATACCGGCGGGGCGACAGTCGACATTGGGGTCGGTGAATCGGATGAGACAGAGGATCTGAGCCGAGGTGTTTTCCAAAAGCGACTTGAGGAGGAAGGCCCCTAGATAACCCGTGGCACCGGTGAGCAGGATTGTTTCGGCGTCGCTGAGTCGACACATGGGTTTGCCATCTCCCTGGATGTCTTCAGGGAGAGCAGCATCGGCTGCAAGAACAGAAGGTAGGTCAGCCTGGACGGCAGCAGTGTGGCCATCTCGGGCGGCTCGAACGGCGTCCAAGTGGCCTTCCAAGGTTGGAGTACCAGCAAGAGGGGCGAGCGGGACAGTGAAGCCAAATGTTCGGGTCAAGCGACCAGCCAAATCGGCCAGGGTCAATGAGTGACCGCCCAAGTCGAAAAATGTGTGGCTCTGTGAGATGGCGCTGGCGGGGATATTCAGTGAAGCGGCCCACGCCTTGATGATGGTATCCATCTTAATCCTAATATCCTGCTCCTTCTTGGCTTTTACGGCGGGCGTCTTTGGTGATGGTGGCGGCGGCAGAGCCTTGAGATCAGTCTTGCCAGAGACGTCATGAGTAGGCAGCGCGTCGAGCTCGACCCATAGAGTAGGAATCATGTAGTGTGCGAGATGATCGGACAGCGCTCGACGAGCCACGGGACTGTAGCCCGACTCATCGATGACCAGGACAGTTCGGTTGCGCGCCTCGACCTTGTCGGGCACAACATACGCCACCAACTGCTTGTCCAGACCATCACCACGCGCGACGACAGCACAGGCCCGAGCAGCGAGATGCTTCCCAATGGCAGTCTCGACCGCTCCGGGCTGAACCGTATATCCTCGCGTCTTGATCATGCCACCCACTCGACCCGTGATCTCAAGCAGACCTGAAGGGAGAACGCGCGCCATGTCTCCTGTCCGATACATTCGAGCATGCAGAGCAGTTGAAAAGGGATCCATCTGGAACGATTTGGCAGTCGTCTCGGGAAGATTGAGGTAGCCGCGAGCCAGCATTTCACCACCGACGTAGAGCTCTCCGCTGACGCCCACATCAACTCTGTTACCCGCATCGTCGAGGATATAGATGGACCCGGGGTCCATCGGAGGACCGACAGGGCACACGCGTGCTTCATAGTCAATGAAAGTCTTGATGTCGCCTGCAGCGACTTCGTGTGTCTCGCTGGCGCTGTACACATTCAGCAACCGGACAGCGGGCAGCGCAGCGAATGCTCTGCGGCAGAGATCCGTCGTGACAACTTCACCATTGAGCCACAATGACTTGAGGTGAGGGAGCGTCTCGGCCAGAGATGCGTGGCGAGCCAGAACCGTAGCCAGCAGAGTCGGTGTCATCAAAGTTTCGGTGATTTCCCGAGCAGCCAAATACTCTACCAGCAGCTCGGGATCGTAGCTCGCGCTGTCTGGGACGGCAACCGTAGTAGCGCCACGGAGGAGCGGCCTCAGCATCTCCCAGGTAAAGAAGACGTTGCAGGCTACCCGGTCACCAGGCTGGAGGTCGCTCAAACCGAATCTCAGGTTGTATGAGCAAACGGAGGCTCTGTGAGGGTTAGCAATACCCTTGGGCTTGCCAGTCGTGCCGGAGGAGTATGAGACAAAGGCGAGTCTATCGAGGTCGTCGTCGGCCGGCAACGGAGGCCTGGGCTCTGCCAGAATCGGCTCGTGTGCGCCGACCGTCATGTCTGGCTGATCCACGACAATGACGGGAATGTTGACATGCGTTAGATTGCTTGCATGTGCCTTTTGTGTCAGAATCACGACGGGCTTCGCGTCATCAATGACATCGCGAAGAAGAGCGGCAGGGTAGGCCAGCTCGAGCACCAGATAGGCACCGCCGGCTCGAAGGGCCGCCAGAGAAGCGACCACATTGTCCGCGCTCCTGTTCATGAGCACACCAACAAGACAGTCACGGCCGACGCCGTACTGGCGAAGGCGATCTGACAGTGCCCATGTTTCGCTGTCAAGCTCGGCGTATGTGAGGGTTCGCTTCTCATCTTCGAGGGCGATTGCCTGGGGTGTGGCCTGGGCCTGCAGCTCAAAGAGCGCAGCCAAATCTTTGGTCGTATCAATCTTGTTGGACATTTCCCTGGCTGACTATCCGACCGAGGTTGAGTAGTATGAATCAAGGCGCTCGTCCTTGTATGGAGCGATTTTTTCTTTGTGTGCCGGTGGCGCCGTGCGCGCAGGCAATCCGTCACGTTCACGTCGTAGGCGGGTCAATTGAGCCTACAGCAGCTTCCATACAGACCACTTGAGAATGCCAAAAATCGAGGCACCTACAGACGACTTGACACGCCGCGTCAGGGGAAGGGGAGGGGGGGCTCGAGGGGACGGGAGGCAGGAATCTGGGGATACGCGTCACTTTTTTTACTACGCAACGAGATGTGAAGGCAATTGAGGGGCAGGCAGTCATGATTTTCTGGGACTCGCAAAAAAAATCCACTTTCTGGCCCTGGAGAGGGGGGGGGGTCGCGTGGGCAAACGGGTGGTCGGTCGGTCGGGCTGAGGTATTTTTACCCTCAACGTGCCTGCCTGGTCGCTGGCTAGGCATTTTGCGTATCTTGAGCCAGTAATCCGTAGGATTCCGTAGATGGTGGATGGTTAATGCCATCTACGGAGTATTGTTGATGGGAGGCAAGCAAGACGACGCCCGATCATGTGTCGGCACTGGACAGGAACAGCAAGCGGTCACATGAAATCTCGCCCGATTGGGATGGCGGTGAGGCCCCGGATACCGGAAGTCAACAATGATCACCCACGTCAACAATCCTAGGGTTCCTGACAAGACTTAGTCTCTAAGTCGTTTGGCATGTGAAAATCGGCCACCTGAGCAAGTCATTTGACTCTTGAGAAATAGTAGCGCCGCAGCAGAAAGCATACATTGTTCAGCAGTCACGTCCGCGAAATTAAAATTATGCAAGCCATGTCCAACAAGTGGGTATCATTACTATAGACAAGACCGGTCATAACTACTACACATTTCATCGGCCCATGAGCTTCTCTAAATCATCGCCACGTATGCATGCAAACAAAACCAAAAACGCCCCGAATGCGAATACTCCAAAGATATACCCAATGCAAGAGTATTGAATGCAGGCCTGGCTTGCCTCAAATTTCCAAACGCCCCATCGACAGGTCAATGTCCTCAATCTTGACCATCTTGGTGCGGAAGAAGAGCTTGTGGCCGACGTAGAGCACAGCAAAGAGGAGAATGCTGACGTATGAAGCGAAAAAGTCGCTCGTGCTCCACTGGATGAAGACTGTGAATCCGCTGGTGAAGAGAATCAGAACGTTGAAGAAGAGGCCGAACCACGACAGATATGGCTGGAAGGGGGCGATGTAGGGCAGCGAGCTGCGAGGGATGCCGCGCGCGGAGAGGACCTTCATGAAGCGCAGGTGGCAAACGCATATCAAAGCCCAAACGATGAACCCAGCTACCGACGTGATGTTCAACAGCCACTTGAAGACGGTGCCTCCGCTCTGTGACAGGTTGAGGAAGGCCAGGAGGCCCAGGAGCGAGCAAAATATGACGGACCAGTAAGGCGTGCCGTAACGGTTCGTCTTTTTGAAGACGGACGGGGCAAGGCCCTCATCAGCGAGGGCGTACAGAATTCAAGTGCTCGAGTAAATGTCGGAACTAGCCGCCGACAGCACGGCCGTGAGCAAAACGGCGTTGATTATATCCGGCAGGACTCTGACCCCGGCGAGCTTCGCAACGATGACCAGAGGCGATGCCGAGCCATTGGTCGCGCCGCTCTTCAAGTCTTGATTGTCGAAGGGAATGTTGATGCCGATGCAGAAAACTGTCGCCACGAACAAAATGCAGATACCCCAGTAGGTAGACTTGATGGCCTTCGGGATCGCCTTGCGGGGGTTCTCCGTCTCACCGGCACCGATGCCAACGAGCTCAGAGCCCTGGTAGCTGAAGCCCGCCGTGAAAAGAACGCTCCAGAAGCCGACAAACTTGCCAATGCCACCCTCGACGAGGTACTCCCGAAAGGCGCCCGGGTATGTCCAGTACTTGAAGCCAATGTAGCCCTGCTGGCCAGCGCCGGCATTCACGCAAATGGCGAAGATGATGAAGCCAATGACGGTAATGACCTTGACGCTGGAGAACCACATCTCCATCTCACCAAAGTACCGTACGGGGAAGAAGTTGACGGCCGTGAACATGACCCAGAAGATGGCGATCCAGACACCAATGCTGATGGTGTCGTTCCAGAGCTGGATGATGAGGCCCGCGGCCGTCAGCTCGAGGCCAAACGTGATGGACCAACTGAACCAGTAGATCCATCCCATGGCAAATCCGAGCGTCGGGTCGACGAATCGGCTGGCGTAGACGGTAAAGGCGCCCGCCACGGGCATGTACGCGGCCATTTCACCGAGGGCAACCTGATTATGTTAGCTCCAATCCTCCTCGTCGAAGAGTCGCCGCGGCTTCATACCATGACTGAGTATACAACCAGTCCTATAAAACAGAACGCAATCAGCAGAGCAGCCGGCCCAGCATTGGATAGCGCACCAGATGTCCCAATAAATAATCCCGTTCCAAAGGTGGCGCCAATGGCAATGAATTGCAAGTGACGACCTTGCAGCGATCGCGTCAGCCCCGACTGGCCCGTCTCGACGTCAGCCTCATGCTTGCCATCCTGCTCGTTGCTAACGCGCGGCGTCTTTTCATCCGACTGCATTTTTTTTTTTCCCTCTTTCTTTGTTATTCTATATGTACGAAGGGGGCGGTGGCGGTTTTAGATAGTGGAGAATGAGAAAGGAGGTTTTTTTTCTGGTTAGCGGCTCCCCGGCAGAGATGCGATACGTGGGTGCGGCTTGCTTCGTGAAGCCCAGGTCGTCAATGGGAATGCACTACGACCAGCGGGAAAAAAAAACGAAATGGGGTAAGGGAGGGTTTTGGGATCGAGCAGAGGCTGCGTGGTATTGTGGACAACCGGGTCTATTATATGGATTCATGACTAGTGAAGTTTTCCGCTCCATCTCAATGCAGTTGGCATAAGCAGCGTTATCAGCCGGCGTGGGGGGTGAGCCCCCTTCCCCGGGAGTCTTCGAAGCCCGCATGGAATCTCGCTAGCGCCATGCAGCTGTTCCTGGCCGCCGGGTGCAGCTTTTTTTTCTTATCTTTCGGCGAAACCGAGTTTGATCCGCTTCCACACCAGAACGAACAGCCGAAACCCGTCACCTCGACCCGTCACCTCGTTCATTGGCGGCAGCGCCAATCAATCGCAGCAAAACTGGGTCACTGGAGCCCAGAAAGGAAACTTGAGAAAAAAATCGCGGGCGGGCTGCGACAGAATTGCATCCGCTGGCTGGACTCTTCACCGTTGTGAACTTGTGAGTAAACACGCCTCGCTATCGATAGAGGGCTTGGTAATACGCTAACACTACAGCCACGGACCAGACTTGTTTTCCATTTCCACTGCAGTAATATCTGGGCCGTTCTCCGCAGCCATCATGCTTAGTACATACATACATATCTTCCGTCGGACGGGATAAGACTCGGTCGAGGAGGATGCCAAGCGAATTAGACGCTTGTTCCCGCTCGCGGGGCGTCACGAAAGGGTGTCATTTTCGAAGGAAAAGCAAAGAGACAGGTACGGCGAGTCAGTCATACGACGCCACGCCATTTGACTACACGCAACTGGTCTAGCGCTGAGATCAGCCTCGATAAAACGCTGACAACGTGAACATGGGCGGGCTGTTCTCCGAGTTCTTTGGATGCGCCCCGCTCCACTGCTTCGAGCTCCGATATCACGTCCGGTCCTGCAAGAACGAAGTGGATTTGTCGTGGGATGCCTATCGCTCGCTGGTGGAGTTGTGCGCCCCCGGTAGCCCGTCGCCAGGTCAGTCAGCTCCGAGATTTGAGATTGGACGCGCTTGCGGCCCCCTTCTTGGCCATTCCTCCCGCATACTACTATCGATTTGTACATGTATGTATGTATGTATATATACGTGTGCTGTCTCGTGCTCAAATACAAGATGCGCGCAATCGCACCAGCAAGATTCGACGCACTTGTTGTGCATGCGTCACCATGGTCATGTTTCTACTGCGTGATTCTTTCACAATACAATGTTGCTGCACCTCGTAAAATACATGACCAGATACATTGGACGAGGCTGAGATTACACGTTGGCTCATGCCACAATCAATGATTCATGGTACTGGTGTAACCTGCGGGTTGCCAGTTCTCGACTGGGATACCGGCATCACCCAGAGTTAAACATCGTGAATCTAAAGACCTTATAAGCTTATAGGGCATTATTTTGTCGAAGAGCAAATTCCGTGCTGCAGATGCCGGGTATTCGACACCAATTTTAGCCATGAAAATACCGACCACCAAGTATTGCGACGCGAGGCTGCCGTCTACAAACCTGATGCCCCGGGAGGTCATTGCCATGGCTGCGAGGCTTGCATGTCACCACATATCGCAACGTGTCCGCAGGCACTCGCTAAAGCGACGTTCGTTTCAACATGGTTCCTTTGACGTGCCAAGACAGTCTCGGCAGCGGGTGGTAAGCTAGACGTCTTTGGAGGATTAGAGGATAGCATTTAGATGCAGACAAACATCGGGTTGGAGTCACCTCTTGCGCCTTGCGCAGGAGGAGAGCACAGCGCCAAGTGGGGCCATCAGCTGTTGTTGTTTCTTTGTTGCCATTTTTTGCCATTCGATAAACTCAGAGCCGTCTCCGCCTCTGATTGGGCGATTCTCCATCCCATCCCAGCCCAACAGGGGGAGCTCTAGGAGCTTCTGCAAGTCCCGGTCGTGGTTGCACGGATCGGATCAGACCAGATCAGCAGCTCCCACATCGTCATACATTTACCATTTTCGAGGCAGTTTCGAGCTTCGAGCTAGCCCACCTGTAGTTCGAGTCACCTCTCATTTTCAAAGCTGGGGCATGTCTGAGGTGATTTATTAGGTTGCGGCTCCACACCTCTGTCTGGTTGCTTGGCAATCCGCAGCATCACATTTTCCAAAAACATTAGCACCCGTGCCCCCTTCCTTGCTTGGGCTGGCTTCCTCTTCCATCATTCCGACTTTTTGCGCATCTCCTTCGCGCGCGTGTATGGCCTTTTCGAACCCACGACAGTTTTAATTCCATCGAGTCGCGGTTGTCGTGGTGTCATCATGGCGGACTGGCAACAGCAACAGCAACAGCAGGGCTACTACAACCAGAGTCAACAACAGCCCCAGCAGTACCATCAGTATCAGCAGCAGCCGCCTCAGGGATACTATAACCAGGGTCAAGATCAGAATGGGTATCAGCAGTACGGACAGCCGCCCACCTACTCGTACAACCCGCCAAAGGAGAACGACCCGAACTATACCTTTGATCAGGCGTTCAAGATTGAGAAGCCCAAGTACAATGATGTTTGGGCCGCTATTCTGGTATGTTGTCTGTTTTTTTTCCCTTCCTCTATGTTCTTTGGCTGAGGTCGCGCAAAGACGAAGGCTAACAGTTGCCGGCGCAGCTCCTCGTTTTCCTCGCCGGATTTACTGTACTTTCTGCAATCGTTCTCCGAGGCTATGTCACCGGTGCGCATGGAGGAGCAATTTATGGCGGCAACAATTCCTTCTCGCTTAACAACAACACCATTATCCTGTTTGCGTTTGGTCTCGTCGTCGCGGTGGTTTGTTCCTGGCTGTACATCAGTCTCGCTAGATTCTTCCCGAAACAGTTCATCTGGATAACTGGCATCTTGAACATTGTGTGGGGATTAGGCACTGCCATTTTCTATCTCTATAAGAAATACTGGTCTGCGGGAATCGTCTTTCTCATCTTCAGTGTGTAAGTTGGGAAGCGTCTGAGGAATCCCTGGGACGAATGGCGCTAACCGCATGTCCAGCTTCACAATCATTGCATTCATCTCGTGGATCCCTCGCATCCCCTTCTCAGCCTTGATGCTTAAGACCGCCATCAAGGTGAGCAAGAAGCATGGCCACGTGTACATGGTGTCAATGATTGGTGGTCTTGTCGCTGCGGCCTTCTCTGCGTGGTTCGCTGTCACTCTAACGGCCATCTACGTCACATACCAACCGGATAGGAACAATCCCAAATGTGGCGCCAACGGCAGCGGCTGCAGCAAAGGCAAAGTCATTGGATTGATAGTCTTCGCCTCGTTCTGTTTCTACTGGTTCAGTGAAGTTATCAAGAACGTGATTCACACGACGATTGCAGGAGTCTACGGATCGTGGTTCTTCTCTGGTGGTGGTAATAACTTCCCCAAAGGAGCCACGCGCGGGTCCGCCAAAAGAGCTCTCACCTATTCGTTCGGAAGTATCAGCTTTGGAAGTCTGCTGGTGGCCATTGTACAGCTGTTGCGTCAGTTGTGCTCGGTTGCTAGGCAGCAGGCTGGTGACCAGGGTGGCATTGAAGGGTTCGTTGGCATGGCATTCTTTTGCGTGCTGGGCTGCCTGATATCCTTGCTCGATTGGGCCCTTCAGTTCCTGAACAAATACGCCTTTTGCCATATCGCATTGTATGGCAAAGCATATATTCCTGCGGCTTCTGACACATTTAAAATGATGAAAGATAGAGGCATTGACGCGCTCGTCAACGTAAGTGCAAATCACCCCCATCATTCGTCTGGACATTCTCACGTCCTCCACCCCCCCCCAAAAAAAAAAGGCAGACGGGATTCGATTTTCCAGCCCCACATGACGATGATTTACTAAGTTTTGATACAGGACTGTCTGATCGGACCCGTTCTCAGTTTTGGGTCGCTCTTTGTTGGGTTTGCCACAGCCCTGCTCGCCTACCTGTATCTGATCTTCACCGACCCGGCTTACAACAAAAACGGAAGTTTCACACCAGTCGTCGTTGCGTTCGCTTTCGTGATTGGTACCCAGATTGCCTTGGTTTTCACGACACCCATCTCAAGCGGTGTGGAGACAATCTTCGTGGCGGCCGGCTGGGATCCCCAGATGATGATTCAGCAACATAGAGAGTTGTACGATGAGATGGTCAGGTTGTATCCCAAGGTGTCTCAGGCGATTCAAGTTAGGTAGAGTGGCGCTGATGTGGCGCTGATGTTGTGAGTTGGGAGGTTCTGAATGTTACGTGCTCTTGAGCACACAATACCCGCTGTACGGATACCTTTTATGCCTGAGTGTATTCTAATTCTAATAGTCTCAATAATCATTCTTTCTTTTTATTTTTATTTTTTTTTAAAAAAAAACGCTTTGGCTTCTCTACGCGCGGTCTATGTGACAGCCTGCTGTCGATTGTGGGTGATGCTGTTGTCGACTTGCTTTGTCCACTAGAGTTATCAATGTCCATTCTGGTGAGCTGTGTGACTGCATCACAGAGCGACACCCAAGTGAGCACTGTCAAAACAAGTGGTGGAGTCACGGATGATACAAGAGTCATGTTTCTAACAAGTCAAGCCAACTGATCCGTAAATCGTCTCTGCAATCTCATCCGGCAAAATACCCATATCCTCCAGAAAAACATCAAACTCCGTCTTCCAAGTCAGACGCCCTCCGGTCTCAATGTCACCAACTCCAGAGCCATTCGACAAGACTTGTTCAAACGTCACAAGAAAGTAAACTTTACTTGTCAAATTCAAATTCCCTCATCATGCACGGTTCCATGTCCGAATCGCACCGTTGCGTTTTCCACCCTATGCAGCTCAAATACTTGAGCCAGTG
The DNA here is from genome assembly GCA_023658475.1 of Epichloe elymi. Lineage (NCBI taxonomy): Eukaryota > Fungi > Ascomycota > Sordariomycetes > Hypocreales > Clavicipitaceae > Epichloe > Epichloe elymi. The sequence continues at coordinate 557,664 of CP098273.1, read as the reverse complement.
TCAACGTTGTCGTATCCCCTGGCGCCATTCATCAGCCTCTTCTCTCTTTCCACAAACGCCTTTGGCAAGTCGATCCCGACGCCAAAGAAGACAAAGACGGCCCACTTCCATCGGAAAGGGTTGAAGGTGACGCAGAAGACAAACCACCACACCAGCTCAAGGTAGGTGAAGAAGTCGAACGCGCCAGTGGGGCTCGTCTTCTTGAAGAGCTTCGTCATGTCGATCCAGCGCTTCATCCAGAAGGGACTAGGGCGCGTGAGAGGATCGACGAGGAACATGAGCAGGATGCGGGTGTAGATGCCAATGTGCCAGTTGCCGACGGAGCCAATCGCGGAAATGTACGTGCAGTTGATGGCCGACACGGACGGGTGGGCGGGAGGAAACGTCTGCAAGTACCAGTTTGGCGGGCCGTAGGGCTCCTCGAAGCTATCGTCGGGCAGGAAAGACAGTGACGGCCTCTTGAATCCAGTCGCCATGATGACCATGTCCGCATCGACGACCTCCTGGTGGCCCGGGCCGCCCTTGGGAACGCCCTTTGCACGACGGTTCACCTGCACGCCATTCTCGACGAGGCTCTCGATGTCGCCGCGGATCCATTGGGCTTTTCCGCTGCGGAGCTTGTCCATGATGTCCGAGTTGACCATGGGCGTGTCCATGAAGAGACCCTTGTCAGTGGGAGCGATATCCTCGAGGTCGCGGTAGAACAACTTCCTCAGCAGGAATTCCGGCACGAACGACAGGAAAGTCTCCTGGCCGAAGATGTTGAGGGCAAGAAGGGTATCGACGATGATGTTCCGGGGTATAATCCACTTGTCTGATCGCGTGATGACGGAGATGTTGCCTGCGTCGGCGGCGGCGGCGAACTCAAGAGCTTCAACCGCTGATGCACCGCCTCCAATAATAGCAATGGACTTGCCCTTGGCGTCTTTTCTGTTCCACACATTAGTTTCTAACATGTCCAAATGGGGGTCCTTGCCACCGTGCCACGGAGGCTCTTACCCAGTCAGCTGACTGCTGTGGTAGATTTCACCCTTGAACTGCTCCGTCCCAGGAAGTTTCGGCATCTTGGGGTCACCGCACGTGCCCACTGCGGCAATCAAGCCCTCAAATCGGCCATTGGAAGGATCGTTGATGATCCAGCGACCGTCGTCATCCTGGTACGCCTTGGTGACCTTGAAGTTGAATCTCGTCTTCTTCTGGAGGCGGTAGCGCTTCCAGAGCTGCGTCACCTGCTCGATGATTTGTTTACGATCTGGGTAGCCTCTCTCCCACTGGATACTTGGGTGGAATCTGGCCATCGAACGACAAGGTCAGCTACGAATACAGCAACTTGGAGGTATCGCGCAGCAGCTTACCTGTACATGACGGAGTGTATCTGCAGCGCAGAAGTATCATTGACTTTCTGCCAATTCCTCATGTCAGCTTGAGTCTCAGAAAACAAGTTCCATCTGGTTCAGTCCAAGGTGTTGACACTTACGCTCCAGATGCCGCCGAGGTTCTCCTTGCTCCCCGCATCGAAAATCACCACGTCGAATCCATGGCCGACACAGTGAGCTGCGCTGGTTATCCCAGTGATTCCTGTTCCATGCAAAGTCAGCCCATGCTCCTCTCGCCATGGTAGCGGCATCTTGAGTCGCAATTGCTGCAATTGCACATGATTGAACCCAATGCGTTGATAAGAAGCGCCGAACATGACCGTTGTTGAAAAGGGGGGACCAGAAAAGTAATACCTGCGCCAACAATTGCAATCTTGGGCCTAGATAGCTCCGCATCTGCCTTGGGCGGGCTCGGAGAAAGAGCAATGTCAATTAGCCATTGCACAATCTGGTAAATAAAGAGCAACGGATGAAGAAGAGGATTCACAAGCTCCGTCCGGACCGTCATCTTGTTCAAAGTTGCCGTATTGTCCCCCAAAAAAAATTTAAAAATTTGAAGAGGGCAATCAAAAGTTGCACCGTCAAATCATTCCGAGAGAAAATAGGAAAGAAGTAGCTGGTTTCATATATATACGCAAGCTAAGAATGGCCCCTCATGCCCCCCCCTCATGAGTCAACATGCTTCCCTATCGCAGAACAGGCCCAGAATAGCCCACAAAAAGCGTCAGGTTCCGGATATTCCAGGTACGGAGTACATGTCTCACCAATTATATCCAAAGCAAGCCGCACTTGTCGCCCGCCCACCTTGGCCGGACCGTGCGATCCCGGCGTGCCAGGTCAGAAACGCGACAGGGGGTGGCCGATGACGTCAAGACATCCGTCGTTGGTTCCTTCCAAGTTCTGACATGTGATGGGGCGTTTCGTATGGCGTGTCATCGTGGGCATGACGACAAGAGGGGGGCCGGCTTTGCATGGAAAGAGCGGAGAAGGGCTGGCTGGTTGGAAACGGCTCCAGTTGGAGAGAGGGAGAGAGGGCCGATCAAGGTTGAACAAAGAAGAGAGCTCGTTGGCGGTCGATGGCGATCCGAGAAAGCCGACTCAATTGACAAAAAAAAAAAAACTTCTGTGAACGCTGTTTTCCCCGTAATACAGTAACACTTCTTTTCTCTCATCAACAAATCCACATCCCACCAAACCAAGTGACTTGAACCACGATGGAGCACCCAGTCCGTGAAATCGCCGGCGTCATCACGACCCTCACGACCGGCTCGCCCCAGCAACAACAAGACGCCCTCGCGGAGTACTTCCTCCCCGACGCCTCCTTCACCCACCCCTTCTGCCACGTCCCGTCCTTCAACAAGGGCGCCATCCCCCTCGCCCCCAACACCGACTCGCGATGGCTCCTCCTCTGCATCTACCGCTGGTACAGGACGCTGAGTCCCGCCGTCGACGTCTCGGTTGACTCGGCCGTCTTCGACCAGAAGACGGGCCAGCTCTTCGTCAAGATCCGCCAGACCTTTGCCGTCTTCTTCATCCCCTTGTACAGGGCCCGCGTCCGCCTCGTCACCGTCCTGGACCTCGAGCAGCGCGCCTCGTCGTCGCCCGACTCGACCGTCGCCAGCGCCGCCATCACCGAGAGCCGCGAGCCCGCGCCGCTGTCCGGGCCGGGCCAGGAGCGCGCAAAGTATTACATCGCCGGGCAGGAGGACCTGTATCAGATGAACGACTGCGTGCAGTTCTTGGTGCCCCGCGTTGGTCAGCACGTCTGGAGGCTGTGGCAGCTGTTTAGTACCTTGTTGTGCGTGCTGGGCTCCGTGCTGTTGCTGCCTGTGTACTATTTGGTCAATGGGAGTAGGACGACCATGGTGGCTTAATGGCTTTCATGGCTCCAAGTGCTCCAAGAGCTTGGACGAGAACGTATATGGGATGATTTTTCGTGTTTCTTACTGCCCGCTTAGCTGTTAGCTTAAAATCAAGGGCGGAAGCATTCTGATTTAGCCGCTTATGATCCGTGTTCCTTCAGGCTTCGTTCTCCAAGTATTGGTACGAGGGAAAAAAAGACTTGACCTTCTCCCTCCCAAGGCAAGTTTGGCTCATGTCACAGAAAACGCACAGGTGCAAAGGCCACAGATGCAACTTGTATTACAACATGTTCAGCAAGCCCAATCGAATTAACGATTGCACCAACGCACGAATCAGGCTCCAACAGTCACCCGAAAAAAGCTTTCGCCTAATTGATGTATTCGATTCTAGTCGCTATGCTGAAAAAAAAAATGAAAAAAAAAATGAAAAAAAATCGCAACTTCCCACGACACTTATCGCCTCCTCCGCATCTCCTCTTGCGCATGCTTCACAATGCCCATGGCCTCGGCCACCACGTCGTGTCCTGTCCGCCAGGTGTGAAGAACAACACCCTGGCTATCGAGTTGCTCATGAGCTCGCATGAGCCGCCTTCTCCACAGCTCCAGCTTCTTGTTGACACCTTGGGCGCCGAGCGTGGGCGAGCCGGGGGGGGTGGTAGAGCCCGATCGCGAGCCCGATCGGTAATAGCTGAAGCCAAAGGAGGCAGGGGGCGCAGCCGCAGATGGCGGGAGCGGCTCATAGTCCACGTCGGCGTTGGCGGACGATGCTCCTCGGCCGAAGAGACGGGGGCTGAGGTTCTTGAGGCCTGATCTGCGTCTAGGCAGAGGAGGCGGCACGGGATCCTGCTTGGGAGACGCAGGTTTGTGGGCTTTCGGGGTGGCGTCTTGATCGTCGCCGGCGCTCGGAATCGTCGCCAGCCCTGCGAGGCCGAGACCCTGTGACCGCTTCGGCTTTGGCGGAGGCATGTCGGCCTTTTCCTTCATCTCAGAGGCGTTGACGAGGGCGGGAGTGCTTCGCAACGCAGCCGGCTTCGCGGGTCGTGGGGGAGGACGTGGCTTTCGAGCGCCGTGCTGCTCAGTGGCGCTGCTTGAAGAAACAGTTCGAGCAGAGTTCTGCTCAGTGGCGCTGCTTGAAGGCAATACAGTTCGAGCAGAGTTCTGCTGCTTGATCTGTGCAAGTGCGGCCGTTTCATCAAGCTTTCCTTCCTCGGGTTCATCAGAGAAGTCGATCAAGGTGCCCATCGCGGGGCCCGTGGCAGCCTTTTCTTGAGAGACTGCACCAGGGGCAGAGTTTTGTCTCGCCGCCTGGTTCACATGGCCTGCTCTCCCGTCGTCATCGAGCGTACTGCTCGATACTCTACGTTGAGAATAGCCAAAGGCCGGGTCAAAGTATCCGATTGTGTCTGGGGTTGTGACATCGCGGATGAAAATAGCGATGACTCGGCCGGGATTCGCCAGTGCCAGCTCAGTATATACTTCAAGGTCAGCTTCGCCGCTGTCGCCGACGAGGAGAAACTTCCTACTGGGGAAGTCCTTGATAAGTCGGTTGAGCGTCGTCTTCTTGCGCTCGGCAACGGGTTCGAATATTCCCTGGAGCATTCCGCTGTACTGCTTCAGATGTAGTGAACCAGGTGGAAGGCCAGCAATCTTGAAGTAGCTGGCCAATACGGGGAACAGTTGCCACGGGCTGTTGGAGCAATAATGCATGCTGACGCCCATCGTGTGCATGTCAGTGTACCACTCCCGTACGCCGTCAATACAGAGGCCCCCAAGATCCCGCACAAAGGTGTTGCGGAAGATTTCACGTGCGCCGCCTGAGATGTTGGAGCGCTTGATTGTGTCGTCAATATCACTGATTAGGCTGATGCCTGCCGGCTCTGTGATCTTGACCTCTTGCGTCGCCGACAGCTTCTCGTTTGCGAGGACCCTGACGTGGGTCGGGATGAAATCGAGCGCAGCGCGAACGTTGAAGTGGCCAGCGTCGTCAGTCAAGACGGTTTTCGACTGAGACTTGGTCTCGTTGTAAAAGAACATGGTGATGGGCATGGCGACGAGCGGATTTGTCAAGAACGGCGCGACGCGAGCCATCAGGTTTGCATTGGCGACAGCAAGCTCCGCTTCGGTGAGCTCACCAACACCAGACGGCTGTCGAGCCGGAAGGGCCGGGCTGTCTGGTGCGGAATCTGGAGTGTAGCTACCGCGTCGTCGATGTCGCGGGACGGCAGCGGCGTCAACGCCGAGGTTGTTCTTATCTTTCGGTTGCTCGCTATATCCGCCAGCGCATGCCACCCGCTTCTCTTGCTGGCCGCGTTTCTCAATCACGGCAGCTTCCTTCGCAATCTTCTCCTGCTCATGAACTGCCTCGTGTATCTGATGCTGGGTCCTCAGTTCGCCGGCAATGCCGCCGCCGCCGGTTGTTGATCCAGGTGCCGCGTCAGTCCTAGGGGCCGAGATGCCGCTCAACTGGCGTGCGAGACCAATGAGGATGCGGTTCCTCCTCGTCATGGGCCCGACGTGTGGCGAGTATATCCATCCTCTGGTATCGATATCAACGACTGCTTTCTCGTCTTCATGCTTCTCCCATTCCTGACGCCACCACTCCTCGTCTCTCTGTGCCGATTGATCAGACGACGCTTGGTTTCTCGCGGCCTGTGTCCAGTCTCTCTTGATGTGCCTCTTGCCGTACGAAGGGAACAAGACCATCTGCTCGTTGCCTTGGGACGTGATGGCCACATCGGGGAATGCGCCGGGGATGTGTGTGCTCTCGTTGATTCCGAAATCATCCATGCCCCTCCCTCTCGATTGGACGTACGAGTCGCGGAGTTCCGTCACTGCTTGTTGTCCGCTTCGGTAAAAATTGCCAGCCATGGCCGCCAGCTTCCTCCGGCGGTAGCCTCTCTCCCCCCTCTCCCCCCTCTCGCCGACGTCCTGCGACACATTGGCCGCGTCTTGGCCGGAGCCCGGGGCCATTCCGGCGAATGAAAGCATCTTGTTTGCCGTGGAAGATTCTGGCGGGCCCGCCTTCACATATTTGTTGAGGGATACTCTCGGTATTCTGGGAGGCGTGGATGAGGGGCGGGGTGGGCGAGCGCCAAGCAGGATCTGGCGGCTGTGCCTGGCGACCGGGAATCGAAAGGGCGCCAGCTTGTCTTTCTCTTTCCTAACTTGTCTTGTTACTGTGAACGTCTCAAGTATCATGCGCGGTAGATGGGCGTTATATATATATATATATATATATATACCCGTGGGTAGTCGTTCGTTCGGCAGCGAGCTCAAGTGCCGGTGGTGGGTGATGGCGGCAACCTGATCGGCGCAGCAGGCGGATGGCGTCAGGCTTGGCCCCCAAATCCCTCCCGCCTTGACCTGCGCAAGTGTGCAAGTGGCCCGGCCCACTCCATTCCATTCGCCTCCACTCGCCGTTTCTACCGCATGTCCACAGATATCGTGGTATTTGATCGTGAACAGGATTACGCTTTTCTTCTTCTGCCATCACCTACTGACATGTACATTGGGAGAGACAAAACATCAGCATGACGGGGTAGATAATCTGGCACATCGTCTACATCAAGCTACACCAGCCAGAGCACCAAAATCACATCAAACCCATCTCTATACAGTCATGCTGACTTGTATTTACAAGAAATTCTAGTTTTCTGATATCTCTTCCCACAGATCTACTTTCTTCCCTTGCCCTTCATCTTGCTACCACCTCTGCCACCGCTCTTTCCTTTGCCCTTCCCCGGTTTAGCCTTGGCCGCAGCCGCAGCATCGCCTTTGCCTTTCTTCCAAGCCCGGCCACCGTCGACCCGTTCGGCCCTTGAGTCAAGCTTCTTCTTGTCCTTGTTGCTGAGCTTGCCGCTGGCAGACTTCTTCTTGAGTCCTTCCTTGAGGCCATTCAGCTCGTCTTTGCCAGCCTGTCTTGACTTCTTCTTGTCGTGCTCCGTCTCAAACCACGTCCTCTTGGGGCGTGACTTGATTTCCGCCTCGTGCTCAATCAGGTTCTCGCCCTTCTTGACTTGCATTTCCGCCTGGGCCAACTGCTTTTCTTCCTTCTCCTCTTGCATAATCTCATCAATATCATCCTCCATGGCGTCAATCTCCTCTTGCAGCTTGTCTGCGTCTGCGGGTGCTATGATTCTGCTGGTAATCTTGGCTCCTTGGGCCTTGCCTGCCCTGACAGCAGCCTTGACAACTTTACGATCCGTCTCGGCAGCCAAGGTAACGGCTGTACCTTTTCTTCCTGCACGAGCAGTACGGCCGACACGGTGGACGTAGATCTCGAGTGATTGTGGCGCTTCGTAGTTGATGACAGTATCGACGCCCTTGATGTCGAGACCACGCGAGGCAAGGTCTGTCGCAAGCAGATACGACACCTTGCCATCTCTGAATGATTCGACACTGTAAATACGCTGCAGTAGACTCGTCAATTACACCGCCTAGTCAAGAAAAGATTGGACGACGACACAGTTTTGTCAGCTTACCTGTGTTTGGTTCATGCTACCGTGTAATTCGGCACACGATAGCCCAAGCAAACCGAAAATAATGCGTGCTCGGTGGGCATCCTTCTTTTGACGGAAGAAAACAATGACTCGCTCATGGTAAAAGGTCTTGCAAATGTGTGCAAGATAGCCCATCCTCTTTTCCTCTCGCCCCGGCCTAAGACGTACAAACTCTTGCACCAGTGTAGTCACGGTCCTCTTTTGCGAGTCAACCATCAATCTTACTGGCCTGTTCAAGCCAACACGAATAAGTCGGTCGACAGTGGATGTCATGGTGGCTGAGAAGAGCATAGTCTGGCGCGACTTGGGCAGGGTAGTGAGGATTTCATTCAACTCATCGGCGAATCCATCCTCGAGCATACGATCAGCTTCATCAAGGACCAAGATCTCAACAGTGTCGACATTGAAACTGGCAGAGTTTCTCATGTGGTCGATGAATCGACCGGGGGTGGCAATAATTACATCGGGTCGTAGTCGAAGCTCATTTTCCTGTGCCTTTAGACTGAGACCACCCACAGCCAGCGTAAACTTGGTGTCGGTATATCGAGCAAGCTTTGTGCCCACTGCATGACACTGCATTGCCAATTCACGTGTGGGAGTTAGCACTACGACACGAGTGGTGGCGATCTTGCTTGGGCGGAAGAGCAATCGTTCGAGAATGGGGACTAGGAAAGCACCAGTTTTGCCGGAGCCGGTGACTGCACCTCCGACAAGGTCCTTGCCCATGAGAGCAATGGGTATTGTCTTGCTTTGGATAGGTGTGGGTTTGTTGAAGCCCACGGCTGCGAGACCACGAAGAATTGGTCTTGAAAGAGACATCCCTTGGAAATTTGACGCGGTTGCTTTATCACCAGGCTTTCTAGCTTCTTCCGGCGCAAAAAATGCATCTCGCTTCGCCTGCTCCTCGGCATCCTCGTCGTCGCTACCATCGGAAGCGTCATCAGGATGTTGGACCGGGGTGGCTACCGAGTCGTTGTCGGACGCAGGCTCATCGTCGTCATCTTCACTACCAGACGGCTTGGCTTCCCTTGACGTTTCACCGTTTTCATTGTCGTTTTCTTCTTCCTCTTCTTCTTCAGCCTCCGAGTCGGCATTCATACCAAAGGCGTCGTTGGCCAGTACTTCATCATCGTCATCGTCCATGGCAACATTCATATCATTGTCCGCTTCAGACTCTTCGTCTTCGTCTTCGTCCTCCTCATCATTATCTTGTTCTACCTCGCCGGTCTCCACCTCGTCTTTGCCGGTTTTCTTTTCCCGTCGTCGGCGAATAATGTCGTCCAGGTCAACGATCTTCTTGTCAGAAGACATTCCCTTCTTAGCCCCTTCAAACCCCCAGCCTTCGAACTCGTCCTCGCCAAATTCACCAGCGTCGTCTTCCACAAACTCAAAGTCCGAGTCCATGACACCATCATTGTCCTCGTTGCGGCCCCAAATACCATGGGGCTCCTCCTTCTCAGAGCCATCATTGTCGTCTTCCTTGGCCTTTTTGGATTTCTTGCTAGTCTTTGTCTTTTTCTTCGGTGGCGGCTGAGATGCGGTCTCTTCCTCGAGCGGCCCCTCCTCGTTATCGGAAAGAGTCGTGATGAATTCGTCCTCGACTGGCTTTCTCTTGTGTACAGGCGCCATTTCGGGCCCTTGTTTCTGAGAATAGGCAAAGGACTGCTGTATGATCTTGTTTGGATGACAGCTTGCCTGTTTGCGAACCCAACGCAAATTCGCACCACAGTACAAAATCTGTAACAGAAGCCCATCAAAAAGGGCTTGCGGTTGCTATTTTTCTGCCGCTAGAAATTTTGGCGGTGTACATGAAAATTCCCTATTTGGCCAATTTGCATTGACAACATTAAGGGGTCTGGCTGCCCAAGTCCGTTGTTTTTCCGATTTGCGAGCGACCCTGCGGTTGATTGGACCACCGGTGATTCCACCAGCTTCGTCCGCCAGATCGGGGTCTGGGAGGGAGGCTCCAAAGTTTCTCATGTCAACACTTTAATTTCTTCGGCTCACCTTCCATCGCAGCTTCGACCCGTTCGGCTACCCACAGCACGACAGCCAGCGACATCTCCGAAGTTCATATTGCTATTCTCTTTCCTCGGTACCAGCAACGTTTGTCGCCGCTTGCAATCAATTATTGTGCCATCTCTTGCGCGCACTCGCTACCTTTCCAGCTCTCGGCCGGCTCCCCCACGCAAAAAAAACACCCCTTCATACCGCCGATCTCATAACACGACACGACAAAATGGGCGAATCGAGGTTGGTGTTGCCGCGCAATGTCAAATTATTTCGACGCTTTACAAACAAGATCTGACACGCCTGGGCACAGACAAGAACTCATCCAATGGTTGAACAGCCTTTTACAGCTCAACATGACCAAGGTTGAGCAATGCGGTACTGGGTAAGTTTTAAGCGACTCCCCCACTTCCATGATGCAAGGTGTCAGGGAGACAACACAGACTGTTGTGCGGCGAATGAATGCGGTCGGGGGTTCAAACGTGGGTTGAACAAGAAGTATTTTTTCCTGACTTGTTTCGGAACAGCGCTGCTCTTTGCCAGGTATTCGACAGCATATACATGGATTTGCCAATGTCCAGGGTCAAGTTCAACGCCAACGGGGAATGGGCATATGTGCAAAATTTCAAAGTTTTACAGAGTATGTGCGGCGCGGCTACGTGTCTTTGAATGACTGGAGGATGCGCAATTTTTTCTAACTTGCAACTTAGATGCTTTCACCAAACACCAGATTGACAAACCTATCCCCGTCGAGGCTCTGATCAAGTGCAAGATGCAGGACAATCTGGAGTTCTTGCAGTGGACCAAAAGGTTTTGGGATCTCAACTTCCCCGATCACGACTACGATGCTGTTGCACGACGCAAAGGCGGCGCCCTTCCCGCCACTGGCGCCGCCGCTGCTGCTACCAGGACTCCTGCGTCTACTGGTGCCGCCCGACGAGGCGGTGCTGCCGGAGCCGCTCCCCGGGCGGCCAAGACAGCAGGTGTCGGTCCCGGATCTGCCGCGCTGCAACAGGAAAACAGCACCCTCAAGGAAACCGTCGTTGGTCTCGAGCGCGAGCGAGACTTCTACTTCAGCAAGCTCCGTGATATCGAACTGCTTATTCAGCAGGCTGTCGATGAGGATCCAGAGCTGGAGAAGCAGGAGGATGGCTTAGTGAAGCAGATTCAACTTATCCTGTATTCTACAGAGGAAGGCTTTGAGATTCCTGAGGAAGGCGAGCCACTGGACGACCAGGAGACGTTCTAGAGTGCCATCGACGTGAAGCTGTAGAAGGTCTCTTTCCTTTGGGGTAGGTCGACCACAAAACGGTCCGAATGCATACGGAAACCCATGGGGAGGAGCGAGAGATTGACGGCAACGCTTTTTGGCTGTCGCTGCACGACGCTTTTATGACTGGCATTGAATGAGCTGACGAAGGGGTTCTGGGTGCACAATATACGGTCTCTAGAAGAATTTGTCAGACTGCCCGATAGATCAAAGCAATGAGTGAGGTTGGACAGCCTGGGGGTGTTCAGGTCTGGGACGTCAAGCCATGTGCCCGTGGGTCGACTCAGGCCGAATGCTGTGTAAACCATGAAGGGTGAGTCTCATCTAGGGTAGGAGGTCCTCGTCGGGCGGTTTTACGGAAATTAGCTGCTCTTATGCGAAAGTATGAAATGGATGCATTATGGCATATGGTAATTTTAATACTTGCTTTCTAAACATGAAGCCTGCATTGATTAAATTAAATGGAAACCCTCGCAGCTGTCAGCCTCACCAGCCCCAACCCAATGGGGCAGGGTGGAATCAACAAGCTGCTGACTGGCCAACCAACTTGTGGTATGGCAAGTTGGTCCAGTCACATTCGGCCGCTAAAAGACTGCTAGCATGGAGCAACATCAAGTCGTCACCATTGCTGCACCAACAATTCCACCCTCGACATTTGAAAATATCCCCTCTGTACTCCGTGCACAGCGAATACTATTAGAAAAATCTCCCCTTTATCATATCGACGACAATCGGATCGACCGAATTGCAACGACTTAGCTATCGCTCATTATTTTGGTCCTCGAGGAAGGGCGAAATCTGGAACTACTTTTGTCCTGGGGATTACCATTGCCCTGCCGTGCAAAGCAACAGTGAATGCAACTTCTTCAATCCACGGACCAACTCCCCACCGATTAATCTTCTGCCCGGAAATCTCATAGAAGCAGAAAGACGGAAACGCGTTACAGTCTACGCAAGCCATAAGCACCCTGTGGCCATGGCTCCGCCACCCGAAATCGCCATCCCGTCCACGAGCGTCTCTGACGAAGGCTCATCCAAACCCTATACGCTATACAACATCACTCTTCGACTGCCTCTACGATCATTTGTCGTGCAAAAGCGGTACTCGGACTTTGCCAGACTACACAGCACACTCGTCGAGCAGGTTGGCTCGCCGCCGCCGGAGCCTCTCCCCAGCAAGCACTGGCTTAAATCCACAGTCCGGTCACCCGACTTGACGCGCGACAGACAAGCTGGCCTGGAGAAGTATCTGCGAACGATAGCGGAAACGCCCGACCGACGGTGGCGAGACACCTTTGCGTGGAGGGCGTTTCTTAACCTCCCTAGCTCATCGAGCGCCACCAACTCGGCTGTATCGGCTTCAGGCATGGTCAGGCCAGCGGCAACGGGGGCAGCCGATCCGCAGACGTGGCTGGACATGTACAGAGAGCTCAAGCAGAACATAAATGAGGCCAGACAGCATCTCTCGCGGCGAGACGCTGCATCTGAGAGCGGGAACACCACGGGCACGGCGGAAGCAGGTTCTGCCGCAAAAAAGGTTCTCCTCAAGGCGGGCACCCTCGTCAGCGGACTGTCCGATGGCCTCCGCAAGATGCAAGAGTCAAGTCGCCTTGGAGAAGGGGAGCTCCGCCGCCGAAGAGACCTCGTGTCCACGGCACGAATGGAGCGGGACGCCCTCGACAAGCTGTACAATAGCATACCCACTTCGTCTGGCAGCAGCAACGCCCGCGGTAGCCAGGGCACATCATCCACGGCTACTTCCAACGCAACCGCTGAGAAAGCAGCCCTCTTGAAGGGCGGCCGTCCAGCAGGTCGTGTTCTCGGCGCACCGCTCCCCGAAACTGCCAAGACTAGGGAATTGGACAACGAGGGCGTCCTCCTCCTGCAGAAGAAAGAGCTCGCCGATCAGGATCTCAACCTTGACCAACTGACAACTATCATTCGCCGTCAAAAGGAAATGGGTCTCCAGATCAAAGACGAGGTTGATGCTCAGACGGAGATGCTGGCACAGCTAGACGAGGATGTGGACAGGGTACACAAGAAGTTGGACGTGGCGAACAACCGCATCAAGAAGTTGTGACTAGTGTTTGCGATGCTCATTGTACAGAGCATCCTGCTTCTCTTGGAAGTCGTAGTCTGGCTAGTCTGGACGGGCACTCGTGCAACTGAGGGTTTGGCTTGGGCGGTAGATGCCCTGCTGCATCTTTTTGGCGTGGGACAGTAGGGGGGCCCTGCGGCGTGAAGTGTCTTTGAATATTAGCGAACTTCGGGACGGAGTGTGGTCCATGTCTATGCGTATATCCTGAAATATGAGATTGATTGTTGGAGGCATGAATTGATACCCCTCTGGCGTGGCTACGTTCTGGAACTCGAAATTGTATGACATGTGAATCTGCTGACATCAATATTAATATTAACATGGCTAGAGGCAGGCATTGATCGATGTGTAATTTTATTAGAAGCATATTACTACTCACGTGATGTTCTTGTTCAAATCTGCGGAGAAGAATAGGAATATCGTCAGGAAACGTGTTTCAACCAGTCCGGGTTCTCTCTCTGCAGCCAAGCGATCGCATGTGCCAAGTCTGACAGCACCACACGTCACTCCTTGCCCTCTTTCTCTGCTGCTAAATGTCAGGTGTTCACCAGTCGTACTCGATATATTCAAAGAAAGTTACGAAAAGTCCAGGGTAGCCATTGCGTTGCATTGATGAATGAATTGGCGTGGATCCATGGCAGGCAGAGTCTTTGGCAGCCACTGCCACCCCTGTCGAAGAACAGACTAGAAGTGGGGTCCTGGCGCTACTACGTCACCTTGTCATGCACTTGTTGCCAGGACAACAAACGGGGGGAGCTAGAGCAACTGGGCTTCTACAAAGGGTCTGGCTCCTTGGCAACTTGGATGACGCCACCACCATTTTGGTCCGACAGCTATCTCTGCTGGCTTGGGAAATAATCGCTCCCTCACACAAGCCGCTTCGGTTGCGGAGGTGGGAAAGGATAACAGACACCGACCGGACAACAACACCACACCACGTAGTCCGTAGAATAATCACAATTTACCTCGCCAAGTGAAACATCATCCTGAGTGTCAAGCTTACCTAGCCGCTGGCAAGGCTCTTGCGTGGTGGGACAAGTTCTCGTTATTCACCGACTCGACCAGGGTGCTGTGGAGCCCAAATCCATAGCAGACAAGTGGAACGCGAAGAAGGCCACCTGGCTTCGTTGCGCTCATTGCACCGCGGAAGCGGTGGCGCAAGTGTACTCGGTAAGCAACAGAGGAAGTCGTTCATGTCTTTCGCAGGAATACAGTATTTCCCCTCGTCAGCGTGCCTTGAACCATCATCATCTGGGGTGCCAGGTTGATTTGAGACACTACATAGAAACTTTTCGTACCCATGCTGCCACGGCATCGAAAACGGCTTCTGTAATCCGTAGTGAGCTGCATGTTTCGATGACTGTTTCGCTTCCATCCAAGGACATGCATGGCCCAGGATGTCCCCGGGAGCGACGACGGGGTGTTCTCCTGCAGAGCGTTGACAGGTTTCCCACGTTGCACAATCCCAGTCTCCTTCCTCGACAAAATAGTCCGTACGGACTCCTCATTCGACAATATCGGATCGCGGGTTGTAGCGTGAGAGGCCATTTTGGGAATCGTCAGCCTTTGGTGAAGTCGAGTTGACAGCTAGTGCCAACTGTTCCGCTGTTAACAGATGCGTGATAGTTACCTGCTCAAAAGTCTGTTCGATGCCGTGAGCTCTCTTCAACAATGGTGCAACAAACCCGCAAGCTCTGGCGACCGACGGGACCAACCGTAGCGGCGTGGTGGCTGTCGGCATCCACTGAAACCCTCTGAAGCCCACTGGAACCACTGGAGCCCAATACAACGCCTTTCCACATTGGCCCTGGCCTGCTCAACGTGCCCCTGTCGCCCCCGCCACTCTGTCTGTCATCTCAAGTGCCTGGCGCTCCAGTCACTGCTCGTCCCGCCAATCCGCTCCCGCCGAGCCAGGAGAGAAGGAGAAGGAGCTGTCCTGACCAATCCCTCCAATACCACTTTTTTTCCTTTTTTTTTTGCTCCTGGTTCGTTGGACCCCAGGTAAACAATGTGAGGCGGCACCACTCGCTCCCCAACCGGCCTTGAAAGATCCCACCAGACCAAATCTGCTTGGCGTCCGGTGATGGCAGTAAACGCTGGCTACGAATCTACTTCTTGCATCAACAATTTTGTTCATACTAATCACCTGCAGTGCAGCGATATCTCGGTCCTTTTCCTCTGCCTGTCCGTTTCTAGCATTGCGAGCCACTGCGTGTTTTTGCTTCGTCGTCTTGCATCTTGTTTCGGAGCCCGGCGTTATCATTTGCTCTGCAACGATTCCTCTTCACTCGAGCCGTTCCTTTTGGTGAGTCTCTACCGTGTGTTGAATGAACGACTGGTTTCCGTATACACTCGACATATCACATCAATACCCGGCGGAATCGCTGACTCTCAGTAGCTTCTTCTCTCGACCACATCTTCTGATGGCTTCACGGAGACCCCTATAACCCGAATCGTCACCAAGTCGCACTGCACTGTTCGTCGTCCTCGCCGTGGATAGCTTTGATTCAGTCGATTGAGCAAATAACGGAACCCCTGGAGCTGGCGACATGAGTGCACCACCACCGCCTCCGCCGCATGGCGACATGCCGAGATCGTCTGGCTTACCGCCAGGC
Organism: Epichloe elymi; assembly: GCA_023658475.1. Lineage (NCBI taxonomy): Eukaryota > Fungi > Ascomycota > Sordariomycetes > Hypocreales > Clavicipitaceae > Epichloe > Epichloe elymi. Next base: position 541,934 of record CP098273.1, on the reverse strand, counting down.
AAGTATGACATCTTCGTCATACCGGAACATTCGGCAGGCTCCGGATTCCTGTACTTGCCATCCCTGAAGCCCAACGTCAACAGCTTTCTCGCGGGATTCGCATCATCCTTGATATTAGTCGCTCTGTTTCAGAGTATGGCTCCCGCATTTCGTGCCTGGTGGGAGAGCTTTCAAGGCTTAGGGAATATGGGCATGACTATGATCATATTCGGCGTTGGGTTTGGCGCTTGGGCTCTGGGAAGAACGCAAAAGGACGGTCCGTCAAGCTCGAGTCATCACCAGAGCTCCTACAGCAGCGGAGGTGGAGCAGGGTACACACCACGCGGGTTCGGTTCTTCAACTCCTGGCGCATCATCTCCAAACGGCGGAGCTCAAGGAGGACCACCGCCGCGACCGCCGCCTCATGGCAGTCCTCCACCTCCGCCACCTCCTGGTGGAGGGGGACCACCACCTCAGTCTCGACCGCAATCACCGCCTCATACCAGTCCTCCACCTCCACCTCCGCCGCCTTCTGATGAGGGGGGACCACCACCTCAGGCTCGACCACCACCTCAGGCTCGACCGCAATCACCGCCTCACTCCAGCCCTCCACCTCCACCTCCGCCGCCTCCTGATGGAGGAAAACCACCACCTCAGTCTCGACCGCATTCACCACCGACGACATCTCCCCCCCCTCATCGACCGCCTCCCCCGCCTCAAGAGGAAAAGCCCAAGACGTCTTCGCAACGTCCAACTCCCCAGCCGAGTACGCCGAAACCACAGACGCCGAAGGGATCATGGGAGAAGGCTCGAGAAGAAACCAGGAAGAAGGAAGAAGAACGAAAAGTAAAAGAGGCCGAGCAGAAGCGTAGAGAAGAAGCTGTAAAGCGACTGGCAGAGTTGCGAGCTAAGGAAGCAAAACAGCGACAGGAGCGAGAGAAAGAAAAGGAGCGCAAAGAAAAGGAGGAAAAGGATAAGAAACTCAAAGAGGAAGCCGAGAAACGGCGCAAAGAGCTGGCGGAGAGGTTGCGGAGAGAGAGAGAGGACAAGGCCAAAGAAGAACAGAAGAAGACAGAAGCGGCGGCGGCGGCGGCTGCTGTCGGAGGAGGTGCAACTCGTGTTGGTACTTCATACGCCTACTCGAGTGTTGGCGAACGGACGAGCATGTGGCCAAATGGCCGACCACCACAAACCAAATCAGCGGGCGCATCGCCAACGAAATCCTCTCACAGTCCCGAGAAAAAACCCCCCGCCCCGACTGCGCGGACCTATGTCAGTACCACCGACGACGACGCGTTTTCATATCGACCGTATGATCATCCCAGAAAGACACACCGCCGACCCTCCGTTTCGTCTTTCACGGGCTCCGACGCATCATGGGCACAGTCTCACACAACATCGCGAACATCACCGCCGCCCTCAGTGCGCGGTCCTTACACAACGAAAGACCCGGACAAGATTGTTATAGAGGCTGTGTACCTTTTCATGAACCAGTACTCCAAGACGCCGGCAAGCCAACTTGTCTCGGGCGTGGGTTCCGTCACGGATGGACTCATTTTGCGCATAACCAGCGAAGGCCTCTTCATCGACGACGACGTGCGCGGCGTTCCTCAGCGAGAATGGGACGTCAAGGCATGGACGCTCAAATTAGTCGAGGTATGGTGCCCCCCGCACTGCCTGAGTTCATCTGCTTCTGCGGCGTCCAACCCCTCGTCCGGCCCCAAGAGCGCCCCCCATTTGCTTTACAAGATGGCAACAAGCCGAAGAAACGCGGACCGTGATGGCCAAAAGGTCTTGACTGGCGACGAAGCCGACGTTTATCTTACTGAGATGATGCGTGCCTGCAAGGACTGCTGCCGTCTTGGTTTGTGCGACCGAACCTTTAAGAATACCAACATCCAATCTTCCGCCGGGCAGACCGGAGCATGGAAGCAAAAGGGCTTGCACATTCTTCGTGCCACCGTTCGTGATCAAGAAGGAAAGAGATATATGTTTGTCATGAGCGAGCAAGAAAGTTGGAAGCTTGCGTTTGGCCTGCAGCGGTTGAGAGGCGGTACTCAGGTTCGACAGCTTGGTGTGGCCGGCATGATTCCGTCGGAGGCGAGAGGGACATTGGAGATGTTGGGCTGGGCTGGTTGAGTATAATGGTTGTTTTGCGCAAGAGACTTGTTCAGGTTTCCCCCCCCCCCCCTTGTTTGCCAAGTCGCGAATCGACTGGCACTCTGATTTGCACAGCACATGTACGCCGCAGGATCCAGGAGCAAGGCGTGAGAGACGGTTGGCGGGTGCCGCTATTTATGGGGTTTCCCAAAGCCAGTCTTGAAGGACGGAGCAGCGACGTGCAAGCCAGAGCAACAAAGTCAACAAGGCACTGCCATGGTATTTCGTCGCAAGAATGGAATGAACTGTGGACCTCGCATCGTGAGGTAAGACATGGATGGGCGGGATTCTGAAGCCTTTGTCGACAATGGAAGACCTAACTCATTAAGCTTCCGAATGGACTAGATAGAGGGTGCGAATGCATTCCAAAGCAGATGCACCGCGCGCGGAAGCCAATTTGAATTTTTGAGCGACGGCGGGCAAAAGATTACCTTGTGAAGACGCATGAGAAGACACCGATATATATAAGTATCCATACACAAATATCCCTTTGCATAATTCTCATTTAAATCTAACCACACCTCATTTGTTTTGTTGCCTATGTTGTGATGTGTTGCCTGGTGCGCCATGATTTGCGGAGCCTGCACATCATGCAAGTCATCTTTGCTTTATGCAACTGAGCCGCAGCCGCAGCCGCAGCCGCGCACACATCATCTGCCAGAAGGAAACTAGCAAAGGGGAAAATCAAAAAAAGAACTAGGACCACCCACCCCGTGGACATGCTCGCCCGCGCGTACTGACAGCCGTTGCTATTCCAAAAACCCCTTCTTGTGCGGCAACGAAATGCCGACGGTGCCTCTGCCGTCCATGCAGTCCTTGTCTTTGTACAACAAGGAAGTTGGTTTCCAAGTCCAGCAACGCACGCTCCATTAAAGGAGATGGAAGCCGAAAGATTTCCAAGTCAACAACCGACTTTGCTCGAGTTCAACTTCATATTCATATGCCCAGCCCCTTCCGGACCGCAGCAGTTGCCGACGTGCACCCATCATCCCAACCACCATGGATGACAGCCCTCCAAGTTCCCGCCTCCTTTGCACCCGAAAAAAAGACAATAGCGCGTTCCAAACCTCCCACTCCCATCTACCATTCCCGACACCAAGAGCGGAAGCAACTCCCACAGTCCCGGTCCCGCCCTCCCAGCAAGACGTCCTAGACATCCAGACCGCACTGTACATCTCCTGGGATAAAGTTTCCGCTCACGGAGCACGACTTCATCTAGGGCTCTGGAATAACTCGACAAAGTCCGTTTCCTTTGATCAAGCTTGTATCGACGGACGGACGGTACGCCACCTGTTGCCATTTACTTTTGCCCTGCACTATTAGCGAACCTGATTGTTCTTGTTCATCGGTCCCTGTCAAACATGGATTCGTCTGCTCTGAAATTTGGGATTTCCCCAACATTGAAAGACTGTTTTGTTCACGCGGTTTGCGCTTGTCATCATCCCCTAATCATCAACCATATTCGCCTCTCCCACGAATACCGTTTATTCCCTTGCACAGAAGGGATTTGGTGTCGGCGGAAGATGCAGCAAGTAAGGGAGATTGGAGACAGGGCGGTTAGAGGTAGGTAGGCAGGTACTTCTCGCGTCATGGAGCAAACAGCGCCACGTCACTCATTGCACACAACAAGCACAAGCATCCACACATCATATTTGTGGCAGCAACAGCAATGCCCAGTATTGTATAGAGCTATATTTCAGGCACACTCAACGGCGTGTGCGTTTCATCTGTTACATTCTCACCCCTTCTCCGAGTTGCCCCAGCAGCAGTGTATAAACAAACTGTCAAAATGTGCGCAAGCTCTCCTTTTACTTCCAGACTCCTGGTCCTAATAGATATGTACAGATTTTTACATTTATGTTCAATGAATCAAAGTGGCCATGACAAACATCGTCGTGGTCCGAGTCACAGTTGAGACGGAGCTACAAGATGAGTGCGGCCTCTGCATGCTCAGTGTCAAGGTCTCGTGTATCGTCCTTGTCGGCGCATGCATGCGAGCAGGGTCATCGATGGTAGCGGTCATGGTAGTTTGCGGTTTGTGCGGGCTTTCGTGAGGCTTTTGTGCCTCCGATGGCTGCCCCTCGTAATCACCATCCTATGATGACTCAAAAGCGGCGATGGCTGCACAGAAGTTGTTGCGATTGTCGACATCCTTGGCAGTCATCTGACCGTTGAGGTTCAACATGGAGACACTGGCCTTGGTGCTGATGCCAAAGAGCCCAACCTTGGAATTCTCAATCGAAATCATGTTGTCCTGGCAGTTGTTGGCGTTGACACAGGGCTGTGCGTAGTTATCGTAGAAGCTGTACAAGCCACCGCCATAGACGAGAACATTGCTGGAGTTCTGGACGCGGAGACCCCAGGTTCGGGCACACTTAGCACTGGTACACTTGGAAAAGTCTGGGTCCGAGAACTTGGAGTTGACCGTGAACGGGACCCTGGCGTCAGGGTTGCCCTGCATGTAGGCAGTCTCGGTCTGGATGAGAGCCATGTAGACGTTTTGGGCATTGGTGAGCTGGTAGTTGTAGAGCTGGCTGTGCTCCGAGGAAGTCCCCCAGAGCCAAGCACCCTTGGTGCTCTCGATGAGGATGCCACGACCGTTGTAGATGTTGATTTGGTTATGGTCACCGAGGTCAAGCTCGTGGTCGGCAACCCAGAACCAGGTATTCTCAAAGTATGGACTTGAGGACTTGGTCGCATGCACCAGCATGAAGGCGCCAATGCACTGGGGGTCGGGCCTGGTCTGGACATTGGGAGTCTTGCTGCACTTGTCGGACTGGAGCTGCGTTCCAGCGGAGCCACCGACGCGGAAGTGAACATCCCAGAGAGCTGCGGAGCCCTTGGTCTGGCCAGCGACGTTGAACTGCATGAGAATGGCACCGGGCTGAGGTCCTTGAGTTTCGAACATGAGGTCTTGCATTTCAACGTTGCCAACGTCGCCAGGTTGGCCGACCTGGAAGACAGGCTTGGGATTGGACATGTCCTTGAAATTGCTGTTGCCACCCGCAAGGATAAGAGGCCAGATCTCGCCCACGACCTTGACGTTCTTGGGAACCGTGACCGTATTGGTAATGACATAGGCGCCGTGGTCGAAATAGACAATCTCATCAGAACCGATACTGTTGAAGACGGCCTGGATGGCCGCGGTATCGTCCGTCTTACCATCACCCTTGGCACCCTTGGACTTGACCGAGACAAATTTGGAGGCGGGGACATCGTTGTACTGAGGCTTGCTGCGAGTGACGACCCTGCCGCTGCCATCCGTCAAAGCAGCAGGCTTAGCGACGGCATTACGGGGGCCTTGGGAAGCTTTTCCGGCGGTGGTGCCACTGTACGATCGCCCCTGAGCCCAAGAGCTGACAAGCGCGTTGCCGGCGAGAATAGTCTGCTTGGTGCCACCGTTTTGAACCGCAACGGGGACGTTCTTGGTCATGTCGACATTGTCCATGATAAGAGTCCCGTTGGTGCCGGACTGCTTGGGGTTGTACAAGGTGACGATACCGACGGGAGTGTTGCAGAAGGTGCTGTCGGCAATGATGACGGAGCCGACGGTCTGAACATTGCCTCCGTTGGCCATGTTGATGCCGACGCCGCAGTTGTTGATGGATACACCGTGGAAAGTCCACACCCAGTTCCAGTTCATGTAGATGGCAGTGTTGCAGTTGTTGAACTTGAGATTACGTGTGGTGAACTGTTGGTTACCGAGGAAGGCCCCGATGCTCCCACCATTAAACGTCAGGTCTGACATGAAGCCACCAGAACCATTGTCCATAAAAATACCCTGCTGCTTGTTGTCGCTGGAACTGTCCCGAATCATGTTGAACTCAATGTTTTGCAGCGAGGTGGCTTGAGCGACCTGCCAATGAATGCCCGTACCCGTGGACTTGGGCAACCCGGTCAAATCAATCTTGAAGTTGCGAACTTGGCGGAAAAAGTTATTCTGGTTGGTGTACCAGTTGTTGCCCCTGTTGTCATAAGGGTCGGAATCGATGACGGCAATACCCGCAAAGTTCGCGGCAGCTTTGATTGTGGGCACAGTTACGGCATCACCGACAAGCTGGGTGTAGTAGTAAGGAATAATGGGCTTGGAGACGACATAGGTACCGGGAGGGAAGTAGACGAGAGCGGGCGTGGTGGTGCTGGAGTCGCAGCCCCGACCACAGCGTTGACCGTCGGTGATGGCGTTGTTGATGGCGACGGTATCATCGGTGCTTCCGTCACCTTTGGCACCATAGTCTTTGACATTGCGGTACACCTTGAAGTTTGCGCCGCCAAAAGCAGGCTTGCCTTGGCGTTGGATGCTGGCCATCCACCAGTTGGAGCCGGTAGCGAGGACGTTTTGGCTGCTGGCTTCCTCGACACCAGTACTCGGTGCCGCTGAGATTGGCAGCGTGAACAGGCGCAGCGCCAAAAGAGACGCCGAAACAATTGTCGACAGCCCCATCATGAAGTAGAAGCAGCTCCTTGTAGATGATCTATGGGAGTTTCGTGACCGACGATCGACACGGGTAGAATTCTGCACACGACAAAGATGTATATAGTCAGCGAATCTGGACCGGCCATCTTCATGTATGATCAGGCCTCAAGTTGAAAAAGTCAACGCTAGTGACGTACAAGTCAAAGCTTACGAGAAGATGCTCTTCGACAGGTGATACACTTCACTCTGATAGAATGTCAAGAGTCTCGAAGGGAATGCGAGGATTAAGAAAGGAAGGAAAAGAAGGGATGAACGAGTAAGTGATTGGGAGAGCTGTTGGAAGACACATGGAACGAGCCGGCGGAGACAGCCCTTTTTATGATAGCTGGTACGGCGCAAGCAATCAACGTGACAAGCTGGCTAAAGCTTGAAGACGGACCATCTAACAATAGGAGAATGGTCATGATCGGGCAGTTTGATGCTGACTGGGACCCAGCGCGCACAAGCAGGATTTGCTTGTTGGCACCATAGATGCAAACTCGGGGCACATCCGGCCCTTCTGAATGCTCCAGCACTTGCACGAGACTTGAGTGCATGACAAGACAGGCCGACGTGGATAGCAACGTCACGGGAATATCTGGTTAGGCGAAAGCCTAATGACCCCTCTGACATTGCCAAGAAAGATCATCACCGAGCTCGATGTTGCTGTGGCGGGGAAGGGGATGCAGGGGGGTGTGCGTAGCAAAAATGGGGTGTCAGATGAGTTGCGCCGGGCGCGGGTGAAATCCTCGTCTCCCCACAACCCTTTGGCTTCAATGGGGTTGCAATGCTTACTCCGTACACTCCAGTCACTCACGACTTGGCAGGGGAGATGACAAAGCTTGGTAGAGAGCGACGCACGCCGCCACGGCATTGCCAGGCTTGTTTGTGTGCATATGTGCATGCCCCTCCAGACGAAGAAATCTGATGGAAAACAGTGGACCAAGGGATAGCTCAAATAGGGCTTGCGAGGTGACGGGTAAATGCAGCAAAAGGATTCTCCAAGCTGTGTCCTAGTGTGTAACTCGAGAATGCTTGCAAATCGACGTGGGGGAGAACAGGGAAACGTTGCATACAGCGCGGAAGACGTACCGATGGGGGTGGCACCAAAAAGCAAGACAAAAATTTCGCAGAGTCGTCGACGTCGACGAGCAAGAAGAGCGTTGAGCGGGCGTTGAGCGGATGGCAGGAAAGCAGGAAAAGGGCAGATGTTGATGGAAAAAAAAGAAGGTGAAGGAAAATGGAAGAAAAAAGAGTCTCGACGTTGAACAGAAAACCGCTATGGGCAGATCAATGAAGCAAAGAAGTTGCGGCCAGATCAACAGAAGGAAGGAATGAATGGGTGGCTCTTCCATATAAACAGTCATCGACTTCAGACTGTGACTGAGACTGAGACGCCGCCTCAGCCAGCGCTCAGCTGTGAGTGGCAGGCCGGGTTTCTCTTCTCTTCCTCTCTTGTTCGTTTGCACTTGCGTTTGGCGTCAAATCGGCAAACAATGCAAAATGACGTACCTGGATTGTTGCGTGATGGGCGCGCCGCCCGTCGTTGGCATTTGGACCCAGCCTTTTGAAGCGTCGGTCGTGGTGGTAGCCGCCTCTGTCTTGCCCATTGTGTGGGGTCGACGTGCCTGACAGCCCTGGACGCACAGATGGCCCCTGCGGCGCCAGGAACGGAGCGCCGTCATTGGCTGGGCTCACGCCTGAGGAGTCTGTTTCAGCATCGGCCATTGCTGGTTATGATGGGAGGTGAGAGAGAGAGGTGGAGGAGGGTCAACTTCAATGCTCGTGCGTGGTTGATGGAGGTTTAGCAATGGCAATGTGCAAATCACACGGAGTACACACAATGCTATTCGATGCGCGCGGAGGGAATTTTCGGGCCAGATCCCCCGTGCAATCTTGTCTGGAACACGATTTGGAAAAGGCAACAGTCCACGCCTTTGCCGCCTGGACCTCCATGCGCTCAGTCGCCACCTTGGAGAAAGCAGGCACCGTGAGACTGGCAACTCGGCGTCTCAGCGTCTCAGCTGAATTCTGTGGCGCTGATGGATTTGGTGTAAATTGGCTGTTCCCGAGCACAACTCTCCCCCTCCGTACACCTTGTGGAGGGTCCGGTTGAAAGATGAAAGCACAAGGTCGCGCCAACACGAACAGCACGGCGACAAATCCGCGAAGGTTTGCGCAAGCACGGGGCTAACGCTGGTTCAGCTAGATCCGAAGGGATCCTGTGTCATCTGAATAGCCGAAAAGAGGCGGGCAACACAGAAGTCAATTGAGCTTGCAGACTAGCAGAAGCCACTTGGTTCGGAGTCGAGTAACGTTGAGAGGGAACCTCCCAGAGCAGCGTCACGTTCCAGAAAGGGCCCGGGAACGACACCACAAGGGGTACTTGGAGCCTGTGCGAGTACCGTATGGGCGAGAGAGACCCTCAGCCGTTTCTCACGATGTGGCAAAAGAATAAGATGCTCACGCGAGAACCCGTCAGGACATGATGGTCTTATCGAGTCAGGTTTGTTGCCAGCGAGGTCGGTATCAACAAGGTGACAGTCAACTTGATTCCTTGGTAGCCTTTTCGGGCGGCGGGGGACGACTGTGGAGCCTATCCCTAGGACTTATTCCTAGGGGTCTGGAACAGGTTCGATCCGATGCGGCAGATACCACTAGAAAGTATGTAGGGTGGAACTCGGACGGGCACTAGCGAACAATGAAGCGGCAGCCACGAGAGATGGGAGCAGGCGAGTGGCTTAGGCGCGAGCACCACTAGTCGGCGTTTCAGAGGCGGACAAATGAAAGAGACTGGTTGTATTGGTTGTCAGGAATGGATGGATGGTGCAAGACGCAGAAGTCTGTCTGGCCGAGAAGGAGTCATAGGTCGTGGAGAAGAATGAAAGGGGCTTGGCCTAAGGGGGCTTGGCCGAAGGGAGCTTGACGCGACGAGTGGGGCCACTTGCCGGCGCATCTATGAGCATGATCTGGCCAATCTAGCTTTCCACGGCCAGGCCCCACATGCCCCAAACAGCAGTCTGATCCTGGGCAACAACTCCTTGGCATGTTGTTGTTGGGTGTTGGGTTGTCGTTGATGGTTGCAGATCGTTGCAGATCAACCGGAGGGGTCACTTGGTCGTTGGTCGTTGCAGTGCCAATACTAATACATCTGCCTGCCACGGACGCCACGGACCGACACGATAATATCATCATCGCACACTCGCCATCAATATCGGGTCTCATATTCGCTGACCATGGCCAAGAATAGGCTCGCATTCGCCGGCACCTGGCACCGTCTCGGGATCCAACTCGGGCGCGTACACCAGCATTCCATTCTGTGAACGGGAAATCCAACGGGTCCCTCTTCATCCGTCCATTGTCCCCGTGAGAAATAAAATAAAAAACATGTCCCACAAGGTATTGCCACCATCCCGAGTTCCCGATGCAATACATCCATCCCCACGGTTCGTCGCGACCAGGAGTCTCTCGCCGTCTCGTTTCGACAAAATCATTGTTCTGTCCCCATCTCACAACCACGTAAAATTACACAGGACTCAACTTGCAAGCATTTGTACCGCCAGACTCGCGCCCGCCCGCCAGTCATGTGCCTGAGCAAGATCGCTTCTCGAAGGGAATACCCTGCCAATTCCCCACGCGGCCACGCCACGCCTCCATCCACAGCAAGAACTTGTGACAAAGACCACGCACCACACCCTTCCTTCCTAGAAGAAGTAATTCTCCGCCGCCAACTCCCGCTGCGTCGGCCTCGCCCGCATCACGCGCCGCATCGCATCGGCCCTCCTGCGCCCGCCAGGGTACCATCAGGACGTCACGTCAACCTCAGGGTGTCAATTCCCCGCGTTTGAGGTGCGTTACCGCGTTGGCATTTCACAAACTACAGTCTTGGTTGGGTAATTTGGCGAGAAATGCCCCTCCCTCGTCTTATCGCCGTAGTCAGTCACGCCATGCCTGCTCGTGACATCCCTCCATGCAAGTACGTTCGGGGACTCCTCGCTCCAGTTGCAGTGCGGATCGAACAGAAATTTCTGTCGGTGCCAGAAGGAAGTATAGTATTGTGATTGGCTCACGGATTCGTATCTAGTGGTTTATTCATATGTGCAGGTGGTATGCAACTCGTATCATGTCTGTGGGCTTTTTTTTTTTCAAAACATGGCCTACGCGTACTTCAGTATAGACAATCTATTCGGACTGCCAAGTCAAAACCCGTCCCCACATGTACGTGAATGAGGCCCCGTCGAACAAACAAAAACGTTCCCAAATAAATACCCATGTGGCCATGCAAGATTTGGCCCGAACCGCCCACAAGTCTATGAAATGCAAAAACCTCTCATGCCCAAGAAAAAATATACATGTAGATGCCAGTCAATGATGATGCAATGATGCAGAATGCACGGAGAGACCTCGCACGACAAGTCTTGTCTCCCAACATGCTTTTGTAGCCGCCCGTTATGCAAGTTGGAGCGCAGGCCACTTGGGCACGAAATGAACTTCGCTTCCAGATGCTAATTTCCCATACGCCAAACGGAGAGGGAAGGGGGAGAAAAAATAAGGACAATATCATCCCGAAAAAAAAAATTCCACAAGACGAAGACTATTGCTTTCATGCAAAGTTTTCGCCGCGGGCACATGGCGAATCCATGGCGTCTTATTACACGCATGGTGAATTGCAAAGCCCAGTCAATGGGACCCGAAAACGTCGCTTCTTGCGTCACTCTGCCTACACCATGCTACTTTCTAGCCGCTCAACACCGTCGACGTCGGCGCCAAAGTCCATGATCAGGATCTTGGGATCCTGTCCTGTACTGACAATGCGTCGATAATCGCTCTTGGCACTGAGGACCCAGCTGGAGTGCCACTGGGGGAAATCAAGGAGCTGATGGCCCGTTTTCATGTCCCACACTTTGATGTCGCTGTCGTAGCTGCCGCTGACCAGTCGGCCGCTCACGCTGTCAATGTGCAAGCTTCGCACCAGGTTCCCATGCGCCTTCATCTGGCGCACACACTCTCCGGTGTTGGCATCCCAGATTCGTATCACCTTGTCATTGCCGGCAGACGCGACAAATCGTCCATCCTCGGAGAACTGGGAACAGGCAAGCCCCTTGGTGTGTCCAACGAATTCGCGAATGTTCTTGCCCGTGTCGATATTCCACAGCTTCACTTTGAAGTCTCCCGAGCAAGAAACAATGGTGTTGCCGCGCATTTGAACGGCATTGACTGGGCCGGCGTGGCCGCGGAGTTGACGGAGCAAGGCGCCAGTTTCTCGATCCCAGACACAGATGCTGATGTCCTTGCTGCAGGTGACGATATGCTTCTTGTCAAAGGCAAGGTCCAACACAGCCGCGGAGTGATGTCGCAAGCGTCTGATCGGTTTATAGCCGGCCTTGACATCGTAAACAATGCAGGTGGCATCGGACGAGCCGGTAACCAGAATCTCATCATCGTACTGCAAGCACAAGATGGAAGCTCTGTGGTGCTCAGGGAACGACACGGTGTTTGGCACCGACGTGGCTGTGCGACTATTGTCCGGGCCAGCCGCAAAGTGTAATGGGTTTCCCTCGCCGTCTGCCAGCAGACTGCTGCCGTTGACCACCTCGGGGGGGCCGATGACAAGCTTGCACTCCAATGAATGCATGTCCCAAATGCGGATGGTCTTGTCTCGCGAGCCAGACACAATCTTGAATCTGTGCACAACGAGTTTTAGCAACAAAGAAGCCCATGTTTTCAGGATGGTTGTGGAAGTCGGAGCATACTCATCGAATTGCAGACAGTAGATGCTGTCTGTGTGTCCATTCAGGTACACAGGACGAGCCTTGCCCTCCCTCCAGCGGTGGTTCAAGTCCACCTTGGCCTGGTAGACCTTCTTCCAGTCGTTGGTGGGAAGAATCTTGGGAATGCCCATTCCCGTATTGGGCTGCACGGGCTGGCTTGTAGCGTATGTGCTTGTAGTCTCCCTCAAGCAAGACTCGCGCCAGACGTGCTGGTTGATAATGACATTGTGCCACTGCCGAGAAACGCGGCTAGACTTGGCCAGGGTGGCTGCGTCCAGATGAGCCAAGACATGGATAGCCAGTTCCGTAGGAAGCAAGGAAACGAAGTCGACGCGGCTGATGTTGGGATCCTGCTCAAAGATACCGTCACATTCTGCACTATCCAGGTCAATGGACGGTCGGGTCACAGCGATGCCAATTCCACTTTCCCGGTCATTTCCGTCTTCGCTCGAGGGGGCAGCAGTCAACCAACGATGCCTGGCATGGAACTCGTTCAGCATGGCCGCCGAGGCTTTCGCTGCGGCTCCAGTATGTTGTGGGATGATGGGAGGCTCGTCGCCTTGCCCTGGGACTAGAAAGTGCTGCGCGTGCGCATCATGGTGTGTGTCCAGGTCGAAAAATGAGCGCGAGTGACGGAAGCCGGTTGCCTGTCGAGACCGACTCCATGGACCATGAGAAGTCGCTGACCTCTCATCATGAGGGCTTTGCTCTTGGATGGGATCTGCAGCGAGTGAGGGTCTCCGGTGTACGAAGCCTTTTAGTGACATGGATGCCCGACGAATGATGCCCTTGATATTTCCAGAGGCGCGGTGGCCTTTGCCATCACTTGATCCCGCGAGGTGCTCAGAGTCTTCGGGTGTGTCGTCGCTTGCAACATCGTGCATGTGCTGAACCAGGCCTCGGGATTCGTCATGGCCAAAGATGGAGTGTTTGGACCTCCTCCACGGCAATGACATGCTGAGACTTCGGGATCGCTGCTCGTGAGGAGCGAGTTGACTGTGGGAGCTGTTTCTGTGAGTGGGAGACGTCTTTGCCGGGTCATAATCATCATCAAAAACCACGCTGTGATGGGTCAGGGCCCATTCCATCACGGGGATAGATTTCCGAGCCATTGTGTTTTTCGTCATGTTGGCGTGTTGGTCGTCACAGTCAAATGCCGGTGTCACGGTTTGAAATGGCCAAAGAAAAGGGCGAGCTTTGCAAAAAACTGTAGAACGACAGGTGTTAGCTTCTGCTTCTATAGTATCAGAGAGAAACGTCGTGACAGCTGACAGTCCCACGAACTATCGAATGACCCCCATTGGTTAGGCGCAAACCAACGAAGTCGAAGTGGGTGCCAAAAGGGAGCAACAGTGTCACACACACATACATATATCGGGTCTGTCAAGGGAAGTAGACTTGCCCTGCGAGAGGGGGGGGGGAATAAGCAAGATTGCCTGACACGAGTTTAAAGTCTATCGTCAAGAGAGTTTGCGCTGTTTTGAAGGCGCAAGGGAAATTGAAGCCGCCAAAACAAGGCAAGGGAGGCCCCAACTTGGTTTATGGCGCCCGCCCAAGTGCAGGCAGGAGTCGTGGCCGGCGACCCGCAAACCAAAGTTCAAATTAGAATATTTTATTTCGCAGTAGAATGTCTGCTGTTGAGAGGGCGGATAGACGTCACAAGCGACGTAAATAAGTTGGGGGAAAAAAGAGGGGGATTTCGCGCCCTGGCAGGTTGAAACCACGGAACGTTATAATGCGGGAGGGTGCAACGGCTTGCGAGTCGAGGAATTCAAGTCCTGCGAGGCGGGCCGCCGGTGACTTGTTGAATCCTTCTTCATTAACCGTGTCGGAATAAAGTATTAAAGAGCATCGGGCGATGTTGCGTTGGACGGACGGGTCGGAATCGTAATTGTCGCAGAATCCGGGTGACTGTTGCCCGTGCCAAATTGAGGCTTGTTGGTTTTGTACGGGGATCAGACGAGTTGGGAGCAAAACAAAGGGCCCAACCAACGTGTTGCTCGAGGAAACGGGAGCGCGCAAAAGAATGTCGTAGCCAAAGACAAACACACAAGGGACAGACAGGCCAAGGATAGAAAAGAATGAAAGCAAATGTCCAGATGCAAGGCACGAGCCAAAGGGCAGAAGTGCAAAAGGGATGAGTCGAAAAGGGATGAAAAAGGTGTCGGGAATAGAATGGGGTGGGGTGGCCAAAACAGACGTTGTAACGGCACGGAGTCGCCAGTGCCAGGGCCAGGGCCAGTGCCAGGGCCAGGGCCAGTGCCAGTGCCAGTGCCAGTGCCGGTGCGCTGGTCGCAACAGGAACCGCCGGCACAAGAACTGATTGGCTGGGCCGCCGTTTTCTTGCGCAGTGGGGTGGGGGTCGACTGGTCGCTGCTGGCACTTGCACGACAACTTTTGTGTCTGATATGTACTCCGTGCTAGTCAATGAATGCTTATACTCCATGTAGCAAGGTTTTTGGGACAGAAAGGCACAGAGACTTCCTTTTCAGAAACAGAAAACTACTCTATGTAGAATGCGCATGCTTTTTCTTCTGCGCCTTAGGGAAGAACCCCAGAACCCGGGTAGTGAGTGACATCATGTGACCACAGACCAGGTCATGAACCTGGAGATTGCGGCTGAGATTCTGCGATTCACTCTTCCCCACTATAAATTACATGCACAACAGCCATGTCCTGTTTGGTCCTGTCCCGTGAACTGTGTCCGTCACACACGCTCGTCGCTCACCATCGCCATGTGCCTTAGCTTTCTAGGTCACGCAGAAAAAAATCACTCGTCGCAGGCACTCAAGTTGACCAGAACGGGTTTGAGTTGTCGGCAGCAGCTTTAGATGGGACCCGCAATGACCCGCAATGACCCACCCCCTCACCACCACTACCCACTACCAACGGCCACGCCGGCCGACCAGACAAGGGGAACTCGGAAAGGCTTCTCGCCACCTCAGCCACGTTCAAAGGGAGAAGGAAGAAAGAAAGAAAGAAAGAAAGAAAGAAAGGGGAAAGTTCATCTTGCGCGGCAAGTTCCGTTGCCGAGGCAGGAAGACTTTAAACGATTCAAGCATACGCGTCCGCAATTCCTGCTTGAAGGTATTCAAGTAATCTGTCGCGTCGTTCAGCAATTCCTGCTTGAGATGCTCATCGAGGAACACGGCGATAAACGATAAACGGTAAACGGCCGGCTGAGCTGCGACGTGCAATCACTCTCGGTGCTTAAATGGGGAAATGACGTCCCGGGTAGGCCACTCAGGGTCGCGACAACGACTCGACCTAAAAAAAACGACTTCCCCGAAAAGTTGCCATGCAGCCAGGAAACATTTCTCGACCACCAGCACCCAAGCTTCGCAGCTTCAAGAACGCTTCGCAAACCGAAATAGAGCAACACCAGCTAGCTCCCCAATCAATTCCAGCCACCGCGCACCATGGCCGTCCAGCGAACAGGCTTCCGCCTTCCACTCATCTACCGCCTCTTCTTCCTCCTCGTGGAACCCGTCTCCGCCCTTGCCGGCGCCTTCTACAACCACCTCCGGCAGACAGAGTATCTACGGCTTCTCCACGCGTCGTCAGCCCCGGCCGACGCATCGGCCCTGCCGCTCAGCACGTCGGTGGCCATGTCGCAGCTCGCAAACATGTACTTCTTCTTCGCCATCAGCGAGGCGTTTGTCCTCCGGTCCACGTGGGACATGAGGGTGTGGAGGACCGTGCTGCTCACGCTCTTGGTCGCGGACCTGGGGCACCTGTATTCCATGAAGGAGCTTGGCCCGGGAATTTACTACGACGCTCTGGGCTGGAACGCTGGCCATTGGGGCAACGTGCCGTGGGTGTATGCTGGCGCTACGCTGAGGATATGCTTCTTGGCGGGGATTGGGCTGGGAGACTCGAGGAGGGTGAAGAGTAGCTAGTTGATGGGATGAGCAAAGGGGGTGTAAGGCAACGACTCGCCTTCGCTCCTTGGTAGAAGACAAAACCAGGCGCCCGAGGAAGTCGCCACGATACACAGTTTGACTCTGTGTTCAGCCGGGCAAAGAAGTAACTCCGGCAGGGTCCATAGTCGGGACCCCCAGTGCCGCAGCCACCTCGTTGTCTGAGCTACTCATAAGCCCTCCCCCGCGGGACATCTTACCCCAGAGCTTCGAAGTGGATGAACGGCATGATAGCGCGCGTCAACCTGCTTGACTGCGTAGCCGAACATCTGCGTGGCATATCTTTGGTGGATGACGAAGATTTCACCAGTGTGAACCTATCCCATCTTGTCAGCATTATCTTGTCCCATGTGAGTAATCACAGCATTAGCATTAGGTCGTACCAGCCATTCAACATCGGGGACCAAGTCCAGTAGCCAACTTTGGCCAGCGGCGTTGCTGTCGAATGTATTGTAGATATGCGCAGCCGTCTCGAGTCCTGTGGCAGATGATGCGCAACCCTTTTTACCCCTACCTTCTGACACTTAGACATGCAATATTTCTCGTACCTGGCCAGCTTCATGAGCTCTCCTTTTGAAGCAAATGCAGACCATGAAACGGACGGGCGCCAATGGAGATGTCTTGTACTGATGCCATGTAATTCCCAGGTTTATTGACTACAAGATTCCGCCGATTGACTTGAATTCTCCACGATGTCTCCAAAACATTCCTCCCATATTCCCTTGTTCGCCAATAAGTCATCAACGAGAATCCTGCCATGGAGAGGCAGAGAGGTCCAGCCCTGTTCAGCTCCGTCCGAGGCCTCAATTTGGTGTGAAATTTGCCCATCAGCATTGTCAGGGCCCTCCTCATGTGATTGCCCCGAGTTCAAAGTTGGCCAAGAGTGAGTCCTGTTTTGCATTCGGCCTGTCCCAGTCGCGCATCAACACAAGTAGAGAGGCTCAGGAGTCAGGAGGATGAATGGACAAGACCAACTTCTGTAACCCGATATTCGTCAGGTCCCGTGAACTCCATTGTACCCTGCCCCAAGCTGGACGATCCCATCCTCCTCGGCATTGAACACAAGCACGCTCGCCCTGATAGCTTCTTGTTGCATCTTGGTAGATAATCGCAGATTCCTGTCCATCTCGACTAGTTCCTGCACAACCACATGGACTGCCTTGTCCTCTGGCCGGCTCGTCGCGACTTTAGGCCCCACATTTACTTCGGATGCGACCGAGTTCGCTTTCGAGTTCGCTTTCGATGGTCGCAATTTGTGTGCCACGGGTGTGTTTTTTGGCTCCATTTCGCTCTTCTGATGACTGACTGTATTGCTTGGTGAATGGTGTGCAAGACCATGTGTTCATGAATGAACAAGGTGCACATGGAGAAACGACTCCAGACGCGAAGCTGCCTGACGTCGTATTCTGGCGGCCTACAGAGTACTACTCCGTACATTCATTGAATGACTTTGGAAAAGGCCCCAGAGCCATGTTATATTACCGAGATGGCCACGTCGTGAAACACGCAACAAGTTGTCTGGCTGGGGAAAAAAAAAAGTCTAGACTTTTAGAGCAGATTCCGAATGGCGGAGCAAAGTCGCCGGGGCGCTGTCACACAAGAAGGGTCCAGACTCCGCCCATTCGTTGGCCGGTGCTTGCATGCGATCGATCCCATCGCTTTGTTTGCTCTCGGCTGCGGCCGAGCCGAACTTGTTGGTCTCGACCGTACTCGACATGCAGACCGAGGTAGACTTTCGTAGACTTTCCCAATGCAACAAGGCTGGAACGCCATGACCTCCATCGGAGGCCCCATGGAGGCTCTGGTCGCGCGTGATTCATTCAATGCGACGAAACTGCCTTCATCGAGGCCTCCCGATGCCAGCAGAGTCAGCCCCCTTTAGCTGAACTCTTGTTCCGACACGATAAGGTTATGTATCTTTCGCCGACCGCAGATGCTTGATTGGGAATTCCCGGGGAATGGGCCCATCCAAGGCAAGTAATTGACTCAGGTCCCGGCACCGTAATGTTTTGTCGTCTGCCACTGAGAGCAGGTACTTGCCACCAGGATGAAAGGCTACTGCACTCACCCAGTTATCGTGGCCGACTTGGACAACTCGATCTGTTCTTCACCAGTTTCAAGTTGAGTGAGCAGGCCGCCCCGGATCTTGCAGCCTTGCCAACTCCAAAAACAATCGGTACAAGTAAATATCCACATCCTCCTGCCGCAACGCCTGCCGAAACCAGTCCGCGCCTTGCTCAGCGACCTCTTTGGCATACTGCTGTCCCTGGGTTGTGCATGTCAAGAATTCGACCAGCTCTGGGAGTTCTTCCATGCCCTGGCTGACAGGGATGTAGTGTACCCATGGAACCAGCCGATCGTCATGCCACTCTCGTAGAAGAGTCTGCTTCAGAGGCGCCGATTTCGAGGCCAAGAGTCTATGCCATCGACCACTGATGCCATTCCCGTCCAGATCAAACACGAGCCGTGAGTGAAAGGCTTCGTTTTTATTTGCCAACGGTTTCATTCTGTAGAAGAAGGTTTGTTCCCGTTTTGCAGTGTCCGCGCCGTTGTACTTATTGGTGAAGGCAACGTCATATGACCTGCTGTTGAGAAACGGTGACGTGATTGAACTTATCGAGTCCCCTGAATTGGTGAGATAAATATGTTGTTTTCTGTCCAAATTTTGGCCAAGGCCCACGAATCGTTGCCTGTGGAACCTTTTCCACTCATCGTTCTTCGTGAATCCTCCGGACATGAAACCTGCCCAATAGAGGTTGTTTTTCTTCAGCTGCCAGTCTGGGTCAGCGCCAGAACTGTACTCGAACTGCTTCTCAGTGTATGCCGGGCTCGGGAACAGAATATCGCCCATGGTGGATGGCGCGCCAGTTGAGAGGATTGGGACCATCCCCTCAATCAGACGCATCGACATTGGGCTGACCAAGAGGCCGTGCGCGTGCTTGTATTCGCCGTGCTGACATAGATTCAGACTTTGATGTCTGTCCTGAACAAACGGCAATCCGTACGTTTCAATTGTATTATGCAAACGTGCTTGGCTCTAAGCCTTGCAATGTTGCACCAGTTTAGACCATGTTGGTTTATGAGACAAATCCGTCATTATGATTCCCTTCTGGGCTGTAGAATTGGGGGGAAACACAACTCGAGGCTCGTCTAAATGATTCACTAGAAACTCAAAGTCAGGCAACGTTCCTCTGACGTCGGCCATTGTCTTCGTATTAAACAGCTCGCTTATATGTCTATCGAAGCTACGCCATTGGTGAACGCAGCTCGTTTGGCCCAACTGGCCAGAAAATGTGCAAGTCCAGACATCGTTCTGGGGGGATTTTTGCACTTCTTGAATTGCCTGTCGAACTTGATAACCACTCACGCTCCAAAATGGGGCGATGGACGAGTACATGGTGTCGAAGTTGTCAATGATTTTGGACTTGTGCTCTGAGGCGTACTCAAACCAGGAATCAAATTTTGGTGGAGGTTCCATGCCGTATCGATCGCGGTAAGATTTTGTTGCACCGGTGAAAGATGTAGACTGGTTCGTCAACAAGGCATGAAAGTTGTTTTTTCCCGCTTCGATGATGGCCTGCAAGGGGTGCTTGTGCGCATTACTGATCGCCCTCACTCGAACTCTGGCACATTGAATGTCGTAGGCATTAGCCAAGTAAGGGAGGATCGGGACAAGCATGAACGTCCACAAAAGCTTTCTACTTGTGGTATTTTTGAATAGAAATGTGTTTAGCTGACCAAGGGTTAAGGCGCATCCCAGTATGTGCGCTATTGCTTGACTTTCGGAGGATTGTATGTACGGGTTTCGGCTGGAACAGACACCAAACATCCTCACGACCGTGACTGAAGTCCACGTTGTATTGCGAGCCTGTTTTCTCGGTCAGTATGAGGCATTTCACACAAAGAAGGAAGAACAAACCAGTTTGATGTAGAAGAAAAATCGGACCGCTTTGGTAATTCCCACCAGAGCCGTATCCGTGACGCCGAATGGTACGAACCCCAGTGTAACACCCTGAAGTGCCACAGCAACCAACAGGGCGCCCACTATTCGAGAGGCCAGTGTCGGCCATTGAGCTCCAACATCTATGAACGGAGTTGGAGAGTGGTTGTTCGCCGGCCGGGGCAGAAATGCCGCGTAGACGCATACTAACCCCAGGAGCTCTAGGCAAGATATCGCCACGGGCAAATAGTCAAAGTCAGACAATATGTAGATTTGGAACGCGGCAACTGCGAACGAACCCCAAAGGCGCGTCCCTCCCCAGGTTGTGTTTGCTATTAGCGTCGCTTCGGTATTTGTATGCGCTTTGTACAGTTTTTCGCCGAGCATGAGTAGAATAGGGGTCAACGCCGGCTGGGAAATCTTAGTACACGTCCCTCATCTATGACACGTGTATTCATGGTACATGATCTTACCACGACTCCGATAGTGTCGGTTTCCGTTGCACAGAAAGCTGAAACAGCTACGCCAACTGCCACCGGCCAACAAGCCCGGGTCCCTGCCCTGGTCGTATCTTGGAGTGGTTCGCCGAGGCCATTGCCTTTGTTTGCCCATACTCCGATATATTTCAGCAAAAATGGCAGTAAGACCCAGCTCAGTGCTTCAGAATGCATCTCCGACGACCGTTTCGTGAGCTTATGTGTAGCAACATCGGCTGCGATGGCGCCAAAGACGGCGCCGAGAGTGGCGCTGCCTTGACTAGCTTCAGGTTGCCACATACAGAACGAGGCGAGGGATATGGATGGCATGGAAAGCCAGCTCGGGAGAGGGAAATGGGCGAAGGCATAGCGAGGAAAAATGCCTCAGTTCTTCACGTCATGTGACTTGTTGATGGTTTGTTGATCTTGTTGGTCTTTGCAGCCAACCACAAACCACAGGAAATGATGTTGGCCATCTCGCCTGGGAAAGCGGGGCCGTAGGGAGCTTTACAGGAGTTACAGAAGTCTCCGGAATACAAAGCTTTCCTGGAGGCCTGGAAGGTGAGTGAGTTCGTTTTGCCTCTTGTTGAGTGCACAAATTGGCAAGTGGGAATTCCATCGTGCAGATATTGAAGGAGTATATCAAGTGATATCATCAAATTTCACGCACTCATAGTGATTTATGTCTCAAAATGCATCGGGGCATGTCCGGGATATAACCATGGTAGAAATCAACTGCAAAGCCAAGGATTGACAGAAAATGCATGCACCGAATGGAATCTGTTTCCGGGTTTTAGTGCAATGGAAGGGCAAGTAGCGCGTTGGACCATACAATGCCCCCCTGAATTATTTTACAAATCTACATGCCCCAGTCTTTTGTTCCTCTCTAACAGCTGTAACCAGCTGAAGTATTGCTATTATTAGCGAGCTATAAGGAAAATACATAGAATATTAAGCGCCACCAAAAGATACATTATTTTCTTCATAAATCGTCTGTAATTCAAAGTACCTATTAGTCCTAGCCCCTGTCTCCTTTATTTCCTAGCTGAAATCTAATTCGCTCAATTACCCCTGTCATGTAGATTTGTAAAATATTTAAGGGGCTGTGTTGTACAGCATCTCACTTGAAGACGACCCCGCTCGTCATTTTGTGTAAGTTTCAAGCTGCTGTGTCGCTGGTCAGGTGAGCATGTGCATTGCCAGCATGGTCAGGTCTTCAGCAGGGGGCATGGTCAGCTTGTGTGAACTTGTGAAGACTCTGAGACGCCGTGATCAGTCGGTCAGACACCTTTAATTCACCGACTCAAGAGTTCAAGAATGCCACACGAATGCGAGCTTGACAAGGTGAGACCAAAGCTTGTTGCCAAGAAATTTCAGATCTTAATCGCATACAAATGAGTCCATGGTGTAAATAGTCACTGTTCATAATGAAGAAGATGAATAGATATGTTTCAGCAAGTAGAATCTCTTATGAAATGCTATGAACCCACTGATTCATTGCAATTTCTACCCTTTCATTGCGAAATGTAGACACAGGTCATCGGCCTGGGGGTGCGTATTACAACATGTTCTTTCTGTAGTGAAATAACTCTTAGCAAGCTTTACTGCGTTACACATGCGGTGATGGCTGAAGCAGGCAAAGTGGAAAAGGGAAGATTCAGGCCAAAGTGTGCAGAATATTTGTGATACATCATTGCATACAACGGAATAACATAAGAGCCTGATGGGGGTTAATAAGGCTTCTATGGCAAGAGGACGCGATCGGGCTTCCAGTACTTACTACTGAAGCTGGTATTTATTAGTCGTTCTTTTCTCCGAATCATCTGACTCGAGAAAACTTACTTGGCGACCTACAATCATCTCATTTATTCAATATCCGATTCTGTCCCTGATCACATCAAATAATAAATACCCACTCACTCCCACCCACCCATATATATATATATATATATTCAATGGCTGCCGCACCAGTCGACTTCGTGGTGGAGTTTCAGGTGGCCAGCCCAGGAGACCGATACAGAAGCTTCATCGCTCAGATCCGTACACGCGCTGCAGATCCCAACAACCTATCTCATTCACTTCCCGTTCTGTTCCCTCAAGTCAACCCACCAACACGATTTTTTGACGTCGTTCTGCGCACTGATCAGGCCGCTGTCCGGTTCAGACTTCGTAGAGACAACCTCTACCTTGAAGCATACCGCAACGAGGCGGCCGGGCAATGGCATGAGTTTGCGAACGAAGGGGACCTGCATCTTGTCACCGGCTCTGAGCTCCTGAGGTTCACAGGGAGCTACATAAGCCTGACCAGGGTTGCTGGGGAACGAAGAGATCAGATCCGCCTCAGCCAGGGCCAGCTCATCTCGGCTGTCAACGATCTCGCAACTTCGGAGAATGACGCTACGAGAGCTGGAGCACTGATCATTGTTGTACAGATGGTGTGCGAGTCTACGCGGTTTTCCTGGATAAGCGACCAGATTAGCAGTACCTACACCACAGGGGGACTCATACCCAGCTCACAGATGCTGGATTTCGAGAACGGCTGGGGTCTTATTTCCAACGCAATCCTCCGTACAGACAACTTTCCACAGGCACCATTCCAGCTCCAGGTGCCGAATAGTATGCAAATCAACAATCTAGCACAGGCCATTACTGTCATTGCCATCTTGCTGCGCCAGAACGCGGGTGGTTCAGCGAATCCCAGGTTTCGAAGAGAAGTCGAAATGGCATCGGCATTGGCATCGGCATCGGCATCGGCGCCAGCCCCGGCTCCAGCCCTGGCTGCAGCATCGGGTGGTTCACTGGTCCTTGATGGAAGACCTCTGGTCGAAGTCTTCTCCATACAGTGCACAAGCCTCAGTCGGGGAAGCTCAGCAGAGGCGTATGGTTCAATTGTAGCAACAGATGCCTTACGAGGCTACGGTCTTTTCCAGCGTGGGCAAACAAATTATCAGAAAATCTCGGTAAACGACAAATTGAAGTTGACCGGCCCCGAACGAGCCATATCGGCCGCTGGAGACTTTAATTTCAATTTCAACGTCCTGGACTACGATGTCTTGACCCGGGACGATCAAATCAGCGTGGGCGTGACTGAGTGGAATGCCTACGACCCAACGAATGCGTTTGACACCGTCCGAACCGATACTGTCAGTGGTAAGGACGGGGCCCTGGCGATCAACTACGTCGTCTTGAGCAACGCTGCAGAGGCGCAGATCGAGTTGATTCTGATCAACGGCGATGGTGAAGACCCCGCCAATGTGTATGGATGGGTCTTTGCCAACTCTTCTGCCTACGACACCCAGATTGATCTTTTACACACCTCGGATGCTGAAAGCGTCAAAGTGAGCCCGAACCAGCCGATTCCTCTGGTGAGGACAAATCTGGCTGTGCCCATGGATGCGAGACTTTACATTCACGTCAATTTGTTTGATCATGATTCTGCCTCGGCCGACGACGAAATCTCCTCGGGATCTTGGACGTTTGCTCCTCAGCTTTTTACATCGTCGTCGTTCAGGATTGCCGGCGAACATGGCATGGTTGAAGTCAGGGTCAGTTGGATGTGATGGTGGCACTCTAGTCGCGCTTTGGTGCTTGGATTTCCTATGACTGCGTTGATTGGTTTTGCCTGATATGTGCTTTCATCAGTCAGTCTGGTCTAGTTTGGGGTTTGGGGGCGATGGGGTATTTTTCCAGGTTGAGCTATATACAGATTGATCCTCGTGTTTTCTTATAATAAATATTGACGATGCTCATGTGCGTCTTCGAAATTGGAACATGGCCATTCGAATGTACAGAAGACGTGCTCAGTTTGTTTTGCCCGATTGGCCAGAAAATGTGCAAGTTCCAGACATTGCATTTACTCCAGCTGTAGGATTATGGGCCATCTGTCTGCAAGTGTCGTCGTTCCTCCCTCGATTTTTATGCGGCGAAGATTGCTGCAATTTTCCGTGTACATACTACACAGTCTGTGGAAATTCACGTTTCGCCTCCGGGCTTCTGCACCTGTCCTCGACCATCGTGATCCTGTACGTCGCTTCTCCCGCAAAAGAAGACACAAGACTCTATGGAATGATGCAAAGAATGGAAAAAAGTGATGTAGATGATTGACTATCTAGAAAATCTATCAGAAGAGAAAGGAAGCTCTATATAAGCTTCAAGATCTACCACTGAAGAATAAAGAACCTGATCAATGAAAGGGTGGGTCAACAAACGAATCGAGGTCTTCGGATAGATTAACAAACGAAGCATAGCTCGGATCACGATCACAAACGCGATACGGGAGGGTTGCACAACACACTCCACTTCTCCCTCAACTCGACCAGAATTAGCCCGTAGACGTGACGCTCCTCGGTTTTGGTCTGGCCGTAACGCCGCGCAATGCTCTTCGAATTTACACCACGCTGCAAGGATGGAGATACAACAATCCTAACCTGACCGAATGCGGGGCAACTCAACGGGCAAAAAATTAGGCGAAAACGGCAGCTGCAGCGTTTTACAATGACGTGACAGTCAAAGCGCAGTGAACGCTATAATCGCGGGCGCTTTGCCCAGTGTCGGACGAGCGAATCTACTTTCCATCAGTACGGAAGATGATGATACGGAACTCCCACGCAGGAGGGGTGTGAGTGTGTAGGAAGATGAGTTGTATTCTGCTATCTGAGCTACCGATTGTGGGCACAAAGGCATCATCCCACGTCACGTGACATGTGACAAGGGAGAAGGAGCGAGCCCCACCCCACTGCAGGCGGATTTCTTCCTCGTCAACAATCATCATCCAGTTAAATGATTGTCAATATCGTTCGTTGTGACTCTAATCCCGATTGTTGTTCGATTTCTCGTACACGTACAACACCCTCCAACACATCATCATCGGCATCACGAGACAATACATCCAGGGCTCGCGCGGCGCCTGGGACCGCCGGCCCTAGCACCCACCATTAGCAGGACGCACAATCAGACTACGACGACAATGATGACGGCGGCTCGCGCTAGAGGCAGGGCCGCAACAGCCTCTAATGCCTAGGACGTCTACATCGCGCCGCAGGGCCCCTCGCACGCCCAGTACCTATTCATCACTGAGATGTGGTTCGACCTCATAGACCTCGAGACAAGAGACCTTAATATCACGCCCCGGATCGCCCCCCTTGACCTCAGACCCAACGCCGACTAGCAGGATAACAACGCCGACTAGGACCTAGACCCGGTAGCAGAACCATTACATAAGCAACCTCACTGCTAGGCTGTATAACCTTAACGCGTCAGTCATTCAATAGGGCAAGGGACTTTTAGCAAAGGGCTATTACCATACTATTATGCTAGAAGAGAGACGATTATTATTACTGCCACAGGGTCCGGCAAGTTCGAGATCTAGATGCTCATCGCGAACGCGGTCCTTGTCTCGCCCCTCCGCGCGCTCTCCGCTGACCTGCAGCGGAGGCTGGACGACTACGGCCTACCCCTTAAGCCGATGCATCCATTTGAGATATACACTGCTCGTCATGTACAACGTTGTTGCAGTCCGCGCGCCAAGGCAGGCACCAGAATGAGGCGACTGTATGATGAATACATCCGATTGCAGGGACAGCTGGAGTTGGACCGACAAATCTTCGTACATATATGTACCCAGAGATGCGGTGTCCAACTTGAACCGCGACACGAATCGAAGAGTGTTTGTAATAGCTCTAATAGGAGGCCATGAAGGTCATGACAGAAATATACACTCCAAAAAGAGAAAGTACGAAAAATTGTGGTTCAATCAATGAAACCAACGGTCTACCATTACAGCAAGACGCCACCAGGTCCGACAGGTTTCCCAAGAAGGCCCGAAAACGCGTCAAAAAGGAACTTCGGGAGGCCAATAGAGCTTGGGTCCGTGAGCGTCGTGGCAACAGATTTGGTGGAGCACCCTCGTGAAATTTGCTGGCCATTCATAATCTTTCTTAACCAGGGCAGCACGAATGTCACGCCCGTTACGGCAAGGCTACCGTGCTCTGATGCAAAATCCCGAGTATATTCAACTGATGCGCCGTTGTCGCAGTAGTACTTGACAAGCTTATCCGAGTCCGCGACAGGAGATACCTCGTCGTTGATGGACTTGTACACGAAGAGCGGTATCGTGGGGACATGTTGGCCTTGATTGTTCTCGGCCAAGATTGACGTGACGGGTTCCCGTTCGAACAAGCCACTGTCCTTGAACTCGGCGTAGAAGTCGACAAAGGGGTTTTCGAGAATGTTGGTGCCTAAGCACTGCGTCCTTGACTTGTAAAACTTCTCTTTGTGTTCAGGCAAGAGTTGGTCGTCTATCAGTTTCTCGACGACGGGGTACGCATGGCTCAGACCAATGATTCCGCCGGGGATGAGACCGGCAAACGCGCCCTTGTTGATGGCTTTGACGTCGTTCAAAATATCGGGAACCAGGCCACCGATGGCGGCGCCAGCAATCTTGAGCTCTGGGGCGTAGGTCTGGTGCTGCTCTGCGGCAAACCCCGAGGCTAGACTTCCTCCAGAGTAACCCCACATGCTTACCCTGGCGTCCTTGTTGATTCCGGTAAAGTCTGAGGAGGCCAGAGCAGCTCGGATGCCGTCGAGAACGGCGTAGCCTGCTTGTTTGTTGGCCAGGAACTCAGCTTTCGGGCCTTCGTGATCGGGGACGATGACGATCCAGCCCTCCTCGAGAAACGATTGCATAATCAAAAGTTCTGCTTGGCTCTCGATTGTGCCAAAGAAGCCGCTATCATCGGATAGGAACTGCAAGGCGTATGAAGGGGCGCAGTTGGCGTAGGCAGCATCCTCTGCGTTTTGATGGGAGATGACCTTGCGATAATCGGCGTTGTGAGGAACCAAGACGGTGAGCACGGTAGCCGTGGCATTGCCAAAGTTGTCAGTCGTGCGGTAGAAGATCTGGTGGCTGTCTTTGAGGTTTTGTCTGGCGAGGCGGAAAGCTGAAATGGGCGACGGGGGTTTCCTGTGTCGCAAAATGGTTCCAGGGGCATGGTTTCCGAGGTCTTTGGGAAGCGTGTAGAAAGAATCCTGGGTTGGCGGAGCTGGGACGGCCAGGTCTTGGCCAGGATCCGCCTGGGTCGCAACCGTGAGCACGGCGACGACTGCTAGCTTGAGGCTCGATAGTATCACCATCGTGCGTATCTGATGAATGTGAGCTTTCGAAAGGTTCACAGGAACAGAGCGTCTCGTCTTCTCGTCTCACTTCGCTACTTGACGGAGGCAATACATGAACCATTCTTTTTTTTTTCTTTTTTTTTTTTGGAAACGCCGTTGTCTTATATACTAGACACAGCGTGGAATACCTGGTTGCTTCGCTTGGGCTGTTTCAAACCTGCTGGCAGCAACTCGGTCCTCCCGAATCCCGACCATTCGGCCACCAAGGCTCTTGCTGGTTGGAATGTAGGAACGGGCTCACACATGGCTTGGGCACGGACACTACCCCAATCTTGGCAACTAGCCTCGTGACGGCAGCACCCAACAAATGGAATGGGTCGGCGCAAAGCTTTGACAGCGTTCCACCCGAATGTGGTAAACATCTGTGACATCCTTTTGTTGCGGACGGACCCCACAGCATGAGCCGTGGCGTTGGCGTTGGCGTTGGCGTTGGCGTTGGCGTTGGGTTGGCGCCAAGCCAATCGATGTTTTGGGCCAAGAGTTCGTTCCTCACAACTTGAGCTGACGAGCACCAAGAATGAATGTTGCTAGCGTGAGAAGTTAGAACTCGCTGGATTTGCCACGAGGCACGGCGCCCGCCATCTCCGGACTAATTAATCACCCCGATCGGCCTTCGCCACATTGTCAAGTTGTCAACGTCTCCTTCCTAACCCGTACATCGGTGACACTTACTCCGGATGAGAGCCATCTAGATCCTTCGACGGGTTGTCCTGCACAATCATCGACAAAGAAGGTGTGCGGGCCGGACCGCATTGCCCTCATCATATATATATGACTGCGTCTCTCGGCGGCTGGCTGGTGGTGAATGGCATCGCGGCGGGGACAATGCTTATCTACAGGGAAGAGGAAGGCGGCGGAGCCGGTGCCCAGGTACTAGGAACTTACTATACCACCGAGTCTCCTGGCTTGTCTACACGTACATTTCCCTCGCGATATGGAAAGAGGCGCGGGATGAAGAGGTATCCGAGACGTCCCCCGTGGCCGAACGAGTCCCCGGTGGACCAGAGTGTCCTACGTATCGAAAAGTGTCCATCACGCGACGAAAAAAAGCGGTACGGATCATGTTCGATCAGGGAGAGCCAGTACACAGCCAACACAATGATCTTCTTCCCGAGATATTTCATCGTTTGCTTCATGGCCTCATGCACTATTTGTGTATTTCATGACACCCAACCTGCCCACGCCACAACTCCACGCTCATGCACTTTTCCATCACTCATCACAATTTACATGCCTCTTTAAATAACGCCATCTCCAGAGCCACAGTTATGTGTCTTGTCAACCACCTTTAGCGTATTAGCCCAAGTGTCAAAGGTTCGTCGGATGCCTATTCTGCTCCTCGGATTGACGCTTGTCTTGTTTCGGCGGGGAACACCGTCAAGGCTCAAAGCAAACTTGGCTGCAGCTCGAGCGGCAGCCTTGGTGTTCACGGTCATGGCATCCCAGTCGATGTTTCCGATAGTGTCGCAGGCAAGATGGTAGCATGGGTCATTGGGAGAACCAGCGCCGGTGAAGATGCCAGACGATGGGATGCCCAACTTCAAGAAGGCGACGTAGTCGGACGACGTGCCGAAATTCCTGATGAAACAGGGCATTAGACGTGGTTGCCAAAAAAAAAAAAAAAGTTGGCCATCTCACTCACCTGACATCAGCAGGCTTGCCCTTGCTCCTCAGATACTCCGCGATGGGATCGGCGCCAAGCCGGTGAGCATCATTGTCCGCGTACACCGCGTAGAACGGGGCGACGGAAGCAATCATGTCGTAGTTGAAGTAGAAACGGATCTTGTCAGTCTCGGCCTCGGAAAGCTTGGAGCCATAGTACATGGACCCGATCAAGCCGCTCCTGTGAGCACGATTTAGCTTAGCTTCTCATTCGACAAAGTAGCGCGAGTGCGTGATTCCCCCGGAGGAGCAACGGCCGTGGACGACAACACATACTCTTCAGCACCCCACCAGGCGAAACGGACCTTGTTCTTGAAGCCCTTGTACTTGGTGAACGAGCCCATAATCTCCAGCAAAGCGGCCGTGCCGCTGCCATCATCATTGACACCAGGCCCAGCGAGCACGCTGTCCAAATGGGCACCTAGCATAACAACGTTGCTGGGGTCGCCCTCCTTGGTCTCGGAGATGATGTTCCAGGAAGGTCGAGTCTCGGCAATCGAGTCAACCACGAGCGTGACCTCGAGTGTCTCACCTGCCTTGAGACGCCGGGTCCAGGCTTCGCCATCCTCGAGAGGGACCAGACCCGAGGGGATCAGCTTGCCCACGTTGATGGCCTGCAGCGTCGCACTGCCATATGCCGTTCCAGGCGTGTCGTTGTAAAAGATGACGGCCGTGGCGCCCTTGTTCTTGGCGAACTTGACCTTGTCGGCGAAGGCGCATGTGCCGCGCTTGACGAGGGTGATTTTGCCCTCGACGTCCAACTTGGCCCACTGGTCTTCGGTGCACCCCGTGCCCCGGCCGTCGTCGACGGGCACGTAGACCAGGCGGCCGGTGATGCCGCCGGGCAGAGGCGTGGCGGGGTTATACAGCAGCGAGATGACATGGACAGGATGGCCGCCGGGGCCCTCTACTTCAATCTTGCGCACCTGGTGGAAGAGGTGGTCGAATGGCTGGACAAAGGTATCCATGTGCGCGCCGAAGCGCTTGGCGGCGCGCTCGAGGACAAAGTCCAGCGAGGCGTTGTAGCCGGGGGTGCCGAATGCGCGATTGCCGCCATTGTCCCTGGCGATCCTTTCGAGATTCCTCAGGACATTTAGTAGCCTGGCGTTGTGTCAGACACGTCGACGATAGCGTGTTTGTTGCCTGAAACATGACAGTTGGGACTTACTGGTCCGTCTTGATGTCAGCTTCAGCTTTGTCGGGAGTCAGCGGCTCCGAGGCGGAGGCCAAGGCTACCAAGCCTGCGCATAGAAGGCTCTTGATGAGCTTCATGATGGATTGGGGAATCCGATTGTGAGGCCTCGTCTCCCAACGCCCTAGGGCTAGACACTGGCGAGCCACAATCAATTGTTCCTTATACCGATGCTCGAGGAGGCTACGAGATAGGTAGGCTTGCAGCTTCTGGTTGCATTGATCAGTCCATGTGCGTGAGAGAGAAAACGAGCGTGGGCTTGCAGTCGGGTATTTAAGCTCCATTTTGTTTGTCTTCCCCCCCATGTCGCATTGCATTTTCGAGCTGATATTCCTTTCCTGGTTGGTTCCGAAGAGGCTTGCAGATTGGACATGGATGGAGGGCAGGGTAACTCGGAGTCACTTTAATCATGCAGTGGCCACAAGTACCCTTCCATCCGGTTCTCTTAGTTCAAGGCACCTCCATGGTTTCTCATATCGCACACAAATACGGAGTAGCATCCTGCGCGTTCTATCGCAGCAGGTCGGTCCTGCTCCCTGGACTCCTGACTGACGAAGCCCGCGATGCACAAAGGTCCTGATAACATCCGTGGTGAATGGAGATCTTGCTTGGTACAAGCTCATATTACAACTACATAGCTTCTACGGACTAGTAAGTGTTAACTTTCATCATGCATCTCCATGTTTACCTGACTGGGCTTAGCCGGCATCTTTTGTTAGGAATACAAAAAGTGTACGTCCGGGGTCTGTAGAGGGAACCTTTTCTGCTTTGGGTCTAGTCAACACTGCACGATGGACGAATCACTAACTCCGTACGGATCCATCCATGCCTTGTTACTTGGTAACTGGCTTAAAGCTTCTTGGCAGCGGTAAACCCAAACAGGAAGTTTGAAAAGTTGCCGATAGGACGCACCAAACAAGGATCGTGTGATGCTTGTCCTGCAGGTGATAACGGTCGCGCACTTGAGTGGTGGCAAACTGCAACCATTTACCACGTCCGCGAACCACATTGATGGAACATTCTTGGTTTCTTCTCCGGCTTTAGTGGCCCCTTCTCGACGGGTTGGCAACTTCCAGATTGAGAAATCTGGCGTCGTGCGGGGGGCTGCGTGGCGGCTCCTGATACGCAGGAAGATGCAAGTCTTGCATTCCTTGCATGTCGTTTTTTGACAAGTACAAAAGTTCCGAAGAACCAACCGCCTTGATGAATGCGGTACAATGTATCAAGATGTCTAGACTGTCGATTGTTACACTTGTCGCGAATCTCGCGATTGAGTGGCACGCTCCATTTGGTTGGCGTCTGTTGCAAAATCACTACGACCAGCCTACCCTGCACCTAAACTCCTCGACGTGAGAATGAGAGCCATTAGAGCGTGTCGAAGCAAAAAAAAAATAAGAATAAAAAAGTCGGCGCCTGTGAAGTACGATTGTTCTCTCAAGATATATACACGAAAACCCCCGGCAAAGATCCTCATCGAGCATTTCTTCTGCCTCGTCTTGAAGGGGTTCTAAATCGGCACCCTCCCAACGAGCCACAGCTTGCCTCCTGATCCTTCCACGGCGGCTGAAATTGCCTCGGCGACAAATTCGAGGTCACGAGCTTCTCATACTGTATCCAGGACAGTTGAGCAATGTCGCCTCGCACTTACTTTTAGCTCGAGAGTCGCCCTTGGGAAGTGAATCATGTTTCAGTTCCACCCTCTTCAAGAACCCGTTCTCTATCGCAGCGGACACACTGCCGTTCATCATGTACTGAATACCTAGACCGGGCTGGTCGAACCATGGCGCTACGCACCCCGCCGTGACGGGCATCTCCTTTACCACCATGTACACATGGTAATTGAACAAGGGACTGTGTCTCTGTCAGAACCTCGTGGCATCGAGCAGGGGCTTCCATATCCAAGGACCGATTCACGCACCTGTTGGGTTCTTTCACAGTCACCAGGTTCTGCGGTGGCACCGACCTCTTCTCGTACGGCATGCCAGCCGGGGACAAGAACGAGCCTCTCTCGCCGCCAAAACGGTCGACAAGCGTGCCGGGGCAGAGAACGGCCGCCTGCCTCACGGCAGTGCGTTTCTCGTCGAGCTGAAAGCCGTCTTCGCTGGGATAGACGAAACGCCCGTCTTTGCTCGTCCATTTTTCCAACCACTTGCCGGGACACAGCCCGCCCAACCGGCTCCAGGCTTTCGTCATCAAGTCCATCGTCCTCGTTGCATGCACGTCAACGGGGCCTAGCCGCTGATCACCGCAAATGACCTCGTCGACCAGCGAGCTATCGGGGATGGTTCCCTTGCAGCCGCAGTCTGGCTGGCCTGGTATGGCGGCGGCGTTTGCACCCAGCGCCCACAGGCCGAGGCAGACTCCTACAGTCTTGATAATCATCATCTTGAAGAGAAAAAAGGGGGACGAGGTTGCCAAAAAAAGCCGCTGCCTGGTCTGGAGAGATCCATTGCGAGCATACGATGTTTATATAGCGTGCGGCTTCTAGACTTGATGGATATAAATATTGTGTCTATGCAGAGTACAGGGGCACGACGGGAAAAAAAAAAAGAAGAAGAAAAAAAAAAGGTACGGCACGGCAGCCATCACCGGCCGCAGGGAGACGGAAGCTAAGTCCCTGTCGTTTCTCAATTCGATTGGATGCTCAGGATTCCGCTTCTTTTCTTGTTTCTTTTCTTGTTTTGGTCTACTCGCTGCCCGCGCACCTCTTGACGGACGAGTCGGTGCCGGTGATTCGACAAAGAAGTTCTGGTGTAAAAGGACGGATATTTCCCGAGGGGGAATAAACGAATTCAAAGTGGCGTGCCAACGGGGAGCAATAAATAAAGGCAGCGGGCGGGCGCCGTTCCCGTCCAAGACAACTCCACGACATTGGGGTCAGATTTAAGCAATTCTTCTCTTGTGTCCCGCACTGCCAAGCGCATAGCTTCGGCCTGCGCAAGGCCCGCCGCGGGGAGGGGCATCACGGGCCAAGGCGGGACTGAAGAAAAAAAAAAAAAAAGAAAAAAGACATCGGTTGCAGACTTGGAACGGCAACATCCCACTTTTCGGTGGCCGCCGCCAACTCGCCGCCACTCCTTGTTCCGTTCATCACGGCCACCCAGTCCACTTCGTCCACTTCGTCCACTTTGCATTTCTTTTTGTCTCTACACCCTGACGCGCCGCCGAAACAAACACCAAAGACGCATCGACGACAGACATGGCTGACAACGGATTGCCCCACGTCGGGCGAAAGCTCGCCACTGTGCTGTCCGCCACAGAACTGATTGGCAACACGCCGCTCGTTCGACTCAACAAGGTGCCGCAGTCGCTGGGGATCGAGTGCGACGTCTACGCCAAGACGGAGCTGTTCAACGCGGGCGGCAGTGTCAAGGACCGAATCGCGCTGCGCATGATTGAGGAGGCCGAGAAGAGCGGGAGGATAAAGCCCGGTGATACTCTGATCGAGCCCACCAGCGGCAATACGTAGGTCGTCTTACCCATCGCGAGATCCGTGCCCTCAACGGCAATACTGATGGGTTTCCTGGCAACACAGCGGCATCGGCTTGGCCCTCGTCGGCGCCATCAAGGGCTACAAGACCATCATCACCATGCCCGAAAAGATGTCCGCAGAGAAAGTGTCCGTCCTCCGCGCTCTCGGCGCCACCATCATACGCACGCCCACCCAGGCTGCCTGGGATGCGCCCGAGTCGCACATCGGTGTTGCCCGTCGTCTCCAAAGAGAGATGCCCAACGCTCACATCCTTGACCAGTACGGCAACTTGGACAACCCGCTGGCTCACGAGAACGGCACTGCCGAGGAGATCTGGGAGCAGACTGGCGGTAAGATCACGGCCGTTGTCGCGGGCGCCGGCACTGGCGGTACCATTACTGGCATTGCGCGTGGATTGAAGAAGCACAACAAGCATGTCAAGGTTATTGCTGCCGATCCCCACGGCAGTATCTTGGCCGTGCCCGAGACGCTGAACCAGGAGCACGTGAACGAGTCGTACAAGGTTGAGGGTATCGGCTACGACTTCATCCCGGACGTCTTGGAGCGCGAGATCGTCGACAAGTGGTACAAGACGGATGACCAAGAGTCCTTCGTCCTGGCCAGACGCCTGATCGCCGAGGAAGGTCTCCTGGTCGGCGGCAGCTCTGGCTCCGCCATGGCCGCCATGCTCAAGGCCGTCAAGGATTTCGGCTTCAGCAAGGGCCATGTCGTGGTTGTCGTCCTGCCAGACAGCATTCGAAGCTATCTCTCCAAATTCGCCGACGACGACTGGCTCGCCGCCAACGGTCTCCTCGCCGTCAATGGCGTC
The DNA here is from genome assembly GCA_023658475.1 of Epichloe elymi. Classification (NCBI taxonomy): domain Eukaryota; kingdom Fungi; phylum Ascomycota; class Sordariomycetes; order Hypocreales; family Clavicipitaceae; genus Epichloe; species Epichloe elymi. Next base: position 506,904 of record CP098273.1, on the reverse strand, counting down.
GAGGCCTACTCCATCTCCAAGAGCTCCGATTCCGCGGACCCCTACGCCGGCGCTACTATTGCTTCGCTCCGCCTCAAGCCCGTCACCTCCGTCGTCGACACCGCCCCCTGCTCCGAGGCCATCGAGACCATGCGCGACAAGGGCTTCGACCAGCTGCCCGTCCTGTCCGCCTCGTCCAAGCTCGTCGGCCTCGTCACCCTGGGCAACCTCCTCGCCTATATTTCCCGCGGCCGCGCCACGCCCCAGAGCCCCGTCAAGGACGTCATGTTCAACTTTGGTCGCCTCGACGAGATTGTCACCGACCCTCGCCGAAGCGCCGCCGCCGCCGGCCAGCCTGCCATCACCAAGAGAAGCTTCGTCGAGATCACCCTTTCCACACCCCTTTCCACACTCAGCAAGTTCTTCGAATGGAACAGTGCTGCCGTGGTCACTGAGCGCAGCGCCGACAAGAACTCGTTGTCCAAGCCCATTGCTGTTGTGACCAAGGTTGATTTGCTGAGCTGGATGGTGAACAAGAAATAAAGCGCGCCGTTCGGTCCTCAAATCAAGAAGACGCTTGGTCCATTTGTTATCCAAGTCGATGGGTTTGCATCTTTTTTTTTTTTTCCTCCTCTTCTCATCTAGTTCTGATGATGGCATCGAGGCACGATTGACCTTGGGCGTTTTGATTATTGCGACGTGGGTTGAAAAAGGGGTGTAAGGGGTGGGGTATCTGAGCAATCAACATGGGCTAGCGGGACTGGGTTCGTAGACTCAACATCTACACAGATGCATCCTTTTTTTTTTTTTTTTTTTTTTAAAACGAGAGCACAGTACAGCAAGTTCATAGATGAAAAATATACAGCACAACATGTTTGCATTTACTATTATGGATACTCGCAAGCATTGAATACACCATATAGCTCTCTGATTGCCCACACCCAGGCTCGTCCGTCACACCCGGTTCGCCATCCACCACCACCACCTGTCTACATCAGCTGCTTCGGTCGTCACACTGCCCGGGATAACTTCCACGTCGATGCAAAACTCCATCATCTGCTGGAAACTGAACTTCTCGGACGCGTACTCTCCCAGCCACGAGTCCTGCTCCTCGGATCCAATCTCATCGGCGCCAACACCCGAATCCAGCAGACCCTTGCTCCGCGATGACTGGATTCTGCCCAGCTCATTCTCCAACCGCGACTTGACCAGGCTGGCGGGCAAAGCAGTGAACAAATCCATCTTGTTCGCGGCGATGAGAACCGGAACCACAGTCTTGGCCTTGGCCTTGTCGCTCGCCCTTCTCTGCAGATACAGCAGCACGTCGTAAAGGTACGCGGCCGTCGGCGCGAGGGTATCCTGTTCCCCCAGCGCAGCAGCATCGACCATGAACACCACGCCTCTGAGCCTCTCTGCACGAGAGAGCTTCCCCATCGCTACGCTGCGCAGCTTCCCGTGTCCGGGGGTGTCGACCAGCAGGAATTTCGTATAGGTGCCCGTGGAGTCGTCATGGTTTCGAAACGACCCTTTGCTCTTGGCGTCGGTGGTGGCGCTGAGCTCGACCGATTGCGAGGCTTGCGAGGTGTGCGTCTCGGCGGGCTTGGTGCCGCGCTCGAGAAGCGTGAGGAGGGACGTCTTCCCGGCGTTGTCCTGGCCGAGGAGGATAATGGTCGGGGCGGTGGTGTAGGTGGAGGATGAGGAGAGCACAATGTGCAGGAGGAGCGGGGCGCCGAGGATGACGAGAAGGCCGATGAGGAGGACGGGGACGGAAGGGGTGAGGAGCTTCTCGGCGATTTGGGCGGCTGTTGCCATGGCGGGCGGTTGGTTGGTGTGCGCGGCCAAGATGGCACCGAGGATAGGGGGTAATGGAGCTGGGAGCTGGGGAGATTTGCGATGAAGATTTTCCGCTTCGTGGGTTGGCGGGTTGACCTGATCCTGGATATATATGCCAGATATCGAGGAATTGGGGTGGCGCCACAAGTAGAATGAAAGTTGGTGGCGGGGTAGCTTCCTCAGCCACAGAAGTCTGCCTCTCAGTAAGTGGTCTGCATGTCAGTCAATCAATCAATGAACCCTGTGCAGTGCAGATGTCGCCTCGGCAGCATATTCGGCAGCATATTCGGCAGCATTTGTCTCTTGATTTTCTCCGTGGATTTGTTTGCTCTATTTACGAGATACATTCTCTGTACCAGACACAGTGACAACAGTAAATCTTGCCGAGTTACAGGTTACAGTCAGGGTCTGGCTTATGATTCGTCGGCAATTTACAGAAAAACTGGAGCTTTGGACTGTGCCAACAAGATTGAATGAATTGTCTGGTCGTCCATGTATTACGGAGTAGCGTGCTGAGCCTCTCGGCCTTTTTGCCAGTATTCCGACCGAATTTGTGAAACCAAGTCTCGACGACGCATCATCCTGAGTTAGACGCTCAATCGCATGAAAATCGTTCGTGACTGCTATTTAGCCATTGTTGAGCTTGCTTGCTTGTTTGGTGAATCTGTCTTGTTTCTTTTTTTCTTGCGTCTTTTCTTGACCGCATCGGCAGCGTCTCCCAACTGCGCCTCCTACTTTTTTGCTGCTTGCTTGCTTGTGCCTGCACTTTTGTCAGCTTCGATCTTGGCTTCGTCACCCTCGCAAGACCAGTCGAGTCCTCGACCACTCCTCTCGGCTCGACCGGTCGCGGTTCCCTCCCGACGACGAGGATTCTACATTGGATTCCTGTTGTTCATTTTGTTACATGAGTAGCTCGAGACCAAGCAGCAAACCCGCCGTGACCGCGAGTGCCGGTGCGCCCCCGATAAAGCTTGCAACCAAGTCTGCCGCCGCAGCCCCTAAGCTCAACAACGAGATGGAAATGGGCAGTCTGACGGCTGCTGATGCTCAGATTGGCGGCGACGCAGCACCTGCTGCAGCCGTGCATCCTGAAAATGATGTTATGCAGCTCGCGCGGATAGGCGATATCGTTGCCATGGAGAAGCTCTTCGAGTCGGGCGAGTTCGACGCTACATACAGCGACGAGGAGGGCATCACACCCCTGCATGTGAGGAACCTCCCCCCCCCGTCAACCTGGATGCTTCCTGAGCTGTGGAGCTAGAAGAAAAGGAACAGAAAAGATATTGCGCCGGATTCTGTGAACTGACCTGTGTATTCAGTGGGCCGCTATCAATAATCAATACGCCATGTGCAAATTCCTCATCGAACACGGCGCCGAGATCAACCATAAAGGCGGCGATTCTGTCGCTACTCCTCTGCAATGGGCCGCCCAGCGGTGCCATTACTATACTGTCAACCTGCTTCTTCAGCACGGCGCCGATCCTCTAATCACCGATGCCCAAGGCTACAACACTCTTCACATTTCGACTTTCAATGGAAACGTCTTGCTGATTGTTCTCTTGCTGCACCAAGGCATCCCTGTTGACGTCCTCGACACGTACGGGCACACATCACTCATGTGGGCAGCGTACAAAGGCTTCCCTTCATGTGTGGATATCTTCCTGCGCTGGGGTGCGAGCGTCCATGCCACCGATGAACAGGGCTTCACTGCATTACATTGGGCCTTGGTAAAGGGGAATCCTGGGTGCATCTTGAAGCTTATCGAATACGGCGCCGATCGATTTGCCAAGACGGAAAGCGGAAAGACACCGGCTGTGACAGCTGGCGAACTGAATACGCAGCCAGCGTGGCATCGAGCTTTGAGAGAATGCGGTTACGACCAGGATGGCAATTCGGCAACGCCTCCATGGCCGGGGTCCAATTACTTTTTAAAGGATAAGAGGGCATTCACGTCCAAGTTCCTATTCTTCTGGCCGTGGGTGATGATCTGGGCTGTACTCACTGTTCTGTCATACGCCCCTGTCTTCTTCGGCGTGCCCCTCGCAGCGGGCGTGGTGTATTGCTGTCACTGGTGTGCGAAACAGGTGCTGGAATATGCTCCGCCAGACATGCGTCACTTCCACAAGACGGTAAATCAGTATTTGCTTTCCTCGTGACTTGTTACCCAGAGTTGCTGACATTGACACACAGCCATGGATGGCTGGCATTTTTGCCGGGTCCCTTTTCCTGGTTGGTGTCAACTGGGTGACCACCGTCTCGTGGAGCACTATCGGAGGCGAGAGCTCACACTCGTTTCTGAACCTCATTTTTGCCGTCCTATTCGGTCTGACAACATTCTTCTATGGGGTCAGCATGCGATATGATCCTGGATTTGTCCCCAAACTAAACGGCATAGCGGAACAGCGGGCTGTGATTGGCGAGCTATTGGAGACATGGAAGTTTGATGAGTCCAATTTCTGTGTTACGTGCATGATTCGAACGCCCCTACGAAGCAAGCATTGCAGACGTTGTCAACGTTGTGTGGCAAAGCACGACCAGTGAGTAACTCGCACATGGTACTTGCCAGTGGAAATAGTGAACAAATACTAAGGCTTCCAACAGCCACTGCCCCTGGGTCTACAACTGCGTCGGCATCAATAACCATAGGCACTTTTTCTTGTATCTCGTATGCCTGACATTCGGTATAGTCGCTTATGACTGGATAGTATACTACTGTGCGTTCTTTCCCATTCCCCTCACCTTCTTTTTTTTTTTCCCCTCCTAGGCTCACATTGAACAGACTTTGGCTTGATTTCGACCAAATCTTCCGAAACCTGCAACGTCCTCGGGCCTGGCCTATGCAAGCTTATCAACGCAGATGCCTACACACTGCTGTTGACTGCCTGGGTCAGTCTCCAGCTGGTCTGGGTCACTATGCTGGTGTTCACCCAGCTGGTACAAGTCTCTCGTGCCATGACCACATTCGAAAACATGACAGGTATCCACACACGCGAGGCCACGGCGGCACTCACATCAACAGGGACGCCGCTTGATCCATCGCTGGCTGCAGCGGCCGGCTCTACTGCCACATCCGCAGGTCATGAAGCCAAACACAAAAGTGGCGTGTTGAAGCAATGGAGTCGCATTCTTGGAGTAGATCCCTTCATTGAAACCATCACGGGTCGCGGCGCTGCCACCGGCAAGAACAGGCGGAAGAAGAAGAACCCTTACAGCCGAGGATGCGTCTCCAATTGCAAGGACTTTTGGTGTGATCCCGCCCCAGTTTTTGGCCAAAGAGAGAACGGTGCTGCTGTGCTCGGCGGTGCCAAGGTCGATTACACGGCCATGTACGAGAGTCCGACGCTGATGCGATTGACGGGCATGAGGACTCGTGGGGCCTACGAAGCGGTAGGAACGGAAGAAGTGTAAATACTGTACTGTTGTTTTAAGCTTCACGCACGGCATCGGCGCATGGTGTTCCTTGTTTCTGGGGCTGACGGTGCAACATGAGGAGGCAAGAAAAGGAAATGTCCTGGTAGGATGTGTATAGAAATGGGTGGCGGTCTCGTTGCTGTAGACGTAGGGGCGTCGGGGGGGAGGGGGGGGGTGAAGAGCTGGGACAGTGGTGTTTTTGGATGTGTATTGCACGGAGTGGCAATATCCTATGATTCACGAACGTAGATGGCCTTGATTGACTCGGCTAGACTGTAAAAAATACACGTGCTAATTAATCGTGGCGGCGTTCACGAGATGCTTTAAAAATTCCCCGATAGTCCTATCCCATCTGCTATTCTTTAAGCGTCCACCTGGACCTTTGTACGTGGCCCTCATCATCCGAACTCCCCCCCAAACCAGTTCATTCATATGAAAAAAAAAGAGTATATCTAATTTCAATCGGAAGCGCCATGACACTCTGACTCATGCCGCGTCGCGTTGAGTTTCGGGTCGTGCTCTTGCCGGGCCTTGCTTTTTCCGGGTCTTGCTTCTCCGGAATCTGAGACAGAATGCAAGCGGGGACGCGGGACAACTACTCCGTATACGCGCGTCCGATCAGAACTGAATGTGCATCCGCCGCTTTCCCTAGTTTTTCTTCGGAACCCACTTTTGTATCTTCTCACCAAGCTTTACAGATATCAAGATATATTGTTGATTTTTTTACAACGCGTCATCGTCATTTCCAATCGAGTCAGTTGTTGTGCCAAACTGAGTAGTGCTGAACTTAGTTAGGATTGGGCTGGACCCGTAAAACACCTCCAAGTCTTCCTGAACTTGATAACCCCGAGCTCGACCGGACATCAGTCGAGCGGATTACGCGCCGATGGCGATGGCGATGGCGGAAAAAGGAGCAGGTGCGGGCGATCTCCGGAGTCCAGACCAGCAGGTAGGAAGGAACGACGGATCGGGAAGGAGCTCAAGTTCGCTTAAAAGGTACGCTCCTCAGGAGCAATCAGGAGCAAGGAATGCAAGCAAGCCATTCATTGGTGGATTTGCCCGATTGTTGAACCCTTGCGGACTACTCCGTGCTCTGAACTTGAACAGCATTGATATTAGGCTCAGGGTCTCTTCTCGCGTCCCGGGTACGAGGGACCCCTGGATTTGTTATTCTTCAATGGCGAAAACAATCGGTCCATGTTCTATCCAATGACGTCAGAGCAGCCGAACGCCACGTAGGTCCTACATGAGAAAATTCTAGCACTGCAGCAAACTCTCCGTCGAGAATCTATCTCTTGGAGACCCAAAGTCGCCCAGCTCAACACTGCCCCTGTGTCCTGTGTCCCGTGTCCTGTGTTGGCAGAGAGCGACCGCAACACCACATGTCCACCCGGTAGCCATGGACGGGGGCTCATCGAGCAGCCATGGTGTGAACCAGAAGCCGCGTTCGATTCTCCCGGCTGACATGAGAAGCAGCGACGATGACTCCGCCGATCGCATCAATCCCATCAACATCCCCGTTCGACAGAGAAAGCTGATCAAAGCAGCCTGTAAGCTTTGCCAAAGGCGCAAGATCAAGGTATTATTGACAACAACAGAAACAGATATACAGATATATCCAGTGCTCGGCGGCCTGACACCGGCTAATGAGTTGGATTTCAGTGTAGTGGAGACCGCCCCCAATGCGCAACATGTGCGAGACGAGGCGTAAAGTGCGAATACGATACGGTGGTGTCTGAAGAGACACATGCTCAGGCACTCAAGAGGAAGCTAAATGAGATGCAAGATGACCAAAATACCTACACAGAGATATTCGAGGCTCTGCGATGCCGACCTGAAAAAGAAGCCATGGAGATCTTCCACCGAATCCGGAGCGGCATCGATCCTCGGGCGATTCTCTCCCGGATCAAGGAAGGAGACCTCCTCTTGCAGGTGTCGCTCAAGGCCGAAACACGAAACACGACATAGATACGTATTCCCCTATTCAACCGAGATGCCTGCGTATCTAAGGCGCTCCAGTACCGCCTATCTCCAATCTTTACTGTACGAATGGTCTATGGATGATTCTGCAGAGTCGCTGCAAGCCATGGTAAACATGTCCTCGGAAGGTCACAGTCCATACACGAAGCCATACCATTCCGCCGGCGTTGTTGATCCCTTGCTTGGTTCCGCCAAGCCGTCAGAGCGGACCACCGTGAGTGCTGATGACGCCATGATGCGCAAGATGCTGCAAGTGTATTTCCTGAACGAGTATACATGGCTTAATTGCTTTCAAAAAGACTATTTTCTTGCGGATATGGCGGCGGGACGTAGTCGATTTTGCTCAGCACTGCTTGTCAACGCACTCCTCGCGAGTGCTTCGGTACGCTCCAGCCCGCCAGTCCTTAGCTGAGAATCAAACTAAACCTCGCCGTCTAGATGTCATATAATGGTGCCCGGAGTAGACATGAGTATTGGAGTCCCAACACCTTGGGGTACAGGTTTCTGACAGAAGCCAAGAGGCTCTGGGAACTGGGGATGGAGATGGGGAGAAGTAGACTCACGACTGTGCAGGCGGGGGTGCTCTTGAATATCGCACAGCATGTCAGGCCGTGATATAATCGGATGGTCATACACAGTTCGGGCAGCAGAGATGGCTCATACACTCGGCATTTTCACCTCGGAGAAAGCCGTCAAGAGCATGACGATGCGACGGGCCCGGGACTTTACAGCCTGGGCCTTGTTCAGCTACCAGATGTAGGTGAAACGAAATTTTGCATGAGCCCCACAAGGAACAAGGAAACGAGCACTGATGTTATAGAACCGGAATCACGACGCTTTGCACCGCCGCTTTTAGCCACACCAACTCAGGTGTAAATCACCCGCCGCTCGGGGAGCTCGCTAACGGCTCCCCTGAGCTCCCCTGAGCTCTCCCTGAGCTGCTCTGAGCTCTCCCTGAGTTACTCTGAGTTGTTCCTGAGTTGCACCTGAGTTGTACCTGAGCTTCAAAAACGCTCCAATAAAATGGATGAGAAAAACTGGAGTGGAAGGGGTGTGGTTAGCGGACAGTTTCTGCTTACAACGGAGCGTGCTCCAAGGATATGGTGTTGCCACTCTACCATAGGTATATATACCTCTCTTTTCCTCCAAGTCTCCTGGTGCTACTGTGCCACTCTACACATTCCTTTTTCATTATCACAAAGATGTCTCTTGTTAAGCCTGGAGGCAGACAAGCGCGGGACTATGATAAGCTCCTCGATGAAGCCTTTGAATCTGGATTGTCTCTAGACAAATCGGATGTTACACCACACTTGGTTTATCGCAATCTTGCTCCAAAGAGTAAAGTTTTGTATAAAAGCCTACTTCAACCATGGAAAGCGTACGTTTGCGCTCATTCTCGTAACATCTGAACGACGGACTAACAATGCTAGATATAAGAATAAATATCCGAATGTAACTCCATAAGACATAAAAACCTTAAAACACTTTGCTAAATTTATTGCACTGTCGATGAGAGGTAGAGTCAACAAAGATAATCCACATGGGCGACCGACTGTCGATAGTGTTTGGAACTAGATACGCAAGTTTTGCAGTGCCTAGAACCGAGACAATGTAGACAAAGGGCAACGAATTCCAGAAGAAATAAGCCTGTCTATGGCACCAGTGAGATTCCTCCTATGTTGTAGATAAATACTTGCATTAACCGGATTTACAGTATATTAAAGGCGAACTCGCGGATCAAATAGGGCTATTACGTGGAAAGCAAGCGAAAATTCCCAGAAAGTATTTTACACTTGACAACTACAAGATACTTCAACAGTTCCATTGGGAAGCAGACTGGCACGATTACGTTCATGAGGGCAGTCGAGTAGACAACACGAACATGGTTAATGTGCACTGCTATATGTCTATAAGACAAAGTGAAGTTTGTTAGGCAAAGTACAGGGCGAGTTCAAATTCCACACAGCTTCCATTTCTTGCTCTCATCGACTTTGAACTCTTAGGATCTTAAGTGCATAATTAGATATTACAACGGAGAACCAGATATAAAGTTGAAATTTACGAGGGAGTTTTGCAAAGCTAAGAACGTTGACCAGTGGGTGACCGCCTTTTGCAGCACGAGAGAAAAGATTGGACGTCTAACCAGGAAGTAGGCCGGAGCACCCATTCCCGGAAAGAATGAATGTTCAAGACTGACTCTATCCACCTCTTGTAGCTCAGCCGATTATCCATTGGTTAGCCAACATCATTTCGTCTCAAGCATTGGCGCAGTATCATACGCTTGACTAAATACTCGAAGCCAGACCCCCCGAGAATAGAAGCTACCGCACCCTTAAGTGGGCAGACCATATGCTAGACTAACCAGTGTTTCCAGAATAGCAGCCGGATAGGAGAAAACCAAAGCCAAGACTTCTAACTGCATAGGGCCGGCAGGTATCTGCTTAGGCAATCCGTGCTAGGCTAACAAATGGATTAGGATTTCATTCCATTCGCCGCAAAGCACTCATCAACTGCAATAGTAGGGTTTCGCTTCTTTATAAGCAAATTTTCGCTAACCTGAAATTGTCATAGACAGTGGCTATTCTCTCGGTTCAATACTAAAGTTTGCTTCACTGAATAATACAAATGTTCTTGTGAATAAGTATCTTAGAATAGTATGTTCTGTGGACGGCGTGGCGATATATCAAAACTTGTCACCCCGAAAAGACCTGGCCGAAGATTTCCTCTCGTCTACCATGAGATATAACCCAGACCTCGAATTCCGATTGCCTTCCGACAAAATGAAAGAGATTAAAAATAGTGATACATATCTTTCCATTTCAAAGAAGATTGATATCTTGACCAGCAGGATTGCTGCTGCCGAACCCGGGGAGGACGTCTGTGATCTTGTGATGCAGAATGGATACTACCAGAGCATGCGCTTCACCCAGACTTGGTTGCCGAGCATAAATCAACCATAAGCGGTAAAATAAGGGTTTCCTGATTTGCTGAGATACGCATCAGCCTACCCAAGATCGAGGCGCATTACGAGCGTTGCACTCTCCAACGAAGCAGACACCCTCTTCGGGATTTACTGTCTGATGATAGATCGGCTCTCCTTGACAAAAAGCAAGTGCGAAACTTTACGGAAAATGAGAAGTCGAGCGGCGAGTGGCACAGTCCAGGAGTCCCTGGTCGGCAGATTAGGGCCTATATATACTGCACCGTCAAGATACCTCTTTCCTACCACAGTTGCGGCAAATAGTATTGTATTCACCTGCTCCGATTAACAGCAGATTTTTACCGATTGGAAGCCTCACTGAGTTCACATACCCACTCACTGGGCAAGAGAGATTTTCGATGGTGAAAATGCGTATATACGCCACAGCTTACAAGGGCAAGTCTCGACTTTAACTTCACTTGCAGTCTCCTCAACCATTGACCTTCACCAACAAACATAACGCCCATCATGAAGTTCAATGAGTTATCGGAGTTTCAGTGGCAAATTGCAACGCAAGCATTCAACTGGGCTTCTCGCAGCCTCGAGGAGAAGGCCAACATGTTTCTATTCCATGAAAAATGGCGCCATTTTTACGTACACTTGTGCAACGAAACCGCCTGGAAAATAGTTATAGAGCACAAGAAAAGCAACAAAATGCTTGCAAGCATGATACTGGACTACTTCGATGATGACAGCATCAAAACTTTTATCAATCAAGAACCCAAGGCAAAAACTATCTCGACTGGTGATTCAGCTGTGGGTTAGGTCAAGCGTCTATGAACGCATCAGAACGTGTCACATGCACCCATCACACCCGTCACACCAATCACAAGCCTCTTAAAAACTGGCACCCAAGCTACCACAGCGAAACCAGCTTCGAGTACTTGATCAACCACCGCACTGCAGACGCTCTTGCCATCTTCGAGCTACCATTAAGGCACATCCCTATCTGGCAATTGCTTCTTTCCCTCACTTTTCTTTTCAATTAAAATATGGCAGATTCTTGCATTACCGAGGACTTCGTTGCATCACTCGCGCAACTACTCAATAGAGCGCAGGTTCCATGTGTCCTTTGGGGTCATGTTCTCCTCCGCACTCACGGAGTTCCAACGATCGTTGGCGTAAGCGTTCCCTCCCCTCCTCTTTTTTCTTTAGAGACGTATTCAGTCCCAAGTTCGCAGAATAGTTAACATTATCCAAGGCAGTCGATTTTGTGGTCCCAGATGAGTTGCTGTCAGTCGCCACAAGAGCTCTCACGCCTCACGAGAAGCTGATACCTTGTCCCGATGGCAAGGACTGCGATATCATCTCGCCGAGCCGGCCAACTCCCGCTCCTGAGAGCCACCTACATATAGAGGGAGCCGAAGAACCAGTCGGTCTTTACCCCCAGTCCGTGACTTTATGGTTCTTACCGCCCCTACAGGCAGCTCTCACAACGCCTGATAGAGGTCAGCTTCCACCTTACTATGCCCTTGCCTCAGATAAGTCTATTCTACCTCGTAGTAGGTTAGGGAGAGGCTCTGGGTTCTTCAAGTCGACGGTTCACCCTGTTGTTATCGTTCCCTCACATGTTCTGCTTGAAGCCTTTATGCGTTTTTGTGCGCGCTATGTGAACACACCCGCTGGCGGCTTCTCTGTCAGTATGATTTCTTATGTGGGGCTTTATATTGATGATGATGGGTTTTTGGATTTGAATCAGCTGTCAGAGCCACTTGCTTCATCTTATGTGGCGCTTAGAAAAGGGAAGATGCCTGTCCGACAGTGGGTAAGCGAGCTGAAGAAGCTCTTTGGGGAGCCTGAACTATTAACATGACAAATAGATGCTGCTGCCATTGGACAGGGTTGTAAGGCAACTACCTAGGTATCCAGCTGTCCATTCAGCTCTAGCCAAATCTGCATCGCCAGTCGCACAAGTCAGTGCATGTCAAACGACCAGACTCCTGTCTCGCCCGCTGCGAAATGAAAGCATATCCCTTCAGCGTCCCAATTGCCCTCTGACATCCATTGTCTCCATTGTCGTAGCTGACGGCAGAGGTGGCTAGGGAATAAATATCCTTCTCAGCCATAAAACCCATGAGTTTTAGGTACTCTGCCGCGAGCGGGGTTTTGCTTCAAGACACGCTGAAAGAAAATAAGCATTCAAATGTTGACATTGAACTTAAGTCTAGTGCCAGCATCACCCCATCTTTTCCAACCCACAATCACGTCACGTGATCGATCCTTGCCTTGAAACACCGCAAGTGTGCAGAGCACATACCACCGCATACCACCGCTGACCGTTCACCACCAAATGCCTGCCAAAGCGTGCTGTCATGGACATTCAGATTCTCTCTGATTTGCACCTCGAATCTCCAAAGGCCTACGACCTGTACAACATCCCTCCAAAGGCATCATATCTAGCCCTCCTCGGCGATATTGGGAATGTCGTTGCCCACAAAGATGATATTCTCAGTTTCCTAACGAGACATCTTCGTCAATTCAAGGCAATTCTCTTCGTTGCAGGGAATCATGAAGCATATCACTCGAGCTGGGAGGAAACCATGGTTGTTCTACGTGAATTCGAGGAACAAGTCGAACGCGACGGTTCACTTGGCCAATTTGCGGTGCTTGATCGCGGGACATATCGCCCGCCAGGGTTAGATACTGTCATCCTGGGCTGCAGTCTCTTCTCTCATGTCCCTAAAGAAAGAGGGATGGCTATAGAGATGGGTCTTAATGATTTCTTTCTTATTAAAGATTGGACTGTAGCGGATCATAACAACGCCCATCAGCGAGATCTTACCTGGTTAAATGACGAGGTAGCCATGCTCGAGGACCGCTGTACTGCCACCAACATCATCATTCTTACTCACTGGAGTCCATCTCAGCTGCCTGCTGTTACAGATCCAAAACATATGAGAAGCCCTATCACCAGCGGGTTTTCTACGAATCTAATGAACGAACGATGCTTTAATAGTACTAAAGTCAAGGCTTGGGCTTTCGGGCACACGCATTATAACTGCGATATTGAGATGGAGCGAGAAAATGGCGCAGGTATGCTAAGGCTACTGGCTAATCAGCGAGGGTATTATTTCGCGCAGGCTGATGGGTATGACGTTGAAAAAACTATCCGACTATAAAAAGCATGTATGAAAGAAGATGGCCGCTGTTTCATTCTATCAAAATGGAGCTCTCCGCTGATGCAGAGAGATAGTGATAGTTAGAGGTTGTTAGAGGCGGCAAGAACCCGAGTATTCCTTGCTTATCGTCTAAAAGCCAATGTGGTGTTCCTTGCCTCTGCATAGGGCGAGTAGTGAACTCCTTATTATCTACATAAGCCTGCTTAAAACAACGTCATGTGTTAAATTCCGGCAATGACACCGCACTGGCATAACAATGTGGTCTTAACAATACGCTTCTGTGGACTGTTTGCTTCTTGTGTATCAAGATATCTCTGTAACTCAATACCTACAAAGTCCCCAGAATGGGTGTGAGCCAATGGCCAGAACTGAAATTTTACAGAAAACATGGATGCGTTCGTGACAATTATTGATATTTGAGCCTGGCTGAGTGGTGGTGCGTTTGCTGAAGTCCACAACTCATACCTCCATGCAAAGGAAAAGGCTGCTTTAGCATCCCAAAGATTCTGGCCGATAGCCTCAGCTTCTTCTTGAGAAGACAAAGAGTAGCCATCGGAAATACCTCCTCCAAGAGAAAGAACCACCTTAATCCCATTGGATTTGCAGGTATCTATAGCCTTGGCCAAGTCGCCGCAACCTTCGCCGACTCCGGTAGCTTTAATGGAACACGATTGGCCAACTTGAACTGAGCCACTTTCGTCTTATATATCTGCTGATCCACGTTCTGCACGCCTCGACAACGTAATCGCATTATTGAGTGTGCAACTATATTTACTAGAAACCTTGCCCGTCAGTCGTCGACTTTCCATGCTCCGTGCAATTGGCCTGGCTTTCCCAGAGTAAATTACACCTGCAATTCGTTTTGATGCAGGAACTACGACAATAAGATCCGAGATTAAAAACGGTTTCTGTCTATAACCCCATAGTCTTGAATGGATTGTGTTGATGAGAAGAAAGTCGCCCCCGCGAGGAAGTATACCATTAACAGAAGGCCATTACAACCTGGCTACAATATTATTGCGGATAATCAATCATTTTCCAGGTCTTAGCCGTGTATTACAGCAGACCTGGGGGGTAGTGTTGAGCATTATGTATGCTCGTTTATCGCAGCCACTAAAAGGGGCGCGCATCCCGTTTTTGGCCTAGTTGGCCTGGCTGTCTTTTATTAGTAGGGATGCCTCTGAGTAACCCGGCAAGGGCCCTGCGGCCTGCGGGGCCCCCAGTCTTTGCCCCGTACTTGAATACAATCAAAATTAATGGTCATCGCTGGCAAGTTAGTTGTTGGTACTTTTAATATGTCCTACAGATAAAATACAGTACAGGGCCGTTCGGCTTCAGCGTCCACTGAAATCCCACCATCAAGGTATGTCGGGGTCTGTTCAGTCACAGAGCCATATTTGGGCTGTCGTGTATGGTATGCAGCCAGGTCGAGTGGAATATACACCTTTACTACAGTCGGTCGACTGTTCTGCATCCACTATATGAAGCCATGCCGGGGAGCAATCGCTGGTATCTCTTTGTCATTGGCAGAGCAATACGAAACGAAAGAAATAATGAAATGCCTCGGAAACTTGGCTCCGGTGCTTCAAGTTGACGCTGCGTTCAAGTGAGCCAACTTATCACTGCCAATATGTCGGATATTGCACTATAATGTGCAGGGTCTCGGCAACTATTTCCCACTTGGCGCCGAGTGCCAAGGACAGGCCCAGGGACAGGCCCAGGGACATGATTTCCAGACGAACGTTCGGTTCTGCGGATTGCGTATCCTGGGGAAGGCGGAGCATTTGTCTCAGTTTACCCAGCTGCGTGGGAGACGCACAGAACAGATAGATGACCAAGCAAGCCAGGGTTGCCATACAACCGATCTGGTCCAGAACAAAGCCACAAGACGCCACAGGAGTATGACGCTAACTTGTCATACGATTTTTTTTTTTCAATTTTGCCTACGGCTGCATCCTCAACATATGCACCTGTCCACCGCCGGAAGTCCCGGGATGAATTTTGCGCGTTATTGACAAGACTGACGCCGTCTAAAGCTTCAGCCAAGTGGTTCAGTAGCGGCAAAGTACTATAATAGAGTATAAACCAATAGGAAGCTTATAAATAGGCACAAAACTGACAGTTACAAGTGTAGAGAAAGGAACACCTAATCATATATTCAATGCGCCATAACGCCACCAACCAAGGAACTAGTTGCCATGAAACGCCATTGACCGAGTTGGCATCATCCTCTGGCTCTAGAGCAAACGCCACTGACGAGATCTCAAGTCTAATATCATGCTTAATTTAGCCACCGATAATCAAAACAGCTAGCATCGTTTTAAACACGTCTCAAGCTGTGAGGCCTTCTAAGAAACGTGACGCCAGGAGCCTACGCATTATATCAGTTAGTATGTGGCAACTGTGTTCATGGCTTTACCATGATGACATGTGACGATAAATACATCCGTGTTTCGGCGAATTGTACTGGACACTCTTGCTTCCGGTCTAAATTAAGAACATTTGCAAAGCATTTAGGCTTTATATATTCGTTTAGCTGCATCTCTTTATATTTAGTAAGACTTTTGCCTTTTTGAACTTGCCTCTTCGTTAATATTCTTTTCCGTTCGCTTGTTTCTGAGGCTGTTCCTCTTGCTTCTTGTGATTTAGCCTCTCAACTTGCTATCCTTTGCATAATCTTCGTTTTTGTCCTTTGTACCCCTCAGGATGTTGGTTAAATCCGGCTGCTTGTTACTGGGTGTCTACTTTGCTCATGCATCCGCATCATGCGGCTATGGGACAATATTGCAACCCAGGGCTGAAGAAGGGGTTGTCAAGGTAAATACCTTTGGATACATCGGGCCAAAGGTACTACACCCTCCGTGACTCTCATTGAACCCCAGCAATATGAGTTGTGTTGATGTAACCATCCACAATAAACTTTCAAGTAACGCTAACTGGATACAAAATAGGGCCCAACCAACTGGGTGGCTCTCGACCCGGGTGCAAATGCTCTGTGCGCCACCGGAACCAAGCAATCCCCAATCAACATAGTACCAGGCTCTCTTAGTATGATCCCAGGTGCAGAGCTATCCCTCAATATCCCAGATATGCCAGAAGGTACCACTTTTGAAAATATCGGAACAACTGTGGAAGTTGTGGCCAAGGGTGGCAACATGTCATTCGGAGGAGTCCAATACACCCTTCAACAATTCCATTTTCACCTTCCAAGTGAGCATTTAGATAATGGAACCAGCATGGCAATGGAGATTCATGTGGTTTGGCAGGGACCCAGTGGACAGGTCGCCGTGGTCGGTGTCTTTACTGATATTAATAACGAGCCACGCGACAAGACTCCAGGTACTCCCGTTGTCAAGCGGCTATCACATGTCGACAGAAGGATGGCCGAGAGGCAAGCTGCCGAGAAAGAAGATAAGAACGACACCCGTTTGCCAGGGATAGATAATGGCTGTTTCCATGTCAATGCTCCAGTGGCAAGTGCCGCACGGCCGTCTGCTCTGCTGGAAACGGTATTGGGTTCCGTTGATGAGATTTCTAAGCCGGGAACGGCAGTCAAAACGAAGCCTCTGGTCATGTCGGAGCTGGTTGGTATCCTCTCATCAGGGTCTTTTCAAACGTGAGTTATACAGATTAGTCTTCTTCTTTTCCTGGAATGTTTCTTTTAATTGACCGGGAGATTCTTGCGGTTCTTAACAAAACGTTAATCGGTGGCAAACAGATACGAGGGGTCTTTGACAACTCCTCCTTGTTCGGAAGGTGTCAGATGGCTTGTTTCTGATCAAAAGCTCTCTATTAGAGCAGAAACCTTCAAGAAAGCAAGATCGGTCATTGGGTTCAACTCCCGATTTCCTCAAGATGCCCCTGGCCAGCCCAATGTCCTGGCTGCCGCTTCTGGTAAGGCTTAGACGAATGTCTGTAACAGACTTGGTATGCATTGTCAGTTTCTGAAATGCTCTGCAATAAGGCTTCGGCTTGGGCTGAAAACCGAGGGGGCAGTAATCAAAGCCTTATGCCACCTTTTTTGTCGATCCTGGAAGGTGTGTAAGCAGCCTCACTGCAAATACAACCCTAATTAGGCACCAAGATGCTCACCTTCCAAACCAGCGACCCAAGTTTTTGGTTGCAATCCTCATTGGTTGCCTTGTTTGAACCCTTGCCTTGGTCAGACGTTATGTGGACAACAAAGTGTATAAAAGGGGGATACAATTCCCGGCCTTAAACGTGATCTACAACCCTCATATTTTGACCATAGTGAGATATTCCCCATAGGACGGGAAGAGGTGCTGAGGTAACATATCGTCTCCACGAGAAAGATGCCCAATCAATCTCAGCGACACTCGTCGTCCACCGTCCACCCCAACAAGGCCGAGATTCTAAGAATACAGGTACTTGCTCCGTTTCTAATGCAAATTTTCAAACTTCAACCGAATCCTTTCAGTTTACGAATAGTCGGCTCCAGGCCGAGTGTGATTGGACGCTAGCTGTGCCTCAGGAACAAACTCCAACTCCAGGTACGACATGGCTGGCAATATCTTGTCTCGACATTCCAGAGCTGAGAAAAATAGGCACCAATAACGAACAGTCTTCCATCAACCCAAGTTCGCAAACGACCACAGCTTCGCAGAGCCAGTCGGCCCCAACCCAATCTAATCAGTGATTGGATTGCGGAGTTATACTCGTCCGATTTTAACTATCCAGATATAAACGACCTAGTAGATTCTCAGACGTTAGCCCAAATTCAAGATGCGCGAGCAGCCACAGTACGGAACCGGACAAAATAATCTGGAGTCGTTTATTGCGAAGTTCGACGACACCAAAGGATGGTTCAATGCTTGGTCTGGTGCGAACGGACCTTGGCTTTGGAGACCATGGGGTGAAGAACCATCGAGACCGAAGCTGTACTACGCTGCGGCATTGCAGTATAAACCTGGGTTCGAATACTTTGCTGTGGGTGGCATGGGACGGAGTAAAACGGGCAACCGGCCGTTTGAGTGCACCATTCACCCATACACGGGAAAGTTTGAGAAACTTTGCGTCCAGACGCGAGATTCACTGTGTACTCTATACAACAGCACCTGGGACAGAACAGTGCTGAGACAAACCGGACCTGGGCTCTTGCGCCTGGCATTGTTCACTCGCCAAGGTATTCACAAGTCACTCAGGGGCGCGCTCAGGTGCGCTCAGGTTACTCACTGAGACTCAGGGACTGCTCAGGTTAAAGCAGCCACAGCTCAGGAACTTCTTTGAGAAAGGAAACTGGGTCTATCGTGATTCCGGTTTTATACTGGACTGTTATCACCACAGCCTTCACGCCTATGTTTTTCAAGATACGCCGGTGCTGGCACATCCCCCCAAAGCTCCGTTGCCGGATCCTTCACATGATCCAGCATGGTTTGGTGAAGTGTGGTTGAGGTATCCTGCTGATCGAATGGTACATCCAACACACTTCGCTCTTCAGTTCAAGGCCACTGTTGAGCTGAGGCTTATCATGCACGAGATATGTATTCAGTGTTTCGGGGACACAATGCCCTCAGTAGTTTCCCAGGACAAGATGTCCACCATCTATGCTCAGTTATGTGATTGGTATCAAAAGCTTCCTCTGCCCTTACAAGCCGAGAACATCGCACTACCAAGTTAGATTATGTTGCAGTAAGCTCAAAGAACCAGCCCTGCTGCTGCACACACACGGATGGCGGAGCATGGAGTTTTTTTTTTTTTCGGTTTTTCCTTTTTGCCATATGCAAGAATGCTGCCCGGCCCTCACTTTCATCATCAACTGTGTGCTAACGTCTCTGCAGTAAGAGCTACCACAGTGTGCTATCCGGTACCTTTTCGGCAATTCAGTCACCCCTGCTCTTGGTCAACGCCGGAGAATCGTCGACAAAGGAAGTCGTCGCCAACGCAGATGATAGTTTGGAGCTATTGATCCGCCTGTACTACCTCCGCCATGGTTTCGAAGTCGGTGAAAAATTCCTCCCCTCAATCCTTAGTCAACTGGCGATGAGGTCGTTAAACGCGCTCTGGGAGCGCGAGTCGCCTAGTGATGTCGAGGCCGTGAAATCCACCCTCGTGCTCGCCGTGAAGGGCCTGCGAGACCAGGGAGAGAGCTTCTACCTTTGTCAAGTATTGCTTCGGCTCTTGAAAAGCAAAATGGGCTCCGATGAACTGCGACTGCTCTCCCAAGTAGCAGAGCTTGATGACGCGGCGGATTGGCAAGAGAGGCAAATGAAGGAAGTCCGTGGCCGGTGGCCTCCCTTTATCGGGGTGGTGGATGACCCAGAGGCCTTTAGGCTGAGTAACCTGGTCAAGGAGTACATGGACTCGCATTCGGATGAGCAAAGCACTTACACTTCTGGTAGCTCTCCGTAGTATCAGTCAAGGCTTAATCGATGGTGCCATCTGGTAACCGAGTGTGGAGGATGTGGCAAAGAGCGATCAGAGAAGAGGAGGATGCTGAATTACTATCTAGGAGTTCGGCATCTAGCAGAGGAAAAAGGGAAGCTTATAAGCTTCTAATCTACTAATCCGATGACTAATCTAATAAACAGAGCCTCTAAATAGATTCTGCACTGAATCTGATAAACAAACGCGATGCGGGAGGCTGCATCGTTAAACGAAGAGAAGATGATAGGCTGATGCCTGAGGCTGCGATGTGAGGCTGTGAATATCCTCAACACCGAGCACCGAGTTGTGGTGACTGACTGACTGACTGACTGTGTTGCCAGGAATCAGGATAGGCCAGCAAGGCCATCGGCGTAGGGATTAACATGTTTCTTTCCACGGATGTCGATTTGTCCTCCTAGTCGGGTACAGCTAGCAATAACGAGTGCAAATACATTATTCGAAATCCGGTGCGTTGGCCACAAGCATTTATAGCAATAGTAAGAATTTTTATTTTTATTTATTTTTCAATATGTTATAAGAAAAGTGGCCAAAGCGTTGCTTTCATTTCTCTTAATTTTATTTGGCTAATATTCAACGAGTAGTATTTTTCAAATGACAAGATTTCTCAGCTTCAGCGATATCTCATGCTCTTGTCCCATTCTTCACTCATTCAGATGCCGCCCCGTCTGCCCCGGCCGCCCTGTTCATCACTCTTCTCGCCCTCAATGTTGACCACTTCCCTTGTTTTCCCCCACTTGAAATCGTCCGCATAAATCAGGGAATAGAAGAGCACGATGATGTTCATGAAGGGCGAGGTGAGGAAGTGGACGAAGAAGCCCGCAAAGTATTGAATCCTCTCAAGATTGTTCCGGGGCAGCCAGAATCCGATGCAAAACGAGTACAGCTTTCAGTGGCACGTGTTAGTCAGGGGGGGAGAGGTCTGTCTGTCTTGCAACGTTTCAAAAAAAAAAAAAGAGAAAAGAAAAAAGAAGAAAAACTCACGTATCTCACCCACAGGACACTGATGAGTCCCACAAAGGTCTTGTCCTCGAATATCCTGGCGCCCTTCCGGGCGAGCATGGCAATCAACTGAGCCACGGCGGCGATGATGAAGGGCGTGATTGCCCAGGTCATGACGGCAATGATGCTCTGGACGCGCTCAATCAGGATGATGCCGGGGCGGAATATCATGACAAACTCGTTCGATATGCTGCCCAGCGCCCACCGCTTGCGCTGGGACAGGAACACCTTCCACGTCTGGGGCACGACGGTAAAGGCCTTTGAGCGCAGGGCCTGCGCCGTCTGCTTCTTGGGGAACAGGCTGAAGACGATGGACGCGTGGATGCTGTCCTCTGAGTAGCTGCCCATGATGTGCTGCGTCATGACGTCGTTTGGCTTGGGGCAGTAGCCGAACCTCTCGCGGAGGACGGCGTCGCCAAACGTGGCCTCGTCGACCTTGATGAGCTGGCAGCACCCGGGGAGGCAGTTCACCTTGCCCGTGATCCTCGACTGGAACATGCGCCGCAGGCCCTGCGTCTGCGAGTACTCGACCGACTGGTACAGCGACCAGAAGCCAAAGTTGCCGCCGCCGCCGCCGTCGTCGAAGTCGACGCACACGTGCCCGCACACCCCGACCAGTCTCGGGTTCTCCCGGATCGTCGCCACCATCTCGGCGACGCAGAAGTCGTCGAAGACGGTGTCGGCGTCCATGCCCACCAGGTAGTCCACGTCGGTCAGGCCGTTCCGCACCAGGCAGCCGCCCAGGTGGCCGAACAGCTCCCTGTTGAACATGGTGACGACGTCGTCCGCCTGGTTCCCGCTCCGGTTATGGTTCTTGAAGTGGTACAGGAACGACCGCGCGAAGCAGAGGCTGTCGCGCTTCCCCTGGTTGTACCGCTTCCCGACAAAGACGAACGGCACACCCTTGTACGTGCCCACGCGCGTCGTCACCGGCATGAAGAGGCCGTCTCTCGCCCGGTACCCGTTCTCGAAGCAGCGCGTCGCCCCATCATCATCATCATCATCATCATCACCACGCAGTATGTCCTGCAGGAGATAGTCATGCGTCGTCTTTTCCATGCCGGGCCCGCGAGCCATGCCGTCGACGACGATGAAGATCAGGCGCGGGTGTTGACGGATCCCCTTTTGCGAGACGAGGGAGTCGAGGGATCGCGATATCTCCTCCCTCGTCTCGTTGTAGCAGGGGAGAAGCATGACCATCTTCTCGGGCGGCCCCGTTGCGGGAACGGGAACGGGAACGGCGCTCCTCCTCGAAAACCTCCCCGCCCCCCTCCCGCGACCCCGACACCCGCACAGGATGTTGGTCCAGATGACGTTTGCCGCGATGCAGATGACCATGCCGGCCTGCAGCATGGTGTTGCAGCTCAGCAGGACGAGGAAGAGGTAGAGTGCCTGCGGCAGGGCCAGGCTCACCGCGATGAGGGTCGAGTTCAGCACGACCAACCCGATTATCAGGGCCCATTTCTGCAGCCGCAGGAGCTCCTTGGACACCCTCTTCAGTTCATCCTCCGCGTTCCATCGGAGCTTGGCTTCCTCCTGATAGACTCTTGCTATTGCGGAGCTGCTGGTGCCGGTGCTGCTGTTGGCGTGACAATCCATGGACAAGTCCGTGGCCGTGGACCGGGGAGTAAACGATCCGGCGGCATTCGGTGTTGTCCCTCTTTTTAGTGTCTGAGTTGAACATTAGTTTCTTTCTTTCTTTCTTTCTTTCTTTTTTTTTTTCAATGAGCCGAGAAGTTTTGGAGACGTACCGTCTCGCTCGAGTTAGTCAAGTGCACACAGCGCGAGTCTTTCAAGACGGCCGGAGGAAGTAACTGTTCCATGGGCGGCAGCTGCGGCGGCGGCGCCGTACTTGATGAAACAGAGTGATGGTATTGCGTCTTCATGTTTCCCCCGTGACACACTGACTGCGTGGGCATCTCCAGACTCATCTCAAGGTGGACCGCACTCCTTGTTTATCGAGTCAATGGGTTTACAGTCTTGAAGGGTCTGGAGTGAAGGTGTCTGTGATTCATGTAGGCAGCTGGCTTCCAACAAGTACGCCCCATCATCAGAATACATGGACTGTAGACCGAGCATCCTTGACCGGGCGAGAACTTCTCCATAGTGTCCGTCGTGAGAAAAAAAAAAAGCCGTTTCCAGTGACTACCCGGACTTATTTTCGTCCAGCATAACTTTCAGAAATACCTCGCAATGCCATGGAACCTCAAACGTTCAAGCCCCGTGTAAACACGACCGATTGAGTCTCGGTGCAGGGGAAAAGTCCTAGTTTGATACGAAGTTGCAGACCAGCATTTCCACGTCCAATCAGGAGTCCTGACTCCCAAGTTCTCATTTTCGTCCAGCATGACTTTCAGCGATGCCTCGCAATGCCATGGAACCTCAAAAGTTCAAGCCCTGTGTAAACACGACCGAACGAGTCTCGGTGCAGGGCAAAGACTCCTCGTTTGATACGAACTTGCAGACCAGCTCTCGTCGTCCAATGAGGATTCCTGACTCCTGAATTCTCATAGTCGAGGGGAGAAGGGGAGAGGGGAAGTAGACCTCGTGTTCTGGTGCCACGAAAGCCCTATTCTAGGTCCCCCCTCGCCATGCCCAAACGCCTGCGGATTGATGCGCACGAGGCCACATGGTAGGAACGTGCTGCCGTGTCCCCAAGAGAACAAGATGCTTACGCACTCCCGTCGGGACGAATCCGAGCTCATGCAGAGATCCGGAAGCCTTTCTTTCCAAGGGAATTCTCGCTTCCCGTATTTCCCGAACGAGCCTGCTTTGGTTTCGGGTCGTGCATGGATTGGATCCGTTCAAGTCCGTGTAACTGGTGATTCGGACGTGACACACGTTTTTTTTTCCCTTCGGCTACCTCGTGTTCGAAATTGCCGACACTTTGTCCCACGACGGGGCGTGGAAGAAGGGGGGAAATACACGGCAAGGTTCATGATTTCAGGGCACTCAATTTGATTTTATCATCTCGCCATCTCTGGCGATCAAGACCACGATTACTTCTTACGTAAAGTCGGAAAATGGAAAACGAAAACAGAGATTCAAAGATCTCAAGCGTTACATTGCATCGAAAAAACCATGCATGGAATTCCTCTCTCTGTACGTCCCACGTCCCACCGTGATGTTATGCAATCATGCCTTGTTTCTGAACAAGCAGTGTAACCGCAGCAAAACCTGTCCGGCATTCATTCAACGGCCCGACAAATAAGCAGGTCGATACCAGTTCTCCTTTGGATCCCCGAGGCACTCTCCCACCGTAACAAGCCTGTACTTTCTCTCCCTGGCAAGATTGACGATGAAGCTCGTTAGATTGTAAACCGTCTGCTCATGGACGTCGTGAGAAAGTATAATGTACGAGTTCTTGGCAGCATCCGACGACAACCCGCTTGCAATGCGATCCTTGGACTGCTGGATCAGAGCCGGATCGTCATACATGAAGTCCTTGGAGTCCAAGTTGGTCGAGATGGAATGATATCCCGCCGCCTCGACAGCACCTTCGCAGGCGGATCCCGCACCGCAATCCAGAAAAGGGGGTCGGAAATAGGTGGGGATCTGGCCAAGGATGTTGCGCAGGGCCATCTCGTTGTTGTAGATTTCAGCATGACGAGCTGCATCATTGATCCCGTTCAAGTCGCGATGAGTCCACGTGTGACTGCAGATGTGGTGACCTGCGCGATGCATGCGGCGCAGGATGCCGGGCCACCTGCTGGCGGCATTGTCGATGTGGCCCTTGCCGAGATTGTTCCCCGTGATGAAAAACGTGGCTTTGACGTTGGCCTCGTCCAGAATATCCAGCAGGTCGCTGGTGAAATTGTAGGGGCCGTCGTCGAACGTGAGAGCCACCATCCCGGGCTCCTTGCAGGAGGTTATCAGGGGGCGGCCGTAGGGAACGTTTCCGATGCGTGGGCGAGGGATTTGCCAAGTATCACTGCCGCCGGGGCCGACTCTGGAAGGGACATGGACGGGAGCGGCTTCAGCATCGTGTTTCTCAAGCAAGCTGTGGTTGATATTGATGCTCGGGAAAAAAAAAAAAAAAACTCACAAAGTGTCGCACGTGTGACTGTACTCCAACTGACATTGCGATCCACCACAGTAGTCGGCCGAAGTTCCGCAGTGCCCGTATTCCGAACAGCAAGAATTGACGCAGGATCCGTAGCCAGGGCCGCACATGGAAGCCCCCTCGACTGGGTTTTTGAGCTCGGCAGCGCTGTTGGCGGACAGCGAGACCACGACGGCCAGCACAATAGTGATGAAACTGTTCTCCATGGCAGGTTCACGATCCCACGTGTATACGGACAGGAGGTTGTTCCAGGGAGAAGAGAAGTGGAAAATTTTGGGACGTACGGATCAAAGGCTCTTGCTATTACCGACTACGGACTACGGGACTACTTATTAGGCATTTGCTGCTTCGGTTAAGCCGGGTTGAAATGCTTGCGGGCCGTGGGCCAAGGCTTGCTTTGCTTATCCACCTGGATCTTCCGGCCGTGGGGCCGAGAGGACCGCAAACGTTTCTTCCATGCTAAAAATAGCTTACGTCCTCCCATATCGCTTATACTTCAACTATTTCGGCATATATCATGTCTACCTTCCGCTGAAAGCTTCTCTATCTGTAGGCGCATCAACTTGTTCACCGATTTGCAGATCTGGGAATGCGCCGACGGCACGGCCTCGTTCATGCAAGATAAGACGCAAGGAGAAAAATCCCCCTCTTCAAGAATCACCAACTGTTAGATCCCCGGAACTCGCCGTGGCTTCTCGATGGCCTTCTCCCGTGTTCAGCTAAAAGGGCTGCAACAAGTCAGAAGCACACTGGTGACTGTAGTACGTACCGCAACCGCAACTCTCAGAAATGGTGATACAACCTGAAGCTATTACAGGCGGCAGGGAAAAAGGCGACTGGTGTATAGTCTCGGTGGTCTTTGTGTGTTCCCCAGACCGTCTGCGGCACAAGGTCGCACGCGGAGGAGGAGACAACTTTGCGCATGAGTGGACGAGCAGCCATCCCGAAATAGACCTGCGCTAACAGTACCGGCTACTGACATTCCGATCAAGAGCACTATGCGAATGGGCAACTTCGTGCACCAAAACTTCGCATGGCAAGCTGCTTCGCCAACGCTGATTAGCACGAGCGGCACATGTGGCACCGCACCGGGCACTGGCAGGACGTACAATCCGGTCGTATCCGAAATTCAGGCACCGCGGGATCGGATACTTTTGGTACGCCGATGCAATGCTGAACGAGTAGACTGCTACGGCATCGTATACGAGGAGGTGATGACCACACGTTTGTCACATCTGCGGCAAAGCTGTCGTCGTTCAAGAAGCCCGGCGAGTCTCCGGATCGACAAACCTCCACGTGCGAAGGGCGAGAGATCCGTAACTGCTGCGTTGACATGGGTATTGTCTTCAGCATGACTCCGATCTCTGTTGGGCTTGCACTTGACACGATAACTGAGTCAGCCACAATATTCCTCGACGGATTGGCAGTGAGACTGGGAGAAAAATGGCTAGGCTTCATACAAAAGAGCGAATCATACCGAGTGTCTCGACTCTCCGAAAATCTTTGATTTCGAACATGGCAAGTCAGTCCAAAAGCAGACCCGTCTCGTGAACATCATTTTTCTTGCTTGTCCACTTTCGTCCCCGTCAAATGTAACGACGGCTTCTCCCTCTCCAAAACGGGCGCAACGAATCGATATCGAAAGCATGAGCGTTGAGATCAAGACGCAACTCAATGACAACACCCCTTTTCAGGGAACGTCGAGGGTAATCGCCCAGGAATTCCCCGACACCAATTACGAGATTGTCGACCGCCCCTACTACGATCTCACACCTCCGAGTGAGCCGGTCGGGTTTGGTCATGACTCGGTAGTTGTTCATCAGCCGATTGATCCCGAGCGAGAAACTCTAGTCGCTGTCATCGGTGTCGGCTACGTTGGACAGCACCTCGTCGACATATTCTCTCGCGCATTCGACGTTCTTGGATACGATGTCTCCCAGACTCGCATTGATCAAGTCGAGCAGCTTTTCAAGACTAATGCCAGAGTTCAATTCACCACGTCCCCCGGGGACATCAGGCGCGCTACGCATTTTCTGATCGCTGTTCCTACACTTCTCTTGCCGGACAAGAGGATCGATTCGTCATATCTCCGCAACGCCCTCGGTACCGTCGCAAGCCACGGCGCCACGGGCTCGACCATCATCATTGAGAGCTCTGTTGCTGTCGGCATGACCCGGGAGTTCCTGGGACCCTTGGCAGCCGAGAGAGGCTTCTACGCGGGCATGTCGCCAGAGAGAGTCGATCCAGGACGTACGACGCCGGCCGCCGAGGCCATTCCGAAAATCATCTCTGGACTAGATGACATTGTGCCGGGCTCGCTGAGCAGTATCAGACAGTTGTACTCTCGGGTCTTTGACCATGTTGTTCCAGTCTCGACCCCGGAAGTGGCCGAGATGACCAAGCTGTATGAGAATTGCCAGCGGATGGTCTGCATAGCGTATGCGAACGAAATGGCCGATGCATGCATCCCTCATGGAATCGACCCCTTTGAGGTGTGCCGTGCCGCGGGCACCAAGCCCTTTGGCTATCTGCCGTTTGTACCTGGCGCTGGTGTTGGCGGGCATTGCATACCCATCAACCCTCACTACCTGTTGTCGAACAATGATTTCCCCATCCTTCAGGCTTCTTCGGCAAGAATGTCTAATCGGCCTTCTGACATGGCCACGAGAATCGTTGCAGAGCTTTGTGGCCGGGTAGCGACGGACTACAAACCGTCTGTTCTGGTCGTCGGGATTGGCTTCAAGCTCGGGCAGTCCCATCTAGCCAACTCTCCCGGTCTGGAGTTGGCCAAATGCCTCATCTTGACGGGGAAATCGGACGTTGCCTGGGCTGATCCGCTAGTGCCTCAGGGTGCCGTTCCACAGGTAGCCAAGCTCGAGGATGACGAATGGTCTGAAGCGTCTCTGGATATCCGGTTCGATCTCATTGTTGTTGTGCTCAGACAGATCGGGTTGGATTTCTCTGTGCTGGAGCGTCTGAGGAATGCCAAAGTCAAGATGCTGTGCCCCTGAAGTAGCATGGCTTTATAGTCCACAACTAGACAAACTTGCGTTGTATTCACCATGAGCTATGATGAGTACGCGACTAGACATAGGTGCCCAAAGATGCTCCCAATCCTTCTAGCTACGGGACTAATGGAGCGCAAGGGGCGGTTTACGCATGGGAAGCCTATGAGTTCTGCATTGGGT
This sequence comes from Epichloe elymi, assembly GCA_023658475.1. Lineage (NCBI taxonomy): Eukaryota > Fungi > Ascomycota > Sordariomycetes > Hypocreales > Clavicipitaceae > Epichloe > Epichloe elymi. Next base: position 478,947 of record CP098273.1, on the reverse strand, counting down.
CGAGGAGATTCAGTTCGGCATAGATTATAAGTGTCCTTCCGTACAAGTGGATCTCAGTTGATTTTCTCATTTATCAGATCTCGTTTCTCAAAGAAAGGACGCTTCACTCTGTGAGCAGGTCTACCAACGATGTTTACGTCGCCACTCCTAGAGTCATGACTCAATGGCCTATAAGTGGCCCAGTGTTCAGGAATAGTTACCATGCGGTCATCATCATGAAACATGTCAGGAGCATAGAAGAACTTTCATCCAGCTGCTTCTTGGTAGCTGAAAAAGCTCTGTGTCGATGCCAACGGGCCAGCAAACTGCTACGCGTCATTGTTGAGCTGTCGTGTGTATCTGTCCGACGTGCCAGGCACGCCCAAGCCTTCGTAGGACTGTCAAGGCTTATGGGCCGGTATAATGAAACAGAGTGATAGTATAATTAAGGTGTCGCTGCTATTAAGCTGAAAGGTAGGGGTGCGTGCTTGAAGGTTTTAATCTCTAGCCTCCCACATTCTATGTGTGCGGCCTTTGCTAAATATCCCTTCTAGCGTACACGTGACTAGCTCGCAGCTAGGTCGTTGCGACCCGCCACCGCCCTATTGTACATGATGCCATCGCCTCCATTGCCTCTATCGCTCCATTGTCTCCACGACCCTGACAAGGACAGTATTGCCCAGATTGGACAAACCAACGTTGCTGTCTGCTTGATCCGGAACCGTCGGTTGCCATACGAGCGAGAGAGAGCATGGAGTGAGGGTGAGAGTGAGGGTCGATGATCTCAGCTCAACGTTGAACGTTGAACAATCTCGACGAAGGCTCTTGCCTTGTCGTCCCAAAAAAACTAGGTGGGTGAATATCTCCTTACATAGACTCATAAGGTGGACCCGTGTCTAAGGAGATGGGCAAACCCCCTGAACTATTATCCACCTTGTGGGTCTGTGGGGCCCCCACAGGCCCCCTGCCACAAGGTCAAGTGACCACGCGGGTTAAAATAAGTCAATATGTGTATAGACCTTGAAACGATTTAATTTTACTAATCTAAGATAGTCAATAAGTGTAATATAGTAATTTAAATAAAGGAAAATTACTAGTACAATAATCTTGAGCTGATTTACATGTAAATCTATATACTTCTAATGCGATTTTATCTAATTAGATACAGACCCTAGCTGACGTGACTCCATAAGGTGGACAACAAGTTGAGGAGATATGCCTGACAAGCAGACAAGGCAGGGTAGGCATGGTATGGCCGGTCGGTCGGTTGAGAAACCTGTTCTAATTCGAGGATAGCCTCTTGTGTGTCATATGTCAGTTGGCTGATGCTGCCGATGGCCGCCTCTAGTTTCTCGTCACTCCCCTCCTTCCGTTGATTCACTTTCAAGTGAGCCAAGGCATCCACCTGTTGCGCTAACGGGTTTCCCCTAGAGACGGGTGATTATTGATATTCTGCCCGACTATATAGACGAGACTTTGCGCGACGCTCCTGCGTCCCTTCCGTCACAGTCACGGGTTGGGTGACACCATCCATCTCGGCCCTGCCAGATATCAACAAACCGGACCTCAGGAGTCGCACCCACCATCCTCTTCGCCCTTGAATGCCTCGCAATATCCTTATATTCTCGCTTGCGTCCTTCGCCATCACGAAAACCATGGGCAATGGACAGAGCACGCCGTTGCAGCAGTGTTTGACCACTGTTTGCAATGGCCGCGCCGACTGCGTGGGCTATCCTAGTAACCCCTTCTATCAGCTGTTCTGGGTCAAGTCATACAATAAAGCCATCGAAATCACCCCAGTTGCCGTCATCCGACCCAACACCGCCAACGAGGTTGCCGAGGCTATCAATTGTGCTGTCGAGGGAAAGGTTCATGTCCAGGCCAAATCAGGCGGCCATTCCTATGGGTAGGTTCCAACTTTCTGGGTGGCATTTTTTCGACACATGCCCGATGCCGTCAGGTTGCGCTGACAGACAGTCCATGACGATGCAGCAATTTCGGCTTGGGCGGCCAAGATGGTTCCCTCATGATCGACATGGTCAACTTCAAGGACTTTGAAATGGACAGTACGACATGGCAAGCTTCTTTTGGCGCCGGTTGCAAGCTCGGAGAGCTTGATGAACAACTACACAAGAACGGAAAACGCGCCATGGCCCACGGTACTTGTCCCGGCGTCGGTGCGGGAGGCCACGTCACGATTGTAAGGATCTTCTCCGGGACGCTTTTCATCATGCTGACACTTTGATAACAGGGCGGCATTGGACCATCCTCCCGTATGTGGGGAACAGCGCTCGATCATGTCCTCGAAGTCGAAGTTGTGACGGCCGACGGTCAAATCCGCCGGGCCAGTGAGAAGGAGAACCCAGATTTGTTCTGGGCATTGCGAGGAGCCGGTGCTAGTTTTGGTATCGTCACAAAGTTTACGGTCCGCACCCAGCCCCAGCCCGGCAATATCGTCGAATACGTGTATGGGTTTAGTTTCGGCAACCAGCAGGACATGGCACCCTTGTACGAGTCGTGGCAAGTCTTGGCCAATGACCCCGAGCTAGACAAGCGGTTTTCGACTCTGTTCATCGTCCAACCCTTGGGCGCCATCATCACGGGGACTTTTTACGGGACGAAGGAGGAGTATGAGGCGACCGGCATCCCGAAGAAGATGCCGGGCGGCGGCAAGCTTGACCTCAAGGTCATGGACTGGCTCGGCTCAATCGGCCACATTGCCGAAACGACTGGCCTCGCTCTGAGCGGTATGCCAAGCCAATTCTACAGCAAATCCCTCGCTCTTCGTCAGCAGGATGCGCTTTCTCACGACACCATCAACAAGCTGTTCAACTACACGGGCTCTGCGGATCCCGGCACTCTTGTCTGGGCTGTCATTTTCGACTCGGAGGGCGGCGCCATCAACGAGGTCCCTGCTGATTCCACGGCCTACCCACATCGTGACAAGCTCATGATGTACCAGTCTTATGTCGTTGGACTGCCACTATTGAGCGACAGGAACAGGAAGTTCGCCGAAGGCATACACGACGTGATCCAGAATGGCTCGCCCGGCGCCACCACTCGCTACGCTGGGTACGCGGACCCCCAACTTGGTCGCTCCGAGGCACAACAGACGTACTGGGGAGACAAACTGCCCAGATTGCGTCAGATCAAGTCGAAATGGGATCCCAATGATGTGTTTCACAACCCGCATAGCGTTGACCCTGCTGACGAGGCCCGGGGGCTGGGTCGGTAGTCAGTGTACCACAATGGGAATTGTTTCACGTGTAGAAATTGATCAAAGGGCGCGCGTGTGGGTGGATGAAAACCTACGAATTGCTGCCGACGCGAAACTGGATGGGTTCATCGAGGTGTCGGGAGTCGGCACATGCTCGACTATATTTCAACATCCTTTACTATACCCACTCTTCCTCATCGGTCCTACGTAGAACCCTAGAGTGCACCTAGCATCAGAGATCTTGTCTAGCTTCTTGGGTATGCGTATGAAAGTATCGTTTTAAAATGTTCTTCCTTGCTCACCCTGGTGAGTTGAGAGGACCCTTTCTTTACTAAGCCTCGACTAATACAGTACTATGCGATGTAGCGTCCATGACTGGGGTAGGCACGGGTTCATCTTCTCCATCTTCTTCCATCCCCCCCAGAATCATTGACTTTGGCGCCATGGCCTGCCATAGCTCCGGGTCGGTGAAAGCTTTGAATTTCTCGTCATGCCACTGTCCGGCGGTGATGGCGCGGCCCTCCGAGTCAATAAACATGGTATCGTCCTCGGCACGCAGGAAGTAGGCAATAGAGTAGCGGTGCTCGGCAGGATCAAACGGCACGACGCGGTGAATGCAGCTCTGGAACTTCATCCCACTTGCAAATCGCAAAGAGTCACCCACGTGCACAAACGCGCAACCTGGCTTTGGCGCCACAAAGCCCATCTCGCGCGCGCCGCAGGAACCGGGTGGGCGAATCTGCAGGCCCCATTGCTCGCTGAACAGAAGAGTAAGAGTGCTGATGTCAGTGTGCTTCTGGTGCCCAATGCGGTTTTGGCCTGCCAGCTCGGATGGAAGGTAGTGCATCATGGAGAGCTACATATGACATGTCCGAGAGCGAGTTAGTCCCGAGGAAACTAAGCAGCTACATGATTGTAGATAGAAAGAAAGTCCCAGTCCCGCGAGACGATGGACGACATGGGAAAACACACGTACCGTGGTGGTGGACGGTCGTTCGTTGCGGTGCGAGTTCTCGAAGCGCCCGGCGCCAGTCAGGTGGAGGCCGGTAGAGAGCGCCGACAGGATCACCTTGGTGACGGTGTTGCAGCTACCGATGGCGTTCTCCAGGATCTGCAGGTCGCCCCTGTTCTTGACCGGGGCCGGGATCTTGGGACTGTCTCGCTGGATCTCGTCGCGAGATACCTTGAGCATCTCATACCCATCCTTGGTGCCGGCCGCAACGCCAGTGCGGCTGCCCACGGGCTCGTACCTGTAACAACAGAAAGGTTGTTTAGAATGAGTCGGGCATGGTTTTGCGTGAGTTGCGGGACAGAGGCAGGTAGGTAACAAACCCCAGGTGTGAGGATATCAATCCAAACTCGTTCTTGGCCTCGATTGGGGCGTCGAAGAAACGCTTCATCAACCTGAGCGTCTCCTGCTGGTCGGCAAGCATCCGGCGCCCATCGATGCCTTGGAGATCGAGGTAGAAGTAGCCATCTTCCAAGCAGGCATTGACCACCTTGTCAACCTCGCCCGGGTCCTGGGAGAGCAAGAGCCCGTAGTTGATGGTCTGCATTGACCAAACAGGTACATTCTTGCCCATCCACTCAATCGTCTGCGGGGGATCAATAACGGGTGCCATGGCAGCATGTATTTGCTCTGTCGAGTTTCAACTGAGATGGTAAAATCAGAGGGCAGAGGGCAGAGGGCAAGAGGGCAGGGGGCAGGGGGCAGGGGGCAGAGGGCAGGGAGGCAGGATGGCGAACAACTAGTTCAAGAGCAAGTGGCTCTTATATAGGCAAGATATTTGCTAGTCCTAGCGCTCGCTACCCGTTCCCAGGTAAAGAAACTCCATCTTTGCTCGCGTCCTCAACAGCCAAGCAAGTACAGAGTACGGAGTACCTAGCTCGTACCTAGCTCCTTGTACTTGAGACTAAGCCTGGAGAGGCAATTTCCATCAACCCCAACCCCGCCTTCCGCAAACATAAAATAAAGCGGGGTGTTTACTTGTGCTAGTACAAAACCAAGCACCGGACCTCGATGCTTTGCCGAGAGTCGCAAGCTTGGTACGCAGCATCTTCAAACGCAGAGTGTGGCGACCTGCGAGCCACCGACTTGTCCGAGTCGAAGCACTTGATGAGCAACACATCCCGAGGTGTCATGCAGTGTTTGAAGAACCACTGGTGGCTTGGGTTGTGACGGACGACCCAGGACTCGCCCACGAAACCATCCTCAACCATTTCAGCGCCGACGAGATCGGAATCGGGTACAGATCTAGCATCGGCCACGGCGATGGGATCCTTGGCGATGGGCTGGATCGGCCGCCAGACGTTGATGATTTGGTACCGTCGCTTGACCAGCTCGTCGGCGGTCTCTGCGGGGAACTCCCAACGCAGCCGCCGCTCCGCACCATCATACGACTGGTCGACGTGGGCTCGAGTCACGGGCCCACGGTTGGCGAGGTTGTGCAGGCCCAGGTGGTGCCATTGGGTTGGGCCGCGCCGCACCTTGTGGTTGAAGATTTTGACGGCTCGCGCGCCGGTGACGGCCTTTATAAGCTGCTCACACTCTTGGTAGTAGGTGCTTTGGATCTGCTCGTCGTTGGTAAAGGTTTCCTCGAGACTCTTGTGGCGGCAGTATTGGAACCCGTGGCAATCGAGCGTGTATTGATCCTCGTTGCCGCTCACGTCGGAAACGCCAAAGGCCCAGGCTTTGTGCGGCCGTTTGTTGCTGATTCTTCCCCTGCCGATGAAGATGGGCGTTGGCTTGGAGCCATCACCCGGGTCGTCCCAGTAGTTGAACGTCGTCGCCACATTATGCTTGACCTTGTCATCGGTTTGCATTGCTAGCTTCGTGCCCTCCCCGTTTCGTTTGCGGCAACAAAATAGGTATAGTAGGCAAAGAGCAAGGTGCGCTGAAAGATGGGGAGGTCCGAGGAGCAAAGAGAAACCAGCCAAAGTATTAGCGAGCAGCCCTGCTGACTCAGCCTAGCTCATCCAATCCAGACCATCAATTTGCCATCCTCATTCAACCAGCCCGTGCCTACTCATGCCAGATCGACTCAACTCTGAGCTTTTTTTTTTTTTTTTTCCATCCACCCCACAACATGGAAGACGGTTTCGTTCTCTTAACCAAGCCTTGCCATGATGGACAAGAATGCCACGCGGCTCACGACGTCTTGCGCGACATTGACCATTTTGTCGATGCCTTGAGCTCTTCCCTGTGGCCGCTGAACTGCCTTCTCCACGACAACCCCGAGTTGGCTTACAACGAACACAGGGCCCATGATGCCTTGACCAGGTTCATGAAGTCGCAAGAGGGCTGGCATGTCACTTGTTCGGCATACGGGATGGAGACGGCATGGGTGGCGGTGTTTAGCAGCGGCCGGCCCGGACCCGCGGTTTCATTCAATGCGGAAATGGGTATCGCACGCCATATGCCCTCTCTTACCATCTACATCTAGTCTCTGCTACTAGTCTCTTACCTATCTACCTACCTTTTTGCGAGGAGGGGGTTCGCTTCGCATCGCATGACATACGCTGACCAGATACGCCCTCCCTAGACGCACTCCCGGACTTGGGCCATGCCTGCGGGCACAATCTCATCGCCATGGTCTCGCTGGCCGCCGGCCTTGCCACTGCCGAAACGATGCGCCGCCACCATCTCCCCGGCAAGGTTGTGATCATCGGCACACCGGCCGAAGAAGGCGGCGGCGGCGGCAAGATCAGGTGCCTCGAGGCGGGCGCCTACAGAGATGTCGACATGTCGCTCGTGTCGCATCCGGGGATTCTGCACAACAGTCCACTTGTTCGGACCACGGCATACACCCACCTGGACGTCGCCTACCATGGCCGTGCAGCTCATGCGGCCAGCAGTCCGTGGCTGGGCATCAACGCGCTCGACGCCCTCGTTGTCGCCTACAACGCCATCTCCGTGTTGCGCCAGCAGACGAGGCCCGACGATGTCATAGGCGTGCAGATAACGAACGGGGGGAACAAGCCCAACGTCATTCACGAGCACGCCGCCGGCGCCGTCGTGCTCCGCGCCGCCTCCTCGGCCCGGCTCAAGGAGCTGCAGCGCAAGGTTGAGGCGTGTTTCAAGGCTGGGGCCGAAGCCACGGGGGCGAGAGTTGCGGTCGATGTTCTACCTGGCTACATGGACCATGTTCCCAATCGAGTGCTCGCCGAATCGTACAGACGACACTGGAAGGCCTTGCCCAGTGTGCCTGGCCCGCCCTTGCCGCCCCCGGGACAGCCGACGTGGGTCAAGGCCAGTACGGATCAGGGGAATCTGAGTCATGCTTTGCCGAGCATGAACGTGAGCTTTGCTATCCCCCCTGGCGCAGAAGCAGGGCAACCGCATAGTCCTGATTTTGAGAAGGCGGCTGGGACCAAGGAAGCGTTTGACAGAGCCATGAGGGTGGCCAAGGCCATGGCTGGGACGGCGCTCGACGTGTTTCTCACGCCCGGTCTGTTGGAAAGAATACGGGAGCAATGGAGGCGCGATGTGAGTGAGCAGGCAGCAATCAAAGAATGTGTACCGTAAATGCTAGACTAACCAAACTTGAACATGGGAATACAATTATGTTTTCATCTCTGAAAGCCGTCTTCTTCCTACCCTTCCTTATTGCTCTCTGCCCAGGCCCCGGCAAGCCTGGTCTTTCTAAGAACCAGTGCTGCCAAATCTTTGAGTTTCCCACTTGTCAACAACTCCAACACCTGCAAGTGCGCCTGCAACTCCCTGCCGATCCAGTTGCGAAGCTCAATGGCGTTCAGCGAGTCCAATCCATATGCCGTGATTGTCGTGGAAGTCCTTCGAGCCTCCAGATCCTCTGGCGCTAGCATGAGGATGGATGCTAGTTTGCCGCCGACCTCAGAGGCGACCAGCTCAACCGCGTCATCAAGGCTGGGTGCGCCTTTCAGTCTGTCTGCGACAGACAGATCGGGGGATGCTGCTGATGCAGTGCTGAGAGAGGCGAGGGCCTTCTCGCGGAGAGACGAGAACTTGCCGTCATCTGCCCAGTATGGTAACGACGTGGTCGCGGCGAGGTCCAGCCCGGTGATGCATTGACCGTCGTCTATCTGCCCGTGGACTGCTGCGTCGACGAGCGCCAAGACCTCCTTCTCGGACATGGCGCCCCCAGAGATGTTCTTGAGGACCTCGGATCTTCTCGCGGCATTGGTTGTTGCCAGATAGCCCACATCTTCAACCGCCGTCAAGTTGAGCGAGGTCCCGGCCCGGCCGCTTTGACGACGGTGGCGTGCCAAGGCATCGAGGAACGTGTTGGCTCCGGCATAGGCGGCTTGGCCTCTACTGCCAACAATGCCAGCAACGGAGGAGAGAAGGACAAAGAAATCCATCTCGTCGTTCCGCAAGGCCCTGTCGAAATTCAGCGCGCCACGGATTTTCGACCTCACGACGTCGTCGTAGTCCTGAAAAGCCATCTTCTCAAAAAGGACATCCTGTCAACAAGTGAACACGTTAGCAATAGCTTTCACACACTTCACTTCCCATCACCAAAAAAGCAGAGACCGCCTTGCAACCTACCCTCAGCACCATTGCCGCATGAATGACGCCATGAATTGGTGGCAGCGACAGCCGAAGCTTGGACAACAAAGATGACACGTCTTCTTCATCGGCGACGTCGCATTTCTCCACGTGAATGCTTGCCCCCCGAGTCTTGCTCTCCTGTGTCAGCCTCTCAATGTCAGGCGTGGTGGTTCCGCTTCGCGACAGTAGAACAACATGGCCTGCGCCTTGCCGGATGAGCTGACCAGCGATGGCACGGCCAATTCCGCCGGTGCCACCAATGATCAAATAAGTCGCCTCTTTTTTGACAGTGCCAGAAACATGAGGTGGATGAGTAGCCTTGAATATTAGAACATGGGAGTCAGCGACTGATGCTACGAAGAAGAAGAAAGAAACATACCTTTACTTGAGCTGGTTGAGAGTGATCAACAACAAGTTTCCCAGATGTCTTACCACTTTGTAATTTTCTGAGAGAGATTTCAACCTGATCCATCGTTGTTTCGATGATGGGGCCAATTGGGCAGATTATCTTCCGTCTCAGCAAATTCATGACGTTGCTCATAATTCGACTCATCAGCTTTGGTCGCTCAGTAGCGACAAGCGTCAAGTCAAGTGAGCTGAAGGTACAGTTTGAATCGAACTTCATCATATCAAGTCGGCTATTAGACGTAATGTCTCTCTTGCCGATCTCAATGAAGCGTCCAAAGGGGGCCAAGCTGGCCCACGACTCCCGCAATAGGTCGCCAGCCAGGGAGTTGATGACGACATCAACGCCTCTGCCCCTGGTGGCATAACGGACCGCGGGGCCGAATTCGCGATCCCGACTGTACAGCACTCGAGATTCAGGGATCCCATATTGATCAACGAGAAGCTGCTTCTTCTCCGCAGAACCAACCGTGGCGTATATCTCGGCACCGATCATCTGCGCTAGCTGGATCGCGGCCTGGCCGACGCCGCCCGACGCTGCATGGATGAGAATAGACTCCCCGGGTTGAAGTTGGGCCAAGTCAACAAGAGCGTAGTAAGCTGTGCAGTATACCACGGGAATAGAGGCAGCGACTGCAAACGTCATGTCTCGTGGTATGACGGCAGCGCTGCTGGCGCGGCAGCGAGCGAAGGTTCCATAACAACCCAAAGGGAGGGCGCAGACGCGATCCCCAACAGCCAAGGAGGTGACGTTGGAGCCGATCCGGGCCACGACGCCGCTACATTCAACCCCAATGTAAGGACTGGGGAGCTGTCCCATTGCGATGACAACATCCTTGAAGTTGATGCCAGTGCAGGCTACATGGATTTCAATCTCATCGTCTGCCAAAGCTGATACCGGGTCGTCGGTCCAGAAGAGAGAATCGAGAGCGCCTGCAGTGCCCACTACCATTTTGAGCCTTCTGTCGGCATGCTGAAAGTTCTGCACATATGGCAGCAGAGGCTGAGTTTTGTGGAATATGCTCGTGTTGAGAGTGTCGTCTGGAGTGATTCGAGGGACGGCAAGCTGACCATCCTGCTCGTAGAATTCAAATTGCAGAGGCGCATCATCCTGTGGAGTATCTGTGTACGTTTCGATTGCGGAAAGGATCAGTTCGGCTTGCGAGGAAGCATCGAGCGACGAGTTTGGATCCATGTCCAATGTAGCCAGCGCCTTGGTTGTTTCAGATCTCACACTTCTCAAGAGACCCTGAGCCACGTTTCTTTCCGGATTGGTCGCAGCACTATAGGCGCCCGAGGTCACCCAAAGGACTGATGAACCACGGAGCAAAAGATTTTGCAGCGTTGAAAATGTTGATTCCGTCATCTCGGCAAGCAGTGAACGGTCCATCTCGTCTAGACAAATATAATGGGATGACGAATCTGGTTGAAGTCGAGCGAATGGGCAGACTTCGGCCTCCACACCTGTGAGCCGTTCCACTTTCAGCAGAAGCGAGGTCACCAACGCGTCGGTTCGGACTCTGTCGGTGACAACAACTAGCTTCGCCCCCGACACACTGCGGGACGGGGACGACGAGGGCTGCGTTGACGCCGTTGAGTGATGGCCATTGATACCATTGGTGCTGGGGACCACCGCGTTCGCCGACGGTTCACTCTTGTCGTGGACGCCATTCGTCTCAACTGGGTTTGTTGACGGGCGACTGCGATGAACAGCTTCCCACTGAATCTTGTAGCATAGTGACCTGGGCTTGTGCTCTTCGCCAAAGTCGCTTCTCACGGGGCTTGTCTTGAATCCCTCCAGTGTGACGACGGGCTCTGCACACGAAGGGTGCCATACGTCCAGGGTGAATTCCATCGGCCCATGGCAGGATCGGTCCACGTGGCCGTGGGCGATGGACTCAACCATTTCCCCTGGGGCGTGGGGGAAAGCCGTGCTGATTTCCATGCTGCTTATGGCTGACGGCATGACAAGGCATGACATTGTACCAGATCCCGCACCCAGGATGGGATATATGACTTGTAAAATCATGTCCATGAAGGGCGCCGGCATTCTGGAAGGCGTCTCATATCGGAAAGGCATGGACGGGGCAGTGTCGATGACGGTCGCCGTCCCAGAACTGTAGTCGCCTCGCAGGGTCACATGGTCGGCAGTGTTGTAAAACGCGTGGCCGTACTCGGCTCCGAGGGCAGTAAGCTCCGTGTACATTGCGTCGAGGTTAACGGGGACTCCTTGGCCGGCATGGGCTTCCGCGCGTCGAGTGTACGCGGCCTGGAATCTGGAAGAGTTCACGGCGTTGGCCCCTCGCAGTTTCTTGACCGAGACCAAGCCGCGGCAGTGCTCGAGCCAGCCTCTGCTGGGGGCCCAGGACGAGATGAAGAATTCATCCCAGTCGTTGGACAGTGACCTGGTGCCCTCGGTATATGGCCGGAGACAAAATACGGTCTCGTAAGCCGTCGCGCTGTCCATGATCAGAGCCTTGGATGCTTGGATTTCCCGCAGATGAAAGGAGCCCATGTCTTTGGTCTGGACCTGCCGAAGCTGTGCTCGCTGGCATGCAGCCTCGACAGCCATGCACAGGTAGCCGGTCACTGGGAACGTCACCAGCGACTGCATGCGGTGATCCTTGAGCCACGGCACGTCATCGAGAGACAGCACATTGCGCCATGTGAGCTCCGAGTCTGTGTAATTGTGATCGAGGATGCCGAGGAGATCATGACGGGCAAACGGCTTCAGTCGGTGCTGTTTGCTCGCGCGCGACTCGAACCAGAAGCTACTCCTGTGCCATGGGTACGGAGGAAAGTCGGTGATGAGATTCGGCCTTTGCGCCGTGTTGGTCTGATTGATTTCTCCGAAATTGACGCCATGTCCTTGCAAGAACAGCTTCCCGGCGAGATCGACCAAGGCGACGGCGCTGTTTTGGTTTCGGACGATTGTCGGAAGATATCCGACATGGCTAACGGCTTGGGGATGAATTGCTCGCAAGATCTGCTTGATGGGGCCCTCGAGTGCTGCGTGCGGTCCGATTTCGATGAGAACGTCCGGCTTCTCCTTCTCGTACATGTCCTGGACCGCCGACGAGAAAAGAACAGGCTTGACCAGGTTGTCTACCCAATATGATGGACCCAGTTCCTCGGAATCGTTGTATCTTCTTCCAACAAGGGACGAGTAGAATGACACATCTGGCTTGCGGGCCCTTGGCGTCATGTCCTTGATGGCATCGAGATAATCTTCTGCGACAAGTCCCATGTGCGGAGAGTGGTATGCGACATCGACTCGCAATTTGCGGTTGAAAAGACCGTCCCTTTCGAGCTCTGCGGCAAGCTGGTCGATCTCACTATCGTCGCCTGATACCGTTGTCGAACTTGGTGAGTTGTGACACGCTGCAGTCAATCCGTGCAGCCCCAGGAGCTTGATTCGTTGCTGTACGTCTTTCGCGTCACACCCGACGGCCAGCATTGCTCCTTTGAGTTCTGGATGTCGTGTCTTGGACAAGACCGCCATCTGCCCTCTATGGTACGCGGCCGACATGGCATCGTCAAGGGTGATGGCTCCAGCGGCATACGCTGCCACGATTTCGCCACTGGAGTGCCCAATGACCATGCTTGGCTTCACACCCCACGACGACAACAAATCAGTCATGGCAAGCTGAACAGCCGTGCATGATGGCTGAGACAAGTATGCCAGGCCAATGTTGGACTCTTCCCTGGCCTTGAAGAGCTCGTCGACCAGCGAGAATTGGGCTCCCAGCTTCTCCAGACACGCCGCTGCGGCATGCATCGTGCCGGCAAAAACGGGGTAGGTGTCCATGAGCTCTCGGCCCATCTGCGCCCACTGAGCGCCCTGGCCAGTGTAAATGAAACCGATTTTGAGTTTATTGGAAACGGCTCGTCTTGGCAGACTTGTGCCATCGTTCAGCGAGATGGCCAGGTCGTTGCAGGATGATGCCGTCATGGCAAGTCGCCAGGGAAAATGTGACCTTCTCTCGGACAAGGTGTAGGCAATGTCGTTCAAGATGCGCTTCTCGAAGATTTCTGGATGTTGCTCAAGGTAGACGCCGAGCTGAGAGGCCATGCTCTTGACAGATGTTTCGTCATTGGCACACAAGACGAATAACTTCGGGCCACCTTTGCTACCGCCTGGCAAGTCAAGCAAGGACGGCGGCAACCTTTCCAATACTGCGTGTGCGTTTGATCCACCAAAGCCAAAATTGTTGATGCTGATGAAGCGTTTGTCCTTTGGCCATGGACGAATGCTCACAGGGACCTTGAAATTCCACTGCTCCAGCGGGATCGCCTCATTCGCCTTCTCGAAGTTGACATTTGGCAGTATAAAGCTCTTCTCAAGCATGAGACATGCCTTGATGACGGAGATGATGCCACTCGTATTTTCCACGTGACCTACGTTGGACTTGACCGAACCCATGAAGAGCGGTGCTCGCTTTGTTCGGCCATCACCAAACACTCGGTGCAAGGCATGGGCTTCGATGGGATCGCCCACTTTCGTCCCAGTCCCATGCGCTTCGATGAAGCCGGTATCCCTTGGTGATATGTTCGCCCGCTCGTAAACTTCTCGCATCAACTGTTCTTGTGCTTCGCCGCTTGGAGTCGACAAACCTTCCCAAGACAATTAGAGAACTAGTTCCAGTCGCATCAAGACTTGCCATGTGCAAACATACCGACTGTTTTACCGTCCTGATTCGTACCAGTGTTGGTGATTATGCATCTTATCTTGTCATTGTCCTTCAGAGCCTGCTCGAGTGGTTTCAACACAAGACAGCCGACGCCCTCGCCTCGGGCGAAACCAGATTTTGCGCGGTGATCGAAAGAGTATGTCTTTCCATGGTTGTTGAAAAGCCTGGGGGGAAAAAAAAAAGAAGAAGAAGAAAAACCGTCAGATATGCGGAAAGAGTACGAGTACGAGTACGGTGGAATATGAGAGAAAACTTTACCCCGTCATTGACATGGAAATCATATCGTCGGGCTGCAAGTGCAAGCTGCAGCCTGCCACTATTGCCGACTCGGCCTCACCAGAACGCAGGCTTTGCACAGCCGCATGCAACGCGTGCAGGCCGGATGAACAAGCGGTGTCTATCGAGAGACATGGCCCACGAAAGTTGAAGCAATGGGAGATTCGAGCGGCCTGTATAGACTGATGGTTGCCAGTGCAGTCGAACAGAGGCACTTGATTCAAGTCCCGCTGCGTGCCCTGTTTGTAGCTCGAGCCATTCGCTCCCACGAAGACGCCGACGCTCGCACCGGAGATGTTCTCTTTCGGGATTCCAGCGCTCTCGAGCGCCTCGTATGTGCATTCCAACAATTGCCGTTGCTGCGGATCTATGCCGTGTTAGCTGGGGGCATCATCATGCAGCAAAGGTTGGTTGTCGACATGACCCTACCCATTGCAATTGCTTCCTGCTCTGTTATGTTGAAGAATGGCGCGTCAAACTGTGACAGATCCTTGTCGATGAAATAGCCGCTTTTGACGTTGATACAGCCCCTTTTCTGCGGATTCGGATGGTAATAGGCATCGGTAGAGAATCTGCTCTCGGGAATGGGACCCCAACCGTCCCTGGAACGAGATATCATTGTCCAAAGGTCTTCCGGACATGTCACTCCGCCTGATAGGCGGCATGACATGCCCACGATGGCAATCCGCTCCGGCGCAGACATGATGCGGTTTGTATTTTCTGATGTATAACTGGGGTATCAAAGTAAAGGAATAAGGATATAGAGAAATATGTGTGTGTGTGTGTGTAATACATGTATATATACAAGGCACGTCGGGTGCTATGATATGTGACGACGACGGATCGCTCTGTGTATTGCGGACCGGTAGGTTCTTTTAAAAGGCCACCCCTCCCTTTCCCCAGTTTGTTGCTGTAGTTCCCCTTCATTTTTCTTTTTTTAGATTATCTGGAAGTTCGTAAAATCTCGTCATCTGATACTTTCTTTTTCGAGGCGGCGTCAGTTTGTGGGGCATTCACGACTTTGGTCTACAGCACTTTGGCCCATGTGGGCAGAATTGACCGACGCAGCCAGGGTTACATTACTGTATTATTCCCAGGCCCTTGCGAGAATCATGCCACCTCGTTCTCGATCCTCACATGTGTTCACAAGACCCTTGGTGATCAACATGCCACCGTGCCACCGAGGCTCCCTGGGCTTAGCAGGCCAGCCACACGTCACACGCGCCTGACGAGCCTACGGAGCGAGCCGTTGAGCTCGTGTTGGGCGGGTGGCTCAAATGAGTCAATGGCTTGCGTTTAATTCGTCACCGCAAGCCAGGAAATGGGCGTTGAGCAAACGGTGTTTTGCCATTGAGTTCTATTCATTATCTATCACATTGTAGATATGCCATTATCCTTGCCATGTTGTCTCGCTCAAAGTCATGTAATCTATGCAATCATTCGTCTTTGGCCAATCTCATTGGCGCCGGTACGGCCCCGTACCAGCACCGACAAGGGTTTTTGGATCAATTAGGGTTGTGGAGAGACGTGGATCATCAAGACCCGGGGCCTGACGCTTGTCCGGCAACCAGAAGAAATTCGATTTTCTGCGAATCAAGTCTGGTGCAGCAGCCGTGTGGCGTTCTCGATCCCTGACGAGGGACTAACGACCCCGGGCCCCCGGCAAGCTGATGGAGAGTCGAGACGCCACATCCCGACCAAGCCCAGGCTGTGGACATCAATTGATGTGATGTCTCTTTCCGCGACTGATGGAAATTGTAAAGTCGTCCCGTGCTCCGTCCAGTATCATGTGCCAGGGACGTGCAGGATGCAACATCCCGGGTTGTCTCCGCATTCTGATGCACGGTTCGCTCCTCCTTATCGGACCAAACGTGCGAGAGAACAGGGTCTTGTGAAAGCCAAACTTGTGATGATGATGCTTGTCCTCCAGAATGAAAATGCTGTCTACTACAGGATAAATTGTTGCCACCAGCCCGTCCATGGTTCCTCTCTAATCCCCAAGTCTTTTGTTTCTCACCTGCAAGCATACAGTACAGCCACGCAGATGATCCTTATCAAAAATTAAAACAACACGAACTAGCTTGCCAATCGCCATGACCATCCTCTGCCTTCACGGCGCGTATGGCAGTGCGTCGGTATGTGCCACTCCGGAGAAGTGTATGCCTTTGGCCCAATCGCTAATAAAGTGATGACCAGCATTTCAGAACTCAATTGAAACCTTTTATAGATGCGGTACAACAGGCCGGCTCCGAGCAGTTCAAGTGGATCAACGGCGGCCATGCTGTGACACCACCGCCTGGGTTTGATGAATACTTTGGCCCTGGGCCGCTATATAGATTCATTTGTTACGATGGCATCAGTGAGCTCGATAATCTTCCAGCAAAGCTCCGTGAATTTCCCGCAGGTGCTACGCCCGAGGACACATTCCGAAAGCTGTTTGGCAATCAGGTGCGATTCAGTGCTCAGCCAGTACAGAGCACTCTGGGCAGACTGATTCAAGTTCTGGATGACGATCCAGAAATTACCGTAAGAAGACGCATGTCATATTACAAATGAGGCTCGATTTTGTCTTTCTGATTTTCTTTCTTCCAGGGCATACTTGGCTACTCTGAGGGTGCCACGGTGGCTGCCAGCTTGATACTGGAAGAGAAGCGCCGGTTCGAGGAGGAGGGGCGTCCCCGGCGCATCAAGGCATGTACATCAAATTTGAGATGAAACCGGACCCCCCCTACCTTGACATTTACCCCACTAACTGTCCTTAAGAATGCGATCTTCTTCGCTGGCTGGCCACCAGTCCGATGTGCGGATGATGAAGTGGAAATCCTCCTTGCCGACGAGTGCGAGACCGTCATAGATGTTCCAACCTGCCATGTCATCGGCTGCAACGATCCCTACCTAGATGGGGCAAAGGCGCTGTTTAACATGTGCGACGAGGATACTGCCTTGTTGTTTGACCACGGCAAAGGTCACACAGTGCCCCGTGATCGACGGACCTTGCAGGAGCTTGCCTCGGTCATCAATGAGGTATGGACGCCGCGGCAGATCATGGTATAATGGATGGCTCTAGTGGGCAATTGATAAACCGACATTTGACAAACAATCAAAAAAAAATTGTAATAAGCTTCCTGTCCATATTTGCCGGCTCGAACTAGTCTCAAATCGATGATAATAATACCGAGTGTTTATCAAGCAAACCCCCTTCTGTAAAATCATGAACCTGGAAAATTACCCAGCAACCAATTTTGCACAGTTGTGTGTGTATTAAGCTAACCGGATGCCATGGCGCCCACCTCAAATTATTCACTGCCTCCAAGGTACGCCCACATGCTTCCAACTGTTCATTACCCCTAGTCGTGTGTTTTCATCGTAGCAAGAGCTGGAACAAGCCATTAGGCATAGATTTGCACAAAGGATTCAAAACAACATGGAGATTGTCGATGTGAAAGGCTAATAATAGTTGGCTGGCTAAACTTTCCAGCAGGTGCAAGTTGATTTCCCTCAACGTTTTCTTTTCGTGCTTTGCACATATACAATGAGGACAATGATGCAAGCATTCTCCTGGGCCCCTTCATCCTCCTATATTCAATAGCTCTTAAAGTTGGGAAAAAAAAAAGCGATGGTCATTCTAAATGAGAGATGCTGGTTCTAGAAACATCAGCATTCTTCATGACGAATCTGAACTTTACCTTGTGAGAATCTGCCATTACCATGGCTTGTTCCAGAACCATAGGATTTATTTACTCTAGACCCGCGCATACTGGCTGAGGTACTCCTACTACGAAGCTGTTTGTTCAGTACCCAAGATACTAAGCCGGGTGAGTAAGCACAGTAATAGTAGTCAGATCGTTAACGCGGACACTGTACTATACGGGCACACAGTAAATCTTCGCTCTAGCACACAGTGCTCTTTAGCATATGCTTGGCATATGTCATGATACTCATTGCTTACCCAATTGGAATTTAAAGGCTTTACCCGGGAGGCGCGTATTCTTTCGGGCATGGTCGCTTTTTTCACACGGGAGCACATGAGCAACAAAGAATGCGACCTAACTCCGACGCCGACTGAGAATCGAGATTCCATAATACGTGCGTGCTCCCAAGCGCGTGTCGGCTCGTGGCCCGAGGTCACTTGTGAAGGGCAAGTGTGCAGCATCTCCGCACACGATTGGATTGCTAACCGACTTATCTGTCTCCATTGCCCATTGACTCAAGCTACTCGTCATGATTGATCTGTAATTCCGTATTGTGCCACCCATCCATCTTGGGAGTATCATCTTCGTGTCTTTCACGGTTGCTCGAAATGGGGCCAAAGAAATGGCTCATTTTACTTGGGAGCTTGCACGCCGCTGCCGCTGCCGCTGCCTGTGCCGCCTCATCGGCGCCTGTGCCTGATGGTTCGGCCCAAAGAGCTGGCAAAGTCGCCGTTGAATTCTCTCGCGGCTCTGTTGTCGGCAAGGTCTTCCAGGGGAGGGAATCCTTCAATGCGATCCCATACGCGGAGCCCCCGGTCGGGGATCTGCGGCTGCGACCTCCCCAGAGATTCTCCGGCACGCTCGAGAAGCTCGACGGCACCGGGCAGGCAGCCGAATGCCCTCAAATGTACGGGAAATCACTGGAGAAGCCTGCCGGACAGGAAGATTGCCTCACGCTGAACGTGGAGAGACCATCGGGCACCAGGGCTGGAGACAAGCTGCCCGTTCTCTTCTGGATTTTCGGCGGCGGCTTCACGTTTGGAGGAAGCCATCTGTACAACGCAGCCAATCTTTACGCGACGGCCCTGCCTCAGAACCAGCCATTTGTCTTCGTGGCAGTCAATTATCGTCTCAACGGCTTCGGCTTTCTTCCAGGAAGAGAAGTTCTCCAGGACGGTGCCGCGAACCTGGGCCTGCTTGATCAACGACTCGGCCTGCAGTGGGTTGCTGATAATATCGCCGCCTTTGGAGGGGACCCTGACAAGGTGACCATCTGGGGCGAGTCCGCCGGGAGCATCTCCGTCATGGACCAGATGCTTCTCTTCAAGGGAAACGCGACCTACAAGGGCAAGAGCCTGTTCCGCGGAGCCATTATGAACTCGGGCAGCATCATACCAGCCGATCCAGTGGACTGCCCAAAGGCTCAGGCAGTGTATGACAGGGTGGCGCTGCGAGCAGGGTGTCGAGGTTCAGAAAACACTCTCCAATGCCTCCGTCGGCTCCCATTCACCAGGTTCTACAATGCCGTCGCGAGCGAGCCCGCCGTTCTATCGTATAATGCACTGGCTTTATCCTATCTGCCTCGACCAGACGGCAGAGTGCTCACGGCAAGCCCAGACGACCAGGGATTGGCGGGCCATTTCCATGCTGTCCCAACAATCATTGGCGACCTAGAAGATGAGGGCACATTCTTTGCTCTTTTCCAGAAGAATCTCACAACGCCCCAGTCGGTGGTCAACTACCTCTCGGAGAGATACTTCTCCCACGCGACCGAGGACCAGCTGAAAGCGCTGCTTGAAACGTACAGCAGCAATCCCTCGGATGGCAGCCCCTTCCGGACCGGGAGCGAGAACGAAATCTATCCTGGTTACAAGCGACTCGCCGCGCTACTCGGCGACCTGGTCTTCACGCTGACCCGGAGGCTTCTGCTCACTCTCGCAAGCGTAGTCAAGCCTGATGATATGCCGACCTGGTCGTATCTTGCTTCGTACAACCACGGAACACCAATTCTCGGCACGTTTCACATCGCCGACGTCAAGGAGCTCTTCTACAACGTGAGGCCCAGCCAGTCTGTCAAGGACGGCCGGACCTACTACTTCAATTTTCTCCACAATCAAGATCCAAACATTGGTGTCTCGGGGCTGGCCAACTGGCCGAAATGGGTCCAAGGGAACAAGCTCATGTGGTTCAAAGACAACACCACGGAGCTTCTAAACGATGACTTTCGAAGTAACTCGGCAAACTTTATTCTCAACAACAAGGACATTCTTCGTTTCTAGGGTAGTTTGCCGTTTGTGGATTTTATTCATAGTTTCATTGGATGATGACCTTTTTTTTTTTTTCAACCATCAAGCTATCCTTCGAGTACAGAGTACGGAGCAGCAGCTCCATGCCGGCATCCAATGTCGACAACCCTCTGAGGATGAGACTTGCGGCACATGTGAAATGCGGGGCAGGAAATACGACAAGTAAAATGAGATGGTTGGTCGTTGGGAGGCCCGTGTACAATGCCCCCCCCCCTGAATTATTTTACAAATCTACATGCCCCAGTTATTCGTTCCTCTGTAACAGCTGTGATGTCACGACTTCGGTTGGATATGATGATAAACAGAGGGATGACTAGATTCTCACACGTAGCTAGAAAGATACTTACCTATGGGTAGGTGCGTGAATGTTTTCAAATCTAACCTTTCACCTCCAAGTGGGCGGTCTTCTCTCTATCCCGCCTTGCGCTCACGTGGCTAGGCCGCAGCTAGGCGACAAGCTCTTAGTTATCTGAGGGATCCGAGGATCCTCCGTCCCTCTCTGCCTCCATGCTCCTGATATGTTGATTAGCTATGAGTAATACTGTTATTAGAGAGCTATAAGGAAAATGCGAAGGGTATATAGCGCCACAAAAGAGTACGCTCCTTTATTTCCTAGCTAACATCTGGGGGGGGGCCCTTAGCTTTCTGGTTCTGGCACTTGTATTTTGATTCTTTACCAGATCTGGGGTACGAACAACAGGCAACAACATCAACAACAAGTGGGGAAGACATGGATTGGTCATTGCTTCTTGGTGAGAATGCAATGTGACAAAATGTTTCGGGATATTGTATTCAAACAGGCTGCAAGTTGCCAGCCTAGTCGATGTCACTCTTGAAATCAAGCGGGGGGGCGGCCGGGGTAGTTAACTGATGTAACTCTTGAAATCAAAAACTTGTTGCAGTAATATTACTTGGAGACGTTCTCGCGGCATGTCTGTCCAGCCACCACCACCTTGGGTAGTACCACTAGTAGAGTTAGACGCAGACATCAATCAACGCGACTAACTAGCAACCCTCCCCCCACCCCGGCAACGAGTCCGAGGTTGCAATGGCAGGGGTTAACACAGGTGCAGTGCACCTCGGTACGTCAAACATTGGAAGACATATGTCATGACAAAAGCAGTTTGGCCATTGTCGCCCGGGCCGAACCATTGCGCAACCCCCATTCCCCAGATGCCAACTTCTGGGCCCCTCTGGTATTATATAAGGTCGACTCAGACCGGTTGTCCCCCCCCATCCTTTCCCACCACCAACCAACTGCACCAGCATCACCCGGTCCCCCTCTTCTCTACTACTTAGACGACAGCTGCCACGCCAAGTCAAGTCACGCACTCGTTCAATCGACATCAACTCAGCCAACCGTCAGCAAAATGAAGTTCTCCGCCGCCATATTGTGCTTTGCCGCCGAGGCCCTGGCCTTGTCCGTGTTCGAGCGGGACGCGTCCGCCGTGACCGGCGTCCTGGACAGCGTCAAGTCGGCGTTGCAGAAGCTGGACACCACGGTCAAGGCCGGGGGCAACGACCAAGAGGCGATGCTCAAGGCGTCCAACTCGCTCATCCAGACCCTCAAGAGCGGCAAGAGCAAGGTCGACGGCATGAGCGAGCTGTCGCTCACCGACTCCGTCACACTGACCACGCCGGTGCAGGACCTCACCAAGGTCGGCCAGACCCTCGCCGAAGACCTCAAGTCGATCAGGGGCAACTTGGAGAAGCAGGGGCTCTGCGAGGTGGTCCGCAAGCAGACCTCGGACATCAACGACAAGTCGCAGGCCCTGATCAAGGCCGTCGTGTCCAAGGTCCCCGAGGATGCGCGCGAAATTGCCAACCAGCTGTCGGCCGGGCTCGTCAAGGTCCTGAAGCAGTCGCAGGATGACTTTTCCGAGCAGAACTGCAAGAACAGCGGCGGCGGCGGCGGCGGTGCAAACCCCCCCCCTCCTGGCGGCAACAGCGCAAGCCCCGCCTCTTCAGGCCCCGCCAAGCCCACGTCTGCCCCTGCCTCCACCCCGGCTTCCGCACCGGCCTCTTCTCCGGCCCCCCCCACCACCACCATGACCACCTCCTGTACCACTGGATCCGCCCCTACCGGCACTGGCACTGGCGGCCTCCCCGTTGGGCCCACCGGCACCAGCCACCCACCCGTCACTGCTGGAGCCGCTGCCTTTGCGCCTGCCGGGGCCCTGGCCATGGCTGTGGCTGCCCTCGTCATGTAAATAGGTACATAGTGCAAGACACATGTGAAGTATGGACCCCTGTTCCGACCTGTTCCAACGGGTTCCTCGCGGTGGAGTCATCTCAGGGGAGGGCGTCTTTATTTCCTATCTGTATGTAATCTACGAGCTTCTTTGCTTTTGTGCGAGAAGAGTAATGTTGAGTCAGGTATTGAGTGGACCAATAAAACATTTCATCCAAGTTTTACACTTGCTTCGTAAACCCCATGCGTGCCGCGCGCGCGTGTGTGTGTGTGTGTGTGTCCCGCCCGGTGGTCCGTCTTCGCTTGTTTGTGTGATTCCGGTTCCTTGACTGCCACGGAACAATCCAACTTCTACAGTTTGAAAAATCATTGCCAAGACGGCCATGGGCTCGCCATGGGCTCTGCAAAGTAAAAGCTGACATGCCTGCAACATGCTGAGCATATATGCTCATTTAATCGCAGCTACATAAGGGGGTGCGCCCTCCGTTTGTGGCCATTTGGGCGAGCTATTGACAACAACTCGTGGCCAACGACATCTGAATTGAACAATGTGCAAGCATGTTATTATAAGCTTTAAATCTATTAATTAGATAAATCTAGGTCTTTAAATAAACGCAATAATAAACGCAATACGGGAAGCTGCATTACTAAACAAAGAGGGGATGATAAGGCTCATGCCTGAGGCTGCGATGTGAGGCTGTGAATATCCTCAAGGAATTCAATAAAGCACGCTGCCATGTTGCATCACGAGAAGAGATCGACTCCTGTTGTCTTGCGTGAAATCGTTTAAATGCGCTTCCAAGTGCCGAAAGGGCTTGTGCGGTGCATCGTGCATCGTGCATGGGTCAGGATTCAGGGTAATGGAAGGGGATCGGATGGGGAAAGGCGCGTGGGGCGTGGCGCATGGCGCATCGTACCGGCCGAGAGACCTGACCGGGGTGCCTGCCCCCGGTACTCGCTCATGCCCCCGCTTCTCCGCCATAGCCAGCCAGTCGCAACTCACTACTGCTTTTGGTGCCCCCTGGCAGAAATGCTGCAGCTCCAACTCCATTCAACGGAACGTGTCTGGATTATTCATCAATCACATATACAGTGGGATGATGGGCAGGATGATGGGTAGATACCACACGGGGCGCGAAACCGACCAATGCTTGGAAATGGCAGTCATGTCTTCGTTGTGCTCTCTTTTTGTGAAAAATTATATACGAGGCGAGCCTCGCCGATGCCTTTTCTGGCGGCCAACACGGCTCGAAACCGCCCCCTCAACAACACCGGCGACACCGTCCAGACTCCGGGCCTGGGCACCTAGTGTCTTGTTCCCGCTTGTCAGCGCCTCCAGCCACTCAGCAGCTTTGAGCAGGATGGCGGACTTGCTAAGCCCGCGGTCCTTGACGTCTGGCACGAGCTTGAGGAGGTCATCGAACCCATCCTTGATCAGCGCACGTCGCTTTTGCTCATGAAGAATGTGATTGCGCCGCTTTTGCTCTTCCGTCAGCCTCTCGCGCCGAGGACCGACGGTCGCGAAGCTCCTCTGGTCGTGTAATGCAGATCCGAGGTATTCCAGTGACATGGCTCGATAGGTGGAGAGCGCATCTCCGTCAACCGGGCTTGTTCGTGTCCGCAGCACCGGCCAGGCCGCCCGGCGGTGGTGGTCACCGAGTGTTGCCGGCGTTCCCGTCTTGAGCTTGTACAAGTCGTTGGGGGAGGCCCTTTGCGGCGGCGAGGGCCCGCTTCGAGGCACGACGCCTCCCTCTCTGTTCTCGGCAAACCTGGCATGGGGGAAGAGCCTCGAATCCACCGCATCATCGTCGCCCTCTGTGGCGATGGAGCCCTTGGGGGTCGCAAAGGTTGTAGATTCTGCTCCCCATTCAACAGAACTCCCGTGCGTTGATGATGTACTCATGGGTCGCTCGCCTCGACCCCAGGCCCAGTCTGCAAAAATGTTCTCGTTGACTGTGTCGTGGCTGTTGCGCAGAAGATCCTCTCCGAAATCCAGAGATGACTGATGTCTCATGTGTCCGATTGGAAAACAACGGGACTGCACTGCTTCATCTTCGACCGGTGAGTTGGAGACGTCGGCGTGATCCACACTGCCCCCCTGGTCAACGTTCGGTCGGGCCGTGCTGTCCGTCATTGCATCATCGTTTGACCTTGGATAACCCTGTGATTGCTGTTCGTGGTGGAGTGACGACGGGGGCAACGGCGGTGACCCAGACAGTGAGTGCGAGCCATGGATCGCGGCCTTGTCAGTCGCCCATAATATCTCGTCATCTTGACGGTACTTTTCTGAGTGAGCATAGGATGGTGCCTGGCTAGAGGAGAAGGGTGTATTCACGTCGACCAGAAAGTTCATCTGATTCGCAAATTCAAACTGGCCGGCCAAGGCCCGTGATGAACAGCTGTTAGGCTGGTGGCGGTGCTCTGGAAGTTCTGGCCAAATCATGGCGTCCGAGGCTGGTCGATGATGGAAATGGAAATCTGTGGTCAAACGACACGGTTAGTCCGGGTAAGCTTGGAGACCAAGTGACAGGCAGACGAGCGTGGCGGAGAATCAATCACTCCTATATCTATATGGCAGCACATACGGTTGAAATCAGAATAAAGCTCTTGCCGAGTTGGGTCAGCAGACATTGCTTGGGTTGCGAGCATGTTGGTTTTTGTTTATAGACGGAATCTCGGTTGGGTTGTTGATATGACCCCTTGTTGGTGGTAAAGGTGAGATCAAAATTCAGCGACTTGTTTTTTTTTAAAAAAAAACCCCGAGATGTGGCGATTGCCGGGCAGGCAAGCTCAGACCAGTCCGGGGTATGCATATGTATGTATGTGTATGCCCTTCTCAGCATCGGGCGACAGGAAGAAGGCCGCGACTCACTCATGTTTTCGTACTAGTTCCCTTTTTTCCTTCCACCAACAGCGTTGTCTCGAATAACGGCATCCCCCCTTTCCAACTGGCTACCAACGGGGGACATCGATCCACCCGACAAGCTTGGACTTTCTCCAACGACAATGTCTGCAACTTTCCCCGCATCCATTATCCATTGCCTTCCCCGCCATTTTAGTCTGGACTAGCTAGCCCTAACCTTGCCTGGTCTTGGGAAATTGATCCATCGGTTTCAACGTAAAGACAAGCAGGTTTACCGCTGTTCCATTTGCTTGTTCAGAGGTCCACGACCCTTGGCCCTCGTCCGATGATGCAGATCCGACTGGCTGTCCGATTGCCCGCTACAGCAGGCACAGCAAGTGTGTGCATTGCATCGACACGTTCGGTGATGTGACCTCGTCCTCTCTGCATTAGCTAGCGCAGATCGTCATCATCGCGCCCCCACGCTTGGCCGTGCCGCCTTGGATCGATGCCTCCTACATGTACATACATTAATAGCACAAGGACAGCCCATGTGGCAGGTGCTGGGATTCCGAGGTTGAAATCCCGACATGTGCCATGTCGAGACTCGAGACTCGAGAACTCGAGAGTGGGTTGGCCGGCGAAAGTCTCTAAAAAGACAACGGATCTTTTGCAAAGAACCAACAGTACTTAATAACAAGTGTGGAGGGAATGTGGCAAAGAGCGATGAGAAGAGAAGAGGATGCTGAATTACTATCTAGGAATTCGGAATCTAGCAGAGGGAAAAGAGAAGCTTATAAGCTTCGAATCTACTGATCCGATGAACAGAGCCTCCAAACAGATCCTACACTGAATCTGATAGACAAACGCGATGCGGGAAGCTGCCATCGTCAAACGAAAAGAGGATGACGAGGCTGATGCCTGAGGCTGCGATGTGAGGCTGTGAATATCCTCAACAAAAGCTACCACTACCCTACTTGAGTGCACAGTCGCAGCACAGTACAAGCCACCTGTGCCACACTCTGTGGTCCGTGCCCCAACCATGGGAGGACAAAAAACTTGCACCTGCAAAATATCTGTACTCCGCTTCTTCTTTACCGTGAAAAACTGTTGCACCCACAAGGGCATAATTAATCCCGGTCGCACGATAGTCTCGCTACTTAACTAGCTAAGACAGGAGTCTACCCCTAGCTAGTTATTTTCTAAGACCTTTATAACTTTATAGTATGTTTTAGTACTATATAAGTACCCTACTAATAGTAAAGGTACTTAGGTATTTAGACTATAGTCCGCACTCTCTTATAGGGTTAGATAACTTAATAGATATAATTATATTAAACCCTAGCTTTGTGGTCTAATATAGTAGTAATTATATAGTGTTTATAATAATTATACCTTACCTTCTTCTAAATTAGTACTCTTCTCTTTAAATAATTAGTATAAATATAGTAAAAGAGAGGCCTAATTTATTAATATTATAATTAGGTAACCCTAGCACGCTAGGATTAACACTACTATCTATTAGTTTAATAATAATAACACTATAGGTATCCTTATAATATCTAAGGAGTCTTCTAAGAGTAATAAGCTAGCTATTAAGCTATAGGAGCCTTACTATTAGGACCTATAGTATAAGATAGTTAAGGTAAGAGCTATTAAAGATAGAATCTAGGTCTTTATTAATCCTAATTTAATTATATAGCTAGATTACCCTTCTAAGCCTCTAATTCTTATAGGAAATAGGACTCTAGTAAAGAGAAGGGTAGTAGAGGCTATATAGAGTTAATTATCTATATTAGATACTATAGGAGTTTAAATATACTTATAGAGTAGTAGAGCTATAATTAGTAGTGTGTAGTAACCCTAGGAAAGCTTTTCTAAAGGTTATAATATAGCTAGAGAGAGTTATTTTTAGTACCCTTAATAACCTAATAATGCTAAAGATAGCGCTTAGTTTACGGTCCTTAGTAGTTATTATTAGGTATTTAATAGCTAATTCTAGAGCCTTATAAAGGCCCTATAAGAGTATTATACTTAGTTTATAATAACACTTAGTCCTAAGTATAAGTAGATAACCTTAAGGCATGTATCTCTTTGTAATAAGATTAAAGAGCTTATAAGGAATATAATACCTTTAAATAGGACTATTAAGTATTTGTTAAGGCTTCTGGGCCGAATATGATGAACAGGGTGATGGTATGATCAAGGTAGCAGCTATAGAGCTAGAAGGTAGGTGTATGTGCTTAAAGGTTTTAATCTCTAGCCTCCTACATTCTATGTGTGTAACCTTTGCCTAAATACCCCCTCTGTGTGAGGCCCCTCACAACATGACCCACGCGCATGCGTGCACCGCAGCGCCAGAGCACCGCGGCGCCTAATACTAGAAGGAAGGGCTAGGTCTACGTAATATTAGTAAGCCACTAGCTATAAACTAGTAACTTATATATATATTATACTTAGACCTAGTAAGCTTTAGTTAATATATAAGTATACCCTATATTCTTTTACCTAGCTACCTTTATTCTTATAATTCTAAAGCTTCTACTACTAGCTACCTAAGAGTAATATAAGGCTAAGAACTACCTAATTAACCTAAGTAATATTAGATAATAACTAAAGCTAATTAAATAAGGGTAATATTACTACTAAAGATATACTATATTCTATAGGAACTAGGACTAAACCTAGACCCTCTAATATTAGGGCTAATATTATAGTAATAAATAAGTAAATTACTTAGCTTAAGAAACTTAAAGAACTATAGGAATAAGAGTAAAAGCTTATTAATTTTCTATAGCTAGGTAGAGGGGAAAAGAAGATAAAAAGGTAGTAAAGATTTAGTTCTTTCTTTAGTAATAGTTACTAAGAGGTTAAAGTTAGGAATATTACTAATCTCTAATACCCTATAAACCTATAGAAGTATAAAATATAGATAAATAATCTAAACTATACCTTTAATAAGGTAAAGTAAAAGTATTAGTATAATTACTAAAAAATCCTTTTTATACTTAACTATATATATAGTAATTATAGGGTAAGATAGAACTAATACCTTAATAAATAGATAGCTAATAACTAAAGTAATCTTAAAGATAACTAGGATATATTTAATGTTAAAATTATGCTATTTATAGCACTATTTTATAGGCCCACTAGTTGCCTAGTTGCGTTGTTGCAACGTTGGTTGCGAGGCGTTGCCTGCAGCGTTGTTGGCCGTGGCCAGCAGCTTTGGCTGTGACCTGCGTTCCTGCACACAACCAACCCATAGGCTTATATGACTAAGCCGACTAGGCTACCCTATAGGGAAGCTAAAATTAACTATAACTAGGGAACTAGTAGTTGTATAAAAGGCTGACTTATACTATTCGAATCCTTGATTTTTTCTGGATTTAATAATGTATTTTATTTATAGGGTTGCTTATTAGATTGCTTAGTTAGTGCACGTGGGTGGCTAGATTGTATAGTCGTGAGTCGATTTTTTACTTTTCATATATAAATAAATTTTATAGAAAATAAAAAATAGCTCCTAAGGCCCGGCTAGCGACCCCCTTCCGTCGGTATAGTTGGTAGGTCTATGAGGGGACTTAGAAAATCCTCTTATTGCTCGTTAGATCGTTTGTCTAGCTAGAAATCTACTATATTTAACTATTAACGCTCTATATCTTAAAGAATTGTTATATTATAGTGAATCTAGAAGCCGCCGCGTTAGAATCTACTAGGGAGGTCTTCCTATCC
Organism: Epichloe elymi; assembly: GCA_023658475.1. NCBI lineage: Eukaryota > Fungi > Ascomycota > Sordariomycetes > Hypocreales > Clavicipitaceae > Epichloe > Epichloe elymi. The sequence continues at coordinate 450,083 of CP098273.1, read as the reverse complement.
CTCTAGCTAGATTCCCTTCCATTTTCAATAGGTTATGAGCCCGGGAGGCCTATAAGATTACTACATTACTGCGTTATTCTACTGCGATTAGTGCTTGATTTTGGGTACTAGTTACTCTCTACTAGACCTGTGGGCTTTTAGATTACGAAGGAAACCGCTAGTTGAAGCTTTTCATCCGCTAGCATCACGCATCGCAACGCCAGACCCTTGGTGTTGAAATTCATTTACAGCCGCACCTGCAACCACCACATTGCAACCGTAACTATCTAGTTACAACCACAACCTCTTTTTTAGTGATCTAATTCACTGCCGCGACCGTTATATATTGATATTATCTACTCTGTAGATACGCTGCATTCCTTAAATCATCGAACATCTAGTATATTAATACTAGGCTTTTTGACCTATTGCACTACGTTGCACGCACTATACATCACGTTACGTTGCGTTATGGCTGCTGCAATAGCTATTATTCCTATCCGTCATTTTTAGTGTTAAGAAAATTTTCGCAGAGAATCTTCTCCGGTCCGTTTCTGCCCGCGCATACCGCAGACCCACTTTTAGACCTTAAGGGGCACTGTTGGACCGCGAAGCTAGGGTTCAATGTGATCGTATCTATTGAGTTGTCCGACCCTGTAAGAGGGTGCGGACTATAGTCTAAATACCTAAGTACCTGTACCATCGGTGGGGTACTAGTACAACGATAAAACATACTATGAAACTACGGAGGTCTTGGAAAATGACTTGCGCGGGGTGGATTCCTGTCTTAGCTAGTTAAGTAGCGAGACTATCGTGCGGCTGGGATTAATTATGCCCTTGTGGGTGTAACACACCCCCCTAGGGGACCTTGTTTGAGGTTCCCTGTGATAACTCTGAATTAATTAAATCAGTCAAATTAACGTTACAACATTTAAAATCAATTCTATAGTGCAAAAAAGCAGTTAATTAGTTATAATTCCGTCTAAATTAAGGTTATTATGTGATGCTTGCTCTTCAGGTTCTTCACTAAGCATACTAGAGGGCAGTTATATAAGCCCTAATGCCTCATAGAAGCTTATAAAAGCATCTCCTATAAGAGGCTTTGTGAGGCTATTAGCGATTATCTCTCTAGTGGTAATCCAGGTAATATTAAAGGTTCCTTTTATAACCTCTTAATAAAGCTAGTGGTAATGAATATCTATATGCTAAAGCTTTATTATAAGCTTAATAAACTCTTCTTTAAGGAGGCGAATTATCTACATGTTATCACATTTAATCTTAAGCGTGTCATTACCTAGGCATAGCCTAACCTCTTAATATAATCATCTAAAGGCTATAAGCTCTTTACTATAGTGTAAAAGTGCTAGAAGCTTTGCTTTAGTTAATAATATTATTACAGTGGCTTGCCTTCCTGCCTTAAAGAGCACAGGCCCTCTAAAGAGCTTTATAATATAGCCTTATAAGCTCTTTTATGTTATAGGATTATTAGCAAAGAAGGCGTTGCTATATGCCTCTAATTCGGGGTTATTACCGCTGTATTTAATCGCTAGGTCTACCCACGCACACCCATACTTAAGGGCTCTTTTAGCTGCTTCTATATGCTATGGCCCCGGGTTTTATAGGTATTGTAAGAGTTATAAAGCTATGAAAGCGATATTAGGTCTTAAAACTATTATTAGATATAGTAGGGTTCTAATTAGAGATTAGTATCGCTTAAGATCTTATACGCTAACCTCTCTCTTAAAGGGTTCTAGCGGTGTAGCGGTTATTAGGGCTATAGGCCTTTGTTAAGGGATCTTTACGTTAAATTTAGTAGTAGCTTTATCCTAATAGGACTTCTAATTAAGCCACACCTTCCTGTTAGCACAATCTCTGATAATTTTAATGCCTAGGAACCATTAAAGCTCTCCGAGGTCCTTAACGTTATACTTTGTAAAAAGCCTTGCTCTAAATTCATTATATAGATGTGATTTCCCCTTAGTAAATAAGGCAACAAGGTTATCTACGTAGAAGAAGATAATTAACCTATCCCTAATAAACACATAAATATCTTTAAAGATCTATGTGAAGCCTTCACTAATTAGCTAGCTAATTAGCTCTTTTATCCATAGAAGAGGCACTCTCCGCAGCCTGTAGACTGCTCTAAGAAGCTTTAGATAGGCTTATTCATCTTTATAGCCTAGAGGTATCTTATAGTAGACCTCTTTATTAAGGTCTAAATTTAGGAAAGCCGTGATAAAGTTATACTAGTGTGCTTCTAGGTTAAAATAGCATATAATAGCCATAAACAGTCTAAATGTATTAGTAGCTAGAGTTACTACTTAAGTTAATAGATAATTCTTTAGTTAATGATTCCTGAGAACACAGAGATAAGCTTTATATTATAGGAGGTAGCCTTGCTTATCTAATTTATAAGTAAAGACCTAAGTAAGGCCTAGAGGCTTCACATGTAAAGGAACTTCTTCTCTAGATACCTTTATAGCTACCTTTCCATTAATAATCTTATTATATTCTTTATCTTATGCTTTATAGAATTCCTTTTCCTTTAGATAACTAGCTAAGTTATTATAATAAGCTAGAGGAGGGGGAAGCCTTAATATATAAGGCTTTTCTTTGCTTTTAGGTCCTAGATTAAAGGCTGTAGTAAATACTTTAAGATTATTATAATCTTATGGATTTATTAACATATTATTATTATTAGGTAGGTTAAGCAAATTATTAATACTTAATAGCATGTGATCCATTAAACCTAGAAATCGTTCAGGTGAATTCGGAGGAGTTAGTAGATTCGTTTCTTAACTCTCTTTCTCTTTTTCCTTATAGTCTAATTAATCGCGACTATTAAGAGTTTTATCCTATTAAGGCTGATTAAGTGGTTATTACGGTAACAGAGGGTACGCTATCTATAGAAGCCCTATATTAGAGCTTTTATCCTTATTATTATTAACTAGCTCTTTAAGGAAGCGTTTTTTAACCTCTTTTACACTTAGTAATAGGCCTCTTTCTTAAGCATAGAAGATTAACTTATTAAAGGTAATATAACTTAATAAGAACTAGTAGCTCCTCTTTATTATTAGCACCTAAATTAGGTATTGCGTGGAGGAAATGTATCCAGCTAGGTATCCAATGTAAGCTCTCTAGGCAAGCTTTAGACCTGCCTTACGAAGCCTACTTTGCGTTATTATAAATGCTTTATAACCAAAGGCTTGTAGATAAGTTATTAAGGCTTCTGGATTCTCCGGTAAGTAACTCTATTAAAGCTTATTTTCTCTTAACCACCTATTTAACGCTTGTTAAGGCGATTGCTAGTTAAGTAGCTTTTAAGGCGTGTAGTTTAGGATATAAATAGCTGCTTTAGTAGCTATAGGCTAGAGATCTTCTAGGAAGCCTAATTATGTTATAAGAGTTATTATAACCCTTATTATCACCCCCCTAGACCATTTAGCGTGCCTATTTTAATATAGGTAAGCCGGGCTAGACTTTCTAATAATAATGCCTCTATTTATAACCTCTTCTTCTTGCTTTTTAGTCTAGAAGGTAGTCTTACTATTAGTTATTATAACCGCGATATAGATACTGTACACCCTTACGTACATAGCTTCTAACTAATCAAAGCAAAGCGCGATATCCGTTTTTAACAGGATCGTGAAGATATAGCGCAATCCTATAGCTCTATAGGTAAAAAGAGTAATATATTAGTCCTTATTATACCCTAATAACTAAGTAAAGAGGTTAAAAGAAACCACCTAAAGTGGCCCCGAAGGTAATAACCCTACCTGTGACGCTTATAATATCTGCCTCTACGCCTTAGCTATCTAATAGACCTTATATTTCCCTACGCTCCTTTCCTTTAAAGGGATTTAAAGCTTCTTAAGGACTTAATCTATTATATCCTTGCCTAGATACGCTAATCTAGCATGCCACAGGTCCGTAGGCGTTATTATCATGGCCTTTGGGTCTCTTAAATCTCCCTTTATAGCAAAAATATCTAATAGGCTTAAGCCCTCTATACATAGCTACATACTAATAATCTAAGTTTAAAATATCTCCTAATTACCTCTTACTAGGTCTATAACCCTTCTAGTGAGGTTATCCTACCTTATTCCCTTCTTTATAAGTAGCTAAAGAGATATAAGGTTTACAAAGAATAATAGTTAGTACTAGGCCTTTAATAAGGTAAGGGTCTAGCTATCTATTAAGATAATCTAAGCTATACTAACGCCGTGAGCCTTAGTAACACTATAACCGGCTTGAATTCTAGGTTATTAACTATAATTAAGGTCTATAAACCAGTGTTTATTATTAAAGATATGGATTAAAGTGCTGCTATTAAGTATAACTTGTGATTTGCCCTAGGTAAGGAAAGCCTCTAAAGACTCTAACTCCTCTGTAGCTAAAAACGCTATATTAACTTCTTTAGGCTCCTTTACGCTATTATCCTTTAACCACGCGTTATATGCCTTCTTTATATTATTAGGCTAATAATTTATTACTTCCTTTGCTTTCTTTAATAGCTCTTTATTAACTTTCTAGTCCTTTATTAGGTAGAGTGCCCTATAGACCTTCTATAAGTCTCTTAACTTCTTTACCTTATGCTTCTTATAGTAAATATAGTCTTTCTTTGCTAACTTCTCTGCTTTATCCTTTATTTCTCTATTAAGAGTTAGCTTAGCTCTAAAGGCATCATTAGCCTTCACCTAAGATCTCCCTTAGGCTTCGATTAGGTGCCTAATTCTACTTATAATGCTATAGAAATCTAGGACCTTTCCCTCACTCTCTACTATATAAATTAATAAGCTAATTTAAGCTAAGATAGCAGGGAATTATGCCCTAATAGCGTTATTAATTATTTCTATAGGTAAGTTACCTTTAGCAATAGGGCAGTCTACTTAGAAGCATCTCTTATAGCTAATTAAAGTATCTATAAGCCACTTATTAATATTTACCTTTATAAGGTTCCGCTTAATAGTCTTATTAAAATTAACTTTAGTATAGTGCTTAATAGTTCCGCTTAAAGGCATTACGTTTCTTATAAGCTCCTTAATCTTGTTACAAAGGGATACGTGCCTTAAGGTTATCTGCTTGTACTTAGGCCTAAGCGTTACTATAAACTAAGTGTGATACTCTTATAGGGCCTTTATAAGGCTCTAGAATTAGCTGTTAAATACCTAATAACGACTACTAAGGACCGCAAACCATGCGCTGTCTTTAGCATTATTAGGTTGCTAAGGGTACTAAAAATAACTCTCTTTAGGCATATTATAACCTTTAGAAGAGCTTTCCTGTAGTTGCCGCGCGCTGCTAATCATAGCTCCGCCGCTACGTGAGCGCGTTTAAACTCCTGTGGTATTAGATATAGATAATTAACTCTGTGTAGCCTCTGCTGCCCTTCTCTTTGCTAGAGTCCTGTTTCCTATAAGGATTAGAGGCTTAGGAGGGCAATCTAGCTATATAATTAAGTTAGGATTAATAAAGACCTAAATTCTGTCTTTAACTGCTCTTGCCTTAACTATCTTGTACCACAGGTCCTAGTAATAGGGCTCCTATAGCTTAATAGCTGGCTTATTGCTCTTAGAAGACTCCTTAGACATCATAAGGATGCCTGTGGTGTTATTGTTGTTAAACTAATAGATAGTACTAATCCTAGCGTGCTAGGGTTGCCCGATCACGATGTTAATGAATTGGGCCTCTCTTTTGCCGTGTTCGTACTAATTATTTAAAGATTAAATAATTGGTTAATTTAAAGAGAAGAGTACTAATTTAGAAGAAAGGTATAATTATTATGAACACCACGCAATTACTACCATATTAGACCGCGAAGCTAGGGTTTAATGTAATCGTATCTATTAAGTTGTCTAACCCTATAAGAGGGTGCGGACTACGGTCTAAATACCTAAGTACCTGTACCATTAGTGGGGTACTAGTACAACGATAAAACATACTATGAAACTACGGAGGTCTTGGAAAATAACTTGCGCGGGGTGGATTCCTGTCTCAGCTAGTTGAGTAGCGAGACTATCGTGCGGCCGGGATCAATTATGCCCTTGTGGGTGCAACAGGCACCCTTTTAAACAGCCCCGCCACACAATTTGCGTGCGCAGCCCGGTTGCACCACAACCTAGCTTCTAGCGCGCCATATTTGCAACAGGAAGAAATTTGGAGATCTTACACAGAATATCTTTTGAGATCCTAGGGAATTTTGAGAGATGGCACCACCGAATTATAAGGGTAAGGGTCCTGCTGCAGGCCCTTCTTCTAGCCCTCCTAGGGACCCTGATAGGATGGAAATAGAAGGTCCGGCTGTTCAAGCCAGTGCTTTTCAACAACAGATGCAAAGCCAAATTGAACAACAAGGCAAGACCTTAACTGATTTTATCAAGCATACTGAGTTAAATCGTCTAAAAAACGAGGCTAGCATTAAAGATCTATTAGATAAATTAACGCAAACCATGACTGCTATGCAAGGTCTTCAGGATTCTACTAAGCTAAGGGAAGAAAATACTAAAGCTCCGGTAGAAGACCTAGCCGCTAATTCTGCGAGTTTACCTTCTAGTAACTTACAAGCTACCTTTAATACAGGGGCTATTAAGGAACTAAATAAGAAGGTTCACTCTATTCCTAAGGGAGCTAAGCTAAAAGGCCCTAAAAATTATGATCAGTGGAAGCAAGCCCTGAGCATTCAATTTAGAGCCCTAGGATTACCTGAATTTATAGATAATCCTAGCTTAGCAGGCCATCTAGCTAACTATGATCAAGCTATTCTTTTGATGATATTGAGAGATAGCTGTCAACCAGGACCGCAGGTAGCTATATATTAGCAAAAATCCCCTGAAGAAGCCTATAAAGTCCTTATTAGGCAGTATTCGCAGAGTGCTGAAATCCAGCGAGGTACGCTATACGCTAGCTACCACTCCCTAAATTTTTTAAATTATAAGGGATCTTTAGAGGCTTTTAATGCTGATTTTAATAACTTACTAGCTAGACTACAGCTTTGTAGTGTAGAGATCGCTCCTATTGATTAAGTAAACCATTATATTAACGCATTAAAGCAGACCTTTCCTAGTTAGGCTGAGAGACAAAGATTTACTATCAGAGCTACTAGGGCACAAGGGCTGCCTGTAAATACCCTAAATTTACAGTTCCTTATAGCGGATTTATTAGAAGAGCAGAGGGATAAAACCTCCCCTATAGCTAAAGCTCTTAGCTATAAGGCTTCTAATAATAAGGGAAATTCTAAGGACGAGGAAAAGAAGTCACCTTCTAATCCTAATACTAAGAAGGACTCTACCAACGCCACTAAAGAGCAGGATAAGAAGGATTCAAACCCTTCTAAAGCCTCTAGGAAGAAAAAGCAGAAGAAGAAGAGTGGCAATGGGGATAATAAAGGAAAAGAAGCTACTTTTGCGTTAGGCTATAGCCTAGCCACGGGATACGTTGAAGAACTAGATTCTAGCGAATCTAGCAGCGAGGATAGTAGTGATTCCGAATCTAATTTGGATACCTCTAGTACCACTACTACTAGTAACACTACTAGCAAGCCTACTTTTAGCTACTCTAATGATGTGGTTAAAAACTCCCTTCTATACGATATAGGTTCTTCTTATCATATTTGTAATAATAGGGCTTTCTTTAGGGACTTTAAGCCTCTTAAGAAAGGTTAAACTAGCCCTATAATTACAGCAGGAGGACCTATTTATCCTAAAGGAAGAGGCACCGCTGTTTTTAACGTTCTGGTTAAGAAAAATCCACCAGAATATAGGCCTCTAGCTCTGTTAGATGCCCTATATTTTCCCGGTATAGATACTAACCTAGTTAGCGGGTTATCCCACTATCTTAAGGGAGGTTATCTAGCTAAAGATTAGCTTTTCCTAGCCGATAAAAGCCCCTGTGGGTTATTAGAACCTACTAAACACGGCTTCTTTTTGCAGATTAAGGGGCAAGCTACTCCTAAGATCTGCAAGCATTCAACCCACCTCTCCTTTATGGGCTCTCAATATTGCAACCAACAACAAAGAAACCAACAGTAAAGAGCCTATAAGACCGAATTAGGGTTTTCCTACCCTATAGAGGTTCAAATTCCGCAGCCAGCATTCAATCCCGAGGAATATCAACGAATCGAAGAATTAGATTCTGACGAAGAAGATGAAGATTCAGCCCTATGTCCCACCGAAGCTCCTCCTAGTCAGGCATCTTCTATAGGGGGTTTAGAAGGTCCATACCCTAATGACTTGGGTGACAATAGTGGCCGTCTACTGCCCCCAGAGGCCTGTGATTCTCAAGAGGCCTGGCAACAGAGGGAGCTAGGGGATAATAGCTCTGAAAAGCTAGATTCTAGCTATAAGAAATTGCTAGATTTAGCCCTTCTTTAGCACATTCGATTAGGCTATATCGGCCTCCCTTTACTTAAGAAATCTTCGAAATTAGCTAAAGGGATCCCTGATTTTTCCGCTATTAAAGATAAGGATTTCAACTGCATAGCCTGTATGCAATTGAAGGCTATTAGAAGACTAACTAAAAGACCTATTCAGGACCCCCCTAGGGTTTTAGATATCCTAGAGGGAGATATAGTTAAAATCAAACCTATACCATATAATAAGAAGGCCCTAGTCCTTATACTTATTGATCGAAAATCCCGGTATAAATGGTGCTTTTTATTAGCTAATAAAGAAGGTCAGACCCTTTATACTGCTATTAAGGGCTTCTTTAAGGCTCTGAAGAACTGATATAACGCGTATCCTAGGCACCTTCACTTCGACGGAGGTACTGAGATTAACAACGAACTTCAGCACTGGTTATCTTCTAAAGGAATTTGCTTTAGTACCTCTTGCCCCTATATTCACGAATAGAATAGGCTAGTTAAGAGGGCTATTAGGGTTATCCTAGACTAGCTTAGAGCTACACTTTAGTGGTCTAAGCTGCCTTTATATCTATGGTCTTATATCCTTCCAGCTATAGTGGACTTAGTTAACATCACCGCTAATATAACTAAGCCCCTAACCCCTAAGTAGCTATTTCTAGCTAACTTAGAGCCTAAGACCTCTTATAAGCCTGATTTCTTAAAGATTAGGGCTATAGGGTCTTATTGTGAGGTTCTAATACCTCCGGAGCAGAGATTAAAGCTTTAGAAGCTAGCCCCTAGGACTATCCCTGGCCGGCTGCTTGCTACTCTAGGTTCCAGCGTTTATCTTGTTTATATACCCTCTAAAAGGTCAGTCGTTAAGACTAGCTTTGTTAAGATTATAGAGGATATAAGCTCTGTAGGGTCCCCTAAGCCTTTAGGAAGCTATCCTTTAGAGGGAGAAGCTAATATCTCACGAGATCTAGAGGTTCAGGATAGCTATCCAAAGCCTCTAGCGCCCCCAGCGCCCACAGCGCCTACAGCGCCCGCCGCGCCTACAATGCCCGGGACGACCGCTATAACGCCTCCAGCGCTACCCCTAGAGAGCCCAAGCTCTAGCGCCCCTAATAAGGGTGCTATCGAAAAACCATTTTCAGATTCGGATTCTTTAATCAACCCTGATTCTATGGACATTGATGATTTCAATTTATCTTCCTTCGTTAAGGAGATATGCTTTAAGGCACAACAAAAGGCTAAATCGTCAGCTAACAACAACAACGATTCGGATACGCCTAAGACCTGGAAACAAGCTTTAAAAAGCAAGGATAGCCAAAAATGGGTTAATGCAACCTTTAGCGAATTTAAGTAGCTATTAGCTACTGGAACTTTTAAATTTATAGGGATAGACTTGTTAAAATTATGCTATTTATAGCACTATTTTATAGGCCCACTAGTTGCCTAGTTGCGTTGTTGCAACGTTGGTTACAAGGCGTTGCTTACAGCGTTGCCTGCAGCTTTGGCTGTGATCTACGTTCCCGCACACAACCAACCCACAGGCTTGTATAACTAAGCCGACTAGGCTACCCTATAGGGAAGCTAAAATCGACTGTAACTAGGGAACTAGTAGTCGTATAAAAGGCTGACTTATACTATTCGAATCCTTGATTTTTTCTGGATTTAATGATGTATTTTATTTATAGGGTTGCTTATTAGATTGCTTAGTTAGTGCACGTGGGTGGCTAGATTATATGGTCGTGAGTTGATTTTTTACTTTTCACATACAAATAAATTTTGCGGAAAATAAAAAATAGCTCCTAAGGCCTCCTGGCTAGCGACCCCCTTCCGTCGATACGGTCAGTAGGTCTATAAGGGGACTCAGAAAATCCTCTCATTGCTCGTCAGATCGTTCATCTAGCTGAAATCAACTATATTCAACTATCAAAGCTCTATATCTTGAAGAATCGTCGTATTATAGTGAATCTAGAAGCCGCCGCGTTGAATCTACTAGGGAGGTCTTCCTATCCCTCTAGTATAGATTCCCTTCCATTTTCAATAAGACTAAATTCCTAAGGGCCAAAAAGTTCTTAAAAATAGGCTTGTCTATAAGCTTAAAAAGGATAAAGAAAATAATCCTATAAAACACAAGGCCTAACTCGTTACAAAAGGCTTTATGCAGATAGAAGGTTAGGATTATATTAAGACCTACGCTGCTACTAGCATTCCCCCTAGTTAGCGGATTTTACTAGCCCTAGCGGCTTGTAATAACTGGGAAGTTAAATAGGTCGATTTTATAGGGGCCTTTCTAAATAGTCTACTAAAGGAAGCTATTTATATGCAGATCCCTAATGGATTCGTTGAATTTACTAAAGCTACTATGCCTGAAATAGCTAAATTACTTAAGAAATATAGCTATAATCCCTCTCAAAAGCAGGTTATTTTCCTACAGAAAGCTTTATATAGATTAAAACAGAGCTCTAGAGAGTGGCAGCAGGCCCTAAAGGAACTTCTTCGAAAATTAGGCTTCCACCCCCTTATATCTAACCCGGCTGTCTTCTTTAACCTAACTACATCTACATATATAGCGACTTATATGGATAACTATCTTCTAATAGGACCGGATCTAGCTTATATTAATAAGCTAAAGAAGCTATTACACAAAGCTTACCCTATAGAAGATTGTAGGCTAGCTAAATTTTTCCTAGGCGTTTAAATCACTAGAAATCAAAAGAAAGGGACCCTAACTATCCACCAGTCCTAGTACATTTCTGAAGCCCTAGAGAGATTCAACATAAAAGATACTAGGCCTGCTAAAATTCCCCTACAACCCGGAATTATTAAACAGGTAGCCCACCTTACTAAACCTCTTTCCCCCTCCGATTACAAGCTATATTAGAGTATTATAGGGACTATTATATACCTAATGCTCCTTACAAGGCCTGATATTGCCTTTCCGGTTTAGTGGCTTTTAATAGCGTTAGCTAAGCCTTATATAGAGTATTTAAATTCTTCTAAATATCTGCTTAGATACCTTCTAGGCTCTATAAGTTATTCTATAACTTATAGGAGGTCTAGACACGCTACTATGGCTTCTGTAACCCTTATTAGCTTCTGTGATAGCGACTTCGCGGGAGATAAGTCCTCTAAATCAACCTATGCTTATCTCTATAAGCTAGCTAAAGGACCTATTAGCTAGAAATCAAAGAAAGCAACTACAATAGCTTTATTGACATTAGAGGCCGAATTAGATGCTCTATGTGAAGCTATTAGGGAGCTAGAGTGGCTTTATAGTCTCTTTAAAGAGATAAAGCTGCCTATAGTACCTCCTATTCCGATTTTTAGTGATAACTAAGGCGCTATTATAACCGCTAATAACCCTGCTCTTCACAGCAGAATAAAGCATACCCTGCTAAAATTTAACTATACTAGAGAAAAGGTACAGAAGGGTATAGCTAAGGTTATCTACATTAATACTAAAGAGATGCCTGTAGATAGCTTAACTAAGCCCCTGCCTAACGATAAATTTTAACAATTTATCTAACTATTAGGCCTTACGAATATAAAGGCCTAGCTTTAAAAACAACTAAAAAGTCGAAAAACCTTAAAATCAACAAAAACACTGGGATTCCGCTGAAAAGTTATTGGTATTGATTTTCGTTGAAAAGTTATTGGATTACTATTGGATTTATTATTGAATTTATTGTTAACTTAGATATCTATTAAAGAGCTAAGTTTAGGTATTGAATTAGTTAACTTATACTTTTCTAGAGGGAGTGTTAAAATTATGCTATTTATAGCACTATTTTATAGACCCACTAGTTGCCTAGTTGCGTTGTTACAACGTTGGTTGCAAGGCGTTGCCTGCAGCGTTGTTGGTCCTGATCAACAGCTTTGGCTGTGACCTGCGTTCCTGCACACAACCAACCCACAGGCTTGTATAACTAAGCTGACTAGGCTACCCTATAGGGAAGCTAAAATCGACTGTAACTAGGGAACTAGTAGTTGTATAAAAGGCTGACTTATACTATTCAAATCCTTGATTTTTTCTGGATTTAATAATATATTTTATTTATAGGGTTACTTATTAGATTGCTTAGTTAGTGCACGTGGGTGGCTAGATTATATGGTTGTGAGTTGATTTTTTACTTTTTATATATAAATGAATTTTGCGGAAAATAAAAAATAGCTCCTAAGGCCTAGCTAGCGACCCCCTTCCGTTAATACGGTCGGTAGGTCTATAAGGGGACTCAGAAAATCCTCTCATTGCTCGTCAGATCGTTTGTCTAGCTGAAATCTACTATATTCAACTATCAAAGCTCTATATCTTGTGAAGAATCGTCGTATTATAGTGAATCTAGAAGCCGCCGCGTTGGAATCTACTAGGGAGGTCTTCCTATCCCTCTAGTACAGATTCCCTTCCATTTTCAATAGATAGGAAGACCTCCCTAGTAGATTCTAATGCGGCGGCTTCTAGATTTACTATAATACGATGATTCTTTAAGATATAGAGCTTTGATAGTTAAATATAGTAGATTTTAGCTAGACAAACGATCTAATAAGTAATAAGAGGATTTTCTAAGTCCCCTTATAGACCTACTAACTATATTAACAGAAGGGGGTTGCTAGCCAGGCCTTAGGAGCTATTTTTTATTTTCCGCAAAATTTATTTATATATAAAAAGTAAAAAATCAACTCATGACTATACAATCTAGCCACCCACGTGCACTAACTAAGCAATCTAATAAGTAACCCTATAAATAAAATACATCATTAAATCCAGAAAAAATCAAGGATTCGAATAGTATAAGTTAGCCTTTTATACAACTACTAGTTCCCTAGTTATAGTCGATTTTAGCTTCCCTATAGGGTAGCCTAGTTGGCTTAGTTATACAAGCCTGTGGGTTGGTTGTGTGCAGGAACGCAGGTCACAGCCAAAGCTGCTGGCCACGGCCAACAACGCTGCAGGCAACGCCTCGCAACCAACGTTGCAACAACGCAACTAGGCAACTAGTGGGCCTATAAAATAGTGCTATAAATAGCATAATTTTAACAGTATCTAGTATATAAATAGTGGATATATAAGTAGTTATAAAGCAGAATCATAGGCATGCTTATAGTAATATATTAGCGATTAATAATAGATGGATAATAGTGTTATAAAAAAAGTGATAATTTAGCTAATAATATAGAAATAAAAATAGAATAACACAGTGGAGAGTTAGAGGTGAATTTATACCTAAGCGCTAACTATTATTTATTATTATAGATTATTATTTATTATTATTTTAATATAACTACTAGTTAGTAAATAGTTATAAAATATAGGGCAAAAGCTATTTAGGAGCCTGGCAATAAGGGGGGGGATAATTATAAGGCCCCTCATAACATAACCCACGCGTATGTGTGCACCGTAGCGCCAGAGCACCGCGGCGCCTGACACTAGAAGGAAGGGCTAGGTCCACGTAATATTAGCAAGCCGCTAGCTATAAACCAGCGACTCACATACATATTACACTTAGACCTAGCAAGCTTTAGTTAATATATAAGTGCACCCTATATCCTTTTGCCTAGCTACCTTTATCCTTACACCTACTAGAGCTATAGACCTATTATAAGAACATGGACAAAGAAAAAATACTAATACCTAACCTTAAGGATAAAGATAATAAATATAAAGTTAAGGAGGTTAAGGAATATAGAAAGACCTATAAAGGTAATAAATACCTAGTAAAGTAGAAGGGTTAGCTAAGTAAATATAACTAGTGGGTTCCTATTAAAGATATAGAAGGAGCTTAGTATATAATTTAGGTATTCCACTAGAATAAGTTAAGGGAAAAGGATAGTAATATATAAGTAAGTTATAGGTAAAAAAGTATAAAGTTCCTGTAAGAAAGGCATAGCCTTACTAGCCACTATAATATACCTAATAAAAGAAAATAACTAAACTATATATAAAAATAAAAGAAAAAATATAAAGGAATAAAACAAAGGAAACTATCTATAGCTTTAGGAGAGTTAATAGAAATCCCTCTATAGTTACCCCCTTATAGCTAAAGACTTAGCCCCTATAGACTATATACTTAGTATTATTCTTGTCCGCTATAACCGCCTCCCTTATTCTATAATAAAAATAATATAATACTATTCCCTAGGTAATAAATCCTAGATTACTTAGCCTTAGCTATAAAACCATTACTATATTCTATATAGTAAGGAGTTATAGATAGTTAGCCTACTAAAATATTAGTAAATAGATAGCAAAATAGGGCTAAGATATAACCTACTATCCCTAGGACTAGAGCTAGGTTTATAGTAACTATAAGGGTTTAATAGAAGACTATATACTACTAGTATATAATTAAAGTATCCTACCTAGATATATTAGTAAAGAACTAGTAAAAAGGGAAGAAATATATAGACCTAGCGGACCTTAGTAGCCCCTATTAACCTAAATATAATATAATATATTATATTAGTATAGTTAAAGCCCTATATAAGCTAAAGATAATAGGTAGTAAAATACTACTAAGTTATCTCTAAGAATATAAGGTCTTTAGGATTATCCTTATCCTTATTACTAAGTGCCTCTATTAGGATATCTACCTAATTTAGTACCTTTAATAAGTTAAGGAAGTTACTATATATAGTGGCTATAGACTATATAATTATTAGTAAATAGAAACTAAAGAGTAAAGGAAAAGTAAGATACTTATAGCCTTATAACTATCCCCATGTGTATAACACTAAATATAGCGCTTTAACTACTTTATCTTTAACTAACCTATATATAGGTTAGTATTAAATTAATAATTAATCTAGGGAAGTTTAGGGGTAGATAGGGGGCTCTTTTTATGTTTAGTGTATCTAGTATATAAATAGTATATATATAAGTAGTTATAAAGTAGAATTATAGGCGCGCTTATAGTAATATATTAGTAATTAATAATAGATAGATAATAGTGTTATAAAAAAGTAATAATTTAGCTAATAATATAGAAATAAAAATAGAATAATATAGTGGAGAGTTAGAGGTAAATTTATACCTAAGCGCTAACTATTGTTTATTATTATAGATTATTATTTATTATTATTTTAATATAACTACTAGTTAGTAAATAGTTATAAAATATAGGGCAAAAGCTATTTAGGAGCCCGGCAATAAGGGGGGGGATAATTATAAGGCCCCTTATAATATAACCCATGCGTATACATGCACTATAGCGCTAGAGCACTGCAGCGCCTAACACTAGAAGGAAGGGCTAGGTCTACGTAATATTAGCAAGCCACTAGCTATAAACCAGTGACTTACACACATATTACACTTAGACCTAGCAAGCTTCAGTTAATATATAAGTGCACCCCATATCCTTTTGCCTAGCTACCTTTATCCTTACACTCTGCGTGCATGTAACTAGCTTACGGCAACCTTATAGCTAGGGCGCTGCAAGCTATAACTAGGCCTTACTATATATAATACTATTGCCTTTATAGCCTCTATTACTCTATTGCCTCTATAACCCTAATATAGTTCCCCCTCTCCTTTATAATTACCCTTAATTATAACTAGCTACCTAGTTAGTGTAAACTTACTATCTTAATTTCCTATGTAAATCTGAATAACTTTTTACATTATAATATAATACGTAGGGAGATATAATAGCCCTATTAATATAGGTTATAGATTATTCCCTACCTTACTTATAAGCTCTTAATTACTATATAATTATAGCTATAGAGTTACTTTGTGAATGCTTATATTATCTTTATTATAGTTTCTATAGAAATAGACACCCTATATTAAATTTTCTAATTAGGTTAAATAGATAGGGTATTAGACACTATATATCTAAGTGAGTTTAACCATAAGTTCTAGCGAAGTTACTATAAACTCACTAGGTGTGTGTAACTAGCTATAATTTTTACTATTAGTAGCTATAATACTAACTCTTTAACCTATAGCTTACTTTTACTACCTATATAGATTACTTAAGGGGCTATAGTTAATATAAAAGAGCCTAGATTTCCCCCCCTTTATCTCTTCCTTTCTTCTTTATCTTTCTTAATTAATCTATATAAATTATAAGTTAGCCCTACTAGCCTTATAGTAGCGCTCCTACTACTATTACTTAGTAGTTACTAACCTTACTTAGGATTATATTATTCCTAGCTTTTACTTCTAAGCTTCTTTATTATTAGTCTCTTACTACCCTACTTCCTTACTTACTTACTACTAACTTATAGCTAGTTTACTATATCTACTATCTACCTAGTAACTCCTAGTCCCTTAGCTCCTACCCTAGAAAAATCTCCTTATAAATAGGTATCCTAAGCTTCTAAGACTACTATATAAGTTTTACCTCTTACTTATAGTATTATAGCTACTAACTTACTAAATAGTAGTATTAAGATCCTATATCTACACTATAATTAGTAAGCTACTATCTAGTAGATTATACCTAAAGATAATAGTAGTAAGCTATAATATATTATTAATAGGAAACCTATTCCTAATAAGTGCTATTATTCTCCTAGTATAACTAAGCTACTTACTTACTACTTTCTTATTACTAACTTTAGCTAGGAAATTCCTCTAAGTATACTTACTATATAAAAAATAATAAATTATATATTAGTATAAGTACCTTTCTAATAGATACTACTCCTAGATAGCTAATATACTACTAGTATCCTACCTAAATTATAAAGTTATACTATAAGTTATTTAAGATAATAAGAAATATCCTAGAAGGTATTTAATATTATAAGTATCTAGTAAGAATATTAACTCTAATAACTTAGTTATAGCTAACTTATTACTAGGGTCTTATATAGGCTAAATATAAGTTATATAATACCCTCCTAGCTATAAAAAATACTAATTAATATAGATATATTTACTAGGCTTAATTAACCACTAAGGCTACGCGTGAGGCTAATACTAATAAGCGCGCTATAATATTATAGCTATTTAACGCTATAAACCTTAAGGTATAGATTAATATTATAAATAGCCTTTGCTTTATTACCTAGTATACTCTAATAGTAATATCTTATTATTTTAGGTATAGCTTTTAATTTACTAACTTACTACTAGTTTACTAAGTTTACTTCTAATATTCCTACCTATATTAGCCCCTCTAAGCTCCCTAAAGAGCTCTATATATTTATTTATAGGGATAAGGAGGAGTCTTCTAATAATAAGGCTCCTATAGCTACTATAAATAAAAATATAGCTACTAATATAATAATAGAATAATAAGTGCTAGATAGCTATAAGGTAGTTTTTTACTTTAAGAAAAATATAACTTATATTATAGGATATTTATATACTAAATTACTAAAGTAATTATATCTCTATAAACTAGCTACTTAATTACTACTTATAATTATTTATAATATCCTTTATAATAAAATCCCTTTTTAATACCTATAAATTTTCTAAACTATTATAGCCTTTCCACTTTACTAGGTATTTATATTATTTTCTATTATAGTAATATAAAATAATTCTCTTAACTTTAAACTCCTCTTTATTATCTTTAATATTATCTTATAGTAAGGATATATCTATAAAGCTAGTAGGGTCCCCTTTAAAGGGTTTAAGGCTTATAATATTAAACACATTATAAAGTCTTAAGCTAGCTAGTAATTATAATTAATAGGCTAAGCTATAATTACTAACTACCTTTTTAATCTTATAAGGCCCTAGGTACTTTATAGTAAGCTTTTAGCTTAGGTATCTTAGGTTAATATTTCTTATTAATAGTAATATATAATCTCTAACCTTAAACTCTATTAGTATTCTCTTATAATTATAGTACTTCTTCTACTATACTTATATATTACTTAGTAGCTACTTAATCTCTAAGTATCTCTATTTTAGTTCTAAGACTCTATTTTCTACCTAGTTATTTACTAAATTAGGCATTAGGATAGCCTAGTATAGTCCCCTTAGGTTATACCTATATAGCGCCTCTACTAGTATTAGGCTATAACTACTATGCTTACTTATATTATAGGTAAACTATACTATTAGTAAATATTTTACCTAGTTATTCTATTTAGTATAGGTATAGGCTCTTAGATAATACTTAAGAACCTAGTTTAATTACTCTATCTATCTATCTATTTAGGGGTAGAACGCAGTGCTTAATTACCGCTTTATTATAATTAGGTAGTAGAATATCCTCTAGAATCCACTAGTAAATATTAACCCTTAGTCTATAATAATACCTTCTAGGGCACTATAGTCCTTAAAAATATTTTCTAGGAACACTATAGCTAGCCTATTACTAGTTAGGCGTGTGGACACTAGTATATAAATACTATACTTTAAAAATTAGTCTATAATAACTAGTATTATATTATATATCTAATGCTTCTAATCCTTTACTAGTGGTAAGCCTATAATAAAGTCTATTAATAATTCTTAGAAAGGGTAATTAGGCACTAGTAGCGTAGCTAACTTACTATAAGGTTTATATAACCTTAGCTTTAAAACTTAATAATTAATATAAGTCTATATATATAACTTAATATCCTTCTTTATTAATAGCTAGTAATATTAGCCTATAATTTAATAGAGGGTTCTGCTAACCCCCTAATAACCTACTATAGGATTATTATAGGTTAATAGTAAGACTTCTTTTTATATACCTTATAGAATAAAAACTTAATTATTATATATTAGTAACTTAGAGGGCACCCTAGTCTATATTTATAACCCTTTAGCCTCTAGCTTAGAGGGACTAATTAACTATAGTCCTAATGCACTAGAGTCACTACTTATTAGTAATAACTTCTACTACACTATAAAGGTATCCCCTTATTATACTTCTAATAATAAGACTAGAATTAGGGCTTCTAATTCCTATACCTTACTCCTAATAGTAGAGTTTAATATTATAGAGGTTCTCTAAACCACTAAGATTCTTACTATAACACTACTATAAGCCTATAGCTCTTTAGTAGCGCCTATAAACTATCTAATTAGCCTAGTAGAGATTAACTTTATAGAGGTTCTCCTACCTACTATTAGACTTCTTACTATACTATTAATAGGTAGTAATCTTAGATATAGGGTACTAATAGAGTTACCACTACTCTTATATTACTTATTAATTATAAACCTAATATACTATAGCTTTACTAGACTAGTAGTAGTACTATACTTATTATAGCGCCCCTATAGCCTAATAGTAGCGAACTTAGTAAGGAAGGTTAGTAACTAAGATATAAATACCTTAGCTTTCCTTTCCTTACTAATATAATCTAATCTCTATAATAGAGTATTAGTAGGATTTAGCTTACCTACCTAGTGTTTAATAATAAAGTTAAATAGGTATAGCTTATCTAATATAGTAACCTATTAGCTTATTAGCTTAGGCTTTAAAATAAGGTATTTATAGTTTAAGTAATTTATTATTACTTTTACTAGGTAAGCTAAGTAAGTAAGGTAATACCTCTAAGTTTAAAAGGCCTTCTAAATCGCTAGTAACTCTATATCTAGCGTTATATAGTGTAATTTAGTGTCCTTTAACTTCCTTAATATAAACACTATAAGGTGCTAGTAACCTAGTACTAATATTATAAGGATAGCTCTAATTATATATCTAGAGGCATTAGTCTTAACTTATAATAGTAGTGCTAGATTAAAATACACTAAAATTAGTGCCTCCTAGAATTACTTTTATAGTTCTCTAAACACTACTAGCTTATAGGGCTCTAGCTTAAACTTTACTAGTTATTTCCCTTATAGATAGTTAGTTAATAGGATAATAATTTTGCTATAATTCTTAATAAAGTGCCTATAAAAACCAGTAAATCTAAGGAAAGACTAGATATTAAATATATAGATAGGTATTAGCCATGTTATAATTACTTTAACTCTACTAGGGTTTATTAAGATTCCTTCTAGTAAGATTATATAACTAAGGAATTTAACTTCCTTAATAGAGAATTAGCACTTATCTAAGTTAACAAAAAGATTAGTGCTTTAAAGCCTCTTAAGAACCTACTTAATATAATTCTTATACTCTAAGACATCGCTACTATATATTAGGATATTATTAAGGTAGATAATATAGATAATATCTATAAGACCTTCTAAAGCTATATTAATATATTCTTAGAAAGTTACTAGCGCGTTAATAAGCCTAAATAGCATTATAAGATACTTAAAGTAACCGTATCTACACTAAAAGGCTATCTTCTACTTATCTCCCCCGCGGATATATAGCTAATAGTACATATCCTTAAGGTCTAACTTCGTAAAGATCTTTACACCTCTTAGTTAATCTAAGATTTCTAGAATTAGGGCCAAAGGGGCCTTATCCTTAACTATAATCTTATTTAGGCCCCTATAATCCACACATAGTTATAATTTTCCCCCTTTCTTTAGTATAAATAGGATTAGGGCACCTACTAGACTAATAGATCTTCGGATCTAACCTTATTCCTACGCACTTACCAGGTACTTGCGGAGCACCTATAGCTCTTTTTTAGCTAGGTTATATATAGGTCCCTAGGGCGGTGTTTTCCCTTCTTCTAATTTAATTATATAAGTTTAACCACCTAAGCTAGGAAGGGTGCTAGCTTCTTTATTTAAGAACACGTCTTTAAACTCTATATAAGCTTCTAGGAGTTCCACTTTCCCCGCTTTATTAGATAGCTTTATTATTATAGCATCGCTGCTTCCTTCCTCCTTATTTACTATATGCTTAATAGAGGCCACGCGTTTAATTAAACTTATTAACTATAGGGGAAGCATTACCACGACTAATAAGCTTTTTGCTATATGCTATCTATCCCGCGACCCCACTGCTAATGAGATACATTCCCTTATTATAGGGTGTCTCTAAAGTCTGTCCTTCTATAATATTATTATAGGCTTATATTGAAAATGGAAGGGAATCTGTACTAGAGGGATAGGAAGACCTCCCTAGTAGATTCAACGCGGCGGCTTCTAGATTCACTATAATACGACGATTCTTCAAGATATAGAGCTTTGATAGTTAAATATAGTAGATTTCAGCTAGACGAACGATCTGACAAGCAATGAGAGGATTTTCTGAGTCCCCTCATAGACCTACCGACTATATCAACAGAAGGGGGTCGCTAGCCGGGTCTTAGGAGCTATTTTTTATTTTCCGTAAAATTCATTTATATATGAAAAGTAAAAAATCGACTCACGACTATATAATCTAGCCACCCACGTGCACTAACTAAGCAATCTAATAAGCAACCCTATAAATAAAATACATCATTAAATCCAGAAAAAATCAAGGATTCGAATAGTATAAGTCAGCCTTTTATACGACTACTAGTTCCCTAGTTACAGTCGATTTTAGCTTCCCTATAGGGTAGCCTAGTTGGCTTAGTTATACAAGCCTGTGGGTTGGTTGTGTGCAGGAACGCAGGTCACAGCCAAAGCTGTTAATCAAGACCAACAACGCTGCAGGCAACGCCTTGCAACCAACGTTGCAACAACGCAACTAGGCAACTAGTGGGCCTATAAAATAGTGCTATAAATAGCATAATTTTAACAGCTTATATTATCTTGCCTAGTTAATGCCTAAGACTAGTTTTTCGCTACTATTAGTAATGTAGTAGCTAACTTAGTATATCCTTGCGTATTCTATACTATCCCTTACTAATATTACCCTTTATAAGATTCCTTAATATAGTATAATATTACTAGATACACTTTTAAGCGTATTATCGCTTAGTTATACCTTTGCCTAGTTAAGGTCTATTAATATATCTAGATAAATTAAAGAATATGTGGCGCTAGGGTTAAATAGCGTTAGTACTACTACCTAGTGGTGATCTTACTATAACTTAACTTCTATGCGAATTTATAGGTCTAATTACCTATTCTTATTAAGTTATATTATATTAAGAGCGTCTTCCTAGGGTTATACTAAGCTAATTAGGGCCTTATTGTGATGGTCTGGGCTTAGCCCAGATCCTAGTAATATAGGTGTTAATTGCACAAGCCACAGAGACTTGTACAATGCGTATTCTTTTGTTGCCTATGGCGCAGATGGATCGGGCACATCACCCGCACGGTGGCGCAGGCACCCGCGATTAGCCCTTTAGGCTAGACCGTGACAATTGTACAAGTCGCCTAAGGTCATAGGTTCGAGCCGGCTGCGTGCAAAGTGGTTAAGTCATGACAGGGCTCTTCCTAGGCTTACAGGGAAAAAAAGAGAGGTCCCTGGGGGATGCGCGGTATTACTAGCTAGCGGTTGTGATGTCAACAGACGTCAGATTAAAGAGAGAGAGGTCACATAGGGAAGGAGCCTATGTGATGGTCTAGGCTTAGCCCAGATCCTAGTAATATAGGTGTTAATTGCACAAGCCACAGAGACTTGTACAATGCGTATTCTTTTGTTGCCTATGGCGCAGATGGATCGGGCACATCACCCGCACGGTGGCGCAGGCACCCGCGATTAGCCCTTTAGGCTAGACCGTGACAATTTTTACACGCTACCCGTGGGTGGCGTGGGTGGGGACCACGCTCACTTTTGACTTGGGAAGGCAAGGAGGGGATAAGTGAGGGGGTATGTTATGGACTCGAGCTATGAGCTCGGGTCATGAGCGGAGCAGGGAAGCCTCCGGAGAGTCTCCGGAAAGAGGGCGGGTTGTACGCGGCTGAACGCTGGCCAGTGCGCAGGTCGCGCACTGACTAAGCACAGCCCCTTATTAAGGGGGATGCTACGAGACCCCAAGCTTAGTCTTCTTCTTCTTCTGTAAGAATATTGATCACACTTTGAACGCTTATGTGCAGCAGCCATAAGGCCAGTTCATAACACTTATTTAGGTTTAACTAGCCCTTAGCTTAGTTACCGCTGCCTTAGTGCTAGTTAGTAGTATAGCTACCTCTATAGTAGATACTATAGTCTAGCTTAGGGTATTTAGTTAAGAGGTAGCCTAGTTTTTTACACTTAAAATAGGTAATAGGTAAGCCCTCTATTTCTATATAGTGTCCTTCCTATAACCTACCTTCTAGTAAAGCTAAGTAATTTCTCCTTTTCTATTAGTTACCTCCTTAATTACTATTGAAAATGGAAGGGAATCTGCACTAGAGGGATAGGAAGACCTCCCTAGTAGATTCAACGCGGCGGCTTCTAGATTCACTATAATACGACGATTCTTCAGAGATATAGGGCGTTAATAGTTGAATATAGTAGATTTCTAGCTAGACGAACGATCTGACGAGCAATGAGAGGATTTTCTGAGTTCCCCTTATAGACCTACCGACCATATTGACGGAAGGGGGTCGCTAGCCAGGCCTTAGGAGCTATTTTTTATTTTCCGCAAAATTCATTTGTATGTGAAAAGTAAAAAATCGACTCACGACCATATAATCTAGCCACCCACGTGCACTAACTAAGCAATCTAATAAGTAACCCTATAAATAAAATATACCATAAAATCCGGAAAAAATCAAGGATTCGAACAGTATACATCAGCCTTTTATATAACTACTAGTTCCCTAGTTACAGTCGATTTTAGCTTCCCTATAGGGTAGCCTAGTCGGCTTAGTCATACAAGCCTGTGGGTTGGTTGTGTGCAGGAACGCAGGTCACAGCCAACAACGCTGCAGGCAACGCCTTGTAACCAACGTTGCAACAACGCAACTAGGCAACTAGTGGGCCTATAAAATAGTGCTATAAATAGCATAATTTTAACACTCCCTCTAGAAAAGTATAAGGTAACTAATTCGATACCTAAACTTAGCTCTTTAATAGATATCTAAGTTAACCATAAATTCAATAATAAATCCAATAACTTTTCAACTAAAATCAATAACTTTTCAACGGAATTCCAGTGTTTTTGTTGATTTTCGATTTTTCGACTTTTTAGTTGTTTTTAAAGCTAGGCCTTTGTATTCGTAAGGCCTAATAGTTGAATAAATTGTTGAAATTTATCGTTAGGCAGGGGCTTAGTTAAGCCATCTACAGGCATCTCTTTAGTGTTAATGTAGATAACCTTAGCTATACCCTTCTATACCTTTTCTCTAGTATAGTTGAATTTTAGCAGGGTATGCTTAGTTCTGCTGTGAAGAGCAGGGTTATTAGCGGTTATTATAGCGCCTTGGTTATCGCTAAAAATCGGAACAGGAGGTGCTATAGGTAGCTTAATTTCCTTAAAAAGGCCATAGAGCCACTCTAGCTCCCTAATAGCTTCACATAGAGCATCTGATTCAGCCTCTAATGTAGATAAAGCTATTATAGTTGCTTTCTTTAATTTCCAGCTAATAGGTCCTTCAGCTAGCTTATAGAGATAAGCATAGGTTGATTTAGAGGACTTATCTCCCGCGAAGTCGCTATCACAGAAGCCAATAAGGGTTGCAGAAGCCTTAATAGCGTTTTTAGACCTTCTATAAGTTATAGAATAACTCATAGAGCCTAGAAGGTATCTAAGCAGATGTTTAGCAGCATTTAAGTGCTCTATATAAGGCTTAGATAGCGCTATTGAAAGCCACTGAACCGGAAAGGCAATATTAGGTCTTGTAAGGAGCATCAAATACATAATAGTCCCTATAATACTCTAATACAGCTTGTGATCGGAGGGGGAAAGAGGTTTAGTTAGGTGGGCTGCCTGCTTTATAATTCCGGGTTGTAGGGGAATTTTAGCAGGCCTAGCATCTTTTATGTTAAATCTTTCTAGGGCTTCAGAAATGTACTGGGACTGGTGGATAGTTAGGGTCCCTTTCTTTCGATTTCTAGTGATTTGAACGCCTAGGAAAAATTCGGCTAGCCCACGATCTTCTATAGGATAAGCTTTATGTAATAGCTTCTTTAGCTTGTTAATATAAGCTAGATCCGGTCCTATTAGAAGACAGTCATCCACATAAGTCGCTATATATGTAGATGTAGTTAGGTTGAAGAAGACAGCCGGGTCAGATATAAGGGGGTAGAAGCCTAATTTTCAAAGAAGTTCCTTTAGGGCCTGCTGCTACTCTCTAGAGCTCTGTTTTAATCCATATAAAGCTTTTTAAAGGAAAATAACCTGCTTTTGAGAGGGATTATAGCCATATTTCTTAAGTAATTTAGCTATTTCGGGCGTAGCAGCTTTGGCAAACTCAACGAATCCATCAGGGATCTGCATGTAAATAGCTTCCTTTAGTAGACTATTTAGAAAGGCCCCTATAAAATCAACCTGTTCAACTTCCCAGTCATTACAAGCCGCTAGGGCTAGTAATATCCGCCAACTAGGGGGGATGCTAGTTGCAGCATAGGTTTCGATATAATCTTGACCTTCTATCTGCATAAAGCCTTTTGCAACGAGTCGGGCCTTGTGTTTTATAGGATTATTTTCTTTATCCTTTTTAAGCTTATAGATAAGCCTATTTTTAAGAACTTTTCGGCCCTTAGGAATTTAGTCTATCCCTATAAATTTAAAAGTTCCGGCAGCTAGTAGCTACTTAAATTCGCTAAAGGTAGCATTAACCCATTTTTAGCTATCCTTGCTTTTTAATGCTTGTTTCCAGGTCTTAGGTGTATCCGAATCGTTATTGTTGTTAGCTGACGATTTAGCCTTTTGTTGTGCCTTAAAGCATATCTCCTTAACGAAAGAAGATAGGTTGAAATCATTGATATCTATAGAATCAGGGTTGATTAAAGAATCCGAATCTGAAAACGGTTTTTCGATAGCACCCTTATTAGGGGCGCTAGAGCTTGGGCTCTCTAGGGGTAGCGCTGGAGGCGTTACAGCGGTCGTCCCGGGCGTTGTTGTAGGCGCGGCGGGCGCTGCGGGCGCTGTGGGCGCTAGGGGCGCTAGAGGCTTTGGATAGCTATCCTGAACCTCTAGATTATCTCGTGAGATATCGGCTTCTCCCTCTGAAGGATAGCTCCCTAAAGGCTTAGGGGACCCTACAGAGCCTATATCCTCTATAATCTTAATAAAGCTAGTCTTAACGACTGACCTTTTAGAGGGTATATAAACAAGATAGACGCTGGAACCTAGAGTAGCAAGCAGCCAGCCAGGGATAGTCCTAGGGGCTAGCTTCTGAAGCTTTGATCTCTGCTCCGGAGGTATTAGAACCTCGCAATAAGACCCTATAGCCCTAATTTTTGAAAAGTCAGGCTTATAGATAGTCTTAGGCTCTAAGTTAGCTAGAAATAGCTGCTTAGGGGTTAGGGGCTTAGTTGTATTAGCGGTAATGTTAACTAAGTCCACTATAGCTAGAAGGATGTAAGACCATAGATATAAAGGCAGCTTAGACCACTGAAGTGTAGCTCTAAGCCGGTCTAGGATAACCCTAATAGCCCTCTTAACTAGCCTATTCTGTTCGTAAATATAAGGGCAAGAGGTGCTAAAGCAAATTCCCTTAGAAGATAACCAGTGCTGAAGTTCGTTATTAATTTCAGTACCTCCGTCGAAGTGAAGGTGCCTAGGATACGCATTATATCGGTTTTTCAGGGCCTTAAAGAAGCCCTTAATAGCAGTATAAAGGGTCTGACCTTCTTTATTAGCTAATAAAAAGCACCACTTATACCGGGATTTTCAATCAATAAGGATAAGGACTAGGGCCTTCTTATTGTGCGGTATAGGCTTGATTTTAACCGTATCTCCCTCTAGAATATCTAAAACCCTAGGGGGGTCCTGAATAGGTCTTTTGGTTGGTCTTCTAACAGCCTTCGATTGCATACAGGCTATGCAGTTGAAATCCTTTTCTTTAATAGCGGAAAAATCAGGGATCCCTTTAGCTAATTTCGAAGATTTCTTTAGTAAAGGGAGGCCAATGTGGCCTAATCGGATATGCCAAAGAAGAGCTAAATCTAGTAACTTCTTGTAACTAGGATCTAGCTTAGAAGATCTATCAGGGCTATTATCCCCTAGCTCCCTCTGTTGCCAGGCCTCTTGAGAATCACAGGCCTCTGGGGGCAATAGACGGCCACTATCGTCACCCAAGTCATTAGGGTATGGACCTTCTAAACCCCCTATAGAAGATACCTGACTAGGAGGAGCTTCGGTGGGACATAGGGCTGAATCTTCGTCTTCTTCATCGGAATTTAGTTCTTCGATTCGTTGATATTCCTCGGGATTAAATACTGGCTGCGGAATTTGAACCTCTATAGGGTAGGAGAACCCTAATTCGGTCTTATAGGCTCTTTGTTGGCTTTGTTGTTGGTTGCAATATTGAGAGCCTATAAAGGAGAGGTGGGTTGAATGCTTGTAGATCTTAGGAGTAGCTTGCCCCTTAATCTGCAAAAAGAAGCCGTGTTTAGTAGGTTCTAGTAACCCACAGGGGCTTTTATCGGCTAGGAAAAGCTGATCTTTAGCTAGATAACCTCCCTTAAGATAGTGGGATAACCCGCTAACTAGGTTGGTATCTATACCGGGGAAATATAGGGCATCTAATAGAGCTAGAGGCCTATATTCTGGTGGATTTTTCTTGACCAGAACGTTAAAAACAGCGGTGCCTCTTCCTTTAGGATAAATAGGTCCTCCTACTGTAATTATAGGGCCGGTTTGACCTTTCTTAAGAGGCTTAAAGTCCCTAAAGAAAGCCCTATTATTATAAATATGACAAGAAGAACCTGTATCGTATAGAAGGGAGTTTTTAACCACATCATTAGAGTAGCTAAAAGTAGGCTTGCTAGTAGTGTCACTAGTAGTAGTGGTACTAGAGGTATCTAAATCAGATTCGGAATCACTACTATCCTCGCTGCTAGATTCGCCAGAATCTAGTTCTTTAACGTATCCCGTGGCTAGGCTATAGCCTAACGCAAAAGCAGCTTCTTTTCCTTTATCCCCATTGCCACTCTTCTTCTTCTGCTTTTTCTTCCTAGAGGCTTTAGAAGGATTTAAATCCTTCTTATCCTGCTCTTTAGTGGCGTTGGTAGAGTCCTTCTTAGTATTAGGATTAGAAGGTGACTTCTTTTCCTCGTCCTTAGAATTTCCCTTATTATTAGAAGCCTTATAGCTAAGAGCTTTAGCTACAGGAGAGGTTTTATCCCTCTGTTCTTCTAATAAATCCGCCATAAGGAACTGTAAATTCAAGGTATTTACAGGCAGCCCTTGTGCCCTAGCAGCTCTAATAGTAAATCTTTGTCTCTTAGCCCAACTAGGAAAGGTCTGCTTTAATGCATTAATATAATAGTTTACTTAATCAATAGGAGCGATCTCTACACTATAAAGTTATAGTCTAGCTAGTAGGTTATTAAAATTAGCATTAAAAGCCTCTAAAGATCCCTTATAATTTAAAAAATTTAGGGAGTGGTAGCTAGCGTATAGCGTACCTCGCTGGATTTTAGCACTCTACGAATACTGCCTAATAAGGACTTTATAGGCTTCTTCAGGGGATTTTTGCTAACATATAGCTAGCTGTGGCCTAGGTTGGCAACTATCTCTTAATATCATTAAAAGAATAGCTTAATCACAGTTAGCTAGATAGCCTGCTAGGCTTGGATTATCTATAAATTCAGGTAATCCTAGGGCTCTAAATTATATGCTCAGGGCTTGCTTCCACTGATCATAGTTTTCAGGGCCTTTTAACTTAGCTCCCTCAGGAATAGAGTAAACCTTCTTATTTAGTTCCTTAATAGCCCCTGTATTAAAGGCAGCTTGTAAGTTACTAGAAGGTAAACTCGCAGAATTAGCGGCTAGGTCTTCTACCGGAGCTTTAGTATTTTCTTCCCTTAGCTTAGTAGAATCCTAAAGACCTTGCATAGCAGTCATGGTTTGCGTTAATTTATCTAATAGATCTTTAATGCTAGCCTTGTTTTTTAGACGATTTAACTCAGTATGCTTGATAAAATCAGTTAAGGTCTTGCCTTATTGTTCAATTTGGCTCTGCATCTGTTGTTGCAGTTACAAAGCACTGGCTTAAACAGCCGGACCTTCTATTTCCATCCTATCAGGGTCCCTAGGAGGGCTAGAAGAAGGGCCTGCAGCAGGTCCCTTACCCTTATAACTCGGTGGTGCCATTTCCTAGGATCTTAAAAGATATCCTGTGTAAGATCTCCAAATTTCTTCCTATTGCAAATAACGCGCGCTAGAAGCTGGTTGTGGTGCAACCTGGCTGCGCACGCAAATTGTGCGGTGGGGCTGTTTGAAAGGGTGCCCCTCGAGGTCTAAAAGTGGGTCTGCGGTATGCGCGGGCAGAAACGGACCGGAGAAGATTCTCTGCGAAAATTTTCTTAACACTAAAAATAGCGGATAGGAATCGTAGGTAATAGGTATTGCAGAAGCTACAACGCAACGTAACGTAGTGTATAGTGCGTGCAACGTAGTGCAATAGGTCAAAAAGCCTAGTATAGATATACTAGATGTTCGATGATTTAAAGGATGCAGCGTATCTACTGTTGTAGATAATATTAAATATAACGGTCGTGGCAGTGAATAGAATCACTAAAAAAGAGGTTGTGGTTGTAACTAGATAGTTACAGTTGCAATGTGGTGGTTGCAGGTGCGGCTGTAAATGAATTCAACACCAAGGGTCTGATGTTGCGATGCGTAGAGCTAGTAGATGAAAGCTTTAAATTCTAGCGGATTTCCTTCGTAATCTAAGAGCCCACAGGTCTAGTAGAGAGTAACTAGTACCTAAAATCAAGCACTAATCGCAGTAGAATAACGCAGTAATGTAGTAATCTTATAGGCCTTCCGGGCTCATAACCTATTGAAAATGGAAGGGAATCTGCACTAGAGGGATAGGAAGACCTCCCTAGTAGATTCAACGCGGCGGCTTCTAGATTCACTATAATACGACGATTCTTCAGAGATATAGGGCGTTAATAGTTGAATATAGTAGATTTCTAGCTAGACGAACGATCTGACGAGCAATGAGAGGATTTTCTGAGTTCCCCTTATAGACCTACCGACTATATTGACGGAAGGGGGTCGCTAGCCGGGCCTTAGGAGCTATTTTTTATTTTCCGCAAAATTCATTTGTATGTGAAAAGTAAAAAATCGACTCACGACCATACAATCTAGCCACCCACGTGCACTAACTAAGCAATCTAATAAGCAACCCTATAAATAAAATATACTATAAAATCCGGAAAAAATCAAGGATTCGAACAGTATACATCAGCCTTTTATACGACTACTAGTTCCCTAGTTACAGTCGATTTTAGCTTCCCTATAGGGTAGCCTAGTCGGCTTAGTCATACAAGCCTGTGGGTTGGTTGTGTGCAGGAACGCAGGTCACAGCCAACAACGCTGCAGGCAACGCCTTGTAACCAACGTTGCAACAACGCAACTAGGCAACTAGTGGGCCTATAAAATAGTGCTATAAATAGCATAATTTTAACAATTACCTTTATAGTAAGGCCCTTTTTTCTCTTTTATTACTACTTCTACCTTCTTTCCTTAGCCTATAAGATAGTTCTAACTTATAGGGTATTCTTAGCTAAATACCTACTTCTTTATAGTGCTATTTAGGCACTATATAAACTAGGTAATTCTTATAGGCTTAGGTATAGGCTTAGGTAATTCTACTTCTACCTTACCCTAAACCTTAATAAATACTTAGAATAACTAGTCCTTACCTTACTAGAGGGTTAATAGTATTCCTATAGCTTCTAGGTAATAACTATCTTTATCTATTTCTCTAGTTTTTAACTATTAAATAAACTCTATCTAAGTATAGCTCTAGTAGTCTATATAACTATCTATAGTAGTAAAATATATTTACTATTACTTTACCTTATTTACTAGGTAGCTACTAATATATATAACCTTTATTATATTATTTATAAATATATTCTAATCTATAGTAAAAACTATATTTAAATCTACTAGGAATATCTATAGATTCTTATAGGTATCCCCCTTATATATAGGAGTCTTAAGCTATATCTTTACTATACTATATCTATATAGTCCTAGTGTAGTTAGTGCTAACTAGGGAATAGGAATAGGGGCTTAAGTAGAAAGGGTTTATAGGGTAGTGTTAGAATCACCAGGTGTGATAATGGCCAGTTATCAATTAGGCGCGCTCGTGATAGTATCAATTGAATAATCTATCGTAAGCTGTGTGTTCTATTAAAGGAAGCTAGAAAAGAGAGGGCTCCCGTGAGAGGGAAAAAGGCAGCTGCAGCTGTGTGGGTCACGTGATGTAGGTAGGTCACGTGACCCGGGCCCTGCCCTATCGCAGGCCTGCCCGTGGGCAGGAAGGGAGGCACGCGCACACGCACAGCAGCCGACCTTCTTCCGGTTAGGCTAACCTTTAGCTAAAGGGAACTGCGGCTACTAAGCGCGATTAATATTATACTTATTCTAACACTAGGAACTCTCTTTTTAACATAATTATTAACGCATGATATTAATTGCTAATAAAGTAATAGATAATAATAGGAGGGGTTATAATCCCCTAATAAAGGGGACTAATAAAGGAAAGGAAGGGGAAGCGGTGCATGCCTGTGGCGGGTAATAATAAAGGAAAGTAATAATTTATCTTTAACCTCCTACTAAAAGGGGAAGCGGGCCCCTTCCTAAATCCCTTTCCCCCCCCCTTAATATTATTAATAATATCCACGTGGCAATCCCCTTATCCCACCGCCTCTTTTCCTCCCCTTTGCCCCTCTCCTTAACCCTATTATCTCCTATATCTACCCTTCTATCCCTACTAAAGTAAAGCATAGGTATCTTATAAATCTAAAGGAGAACCTCCCTTATAGCTCTATACTCTATATAGATTACGTAGAGTTATAGAATTACTAGAGGCCCTCCCTAGAGGTTAGAGGAGGAGCTATATAGCTTCTCTTTCCCCTCCTCCTCCTACTCCCCCTAGAGTATTACTTCTCCTCTAATTTCCTTTACTATCCCTAAGAGAGTAGGATCTATATTCTCCTATAATATAGGGGTTAATAATCCCCTAATACTAGGGAAGATCACTTCTCCCTATAGTATAGGGGTTAATAGTCCCCTAATACTACTACCTATAGGGCTATCCTCCTTATAGGTTACCCTCCCACTACTATTTATAGGGGCTATCCTCTACGTAGGTTACCTACCCTTCTATTTAGATTATTATCTAGTTACTAGAGATAAACTGCTCTAGGGCCTTGTTTAGTAATACCTTTATAAAGGCATTAGCTAGATTATCTACTCTATTAATCTAATAGATCTTATAGAGCTTACGGCGTTTATATAACTATTATAGGGCTATAATATTAATTATTAGGCGCTTCTCCTTTATTATACTAAGCTTAATAAGGCACTTATAGAGGGAGTATAAATCTATATACACTATAACTAGTGTAGCAGGGAGATTTAATTAGTCTATAAGTACGCGAAGGGTAGTAGCTATTATATATACTATATTAACGCTAGTGACTATGCCATAGACCTTAGAGGCAAGCATACTTTATATAACTCTCTTACTCTTTGTTAAGCTAAAGTGTATAATATTACCTTTAATTATAAACTCACTATCCTTATAGTCTTTATTAGCGAGGATTAGCATATAACTAAGCTACGAGGTAAGGTCCTAATTATTTACAAATAACCTATCTACGAACGCG
Organism: Epichloe elymi; assembly: GCA_023658475.1. NCBI lineage: Eukaryota > Fungi > Ascomycota > Sordariomycetes > Hypocreales > Clavicipitaceae > Epichloe > Epichloe elymi. The sequence goes on along the minus strand of CP098273.1, from coordinate 417,287 downwards.
TATAGCTTTGCTTTAGTAAGGTTAATTAGAATAAACGTCAGGCCTTAATCAGGGTGTGAGGCCCCTCACAACATGACCCACGCGCATGCGTGCACCGCAGCGCCAGAGCACCGCGGCGCCTGACACTAGAAGGAAGGGCTAGGTCCACGTGACATTAGCGAGCCGCTAGCTATAAACCAGCGACTCGCATATATATTATACTTAGACCTAGCAAGCTTTAGTTAATATATAAGTATACCCTATATCCTTTTGCCTAGCTACCTTTATCCTTATAATTCTAAAGCTTCTACTACTAGCTACCTAAGAGTAATATAGGGCTAAGAACTACCTAATTAACCTAAGTAATATTAGATAATAACCAGAGTTAATTAAATAAGGGTAGTATTGCTGCTAAAGATATACTATATTCTATAGGAACTAGGACTAAACCTAGACCCTCTAATATTAGGGCTAATACTATAGTAATAAATAAGTAAATTACTTAGCTTAAGAAACTTAAAAAACTATAGAAATAAGAGTAAGAGCTTATTAATCTTCTATAGCTAGGTAAAGGGAAAGAGAAGATAAAAAGGCAGCAAAGATCTAGTTCCTCCTCTAGTAATAGCTACTAAGAGGTTAAAGTTAGGAATATTACTAACCTCTAATACCCTATAAACCTATAGAAGTATAAGATATAGATAAATAACCTAAACTATACCTTTAATAGGGTAAAGCAAAAGTATTAGCGTAATTACTAAAAAATCCTCTTTATACTTAATTATATATATAGTGATTATAGGGCGAGATAGGACTAATACCTTAATAAATAGATAGCTAATAACTAAAGCGATCTTAAAGATAACTAGGATATATTTAAAACCTAGACTCTTACACTACTCTAAGATACTGCTAACTATAATGCCTAAATAGCTACGTAGCTAGAGAACGTAAAGTAATGTAAGGGCTAGAGTCCTATTAAATTTAGTATCTACTTAGATTTACTAGAGAAATACCTAGAAAGAGCTACTAAAAAGTTATAAGCTCTTATATTCTTTATAAAACTACTCCCTAACCTATAAAACTAGATTAACCTATATACCTCTATTATAGGAAAGGCATAAGAGGAGGTTATATAACTTGCTTAGTAACTCTAGGAGGCTATGCTAAAGAATAAGCAAAAGCCTAAGTATTTAGAAGATAAGGGCCTAAATAAGGCCCCCTAATATTATAGATATAACTTTCCACGAGGTAGAAGGTCTAATAAAGATTAGAAGGATAAGGACTAAGAGAAGTCTCCTACTACCTACCTAAATAACCGCAAACCTAGGTATAAAAGGTAGTGTTTTATCTATAATAGTATAGAGCATCTTATAAATAGATATAATAAGCTAAAGAAGGAGTAATAAGACCTAGAAAACTCCCTAAGGTAGAAGTAGATACCCTTACCTCTGCCTTAAACACTAAGGTACTAATAGGGTGTTAATTTTATACACTAGTTACTATTTATAGGCATATAGATATTAAAATAGCAGTGGATCTTAATAGTTACGCTAAGATTAATATTATTAGCGCTAAATTTGCATAAGCCTATAAACTTAACTAAGCTAAGGCTATAGTACCTATTATTAAGGTAGTGAGGGCCCTTATAGTTCCCTAATATAGTGTCTATAAGGTCCTTTTTATAATTAAAGACTTAAGAGAAGAAGAAAAGAACCTTAACCTACTATATATAGCTATTAATAGGGACCTAAGAACTAAGGGAAGCCCTGTATTAATTAGGATATATATACTTACTAAGGAATATATCTACCTTTACTTATACTTATAAGAGTAGTGGTTTAAGAAAAGAAGAAAGGCCTTTTTACTTATAACTCCCTACAAATTCGTAAAGGTTATATATAATAAGACTATTATATATACTATTAATAGGGTTATAGAAGATAAGTTTATTGCCCTTAGAGATAAAGAAGAGGCAAAGGTATATAGAACTATTAAAGATATCCCCTAGGAACTATATAAGTTTAAAGATATGTTTATATTAGATAAGGCAGGAAGCTTGCCTTTAAGAAAGACTACTAATTACGTAATTAATCTAATACTAGGGGCCACACCCCTATATAGACTAATTTACCCCCTTTCCTAAGGTAAATTAAAGGAACTTCGCAAGTATATTAATAAGAACCTATAGAAGGGCTAGATAAGACTATTAAAGAGCCCTATAGGCATGCCTATCCTATTTATACTAAAGAAAGATAGTATGCTCTAATTATACATAGATTACTAGGGTCTTAATAGGGTAACGTAGAAGAATCGCTATGCTCTCCCCCTAATTTTAGAGATCCTAGACTAGTGCTAAGGAGCTTGCTTCTTCTTAAAAATTAATATTAAGGATGCTTATTATAGAATCTAGATTAAAGGGGGCAATAAATAGAAGACCACATTTCGCACGTATTATAGGCACTATAAATATCTTATAATGCCTTTTAGGTTAATAAATGCCCTAGCTACGTTCTAGAACTATATCCATAAAGCGCTTTATAGGCTAGTTAACACTATTTATATAGTATATCTAGATAATATCCTAATCTTTTTAAAAACGTAAGAGAAGTACACTATATATATTAAAGAAGTCCTAGGGCGTATAAGAGAGGCGGAATTATATATAAAACCCTCTAAATACAAATTCTACTAGGAGTTAGTAGAGTTCCTAGGGTTTATCCTCTCTATTAATAGGATCTTAATAGACACCCGCTAAGTTACTACTATCTAGGATTAGAAGGAACCTATAAGCTTTAAGGATATATAATCCTTCCTAGGGTTCTATAACTTTTACTAATAGTTTATCTATAGATACTTAGGGATTATAGCACTGCTACACGTGTTAATAAAGGGCAGTTAGAATAGCATCTAGACTAGGAGGTTTATATTTAGGGTAAGAGAATAGGTAGCGTTTTACTAGCTAAAAGACGCCTTTTAGCGGGCTCCTCTGCTCTATTATTATAACCTAAGTTAACTAGTGCGTATTAAGATAGATACCTTAATCTTTATAATAGTAGGAATCTTATTATAATAAGATAATAAGGGCCGCTAGTACCCTATAGCCTTTTAGTTAAGGAAGTTTACTAACGCTAAATAAAACTATAGTATACCTAACTAAGAGCTACTTACTATAGTTAAGTTATTTAAACACTAGTAATATTATATTAAAGGCATAAAGACCCTAGTAGAAGTCCTATTAGACTACTATAACCTATAGACCTTTATAAAGTAATAGAAGCTAAATAGAAGATAGGCTAGATAGTATATGTTCCTATGCCTACTAAATTTTATAATTAAGCATAGACTAGGGAAAAGCAACCCTATAGATACGCTATTAAGAAGGTCTAATTATAAGAGCAAACCCCTAATAAATAGGGCACTTCTACTAGAACTTAAGAAAAAGTTAGTAGCTACTAAAGAAGTAGTAGAAGAAGAGATACTAATATATTAAAGAAGATATAGTAAGATGCCTTTAGGGAAGGAAAATACCCTAGTCTTTGTAGAGAGGCATAGTAAGATACCTTTAGGGGAGGAAAATACCCTAGCCCCTATAGTAAAGGCTAAAGTAGCTATATTAAGAGGCTAGTTAGCTACTATAGATCTAGTAAAAGGCTAGCTAGATAAAGGTGATTTCTAGGAGAAGGTAGTGTGTGTCTAGGACGCCAGCATAGCATAAGAGATCTAGGGGGCTATTATATCACTAGATCCCTACTAATCTAGCCTAAATAAACTATTAGTGTAGCTACTATAAAAGGCCTAAAGCTAAGATCTAGACCTATAGAGATAGGGTAAAGAGATTAATTCCCTAGAGAGAGGGAAAGCTAGTCTATAGTTATATAGTGTAAGGGGCCTTCTAATATATAAAGACCAGGTAGTTATTCCCTAAGAGCCTACCTTATAATAGGAGCTTCTATAGCTATACTATAATAATCCACTAGCGGGTTACTTTAGGACTAAGCGAACGCTTAAGCTATTAAAGCGCTACTTTTAGTAGCTAGCTATAAATAAGTCTATGTTAGACTATATTGTAAGCTATAGGACATGCTAGTAAATAGTTACTAAAAGGCATTGCCTGTATAGGAGTCTTAAATCGCTACTAATACTAGAGCAACTGTGGGTAGAAATCTTAATAGACTTTATTATAGGACTGCCTATTATATAAGTAGGTGAATAAGAGACTAACATAATCCTAGTGATTGTGGACTAATACACTAAGTACTCTATTTTCCTACCTATAATAACTATAATTAATATAGCTAAGTTAGCAGAACTTTTCTATAAGGAAATTAAGCTATAATTTAGACTACTAAAGGGCATTATATCCAATAGAGGATCTGTTTTTATAAGCTAATTCTGGTTAGACCTATATTACCTATTATATATAAAACGCAGGCTTTTTATAGTATTTTACCCCTAAACTAATAGGCAAACTAAGAGGACTAACTAGGTACTAGAGCACTACCTACGATGCTTTACTTCTAAAAACCAGTAGATATAGCCTAAGCTACTCCTAGTTACGTAATTTGCCTGTAATAATACGGTGAATAGAACTATAGGCTACTTACCTAACTATATGCTTATAGGGTACTTGCTAGAGTTTTAGCTAGCCCTTAGGGATAAGGTTATAGAAGGGGAGGTACTAGAGGCTTATGCTTATATTATAAAGTTATATAAAGTTAGGGAGTGGCTAAAGTAAAACTAGGTAAAAGCCACTAAATCCTAGGTAAAGTACTATAATAAATATCACTAACCGCTCACTCTTAAAAGAGGTAACCTAGTACTACTATTAGTAAAGAACATATAGCTTAAGGAAGTAAAATAGAAGCTAATCCCTAGGTTTATTAGACTATTTTAGGTACTTAATACTATTAGTAAGTAAGTATATTAGCTTACACTACTAGAAAAATATAGTAGGTTATATAATATATTCTATATTAGCCTACTAGAGCCTTAGACCTATTATAAGAACGTAGATAAAGAAAAAATACTAATACCTAATCTTAAGGATAAAGATAATAAATATAAAGTTAAGGAGGTTAAGGAATATAGAAAGACCTATAAAGGTAATAAATACCTAGTAAAGTAGAAGGGTTAGCTAAGTAAATATAACTAATAGGTTCCTATTAAAGATATAGAAGGAGCTTAGCGTGTGATTTAGGTGTTCTACTAGAATAAGCTAAGGGAAAAGGATAGTAATATATAAGCAAGTTATAGGCAAAAGAGTATAAAGTTCCTACAAGAAAGGCATAGCCTTACTAGCCGCTATAATACGCCTAATAAAAGAAAATAACTAAACTATATATAAAAATAAAAGAAAAAATATAAAGGAATAAAATAAAGGAAACTATCTATAGCTTTAGGAGAGTTAATAGAAATCCCTCTATAGTTACCCCCTTATAGCTAAAGACTTAGCCCCTATAGACTATATACTTAGCATCGTTCTTATCCGCCGTGACCGCCTCCCTTATTCTATAATAAAAATAATATAATACTATTCCCTAGGCAATAAATCCTAGATCGCTTAGCCGTAGCCACAAAACCATCGCCGCATTCTATATAGCAAGGAGTTATAGATAGTTAGCCTACTAAAATATTAGTAAATAGATAGCAAAATAGGGCTAAGATATAACCTACTATCCCTAGGACTAGAGCTAGGTTTATAGTAACTATAAGGGTTTAATAGGAGACTATATATTACTAGTACGTAATTAAAGTATCCTACCTAGATATATTAGCGAAGAACCAGCGAAAAGGGAAGAAATATATAGACCTATTAGACCTTAGCGGCCCCTATTAACCTAAACGCAATATAATATGTTATATTAGCATAGTTAAAGCCCTATATAAGCTAAAGATAATAGGTAGCGAAACACCACTAAGTTACCTCTAAGAATATAAGGTCTTTAGGATTATCCTTATCCTTATCACTAAGTGCCTCTATTAGGATATCTACCTAATCTAGTACCTTTAATAAGTTAAGGAAGTTGCTATGTATAGTAGCTATAGACTATATAATTATTAGCAAATAGAAACCAAAGAGTAAAGGAAAAGCAAGCTACTTATAGCCTTATAACTATCCCCACGCGCATAACACTAAATACAGTGCTTTAATTACTTTATCTTTAACTAACCTATATATAGGTTAGCAACAAATTAATAATTAATCTAGGGGAGTTTAGGGGCGGATAGGGGGCTCTTTTTATATTCAGTGCATCCAGTATACAAGCAGTGTATATATAAATAATCGTGAAGAAGAATCGTGGGAGCACTTATGGTAATATATTGGCGATTGGCGATAGATAGATAATAGTGGTGTGAAAAAGTAATAATTTAGCTAATAATATAGAAATAAAAATAGAATAATATAGTAGAGAGTTAGAGGTGAATTTGTGCTAAAGCGCTAACTATTATTTGTTATTATAGATTATTATTTATTATTGTTTTAATGTAACTACTAGTTAGCGAATAGTTATAAAATATAGGGTGAAAGCCATTTAGGAGCCTAGTAATAAGGGGGGGGATAATTATAAGGCCCCTTATAATATAACCCACGCGCATACGTGCACCGCAGCGCCAGAGCACCGCGGCGCCTAATACTAGAAGGAAGGGCTAGGTCTATGTAATATTAGCAAGCCACTAGCTATAAACCAGCGACTCGCACACATATTACACTTAGACCTAGCAAGCTTCAGTTAATATACAAGTGCACCCCATATCCTTTTGCCTAGCTACCTTTATCCTTACACAGGGTAATCCATCTACTATTAGATCTAGCGATTAAGGGCTTTAACATTCTTAATCATTAGTTCTTAGTATTAAGCGGCGATAGATAGATTATAGTAGGCTTCTAGTTAGCAGATTAAGGTAATGTAGGCGCCTTAAGCCCTTTATTTAATATACTTCTGCTTTAAATCTATAAGCAGGATTAAATTAAGCTTACTACTTTAGCCTTTTTATTAAAGCAAAATAGCTACACTAGCCGCTAATTTAATAATTCCCCTATTAAAGGTTAGGAAATTGTTCTTAAGGAGGAATTACTTTAGCTTTACCGCAAAAGCTACTATAGTTAATTCTCTCTCTTCTTTCTTAGAGAACTCCTTATCTAATAGCCTAAGAGTATTATTAGTCTACATGCCTATATATACAAATTCTAGGCTATCTTCTATAGTTACTAATAGGCATAGATTATACATAGAAGTCTCTATCTAGAGCTTCTCTCTATAGTGCCTATAGTACGTAACCTACTAGTGTGTTCTAGCCTCCGCGATGCCGTAGAGCGGTTTAATTACCCTTATGATTATTCCCTTAGGGTATTAGTTACGGATTTAGGTCAGAAGTTATACGAGGATTACCCTATTTAATTACGTGGTTAATTAGATATAGGCCTAGGTAATATCACAAATCCATAGGACAAATCCTTTTATTAAGAGGGAAGGTGCTATTACGAGAATAAGGCATTAACTAGCTTATTATATTATCAGAGCCTATGTTAAGATTACTTGCTTTACCTTATCTCTAAAGCCTTATACTATAAGCCTTAATTTCTTATATAGCTAGCCTATCTTGCCTTTTACCTTATTAATAATTCGCGAATTAAAGATTCACACGCTACTATGCTCTCTCTTATTATAGGTAATGAATTTAAACACACCCTAATTAATTAGTGTATTAATCTTAGTCTTTATAGAGAGCTTAAATAGTACGCTAGGGGTTATAATAATGCCTTCCTTATGTAATTAAATTATAAGGTTAAGGTTAGCTTCCTCCTTAGCTAAGACAAACACATTAGTCTTATTAATAATTACTAGAGGGTTCTTTTAGGGTCTACCTAGGTATCTCTTTAGCAGGATCTCTAGGGTCTTACTAGGTAGCCTAGTTTAGGCCTCTCTCTCTTCTCTACCCCCCTAAGGTAGGAGGGCTTCTATATTAGGGTCCTTATAATAAGGCCTAATAGAAGTTAAGTAGAAGGCCTTTAGGCCTTATAGGAGGTTAAGGGTGTAGGTCTCTCTATTAATAGAGATAAGGTTATATAGGCCTTGCTAACCTTTACCTTTACGCTAGACTTAGACTAGTAATCTAAGTGGGAGGTTAAGGGTCTTACTTATATCTAGACTATTCCTTACTATAAGGGCTTTACTAACTTTCTAGATTATATAGAGGCGCTTAACTTCCTTTATTGCCTTTTGCATAGTAATAATATATTATAAGATCTCTAGCGATAGAGGAGAGTTACTTAACATATAGGGGTAGGCGCTGAAGATAAGGAGGGTTAGAATAAGGCTATTTAGACCTATAGTATTATTAAGGGCTTTTATAGCTATCTATAGGGCAATAGGTTCTAGGGTTATTAGGTATTCTCTTTAGATAATATTATAGGCCCTTTAGAGCAGCCTATAATATCTCTTAACTTTTCTAATACTATAATATGCCTTAATTAGGACCTCTTTAACAGAGATTAATATTAATGCCGCGAATTAGCGAAATTCTTCGCCGCGAAAGTTTATACCAGCATTAGTAATAATCTAATTAGGAGGTCCTTAGTATATATTAATCTAGCATATTCTAAGGGCTTCCTAAGTTATTTTAGCCAAGATATTAGGAAGGAATCTTACTGCGTAGAATACCGTGGCTATATCTACTGCGTGGAGCGTTAGGCGGTTGCTATTAAGGTATATAATATTAACTATTACTTTAAAGTTAAAGGCACACTTATCCTTAAGGGTAAATTTAAAGTAATAGGGGCTATTAGTATTTATCTAGCACTAGTGGCACACCTTTAATATTACCTTAATAGCTTTAAAGGTAATCTTATGCCCTATATTACTTAGGAGATTGTGGAGTTAGCGTACTAAAGGATAACCAAAGCGGTAATATAAATGCTATAATTTAATCTTAGTTAAATAATTCCACGCTACTGCCTTCTTATCTTATATTAGTAGTATCTATATATAGCCCTATTTACGTACTAGGGGCACCTTAATATTCCCTTACTAGAGGATGTTCTTAGTAGTAATAAAGTTAATCCTTAATTAGCCTATATTATTAAGGCAAAGCAGGAAGGGAGTATTTATTAGTATTATATAAAAAGTAATATTACTAAAGGGTATAGGTATATTAATTATTCTAAGTGACGTAATTAGCTAGCCTCCACTGAATATAATAACTACTTTACCTGCCCTTATAGTATTAAGATAAATCTTTAGTATCTTCTTCTACAGTGCTATAACTTAAGATTAGCCTACTGTGGAGAACTATGCCGCTCTGGTATCTAGTATAATACCTTAGAAGGCCTTAGATAAGTAATGGTCTTTAAGTAGGAATAGGTAAGGAGGCCTAGCAGCGTTCCTATTATTAAATAGGTTCTTCTTACTTAGTCTATGTATTATAGCTTAATTTATAAGGACTTTAACTATCTTCTAACCATTAAGGGTTATACTATAGGTAAAGAAGCTTATAGGCACCCTTTCTTCTTCCTCTCCCTCTAGCTTAGTGTTAAATCTAAGGCTTATTATATACTAGGTAACCTTATTAACTTTAGAGGGATAAGGAGTGGGATCTTCTATTAGGGTACCTTTATACTAGGTAAGAAAGGTATTATATAAAGCTAGTGAGGATAATAAGGTATCTACTAGGTAATGGTTCTTATATTACTAGTATGCCTTCTTACGCTCTTCCTTAGGATGCTTTATTAACTAGCATCCCTCCTTACTATATATATAATATTTCTTTATATAGGGAGGGCCTCTTCTACCTTTCTACCTTTATAGAGGGTATCTTAACTCTTTACCCTTACTATTATACCTTCTATTAGTCTAGAAGGCATTAGGAGTCTAGGTATTAGCAGGGAATTAATATTAACCGCTAGATTCCTCTATAATAAGCTAGATTATTATATATACACGCTTATAGAATTATTAGAGGCTATCTAGAGGGTTAGTAAGGCACCCTCTACACTTAGGAATCCTATTATAAGCGGTTATAATCTGGTTCCTAAGGGCTTTTTCTAATTAACCTACGTTAGGAACGGCTTACTATAAGGTTAATAGCCTCTTAATAAGCTTATTAAAGCATTCTATCTTTAATTTATTAGGGTTTTTATTAATAGTCTTCTAGAGTAAAGCATTATACTATTTAAGGAGATACTTCTATCTTATATCTTTAGTCTTAAACCTCTCCTTTATTCTCCTTATAAGGGTAGTAAGGTCCTAAGGGTTACTAGGTTTAGAGAGGTAGTCTAAGTAGTACTAATAAGCTTTTCCTTTTAATATTACTTTAAACATATACCTAGCTTATTCTAGTTTAATATCTAGAAGCTTATACTTTTACCTAAAGATTTAGAGCTTTAGTTTAAGCATATTATAGTTATTAGCGCTATATTACTGCTTAGACGTATATATCTTAATAAGGTTTAAGATCTGCTTTACTATTAGTTATAGAGGCTTAAAGGGAGGATTATTAGTAGGTTTATATATTATTCTTTAGTAAATAGGGAGGGCTTATTATTAGAGAGTAGGGTTTCTTTACTAGGTAAATATAGGTTCTTAGGGGTAATAAGGAAGGGCTTATAGGGCTTAAGGTAATTAAGGAAGGGGCTAAGGGTTTTATTCTTAGGGAAGAGTTACTAATATTACTTCTTATAGAGGTTATAAAGGTTAGTAGGAGGAATAAGTAGTCCTTATACTCTATTAGTCCTAGAGGTTATTATCCTTATAGAGGTTATTAAGGAAGTTACTATTCTTAATTATATTCTTCTAGAAGTTATTATGCTTCTTCTAGGTATCCTTTACTTCTTCTTATAACTAGAAGTAGAATTCCTATTAGTTAAGGACTTCTTAGAGGTTTATTACTATATTTATGTTCTAGTTAATTATTATATAGATTCCAGAGTTAATAAGGTAGTCCTATAAGTACCTTAGGACTATAACTAGGGTCTTAAGAAAGTTACTATAGGTTTATAGGTTAAAATCTTAAGTAAATTCTATAAAGAGCAATCTTCTATATACCTTTTATATTATATAGTCCTTAACCTAAGAGAGGATATAGGCTACTTATATCTTAGGTGTATTATTATCCTTAATATTAAATTTATCCACCCTAGTAAGTGTTTCTTCTATAATATACTAGTATAGTTACTATAGGATATAGAGGAAGGGGATAGTAAATTCTAGGGCTTCTAAGGGATTCGCTTAAGAGCTATTATAACTTATTAGGTTTTATAGTTATTCCTTCTTATTAACTATTATAACTTATAGTATTAGAGGAGATAGAATAAGGGAAGTAATAATAAAGGGATTAGGGAAAAAGAGATATAAAGGATCGCAAGCTCTAGCGATTAGCTTCGCGTGTAATAGAACGCACTAAGTTAAAGAATAATAGGATAGCTTAGCTACTAGAGTTAAACTCTTCTTCTTAGTTTAGGCTTTAGCTTCTTCTAGCTACTCTTATTACCTTAATAGGCTAGCTAGAGTTAGCTTCTTCCTTAGCATAATTAGGGATCTTAAATAATAAAGCTACTCTTATTACCTTAATAGGCTAGCTAAATTACGCTGCTTCTATGAAGGTCTCTTCTAGATAGAACCTAGCTAATCTGCGGTGTCTTTAAAAAATAATAGGTATTTGTAAATAAAAGTGGTTATAAAGTTAACCACTAATTAGTGTTAGAATTACTAGGTATGATAATGGCTAGTTATTAATTAGGCGCGCTTATAATAGTATTAATTAAATAATCTATTATAAGCTATATATTCTATCAAAGGAAGCTAGAAAAGAGAGGGCTCCCGTGAGAGGGAAAAAGGCAGCTATAGCTATGTGGGTCACGTGATGTGGGTGGGTCACGTGACCCGGGCCCTGCCCTATCGCAGGCCTGCCCGTGGGCAGGAAGGGAGGCACGCGCACACGCACAGCAGCCGACCTTCTTCCGGTCGGGCCGACCTTCAGCCGAAGGGAACTGCGGCTGCCAAGCGCGATTGATATCATGCTTGTTCCAACAGGTAGAAATAGAGCCTTAGTTAGTATTATCTAATTAGGGAGAGGTATTTACTTCCTATAAATTTTTCTATAGCTACTTAAGTTTATATCTTTTTTAGGTAATTTATAGCTATACCTTTACTTATATAAAGCTATAGTTTAATATAGCTTCTTTATTATTAATAGCTAGCTCTAATATATAGGAATTCTCTAGGGTAGTTAGATAAGAAGACTTATACTCTAGGAGCGGGTATTAATCTATAAATATATCTTTATATAGTGTGTTTGCTTTAGAGTTATTAGTACCTATTAAATAGGTATTTATTCTATATAGTGCTAATATCCTTAACCTACTAATAGCCTATTACCCTAATAGAAAAGAGAGATTAACTTATTAAGGCTTCTAGGCTAAATATAATAAATAGGGTAATAGTATAATTAAGGTAGTAGCTATAGAGCTAGAAGGTAGGTATATATACTTAAAGGTTTTAATCTCTAGCCTTCTATATTCTATATATATAACCTTTACCTAAATACCCCCTCTACATGTATATAACTAGCTTATAGCGACCTTACAGCTAGGGCACTGCGAGCCATGACTAGGCCCTACTATACATAATGCCATTGCCTTCATAGCCTCTGTCGCTCTATTGCCTCTGTGACCCTGATAGTATTATACTAAAGTTAATTTTAATAAGACTATTAAATAGAACCTTATAAAGGTAAATATTAATAAGTGGCTTATAGATACTTTAATTAGCTATAAGAGATACTTTTAAGTAGACTGCCCTATTACTAAAGGTAACTTACCTATAGAAATAATTAATAATACTATTAGGGTATAATTCCCTGCTATCTTAGCTTAAATTAGCTTATTAATTTATTTAGTAGAGAGCAAGGGAAAGGTCCTAGATTTCTATAGTATTATAAGTAGGATTAGGCACCTAATTAAAGCCTAAGGAAGATCTTAGGTAAAGGCTAATAATGCCTTTAGAGCTAAGCTAACTCTTAATAGTAAAATAAAGAATAAAGCAGAGAAGTTAGTAAAGAAAGACTATATTTACTATAAGAAGTATAAGGTAAAGAAGTTAAAAGACTTATAGAAGGTCTATAGGGCACTCTACCTAATAAAAGACTAGAGAGTTAATAAGGAACTATTAAAAAAGGTAAAAGAAGTTATAAATTATTAACCTAATAATATAAAGAAGGCATATAACGCGTAGTTAAAGGATAATAGCGTAAAGGAACCTAAAGAAGATAATACTATGTTTTTAGCTATAGAAGAGTCTTTAGAGGCTTTCCTTACCTAGGGTAAATTATAGGTTATACTTAATAGCGGCACTTTAATCTATATCTTTAATAATAAACACTAGTTTATAGACCTTAATTATAGTTAATAACCTAGAATTTAAGCTAGTTATAGTGTTACTAAGGCTTATAGCGTTAGTATAGCTTAGATTATCTTAATAGATAGTTAGACCCTTACCTTATTAAAAGCCTAGTACTAACTAATATTCTTTATAAACCTTATATCTCTTTAGCTACTTATATAGAAGGGAATAAGGTAGGATAACCTTACTAGAAGGCTTATAGACCTAGTAAGAGGTAATTAGGAGATATTTTAAACTTAGATTATTAGTATATAGCTATATATAGAGGGCTTAAGCCTATTAGAGGTCTTCGCTATTAAGGGAGATTCGTAAGACCTAAAGGCTATAATAGTAATACCTATAGACCTATAGTATTCTAGATTAGTATATCTAGGTAAGGATATAATAAATTAAGTGCTTAAAAAGCTTTAAATTCCTTTAAAGGAAAGAAGTGTAGGGAAATATAAGGTCTATTAGATAGCTAAGGCATAGAGGTAGATATTATAAGTGTTATAAGTAGGGTCATTACCTTTAGGACCGCTTTAGGTGGTTTCTTTTAACCTCTTTGCTTAATTATTAGGGTATAATAAGGACTAATATATTACTCTTTTTACCTGTAGGGCTATAGGATTACACTATATCTTTATAATTCTATTAAAAATAGATATTACGCTCTGCTTTAATTAGTTAGAAGCTATATATATAAGAGTATATGGCATCTATATTACGGTTATAATAACTAATAGTAAGACTGCCTTCTAGACTAAAAAGCAAGAAGAAGAGGTTATAAATAGAGGCATTATTATTAGAAAATCCAGCCTAGCTTACCTATATTAAAATAGGCACGCTAAACAGTCTAGGGGGGTAATAATAAGGGTTATAATAACTCTTATAATATAATTAGGCTTCCTAGAAGATCTCTAGCCTATAGCTACTAAAGCAGCTATTTATATCTTAAACTATATACCTTAAAAGCTACTTAACTAGCAATTACCTTAATAAGTGTTAAATAGGTGGTTAAGAGAGAATAAGCTTTAATAGAGTTACTTACTAGAGAATCTAGAAGCCTCTATAACTTATCTATAAGCCTTTAGTTATAAAGTATTTATAATAATATAAAGTAGGCTTTATAAGGCAGGTCTAAAGCTTGCCTAGAGAGCTTATATTAGATACCTAGCTAGATATGTTTCCTCCACGTAATACCTAATTTAGGTGCTAATAATAAAGAGAAGCTACTAGTTCTTATTAAGCTATATTACCTTTAATAAGTCTATCTTCTATGCTTAAGAAAGAGGCCTATTACTATATATAAAAGAGGTTAAAAAACGCTTCCTAGAAGACCTAGTTAATAATAATAAGGATAAAAGCTCTAATATAGGGCTTCTATAGATAGCGTACCCTCTATTGCTATAATAACCACTTAATTAGCTTTAATAGGTTAAAACTCCTAATAGTTATAATTAACTAGATTATAAGGAAAAAGAAAAAGAAAGTTAAGAAATAAATCTACTAACTCCTCTAAATTTACCTAGATAATTTCTAGGTTTAATAGATTATATACTATTAAGTATTAATAATTTACTTAACCTACCTAATAGTAATAATAATTACAAAATATTAATAAATATATAAGATTATAATAATCTTAAGGCATTTACTATAGCCTTTAATTTAGGACCTAAAAGTAAAGAAAAGCCTTATATATTAAGGCTTCCCCCTTCTCTAGCTTATTATAATAATTTAGCTAGTTATCTAAAGGAAAAGGAATTCTATAAAGTATAAGATAAAGAGTATAATAAGATTATTAATAGAAAGGTAGCTATAAAGGTATCTAGAGATAAAGTTCCTTTATATATAAAGCCTCTAGGCCTTACTTAGGTCTTTGCTTATAAATTAGATAAGTAAGGCTACCTTCTATAATATAAAGCTTATCTTTATATTCTTAGAAATTATTAACTAAAGAGTTATTTATTAACTTAAGTAGTAACCCTAGCTACTAATACCTTTAGGCTATTTATAGCTATTATATACTACTTTAACCTAGAAGTATACTAGTATAACTTTATTATAGCTTTCCTAAATTTAGATCTTAATAAAGAGATCTACTATAAGATACCTCTAGGCTATAAAGATAAATAAGCCTATCTAAAGCTCCTTAGAGTAGTCTATAGGCTATAAAGAGTGCCTCTTCTATAGATAAAAGAGCTAATTAGCTAGCTAATTAGTAAAGGCTTTATATAGATCTTTAAAGATATTTATATATTTATTAAGGATAGGTTAATTATCTTCTTCTATATAGATAACCTTATTACCTTATTTACTAAAGGGAAATTATATCTATATAATAAATTTAGAGTAAGGCTTTTTATAAAGTATAATATTAAGGACCTTAGAGAGCTTTAATAGTTCCTAGGTATTAAAATTATTAGAGATTATACTAATAGGAAGGTATAGCTTAATTAGAAGTCCTATTAGGATAAAACTACTACTAAATTTAATATAAAAATCCCTTAATAAAGGCTAATAGCCCTAATAATTACTATACCTCTAGAACCTTTTAAGGGAGAGGTTAGTACTTAAGATCTTAAGTAATACTAATCTTTAATTAGAACCCTACTATACCTAATAATAGTTTTAAAACCTAATATTACTTTTATAGCTTTATAACTCTTATAATACCTATAAAACCTAGGGCTATAGTATATAGAAGTAGTAAAAAAAGCCCTTAAGTATAGGTATATATAGGTAAACCTAGTAATTAAATATAGTAATAATAACCCTAAATTAGAGGTATATAGTAATACTTCTTTTATTAATAATTTTATAATATAAAAAAGCTTATAAAGCTATATTATAAAGCTCTTTAAAGAACCTATACTCTTTAAGGTAGGAAGGTAAGCTATTATAATAATATTATTAACTAAAGTAAAGCTTCTAGTGCTTTCTTACTATAGTAAAGAGCTTATAGCCTTTAGATAATTATATTAAGAGGTTAGGCTATACTTAGGTAATAATATACTTAAAATTAAATATAATAATATATAGATAATTTACTTCCTTAAGGAAGAGTTTATTAAGCTTATTATAAAGCTTTAGTATATAGATATTTATTATTACTAGCTTTATTAAGAGGTTATAAAAGGAACCTTTAATATTACCTAGATTACTACTAAAGAGATAATTACTAATAGCCTTATAAAGCCTCTTATAGGGAATACTTTTATAAGCTTCTATAAGGTATTAAGGCTTATATAACTACCCTCTAATATACTTAGTAAAGAACCTAAAAAGTAAGTATTATATAATAACCTTAATTTAGATAGGATTATAACTAATTAACTATATTTCTATACTATAGAATTAATTTAAATATTATAATATTAATTTAACTAATTTTATTAATTTAGAATTATTATAAGGAACCTTAAATAAGGTCCCCTAGGGGGGTATATTATACCTATAAAGGCATAATTAATCCTAGTTATATAATAGTCTTACTACTTAACTAGCTAAGATAGGAGTCTACCCCTAGCTAGTTATTTTCTAAGACCTCTATAACTTTATAGTATATTTTAGTACTATATAAGTACCCTACTAATAGTAAAGGTACTTAGGTATTTAGACTATAGTCCGCACCCTCTTATAGGGTCGGACAACTTAATAGATGTGATCATATTAAACCCTAGCTTCGCGGTCCAACAAAAACCCCTTCGCTTAAAAGTTTTTCACATCATTTGGATGGATCCCATGGACATTATCGCTTCCGCGTTATATCCCATTCCAGCAATAGTCCGGGGCGAAAGAGCAATTGCCGCTCTGGGGGTGGGACTTGTCTGCGATGTGAGTCCTCCGTCAAATCTGCTGTATACCCCCTCTCAACAGTCCAGCACTACATGCTCGTCGTCGAAGACGCCTTGTTCGAAGATGCCGTACAGAAACTCCGATCATCAGGCTTCCACGACTGGACCTGGTCGCCTGGCTGCATTGGCCCAGATTTCTACAAGGGCAGGCTAAAGGAGGATATCTACCGCTACATTGTCAATGGCTACAGTAATCTGGATCGAAACTCGACGCGCTTCCTCTTTCCTGTTCCTATAGAACAACAGAGCACCGCTAAAGTTGCTCTGCTTCCATCCTCTTATGCCCACCTACACCTCAAGCTGATCTCGAACAATATATCCATCTGCGACGGTAACATATTCTATCCAGATGGGAAAGTCTCAGTTCGTGCTTGTTGTGAGGGCGTGGGTTGACTAGGCAGGACAACACTTCTTCCCAGCCATCTCTGGCAACGTTGCGGTAGTATGTATCGATACGTTTGTACTTCCACTCCTCGTAATCTATGCAAATGGTTCTCTTGATCGTCCATCACGATTTGCGTGAGTGCGTGTTATCCACTGTCTATCGCAATTGAGGTGAACTTGGCCTTGTATCATTTCAAGATATTCTCCTTCCCTCTAGTTACTAAGAGCCTTGCCCTTCTTCAATACCTTGCTAAAAGCACCTTGAGGGCTATGGCAGGCATTCATGTCTGTTGATTTTCTCAATTATGCTAGGACTATTCTAGATATTAGCCCTGCAAAACTGCACGCAGAAGAACTAAAATACAAGGCAAGCCACATTCAGAGTAGACTTAGTTATTAAGCAGATAGCGGGTTGGTTTTCGCCGATTATTTCATTTTCCCACTCGCTAGAGTCTATCAGACCCTCCTTATTCCTCACTATTTACCCCTCTTTTTTTCTTCGTCTAACCCGCCCTGGCACGGCGTAGCAATCATAGAGAGATTCGCACCAGCTCCCGCTCAAACTATCCTGACATTGATTCTTTTAACTGCGATGCGCTGTTTCCATCACTTGAAACAAATCTACTCATCTCACAAACTTCAGGGGCTTGACAATGCGACAAAGTTCTCGAGATATGCTACCCCGCTGACAGAGATCATCACAGGAACCAAATGTGATGGAATGGGTCGATGCACGACTTGGCATACGAACATGCCCGTGCCACAACAAGCAACAGCTCGTCCAAATTGTGTCAGGTCAAGGTATTGATGGATAAACCAAGGGCGGGTGAGCAGATTGCATCGACAGGCTCCGTGGGAATCCCAAAAATGCGCAGCAGCTTTTCTATTCTGTACTTTGGGGGTCGCCACGTCATGTCTGACAAGAAAAAGGGGCCACTTTCGACAAAGTGAGTTGGGGGGAAACTCGGTCCGCCTTGCGCATCGTCATGTCCGTCATCTTGGTCCATGATGGGTTTGGCCGTGTAAGAGGGAGAAGGAAGACCGACCGACCCCCTCTCGCTTGGACACAAGCATCAGATTCTCCCATGCAGGTGGTGTCAAGACAAGTCAGTGTTGGGTCGTCGCCTGGTGCAACAACTTCAAACGACAACCAAGGAGACAGGCACGTTGGGAACTTGTGCCGTTTGCATGGGGGTTATCAACATGGCTTGATATCCTGCAACGGCGAGCCCCCTGGGAAGAAGAACAGACTCCTTTTGGGGAGTAAGGAGCTCTACTTCACATACCATCAGGAGCATCACGCACACAGAGTAGATGGATTCAGATTGCCGGGCGCCCTGTGCGTCGCTGATGAAGATGATTTTCAAATTCCCACATACGAGATAGGTTGCAAGACTAAAGAATAAATCATGTGTAGGCCCACACTTGGCCCAAGAGATCCGACCGGCAGTAACTAGACTCCGTTTGCAAATGACAAGCCACCAGCTTCTACATCCACAGCCATGGAGTGCTTCAGGCCGCAAACTTCAAACAATCGCACGGGAGTCAGGTCCTTGGGCGTGCCAACAACACCCTTCGTTTTCAGGAGAATGAGCGTCTCTCGTATGGCCCTGTAAGCGGGCGCAAGACAGGCAAAAGAGAAGATCATGATCCTGAAGCCCATTTGTCGAGCCTCGTCCACCGTGATTGTCGGACTGGCGCCATTCTCGACACTGTTCAGCAGCAGCGGCCACGGTGCCACATCTTTGACGGCCTGCGCAGCTTGTTCCTTTGACTTGAAGCCTTCGAGAAGACCGACATCGGCACCTAGATCCCGGGCTGTGCGCAGACGCTCAATGCACTCGTCGTAGCCGAGAGACTGCAGAGCATCGGTGCGAGCGATCAGGACAAAGTCGGAGCGCATGCGTACGCGTGCTGCGTGGGCGGCGCGGATGCGGGCGTAGTACTCTTCCCTTGGCACGACCTTCTTCCCGGAGAGATGGCCGCATCGCTTCGTCAGGACCTGGTCCTCCAGATGGGCTCCAGCGACCCCCGAACGAATATACTGCTCGACGGTACGAGCGGCCATGATCGGACCTGATTGAATTCATCATGTCTGTCAGCCATGAACCGTCTTTTCGGCAAGAAAGAGGTAAGGTAGGTAAGGTAGGTGGCTTGGCAAAACAAAGGTGCGGGTTGTGAGCAAGGCAAAAGTTACGCACCTCCGTAGCCAGTATCCATGTCTGCAATCAGGGGAGGTCCGAACGGGTCCAAGTTCGCAATCATGTCCGCGTTTTCCCGCATCTCGTGAAGTTGTGCAATCGCCAGGTCGGGTTGTCCGAGACGAGAGGCCGTGGTACCGGCACCAGTCTTCAGCGGGTAAGCAGGAAAGGGTCAGCACAATTCGAGGTTGATCCGGGGGCGCTGGAGATGGGAGACGGAACATTGCTCAAACATACCATGTACATGGCATCGAAACGGAGCTCGATGGCTGTGCGCGCCGACAAGCCGTCATAGACACCAGGACAAACGATGAGTTCGTTCGTCTCCAGAAGCATCTTTCGCAGCTTCGTGGCGCCCGAAACAGGCTCCTTCACCTCGGCACTGACGTAACTGAGGGGAAGATAATCCAGCAGTACACTGCCACTGACATCCGGGACTTGGTCATGGTGACCGGATACGAGACCCATATCGCGGTCGAGGTGACCATCCAATGCCACTGCCTTTTCAATAGCGCTTGGGAACATGTTGAAGGTACGACGACGAAGAGACGGGCTTAGCCAGAGAGTGTCTCTTGCTGTTGAATTTATGGAGGAGTAGACGTTATTTTTTTTATTGACTCGAGTCATCAGGCCAGATGAAATTCGCTACTCGGCGGACAGGCTCGGGGCTTTTATAACTCGACCAGTAGGTAGCCCTCTCAATCTGCCAAGAAAGAAAAGGGGGTCTAACCGTGCGTACGGAGTAGTTCAGTCATCGTGTAATCTTCTCACGGAACAAATTGGAACCTGCGTCGGGGATACCGCTCAAGACCATGATGAGAAAGTACACGATGGGGAGTTGAAATTCTGTTACAGCATCATGTACTTCTGCCAGCGACACATACTTACTTGCACGTACTGGTCTTGACGAGCCTTTCTCTCCTCGCCACGGATTGGTCGACCTGAAATGTGACACTGCTAGCAAGTAAGCTTATTAAATAACACTGTCTTAGTGCCGTGTCTCAAGTCTTTTGGTCGTCCATTGGCTGATAGCTGATGGACCGCATGGCCTACTTACTCCGAGCATTCTGAGGTTTGCGAATAACTTTGAATCACCGATACAAGCAAGGTTGGCACTTTTTACACCCGCCCCCCTCGCTATCACCTCACGTCGGAAGAAGTCGTACAAACATGCGGACGCATGACCCTGCGGGTCGAGGCCATGGTCTGGGGGCTTTTATTCTCCTCTTTTCCGCCAATCGCCGCATTCTCGTGCTATCTCTGGTAATATGAACTTGCTGATGTTGTATGAATCATCAAACAACCTGTACAACGGAGTGGAGTGTAGCTCCACCGACGGTCCGTTGCCAAGCACCAACGATGGTCCCGGCCGAGTTGAGCACGGGGTGTTGGCCGGAGCCTGATGATGGAAGAGCAGAATGTGTCGATGGATGAAGTCTCCCATTTCCGGCCACCCAAATCATCCATTCTATGCTGGGGGAGCCTTGGACGACGTCAGGCAGAGGTTGGGATACGAGAATCGACGAGAGCACATCAGACGGACACATCATGATAGGCCCAGGCGTCCACGTCGCAAATTGTGCCAAAAGTGAACGAGTGTGACCAGGTGACGACGTGCAGATGAGGTTATTAGACTTTGAAGCAGTCTGTGAAGAGCTGCGGGACGCAGTCGGCCTGCATTCACAGTCCAGCACATATATGTAGACGTTGCCGGATTTGCCAACAAGGTTTCACAGACGGGGTCAACCCAAGCACGATGCGACCGATGCGACGCCGTGTTGCGTTGCATCCAAGATGCTTGTTTTCGGGGCAAAGGGGTCATATTGTTGCCGTCATCACTCCGGCTTCCAACGCTGACGCCTTTGTGACTTCATTTGATCGAGGCTTTCGAATCTTTCCCATCAGCACTAGACATTGGGAGAACAACCGCAGACAACCCCCTTCAGATGATGAAGCGACGTTGGTTGGCCGATCAAGCCACGCCAAACGCAAATTTGCCCCATAGGTCGGTCGCTGGTTGCTCCACAATTTACAAGCGGGTGTGTACGTGTGCATGGCGCGATTGAAGATTGGCCGAATGCTCGCTCGCCCGTCAAATTGCCCCGCTGCTCCGGTTGTCTCCGCCCGCTCGTCAACGGGTTCGTCAAACGGGTAGGGTAGGTAGGTGCCAGGGAGAGGACTTGGAGGAGAGGGAGGAGAGGGAGGAGAGGGAGGGGAGGGAAAGAAAAAAAAAACTTAACTGCCCTTCCGGTCACGAATGCCGTGCGCATTCTACACACATCAACGTTCCTCATATATATATGCTCCGATGAATAACAACCTACCGAACAAGGACAGTGCCGACGGTGCCGTCAAGTACGATTCCGATAACACGGACCGGCCCAGCAAGAATGGCAGCGTCTGGGACAAATTGTCTGAAAATGTCGACCTCGAACATGCTTACGTCCCCTTGCTCGCCTGCTGCTTTGTCTCGGGTCTGACAGATGGCACCATCTACCATGGTGAGCAGCAACTTGAATCCATGGGCTTCCAAGCTCGCACACGGAATCACGGCTTTGGCTTCTAACGTCATGCGCAGCATACGGAACCTTCGTCTCCATGCAAACCGGTAAGCACCTATACAAGGCAATGGCTCTACAAGATCTACTCACACGTGGTTTACACTTGAGGCAACACCATATTCGTCGCCCTTGGAACCTCGGGCTACGACAACAAGCCGTACGGATGGGCTCGCTCGCTCTGCTCCATTGCCTTCTTCGTCCTCGGCTCATTTGCCTTCTCTCGTCTCTCTCTCCGTCTGGGTGGTCGGCGTCGCGGCATTGTGATGCTCTCCTTTTTCCTCCAGTCCCTCATGGTCATCGTGGCGGCTGCATTCATCCAGGGGCGTGTCATTGACGGCTCTTACCCACCAAAACGAACATCCACCCATGTCGACTTCAAGGAACTCATCATCATTGCTTTGCTGAGCTCCCAGGCGGCCGGCCAGATTGTGGGCAGCCGGACGTTGAAGGTCGGTGAGGTGCCCACAGTCGTTGTCACGAGCATGCTCTGTGACCTCATGTCGGACCCAGCCTTGTTTACCACGGGGAGAAATGACAAGCGAAACCGGCGCTTCATCGCTTTCGTCCTGACTCTCGTCGGCGCCATTTGTGGCGGCTGGATTTCCAAGGCTGCAGGCAACGTAGGCCCTTCTCTCTGGACCGTGGCAGGCATCAAACTCGTCATGGCATGTTGTTGGTACTTCTGGAAACCGGAATCCGACTTCGTAGTTTGAGGGGGGGGCGGGTCCTGCAGGAAATAGGAAATAGGCCGGACTGTGCATGTCATGCACAGCGTCGTCGTGTAATCTGATGACAATCACGACACGGACGGCATGGTGCGTTCGTCCAGCGCGCGTGCATAATGAAGGCCATTATTTTAGACAAAAAAAGAAACCTTCTCTTCGACTTCACTTGTCTGTTCAATCTTGCCTTAGCTAAAGCTGACGCGAGAGACCCACCCACCCCGCAACAAGAAATAAGGTCCAATCACGCGTCAATGTGGACAAGTCCCTGTTCGCCTTGCCTCATCGGAAAACGGGGACGCAGGGAACTTGTTGGGGCATCCGCATCCACTCCTTGCCTCACGGTTCCAAGCAAGGGGCCCCTGGTCAACGTCACGTCACGCCGTTGGCTCGCGGAACGTTGGGAGCTTTATTTTGAAGTTTCGTCAGGGATGCATTTGCAGTCTGGCCGTGTTTGGCACCGTCACATTGTCATCTTGCCCCGATTCAGTCATGCGCATATCGATCCTGTTCCTTCGCAGAAGCCTCTTTTTTTTTTTTTAGAGAGAGAGACCAGCGCTGGCGACGTGGGAAGGGTCTGCCGGAGTGTTTTGCGCCAGAGATGCAGCATCGAAGGCCTAGACCGCGGTCCATCCCTATCACAGCGCGCCGAGCTGAACCGTCTGTCTCAACCTTCGACAGATTTGCCGTGACCGGGCGAAAAGCCACCAGATTACTTTGTTTGCCATGTTGGCACGCACTAACTGCACTGCGAGCCTATTGCCGGCAATCCCAACCCGACAAATTGTCCTGCGACGTCTCCGTTCATCGTGGTTCCCATCTCCTCTCCGACGCAACATCGACTTTTCAAAGTGATGCGCGACTGCGCCCGCCACAGCGAGAAGCACAACGGTATCTTGGCACATCAAGCCATCGAGAGCTTCAGCCATACGATGCTTTGATGGAGTGCGGAACGTGGAATGGCCATGTGATACGAGCTTTCCTCCCGAGGAAAGGAACGGCCCAGACTCCATCAGATCGGATGATGCTTCGCCAAAATTGACAAGTCAGCCGAGAACCGGCCAAGGTCACTCGAAGCCTACAAAAGACACAAAAAAAGACCTACCTAGTACCTACCAGAACAAAATGAGGATTTCCATCAGAGGGATCAGCTGGCCGCACTCGTGCTGCTTGCAGTGCTGATTGCCTTGACTATTGTGTCGATTCCAACATGGATCTACGTCCACAACTTCGTCACCGATGTCGAGTCCGACGGTCTCTCTCTGACGGCGTCGCTAAAAGCCTCCAGGAACCAGACTGGCGCAAAGCCCGGCGGCCTGCTCAATGTGACGGGCGCCGGTGTCGGGTCACAAGTGCAGAACATCCCTTTGCGTCATCTAGCACCCAATAGCTCAACACTTGAAAAGAGATTTCAAATCGGGCAATTACAGCAGCGGGTTTGCACTGTCACAATATGCCGGCATCCTTGATGTGTTCCATACGTTCAGCCCTCGACCGAACAACGCCAGAGCACTGTTGTCATGCAGAAAGAAACGAGCAGGATGTGCCAGTGGCTGTCGGAGTGGCTCGTACCCAATCCACGCTTGTTGACTGGGCCATCATTGTCGAGAAAGCTGGAAGCGAGGCATACGGGCCGATTGCAGCGCTGCGGAAAACCCTTCTGGTTTGAGTGTTTGGAACGACCGGACTTGCCACGCTTCTAGTCTTCCCCTGCGCACACCCCAGCGTCGGGCCCATACGACGACTAAAGACAGCCACGGAAAACTCCATCAACCCGCCAGGATTTGAAGACGAGTTCGACGACCACGATGAACTCACACCGAGCTCGGGAAGAAGATTATCCTCGGCCTCCGTCAAGGGATTCTTTGCTGGCCTTCGCCGAAAACTTCTGAAGCGAAGACGAGCAATGACGCAAGCCGAGATTGACAATCATCGACGCACATTCAAGATTCCCGGGCGGGTCAACGAGGGAAAGCATTTCATCACCGATGAGCTGACAGAGCTGACCGGTGTGTACAACGAGATGACGGACGAGTTGGCGAAGCAATGCACATCCTTGGAACGAGAAGGTGGCTGAAAGAACTCGCGAGCTAGAGATTAGTAAGAAGGCTGCCGAAGCTGCAAACGAAAGCAAGACTCTCTTCATTGCAAACATCTCGCATGAGCTCAAAACACCATTGAACGGCATCATGGGCATATGCGTCGTCTGCATGGAGGACAATGATATCTTGCGCATACAGCATTGTCTCAAAACTTTGTACAGATCAGGTATTCCCGAGCTTGCTCCTGTGGCAAGATGAAGCAGCAGCCCGTTTGACTGACTCGGAATAGGGGAACTGCTTTTGCACCTTCTCGAAGACCTCTTGAGTTTCTCAAAGAATCAGGTTAGTCAACAAACTCGGCTGGAAGACGGGGAGTTTCGACTGGGCGAAGTCGGTTCAGAGGAAGCTCAGGGTCTACCCAGTCCTACATCTCAAAAGCCACAACAACAACAACAACAACAACAACAACAACAACAACAACAACAGGGGCGTCAGAAAGAAGAGATGGGATGGCAAACTACAAGACCTCCAAGGTCGGCTCTCAAGTCCACGTCAGAGAGCGTACCCCCAACGCCGCCGCCGCCTCGAATGAACGGCAGGCCATATCTTTTTGATTTCCAAGTGGAGGACACCGGGAGGGGCACACCCAAAGACATGCAAGAAAAGGTCTTTGAGCCATTTGTCCAGGTTGATTCTGGCCTGAGCAAAAAATTCGGCGGCACGGGTCTCGGGTTGAGCATCTGCTCTCAACTCGCCAAACTCATGGATGGATCCATCAGCTGCACAAGTATCGAAGGCGTCGGCTCAACGTTTTCGCTGAAAATACCTTTCAAACATGTCAAAGATGGCGCACCAAGCACCGCGTCGAGCAGAACCCGTTCCAGAACGCCCAGCCCCGGTTCCGCCAACGGAGGATCCCATCGCAACTCGCTCAGCAGCGTTCTGGTTCATGAACCAGAGGCGCCAACGAACAGATGCGCGGACAGATGCACGGTCAGAAAAGACAACCAACCCCGCCTGGTCGGGCTCAGTACGCCCTTTTTTGCGCCAAGCCCAACACCGCCACCAACAAGCAGCAAAGACCAAAAGAAGGCCGCGATTCAAAAGGTCAAGGCCGACAAGGCCGAGAAGGCAGGTCGTGGCGAGCTGCGGGTCCTCTTGGCCGATGACAACTCAACCAATGTCGAGGTTGTTAGTAGAATGCTCAATCTTGAAAAGGTCCACGACGTCACGATCGCAAAGGACGGCCAAGAAGCATACGAGTTGGTCAAGGCGGCCATGGAAGAGAACCAACAGTTTGACCTCATATTCATGGATATCCAGATGCCGAACCTGGATGGGCTGCAATCAACACGTTTGATTCGCAAAATGGGATACGTTGCGCCCATTGTTGCGTTGACGGCATTCTCGGAGGAGAGTAACGTAAAGGAATGCACGGAATCCGGCATGAACGAGTTTCTCAGCAAACCCATTCGGCGCCCGGCTCTGAAACAGATTCTCACAAAATTCGCCACCATACCAGAAGAACTGGAAGTTCATTAGGGGATCATACTTAACATGGGTACATTTTAATGACTAAGCGAGCCATGGCAATCAAAAGTTTCAACCCATCGGCCGCATGACGTGACATGACAGCTGATGTGGTTGGTGTACGGACGTCGCGAGTCAGAACGGTTCCAAGTCCATCAGCCTCAAACAAGTGCAGGACATCAGGATTCAGCACTGGTGAGTCGTGACTCGTGACTCGCGACTGGCTACCAAGTTCTAGCAGAACAAAAAGGCGATCAAGATGTGTAACCATGAACCCGCATCTGCGACGGCAATCCAAGGTGGCGCAACCAATAATTCACCCCTCAATTCAAGGGCTCCCGTTCACACCAATCATAATCCCGAATCGGTGGGCCGAGCTTCCTTTGTGTCGGGGTCTTTGGCCACCCCTTTGTGTGTTTGCTGTTGACCGCCATCTTACCGAGTACATGACAACAAATGCTGAAAACACGGGTGCATTGTATCATGACAAGAATCTTACAGAGTATGAGAGATGTAAAGAACAATTGTACTTCTGTTTCGCCATTTTATAATAAAACCCCGAGAAAAAAAAAAAAAGGGAAATAAGAACCCCCCTTCCTGCCCAGTAGCCACTGGTCGGACGCATTTAGATGACAGATAACATCAACATCCCCGTTGCGGCCGGCCGGGGGTGGTCAAGTAGCACCAAGCCAATTGCGCAATGATCACTTGTGTGCCTGTCATACGATTCCAAAACCTCGACTTCACTTCGGGATGAACAAGTCACACTTACTTGACTTTGTATTCTGGGAGAAAATTAAAAGAAGAAGAAGAAAAGAGAGAAAAAAGAGCAGGAGAAAAAAACAAAAAAAAAAAGACTCCCATGGCACAGCGTCTCACAATGACGCAGCCCAGGGCGATGAAGATGATACTCTTCGACATGGACAACTGCCTATTCGACCACCTCTTCTCTCTGCGGTGCGCGGCCTCGGCCCTCCAGCGATGCATTAATAGCCACCCGTCAGTCACCTCGCGAGTCCCCTGCAAGATACCATTCCCGAGAGACCAGAGCTTCTTCCACATGGACGAGGACGCGACTCTGCAGAGGACTCATGTCGATCAGGCAGAACAACTCTTCACCGACCACGGTCTGCCACAGCCGAGTCTCGAAGAAGTCGAGGCTCTGTACGCCATCTACAGAGATGCCTACGGGAAGAGTCGTCGAGCGGCGCCGGGGTCCGTCCGGGCCGTGGCACGTCTTCGGGAAGACGGCTATCAGATTGCCTCCATGTCGGCGCACGCGTTCGAGAAGCACGAGGCCATGGCCAGATTCCTGGGCTTCGGGGACCTCGTCGATGTCATGGTGACGGCGCCTGATGCGGGTGCGCAGCACGCCGGGGACAGCGAGCTCCTCGACTATGCCGTCGGGCAGATGCACCATCCGGCGCTCGCCGTCGTTGTCGTGCGGCGGCGGCACAACAACTCGATCTCGAACCCCGGGATGACGGTCATGCTGCGCTCGTCTCCGTCTCCGTCTCCGTCTCCGTCTCCGTCTCCGTCTCCGTCTCCGTCTCCTGCCCGACACTCCTCCCAGTGCTGCCGCGCCGAGCAAGGCACCAGGACGATGGCATCCTTCGACCAGCTACTCGACCACCTGCATGTCAGGACGAGGCGGTTCGCCCCCACCATCTCACGCAGCCGGGGCAGCAGCAGCAGCAGCAGCAGCAGCAGCACCACCACGGTGGTCCTCGAGGGCTTCGGCATGGACCTGGTGACGGAGCCCCGCGCGGGCGGCTTCTACGTATCCAAGAGGGTGGCCAGATCGCTCGTCGAGAAGATGGGCACAGTTCTCGTGCACGTTGCCCGGAGGCTCCACGTCGCAGCCCTGACGGAGCTCGGCGGGATGATGCGCATGATTGCCGGCGCAGGCGCAAAGCTGCGCATCTTGATACCCGGCGACGGCGGCGGCGGCGACTCGTCGTCCCTCGTCGTCTTGCCCCCCTGCGTCGTCGTCGTCGCGGTCGAGCGAAGGCACAGCATCCTTGCGGAAATGGCCAGACTCAATCTGGACACGGACGCGCACACGGATCGAATCCTGCGGGCTACGGCCGACTGCCTGCGGTCGCATTGCGGCCATCTCACGAGGGAGCACCCGAGGCAGGCGATGCGCAGTCTCCGATCGGCCATGATTACCGTGGCCGAGGCGGCGGGCCTCCGAGAGGACCTGTTGATCGCGGGCGACGACATTGAGCCGTGGATCGGGTCCAGGACGAGGAGAGGGGACGGAGGGAACGGAGGGGACAGAGGGGACAGAGTAGACGCCTCTTGACGGCTCGCGCTCTAAAAATAGCGTCCGTCCCCTCTTGTCTCCCCTCTTGTCTTTGCCGTGACAAGGAAACAAGAAGTCGAGAACGTTACGTTGGTCAGCACGATTCATTGCAGGGGCCACCCGCCGCCCCCACCTGCCCCCCTCGAAACCTGGCGCCGACGCGTCTGGACCCCGAATGTCTCGCCGGGGCTGAAGCGGAAACAACGTCCAGTTTTTGCCCCATCTGGTCACCGACTGACTCCGTGCCGTTCCAGCCGCTCCAGCCCTCACTCGGCACTCTGCAGCTATTATCGTGGCGAATAGTAAGCCGAGTCGTCACATCACATTATCCGTGATTTCCCATCATCTCCGTCTTCAAATCGCCACAGAGTCCCATGCCTCGCCCATCGAATCTCTGAACCCAACATGTGTACTCCTCGATAGACGACCCGGGCATGGACACGGCTCAACCGACGTCGGATACCTGTCCGGATACCTGTCCGGATACCACGACGACATGCAGGTCCGAGGAAAAGTTGGCAAGTGGTGTCACCGTGAGCTACCAGGTCAACAAGCCTGCAGCAGTAGCAGCAGCAGAGCCTCTATACGCCCGGTCTTTACTTCTGTGGCTCGTGGCCAGTGGAGGAACAGGAATTACCATGTAGGGACCAACCGCCTCACGCCGCCTCACACATGCCGGCAGGAAGGATTTGGTGTTTTCTTTCTTCTTTTTTTCTTTTTCTTTTTTTTCCCCCTCTCTTTTCCGGTTGCTAATCCGGCTCTGCTCCTTCTCCAACAAGTGCCATCATCCTCGCCATCACATGGGCCGCCCAGCCAAAGGCCATGAGATCGACCCTGTCGCACAACTTCATCTCCATCAACCCGCTCGATGCGGACGCGCCAACAACGCCGCAGACGTACCTGGGAGACCACTCGCGGTCCGTGATACCCGTCCCCGTCCATTCGCACAATGATTATTGGCGCCCGCGGCCGCTTTACTCGGCCCTCGCGGCCGGATGCATGGCCGTCGAGGCCGACATCTGGCTTTCGCCCGACGGGGCCAACTTGCTGGTCGGCCACCATGCCTCGCAACTGTCCGAAGCGCGCACCCTGCAGTCCATGTACCTTGATCCCCTCCAGCAAATCTTGGACAGGCTCAATCCGGCACACGTCCGTGTTCCCGGCGGTGGCCGGGGCCCCGTGCCCAACGGCGTGTACCAATCCTCCCCCGGGACCACACTGGTGCTCCTCCTCGACGTCAAGGGAGACGCGGCCGACATCTGGCCAGTCGTGGACAAG
Organism: Epichloe elymi; assembly: GCA_023658475.1. Classification (NCBI taxonomy): domain Eukaryota; kingdom Fungi; phylum Ascomycota; class Sordariomycetes; order Hypocreales; family Clavicipitaceae; genus Epichloe; species Epichloe elymi. The sequence continues at coordinate 387,046 of CP098273.1, read as the reverse complement.
CAGCTGCAACCTCTGCGGGAGCGCGGCTACCTCTCGAGGCTCGAGTACGATGCGACGGCGAACGCTACGGCGAAACCGGTTCTCAGACGGGGCCCCATCACCGTGGTCGGGACAGGAAACCTGGCGAGGTCCTTTTCCTCCTCCTCCTCCTCCTCCTCCTCCTCCTCCTCCTCCTCCTCCTCCTCCTCCACCACCACCACCTCCTCCACCACCAACGTCACGGGCATCGGATGCGACGCGTTGTCTCGTTACCCCGACAGCTTCCTCGACGCACCACTCGGGTCGCTCGCCGACGCGTCGAATTTCGGCACCCTGCCGGGCTGCCAGGCAGATTCGCTGCTAGGCCTGCCTCTCGCCAAGTTCCACACGGCATCGGCTCCCTTCCCGCGCGAACTCGGCACGGTCCTCACATCGCTGAGCGCCAGCCAGCGCGGCAAGATGCGCGCCTCGCTGCAGGCGGCCGCGGCCAGGAACCTGACGTCGAGATACTGGGGCACGCCCGCGTGGCCCATATCACGACGCGATCTCGTCTGGCAGGCGCTGGTGGAGGAGGGCGTCGGCCTGCTCAACGCCGACGACATCGAGAGCGCCGCGAGGCTGGAGTGGAACCGGGCGTACCGGGCGGAGCTCGTCTGGATGGGTGTCTCGTCTGCGTACATGCTGGTGGCTTCCCTCGTCATCGCGTACCTGTACGACAGGTCGGGCAGGAACAGAACGCGGACGTTGATGGGATTGACGGCATCGGAAGAGGGGGACAACGAGGCGGAAACGATTGATGTGATGGAACATGAGCCGGATTATTTAGAGTAGATGCAATGTATAATTTTCGCACATGCTTGTATACACACACCGCCCGGGGTTCATGCTCCCTCGAGCACGATACGTGCACCTACTACCTACTCTACTGCCTGGCCCCGTCCATCCGTTGAAACGTCCCCACCGCAGCCGCGTCCGGGCGTATTTACCTTCTCATAGAGATGAGCTGCAGATGGCGACGGCCAAAAGTGCAGTACATGACACCGCCGAGTCTTGTTTCGGGCAACTGGGGCCGCTGATCGGTGACCGGTAAGCCCGTCGATTGCATCCCGCCGGGTAACCCCCTTTGTGCCGGTCAATGACACCTACCGGATGAGTCTAGCAGTTCCGACAAATCGTGTTACCCACGCTACTACGTTGAGCAAAAGGCGAAACAAACCCTCGGGGTTCACGAGTTCCCGCTGACGATGGTTAATGAATGCTCGGGAGATGAAAATGGGAGATGGGACACCCAGCCCCGCCACCGGCCCATCAGGTACGTTATCTCGGAACGGAAAAAATCCAATCCAATCCGGAATCCGGGACAAGAAAAACAAACTTCAATCTCATCTGGCTGATTTGGCCGAAAACCATCTTAGACTTCTTCGAGACGACGGTCGGGCTGTTCAGGAGGGCTGCCCACGTACCGGTGGCTCGCCGACGCGGGCATCACCCCCTCGGAGGGCAGGTTCCTACGGCCTCGACCGGATACAGGGCGCGCTCGCGGGGCGGCACGGCGCCGGGGTCACGCTCGGCTGCGAGGGCGACGTGCTGAACCAGGTCTGGTACCACTTCAACGTGCGGGGGTCGCTGCAGGCTGGCGGGTTCGTGGCTTCTCAGCCCCGTGGGACCAGAGGGGGGGAGTGCCCCGTCCCGGGTTCGGTACAGGCCCAAGTCTGGTGGACGCACAAATACGATACGAACCGAGGACTTGAAGGAAGATGGTACTCCGAAAAGTATGGACAATAGACAGGGACGGACTATCTATCATACATGGCTATTATGAAGAAGCTTCATCAATTATGAGTACAAGTTCAATGTGGGGAATGAATAGGAATATTTTAAAAGGCCTGTAAAGTCACCCCGCAAAAGGGCCGCAAAAAGTAATCCCAACTCGAATTACCCTCCGGTACAGGGAATCGAACCCTGGGCTGCTCGGTGAGAGCGAGCGATGTTAGCCACTACACCATACCGGATACTGTGGTTGGATGAGAGCTCGCAGTCAAAGTGATTTTATGTATAGCCGCCCGAAACACAGTTCAAGTAACGTCCGTAGGCCGCTGACTCGCCATCACTGCGTGCTCCCGACCGAAAGAGTTCAACCTCTCGTGTTCCTCGAATCAAACAAGACAACACACATCGCCGCCAGAACCCCGTCGTACCAAGGCAGGAAAACAGAGGATGCATCCCCCCCCCCGCCCCCCCGAGCAGCTCGCCGACGGAGACGTACATCTGCGTCGGTGGCAGTTGTCCGACGCAGCGGCACTGCACGCAGCAGCCAGCAGCTCCATCGCCGAGCTCTCTCCCTGGATGCCCTGGGCTGCCCACGGCTACGGCATCCAGGAGGCGCGGCAATTCCTGCGCTTCACCATGGAGTCGTGGGAGTCCGGCCGGCAATACGACTACGCGATACTCATCGACGGCCGGCCGAGCGGGTCGTTCGGGTTGATGCAGCCGCTCACCAAGAAGCAGCTCACGCTCGAGATCGGATACTGGCTCGCCACCGACGCGACCGGCCGCGGCTTCGCGACTCGGGCCACGGCGTTGCTGACCAGGGCCGCCTTCGAGCTCGGTGCCCAGCATGTTCAGATCAGGCACGCCAGGCTCAACGACCGCAGCTCCCGGGTCCCCTCCAGGCTGGGCTTCACCAACATCGGCACACGTCTCCTGCATGAAAAGGGCGTGGCCGACGAGGCCGAGTTCGTGCTGTGGGAGCTGCATCGTGTTCAGGACGCTTGATGACGGCAAGCGCTGCTTCACACTCCAAAATCCACGAGTCTTGCCTTGCCTTGCTTTTCTCGTGACAGGATGCTCATGCGGGTTCGAATTCCCCCGTGTATATATATATATATATATATATGTATGTATGTGTCGTGCGGCAACCTATCTTCTACGTCAGGGCAGCTCCCACCATTTTTCATACAGCTCTTCCAGCTTCACGTCACCCGGCTTCTGCAGATAACACGTCATGTCGGACTGCGGGTCTACCTCTTTTCTGGTCTTGCCGTTCCCAAAGTGCCAGGCGAATCTGTTCCCCCCCTCCCCCAGGTGCTCATAGTTAAAGTCCTCCCATCTGGGCTCCTTCCTCACGGCGCTTAGATGCGCCGCACTGCCCGGCCAGATCCCGTAAACACGACCTCCGGGTGTCGCTCCGTTGTACCATGAACTGCAATTGTCCGAAAGCACCGTGGTCGCGAAGAAGGCGTCACAGTACTGCACAAAGTCGTCGGCGGCCTTGGCATCGGCATCGATGGACTTGATGCCCTCCCGAGATGCCTTGCGCAGAATCTTGGCAAAGTACGTCAGCTGCGACTCCACGGCGTGGGGGACGGTCCCGGACGGTCCTGTGCCGTGCGGGCCGTGCAGGAACAGCAAGTTGGGGAACCCCGGGGCCGCGATACCGAGATACGTGTACGGGAAGCCGTGGTCCCCGTCCGACCTCCACAGGTCACCGAGACTTTTCCCGTGGGCGGTTATGGGAAACGACGGGATCAGGTCCGATCGCGACCCGGTGGCGCAGATGACGGCGTCCACGGCCCGATGCCTCCCATCGTCGGTCTCGATGCCCGTCTCGGTGAAGCGGCGGATCCTGGTCTGGATGAATTCCACGTTTTCCCGCACAATCGCCTCCAGGTACCCCGGCCCAGGAGTCAGCCGGCGACAGTTGGGTGAGAAGTCTGGCAACAAACGCCCCGCGAGCTCCGGCCTGGAGGCCAGCCGCTGCGTCATCGTCTTGGTGAAGCTGTCCCTGAGCTCGGCATTGTCGGCAGTCCCCCTGAAGAAGGTGTCGAATCGTCTCCAGTACTTGTCCTCGACGGCTTTCCGGAACGCGAGGTACGCCTCCTCGTCGCGGAACGCTCTCTGCTCTGCATCCGGTATCGGCTGCGCCTCGAAGCTTCTGTCGTCGCCGGCCCAGCTGGTAGCGATCCATGTCTTGCTCCGGGCATAGTGGTCGAGCCGGGACACCTTGCTCTGCAGGTTCGCCACGATCTGGATCCCGCTCGCCCCGTTGCCGATGACGGCCACTGACTTGCCGGCCGGGTCGTAGGAGGGATCCCAGTTCGAGGCGTGCCGCAAGTGGCCCTTGTAGTCCGACAGGCCCGCGTACTCGGGCAGTTTCCAGTCGTTGAACAGCCCGGTGGCCGAGATGACGAAGTCGAAATCCCGCTCCAGGACGGAACCGGAACCGGAACCCGTCCCTTCTTCCACCACCTCCAAGGCCCACACACCGGTTGAGGAACGCCAGGTCGCGGCATCAACGCGGTGCCGAAACTTGGCAAACTTGTAGACGCCGTACTCGCGCGCCACGGATTGCCAGTAGTCCCTGATCTCGGCTCCCGGGGCGAATTTGTCGGACCAGTCCTTCTTTGGCGCAAATGTCGACTGGTAGACGTGTGAGGGTATGTCGCAGCGCACGCCCGGGTACACATTTTCCAGCCAAGTACCGCCCTGACATAAGTTAGAACATCTCGACTCGCTTCAACAAAATCCAAATCCAGTCGTGACGTGACGGTGACGGCGACGCGATGCGACGCGACGCGACGCGACGCGACATTGGTCTTTAAAACACCCACAAAGTCTTGGTTCTTTTCGAAAATCTGCAACTGGATGCCCGGTACTTTGGCCGGCAACAGGATGCCGGCGAGGATCCCAGCCAAGCCCCCTCCGATGACTGCCACTCTGAGAGCCCGGGGCTCGTCGATGAACCTGTTCACAAGCGGGATATGATCATTGCCGTATGAGAAACCGTGCCCTCCTGGCTTGCCCCCGCTGAGCAATGTCCCTGCCGGGTGCATCGCCGGTTGGCTCCTCATCGGGCTCAGATCGACAAGGGACGCCTCAGCCTCCAGACTGGCCATTTTCGAAGTTCGTATCCGAGAAAGGGGTTGCCAGACTGTAAGCTCCTCAGCCGTCGCCAACGAGACGTCTACTTAAAAGTTATGAGGCCCAGGCTTTGCCGGTTGGCTCCCCGGTGTGGATTAAGCTTCCCAGAATTGCCGTCGTGGCAAGCACGTAACAGCGCCCCGCCATCGCATCATCTTTTCCCCATTCCACCCGTCCAACCTAGGCAAGGGACAATGCACGGAAGAACAAGAAAAAAAAGAAAAGCAAGGCATCGCCACGGAGCAGTTTTATTTTGTCTCTCAAATCACTATATCCATCAGTCGCGTAGTCGCGCAGTAGCCCAAAGCGCTTCTTTTTTCCATGTGAGAAAAAAAAGCCTCTAGTTGTCGCGGTCGTCGTCACGAGCCAAGATGCCGCCCAGACTAAGCGCGGTCTTGGTAATACTATCGCTCAGATTGACGGCATTCTTGGCAATATCCTGGCCTCTGTTCCCTGTCCTGGACGTCTCGGCAATACTATTGCCCAGATTGACGGCATCGTCGGCAATACCCCGGCCTCTATTTCCCGTCCTGGATGCTGGTTGTCGGAGTCAGTTGTGAACGGGGCTCGGGCATCCACTTTGGCGGCGAATCAACTTACAGCCTTGGTTCCCGAGCGGCGTCGCTGCCGCAAAGGCGGCAAGGGAGGCGACCAGGGCGATGCTAAAGTTCCTCATCATGTCGGGTTGGGAAGTCTAAATTGCGTCTTTTGGAACGAGAATGAAGCGGCTTTGATCGTGTAAGATAAGATGTGTTGGGTGCTTTTGTTTGCTTTCCAGCCGTGCAAAGTCAATCATCAACGTGGTCACGGGTATTAATAGTAAAATTTGTCCCCCAAGTCCAGGACTGACTTGAGAGACGAGAGCGCGGTTTCAGGTTTCGCACCTTGCGTATTCACTTTCACGAGCGAACACGGTCGGACGAGTCGCGGCATCGTCAATCTGCGGGCGGCCTCGAACGCCGGGTTGTCAGAGAAAAAGTTGGCCCCATGTAAAGAACAACCCCTTGGGTTGCCGCTCTGGCAGACACGGACCCACTCATCAACTTTGATCCTGAATTCTGATGGAGACGGTGTCGGACTATTTATGCATCTATTATTGTCAAGGTAGGGGTCGGTTGGTTATTGCGCGCTGCCCTCCTACAACCTAAGCTTCAAGGAGCTCTCCGTGACAAACATGCGTCAATGGAGCCACTTTGTCGTGCCATCTGCCATGTCATCCCGTCGCTGAACAGAAGGACCAATACCTCGGTCTCGGTAGCCTTGCCGATCCCCCATATAAAGACTTGCCCACCGTTTTATGTAAACACGATGCTCGCCGTCGGGCATGTCTTTTCTTTTTTTTTTTTGCAACGGCATAGCCTCGCATCCGGTCAGCTATGAAGCCGCATGTGACCCATTCGCACGGCAAGATGCGTGCGACGGCAGGGTAACAATTGGAAGCGGCCAGTCGGCAATGTTCCACTCCAGCATCGCTGATGCAAGCCTGAAATACATGGACCGTCAGAGCAAACAATCGGGACGATGCGGTCTGGTATGACCTCAGCGATGTCTTCGGAGATGCCTTTGCTGGACACAAGCTGGTCGAGGGCGCCGCCGACACATCGTGCCCTTCTATTGTGTGGCCGGAAGGAACCCCGCCGGCTGGTAGTCAGGTCAAGAATTGCCACCATGGAGCAGACGTGACCTTGACTCTTTGCTCCAACTAGACTGGACTTTGGGCTCTGTGACAGCCAGGAGGGACTCAAGGTCGAGCCGACGCGATAATCGGGCTGGACGAGCAGCAGTACATAGGTCCATGTGGGAATTGTGTGGTTTGAGCTTCTCCGTATCAACTATCTGTTAGTGAGAGTTGTGTATCTAAGACGCGCAATGATCCTTCAAGACTCGCCATAGGCACTCTGCCGCTGTCGGAACATCACGCAAACTGATCTCAAGGTAGTGAACTGTTAACTTGCCGCATTCGACAGCTTCTGACGGGCTCTCCAATTTCCTAAGGAACTCCCGCGGTACCACTGCCTTGTAAAAGTAAATATACCGAGCCAGAACGCCCGGTATCCCAAGCACGTGCACCACCTGTTCCTTTGCCTCGCTCGTACTGCCTCCTCGCGATAGTTGCTCTTGCGCTAATCCAATAAGGACACTGGCAATGTAGGGGTCTTCGTGTTCGTTCTTTAATCGGAACGGCCGTACCTTATTGCTTTTCCTCGTGAGATGCTGCATCCTGAGCTGGGATATTGTCCAAAAATTCAGGTAAGCGAGGCATGGTATCCCTGACTTCGAATCGTAGATGCCTCCTGTTGCAAGCCGGCAAACACGCTTCCCCCCGAATCGAAAGGCGATCTGATTAGGTCTGAGTTTGTTGTCGTGAAGTCGACGTCATTTGATCTCATCTATCCTAAAATCACAACCTGTCAGCTTCTGCTACCTGTCTAAATCTCGTGAGGCAGGCCCGACAACTTACGGTGACTCTACGATGTCAAGTTTCGCGAGCATTTCCTGAACGGCTGATCGATGTATTTCCGGGCTATAAAATGTTCTGAGATCGTATAGTCCGTCGAGCCAATCTTTGGTGGTCCATCCAGGCTCTGATTGTTGCTCTGTTCCTCCTTCGGTCGATTCTTTCGGTCGCTCGTCCTGTTCGGCCGCAGTCTGTTCTGACATTGTCAAGGTTCGTTGAAATTCAATGTCCAAGATTTGCAGCTGAGTTTCTTTCCAAATGATTGGTGGCACGTAGACTTGACGCATTTCGTGACCCCGCAGAAGCGCGCTGATCGAACCAGTCTCAGGTCCACCAGGACGCAGTCGAGGTCGTCGTAGACTTCCATTCAAACAAGCACGTTTGGCTTCCCTGTCGCCAACATGAATTGCCGCCTCACTTTTTGTTACTGCGCCGCAGGATTTTTCGGGGTCAGCTTCGGGATCGACATGCTGCTGCGTGTCTCTCGATCGCAATAGCATCGTAGGCGCCATCTTCTTTCGCCGGATTTGGAGAACACTACGGTGTGGAGGGAGAAAGAAGTGTTTGCCATTTTCAAGGACGCACTTGGCCCGAGTATCTGAGTCTGGCTGACTCAGCACACAAGGTTGTTCTCGATGTCACTCACATCACGTGCCCCGTCCCTTTTTTTTGTGGTGTGGAGGGAATCGATAACCAAAAAAATGGGGCGTGGCACGAGTGTGAAAGAATACCTCAATGCCAACAATGCGGGAGCGGCGGGACAAAGAAGCCCACTTAGTTAGTCCGTACGCAGGTGAATGGGTCAAGCACTCAAAGACACTAACCTTGCTCGTCTCAAAACGACGCGACAAGAGTACCCCTAGCCTGGCTGCCTGGCTGGCAGCTAGGTCGAGATGGGCATGGTCAAAATCGCCACTGGAAATTTTTGTGCCGAGGCTCCGTTGGAATCGTTTCGTCCGATCCGAACGGCATGACGTGGTGCGAAGTGCGCATGCGAACTTGCAACAACCGTCCTTGAAGCCACCTTGCATAATATTCGGTCACTGCATCAGGCTGAACAGCAAAAACAAGAGGTGGTGAGCCAAGGATACCCCAGATTGCTTGCGCGACAATGGATCTCGAGGTTGCGAAGCCACTGACCCTTCCGTGTGGTCTCACGATCCCCAACCGCCTCGCCAAAGCGGCCATGGCGGAGGGATGGGGTGACAAAAGACATCTGCCTCACGACAAAATGATTGAGACATACGAATCCTGGGCGGATGGCGGATGGGGCCTCATCATGACTGGCAATGTGCAAGTCGATGTTGAATACCTGGGACAGGCGGGAGACACCTGTGTCAACAGCAATATTCCACGGCAGGAGCTTCTCGAGACGTGGAAGAGATGGGCCAAGACCGCCAACGGGCATGGAAACAAAACAATCGTGCAACTAAACCATCCGGGGAGACAGTCGTTGCCTGGCGCCGGAACCCACGGATTCTTTGGCAAAACAATCGCGCCTAGCCCGGTCCCGGTCAACTTGGGTGATGGCCTCATCGCCAGGTTTATTAGCCGCGTCGTATTCGGGACTCCTCGAGAGATGACGATAGCCGACATCCAGCACGTCATAGGTCTTTTTGCCGAGGGAGCAAAGCTATGCCATGAGGCAGGGTTTTCCGGGGTCGAGATACACGCTGCTCACGGCTACCTGTTGGCTCAGTTTTTGAGCGCCACGACAAACCACCGAACCGATGCATACGGTGGCAGTCCCAAGAAGCGCGCCAAAATTGTCGTCGAGATTCTGCAAGCAGTAAGAAGAGTGGTGCCCAAAGAGTTTTGCGTCGGCATTAAGCTCAACAGCGTCGACCACCAAAGCGCAAAGGAACTGGATGGCTGCATTGAACAGCTGGAAGACATAGTAGCTGCTGGTATTGACTTTTTGGAAATCAGCGGCGGCTCATACGAAGACCCATTGGTGGGTGTCGAATCCTGGAGCGTCGACGAGGAAACCTCGAGCGTGAGACTGACCGAAGACTGACGGAAATTTAGATGATGACGGGCCAGCCGGACAAAACAGTATTAGGAAGGACATTGGCCCGCGAAGCCTTTTTTCTCGAATTCGCGCACGCCATTCGCGCCAGATTCAAAGGCGTCCCGCTTATGGTGACGGGCGGCTTCCGCACGCGCAAGGGTATGGAAGCAGCAATTCGTGATGGTGGCTGTGACATGGTTGGCATAGGTCGACCCGCGGTGCTCAACCCTTGGTTGCCGAAGCATACCATTTTCAACAAGGAACTCGGGGATGATGATGCGAAATTGTACACCAAAGCCGTTGCTCCCGCGTGGCTAAGTCGCATCATTGGCATAAGATCTATCAATGGCGCAGCCGAGACTGTGAGTTCCCTCATTCGCGGCACAATCTCTGGGTATTACTAACCAAGGTTGTAGCGTTGGTATGCTCAGCAGATTCATAATATCCTTGCAAGACCGTAAATAGGCATACGGCAGACCTTGGTTTCTCTCGTCAGGGAAGAAGCGACGTTGGCTGCGCCGAAGTGGCTCGATACTGTTCTAGGAATACTCGTTAATAGAGCAATTGACTTCATTCCTCATCTTCGAAACTTGAATTATGCCCACCTCTCATTGTCGAGGCTGGCAGTCACGTACACGCTGGTCAATCAGACCCTTCTGTCATGATCTAGGCTTTGCCTAGACCTAGTGTTAAAATAATGCTATTTATAGCCCTATTTTATAGGCCCACTAGTTGCCTAGTTGCGTTGTTGCAACGTTGGTTACAAGGCGTTGCTTGCAGCGTTGTTGGCTGTGACCTGCGTTTGTGCCCATAACTTACCCACAGGCTTGTATGACTAAGCCAACTAGGTTACCCTATAGGGAAGCTAAGATTAACTATAACTAGGGAACTAGTAGTTATATAAAAGGCTGATATCTATTAAAGCTCTCTATCTTAAAGAATACAACGTATTATAGTGAATCTAGAAGCCGCCGCGTTAGAATCTACTAGGGAGGTCTTCCTATCTCTCTAGCTAGGATCCCTTCCATTGTCAATACTAAGGTATAAAAAAAAATGCTTCGGCATAGGCCAACCATCACAATCGTTAATACAGCTAGCTCTATTCCGTATATCCTGCCGAGTCAAATACCATCCCCAGCAGCCTTGACTAAATCCCAGCACTTCCTCATTCCCGTGCCCATCGACTCCCCCTCCACATCCGAGGTCCACCTCACTGGCCGTCCAGCCAACGTTCCCTCGCAGTCAAGGTCTCCCTCGCCCACCAATTGGAACATATGCACATGCATGGTGAGCTTCAAATGTGAGAACAGCCAGGGCACGCTGCCCAATTCCCCCACGTGTTCGAATTTCATTCCGGTTGCTTTTGGCCCGAGTATACCGGCGACATGCACCTTGGCCATCTCCGTGCGCTGCCTCCTCTGGGAGCATTTGGCTGTTTCGGAAACGGATTTGCTCGGAAACTCCCACAAGCCTGCGAGAAGACCCTTCTCCGGACGACGATGTATTAGGTAGCTTCCATCATGGCGCTGGATGGCACAGACGATATCTTCCTCTACCCGGACAGGCTTCTTGGCCGTCTTGATGGGAAACCTGCGTGCGTAGTTGGACATGGCTTCTTGTCGGGCTTCGACTTGCCTTCCCGCTGTGTTGTCTTTCCCTGATGGTCGTTTGGCGGGGGGGGTACCAGTGAAAGCAAAGGCTGCCAGGGTCATTTGTTTGGACTTTTCTTGTTTCTGATCCGGCTGTGTAGTGGTGGTCGTCTTCTTCTCTCGCAGTGCCTCGAGCTCTGGGTCTTGATCGACGTCTTCTTCGAAAGGCTCACAAATGGGGCATGCGTCCTCGATATCCGCAATAGGGTCAGTCTTGGCGGGCTGGCTCATTGGCTTGGCCTCGCCATACACCCGACACGATGCGGTGATGGGGCAAAGGGCGCAACTGGGCCTCGGCGTACATATCGTGCTGCCCAGTTCCATGAGCGCTTGGCCCCATCTTCCCGGGCGATTCGACACAGAGGATTCCGGATCCTCTCCATTCTCGCGATCTCGTGACACGGCTTCAACAAGAGCAGCTGCTGCTGCCCATATGGCGTCGATGGCCTTTTTGTCAGTCTTGACGTTAGCGTAGATTCCCAGCTGCCGGCTGAGCACTCGCAGCACGTTTCCATCGACCATGGGGGCCGCCCGCCCGAACACGATGGCTGAAATCGCACCAGCAGTGTATCTGCCTACGCCGGGAACCTTGGCCTCGAGGTCAGCAGCGGCTGATGGCAAAAGCCCCTTCATGCTCCCGTCTTGGACGACGATTTTGGCGGCTTCGTGGATGCGTGTCGCTCGACTGTAGTATCCCAGCCCGCGCCACGCCGCCAACACGTCTTCCGTGTCTGCAGCAGCTAGATCATGTATTGTCGGCCACCTGTCCATCCATCGCCTCCAATAATCAACGACCACTGCCACTCTTGTCTGCTGGAGCATGATCTCGCTGATCCATACCTCGTAAGCGCGCCGCTCCAACTGCTCCCGAAGTCGGTCATGATCACGATGCAGCGCAGGGCTGGCATCGATCCAGGCCTTACGCCATGGCATGGCGCGGGCCGCGCTGACGGAATCAAACCATGATAGGAGGGACCGGCGATGCTCGTAACCGCGGTCCTCGCATAGGAACAGCGGTTTGTGATAGGATAAGGAGTGATGTCGTCCCGTGGAAGGTACACAAGGTTCTGACCCAGAGGCGGTGATAGGCCCAGCTGCAAAGAGCGAGCTCAAGACAGCGTTGTCTTTACTGGTGCGAGCATTCGATACCTTGCGCCTCTTGGTACTTGGAGCCTCGGCTTCAGAGACGAAGATGTCGTCGTCGCCGATCTTGACAACGCTGTCGTCACTTCGAGACGTGTTGCGACCACGTCTTGTTGTTTTACCCGTCTTGGGCTGACTAGGCGTGATCTTGGACGATGATACCCTCGCTGCTCGTTTACCTGCCATTTTGACGCGTCACCGCTGGCAGAAGCCACATCGAAAAGTGTATGTATTGCAATGCGCGTGCTTCTTCTGTTGGCGCGTCTCGGACTCGGACCCACCCCGCTACGTGTAGAGTGTCGCACGATCACGTGACGCAACAAATAGGACTCTCACTGGATTAATATGAGAGGACCCCCTAAGAGATAATTATAAAGAAGATTAAATTAACTATTCCTATTATATAAAAGAGAGGATAAAAGCGTCCCTTTTATAGGGGGGATCGCTAGACTACCTATTATAGTGCTCTAACCTATATAATATAGATTACTTCTCCCTATATTCCTACGCATACTAGTATAAGATATTATAACTATAATACAGCACGCTACCCTAGGTAACACACCCCCTAATTAAAGTTAAGGTTATTATAACTTTAATTAATCTATATTATTAATATTTTTATAGTGTTATATACTATAAGATTATAGTAAGGTAAAAGTAAGCGTTCCTTATAGGTAAAAGCTCTTATAATCTTCTAATTATAAGCTTTCTTTTTATTCCCTTATAATATACTTTTATTAACTATCTCTATATTTTAATTAATATATCCTTATATATATAGGCTTAAGCTAAGAAGGAGATAAGCTCTTAGGAGGGCTTAATAACTTCTAAGCATAAGCTTTATATTATTAGCACTCTTATACTAAATTCCCTTCTAGGCCTTAGTATAGCCTATAAAGATCTTTCTAAACCCCTAGCTAGCTTTAAGTAGCCTACTAGTAAGTTATTATCTCCTATATTAGAGAGAGAAGAGAGTAAAGAGCGCTCTATATATATATTATTATAATTATTATACCCTATTTAGGCATAGGTAAGAGGTAGGTAAGTAAGATATAATCCTTAAAGATCTATATAGTAGCTAATAGTTTATACTAAGTATTATATTCTATTTTCCTAATTATATTAACCTTTCTTAGCCTAGTAATCCTACTCCTTATAGTGCTTTATAAGATATTCCCTATAAAGGGTATATAAGAGTAGGTATTATAGGTAAGGGTAACCTAGGTTATTACTATAAGGTTAGGTCTAGATAATCTTAGAGATATTACTTATATAAGGTTAGTAATTACTATTATTAGCCTTTATATAATACTTATATTCCCCTTACTAAGCGGATATTATTAGCGCTAGATAATAATGCTAAGGTAAGGCATGTTTATTACTCTTTTCCTATACTTTACTAACTATATAGATAGTAAATTAGTGCTATAAGGCTCTATAACTCTAATTAGAACTTATTATAGAGCTAGATTCTATATATAATAAGGTTAGTACTAGTGTTAAGGCTAATGCTGCTATTAGGGGCTTATTAGCAGTAGGTAAAGAGAAGGTAACTATAGTAATAGCCTATCTTAAGGAGGTTATTTACCTCTTTATATAAGTTCTTATTCTTATCTTTTTAGAATAGCGTTTATATATATGTTTTTATATAATAGTGTTTAGTATTTATATTCCTAAAATCCTGTTTACCCTAATAGCGCTTTGCTTATTAGGGAGGGGGTCTTTATATATTTCTAGGGTAATTAATTTTATACCCCCTTATTAACATGCCCTTCTATATAATATACGCTTTCTATAATATCCTAAGTGTATAGATTAACTAAACTAAGTATAGATCTAAAGCGTTTAAAGCTCTAATAATCTAATGCCTTAGTGAATCTATCTATAGGCATATCTGCTATTAGTAAATATATAACTTTAAAGCTTCCCCTCTTAAATTCCTACTTTAACTATATATTATATATATTAATATAATATAGATAAGTGTTTAATTACTTACTCTTATTAAGTATAAGTTAAATTATCTATTAATTATTATAGTTAATAACCTAGTCTTTATAGGTATTAAATTTAATATCTTTAAATAAGCACTAAAGACTTATAGTCTCCTTTACTATTTATTAAAGAGTAAGTAATTTAGCCTCTATTATAGATATAGTTATAGTTAATTAGCGTATAGCTTTCTAGATAATTAGTCCTCTAAAGAGAGTAATTAGGTAACCCTACAATAATCTACGCGTTTTAAGGTTATCTATAAATAATGCGTCACTTATAATCTAAAGAGCCCGAAGTTCTATAGTACCCCTAAAGCATATAGTAAGCTTACTTATAATAACTAAATAGCAGATAGCTTAGTCTACTACTCTTATATACTCTAGTCCTAGGTTTTGTTAAAATTATGCTATTTATAGCACTATTTTATAGGCCCACTAGTTGCCTAGTTGCGTTGTTGCAACGTTGGTTACAAGGCGTTGCCTGCAGCGTTGTTGGCCGTGGCCAGCAGCTTTGGCTGTGACCTGCGCACAACCAACCCACAGGCTTGTATGACTAAGCCAACTAGGCTACCCTATAGGGAAGCTAAAATCGACTGTAACTAGGGAACTAGTAGTCGTATAAAAGGCTGACTTATACTGTTCGAATCCTTGATTTTTTCTGGATTTAATAATGTATTTTATTTATAGGGTTGCTTATTAGATTGCTTAGTTGGTGCACGTGGGTGGCTAGATTATATGGTCGTGAGTCGATTTTTTACTTTTCACATACAAATGAATTTTGCGGAAAATAAAAAATAGCTCCTAAGGCCCAGCTAGCGACCCCCTTCCGTCAATACGGTCGGTAGGTCTATGAGGGGAACTCAGAAAATCCTCTCATTGCTCGTCAGATCGTTCATCTAGCTGAAATCTACTATATTTAACTATTAAAGCTCTATATCTTGAAGAATCGTCGTATTATAGTGAATCTAGAAGCCGCCGCGTTGGAATCTACTAGGGAGGTCTTCCTATCCCTCTAGCTAGATTCCCCTTCCATTTTCAATAGGTTTATTAGAAACTATAATAACTTTACTACTATAAAGGCTATATCTAGCCTAACTATAATTATAGTGTATAATACTAATCTAACCTTCTCTTAGTATACCTTTATTACCTATTTCTTAGCTTCTCCTATAAACTTATAATACTTTATTACTAGGATTAGGATAGTAGGGAAAGTGCTATTTCCTATCTACTTAAACTTTTTACTAATTTTATTAATATATACCTTATAACTAAGGTATATAATTTATTACTTTTAGTCCCTAATAATCTAAATTCCTAGGAAGTAGTGTGCTTCTCCCTTTTTATCTATATTATACGCTTTCTTAAGTCCTTTAGAGATATAGTCTATAGTCTTAGTATCTTCCTTATAGAAAGCTATAAGAATATTATCTATAAAGAATATAAGGTATAAGTCCTAAGCTTTAGTATAGAAGATATAGGGCTCCTTATTACTTAATTTAAGCCTAAGTTCTCTAAGTTACCTACTTAATTCTTTAAACCAGAGTAGTGGAGAGTCCCTAAGTCTATAGAGAGCTTTAAGTAGTTCTATATATTCTCTAATAACCTTATAACCTTTAGGAAGCTTATAGGTAATAGGAATTAAATCTAATCTACGCTTTACGTAGGGGAATACGTTCTTTATATTATATTATCTAGTCTCTAGATTAAACTATACTACTAGAGCTATAAATACATAAAACACGTGAGTGGTAAGCGTTACTATATAGGTTTATTTAATTATAGAGCTATCCTATAGGTCTCTGTGTATATAGATACGCGCTTTAAAATATTATATAATACCCTCTTTATTAAACTTATATAAATAAACCTATTTTAGCGGTAATAGCTAAGAATATACTGTAGATTATTTAATCTACTTCTATATTCCCTATTCCTTTGATTTATTAATCTTAGTGTCTATTACCTTCTTCTACTCCTTTCTAAATATATAATTATTAGCTTCTTTCTAATTCTTAGGAGGACTTACTAGATTAGACTAATATAGTATACTAGTATTTATTTTCTATTTAAGGAGTAATTTATTTTCTTTATTATAATAAGTATTAAGCACTAAATATATTATTCTAATACTCTTAGTATTAGAGTACCCTTTAGAATTATTATCTACTTTAAGGAGTAGTTTAAGCTCTTTATAGAGCTTCTTTAGATTCTAAAGGCTACTAGTAAGAATATTATTAGGCCTCCTCCTCCTTCTACCTAGTAGGCTATAGTCTAGAATAAGGCCCTACTCTTATTTCTTTTATAATCTAGAGCTAGTTTATATGCCTTCTTATAATATCTCTATACTAAGGCTCTCTTATAGGTATTCTAACCCTTTATATACTTCTAAAGATTCCCTATAGGTAGCTAGGCTATTATAGTCTTTAGAAGGCCTTATAATTATCTAAGTAACCTCTATATTATTACCTAGCGTAGCCTTATCTAGAATTTAAGGTTATAAGTTTAGATCTATTTATAGAGTATTATACTCTATACTCTATAGAGCTCCTATATTAGAGGGTATAAGCTCTCCTATTATTAGATCTAGTGTCTACTAAGGAGTTTAAAGTCCTATTAGCTTAGTTACTATATCTTTTACTTAAATAACTTTAGTGCTTATAGGTATATCTACCCCTAAGTTTAAACCCTTATTTAGATCTACTAATTTAATAGTCTTACCTAGTAAGAGAAATAGATTTATTTCTTTATCTAGTTCTATATTAATCTCTAATTAGCAAAACTATACTTCTAGCTTGCTAATTAACTACTCTATAGCGCTTTCTTTAGTAGTGTTATAGAAGATTATCTTATTAAAGGTAATATTCCTTATTATTATTACCCTTCCTAGTTATAGGATCTAAATATAATAAATATTAGAGGTATAGTAACTAATAAGATATCTAATATATCCCCTAGGATTTGTCTTATAATAGCGCCTATATTATCCTGCTTTATAATCTCTTTCTATTAGATACGCGTGGTAGCTATATATATATAAACCGCCCTAATTAGGCCTAAGGTCCACGGAAGGCTCCCTTATTAGTAGGTAAGTATTATTATAGAACCAGCTTTCTAAGGTCTTAATAGGCATCTTCTAATCTAATTATTAAATAGGGCTAATATTATAAAGGTATACTATAGTATATATACTCTCTAACTATAGGTTTATAGGAAGCCCTATGCCTATAAGCATTGTATTTAACTTAGTTATAATTATCTAATTTACTTTTTTAACATACCTATTTAGCTTATATATATAGGGAGGTAAAAGCTCTAGCTTAATGCCTTAAGCCTATGCCTATTATTAAAAGATTATATCTTTAGATTAACTAATTACTATACCTTTATTATCTTACCTGATTTTTACAATTAATAGCCTAAATTATCTTATAACCTATTATTTAAAATAAATTAATATATTAAACACTAATTAATATAACTTATTAGAAATAGTATATACTTAAAGTATCCCTAAATACTTATCCTTAATAACTAGTAACTAATTTATTCTATTATAGCTAGGCTTATAGTCCTAAAGGTCCTAATAGATTCTCTAATAGGGCCTTAGTAACTTATATTCTAGTGGTTACCTAGATATAACTTTATAGGTATTTATTAGTAAGTAGGTTATATAGTCCTTATACTCTATCCCTTATAAACACACTCCCTTTATATAGGTTATAATCTTACTAAGCATGTCTTTCCTAAGGTACCTAGACTATAGGTACTATAGTTCTTCTAAATTTATTTATAGTAAGCGCTATTCCTTTAATAGTTACCTACACTATAAGCATTATATATATATATTATATAATCTAATTATAAAGAAAATCACTAGTATTAAAGTAAATATTACTATATCTATTTTTTAGGGAACTATTAAATAATTAGATAAGGGCTTATATTAAAGAAAAATAATATTATACTTCCTAATAAGTTTTGCTAGTAGTAAGCTATCTCCTATAGGTCTAATATATAGGGAGCTATTAGCTTTATAATACTATATACCCTTCTTTATAAGAAGACTCTCTAATATAATATTAATATAAAAGCTTTTAATAAGCGCTATATTTTATAATATTAGGTCCTTAGTCTAAGGTCCCTAAGGCCTATTTAAGATATCCTTAATTATATATATACCTCTTCTAGTAATTTAGAAAGAGGTTATACCTACCTTAAGATAGTTATTATATACTTACTTAAATATACCTAGCTTAAAGTAGGAGATATTATTAATAATATATAGAGCACTATAGTTATTAAAGAGAGTGCTCTTAGAGAGTATATATTTTATATTCCCTAGTGTAGTATAGCTTCCCTTTACTAGTGCCTCTTCTTTAATAGTTACTAGATTAATAATTACTATAGTAATTACTCTAGGATATTTCTTATCCTAATTATTCTTTCCTTTTACTTCCTAACTATTTTTTATAATCTTAGCGTAAAGATCCTTCTATTTACCACTATTATAGCGCCTCTTAATTTTCTTATAGTCTTACTTTTTTAATACCTTATAACTATTAGGTACCTAACTAGTTATAGTATAATATAAGGTTTAGTAGTTATAGGGGTTCTAGCTATAATAGCTAATCTTTCCTACCTAGTAGGGGCACTTCTTTATTTCCTTACTAGCTTTCTAACTATTATTAGAGCGCCCCCTAAGAGTTATTATATAGCTCCCTTTTCTAGAACCTATATCTATAACTTATATTACCCTATAATACCTTATATACTTAGAAGTAAGTCCTTATAGAGTTATATTAGCTAGAAGATTATTAGTAACTTAAATAAGCTATATAATCTTTATCTTTGCCTATTAAGGATTAAATTAGGCTCTAATTACTTAAATAAAGTTATAGATTATATTAGGTTCTTTAACTTTATTTATCTTATATAATATAGCTTTCTAATATAGCTTATCCCACTACTTAATCTAACGCTTAAATTATATATTTATATACTTAGTATCCTAAAGATAGGCTATATACTTTACTAATACTTTAGCTTATATAATAACTAGACCTAGTAAGAACTTCTTTTTAAGACTAATAAGAATTTATTAAAGTATTAGATTCTTACCCTTCTTCTTTTTTATAATCTTATTAATAGTTATTATATAGGTATTTAGATTAATAGTATTAGTAATCTAAGTACTAATAGTCCTTTCTTATAACCTAAGTAATTTAAAGGTTTAATACTTTATATTATAACTATAAGAGAGGAATACTAGGGCTTCTAAGAATAAGAGTTACTTTCTATTAGGTAAAGCCTTTACTTATCTTTAAATAAGTTCTAAGTAATTATTTAGTTAGACTATAGAAGGTTTAATAAGATAGTTAGAGAGAAGCTCTAGGAGATCTAGATTAACTCTTTCCTAGATTTTCTAACTTTATACTACTTACTTTAATACTTTAAACTATTCTTCCTATTTCTCTAATAATACTAATTTAATATCTATCTTAAGATTATAAATAAGAGAGATTAAGGTCTTTATTAAATACTTAGTTAGATAGATAGGCACTATATATACACACTTCTTATACTTAGGGGGAGCTATAGAAGTTATAGGTAATAATACCTCCTAGGCTTATAACTATTATATAATTATGTAATATAATAAATAGGACTCTTACTAGATTAATATAAGAGGACCCCCTAAGAGATAATTATAAAGAAGATTAAATTAACTATTCCTATTATATAAAAGAGAGGATAAAAGTATCCCTTTTATAGGGGGGATTGCTAGACTACCTATTATAGTGCTCTAACCTACGTGATATAGATTACTTCTCCCTATATTCCTACGCGCACTAGTATGAGACATTATGACTCATGATACGGCACGCTACCCCGGGCAACATAGAGTGCGCATGCATGCGTCTCACCAATGAATGGCACCAGCCATTTGTTTGGTGGAGACTTGTCGACTTCGCAACTACATGTATGACAACGTTGGTTTGTAAGTTGATGGTCAAGGCAAGTCATGGTGCCGCTAGAGGAGGTGGTGCCAGGTGCCACGCACCTGCCCCCTCTACAGGCCCACCTTAAAGTAGGTTCTCGCCACCGAGCAGATTTTTTCCTTCTTCCTAGCTAGATCATCACGAATTCAACAATTTCAATTGATCTTCCTTGGCTCGTTCGTATCGTGTGTTTTTGGCGACCACGCCAGGAGTCGTCAAAGCCAAACGCTTCCTAAAGCGTTCCTAGAACCAAAGTTTCATCGTCGTTAGACCAGGGTTGGTGCCAACTTTCCTTCCCCTCTTCTTTTCCTTGATCCTGGTTAGCATCAGCATCATCCCCTGCATCGTCTTTGCATTCCTCCATCAGTTCCCTGCAGTTCCCCACATCATTAACGTGGATTTGTTAAATCAGACAGAGTTCCTGTGGAACTCACAGACTGCAGAAGTTTTCCCGGCTAAGTCAACAGCCTCATATTTATTATCGTCCGACAGTGTTCTAGTAAAAGACAACCAACTTCCTCATAGTGGAACCGAAAACAAGGCTGTGATCCAACTTACCCACTATTTCGAAAAACTAAGTCCTCTACATAACTATTCGATAATGGCTGCTTATAAGTTGCCTTCCGTAAGGGATATTGGGACATTTGATGGGACTACGTCCGCCAGTCGCTGGTTACGCCGACTTCAGTGGGTGTTCAAAAGAGTAAATGACGGTCAGGACGTGGACCCAAGTACTTTTATCCAAGCTATTAACATAGCCTTGGATGGGGGAGCCGCTACCTTCATTGACAGTTCGGAACAGCTAAGACTGGTAGTCTCTAGAGCTGAGCAAGGTTTGGCAACTAACGAAGATCTGATTGTCATCCAACGTTCGTTGCGGGAGCGGTATCCTCCTAATGTTGTTGATGAAGAGGTTGGGGCTGGCACTAATGTTGAGATACGTCAGAGTGAGGGTGAGGCTCTCGCTGTATACTACTCACGAGTGTTGAATGTGCTTCGTCGGGCTGGAGGCAGAGACAAACCAGTCACAACCGATAATCCGCTTACCCAGATTGAAAGCCACACCCTTAGGGATTTTATCCAACGGTTTATCCAAGGATTACATGATAAGTTATTAATACAGGAAGCCATCGGTCAGAACGTCTTGGCTGCCGATAGCCTCAGAGAAGCACAGGAACGAATCAAACAAGCTACCACTATCTTAGAGGCCAAGGCAGGTCTTGCAAAGTCAACTGCACAACAGATCACGTTAATGGAAGAATTCATCAAACATCAGAGTGGATGTTCAGCTGATGAAGTGTTGTCTCGAGCATACAAGTTACCTCCAGGATTCATGGAAGTCTTAGGAGGGAAGAGACAATCCACCCCAGTTGACGCCTTGGTTGCCCACCTCCTCTAGCCGCAATGGTGCGACGAGGGGTACTATGCTGTACTATGCCGCTGGTGACACGGGCAGTGTGGGACAACTGGGCACTTTTGCTTTTGGCCTGGATCCCACCAGATCGTATGTACTGCTGACGGCGGCGGAGATGGGCATTATTACGGAGTACCATAATCCGTACATGCGCCGTTCATACCCCGGCAACCCGGCTGCATTTTCTCATTCTTCTCTCCCTTGGCGCGACGTCCTTCCTCGGGGCAACGCCCGGATTTGAGCATGTCCCTTGGCGAATGACCAACCACGATGCGGGCCGCATTACGGCGCATAATCGCTCGCTCGCGCCCTGCGGAACGCCCTGCGCCCCTGCGCCCCTCCACCCCGCTGTGAACCCTGCAGAAAAAGGCTTAACGGATTGAAAACAAGACATTATTTAATTATTGAACTTTGGTGTTAGCTTTGTGATGTTATTATTAAGAGAAAAGAAAACTCTGCACGCTGTTGATTAAGGGGTTTTGATGGGGTAGGGCTAGGTGCCTTACACCTGCCCTAACACGTCCACCAGCACTAAGATAGTTACCCCTAACTATAAAGCTAAACTAATAATAAAATATAAAGCTATTCTTAATAGGTAATTATTCCCTATCTAAGTCTTAACACCTGCCCCAATACCCTGCAGGGCCCTCCGTCCTACGTCTGCCGCGCACTGCGTTAGCACAAAAACCCTCCAGTCCCCTCCAAGTCCCCAGCGGGTCTTTCAACGTTCCTTTTCCTGGCGCACGGACTGTGACGGCTCTGTGGTCTGCGGGCGGAGGGAAATGATGAATGATGCAGACCAGCGGCCCGGCGTCCCGGCGTCGAAGATTTTCGGACCCCATTGAAAGCCAGGGTCCACCCACTGCAAGCCCCCATTCGTCAAGCAACCAACCACACTTCAGTCTTCTTGGCGTCCCATCAGCCGTTCCATGTCGTGGAACCCCGCGGGTCACTGAATGCGCATACAATGGACCGCGTTTTTTTTTTTGAATGCGCATACCGCGTTAGTCCTAAAATAAAAGAAGTAAGTACCTTTCTGCCTAAATATACCAGCTCTCTTCAGTGGCGAAAGCAAGCGGCTCGCTGCAACGCTGCGTCACAGTTGTCGCGGGCATCACGAGCATGAACACCAGCTTCGAGCCGCGGTGAAATTACACGCCGTAGCCGCGGCAGGCAACGTAACACCCTAGCTGGCCTATGTACGGAGTAAATAATCTCAGTTAATAGTAAAAATTAATGGACGCGAGCCATACTAAAATTAGGTATGTGGATCGTCAATCCGAATTAGGACTAACGCGGTATGCGCATTCATGTAATCCGTAGTGACCCACCACCCGCAGGGACTTGTTTCCTCTCTTGATCCTTCATCCTCAAGACTGTTTTAGTCTTGGGTGACTCGCATGTACGAGCCGCGGGCCTCTCCTTCTTCAATTCTTTTTTTGTCCTCCCACTCTCGTCGTCGTCGTCGTCGTCGTCGCATGATCCGATTGGCAAAGCATCATTGACACCACGCCGATAGAGGATCCGATTCAAGCCGCTTGGGCATTAATCCAACTACTACACACGTCAATTATGTCACTCACCAAGAGGGACTCCCATGGCAGTCGCGGGGCCGCCGACGACAATAACAAGGTCGATCACCATCTGCGCGTGTCTCACGAAAATAACTCTGCCGACCAAGTCTTGGAGAACCTTGGCTACAAGCCTGAGCTCGCGCGAAGCCGATCGACCTTCCAAGTTGCCTTCATGTCCTTTGTCCTGGCCTCCATTCCCTATGGCCTGGCTACTACTCTGGTGTACCCTCTGGCGGGAGGAGGTCCCGTAGACATCATCTGGGGTTGGGTCGCCGTGTCGGCAGTCATCCTCTGCGTTGCTTCCTCTCTCGGTGAAATCACCAGTGTATATCCTACGGCCGGAGGTACGTTTTGAATCCCGCTTGCCGAGGCGCCCATGTGAGCCGTTCGAATGGAGCCGTTCGAATGGCAGTCTTTGTGGCTTTCGCCCTCGCGAGGGACCCGGTTTCACCACATTATAGTCACCACGTCGGGAGAGCCGTCTGCCTGAAATGCTTCAACCTTCATCTCAACTGACGACATCTAGGCGTCTACTACCAAGCATTCATGCTGGCGCCTGTCAGGTGGCGCCGCATCGCCAGCTGGACTTGCGGCTGGGCATATCTCGTGGGCAACATTACCATTACTCTTGCTGTGAACTTTGGTACCACGCTCTTCTTCGTCTCCTGCGTGAACGTGTTTGCCCAAGATGCGGATCATCCCGTCTTGGAAGGAGCTCCTTACCAGGTCTTCTTGATCTTTCTCGGCATTACACTCTTGTGCAACGCCATCTCTGCTTTCGGTAACAAGTGGCTTCCTTGGCTCGATGTAAGTAAAGCAGCGAACCAACCTAGAGACCACCAGGCCTCGTGCCAAGGTTGTAGGCGGGCGGGCGCCGGGCACGCTGACGAAATGACGACAGACGGCCGCGATTTTCTGGACCTTTGCCGGCGCCATTGCTATCATGGTCTGCGTCCTCGCCATCGCCGCCGAGGGTCGCCATGACGCCAAATGGGTCTTCACTCACTTCGAAAACAACTCGGGTTGGCCCGATGGTTGGTCTTTCATGGTTGGCCTTTTACACGCCGGCTATGCGACCTCGTCTACCGGAATGATCATCTCGTGAGTCTCGCAAATCACACACATCTCCTTGTTTCTCGCCGCCGCCGCCGCTTTTGCTCACATTGATGTAGCATGTGTGAAGAAGTCCAGCACCCAGCCACACAGGTTCCCAAGGCCATGGTTGCCACGATCCTGACCAACACCGTCGCAGGTCTACTCTTCCTTGTGCCCCTCTGCTTCGTTCTTCCCGATATCAAGATGCTCGCTTCACTCGCGTCTGGGCAGCCCGTGCCACCCATTCTAAAGTCGGCTGTTGGCAACTCCGGTGGAGCTTTCGGTCTGTTGATTCCTCTCATGGTCCTTGCCATCATCTGCGGTGTTGGCTGCACAACTGCTTCTTCTCGTTGCGCCTGGGCTTTTGCTCGTGACGGTGCCATTCCCGGGGCCAGGTTGTGGATGAAGGTGAACCACTCTCTTGATGTGCCACTCAACGCCATGATGCTCTGTATGGTGGTCGAGATTCTCATGGGCCTCATCTACTTCGGCTCGAGTGCTGCCTTCAACGCCTTTTCTGGCGTTGGTGTCATTTCTTTGACGGCTTCCTACGCATGCCCCATCGCCATCAACCTGTTCACTGGGCGCAGAGCCGTTCAGGGCGCCAAGTTCTCTCTGGGCAAGTTTGGCTATTTCGCCAACATCGTTGCTATCGGTAAGTGGTGCCCCGCGATTTTTCAAGTCCGGCTTTTGAAGCATTGCGCTGACAAGACGAGTCCCATGCTCATAGCTTGGTCCGCGCTCGCTCTGCCTCTTTTCTGCATGCCGACATCCATCCCCGTCAGCCCGACGACTGTCAACTACGCACCTGTTGTGTTCGTCTTTGCGATTGGCGTATCTGCCATATGGTACGCTGCCTGGGGCCACAGGAACTATGCTGGTCCACCGGTACACGGGGGTTAAGGGCAATCGCTTTCTTCTGGGTTGACTAGCATGCACTGGGATCAACCATGACTCTCTGTCATCAGGCACATACACGGTTTGGGCATTGAGGAGTAAAGGTACTGCGGGTCTTCTTCATCGTGTGAATAGCGCGTGTGTGCATCGTATCGTGTCGTGTCGAGTTCCAATTGAATTCCCCAAAAAAATGCCGGTTCTTCCGGTCGTATTGAAAGAAGCTTCCGCATCTGGCGAAAATGGTCCGCCCAGGCCGTACACCCAGTCCTCGGAAGAAACAAGGGCCAGCTAGACAGCCAGGGGTGATTTCGTCAAGGCTTCTTAAGCCGTTGCCTGCCTGCTTTTTCCTGAGACGTGGACAAGGGAGTCACAGGACCGCGAGAGCAAGACTTTCTCTCCAGGGTAGCTGTCGAATGCGGCTCCCGCGAATGCGTCGACACGACAAGAGACGCAGCGTGAATCTACAAACATTGCTTCCTGTGCGAGAATGTCGGACCATTATTCGCTAAGGGCATTCGAGTACACTATGGGAAAAGTAATGATGTTGCGCAAGAATCAATGTGTCACGAGGAGCTCGTTTTGGACACGACTGAGCAGAGAGAGTCGAATTGACTATGCAAGGTTGAACTTGCGCACGCCTACCCTAGACGACTGGCCATCCATCTCTTTCTTCTGAGACGTCGTTTATATGGATTGGCAAGCAAGAATCATGGCTCCGATCGATCCGAGGATGCCCCCGGGACGGCTAGATGAAGACGCGTAGATAGGTGGCCCTGGCTTGTACCGCTAGTGGCATTATTCGCTGCAACACCAAGATCCAGGGCCCTGACGGTGCTAAAGCTGCCGCGGCCGAGCATGATTATAACGAAACCCCGTGCATCCAGGAAGGGGGAGGAGTACTTGGTCGTCATCTGGCATACCGGTGAGCAAGGGATCAACACCCACTCGAGGTGAAGAAGCGGAGGGCGGCATTGCAGGCAGGAACTAGGGAGGAGACCCCGAAGACAGACAGGCCAGCTGGGCAGCTTATCACGGCCTTGGCGATTTTGCCTCTTTGGCATGCCAGATGGGATGGTAGGTTGAACAAGCCAAGACGAAGTTCGGCTCCTTTTCCTTCCTTCATGCATGTGCACCCCCCGATGGGCAGCCGCATCTGGATCCGGTAGTAAGTAGTTACATACTTTTTGCCCACAAGAGGTTTTATTTGCCAAGCGTACAATTTCAGACATTTGTTCGTGGGCCGCAAGTCGGTGAATTAGATCGAGTGGTCGATACGATGCGAACGAAAGCAAAACAAGGCCCGGAACCCTCTTTTCCCAGGGTTCTAGGTCTAGCGTTGTTGTCTTAATTAGCTCCATATCGGCTTCGTGCGGGGGGCCAGTCATGTTGGGCAGATGAAAACCAGATTCACGCGCCATAACTCGCCAATGGATGGCGGGCGACTTGCGATTTCAAATTCTCCGGCTTCAATGAAACCGTGTGTCTGGATGCCACACAAGACCTGAACTTGAACTTGGCGTTGTGGTCGTGGTCGTGGACGGGGGCGTTGGCATTCATCCAGCCACACGAAATTGTTGGTCAACGCCGAGATAACTCGTGGCGGCAGCACGGAGTACATGGGGAGTAACTATTCAACCATGTGGCTGTCCACGACGCCGTATCCAGCCCCCTTTCGAACCCCATGCATGGAATGGCTGACCACTTCAAGCCATCCATCATCATGGGGTGCGGATGGGAACAACCGCGAGGGAGCGAGGAACGAGGGGAAGGGGGGGGGGGGGTCTGAGGGACCGATGCTTTTAATCGAGTTTCATTATCCCTCTGGATTCTGAACCGCTCGCTGGCCTTGGCTCATATCATGATGGGTGATTTTACACACTTGCCTTGATAAACACGGGTGCAGGCAGCTCTGAGCTTGAACAGCCACAAAGGTAACCTTTGACGGACTTCGCCGGGCTTCCGGGCTTGGAACGTTCCAGCATTTTCGAGACGTCGGCTTCTCTGGGCTAGCGTCATGCAAGGCGCGATAAGTCGTCCGCCGGATTTGAATGGGATTTTGCACCGCCAACGCTTTTTGCCTGTGCGGGCGGACCGATGGAGGGCGCGACGGAACAGTAAGCAGTAAGCAGTGAGCACTCAAAAAGTGATTTCCTTCACCCCCGCACCAATGATGGCTTTTTGTTCATGTTGACAGATTGACAGACATGGAGGAGAACGGCTGAGGTCCCGCCCCCACCATGTTATCTTGGTGCGTGCCTGGTCGAGCCTAGATTGAAGGGCCAGAAATACGTTCATGGGTGGCGTACCGAATCTTGTTGGGGCACCATCTCGGTTTTCGCGTCGAGAGATGCCAAGGCAGGATTTCGCCACCATTTTGCCGCCGCCATATGCTCCGTAGAATATCGTAAGGAGTTGCGGGGATTTGCCAGAGATAACCAGACGAACACTGCATGAGACATGAGCCCAATTTTGATAAGATGTAGCCATAACATGCCGTCACCATGAGAGATACCCCTCGGGAGATAAGAGGGAAAAGAGATATGGCGAAAGACGTTGTTGTCAAGTTGCCACGTTACGCAAGTTGCCACGTTACGCAAGTTGACGTCAAACTGGCTAGACGGTTCTTGTTTCGTAATCGTGTGCAGTAATAGTTGACCGTGCGTGCACTGTGCATGAACGTCTTGACGTTGTTTGGAGTCCAACCTGGCTCGTGTCTTGCGCGGCAATGCAGCATACATATGCATTGGGGAACCCGTGGCATAATACCTGCGGCATACCTACCCTTGGTAACGAGGTAGGCAAGTATGTAGGGCAGGCAACCAGAGTCCATCCTTTGGTCCATCCTCTTGCCGTGTCAAATCTTGTTTTCGAGTGGTTGGAAATTAATTTCCAAAAAGCCAAGAATGGCGTGCATCAAGTGGACTCAACCATCGTGAGGTGGGTTCTTCAGGACGGGCTGAGGTGGGCACGGAACGCTCCTTTGGTCGCAAGCTAATCTGTTCTGTTATTATGTAGGGAGCTTTGCTGCCATCAAACGCCGATCACGGCAATGGCCCCAGCGCTGACCTCCCTTCCGTTATCGGACATGGAGGGTACGCAGTGATGATGTAAGCTTCAGCCCGCAGACTTCATCAACACCCAACACAGACAACAGCTGGTTCGCCGTTCAGAGGGAAAATGCCGAAAAAATTGCTGACGCGAGTCGCCGCCCATCGTGCCAGGTTCCGGAGCAACACCCGGTGTCCCCCACCCACTCTTGGCGAGCCTGTGCCCTGCCTGGTATTAGAAGAAGGTCGAAGACGTGAGAGCGGGTCGAGGATATTATGTACAGATGGCCCCAGCTAGCCTTGACGCACGGGTGCGCCAGGGCGGAGTAGTCGGAGCCAATCGTCGGAGAGTGACATTCGACTATGACATACATACGTATGGAAGACGAAAATTGGTTTGTTGGTGAACGAGGAACAAGAATGTCATTTGTTGGCCTCGAAACAAAACAGCCGCATTGATCAAACGAACGCCCTTGCGACAGAGTATGCCATGTTCCTTCAGTCTCATGAACAGCGATGCACAAAAAGAGCTTCATCTTTGTCAGCCCCACCTTGGCCGCACTCCGTACAGAAACCCTGACCCATTGTGGCTGGTTAACGGTGCTTCTTCTTGGGTGAAGGACTCCATCGAGACAAATCCGGCGTCTTGGCACAAAAAAGTTCACAGACGAAGGGGCACCGAAACACATGTGCAGCAATTGGCATACCAAAAGGCATTGATAGTGAGCCAGAATCACGCCTTGTCCATGTTCCAAGTTTGCGTGCGATTCGAGTGTTGGGATTGCAATAGCCGAAAGCCAGCCCCGTAATCCGCACGGAGTGCTTGTTCATCTGCTTCAAATCGAGATCCAGCAAACCCATGTTGAGAGGTCCACAAGAAGATGCCAAACAGCAATCGAGACTTGTGGAGTCATCAAAGCGGATCTCGCCAATTCAGTATGTTGTTGTATGTATTCTTGTTGCGACTACGGAGTACCCGTAGATTGTTAGCAGTGCGTTGCATCGCCTTGTTCTCCCAGGGGGGAAAATACATGGACCGAAAAAAACCGGCAATTGCCTTCTGCTGGACATATGGAAATTGTATTCCATCGAAATTACATGTGTGCTTTCCCATCTTTCGACGCTTTGTCCCATGTCGCGCGCGAATGTGCTGACCCGTACCTGCCGGACTGTCATGCAATCAACGACGTCACACGATGCGGCAGAGTGGGTTCTTGGCCGGTTAAACTAGATCAAAGTGTGGGAGCAAAAGCATCGTCTTGGGACGAATATCGCGAGCTCGTCGTGAGCGACATGGGTGAAATCGTGAAATGATCGATGGTGCAAGGACATGGGCTCATTCATGTATGTATGCAGAACAACCTACCGAGACCGAAAGCTTGGATTTCCAGCGCCAGGCTGTTGGTATCAGCTGTGCGTCGCGCGAGATAATTCGGTAGATTTCTGATAGCAGCAGCCTCTAAATGTAGTCTGTTTCTCTGGGCACCGCGGCCATCGAGTCTGCTGTATCAAGTATCAGTTGTGGAAAAGTCTAGGGCAAACGTATTCTCCGGCACATTTCACCATCACCAAGCTCTTCTTGATTATGGACATTTCCCATCGCAAGGGAGGGGGATTTTCGGACTAGCAGGAGAAGAAAGAGCTAGCATCTGCCCACTTACACCCTTCTTGCCTGGTCGGTGTGAGCGAGCGACAACCAAGGTGCAGCGCCAAGATTCACTCCATCTGCCAGGCGAGGCGTCGCACTTTCTAATTGGTAAACAGCATTTATTCATTCCCCTCGCTCGTTTTATTCTCATCGGTGGCCACGGGAGCTTCCCACCAATAAATGGTACGATGGCTCGGGAGGTGGAGGAATGCAAACAAACACAAATGCATCTGAGATGCCCATGTCGATGCAGATGTGCAAGTAATCCGTAATTGCAAAGAAGAAAGACGTGCCTGCGGCTCCTCCCACCTGGCTGGGTTGGTTGCGCGGCGTCAAAAACGGTGAGCGATGGTGTGGTTACAACGTATGTGCGAGGATGCCACGATGGCGTTGTGGTTGAGGGGTATGCGTGTGTGTGGTGATGCTTGGTCAGGATTGGTTGATATGCAGAAGCTATTAGCGAGCGTCGAAGGCTCCGTATGTACGGAGTAAACGCCACCACAACAGTTTCGCCAGCCGGCAGGGCTGTTGGGAGACTAGTCACGGAATGCCTCTGCCATGCAGCGCGCGAGGAGTTCGGGTCGAGTGGGTGAGTCGAGTGGGTGAGTCGAGGAGTGGGTGAGTCGAGTTTGGTGAGTCCCAAAGTCCCGCCGCAGGACAGGAGAACATGGGTCACGGCAACCCGGGATGGTTCCTTGGCAGCTTGGCCACTCGCCCGGTGCCTTGGATATGATGAAATTGTGAATCTCCTCCCTTCCCAGGCCTTCCCAGGCTCCGTCCTCGCGCTGTCTTACTTTTCGCACAGCGACTCAGACCACCACCGCTGGCAAGACGAGCGGAGCCGGACTGCAGCGCCGTCGCTCGTTCCTAACTTGCAACTTGCACCAACGGTTCTCCAAGGTTCTCATTCTAACTAATCTCGGTTCGGTCATTCTCATGGCGAGCCTCGACGGCCCCCCTCGACGGCCAAAACACCCCCGGGAGCCCCGCTCGCCGATCTTGGACGTGTTGTCTGCTTATCATGCCTGCCGCCGTGTCTGCACGGCATCACCAGGCCCTTGTCCAGTCGATGCAGCTCTTTGGCCAGGGCGGTGTAAAGTTGATGCAGTCGGTGCTCGAACAAATGCCATGTAATCCGTACGGATGGATTACTCCGTATGCGCACCATCAGTCCGATTCATGACAGATGACATGGACGGGATGCAAAATGACTTTGCATGTCTGTTGCAGAACGAGCGTTTATGTAGTCCGTACCTCGTCTCGCGCCCCCTTTTTGCCGCCTGAACTTGCCGCCCCAGTCTGTTCAGTCTGTTCAGTCTGTTCAGTCTGTTCAGTCTGTTCAGTCTGTCGAGTCCGTTCATGGGCGCGTAGCAGGCATAAGCCTGCGACTTGGGACGGGATGCCTCCGGACAAGTCGTTCGCGAGCGGGCCCATTTCCTGTCACACGCAGCGCAGCGATGAAAGCATATATAACGATGAATATTATTGTGCGCTGTCCATGGTTGGTCCATATGTTGTGTCTGCGTCTGGTACGGATTACTGTACTCGGTGCGCTGCGACACAGAGACATCAAGGTCAGACCATCATCAAAACCACCACCCATCAATTTTTTCCCCATCTCCACTCCCACCCCCCCAAAAAAACCACCCCAGTTCACCTCATCGCCCCGGCGCATGCTAGGCATAGCTAGCTAGCGTGCCAGGCCAGCCTGGGGCTGTCTGAGTGGCAGTGTCTGAGTGGGTGGCAGTGAGTGCAAAACCATCCGCCTCCCCACCACTTTCGTGCCAGTTTAACTCGAGCCCTGCTTCGTAAGCACTTTTTTTCACTTTTTTCACCCTTTCACTTCGTCACTTTTCTTTGCAAAAGCTTTTCTCCCCTTCCATCTCTCGCCCCTCGAGGCCCGCGGCCCTGTGTTGAATCACAGCATCGAGCTGGTTGTTTGAACAGGTGCCAAAGCAGAAGCAGAAGTGGTCGACCTTTGACTGGCTGTTTCGACCGCAAACGGGCCTGGGCCTACGACGACGAGAAACGAGAGTCATCTCTTCGACGCTGACGCGACTTCAATTTCCAGGTCATCGCCTTGCGAGCATACCTGTTGAAATCTCTGCGGTCGGGAGTGGCTTTTGGTCAAGAATTGACACGTTTGACCGCCATTGTCACCTCTGCCTATCTTGCCCATCTTCAGCCTGCTTTGCCGTCGCCACCGTCACCGGACGCTTCGGTCCTGCCGTCCAGTCTAGTCTGGTTTTTGTTCTTGCCCACGTTTGCTGTTCACCGGGTTCGCCGTCTCTGCTTGGTTGCTGGAATATTGCTCGAGCATACTGCCACCCACTACGTTCGACAACATCTACCTAAAATTCGTTGAAGCATTTGAGTAAGATTCATTCGCGTCCTCCGAGGCAAACTTTAAACCTTCGGCGCTCTTCGCAGTGTCCCGTCTGCTTTCCTTCCTTCACGTCGACCTGCATCACTAACTTGGAAATTCATTAGTACCGCAATAGCTTCCTCTTTTCCCTTCAGACATTTATTCTCCTAGCTTCTGGCTCACGTTGCACCCTTTCGCACCTATGTATTAAGTTGCTATACTCCTGATCAAATCCTGCCGACAACGACACGCCTTCTCCTGCTCCACCACGACAACCCTAACCCCCTTCGCACCTCACTCACACCATCACACCGGGCGTACCACACCGGGCTTGCCCATGTCGGGAATGCCTTACACGCCGCCCTCACTTCGATCTCCCGCTTCTTCAGCGCCCAACTCACCGGATGTGAGTCGTCGCTCGTCTTTTCAGTCTGGACCCAGGCCAACCCTCCCACGCTCCGCCTCCTACCTCAACAAGCACCGCCGCACACCTTCGGTGAACGACATTGGCGATTCTTCTTCCCCTTCCCCAGCGACCAATGGAGCAGAGGACATGAAGACGGTTACGCTGAAGAATCTGGGGGGAAGCGTGCGGCAGTCACCCCCTCCCCGAGTGGACGAGAAAGAGTTGATACCGAAGGGCGCAGTCATTTCTCCCCCAGAATCGGCTACTTCAGAGAGCGATGATGATGAGCCGCCAGAGATGGCAAGTCGTCGATCAGAAGTCCTCAGAGACCTGAGAGATGCAGTCAGCCAAATATCCAAGTCGACTACGCCTCCTCCCCAGCATACGCAGCCCAAAATCACGATCCCTCCCTGCCTCCACGCGAGTTACAGCACGAGCGCTTTGAGCGATGTGCCTTTGGGTGGACGCGGTCGAAGGAATGGCCACGTTCGCTCTGCCACTGACCCCAATGCCTCCACACTCAACAAGCCAGATGGCTTCCTGACGGCATCTGACGACGAGACCGATGAGGACTTGAAGTACAAGCCTCAGATGGTCCGCAAAAAGTCTGGTGAATTGGTCCGCCCTGCCCTCCGGGGTCACCGTCGCCCATCTAGCATGCCGGGCACACCAGTATATTCCAAGGCTGTTCACTTCGACTCCCACCTAGAGCACGTTCGGCACTTCTTACAAGTCGATCGACCTCTTGCCGTTAGCGCCGGGTCCTCGCCAGCTGAACACTACGAGAGCGACTCGGAGTACCCATTTCCCAGAGGCGGTCGCGTCAGTCAAGGTCCTTTTTTTGAATGGGAGCTCACCACGCCAAACTTTCCCCATGACTCGCTGATCCGAAGAGCGATGGCTGCGAGACTCGAAAAGGTCTGGCTGTCCAACGACCAAAAGTCTTTGCTGGGCTCGGTCGCCGTGGCCAATCTTGCCTTCACCAAGTCAGTCGTCTGCCGATTCACGTTGGACTACTGGAAGACCGTGTCCGAGGTCAACGCCGAGTACAGCCACGAGATCCGCCCACGCGAGAGCCCAGAAGGCCATGATCGGTTCACCTTCACCATCAAATTGTCGGACATGGCCGACCTGGAATCCAAGACCTTGTTCTTCTGCGTCCGCTACACCGTCAACGGCCAGGAATACTGGGACAACAATGATGCCACCAACTTCCAGGTTGACTTCAAGAAGAGGCATCTGCCACAGAATGGCAAGAATAATTTCCAGGGGGCTGCTTCAAAACCGCCAGGTGGGCTGCCTCGCAGCAACCGCAGGCAAAACAGTCGAGGCACCCTTCGTCCCCTGTCGATGCCCGCGTCGTTGGACGCCTTCGGGAACGGGTCCGGTGTGTTCAACTTTGACCTACCTATCCACGAATATTTGGGAGAGTCGGAAACCGCCGGTGGCCTCCGATTCAAGTCGAAGTCATCCTCGAGCCTGGCGAGCGATAACATGGCTACGGATTTGGTGTCTCCCAGCGGAGTTGCCTTTTCAAACCGCTACGACTTTTCTGCGTCTCTGGATGCTGCCGTGAAGGCAGCCAAAGATGGCACACCTGGTCAAGTCAAAGACAAGGAGAGGGATACCCTCTATATGAAGCAGAACACCCGGGACTCTGCACCCTTTGTGCCTGCGCCTTTTCCCGGAAACTCGACAACCGGGATGCCTTCTCCTACTCCCAGCCTGCCCAGCGCCTCGTATGAGGAACTCGTCAATAAATATTGCTTCGTACGTGCCCCCGACCTCCACTTCAACCACCTCCCGGACCCCCCTACCTACACGGCCTAGTCACCATTCCCGTTCTTGCACAGTGGCGTTTCTGGCTCGCCTCCCCCCGGCCTTCCCTTTGGATTCGCGAAACAGGAAGCGACTGCTTTTACTGACTGATGTTGATTTGGTTTAGTTTGGCACCGCCACGAAACAATCAAGCCCCACCATCAGAGATGGGACTCTGATGAAAGCTGGCACAACACCTGGCGGAACAAACGGACAGGCTTCTGGAGCTGGCGCTCAACAATCGCCCACCACAGGGGTAGCCTGCCCGGCGCCGTACCATGACACCGGCGCCTCCGCCCACCATGGCACATACTATGCGCCCATGAGTCCCTACTTGCCAGCAATAAGCTCGGCTCAAAACACAAACTACTCGACAGCCTCTCCAGTATTGCAGGAGTCGGAGTCCTTTCCCGCAACACTGGCACCCAACAGAGGCCGCACGACGCCCCCCTCATTGGCGTCCGGGTCAGGAACCCCTGGTAGTGACGTCGTCACAGAGCGATTTCCGTGGACAGCTGATGCGCATACCGCTACAGCTATACAGGGGTGAGGAAGGTCAACGAGCCTCAAGGGAACTCTGGCTACACATGGCGTTGAGGATTGATTTTGTTTCCTTCAAATTGGCTACTCGGCGTTTTATCAAGGGTTTAAGGGGAAAATTTTACTACAGGACGTCGTCACGTGGGGCTTCAAGCATTCGCATTGCGAGCCTCGACTCCTACATTGCATTGGTTCTTGTTATTGCATATATTGCTTTTCGCTGTTTCGCTGTTACGGCTTTACGACCAGGTGGTCCGGCTCACAATATCTGTAATGGTTTTTCTGTTCTTTTGGGAAAACAGATGGGAAATTGGGTGACCAAGAAGAGATGGTCGGGTACAAGGCATGCCGAAACCGGGGGTTTGGCTTACCAAGCATGGTGATTCAAGCGACGTGTTGATTATTTTACTTTTTTCTTTTTAACGAGACGAAACGAACGACACTTTGCAGGTTAATGGAATCATTTGATATGGATTACAGAAGCATTCTCAGTGGCGCACGACTGGAGGAAAGGTTAGAGACTGATTTAGTGAAGAGTCGATCAAGTCTACTAGTTTGGTGCAAGGCAAACGCCATGAAGTAGGTGTCTTTTTTGCACAAGGTGAAGGTGGCGTCAGCGGCGTGCGTGCATGGGCGTGGCAGTGGGCACCGGGGCGTGTCTCGTCGACAAGTTGTTGACTGTTGAAACATGATGATGAACATGTTTATCATGTTTAATGCAAGGGAGGCCGGAAACGTCAAGACGGCGTCCTCGCTTCCCCGCATCGCCGTGCAGTCACGGGGAAACAAACGCCAAGACCGGCCGAACCGAACAGCGCGGTGCAAGCCTCGTTGCACTGCGGCTGAACTGAGGTGGGCTGAAACAGCGGTGAATAAGACGTGGGGGTTTGACGGACGCCCAGGCTGGGGTGCGTCGTGGTTCCGGGCGGGCGCACGGGGGATGTGGGAGTTGTCGATGTGGTGGATTGGTCAAGGTATACATGTAGTAGTGACTAGTGGTGTTTGGTAAACATCTGTAGTACAACTGTGGTATACATCTAGTAGTGTAGTTAACTAGTGGTGCAACTTGATCTAGTCGATTTGGTATACATGTACAGTAGTACTCGATTTGATCTGGAACAAAGTCACCGGGTGCATTGGAACGGATGCGTTTTCGCCATGGCTCACCCATGACCACAAAATAAACCCAAAAAAAACGCTCATCGCCGCACCCACGTACCGCCTCTCCCCACGTCCCCGGACCTCACCCCCGCCCAGTGCATCCTGTCGGCGGGGTGCGGCCGGGCGCCCGGCCTGCGCCTCGGACGCGGGCGTGACGAGAAGCCCGAGTAGCCCCCTCGCCTGGAGGAGCCACACCGACCGTCCTGTTGGCCGGGACGGGCTCGTCGGCCAGGACGTCCCGGGCCCTGTACCAACACGAGCGCGTGCGAGTGGCGGATGATGGTGTTAGTTGCTTGGTCGGCTCATTTCGCTACATGTTATTTACCAAGAGGCTTTGTTGGGGGGGGGGTACATGGAGGCCTCGTACGAATTATTCTTTGCTTTCGTGTTTGCTTTAGAATGAATTTCAATGCTACATATACTTGGCCGGCGGAAACCGCAGATTCCTCACTTCCCGGACCGTGAATACAAATGTTGTCCAGCCATCTACCTCCCACAACCCCATCACCAACACACCCTTTTTCCACATCGTTGTAGTGCGAGAAGAACTCGGGGCTTGTTCCGAATTGCGTCTTCAACTTCAATTGGCTCTGGTCGCTGTCTTCCCGGACAGAGCTGCGTTGCCTTGTCAAGAAAGGGGCAACTCAATGTGTGATACTTCTGGCAAGGGTTTCTTGTTTTATTCCCCCGGTCATATCTTTCATCGCTTCCATGGACAACAAATGATCTCAGGGTTGCTAGAATGAGGTCGGGTAGCAAAAGGCTGTTGTGGGGTAAAAACTTGTCATTCATCCTGGGTGAAGCTGGGCGGAGGAGAAATACCGGCATCCCAGCGCCAAATTTGTAGGTCGGTCGGACGACAAGCTGTTAAGAAAGCCATCGTCACGGTTTGAAGAATGCCAGCAAAGATTACTTACTGGGCGTCAGGTTTCCCTCTATAGCTTACACAGCATTAGCTGACTATTTAGCCGCCGTCTTTCATTCCATCATCACATCTTCGTGTCCCCTTTTCTCCAAAGTATTGTAATGCGGACAAGTAAGTATGCGTTCAGAAGGATGCGCCTGAATGCCTCGGCATCATGCTACCCAAACAACGTGTCCAATACCTTTTCGAACCGATTTCTACAACATTGTTAGCCTCTTCGTTTTGTCCGGGATGGCGCGGGAGCAGCGGGAGCAGCGGGAGCAGCATACGTCGCAGGCCGAGGAGTGTAGTTTCGCTCATATTCCTCGATGACATCCAGGTCTTTCTGCAGGTCAACCTCGTCTGGCTCGTGCATCTTCGTCTTGTGCACGACCTTGTACCCCACGTATAGTACCGGGAACACCACTATCATGGTGTATCTGCTACAAGATCAGGCACGGACGACGGGCAAGTTTGGCGCGCACAAGACTTACGAGAACAAGAAGTTGGGAACGCTCCACTGCCCGGGGAGAAAGACGGTGTACCCGCCGACGAAGGCCATGATGAAAGTGGCAACAAGTGCGTAATAGGCCGGGAAAGGCATCAGCCACGCCTTGTAGGGCAGCGAGTCTCGGCTGATGCCCTGGGCCCTGAGGGCTCGGTGGAAGCAAAGATATGATGTGCAGACGCAGCAGAAGTTGATCAGCTGCGAGGCCGTCACGAGCGACACGAGCCAATCCAGCACGACGGACGCATTCTGCGACAGTTGGAGAAAGGCGAGCAGGGCGAACAAGAGGACGACGCCGACGCAGTACACCGGCACGCCCTTCTTCGTACACGCCGTCAGGAACTTGGGGGCCTTGCCCTCGAGAGCCAGCCCGTACAAGGAGCGCGAGGCGCAGTACACATAAGAGGTTCCCGCTGAAAAGGCCGCCGTCAGGACCATGGCGTTGACCATGTGTGGCAGGACGCCGATGCCCAATCTGTTCATGGCGACGACGTAGGGAGAGCCGGCAGCTCCGGGAGCCGAGCTCGCGAAAGCCGCCTTGAGCTCCTCATCATTGTAGGGAACCAGGATCCCCACGCAGAGAGTTCCGAGGACGAAGAAGGCCGTGAGCCGATAGAAGACGGCATTGTATGCGCGCGGCATGACTTTGCGGGGATTCTCGGCCTCGCCAGCCGCCATGGACACGTAATCGGGCCCTGCAACGGTGAAGGCGGCCTGGATGAGGCACTGCAGGAACCCGAGCCACCGGCCGAGTGAGCCTTGGTAGTAGAGGGGAGCGAAAGCCCCTGGGTCTTTCCAGAATCGAAACCCAAACCTGTCGCCCTCGGGGTTCCCCCCGAGCATGACGATAAAGGTGAATATGATGAGCCCTATGATCAGCAGCACCTTGCCAATGGCGGCCCAGAACTCGGTCTCTCCGTACCACTTCACCGCCAAGAGGTTGATGAGGGCGTACAGTACGAGCACGATGACAACCACGGCAGCAGTCGGAATGGCTTCCGTCCAGAAGTGAAGGATGAAATTGCACGCCACAACCTCGAAAGGCACGAGAGCGGCCTCGAAGACAAAAAAGTTCCAGCCAGCGGCGAATCCAAATGCTTCGTCAACAAAACGACCGGCGAACCGGATGAAGGGCGACGATATGGGCAAGTAAGTCACCATCTCGGCCATGCACAAGGTGATTGCAAGAATGAATGTGCACCAGAAGCTAAA
Source organism: Epichloe elymi (assembly GCA_023658475.1). Taxonomy (NCBI): domain Eukaryota; kingdom Fungi; phylum Ascomycota; class Sordariomycetes; order Hypocreales; family Clavicipitaceae; genus Epichloe; species Epichloe elymi. Next base: position 348,298 of record CP098273.1, on the reverse strand, counting down.
GGCTATGAACAAGCTGCCAGGGCCACCGTTCAACAGACCTTTTCCAATTTGAACCTACAAGGAGGGGCACGACATGGTCGTGAGCAACTTGACGAACAAACTGACAGAGAACAGAGGGGAGGAGGAGAAGGAGGAGGAGGAGGAGGAGGAGGAGGAGGAGGAGGAGGAGGAGTAGTCAGAAACTGAACCATATTGCACGCACATAAAGAGCAGTACCGATAGTGCCACCAATGCCAATGAGTTGGATGTGCCGGGATTTGAGCTGTCGATGAGTAGCATCTTGATGATCTGGGCCACTGGACAGGGAAAGCCGATGGGCGGAAGCATTGCAAGTCCCATTCTTCTGTTCTCGGCCTGCAGCATTGTTCTTCTCCTGGTCGGAGGAATAGGCCGCGAGGTTGGATCTGTCGACGCCGGTAGAGGCCATGTTCAATAGATCTGTCTCGGCGCGGATGGCGCCGGCGAGAGTTGGAAGGAGGCTAAAAAATGGGAAATCGTCAAGACATGGTGTGGACGATTCCGTACAATGGTAATTGATACTCGGCCCCTCTATAGCTGGGGCCGCTCTCGAGGCTAGCAAAAGCAAAACCAGGGTTTGGGGCAACGAAAGACTGCGGGTGAAGAAGGACTGGACTTGTGGTTGGGTTGGCTTTGGAAGTTGAGTCCGGCGATGGGGTTGGTTGACCGAACGTTCCAAACCAGACAACTTGATAACGGTACGTCCCAGGTCCCAAAACCTCAACAAAGCAACGAGGGCTGGTAAAAGTTTGACAATGGCGCGCGAATTTCTTTGCGAGGCTTGGCATGGGCTCGAGATGGATGTGGCGACTCCATGTGGCGACTCCATGTGGCGCGGCTGGCTGGCTTTTAAGCGATGGACTTGACTAATGGACCTCGGCCCGCAGTGTCTGGACTCCGGACTCCGGACACCCACACAATGAATTGATGATTGATTTACGGAGACAAAACGACGGAAATTCATTTCAAGCTCCACGTACAAGTACAAATTAACCCTACAAGCTCGTCGCTGGTAGTAAAGATATTTGCGTTTTCCGTGTGATTCCCAAGTGACCAGGTTACACAGCATAAAAGCCTCATCACGTCATAATGTCCCAATCATCATACTTCCCAGCTTTGCATTGATCAACATCCAAAGAGAAACGAAGAAAGCAGTCTTCCTCCTCTCTCCTGGTGACCTTGGGCCTGTGCCTTGTTTCTGAACATTTTTGTTTCAAAACAGCCCATTCTCGCCTTCATATCTGCCTAAACAGAGGGTATCGTCCTGGTGAAATTGTAACAGTTTATATTGAGAGTCTTCTTCCCCCCTTGCCTTCCGTCTGCTTCGATTGACAGTCATCGTGGTATTTCGGTCCTTTTCGTGGGCCAATCACAACTCGTCTCGTACTTTTTGAGCTGACGCTTTGACAACCTCGGTTGCTTGGCCAGCTGCGCTGGCGACTTTGTCACCGACAGATGATGCAGCGACACGAGCTTCACTGGCTAAACTGCCGAAATTGGATGTTGCTGTAGCGTAAGCCGCGCTGAGTCTTGACATGATGCTCTCACTATATGTTGCTTCTTTCCCAACCACCAACTCCGAGATGATCTCGTTGATTGCATCAAAATGTTTGGCCGCGGAATCAGATGCGGAGGAAGCGGAAGCGGAATCGGCGACGGCGCCGGTGGCCGCCGCAGCAACTGAGCCAGCTGTTTGAGTTGCACCCTCATACCAGCCAATGGCTGACGGTTGGCCATAGACGTTGGCACTGATTTGCGAAACGACATTTTCCCAAGTGCCGGCAACTGCGCCGGCGACATTGACCATTTGTTCTGCAGCAGCATCCGCCGCTTTTTCGACCGTGTCTTGAGCTTCTTGGGCCGCTGACATGACCCCTTCGCTGGCAGCGCTGTACGCAGACTTGACAGCCCCGTCAGCCGCGTTGGCTGCCGATGCTGCTGACTTCCCAGCAACTGACGCCATGGACGAAGCGGAGCCTGCAAAGTCTGTGGGCGTCGGGGTGGCCGTGGCCGTAGACCAAGCAGAGGAGGCTGCTGCCAAGAAGCTGGAGTATCGGTCCTGAGCTAAGCCCAGCCCAGCATAATAGTGGTATTTGGCCTGTTCAATGTACTTTTCTGGAGTAGACGTCGGAGTATGGGTAGCTGCTCCGAGGGCAATGAGGACGCTTTGGTATTGAATCGAGGCCCAGAGGCGTCCCTCGTCCAGTTTTCGCGCTGCAATTGACTCTACCTTGTTCCACTCGGGGAGGTTTGAGCTCTTTGTGGGAGACGGGGCCGCGCTGTAGACTCCAGAAGAGGCGGCTGCCACCACCTCGTTGAGCTTTTGGCTCGCGGCAGACACAGCCCCACCGTAGGCGGCCGAAACAGACGAGAAGAGTTGCTCATGAACAGGCTTGTTGGAAGTCCCTTGAGCTTGGGCAGAAACGACGGACAAGGCGCTGTAGTAGTGATCGGCAGCTAGAGCCAAGGCGCTGGAATATGCCGCCTGGGCTATGCTAGTTACACTGGCAATGGCGTCGGAATCTGTGTAGTCATCGAGGACCGGTCTGCGGTCAGCGACCGACTGTGCCGCTGCTCCAAACATGGCTGGGGCAACAGAACTGTGAGGGTCATTCTGGAGTGTTGCCAGCGTCTCTTCGACAGTTGTGGGATCCTCTGGAGGGTCCGAGTCGGCATCGTGGCTGGAGCTTGAACCACTGGGAGCATCGCCGAGAATAATGGGCGACTTTTCAGGCTCGGCGAGGGATATAGTGACGGTGGGACTGGTAGTAACAACCGAACGAGTTTCAGAATCTTCATCCTGCATAGTCTCCTTGTCCTCTGGTGCGTCGGGAACTGAAGGCTGACCTCCCAAGACAGATTCGTCCGTATCAATATGCTCCTTGTCTTTTTCATTTCCCTGCCTTTCGTTGCCATTCGGTCCAACCTTGTCCTCCTTGGATTGTTGGGCAGCCTCCGCAGCAAGTCGCATTGCGTCAGATTCAAAATCATCCGTCGAATCATTGGCCTGGATCTTCCAATTTGCTACTTCCTTCAAACGGGCCAATTCTTGCGCGGCAATCGCTGCCATAGTCATACCGTCATCCTCAATCTGGTGGGACATTTCCTGTGCCTCAAGAAGAGCTGGGTGAGTAATGATGAGTTGTTTGAGTTCTTCCGTCCAATTGCTCAGCGTCTTTTTCAGCTCATGATACTTCTGCCAGTCTTTGTAAGTGACCCCATCGGTCCACGCCCATTTCATGCCAATATTTTGCAGTGCCAGATTTCGGGTCTCGTCAAGGATCTGAAAGTACACATCGGCAGCGTCGAGCACCGTCTCTTGAAGCTCGGCATCGTAATCCTCTCGCCACCCACGAATTACCTGGGCTTTCTTCTTAATAGCTGCTCCAGCTGCTCGGATGGCAGAGACGGCTTTCTCCCGGGCATCACTGCCACCGATCTCAACGATTGACTTGATCTCGTGTTTCAAGTTCATCACTTCGGATGATATTGTGTCTTCCAGCGCCTTCAGGAGTTCCTTTCCGGTGACTTGGGCATTTTCAGACATCATAGTTCGTGCGATCTCATCGACCTCGTCTTCGATGGCGCCGGCACCTTCCTCGGCTTGAGAAGCAAACTTATTCTGCCAAGATGCAAGATCATCGGCAACCATCTCTCGTGCAGTCTTGCGCTTTTCACTTTCATTTTCGGCGGCGGCGGGGGCCTGAACGGGATTCCAATAGTCCCCCCCGGGTGTTTTCTCGTCTACTTCGGTCGTGGACTTTTCCGGCTCTTCAGCTGTAGTCGAGGCTGATGAAGTGGAAGGATTCTGTGGCAAGGGCTTGCTGAAAGATGATGAAATCGACGCTGTAGAGCTAGTACTGACTGGACATTAGATTCGTCACGATCCATGGCAATTTGACCACAAAGAGCTTTGAGCACATACATTTCTGCAGCTGACTCGCTGGGCACAACCTTGCTTGTAGCATTGGACTTGGTTCTGTAACGTCCCAGGCGCTCTCCTATCCGTACAAGCTGTGGCTCGACGTTTTCCACATAGACTACACGCAGTTGAGGCCATACAGCCGTGTCAAGGAAAGCATTTGCCTTGCCCCAAGCCCAATAGGTAGCTGGAAGGGCTGTCTTGGTAGTAAACTCGGCAGTTGCACCGTACCCACGCAGAGCGTAGGGGCGAGCAAGCTCATAACCAGGCAGCACATAGCCATTATAAGCCTGTTTCGCGTGCTTTTGTGCGAGATCATAGTATGGGCCCACGACTTCACCCACTTTCGTCCAATATGGTGATATCGACTTGTCGTAGTGCGACTTGGTCCATGTCTGAATTCGAAGCAACTGAGGCTGCCCGTTTAGCTGCCATTGAACCCGCGCCAGATTCTGCCCCATACTGACCAGCGGCGCGCCGTACAGGACAGCATATTGACGTGTCGGCGTCAAAACTTGATTGTTTAGCGTGTCGTAGTATGGCTTAGCCACATCTACATAGGGAGCAGCATATTGATCAAAGTATGGTTGTACGTGAGGCGTGATGGCATTTTTGACACGGTAATAGGGCTTGCAAATCAGCGGTGATGTTTTGTCGCATGCCTCGAGAGACGCCGGGCATCGCAAAAGTATCGTGAGGATGGCGCCCCATGTGGCAATTCTGATGCAGGAAAAATAGCAAGAATAATTAGCGTGTCATCCAAGGCATTGCAGGCGAGTCTCTTGAGGTGACGGAAGTATAGATGCTACGACTTATTGAGAAGTCATGCGGATACGCAACGTACCTTGCGATGAAGTTGACTGCCCAGGACATAAATCCACGCTTATGCTTCATTGGTCTTCTTTGGCCTTTTACTTGGCCCTTGAGCTTGCCATTGGTGTGAGCCGTCCCGTTGCCACCCTTGGAATAGGCGACGACCATGGCGAAGACAGCAGATTTTCAGTATTTTCAGGAGTTTTTCTTCGTTTGCGAGTACGGCTCGCTACCCGCTCTATCGCGACAGGACACGGCACGGCACGGCACGGCACGACCGCAGTATGGGCGGTATCAGTGTCCGGAGGAAAAAGATGACCGTAGCACCGGGCCAGGAATCGATTGGGACCAGGTGGCGGAGGATGAGGAGCTGATACGATGGTGATTGAGGAGTTTTTAGGAGCAGGAAAGCCTTTAATAGCTCGGGGAAAGCTGGTGATGAGCCAAGGTCGCTCGTTTGAATCCAGGCAGGCGGGAGATGGGAATGATATTTGGAGCCCCAAGGCTAGCGTCGACCCAGCCGCGGGTTACTGCAGCAGGGGCAGACGGGGCCACAATTCAGCTTGTACACCCCACCGTACAGTGTACACCCACTGACACCAGCACCCAGGCCACACCAGCACCCGCTTGGACCCCCACACGAGCGTCGGCGTGGATACCTGCACGTGTACGTTTGGAACCTATTCAATTGCATTGCAAATTCATCAACTTGGATGGTTTGCGAGGGCGCAATAAATTTGACAAGGACGATGCAATGCACATTTCTAGGAAAGGCTTTTCAGAATGTGCGACTGTCCAATACATAAATGGCGGTGTTGCCAATGGTGGCACGCACGACAACATGCGACGAGGCCAGCCCCAGTTCATTCAGGTTATCGCAGGTTGGCGTGCCATCCATCCAAGGCCGCGTTTCTTGCACCAAATGACGTCGGCGAATATGCATGCATGGTGTAGTGCAACCATGAGTATCTGAGGCTACGAATGAATGAACGATTGAATACTCAATATCGGCTAGCTCAGACGACAGAGAGATCAGTCAAAGACTTGTGTTTGTATGTATGTCTTGTCTTCATATAATAGGCTCGCACTTGCGTGCGTAATTTGGGGGTGTTTTCATGCGGTCATTCGTACACAAAGCTCGCGCATGGCATTTTTGCTCCAGTCTCCACTCTAGTTATTAGATAATCCCCTTAACCAGACCCGCGTGGCGTCCACCGCAGCCCTTGTTAGACTTTAATACGGAGTACTCCACGTCGATTGGTGGGGCGGGGCACGAGTAGGGGGTTTCTTGCCAGGTGGCGGTTCCTCTTGATGATTTTACATCTTGACTTTTTACTCGCGTGCCTGGCGTCAAAGTTTGAGCGTTACTAATTACAGCCAGCCCTACAGCGTACGTCGAACATTATAGATATTCATCTTCATCCTTGCCCTTCACGATTCGACTTCATTTACCAGCCATCCTCGTACGGGCTTGTCCAAGACGCACTCCCGTTCCGTTGCAAATTAAGCCTCATCTGCTGTGTCATTACCGCCCATCAGGCACAAGGCCCCTTACTACGTACCATTACGAAAGCCGCACTAATATAGGTCTATTCACCAAAATCACAGCGCCGACCGAAGCTGACTGTCTCATGAGTTCCCAAACTACTTGCCGTCAATAGGGTTGTCCGTCCCGCTGCGGACAAACTATCGCCGTTCTTCAAACCGACCCTCCGTATCCGTTAACAATGAACCCATCTGCCACGACATCGCGCCCCCGAGACCTGCTCTCTTCGCGGGTCGACGATCGACCGAGACCTGTACCTCAACCTTCTGATACTGCTCCTGCCATCTGTCGAATATGTCGAGGAGAAGGAACGTCGGCCGAGGCACTCTTTTTTCCATGCAAATGCAGTGGTAGCATCAAGTATGTCCACCAGGACTGCTTGATGGAATGGCTTTCGCATTCGCAAAAGAAATACTGCGAGCTCTGCAAAACCTCGTTTCGTTTCACGAAACTTTACGCACCCGACATGCCGCAGTCCCTTCCTGTACACATTTTCCTGGAACACGTGGCCAGGTATCTAGTACGAAACCTCTTGATGTGGCTGCGTGCCGTGGTGACCATTAGTGTGTGGGTTTGCTGGCTGCCGTATTTCATGAGGGTCGTTTGGGCTTTCATGTTTTGGATCAGTGACGAAGGTTTGGGAGCTGGTCATTTCATGTCACGACGCTCCGCCAAAGTCATGGGCTTCGATGGGAACGGGCTCGACCCCAACGGGACTTGTCCGGTGCGCACCGTCTTTGATGAGAGCATCAACCCCAGTGACAAAATCACCTTCCTAAACAGCACCGCTGTCGTAATGTCCCCAACGCTCTTAAGTGAAGCGGGTTTTCTGAAAAATCTCACGCGAAGCTCAACCGTGAATCGAACCGTCATCACCGTTATCGAGGGCCAGATCATCACTGTTCTAGTCATAGTGTGCTTCATCTTGGTCATCCTGGTTCGCGACTATGTTGTACAACAGCAACCAGAGATAAACATGCGAGCTGCCTTTGCCGATCAAGAAAACAATCAGCCCGCCCCAGCTCAACGAAATGAGGAAGTGGTAGGAGACGATGATGGTCATGAATCAGACGCATTGAGGACAGATGACGAGATCTTGGAGGCTGAAGCTCTTGTGAACGAGCTCCCAGAGCATCAGATCGAGTACTTGACGGATATCATGGCCACTAGAACCACTGTTGGAGAAGATGCTAGCCCGGACTCGAGGCCTACAGAACCTTTTCCTGGATCAGCCACGGAAACGCGCGAGTCGACAGCACAAGAGGAGTTGGTCGCGGGCCTAGACAATCAATCCAGTGTAATGGAATACTTGCGAGTCTACCGACGGGCGGATGGTGACCTGGAAAGAATTCTACAAATCGTCGAAGAAGAGGGCTTGGAAGAACAGCTTGGCTACTGGGTGAATGTGACCCGTCGTTCAATGCGAGAGCGTGATCATGGTTCACAAGAGGCTCCTGGCACCGATCCTGACCAACCACCACAACCCCTCGTTCCGGAATCGACCGCCAAACTTGACGAGTTTGTTACTAAACCCTCAGTACCGTCACGGAAGGAACAGGTGCTTTCTCAGGAAAAATCCAAAGGCAAGGAGCGGGAATGGCTCCCGATCTCCCCAGAGCCTTCGCCGAGCCCAATGCAGTCCAATTCAGATTCACTCCCCGGTCCGTCCAGACCACGAGCGCGCTCAGATGGCCCGGAGATGCACACACCTACTCATCCTCTGGCAAATAATAGCTGGTCTTTTACTAACCTCCCGACCACCGATGAAACTGATGACAATGGTCTGAACACGGCAGCAAGCAGTGCTAACAATCTGCCAGGGCCGTCTTCTGATTTTGGCGAAAGTGATGGCCCAAAATATCACAACATCCTTCCGGACAGTCCTCAGCTGTCGGATCATGTCAATGAGGACGACGTGTCCACCGATATTCCCGTTGATGTGGCTCAAGTCATACAAGACGAACCGAATTTAGTAGATATTGAGCCGGAGCGGCGAGGCTTAGTCGGACGCGTTGCCAACTACATGTGGGGCGACTTGGACGACTTGGATCAACATCAAGAGGTTGATCGCCCGGAGCCTGAAGCTGCTGCAGGCGAAGATGTTGGTGCTGATGCTGGCCACGTCGCCGGTGCAGATGATCCTTGGGTTGACGACCCAATTGCCGAGGCCGGAGACGCAAACGTCAATGCGAATGTCGTCATTGACGCCGCGGCTGCAGCAGGTATGGACGCTGAAGCTGTCGAGGATCTGGAGGATTTCGAGGGCGTCATGGAGCTTCTGGGGATGCGTGGTCCTCTCGCCGGACTTTTTCAGAACGCTATTTTCTGCGCTGTCCTGGTCTCCGTGACTATCTTCGCCTGCATTTTCATTCCTTACAACATAGGCAGAATCTCACTTTGGACCATGGCCAATCCCGTACAGCTTGTTCGAATGGCCATGGGGCTCTCCAAGGTTATTCAGGACCTGGTCATGATGGTTCTTGGCTTCGGTTCATGGTGTGCATTGAACATTGTCGACATGTTCACCGGTATTGTTGGAGGTGCGATGGGGGCCCAGGTTGTGTCAGCCAGGAAAGCATCTTGGGGTGTTTTGACAGGCGCGGGCTCCAGAGTCGTTGACTACGCACTCATGGAGTTTCCCATGACTGCTTCGGAGATGCAGAACTTCTCGGCGATCAGTCATGAAGCTCTAAACTCTGTGAAGGCCAACATCGGCTGGGCCGTCAGCAAAGTGGACGATGGACTGGCGGTGGCCCTGACCAGACCGGATATGACTGCTTTGCTGGATGGTCGACTCCTGGCTTCAGCTTCTTCAATCATACGCTCATTGGCAGCTGCATTCGACAGCATTTTCACCATCCTATCGGATCCAAGCTCATGGGTCATAGACCTGGGTGAATTCAAGAACCATCCACCAGTAGATTTGAGTCTCGCGTATTGGTCGGGCATGGATCGATTCTGGGCCATCTCAGCCGGTTACGTTACCGTTTTTGCCGTTGGAGCGTTATATCTGCAACGAGGAAGTCCATTCTCACGAGGCGATATGATGCAGGCCTGGGAGGCTGGCGTCATTGACACCCTTCACCAAGCAAGTGGCATCATGAAGGTCATCCTCATTATCAGCATCGAGATGCTTGTCTTTCCACTCTACTGCGGTTTGCTTCTTGACGGTGCATTGCTGCCTCTCTTCGAAGACACAACCTTCAAATCGCGCTTCATGTTCACTTGCAATTATCCCCTAACGTCCATATTTGTCCATTGGTTTGTCGGCACTGGATACATGTTCCATTTCGCACTTTTTGTCTCCATGTGCCGCAAGATTATGCGACCTGGCGTTCTATGTAAGTCTTGCCAACATCTGTCCTGAGCAAAAACATTTTGGTATCACGTTTCTGATAACATTGGTCGTGCAGATTTCATAAGAGATCCTGATGATCCCGAGTTTCATCCTGTCCGAGACGTTCTCGAACGCAATCTTACAACGCAGCTGCGCAAAATACTCTTCTCGGCTTTCGTATACGGTGCTCTAGTCATCGTTTGCCTTGGAGGTGTCGTCTGGGGTCTCTATTACGCAATGCCAGGCGTTTTGCCAATCCATTACTCGTCCAACGAGCCAGTACTAGAGTTTCCCGTGGACTTGTTGTTCTACAACTTTCTCATGCCGCTCGCCGTCAAGTTCTTTAAACCAAGCGATGGACTGCATGCCATGTACACCTGGTGGTTTCGGAAATGTGCTCGTGGACTTCGCCTTACCTATTTCTTATTTGGTGAGCGACGCATTGATGAAGAGGGGACTTTGCAGCTCGACCGGGAGTCAAAGATTCGAGTTCCTCCACACAAATCACTACTTCTCGAGCTCGATGAGAACAACCAGGTCGTCCCCAAGACTTGGAGAGACACCCTCGATGGCGGGGAAACCAAACCCAACCCATCCATCTCGAAGAAGGAGATGAGGGAATTGAGACACAAAAAGGCACATCTGGTCAGCACGGGTCAGCTCGACAAGAGCGGTCGATTTGTCCGTGCCCCGGCTTCTGATAGAGTCAAGATCCCCAAAGGTCAGAAAGTGTTTCTAACTGTGTCGGAACGTGGACATCGCAAAGATGGAAATGCCGACACTGACCTCTATTCCTCGGATCAATATCAACTTGTCTACGTTCCACCAAGCTTTCGTGCCAGGATCTTTTTGTTCATCCTCTTCATCTGGCTTTTTGCTGCTGTAACGGGCGTCGGCTTCACGATTGCACCTTTGGTTCTAGGCAGGGCCATGTTCAAGACGTTGATTCCTGCTCATATTCGCACAAATGACATTTACGCATTCAGTATCGGCATCTATTTTCTGGGTTCTTTGGCGTACGCCATGTTCCGGCTTGGCCACCTCACTGCCAAATTGAAAGATTGGACGCACAAGATACGCAGTGAAGTCACAAGCGGCAACAGCAGCAGTCGCATCATATCAGGTGCTGTACATGGAGCGAAACTCGCGTATGCCTATTTTTTCCTTGTCATAGTCTTTCCGCTGGTGGTCTCTACATTAATGGAGCTATATGTCAGCATTCCCCTGCACACATACATGAACCCACCAAAGCCGCAGCCGAATGGCACTTCAACACCGGGTCGTGACGGCGATGCCGGCCGTCATACCGTTCACGTCATCCCATCTTGGACTTTGGGTCTCCTTTACCTAAACTTGGCCACCAGGATGGTCACGTCTCTCTTCCCAGACTCGCGAGCTGCTATTGCAGTACGATCTGTCATGCGCCGCGGCTACTTGAAACCTGACTTCGACGTGCTGACCAGGGCTTTCATTGTTCCTGGCGTGGTGCTATCCTTCTTTGCTATATATGGGCCGCCGATGATAGCAAGCGCGGTGATTGAAATCGGTGCGCTTGGCCCTATATCGGGTGATGCCGTTTATTCATCCATGGTGTACAGGCATTCATATCCGGCAGCTGCTGTGGCAGCTTTGGTGATCAAACACGCCGTCGGGCTCACCAGAGTGTTCCATCGGTGGACGGCCGGTGTAAGGGACGAGGCATATCTGATAGGAGAAAGGTTGCATAACTTTGGGGCCGCTACGGCGGGCTCTCGCAAGACTAGAAGAACTTGGGGGGCTGCCGGTGGCGGACGACTGTGATGACTAAGATGTTTTTATGTTACCACAGGAGAAATGAAGGAAGTGCACGATATGACCACGACAAGTCAACACGGGCTTTTGTCAGCGTGACCTAAGAATTACTACAGATAGCTAATAAACAGATCAGATCGAGAGAACCTTCTTTTTTTAACCCTAAATACAGACTGCGTCATTTGGCCCATGGTGATGTGTTGGAACAAGCATGATATCAATTGCGCTTGGCAGCCGCAATTGCGAACCGGAAGAAGGTCGGCCCGCGCGTGCGCAAGCGGAGCAGCCTGTGATAGAGCAGGCGTAGGTCACGTGACCCACAAAAGCTAGCTGTCCTTTTCCCTTCTCACGAGAGGCCTCACTGTGGCCTCCCTCTTAGATTAGATCATACAGAACAACAAGCCTAGAATAGATTATTAATAACGATACTATTCTCGAGGCTTCGCGCGCGCCTATCCTGCGATACCAACATGATGTGATGACTTGTTGCAAGAAAATCACGATGAGCATGAATAAGCTACCCTGTACACAACTCATCTGGGCCAAAAAGCAACAACACAAGGCTGTGAGAATACGTACCTGGTTGAAGACTCGCAGTCACTGGTAGATCAAGAGAGGGATCATGATGGGCATCTATCTTCATGCAGGTCTGAAATAACTGCTGCTGGTACATGCAAGGTGCGTAAATACAAGGTGCTGAAACAGGCTAAGCTCGCCAGCCATTGCCCCCTTTCCCGAGACGCATGACGATGATCGGCTTCGAGGGCTGGGGTCACGGACGCTTTGATATGCAAATGGGTCCTTTCACTCTCTAGCCAAAGACTTCATGTCTTGAGTGATACGCAATCACAGTGTTCGCCACAATACTGGGCTTCGAAGACAGGAATTTGATGTACGCACCGAAAATGCTGTCCTTCGTAGAGACTAGTAGAGAGATGTCTGGCACGTCACGTGAATGATATGGAGGGGTGGACATGGGGTGGGGGGGCCTATCTATTTATGTATTTGTGTGTGGTTGTTGCCCATGACGCCAGGCGCTAAGCCATTTCAGACAAAAAGTTGTGCCCAAACGCGGCACTGGGAAGAGGTCGACGGGTCATTCGCCAGCACAAGGTGTCGCATCTGGGCAACGCAGCGGGCAGCCACGACCCCCCGTCACAGGCCAAAACATGCAACGCCTTTCCCGACCACGTCGCCCCGACTTGCGGCATACAACATCCCCAGGTAAGGCAGATAGGTAAGTCTTGCTCGCCAAGTTGCTGGAAAGCGGCCCTCCGCAGCTCCAGCAAGCAGCAAAAATCGCACGTCGACATCAACGTGCCCATTTGCACTTCTCTGTCTCGTCGAGAGCGTTTTCGGCGCCGACGGGACGAGGGAAGCCGTGGCCCAACCCCCTTTGGGACGAGAAACCGGTGAGTGATGAACCTCAGTCAGGAGAACGCACAACAAATATCGTTTGACAAACCATCGCGACGGCTCGTATGCTGAACTAGGCGCAGCTTGCTTATTTCTTCTTCCTTCGCACCCTATTTGAAGGACTCGGGTGCTTTTTTTCTAGTTGCCTTTCTTGGTATTGAACCCACACCGCAATCCCACAGCCCGCGACACCGACGCAGCCAGTTTTCATTTGTTAAATTTCCCAAACGAAATCGAAAAAAAAAGCACGAGGAGAAAAAGAGAAAACTTGCCACAGACACGACAGACACCACGACATTAGCTCATCCAACCGAATAAAAATCACCAATAGTCGACAGACGCTCACTTCATGTCCCATTTCGATTGATTTGCGGTTCTTCTTCACATTTGGGCATCACAACAAGATGGCGGAGCCCCCCTCGTCGCCTCCCAGTGAGGCTACCAGCGCAGAAGATGCTCTTTCATGGTACAAGTCCCAGTACGAGATGCTGGAATCGGAGCTGGCCGAGTTTCGGGAGTCGAGTCGTGAACTTGAACAAGAATTGGAAAAGGACATTGAGCGGGCGGAGAAGCAGGAGAGAGCATTGCAAGAGAAGGCCGAGACGTTGGGATTTGAAGTAGAGGAGTGGAAAGTATGAGAAAGCTCGCTGCCCCCAATGAGATGGAAGTCGTGAGCATGCTATGGCTATGCGACAGAAAGTAACTAACGTGCTCGTTTGCGCAGAGAAAATACAAAGAGTCCAAGACGGAAGCCAGCGCCGCGCAAAACTCACTCGAGAAAGAGATCACCACCCTCCGAGATTCAAATCGATCTGTACAGCTGAAGTTGAGAGATATGGAGGTGGCCAACGATGATTTTGAACGGCAAGCCCGCAACACTACCTCGTCTTTGGAAGATATGGAGTCCAAATACAATCAGGCCATCGAACGGTGCGTGATGATGGAGGAGGAGATTCGGTCCGGCGAGCAAGAGCGAGAGAAGCTCCGCATCGAATCCCAGCGTCTTCGAGAGGAGCTTGCTGAGCTCAAAATTGAAGCAGAGCTTCTTCAAGACAAGTTGAAGAAGCAAGAGAACCGACACCTGTCCACCATCTCGACTGATCTCTCGGTATTGGGCTCACCTACCTTCGACAACAACATCGAGACATCGCCCAACTCGACTGCTAGCTCACCGCTCATCACCACGCCACCAGAGACCAAGGAAACCTTGACGAAGTCGTTGGTTTCTGATGTTCAGGAGCCGCCATCACCGCCAATGTCTGATGCCTCTGCACCCTTGGCCAAGTCCAGCGCCGCAGCTAAGCTTGGCAGCGGGCTTTCTCGCAAATCACGCTTGCCGTCGTCTCTTGACAGCAGCATCACGCCGAAGCCACGGGTCAAGTCTGCGAGTGCCCGCCAAGGACCTCGCGTCTCTGGAAGTGCATCCAATCTTCGTACGCCTGCGCCGAGGGCGATAACTAATCCCAATCTGGCGAAACACAAACTTCCCGCTTCCAACTCCCTGACGCATATCCGCTCGCTTACAGCGCAGATGCAACGCCTGGAGGCTAGAGTGCAGTCAGCAAGATCGAAGCTACCAGCACCCACCCACACACCGCCTCGTGCGTCCCCTAGATCGGCGGCGGCCCACGGTGTATCTTTTCCGTCAACGGTTACCATCCGCTCTCGGAAGCGTGCTGCCGGATCGTCCGCCTCGTCTCTAGCAGGAGACGAGAAAACGCCAACCAATTTCCGTTCATCAACATCCTCGAAACCCAGCCACGTACCCCGATTGAGCACGTCTGGTATTAGCAGACTGTCATTTGGGCCACTGCCTAATCGAGGTCCTGAATCGGATGCCACCAATAGTCGTCCAAGCTCTCGAGCAAGCGCGTCGTCTTATGCAAGGCCGTCATCTCGAACTGACATGGTGCCACCACCTCGACCCATGTCCCGATCCTCCATTTCTGGCGCGAGAACGCCGCTGGGCCGACCACGGTCATCCATGAACGGTTCAATGCACAGCCACTCTACCAGCATGAGTCGAATCGACATTGAGGAAGACTACGAGGGTGAGATTCGTACACCCAGCCGCCGGGGCACTTACTCTAAGCTCGAGATGGAAACACTTGCCAGTGGCATGCCCGTCCCTGAAAGCGCTATTCCCGCTCCAGGCACCAGACGACAGAGCGGCGGCGGGCCGGTGGGCAGGCGAACGAGCACCGGCGTCGGTGCGGCCCGACCTGGCACGTCAGGAGGCAGGAAGTTGAGTGACTTGGGCGAAACATATTAATCTCATGCCTCAAGTTTGTTTTGTCCTGACCTCTTCCTTCTTGGGCCGTCTGGGTGAGGTGCTGGCGCAATACACCCAACCGCGGTTTGTTTCTCAAATTTTTTTTTTCGCAAAGAGCTGTTTTAATGAACCATACCGTGAGACTAGCGCTTCTGGTTGTAGGCCATGCTTTGTGAATTACGACGATTACGACCTCTTTTCGAGCACATAGTTTCCTGGGTTTAGGCCTGCTGCACCACGGTGCGTGCAGATGGGTTGGTGATTTATGTTCCTGCGAGGCGGGTCGGTGAAGCGCGACAGCACTAACGAGGTTGAGTCGCTAGGCATTAACCTTCTGTTTCAGTATGGAACTATGTGCACATGGAGTGTGATGGTTTATGGAAGATCTGGCTGGAGCTTGAAGATGGCGATGCTGTTGGGAGGTCAGTTTTACTATGGCTGGCTGATGGAATAAATAATCATCAACAAGATTTCGGACGATATGTGATTGATGTTTGGACCACCTAGGGCATTATCCCGGCCTGACACGCGTCAACTTGCTCCCTTTCTCCCCCGTCGTCGACGATGACCTTTGGGCCTTGGCCAAAGTGACCTGCCCCCACTTTCAGTCGGGGAGGGGGAAGAAAGAACGTTCGGGGTAGTTCGTTGGACCATTGGGATGGATGGTGGGTGCTCAACAATTGGGGAGGAGGCGCTTTATGGGGGGGCCGCCAGCCGGTCACCATCTACTGGAGAGAGTGGGAGTAGTCCGTACATAACATGGAAGCATCCCGCCACCTGGTGAAGAAGAATGGCAGGATTTTGGGGCGAGTTCTGTCTGGACTTGCATCGTCGACTTATCCAAAATTCGTCAGCTGTGATAATCATCAGTTTTGTACGTGCTCCGTAAGCTTCGGCCCATTTCGCTAGCTTCCCATGGAACCCATGGTTCTACCGAGAATCCAAGACGTACTCAGACCGGTGCATTCGCGCCTATTATTCTGTGCGTCCAATAATGCGTTATTAGTAAAGCGTACCGACCTTGCTTATGTACGGGCTGCGGCCCGTGTGATAAAATAAAGCGTGCATCCACGAGGCCGTGTTGGTCCGCCCCCAACGTCCGCACGAAACGTTCCGAAGGGGGGGAAACTGCGCTTGTGAAGACGCTGCTGCTGCTGCGTATTGTCGCGAACAACCCCAACCCATCCATCGCTCGCCGCTGGCATGCATCGTTGCCGGACAAAGAAGAAATGTCTCCACGCAAGGGAGTCGTCGTCATTTTGGACTTGCGGTCCCTGGTCCGGACCCTGTACTCCGTATTTCGGTTCGGGAAGCCAGACACGCACGTTGGCGTGCACAGTGCCTGCAGGTAGATCCCACCGGATCTGTCAGTTGCAAGGGCCCCGCTCTCCCAGTTCCTGTTTCCGTTTCCGTTAACAAAGAAGTTGCGGCGCCCCCAGCAAGCCGGAAACAGTGGGAACCACAGGCGCCCAATGATGGCCATGCGCATGCGCACCCATCAATCCCGCTCCCAGGCTTGGCTGACCATTGAGCCTCTACGGAGTAGCCCCAACAGATTGACGAAGCATCGGCAACCGCCCAAAAAAAAAAAGCTCCCCGTCCAGTCCGGCCTTCCCACCTTGACTGCTCTCACCAACCAGCGATAAAGTGCACTCCACCACCTGGGGCATTCTCAATCACGCCTGCCTCCAGACTTCAGCCGCCTTGAATTACTTCCCACCCCTTCTCTCTCATCCTCCTACGCTTCAACCCTCATCTCCTCCCAAAGCCGCCGGTCTTAGTCCTGGCCTTGTTTTTAATACCTGTTCCTTCTCGAAGCTCCTCCTCCTCGAGAACGACCCCGTTTGGCCAATTTCGTTGTTGTGTCAGAACCATTATAATTTTTCGCAACACTATTCGTCTTGTTTCCTCCCTCGACGACTTCATCTTCGAGAGCTTTATTTCTATCCTACTTCCATTTCTTGCCAGCGGTTATTTGGAAAGAAGTTCTGTAACAGAACCAGTGCATAGTGTGATCAAATCAGATCTTCTGAATCTGGTTTGTTGCACACTCCCTGACGAAGCCCGCCGAACTCACGATACGACAGAGATAGGTGCTTCCAACGGCTCATGACGGGTTGAAACTACCACGTTTTCGTCTCACTCTCCCCTCGTCCTCTCGATCGAACTCTACATATCTTCTTCACCACCGAACTTCCTACCATCACAGCCACCATGACGGAGTCGTCAGGAGCCAACGGCGCCAATGGCCGCACGGTGCCAGCCCCCAACGGAAAACCTTCTTACGCCGAGAAGCACAGCATCGCAGACCACTTCATTGGAGGCAACAGACTGGACAATGCGCCTCCTAGCAAAGTAAAAGACTTTGTTGCCCAACATGACGGCCACACTGTCATTACAAACGTAAGTTCTTACTCGGAAGAATTAGGGGGGAGGGGAATCAGAGCTTGGGCGGGCGATTTTGCAATAGGTCGCGATGCCCCTTGTTCAGGCCCCTACCAAAACACAAATTCAGACTTTCCGAGGTTTAAGGCTCCTCTGGCACAAACCAAGGGGATCTATTCTCTTCAGACGCACTTGGGAAAAATACGAATACTGACTGAGCGGCCCGGTTCAATAGGTTTTGATTGCCAACAACGGTATCGCTGCCGTCAAGGAAATCCGTTCGGTCCGAAAATGGGCCTACGAAACTTTCGGCGACGAAAGGGCTATTCACTTCACCGTGATGGCTACACCCGAAGATTTGCAAGCCAATGCAGACTATATTCGAATGGCTGACCACTACGTCGAAGTTCCCGGCGGTACCAACAACCATAATTATGCCAACGTTGAGCTGATTGTCGACATTGCAGAGCGCATGAACGTCCACGCTGTTTGGGCTGGCTGGGGTCATGCCTCCGAGAACCCCAAATTGCCAGAGTCATTGGCTGCCTCGCCTAACAAGATCGTCTTCATTGGCCCCCCCGGCTCTGCCATGCGATCACTCGGTGACAAGATCTCCTCCACAATTGTCGCACAGCACGCCTCGGTGCCCTGTATTCCCTGGTCGGGAACTGGCGTTGACGAGGTCGAAATCGACAAAAAGGGTATCGTTACAGTCACCGATGGTGTTTACTCAAAGGGCTGTGTCACCTCATGGCAGGAGGGTCTGCAAAAGGCCAAGGATATTGGCTTTCCTGTTATGATCAAAGCTTCTGAGGGTGGCGGCGGCAAGGGTATCCGGAAGGCCGTGGGCGAAGAAGGGTTCGAAGCGCTGTACAAAGCGGCAGCTAGCGAGATTCCTGGATCTCCCATCTTCATCATGAAGCTGGCTGGAAATGCCAGGCATTTGGAAGTCCAGCTACTCGCTGATCAGTATGGCAACAACATTTCGCTCTTTGGTAGAGATTGCTCTGTTCAACGACGTCATCAAAAGATTATCGAGGAAGCTCCCGTCACGATCGCGAAGCCTGACACTTTCAGAGCCATGGAGAATGCTGCTGTCCGTTTGGGCAAGCTCGTTGGTTACGTGTCTGCCGGAACTGTGGAATACTTGTATTCACACGCTGACGACAAGTTCTATTTCCTTGAGTTGAACCCTCGTCTGCAGGTCGAGCATCCTACCACTGAGATGGTCAGCGGTGTTAACTTGCCCGCTGCCCAGCTTCAAATTGCCATGGGAATGCCGCTCCACCGTATTCGAGATATCCGAGTCCTCTATGGTGTCGACCCCCGAACGTCTGGCGAGATCGACTTTGAATTTAAGACTGAGGGTACTTCAGAGACACAGCGACGACCCACGCCGACCGGTCACACAACCGCATGTCGTATCACGTCCGAGGACCCTGGTGAAGGCTTCAAACCTTCGAATGGTGTCATGCACGAACTGAACTTCCGAAGTAGTTCCAATGTCTGGGGTTACTTCTCTGTGGGTACTCAAGGTGGCATTCACAGTTACTCTGACAGTCAATTTGGTCACATTTTTGCATACGGCGAGAATCGACAGGCATCCCGAAAGCACATGGTCGTGGCGCTCAAAGAACTCAGCATCCGTGGCGATTTCAAAACTACTGTGGAATATCTCATCAAATTGCTCGAGACCGAAGCTTTTGAGGACAACACCATTTCCACAGGCTGGCTTGATGAGCTTATCTCCAAGCGTCTCACTGCGGAGCGACCCGACACCATGCTGGCTGTGGTGTGTGGTGCCATCACCAAAGCCCACATTGCCAGTGAATCTTGTATCGCAGAATATCGTGGCGGTCTCGAGAAGGGTCAAGTCCCTTCCAAGGACATCCTCAAAACAGTCTTCACCATCGACTTCATTTACGAAGGCTTCCGATACAAGTTTACTGCCACGCGTGCTAGCGCCGATAGCTACCATCTTTTTATCAATGGTTCCAAGTGCACTGTTGGCGTTCGTGCTCTCAGCGACGGTGGTTTGCTGATCCTCCTCGACGGTCACAGTCACAATGTCTACTGGAAGGAAGAAGTTGGCGCTACACGTCTGTCTGTCGACAGCAAGACCTGCCTGCTTGAACAAGAGAATGACCCTACTCAGCTGAGAACCCCCAGTCCCGGAAAGCTGGTCCAGTACGCCGTTGAGAACGGTACGCACGTCAAGGCTGGCCAGACTTACGCCGAAGTTGAGGTCATGAAGATGTACATGCCTCTTGTTGCTCAAGAAGACGGAATTGTGCAGCTTATCAAGCAGCCTGGAGCCACTCTAGAGGCCGGTGACATTTTGGGTATTCTCGCTCTCGACGACCCCAGCCGCGTCAAGCAAGCTCAGGCTTTTGTTGACAAACTTCCTCCCTACGGTGACGCCGTCGTTTTTGGTTCGAAGCCTGCGCAGCGCTTCTCTGTGCTGCGCTCCATTATGCACAACATTCTCAATGGCTTCGACAACTCCGTCATCATGGCGTCTGCTCTCAAAGAGCTGATTGAGGTGCTTCGAAATCCAGAGCTTCCCTATAGCGAGTGGAATGCTCAATTTTCGGCCCTCCACGCGCGCATGCCTCAAAAGCTGGATGCCCAGTTCGCTCAGATTGTCGAGCGCGCCAAATCTCGCCATGCCGAGTTCCCTGCCAAAGCTTTGCAGAAAGCCTTTGCCAAGTTCCTTGAGGAAAGCGTTTCAAGAAATGATGCCGAGACTCTGAAGACTACTCTCGCTCCTCTTTCAGAAGTATTAGATGTCTATGCTGAGGGGTCCAAAGTCCACGAACTCAACTTCATCCGGTCTTTACTCGACACGTACTGGGAGGTCGAGAGAATGTTCCTTACACAGGCTCAGGAAGACAGCATCATCCTCAAGCTCCGTGACCAAAATAAGGACAATCTTGGCAAGGTTGTTCAAACAGCTCTTTCTCACAGCCGCGTTGGTGCCAAGAGCTCTCTCATCCTGGCCATCCTTGATGAGTATCGCCCCAACAAGCCCAATGTTGGCAACATCAGCAAATACCTGCGTGATCCGCTTCGCAAACTGACGGATCTCTCCTCTCGCGCCACTTCCAAGGTGTCACTCAAGGCTCGTGAAATCATGATTCAGTGCTCCCTTCCTTCTTTGGAAGAGCGTACTGCCCAGTTGGAGCACATTCTGCGCTCATCTGTCATCGAATCGCGATATGGTGAGAGCGGCTGGGACCACCGGGAGCCCAACTTGGATATTATCAAAGAAGTCGTTGACTCCAAATACACCGTCTTTGATGTGCTTCCGCTCTTTTTCAGTCATGAGGACCGTTGGGTCGGCATAGCCGCCTTGGAGATCTACGTCCGTCGTGCCTACCGTGCCTACATTTTGAAGCAGATTGACTACCATACCGATGAGACCGGCTCGCCTCAATTTGTCTCGTGGGATTTCCAGCTCCGTAAGATTGGACAGTCTGAATTCGGTCTGCCTCTTCAGTCAGCCGCCACTTCCACTCCCGGAACTCCCGGCATCTCCTCCGAGCTCAACTTCAAGCGTATCTACTCGATTAGCGATATGTCATACTTGCATAGCAAATGGGACGAGGAACCTACGCGTAAGGGTATCATTGTGCCCTGCAAGTACCTCGACGAAGCGGAAGAGCTGCTTCAGAAAGCCTTGGAGACTTTGTCATTCCACAACAAGCAAAACAACCAACACAACGCCACTGCCGTCCTCAACGATTTGAGTGAGAGGCGCAAGCCTTTGGCTGCGATCAGAAAAGATGCCAAACAAGATGAGGAGCTCTCTGCCGTCATCAACGTCGCCGTCCGAGATGCTGAGAGCTACGATGACAGGGAACTCATGGACCGTATTCTGCCCATTGTTGCTCAGTTCCGGGGTGAGCTGTTGGCTCGTGGCGTCCGACGACTGACATTCGTATGCGGACACGGTGACGGGTCCTACCCTGGCTACTACACATTCCGTGGTCCCATGTACCTCGAAGATGACAGCATTCGTCACATTGAACCTGCTTTGGCCTTCCAGCTTGAGTTAGGGCGTCTTGCCAAATTTCACATTAAGCCTGTATTCACGGAGAATAAAAACATTCACGTGTACGAGGCTATTGGCAAGGCTGTTGACACCGACAAGCGATACTTTACGCGCGCCGTCATCCGACCGGGCCGCCTTCGCGATGAGATCCCTACTGCAGAGTACCTTATTTCCGAGGCTGATCGTGTCATCAACGACATTTTCGATGCTCTGGAGATTATTGGTAACAACTCTTCCGATCTTAATCATATCTTCATGAACTTTACTCCGGTGTTCCAGCTCGACCCTCGAGCTGTCGAGGAGAGTCTCCAGGGCTTCTTGGACCGGTTTGGTGCTAGGGCTTGGCGTTTGCGTGTTGCTCAGGTCGAGATTCGTATTATTTGCACGGACCCCAAGACGAGCACCCCCTACCCTCTCCGTGTTGTTATCACCAACACCTCTGGCTACGTGGTCGACGTTGACATGTACGCGGAGCGTAAGTCGGAGAAGGGTGAGTGGGTGTTTCACAGCATTGGTGGCACTAGCGAGAAAGGTCCCATGCACTTGCTGCCCGTCAACTGTCCCTATGCCACCAAGAACGCTCTTCAACCCAAGCGATACAAGGCCCACCTCATGGGAACCCAGTATGTTTACGATTTCCCCGAGCTCTTCCGGCAGGCCATCCAGAACAGCTGGACAAAGGCAGTCAAGGACCAGCCGGCTCTGTTTTCGCAGCAGCCCAAGGTCGGAGATTGCGTCACCTTTACCGAGCTTGTCCTCGATGACAAGGATAGTCTCCAAGAAGTCAACCGCGAGCCTGGTACCAATGCTTGCGGCATGGTTGGTTGGATCTTCAAGGCGCGCACCCCCGAGTACCCCAGCGGTCGCCGATTCATCGTTGTCGCCAATGACATCACGTATAAGATTGGATCTTTTGGTCCCAAGGAAGACAACTTCTTTCACAAGTGCACTGAGCTTGCTCGCAAGCTTGGCATCCCTCGAATTTACCTCTCTGCCAACTCTGGCGCTCGTCTCGGTCTTGCCGATGAGCTGATGCCATTCTTCAAAGTCGCGTGGAACAACCCTGCCAAGCAAGATGCTGGTTTCCGTTACCTGTACCTGGATGAGAAGGCAAAGGCGAGCTTCAAGAATGAAGTCATCACTGAAGAAGTTGCCGAGGATGGTGAGAAGCGCCACAAGATTGTCACTATTGTCGGCCGCGAAGATGGCCTCGGTGTTGAGTGTCTCCGAGGGTCTGGTCTGATTGCCGGTGCCACGAGCAGAGCTTACAATGACATTTTCACTGTGACATTGGTCACCTGCCGTTCAGTCGGTTAGTACCGCAATATGCACGCTTTTCCCAGACAAATGTCTTTTTTCACGAGTCTAACAAACTTTTTAGGTATTGGTGCCTACCTGGTCCGCCTTGGTCAGCGTGCTGTCCAGATTGAAGGCCAGCCCATCATCTTGACCGGTGCACCCGCTTTGAACAACCTGCTTGGTCGTGAGGTATACACTTCCAATTTGCAACTTGGTGGTACTCAAATCATGTACCGCAATGGTGTATCTCACATGACTGCGAACGATGACTTTGCTGGTGTTTCGCGCATCGTTGAGTGGATGTCCTTCGTCCCAGAGAAGCGCAACGGCCCAGTTCCCGTCAGCCCCACTTCAGACTCATGGGACCGCGACGTGATGTACAGCCCACCGCAGAAGCAGCCATTTGATGTGCGATGGATGATTTCTGGTAAGCACAGTGACGATGGCAGCTTCCAGGGCGGTTTGTTCGACAAGGACTCCTTTGTGGAGACCCTTGGCGGATGGGCCCGCACTGTTGTTGTCGGACGTGCTCGTCTTGGTGGCATCCCCATGGGAGTTATTGCCGTCGAAACTCGCTCTGTCGAGAACATTACTCCCGCCGATCCCGCCAACCCTGACTCCATTGAGCAAGTCAGCAACGAGGCTGGCGGTGTCTGGTACCCCAACTCTGCCTTCAAGACCGCGCAGGCCATCAACGACTTCAACAATGGTGAGCAATTGCCATTGATGATCCTGGCCAACTGGAGAGGCTTCTCCGGTGGTCAGCGCGACATGTACAACGAAGTTCTCAAGTACGGTTCATTCATTGTCGATGCCCTCGTCAAGTTTGAACAGCCAATCTTCGTTTACATTCCACCATTCGGCGAGCTTCGTGGTGGATCTTGGGTTGTGGTCGATCCTACCATTAACCCCGTTGCCATGGAAATGTATGCCGATGTAGAGGCCCGTGGAGGTGTTCTGGAACCTGAGGGTATCATTGGTATCAAATACCGCAAGGAGAAGCAGCTGGAGACGATGGCCCGCATGGACCCGACATATGCGGACCTGAAGAAGCGGCTCGATAACAAGGACTTGACTCCGGAGCAGGCTGCTGAAATCAAGCAGAAAGTGACATCCCGTGAAAAGGAATTGCTGCCCGTGTACGCTCAGATTGCTGTGCAATTCGCCGACTTGCATGATCGCGCCGGACGCATGAAAGCGAAGGGTGCCATTCGCGACTCACTGGAGTGGGTCAACTCGCGTCGGTACTTCTACTGGCGCTTGCGTCGTCGTCTCAATGAGGAGTATATCCTTCGACGCATGGCTACGAGTGTGCTGTCGTCGTCGTCGTCTGGTGACTCCAACTCGGCCAAGGCTACCGATGTGCGCGCCCGCAACTTGCAGCTGCTCCAGAGCTGGTCTGGTCTTGGCGGATTTGATACCAAGGACAGAGAAGTTGCTGAATGGTACGAGACGGATAGAAAAGCAATCGGAGAGAAGGTTGACGCCCTCAAGGCCGAGAACCTTGCACTGGAGGTGGCCGAAGTCGTCCGTGGCCAAAAGGCTGCTGGCTGGAAGGGCGTCCGAGAGGTACTGAGAGTCATGCCCGTCGAGGAGCGGGATGCGATTCTCAAGTACCTGAAGGAATAAGCCGGCCGACCAACTCAAGCCACGAAAGAGGAAGAAGAAGAATGAAACCTCAAGATAGGACAAAGGGGTATAATGTTTGGAGGAGCATTCTATCCCGGATTCTCACGCATGGGTTGTGCAATGGTTGTTTGGTCAAAGTACATATACACACAAAAAGGGCACTGTAGAATCATCTGGCGTTGGGCAGCATTGCCACTAGATTAATTAGAATTATGCTGTACAGTTATGAATAATGTACAAATCTTCTCAACTCGGACGCCGCCTTTCATTTGTTTCCATTTGGTTCGTCGTGAGAAGCTCTAATTGTACAAGTCTCGTAGTGCCTGTCGGTGATGGTTCTCCTGTAAAGCGCACTCACTGTTTTATATCGTACAGGAGCCTTGTCTATTGCACGAGTTTGTGGTGGACGAATGGCTCTTGCCCATGCTTTCCATGTCTTCGATTATCGCATCTTCTTCCCACTTCCCCTTGCCCCTCCGGTGGCAGCCTACTCAGACACCCTCGTATTCAGCTGCACCCCGTGCCAGCCCTTCATGACGTCCCCCAGCGCGGCATTCACCATCCTCTGCTGCTTCAGCATGGTAGCCCCCTTGAAGGCCGGGCTCGCGATGTCAATGGCGTACATGCTGCCGCAGCCGCCTGATACGTCGCGGACCAGGAGCTCGGTTGGGCGGAGCTTTTGGCGGAGGAGGTCGGCGATGGATTGCTCGGCCGTCGACATGGAGGGCTCTTCGGGCATTTGGGAGTAGAAGCGGGGGTGGGCTGCTCGTCGGGGTGTTTGGACGAGAGCCGGGCGTCTCGGATGGGGTTGTTTGGGGGGGATGCGTCGGGAGGCGATGGCGGTGCGGAGGAGGCGCGTTGCTGCGCGGCAGGAGGGGCAGATCATTTGGGTGATGGGTTGATATCAGGGTATGGGTTGATGGTTTTGCGATTTTTTTTGATTTTTTTTTTGGCGGGGGAGAACAGGGCGAATGGAGGATTATGGTGATGGGAGTTGATGATGATGGGGTTGGGTTGGTTTGCTTTTGGGATGGGATGGGGGCTGGTGATTGGGGGTTTGTGGAAGGGTTTAGCGGGGCCGGGGATTTGCCGGGTTGATGAGGAGGGGTGCGTGCGTGCGTACTTTGTTATTTGGGTTGAAAATGTTATGGGAGAGGCAGAAAGGAATGTGTTTTGAGAAGGAAGAGGGGAGAACATTATGGATAGCCATGTCGTTGGGAGACTGTACTTGCTTGATGCTGTCGTTTGTACAGTTTGCTCCGAAGTTGCTTCGAATTCGGGAGTTGTTACATTTTGGGGACACCTACCCTGTATGAAACACCCATCTCTGTCTGTGGTGCCAGTCCGCCGGTTAATAAGATCTGGTGATGGAGAGTACGTATATTTACCGCCAACTTCCACAATTCTAAAAGTACTATGACGCCAATCTGTGGCCTTGGCGGCACCAAAGAGGCCAGAGAGATGCCATATGCACGACATCTGCCGGGCTCTCGAGACATTGGAAGCATGGCTAGTTCCGCCCAATAAAGAAGAACGGTTTATCCTTGTGGCATATTTCTTGAGAAGGTGGAGGGTCAGTTGTGTGCCCTGATGTGCGCCGGACTACTCCGTTCAGCGACCGAAGCGAAGTTTTATGTAGGCAAAGTGAAGGTGTTGGCGTCGGGAGGATTTGGTTGCTTAATCTGTAGTGTAAGCCAGGGGGTTCCCGGAGGTTCCTGGGCTGAGACGGGAAGGTAGGTTCGCGTAAAGTTTCCCCACCGAAGGTGTCAAATTTGAAACTTCTAGCCAAAACCGGAAAGGGTGCCGGCAGACCTAATCTTAGTGCATCCAAGGGTTCTCTTCGATGTGTTGTTCATGCAGCCAGGCTTCCCGCAAAAACAGAATTTTGCCTTTAAACTTCGCGTCATCATCACGATAGACAACATCATCGCCAGAAGCCTCGTTCTTTTTGAAGATGCCTTTCTCTTTCGTGATCTGCCAAGGCAACTTTTTAACTTTCGGGTGTGGAGCGCACCGAAAGTGACTCATGCTTGATTTAGCTACATGATCCGTTTGTAGATGCAGTCGGAAATCTGAAAGGTCCGGATAGAAAAACACGACTTCCCCGAAAGCCAGGGTCAAGGGACCCCTGAGGAGTCCACTTGCTGGGGGATGCGAGATGAGATTGCTCCGTACTCCGTACTCCGTAGGATTTGCGTGATTAAATTTGAATGCGACGTCGATTCCAACTTGGCCCAAACAAGCCCGAGGCCAAGACGGAGCGACCCGGCAAGAAGAGTGCTGCCAGACAGACGCCGGCCCCTGGTGCCTGCCGTTGGTTGCCCTTGCCCTTGCCCTTGCTTGCCCTTGCTTGCCCTTGCTTGCCCTTGCTTGCCCTTGCCCTTGACTGGCATTGAGCTCTACGGATTAGATGTGCCGTTGTCTGTCTGGCAGCACTCTTCTTGCCGGGTCGCTCGTCTTGGCAACCGCGCGTGACCTTTACTTCATCCTTCCTTGTTCCTGGGCCTCGTCCAAAGGATGGGATGGTCAGGCCATGTGCATTGTTCTGTTGAGACACGCATGCGAATCGACGAATGAGTGAGTGGTGCGGCAGTTCTTCATATGGACATGTAGGCGCAGCCTCTTGCCCGTCCATCCCGTATCCTTCCTTGCACATGGAAAGATATATAGATATGTCAACTCGGGTGTTTGGTTTCCAGACAATGCTGAGAGTGCTCTGGAAACCTTTCTCCTCAATCAGTCCCGAGGACCCTTGAATCCGACTTGAATCTCCCCCACCTGCAGAATCTGGCGTGTGCTTTGGTGCGCTCCAAAGCACAAATGGTACGACTACGCACTTCTTTCGTTGTGTCGCTGCTGGCGGCAGCAGCCTCAACGCTGGCAGCCGACGCAGCCGACCCGAATGCAAAGGTCGTCAAGACTGTCGTTCCCGGTGCCTACATCTTCGAGCTCGCAGATGGCCAGGTAAGCTACTACTCATAATAATATGTTTGAATTTGCCGCCTCTCAACTCCCCAAGGGCTGAGAAGTGCCGAATTCAAGTCAACGACTGCAATCTCACACAATCTACAATCTCCCCAGGATGCGGCTGCGCTGGAGCAAGCGGTTGGCAAAGATGGCAAAACTCGGATGAGGCTCGACTTTGATCTCTTCAAAGGGGTTTCTGTCCAATTGCACAATGTGGACAAGGCCGAGGAGAAGGCGGCCAAACTGGCGGCTTTGCCCCAGGTCAAGTCGGTGTATCCAGTCACGCTTTACAAGAGGCCAAACCCCAAGATTGAGTGGATTGCGCAGAAGGGTAGAACCATGCAGAAGGCCGCTCTCACATCCAGAGCGGATGGGCCGCATGGGGTGCATGGGGCGCATGCTGATGCTGATACTGATACATATTCTCCTCACGTCATGACCCAGGTTGACAAGCTCAGAGCCAAGGGCATTACTGGCAAAGGGGTCAGAATTGCCCTCATTGACACTGGTGTAAGTAACTTACTCAGGCGTAAGAAGGAACGCCAAACCGCCGAATGACCGAGTTCGATTTGCTGGTTTGGTTTTGGGCGAAGCAGAGCGCTGACTGACTTTCCTGTCTCAGATCGACCACACGCACCCTGCCCTCGGTGCTTGTTTCGGACATGACGACTGTCTTGTCTCCTTCGGAACCGACTTGGTCGGCGATGACTTCAATGGCCTCAACACCCCTCATCCCGACGGCGACCCAATGGACTGCAGCGGTCACGGAACTCACGTCGCTGGTATCATTGCCGCCCAGAATAACAGCTATGGGTTTACCGGCACTGCCCCCGATGCCACCCTGGGTATCTACCGTGTTTTCGGCTGCACGGGCGAGTCCACAAACGAGATCTTGATCGCCGCTTTCAACATGGCTTACCAGGACGGCGCCAATATCATCACAGCCTCCATTGGTAGCTCGAGTGGCTGGCCTGAGGATCCTTGGGCCGAAGCAGTTTCCCGCATCGTTCAAAAGGGTGTCCCCTGCGTACTCTCTGCTGGCAACGACGGTGACCAGGGTATCTTCGTTGCCAGCGCTGCTGCCGACGGTCACCGTGTTGCCGCCGTCGCCGCCTTCGACAACGTGCAGACACCCACCGTCTATTCCAATGCCAAGTATGTCATCGATGACGGCCCAGACAAAGTTTTTGGCTACCTTGCCTCGAAGCCCGCGAACTGGGACGGTGTGACCCTCCCCGCCTGGGCCAATGGCCTCGATCCCACGGTAGCCAACGATGGCTGTCAACCATTCCCTGCCAACACTCCAGACCTGAGCAAGTACATTGTCTTGATCCGTCGTGGAGGTTGCGACTTTGACCGAAAGGTCGGCAATGCAATTGCCAAGGGGGCCAAGAATGTCATCGTCTACAACAATGCCGCCGCCGGCGCCGTTGCCATGGACCTTACTTCTCTTCGACCGGGCTCTCTCAATGCTGCCTCCATGATAGATGCAGATACCGGGGCAGCCTTCATCAAGGCTCTCAAGGAGGGAAAGAAGCTCACTTTGAAAATGGTCAGCCCGGGCAAGACCGACTCGACTCTCACAACGTTCAACAATACCGCTACTGGCGGTGCCCTCAGCAGCACTACCAGCTGGGGCCCGACATGGGAAATGGACCTGAAGCCTCAATTTGGTGCCGTTGGTGGTAACATCCTCTCCACCTTTCCCCTTGCCCTTGGTAGCTATGCGGCCATGTCCGGCACTTCCATGGCTTGTCCCCAAGTCGCCGGTATTGTGGCCTTGATTCACCAAGTCCGCGGCACTTATGATCCCGAGCTGATCCAGAACCTGCTCTCTGGCAACTCGAACCCTCAACTCTTCAACGACGGAACCAAGTTCTACGATTTCCTCGCCCCCGTCCCGCAGCAAGGCGCTGGTCTTATCCAGGCCTACGACGCTGCCTATGCCACCGCTGTTCTTTCACCCTCTGGCTTGTCCTTCAACGACACCGACCATTTTGCCAAGCGCCTCGAATTCAAGTTGAAGAACACGGACAAGAAGAGCGCGACGTACCGTATCACTCACGTTCCCACCATCACCATGTACACCTTGGCCAAGGACTCCATATATGCGCAGGAATTCCCTAATGATCATGCTGACGCTGCCGCCACGCTCAAGTTCAGCAAGACCAGCATCACCCTCCGTGGTGGCGAGGCCGAGACCGTCACGGTTTCTGCCACCCCACCCGAGGGCTTAGATGCCAAACGTCTCGCTTTGTGGTCTGGCTACATTGTCATCAACGGGACGGACGGGGCTTCCCTGTCTCTGCCGTACCAGGGCCTCACCGGCTCCCTGCACAGTTCGACAGTCCTGGGTCCCTCCGACACGTGGATCTCCAACTCGACCGACGAGAAAGCCCGGAAAGTGCCCCCCAACTCGGCATTTGTCATTCCCAGACCTGGAGACGCCAGCGTAAATGATACCCTGCCCGTGCTCTCCGCCAACCTCGCTCTCGGATCCATCAAGGTACGCGCCGACATTGTCCCTCTGACCCCCTGTCGGCCCAACGACATGACCACCTGCCCGCCCAAGGACATGATGACCGAGTCCTGGGGCGTCAAGACTATCGGCCAGCCGTACCGATTTCCTGCTCAGTGGAACACTCGTGGCGTGAACAACTGGCCCTGGGACGGCCGTCTCGACTCCGGCAACTATGCTCCACCAGGCAAATACCAGTTCGTCGTGCGTGCTCTTCGCATCTTTGGCGATGAGAGAAGGAAGGAGGACTGGGATGTGAGCACATCGCCTGCACTGACCATCGAATACCAGTGAACCAAGCTCAATGTGTATTACGCGGGAAATACCATGATTTCGCATCGCCGCCTTTAGACACAACCTGCCCAGGCACTACGCAGGCACTGCTCAGGGCTGGCTTAGTGAGCCATCTCTTGCTCACTGAGCATCTGCTAAGCAAAACCCACTTGGACCTGAGCTGGCCCAAGTTGCTATGAAATTATGCGAGGCAGGCGGAAATGTAGAATAGTATGTATAATTAATGCTAAAGGTAGGCCCTTGGTTCTGAGACTTGGTGTCTATTAGTGAAAAGGACTATAACATCATGTCGTGCCCTGTCTTGAGCTCCTGGTAAACTCACACTGTTCCATTAGCTATAATGTGTTGAAAAATACCAAAGACAAAGACAACCTTGTAAATTTGACAAGCTGTTCAAGCAGGCATAACCCTGAAACACGGAGTGCGAAATACTTGTGGTGTAACTTTACTACACAAGCATTTCGAGAAGCTCGGATTCATTGACGGATGCGAGAGTTGCAGCTTGGTAAAGCCTGCTCCGAGATGCCTGGCTGCGCGCGCCTAGCGGGGCTCATTCATCGATGGAAAGCGACGCCGAAGTTGCTCCGGGATCTAATCGATTTGGGAATCGACCTGACAAGCGACAAATACGGAAGTTGTTGCCCAATGGGGTTTGTCTCCCGATCCTCACGATGAGACTCCTCCTAGCCCTCGTATGTATATATAGCCTCGTTATGCCGTTATGCAGTTATGCCACGTGTGGATAGCCTAGATAGCTGAATTCATTGTCATCGCTTTCCACACCGTCTCACTGCTTTCACCTAGCTAATTGTTGGACTGCGTAGCTAGGATTAGAAATGAGGCTATGGATTAAGTTACCTAACCCTATAAGAGGGTGTAAACGCTTACTTAAATAACTAAGTATTTATACTATAAGGGGTATAATTTACCTATATAAAACATACTATATAACTGCCAAAGTTCTAGAAAGTGACTAGAATAGTGGGTCCTAGTGTCTAAGTAGTCTGAGCGGTTAAGCGCTAAGACTTATCGTGTGACGAGAGGTCTGACACCAATCGCTGCTCACCACTCAGTCACCAGGCAGCCAATGAACATCTCAGGGTGGGTCCATCCACGTCCATCCATAGCTTTAGGCAGCAGCATTCTTCTCTTCCCCGCCAAAGACAAGGGACAGACAATGCGACGCAATGTACGCAATGCGACGACCTGTTTGCTTCCCCTCCCATCACAAGGCAACCAGATAACGCTTCTAGGTGGGAGGGAGCGTTGCGGATTCGACCTGGCTCCTTCCTCGCAGACCAGTCTTTCTGCAGAGTCCGGACTCTTGCCATTCCTCCCCTCTCGGCCCCCAATCTCATCTTGTCGGCTGCATCCGAGTTCAACTTGTCGACCTTGGACTGAGACTTTCGCGACAAAACCTTGCTGGCTTGCATTTCGCCATATGCTCGCTAGGAATCTATCCTCGACAGTATAGGTACGGGCCATGAGCTCATCGTGAGGAGTCGGTTGGAACGCAGAGCTTGCGATCGTCGCTCATCTTCTTTTCTCTCCATCAGTGAGGTGAAAGGCGTTTTGTTCATTGCCGCGCCATAACCTTAAAACACCACAAAAAAAAAAAAAAGAGGAAAAAAATCTCTTGGCAATGTCCTCCTTCATACCTATGGGCGGCTTCCAATTGCCCTTTCAACGCCGGCTTAGTCGCCTTTACAACGACACAAAAAAGTCGAGTGACTTCGTCAAGGAGCCGGTTCAGAATGCAGAGGATCCGGAAATGAAGGCGCTTCATCGCAAGCTCCGCATTCAGAAAGATCGCCTTGTCAGCTGGGGCCTGGAATGGTCGGACCCGAATCAATCTGTTGAGATTGATGAATCTCTCTCCAGGGCTGGCCTGAGTGAGGTTGTTGGTAGCATCATGTCGACCATTAAAGACATTTTAGCCGAGGCGGAACCATTGTGGCAAAGCTCCATGCATTCTGTGACGAGCAGGCCCTCTCCAGATCGAAAACTGCCGCTGGTACGGTGGGATAAGGGTCGGTTCGAGGATCTTGTTCGAGACCTGACGGCCTCGATTGATACGCTGTACGACTTGTCCCGTACACGGTCGTCGGCTTCTCTTCCCCGGCGGATGTCAAAGACGACTTACAAGTCTTCTGGCACGGAGGAATTCAGGCCCTTTGAGTCAAGTCGCATGCAGACACCACAGCAGATCGGCCCGCAAACATTGACGCATCTACGGCCAAAACAGCCAGGGAACGCAGACATTCCACCCAGAGAAGTTGTCTTCATGAGCAAGATGGCATACTCTGAGCTGACCCAAGGTACCACAAGCAAAGAACCTTGGGCGCCTCTTTTGCTTGAATATGCCCCTTTCGACTCTATATACTCCGTCACTGGAATCATGCCTCCCATGTCTCGATTTGAGAGATTATCTTCGGGCCTCCAGCAAGATCCTCAACGTGCACCGGGAACTTGGACCGGACTTCCTCGTCTGCTAGGATACTTTGAGGATCTTGAGAACTCTCGAATTGGTCTCGTCTACAGATTCCCCCCCTCCTTCAACGCCGTTTCGTTTGAGCGACTGACCAAGAATCCTCTCTACAATCTGCCTACCTTGAGCGACCTACTCACGCGACAAGCAGAGCCACCCCTTGAGGCAAAGTTCAGACTGGCATACAATTTGACCAACACTGTCTTCGATATGCACGCAAGAGGTTTCACGCACGGAAACTTGGCCGACAATAATGTTTCATTTTGCGACATGACTACGAGCAGACCTGGCACCGACGATGCGTCCGTTGACATTCGGCGCCCACTTGTATCTTCATTTGACTTGTTTCCCGAGGATGGGCCCGCACCTCAAGCAACTCCGTGGCGCCATCCTCTAGATCCTCGTGGCTCACGGCCCTCCCCCAGCCAAGCCGCCGATGAGCGCGTCCTAGAGCTGTATTCACTGGCGATGGTGCTGCTCTC
Organism: Epichloe elymi; assembly: GCA_023658475.1. Taxonomy (NCBI): domain Eukaryota; kingdom Fungi; phylum Ascomycota; class Sordariomycetes; order Hypocreales; family Clavicipitaceae; genus Epichloe; species Epichloe elymi. Next base: position 315,067 of record CP098273.1, on the reverse strand, counting down.
CATTGGGTTGTGGACGAAACTTGAAAACCTGCTCCCCGACCCAGCCTCGACCATTATCCCGACGTCCGCTCTGGATCAACTGTTGACAAAGTGCGGCACTCTGTACGTGAAGGCTGCTCGAGCCTGCTGGCATGCCGTGGACGATGAAATGAGTGGGGGGTTCGTACGCGGGGAAAGTCTGCTGTCGGCGGTACAAATGCAAACCAGCCGATTCCTGGAAACATGCTGCATCTTGGACGGCGTTAGTGGTCTTGAGCAGCGTCTAGCTCAGGAATTGCATGAAACGCCAACAATCCAAGAGCATTTAGAATTGACAAAGGATGTGAAATGTCCATCAGGTTTCCCCGCCGACAAAAAGTCACGACTGATACATGCTGATGCTCCTCCGAAGCAGTTGTTCAGTCGTGATGCAGAAAAGGCTCCAGCCGAAGGTACTGGGCTGGCATCTACACCGAACTGTTTTTTTTTTTTTTTGAAGTCATGCTAACGGATTTACAGTGCAACATCAAGACACACATAACGCGCGCCTCCCACCTGATGCTCCTGATGTACAGGGCAAACTGAAGATGAGGCTCTATCCTCATGTGCCGATTCCACCGGACGTTGTTGACAAGTGGAATACCATCTTGATGCCGCAAGTCAACCAGGCTCTTCGACACTTTTATCGGAAGCATCTAGAGTCTGTCGAAATTTCCCTGGAATCCGTTGGACCGAGTCCTCAAGCGACGAAACCTACCGTTGTGGTAGTATGTACCTCTGTAGGCAAAGTTCGAGCGATTCTCAAGAAGCGACTGGGCGAGCTCTTTGATGACACCACAGGATTTGCCCTCAAAGTGTGTCGTGGCCATGTACTTCGATCTCGTCGTTACTCTAAATCCGTCTTGCGATCCATGGCCCGTGCAAGTAAACCTGGCATCGAGGATGATGCCGAAATTGAGGCCGTGAACCCCGAGTATCAAGCATATCCAGGAAATGGAGCGAGCATCGGTGCCTGGATCGGCGACCGCCATCTCTCCCCTGTCAGTTTTGGAGGCCTGGTCTTGGTTGATGACAAACCATATGGTATGACAGTCCACCATATGCTTGATGACCCAGACCGGGAGGCCGTACAGATGGAAACTCTTCGCAGTAGTGCTGTTCCCGACCATGAATGGTATGCCGAATTCATGGAGAGCAGTGCGGATGATGAGGAATTCGCATATGACTTGTCTGATGCGGAATCAGAGGCATACTCCGAGACAGACATCAGCAGCGACTATGATGATGATGATGATGATGATGAGGAGGAGGATGAGTTCGAGCCTGGCGACATCCCAGGAATCGAGCCCGGTTGTGGTGATGGCTATATTGTCACACAGCCGGCTCTGGACGATGTTGAGGAAGGGTTTTATCCCTGCGCCGAGACGGAAGACGAAGACCATTTGGACACGTTCAGTTTGGGCGAGATGTATGCATCAAGTGGCATACGTCGCAAGCAAGCCAATGGTCTGACGCACGAAGTCGACTGGGCATTGTTCGAGTTTGCGGACGGTCGGCTCCCAGAAGACAACTCGATCCCTCGTTGGGAGGCTGGCTTGTCGGGTCACAAAGCCAAGGCCAACCTGAGTGATGAGCTTGGCAAACTTCGGCCAACGACAGTGGCACCGTCATCATCTCTGCCATGCTTAGAAGTTCAATGCGTTGCACGCACAAGCGGCTTACAAACCGGCCAAATCCTTCCAACACTGACCAGTGTCAAGATTTATGGGCGTTGTTCACCAAGTCATGCCTACCAGATTACCGGTACACCCTCCGGCAATGATCACAATGCAATGAGCAATCTACCCATGGGTGTTCCCGGAGACAGCGGCGCATGGGTCGTGGATCGCCGTCACGGTCACCTATGTGGGCACGTGCTTGCCTGGAGTCAGCGCAAGCATGTTGCCTACATCTGTCCCATGGATGTGCTTTTGCTCGATGTGGCTCAGACACTGGGGGCATCTGAAGTTCGTCTCCCCGGGGGGGAGCCTGTAGTCATGTTGGGAGATCCCAGCGAGGGCGTTCAGCGCGCCAAGCACCCAGTGAGCTCGGCAGCAGATTTCGACGATGATCCAGAGCACTTGGTTGATGGCGAGGATGAGTATGAAGCCCCCGAGGTCGCTCAAGTAGCCAAGAGCACAAGGAAAACCGATGCCGAGGCGTCGCCTCCGCGGTCCCCCCGAAGCATAAGCAACCAAGGATCTTGTAGCCCGATGCGCTCGGAAACGTCGAGCGAGTTGCGCGGCCCGGCAAATCGATTGGAGGACCTCAACATTGGACGCACACAACGTATAGGGGTTGGTGGGTAATGAAAACTTCACCACGACACTTTATTCATGAGATGTCGGTTTGAAGCGTTATTCTGAGAGGTTTCAATTTTATTTGTAATGCTGGTAGCCATTCATCTTGTTGAGCATACATGCTCATTCGATCGCAGCTACATGAGGGGTGCGCACTCCGTTTTTTGGCCGTTTAGCCTAGCTGCGTGACACATCTGTCACTCGGAATACCCTGATCGGTCGTTTGCTCTAGGATATACATGATGGAAGCGCACAAATGGACAAAATTGATGATAGTCAATCTGTACGAAGAAGTACTCTCTTTGAATCTGATTTCAGAATCAAGTGTGGGCTTCTTCTTGTTTACATAAAGTCGTCTTCCCAATCGGCATCGCGATGCTGATTGCTCGAGGCAGCCATGACCTCATCCGTAAACATGTCGTCGTATGCGTGGTCCTTTTGCCACTTCTTCTCTTTCCACTCCTGTGCCTGTCTCGCCTCGTCTTTTCTCTGCAAACGGTCAGCTGTTCCGCGCCAGGAACGGGTATGCCATGCCATCTTACCCTCTGCTGCTGAGCAGCCATCTCATTCCTCCTCAGCGCCTTGATCCGATCGTCCTTGTCCTGCCTTAGATCCGGCTTCTTCTCCACCCTCGTCTTGTTAAGCCTGTTGACGACGGGGTTCTCCCGCGCCGGCACAAGCACGCGCTTGACCTTGCGCGGATCCTTGAACGAGACCTGCCCGACGTCCATGGAGCCGTCCTTGCGGAGGTTGGACCAGGGCGTGTAAATGACGGTCACGTTGTCCCTCTTGTTGCCCTCTATGGAGTTGGCCTTTGTCAGCTGCGCGAGGTCCATGACGAGGTCCTCGGGGAGGGAGTCCCAGCTCTGGCCGTCTTGCATGCGGAGGTAGATGTGGGCGCTGGAGAGCTTGTCGACGTGGAACTGTTTCTTGTTTTAGACAATGAATGAGGGGGATTATTGAAAGGATGTTTATTGGCCTTTCTTTGTCTTTTTTTTTTTTTCGTCTTTGTTCTTCTTCTTTAAAGGAGTGAAAACTGAAAGATTGGGAAATCATACCCAGATGTCTTCGTCCCAGCCATACTTTATGAGATCTTCGTCTATGAAAGTTTTTTTTTCTTTAGTCGGAATTTGGAAATGGCCCTTGGTGGGGGGGGGGGTTGCTCACTCTCGAACTTGTCCTTGCCTGCGTAGATGAGGCCGGGGGGGGAGACGGTCGAAGAGCTGAAGTAGTATACCATTTTTTTTATGGTGTATCTGCCCCTGGTTTTATGTGATTGCGATGCTAATCCATCCGTCACTGGTCGGTCGCTTCACAGACGTTGGGGGAGGAAAGGGATTTGACGGATGGGGGGCGGGAAAGTGGGGAGTACTTGTGCGGTAGCAGCTCTGTGGGTTTCTTGGGTCGAATTTAACAGGGGAGCGGATGGGTCGGTGGTAAGTAGGATGTATGTGCTGCGTCGAACGCTGATTGGCTGCCTGCCTCGAGCCTTGCTCACAAATTCTGTTCACGGCGATGGCGATGGAGCGAGGGAAGAAACTTAGGGAACAGGGAAGGGAGGCTATTTTTCGGCGGTCTTGGTTCTGGATTGTCCTACGGACGTACACGAGACATTACGAGGCATTGGCGGATAAAAAAAAAAGACACTGTTTTGCGCAGCACAAGGAATCCCGAGTCGTCGGAAAATTTGCTTCTTTGTTTGCTGCTGCCCCCCCTGGGCTGGGCAGCTTTGGATTGGGAGTTTCCTGTTCCGTCAAGGTTGTCTATGAAGCCGCCCGCGTCCATTGTCGCAGCCGCCGCAGTGACTGGTGAAAATATGATGTACTCAATGACACCACACCGCGACGGGGGAATAGAGCTAGTCTTTGTCGAGTCCTAGAGACGAGTATGAAAAAAAATCAAACCTGACGAGCAGCGCGACTTGTTAGGCTAGTTCGCTATACAAGGAGTGTAAACCCCTGAGACAAAGTAGAGGATTGGTCTGAAAGCCTTCACATGGTCGTATACGAGATGAAACAGCGCGGTGACCGAGCGCAAAGACGACGGAGTGTATGAACGAGCTGCCCTTCAAATGGGAACGGAGTCGAGTTCGACAAACAGAAGTCGTCATGGTCACGACATTTTCGGCGATTCGCCCCTGTTGGGGTGGAGAATGGCTTAGGTAATCGGGGATATTATTATTATGGAGAATACCCGTAGCTAGATGACTGAAGAAAAACAACCCTCATTATCCCTATCAATTTTGGTATCACTTCACCCCTCAGCCAAGCAGCCAAGGCCGATGCTGACATGCGTGCGTGGTGGGGAGGTGGAGAACGGAGAACGAGGAACGGGTACGTGTTCAATTGCGGCCACGTAATATAAAAAGGTTGGCCGATGCCCCCACCCTTGAACTGCTTTATCGATTGGTGGGTAGATGTGGAAGGGGAGAGAAAAACAAAAGGACCACAAAGAAGATTAATTCTGCCACCTTCATCGCCATGGGAATGACACCATGCCAATATGTCCTACGCACCATGGATACCGAGGTCTTTTGATTGGGCGAAACTGGCCGCTCGAGCTGTTGCTTGCCCCCCGGGAAGCCAGGAAGCCAGGAAGCCAGGAAGCCAGGAAGCCAGGGCCCAGCTGATACCTCGGCTGCATCTCCGCCATGCACCGGTGAGAATGACGCGGTCCGGTTCGGCCGGTTCACGAGTTGGCCGACATGTCCGTGAATGTAGCTGGAGCCTCCGCATCCCCATCTGCTACCACGTCTGCATCGTCTTTTCCTTTTCCATCTTCAGCCCCATCTGTGCATCTGTGCATCTGTACATCTGCACCCATCCCGCTGCTCAGCCCTCGCCGACCCTGGCGTCAAACGGCCAGGTGACTGCATCTTGAACCGTCATACGTCCGTACATGTACTCATATTCTCTCTCGCAAAACTACCCCGTTACCCCTCTGTTGCTCTCCCCTTTTCCTCAGTCGTTTCCTTAGTCGTTTCCCCAGTCCTTTCCCCAGTCCTTTCCTCAGTCGCAGCGACTGCAACACCTCCTACAGCACCAGCACCGGCACTAGACACCATGGTCAGGGATTTTGAGGCTGTCCTCAAGGGCAAATACCCTGGCAAGGCCCATGCCAAGCGCGTCGTCGAACAAATCCGCGAATCCAAGCCAGACGCCAATGGTGTCATTTACCTCGAGGCTCGCTTGACCAAGCTGCTGGAAGACAGCGATTCTCCCGAGCATTTCAGACAGCGCCGATACTTTTACTACCTCACTGGTTGCAATGCTGCCGACTGCTCCGTTGTATACGACATCCAATCCGGTAGATCGACTCTATTTATCCCCCCCATTGACCCCGATGATGTTATCTGGTCCGGTCTTCCCCTCAGCATCGACGATGCCCTGAGAGAATACGACGTGGACGAGGTCAAATTCACCACCGAGGTCAATGCCACATTAGCCCACTTGGCCAAACAAAATCCCAGGTCGACTGTTTTTGCCATTGGCAACCAGGTCTCTGACCATGTCACCTTCCTACAGTTCTCCGAGAAGGATTTTGAAACAGTCAAGACCGCCATTGAGATTTCCCGCGTCGTCAAGGATGACTTTGAGGTTGCCATGATCCAGAAAGCAAATCATATTGCCAGCCGCGCTCACCGAGCCGTCATTGACCGTGCCAAAACTGCGGCCTCGGAGCAAGAGCTCTACGCCACCTTTCTGGAGCGATGTGTGTCCCACGCCGCTCCCGAGATGGCCTACCATCCCATTCTGGCCGCTGGACGAGCAGCTGCCACTCTTCACTACGTAGCCAATAATGCCCCCTTGAGCGGGAAGTTGAACTTGTTGATCGATGCCGGATGCGAGTGGAACAACTATGCTTCAGATATTGTAAGTACTGCGATTCGGAGGATCGATTTGCGCATCTCGGTACCATCTCTCCCTGACCACTCATGTTTTGTAGACGAGAACTTTCCCCTTGACCGGACAGTTCACCAAGGAATCGAGAGACATATATGCCATAGTGTCCAGGATGCAGAGGGAATGCACTGAGCGCATCAAGGGCGGCATGCTCTGGGATGATCTCCACCTCCACGCACACAGAATCGCCGTCGAGGGTCTGCTGGCCCTTGGCATTTTGAAGGGTGATGTTCAAGAGATCCTCGATGCCCGAACCAGCGCCGCCTTCTTCCCCCACGGACTCGGACATCACTTGGGGATGGACACCCACGACACGGGCGGTAATCCAAATCCCAACGACAAGGACAAGCTATTCAGATACCTGAGACTACGTGGCCACGTTCCCGCCGGCGCTGTCGTGACCGTGGAGCCTGGTGTTGGTAATCCCTTGGCATCCCACAACCGTTAGTACTCGCTGACACTGCATCCAGGTCTACTTTTGCGAATTCATCATTCGACCATATCTTGATGACCCTGCTCACAGCAAGTACATCGACTCGGAGGTTCTCAACAAATATTGGGACGTTGGTGGCGTCAGGTGAGTACTTGACTACTGAACTTTGAGGCAAAAAAAAAAAAAAGAAAAATTTGATACTGACCCCCCCGCGCCCCGTGCAGACTCGAGGACAACATCCATGTTACGGAGAACGGCTACGAGAACTTGACAACGGCAATCAAGGAAATGGGCGAGGTGGAAGCCGCAGCTGCACGGAATTGAATGAAGCAAACGCAGTGTGCGATTTTTTTTTTCGCAAATAACAAGAGAAGAAATCATTTGGAGACCACCTACATAGCACCGAAAGAAGGCCTGCGACGTTTATGATAATTATCCAGGAGAAATGGTTCGTTGGGGAAAATAATAGCACTACTCCCGCAGTTCGAACCTTATACAAGAAATGACACCTGGGTCACAATTGATCTTACCATTGCTACAATGGGATTTTTTAAAGCGCAACTTATTCCCTTCAGCGAGCCAGAGCCAGATCGCGACATGAATGAGTGTGGATCGGTAACGCTGATGCGAGCAAACGTAGTTACAGGGCCGCAAAAAAAGTCAATCATGGCGAAACCACGGAAAACCAAGCCGAGGTACTGACGAATGGTTATCACCTTTCTACGCGAGGATCCATCTACAGAGGGGATGCGCGAAGCACGGCTAGGCAACCGCTGGTGGTACTGAACCACACGGGGTTAGATGCTTGGATGGGGCATCTCACGGCCATGTTCGCGGTCTATGAGTTTGGGAAAACAGAATTCTATATTGAGTGACTGATGACTTTTTCTAGAAATGCAAATATGAGGAAAAAACGAAAAAAATAATAAGGAACATACATTCCCAGTGATGCCGCTCGCGGTTGTGCGTGCATGCGTCGACATGTGAAGCATTTATACAGCGAGCATCTCATCTTGGTGGAGTTTTTCTTCCTTTAATTTTTTTTAAAGGAGAGAAATTCAGCTTTCATCTACTCTTCATCAGGGCTCCTGCCTGCCAGGTCCTTGGCTGGCCCACATTCAACCACCCGCCCTCTGTCCAGCCGAAGACACCAATCTGCATCCTCGACAGCCTCGAGCCGGTGTGCAATCGTAATGACGGTGCTCTTTGACAACTCTTCCCTCAGTATACGCTGTACCGCGGCGGCAGTGCCGCGATCAATCGACGCTGTTGCTTCATCCAGGATGACCAGCCCGCTCCTGCGCAGGACTGCTCGGCCGATGCCCACCAGCTGCCGTTGCCCTTGGCTGAGATTCTTGCCTCCTGCGTCAATGACGGAGCTCAGGCTCCATTCTTTCCCGAGCACGCGACGGATGGCATTTGCGCACTCGGCATCGGCGAATCTCCCCTCTGGGTCGATGTTATCGCGCAGGGTTCCCGGGAACAATGTCGGATCTTGTTGGATAAATGTCACCCGGCTCCGGAGCGCCGCTCGGTTCACGCGAGCGAGATCCACGCCGCCGATTTTGACCGCACCCGCTGATGCAGTCTGCGTGGCGAGCAGAGCGTTGGCTATGGTCGACTTTCCCGAGCCCGTTCTTCCCAGCACGGCACAGGTGGATCCTCCTGGGATCTCAAAGGTCACCTTGTCCAGAACCGCGGGCAGGCTCTCGTCGTACCTGAAAGACATGGACTCGAACTTGACGCTGTCGCAAGGTCGTGGCCAGTCCTCCGGGGGCTCGTCATCCCCGGTCGGCTCCTCCGGTATCCTGTTGAGCGCGTTGACGCGCTCCAGGGACACTGCGTCGAGCTGCAGCTGGGCGAACTTTTCGCACAGGTGGTGAACAGCTTCCATTGCGATCGTGATTTGCGTCAGGACGAAACCGATGGCGCTTGCCGGTGTTCCGCGCCAGATCATGAAGATCATGACGAGGGTTTTGGTGCATGCGGTGGAAACGCTGAGACGGAGCTCCAGCCAGAAAGTCATGCTCCAGAAAAAATGGTCCTGCTTCTGGAAATCGTCCACGGCATCCAGGTGGCGGTCCTGGAAGCGGCCCTCGGCACGGAGAGCACGGATGGTGACCAGCCCGTCCTGCATGACGCCGATGTTGGCTATGATGGGCGTCAGGTATCTCATCTCCATGCGTCGCAGGCTTCGCGAAACTGGAACGTATATCCTGTAAAAGTAGACGAAGAGGACTGACACGGCGCCGAGAATGACGAGCAGGATCGGTTGGTGTGTTGAAATGGCGACGAGACTGAGGCTGAGAGCAATGAAATTGTACACGAACCCCTCGATGGGAGCGAGAATGCCGCCGTCAACCATTCCCATGTCGGAAATGAGCCGATTTTTAAGCTGGCCAGTTGGTGTGGTGTCGTGGTATCGAAAGGTAGCCCTGCTGACACGGTCGACGGCAACTCGAAAAAGTCGCTGGGCGGCATCGATGGAGATCTTGGCCAGGAGCAGCTGGGCAACTGCGAATGCCAAGACTTGTCCCCCAGAAAGACCGGCGAGGACGGATAACCAAGCCCGAGGGTGCCTTTCCGGATCTGGCAACCCCCAATAGCCTGGCTCGTTACCTGCTCGGTCTTGTGCAGTGGCATTTCCCCAGGCTTCGAGTAGCTGGGCTCGGGCGATGTCACAGTATCTGGACATGCCATAGAAGAAGGCGAGGAAACCCCACATTGCCCATCCGCCGGCCTTCATGTAGCTAAGATAGACAGACATGGGAACACTGCCGGTCTCGGATGGCTCCTCCGGAGCTTCTCGCAAATTGGACATGTCCTCTTCGTCATTGTGTGCTTCATGGGATGGCTCGCCGTCCTCTACCATTGCCTCCCGTGAAGTGGCATGATATGGGTGCTCGAGCTCATCTTTGATTTCCTTCGCTGACAAGACCCTCGCCGAGCCATCCTCCATTTCAACGACTTGGTCCGCGATGCGAAGGACCAGATCATCTCTGTGGGTCACCATTACAATCGTGCGGTCCTTGGCCAGGGGGCCTTGGAGGAATCGACGGACAATGTTGCTGGCAGTATCGTGATCCAGTGGAGCCAACGGGTCGTCTAGCAAGAGAATACGGCAGGGACTATAGACAGCCCGGGCCAGAGCGACTCTTGCTTTCTGGCCGCCGGACAGTCCAACGCCGCCCTCCTCCAGTTTGGTCTGATCACCATCCGGGAAAGCTGCGAGATCCGGGCCCAGGGCACAAGCATGCAGGACCTGTCGATATCTTGTGAGATCAAATCGATGGTGAAAGACGATGTTTTCACGAATCGTCTTGTTTTGGAGCCATGGAAGTTGTTGCGCGTAGCCGACAGGCTCGTCTGGTCGGACGAGGTCGCCACCGTGCAGCTCCATCTCACCCAATGCCGCGAGAAGCAGACTAGACTTTCCAGAGCCTACTTTGCCGCGAACAATGGTGAGACCGTCGCTGAATTTGAGGTTCAGATAGGAAAGAGCGAGATGATTTGTAGATGGCCATGCAAAAGATGCGCCATGAAACTCTACATCTCTTGCCCCTGTCGTTCCCAGCGAGGTCTCGTCTCGGTCCGGTTCGCCCATGTATCCGTTCACTCGTTCCACGGGGATGGTGGCTTTCCAGTACGCAGAGATCAGATCGAACGCCTGCTTGACACTGGCTTCTAATTGGCTGAACAGCTGCAGAGAGGGCCAAATGACATCGTTGGGGAGACCTTGGTGAAGAACGAGAGTGAAGAGCCCGATGCCAGCGAGGGGATAAGCAGCCCCGCCAGCAACATTGGTCGTCGAAATGGCTGCCGCCACACGAGCAATCTGTAATCTCTTCAACATTTCCATGGCGCGAAACTTCATGATTCTGGCACTCCAAGACGATGTCCAGCCATTGAGCTTGAGCGGCCGGCCGGCTTCCACAAAATGCGCGACAGCTTGCGCCCTCTTGTCAGAGTGAGCCGTCCTCGATCGTTCCAGCTTAACAAGCCGGCGCACGAGAAACGAATTAGTCGTCATGAGTAAAGCCATGAGGCCGAAACCGACGCATGAAGGCCAACCCATGATGTCAATAAGGTAGTAGATCGTGACGACAACTTTGATCGGCTGTGCAACAAGTTTGGGAAAGTCCCAAAAGCGCTGAGAAATTTCGTACGTATCTCCTCGAACAAGGTTGACGACTTTGGCGTTGGACGCAGGAGCCTGTGGCAAGTCGGACTTCTTCTTGCCCCTGCGTGAGCAACAACACCTGCCGACCCACGACCGCCTAGTCCTCGGGGGTTGCTGGGCAGGATGGTCCTCATCAGGACCCTTCTCCGTCACATCGGATCCTGGCACAGCTCTGGTAAGGAGTTTGCCGAACAAGGCAATGAAGGTCTCGCCACGAGATCGCTCATACGCTTTTCGAGAGTACCAAGACGAGGTTGTCTTGCAATTCTCACGGACAAGATCAAGACACAACATGACGACGCACCAGAAGTTGGCTTCGCTGGTGTTGCCGCTGTCGAGAGCACCGTACAGACGGCTCGTCAAGCGAATATTGGAAACCTCGGCGACTGTCTCAACGACAGCCAGCGTCGTGGCAATAAAAAGATCCAAGCCATTGGCCTCAATCAAGCACGGGAGCAGCTTACCATGAAGCTCACGAAATGCCAAGTAGAGTCGGGTATGCTGGAAGTCAAGCGGTAACTGCCATACATCCTCGACGGTAATCTCCTTCTCACGACATATTCTGGCCAGCGGGAATACCCATGTCATGGCCCAGAATCCGAAGAGAGTCAGATTGTCCTCTGGGCTTCGGACGTGATGCGAGGGAGGTAGTTTCGGACTGCCAATGTCTTCAGTGTCCCAGGCGGGATTTCGGAGCGGCATGTTTCCGATGACAATGACGCCAACCAATGCCAGTGCGATTCGAGAAAGGTGGAACGGATCAAGAGTGCTGAAGTGATGGTGCAGGAACTGCGCAGAGTATGTCCCTATCCCGGCCGAGAACATGAGCAAGTAATGCAGAAGCAAGATTCGTGGCGTGCTAGTAGGTCGGTCGAAGGCGGTCATCAGACCTGCAGACAGCCATGGAACGATCTGAAAGATGGCCCGGAGCTCTCTCGGATTCAAGCATATGGGAACAACTGACAGGGTGAGCCCGGCCAGTGAGACCAAGGCGAGGATCAAGGTCGAATGCGTCCAAGCTTTGCGCTTATCCGGACCTGGGTCTTCTTCCTTGGCGAACGGTTTGAGCCACTGCGGAAGAAGCCTTTGAAGCTGATTGCGAAGTACATAGAGGGTGAAGGTGGCAACGGAAAATCCAGCCAAGATGTAGAGAATACAGGCATCTGTGTTGGACAGATGTGTACATGGGGTAAGACGTACGCCGCCAAGAATGATTTGACCACCATCATCAATGAGGACGAGATCCCGCAGGCGGCGGAGCAATGCTGAAAAATCAGGAGCCATGCTAGATATGTCGCAAAGAGTAAGAGGAGAGCATGAAGGACATTTGACTTGAAACGGATGGGTAGGATTGGGGAAAAGAAAGAAAGAATGGACCGGCGAAGGTAAGAAAGGACTCATTCAAGTACACAAGTGTCAGGATCCGGTTCCAGCCCTCATTTAAGTTCTTTGAGGCCATTTGACAAAAACTGTAAGTGAATTTGCCGTTTTTATCAAGGTTTGACAGCCGAAGTCTGTCGCAAAGACATTTCAAGCATGGATGCCCGCAGAATGCCGCGGGGTTCGAAAGCCTTGGAATTGAAAATTTGACAATGCTCCGTAGACTCCATCGATCCATGTCAAAAAGAGATGCAAAGGTTAGTCATGAAAAGTTAGTAGACCAAAGTCGGGGTGAAGCTCCTTTGACTTGAGCATGTGGGGAGGCAGATTGACCAAGTCGGCCGACCCGCTCTGATTGAGCGGGGCGATGGATGTCCAGTGGGGGTCTTCTTCTTCTTGTCTCTTTGCGGTAATCCGTAGAACAGACCGACATCACCGACATCACCACCGTGACCCGACGGAGCAACATCATTTTGGAAAAGGACCGTTCAATTCTGGCTACATGAGTCCAGAGCACTATGTTTTTTTAGATCATGAGGGCGCCTCCGAGGGTGGCCATGCACAAGACGGTCAGAACACTTCCCCATCCAACGCTGGTGGTTGACCAGCTCTGCAAAGATGCCGCCGCCGCGCCCGTCTGCGTCGAGGTTGCGCTGGACGGCGTCTTTGAACCAGAGCCAGAACCAGAACCAGAACCAGAACCTTTGCCCACCAAAGCGCTCAGCTTGGAATCGTCGACGAATGATGCTTTGACGGAGCTGTTGGTGCAATCCGATGGCCGTGAGTCCGCCTTGCCGTCGACAAAATTCACAGCGACGCACTGCCATATCCATACAGATCAGCTCTCACGTTCCGTCGAGCTTTCGACATGATGGCCGGGCACTCGTCTCACCTGGTATAGCAGACCATCTGTCGCTGACGAAACAACGCCAACGACGCCTTTTTTGCCAGCGTACTTGCTAGGTACGGTGACTGCAGGCTCGCAAAAGTCACCAATGCCACTCTGCTGCACGATGGGAAAGACTTGCTCCCACCCAGACTCGGCCTTCTCGTCCGTCGTGACGCGGAAGAGCCAATTGCCTTGCGGATGGGTCAGTTTCATTGCCAAGGCATCACCGCCAACGTGGAAATCCGCCAGCGTCTTGGAAAAGTCGGGAGCAGTGCCGCCACAGGGACCTTGGTCCTCGGTTCTCTCGTCCAAGTCAGAGGGCTTGGGATGCTTGAGGGCAAAATGAGCAGAGGCTATGCCGCACAGGGTCGATAGGAGCGTAAGAGACTTCATTGTTGCGGGATCTATGGCGGGCGAAAATGAGCCGCGGGAGACTGAGTGATGCGGAAGCAGATTTGCCGATCCAAAGTCAAATTCTCGACGACTGCGATGCGAAGAACGGCCTTTTGAACGAAGAGGGAGAAAGCCAGAGGGAGGGCTGTAACCACAGTTTGATGCCAGCGTTTTGGGGATGCACAAAACGGGGAAACAGTTCGGTCTTTAATCCGTACGCCACCAACAAGTCTGGCCTTGTCCGAGCAAAGTTGTCGTGGAGGTAGAGATCAATACGAGGACCCTGCGGACTGACTCCTGGGCGTTGGCAATGTCACCGACACTGTGTGCATAACACTGTGTGCAGAAGATAGCAAATCAAAAGGCTAGTAAGGGGTACTTTGTATTACCTACAGCAGTTCACCAAGCTACGTTGTACCTTTTCTTATGTAGCGTGCGTATTGCTATGAATGAAATTCCCAATACGGAGTAGATCCCCCCTCTATAGCCACTCATAGCTGTCAGTGGCTGCCCCACGTGGAGCCGGTAGCCGTGTACAATCATCCAGAGGTTCACTGTACACAGGTGAGAGTGTTTGAGCAAGTTTATTGTTTCGGAAGCAGGCGCCAAACTTCGTGGTGCACGAAGTTAAGACGGCGAGCCATCCGGCTTGCCACACGCTGCTGCGACATTTACATTGTGCCCAGATAATACCATGATAGCGGAGCTGGTATGAAGATGTTGGAGCTGCCGTCGAAGTATTTCTACATTGGCTGAAACCTTTTTAGCCACCAACTAATCCTCCTATCATCTAACGCAAAAAAAAAACTTGCGCAATCTGTCCTCGGGAGCGCGCCTCGGCCTTTGGACATGCGGAGCAAAACAAATCGCATTTGCAAACGCACCCCTTGTACGCCGTAGAGAATCAGCAACAAGTCACCACAAAGTTCCTAGCACAGAACATATTGCGAACTCCTCCCACGTTCGGTTCTGCGTGAACGCGCGGGACAAAGTCTCGGTAGTCATGGATCATGAGCATATGCACCACAACTCGGGCTTGGGCATGGACTACAACTATGCCTTTGCCCAAGACTTTTGGTACATTCTCGCAAGCGCCGTCGGTGTCCTCGCTGCGGTCCGAGTCGTCCATCTCTACGCCGGGAAACAAAGGTATGGAAAGCGAGCGCACCATCATATCTGGACCAAGAGTGCGACTGCCAACATGTTCTAAAATCTCCAAACGCCGCCAACAGGTTGAAAGCTTGCGAAGAGGCCTCTATCGAACATGCCACCAGACCAAATGGCCGCATCAGTCAAGCGTGGGCCACCGCGACGGCCGCCATTCGTGAAATAAGTCATCCTCAGTTCCATGTCTCCAAGTTCGGCCTTCGCTGGGCCACCCCACCGCCGATGGGCAGAATCATCGTCTTGTTGTGCTACTGGGCAATGGTCATCTACTTCATGGTCTGGAATGCCGTCAACGACGACGCCTATTACTGGGAGCGGATTGGTTATCGAGGCGCATGGGTCAGCATCATGCAGCTGCCCTTCATATATCTGTTATCCATGAAGTTCAACGTAGTTGGGTTTCTGATCGGAAGCAGCCACGAGAGGCTGAACTGGCTGCATCGATGCGTCGCCCGAACCATGTTCGTCACGGCGACTGTTCACGGCTGGCATTTCTGGACGGAGTGGGCGCGGGCCGACTTTGTCGAGTACGAGCTTCAAATCATGCCCTCGGTGAGGTACGGCTTGGGCGCCTGGGGGGTTCTGCTGCTGAACGTTGTTGTCGGGTTCTTGCCCATCCGAAGGATGGTGTACGAGATGTGGCTGGTTCAACACATGCTCTCGTCCGTGGCCATGCTGGTACTGCTCAGCTACCACATCCCAGCAAGCGCTACCTATCTGCTGTGGATGTCGGTCTCCTTCCTCGCATGCGACAGAGCAGCGAGATGGGCCATGACCGGCTGGCAAAACACTCGTTGGAAGGTCGGCAAGTCGGCATGCAGATGCAGAGGAGGGATGAAGCGACTGGGGCACAACATGCATGCGCGAGCTGTCGGCGACTTCGTCACTGTCTTGACCATCGAAGATGCTCATTTCAAGTGGCATCCGGGCCAGCACATCTACCTCTGGATTCCACGGCTCGGACTTCTCGAGTCACATCCATACACGATTGCCTGCGCCCATCAGCCGGCCGGGACACGCTGCTGCCACAGCGTGCAGCTCGTTGTCCGGGCGCACGAGGGATTCTCCAAACGCCTTCATCGTTACGCGGTAAAACATTCCGACAAAGGTCTCACTGGATTTGTGTTGGGCCCTCTCGGCGCCACGACGAACTGGAACGCGTATGAGACGGTGGTTTTGATCGGAGCCTCGACCGGGGCCAGCTTCACGGTTCCCATCCTGGAACACGTGGCCGGTACGAGGACCAGGACTTGTGTACGCCGGATCAAGGTCGCTCTGATGGCGAGAAGGGCGGAGGAGATGGAATACTACGCCGAGAGAGCCAAAGAGGCGGCGACAACAGCTCGAGAGAAGGGGATTGAGGTGACGCTGCACATTGCCATCACGGGCACTTCCGCAGATGGCGCATCGGACTCTGACTCTGCCTACGCGGATTCCAAAGACTCCGACGACTCCAGCGACTCTCGGAACAGCACGTCCACCATGCCTCTAGTCCGGCAGTACACGAGCCGCCCCGACATTGAGACACTGATTCGGCGGCCCGTCGAGCAAGCATGGGGAGAAAGTGCGGTTGTTGTCTGCGGGGGAAGGGAGATTGTGGCGCGGACCCGGAATTGCGTGAGTCGGTTGAGCGACGAAAGGGCGGTGCACAAAGGAACGGGAGCGCAGGGGATCTACTTGCATGTGGAAGAGTACGCATTTTGACGCAATTTTGACGCATTTTGACCCCCTCTTGGCTTTTTGAGCTAATAAATATCCCTGCCGTGGCTTCGTCCCCCACCGTGCCCACCCCCTCATCTCAGTGCAGCCAGCAGCTTTGTCTGCCCGTCGTTTCGAGCATGCATGTATTATTATGTGGCCAAGACCAACGCAGGAGGGGCGTTTTCCTCTCTCCTCGAACCCGTCACCTGGCTTCTTCCACCATCACATACCTCCCCCCCCCCCCTCTCTGTCTTTCAGCTCGACTTGCCGAGACGATTCTCGACTCAACCGTCACACGACCGACAGAGCGGCACAACGGCGGCACCAGCGATGAACCTCGTTTGATCTTGCTTCGCCGCGACATTCACATCAACACACCGTTGATGGTGGTGCGATGGCTGAATGGCGCTTCCCCGGCTGGCTGATGCTTGCGCGAGCGTTGGCAAGAGGCTTGGCTTGGGCGACGGATATTGTCGTCATTGTCGTTCTTTGCTTCATTGCGCAACGATGGACCGCGACATGCGGAGCCGTCGCTCCAGGAATAGTAGGCGTAAGCTTTGCAACCCGTCACATATGCTAATGCGACCGAACTCGCAACACGACAATGATTGACCTGCTCATGCTAGACTGTCATTGCCCTCCTCGTCGACAGTTGGCAGATGGTTGCCTCTGCCGGGCAATCCTTCGGTTTCGAGCCCGTTAAGCCTCACAGGACTCTCGTGTACGACACATTCTCCTTTGCAGTCACTCTCGGCGGACTCGTGTTGATGCTGGTCTCCAATGCCACGGCCCAGCATGGAGACGAGCAAGTCGTCTACTTTGGACAAGATGCGGGGAGGATTCATTTTCGCCAGTCATCCATGGAATTGGTGGCGATTTGGCTACTGGGCGTCGTCATGTGAGTCCGTCCCAATGAATCCACAGCCCCTTGATGAAGCCGAATTCTCACAACCAACGACGAGCTATGGAAGCGGCTCATGCATGCACAAGTTCCACAAGTTCACTGACATGTTCATAGAGCTTGGCGCATTGGGTTCGCCATATGGGCCTGTGTCGATTGCTATAAAAACTATCAGCAGGCGGCGCGGCGGCACGAACGGCTGGCAGAGGTTGAAGAAGCACCATCGAGATGAAGGACATTTTATTGACACCTTGTGCGGCGTTGGGGAGCATGCCTGGTACTACTACTGTTATTCAATCTCCATGTCTGTGAGGCAAGAAGGAACCTCTGACATATTTGTCTTCCACGAAACCACCTTTGCCTCCCCCCATCCGTCGTGGACAAACTTTTCGCCTGCAATCCGGCCAGCCTCAGCCAGCTCGCTTTCGAAGGCGCCGTCATCAAGGTTGAAGTCGTGGTTTCCACCAATCACCTGTGACTGTATGATTGTTTTACTGGAGGTGATGTAGCTGTAGAAGCCGTGCAGTCACAACACAAGCTTCCTTCAAACCCCTTTGTCAAGAAGGGTTCGTCTGTTGAACAGGAGCACTAGATTCCAAATGGGACACGACAGGTCGCAGAAGGACAGGCTGCCTCTCGAAAAGAAGGCCCAGCGGCCAGCGGCACCATCCGCCTCAGCCCTTCAGCCACAACGCGCCGCTCAAGTCAGACTCCCGTAAGCATTACCGTCCCTGTGAAGGGCAGTGTGATCTCGGAATAGATCGGGTCAGTAAGACGAACATGTCGGATGGACAATTGATGTCCATTGCTGATGCGGAACACCGTTTGCCCTTGTTTAGCTATAGTAGCCGCAGTCAAATCTGAATGGAAGCAGGTCGATGCAATTGACCAGAGTTCGTGCTAGTGTGGTCCGTAAAAAGAGAGACAATTGCCATGTGGACCCATGCACCCTTGATGGCGATGACGTTGAGGAAACCGACGATACCATGTTGGGTAATCCAGCCTCGCATGTACGGACTACTGTTCTGTAATCCGTACGAACGGAGTAGGAGTAGGAGACCAAACTGATTAATTCGTCAGCGGCCAGTAATTCGTCAGCGACCAAGGATAGTGATGGCTCATGTGATAGCCACCTCGACCTACTACTAGCTAGCTAGGCAGCACTGCCCCTAACAAGGCTGAACACTGGACACGGCAGGACGGCACGGCTTTATTCCACTTTGCAACGACAAATTATAGCGCCCCAGGAGCGGCCTCAGGAGCGCCACACTCACTCATGGACTTCATGGCCTTGCTTGTCCCAAGAAGACTCGATGTCGGAATTGGCTCTCTATCATCTCTACTATCCACCCAACATCTCGCGTGCGCTGCCGACGTGAGTCAACAGGCGGAGTGATCGATCATGCCGCCAGTGTCTGCTTGCATACATACTGACTGCACTGTGGGCGCCGTTTCGATCGACCCATGTTTGTTCGAGGAAGCGCTCCAGACCACCAAGTTGCATCAACCAACATAGGCGTCCGCGTCCCTATTCTCGTCAGAGGTCATGAATTATGGCCAACGTCCTGTCGCGAATCCCCTTGGTAGGCGCTTCGCGGCCTTTTGGCCTTTTGTTGGTAGCACGTTGTGGGGCGTGGCACGATTAGGCCTGATGCTGCCAGGCCTTGCGCTTTCCAGGCCGCCCAGGAGTTGTGTCGAAGTTCTACAATTCGCCGTGGACGTGTGGATTGACTGGTTTCTTGACATCCTGGGTCCGTTCCAATTCGTCCACTTTGGCGACTTATGCCACTACTAATTATGCTACAGGAATGCGAACCGTTGCGCTTTGCATCCATCTTGCGCCCACAGTTCGCCTGTGCAACGTTCACCAAGCTGCTCGACCACCCCTCGACCACCCTCGACCACGGCCATTGGATGCATTGGATGGTGGAGGCCGCCGGTGGACAGCCGCAGCAACCTTTCTTCAAGGCAGAAACGCTATTCTGGTGGCAGTTGGGGTTGATCAGGGGGGTGTAAGCAGAACTGTGGGGACACTGGGGAGTGGGGGTGAGGGCGCCGCAGCCAAACCCGCGCCTTGCAAGCCACCCTACGACAACTTAGAGCAAACTCGTTCTCTTTGTTTTGATTAAATACCCGCGATGTCGCACATTCTGATTCCCAGGCTGCGAATACCTTTCCCTCATATCTCACTCACAGTCATTCGTCCAACCACGGATTTCCAATCCATCTCTTCCCTTGTACGACACACACAACGCTCAAGCCTCACATCACTGTCTAGATCTACTCTAGCACTTATATCATTTGCTCCTTCTCCTCCACGAATTCCAAGCACAAGTGCTTCATTGGGAGACCTTGTTGGCTTTCAGTTAACTAATACCTATCGAACACAACTTCCTGCGACTTCTACTTATACTGACACCACCGCCACCACCACCACCACCAAAAAAAAGAGTCGCGACACAACGTCCGCGCCAGAGTCCAAGACAGTTTTCATATCGTCACTGCGTTCATCGCGCCTATCATACGTTGATACCCACCAAAATGTGCACCACCGATTTCCACACCTACGTTTACCCGGATGGCCACAAGGAGACGGTCAGCAGACCTTCGCTTTGCCCATCATCTCGCCACAACCAGCCTTGCTCCAACAATATCCTCTTCAATCATGCGGCCCAGTCTGTTCCCTACGGCCGCCCAGTTGCGCCAGCTTTTGGAGGCCCATCTAGCTACCGAGCACCATACCTCCGCCATTTCCCCCCGACTCCCTCCTACACTTCTCGTCCATCTACTCCCAATCATCGCTCTGGCGACGAATCAGACCGATCCTACCACAGCTCGAGCAGCGCCAGACGCAGACATTCAGGAGTCCATGTCAATGAACAGAGAGCAGAGTCCAATCGCCATGGCAGAGACCGACGAGAACGCATTCTGCTCGTGGATAACCCACCCACACTACGAACACCGCCTCAGGCATTTGCGTTTCCATCAAGTGCTCCCTCGTCCCCGAGCTTTGCCAGCAGTTCGCCCTTCATTGTTGACACATCTCACCGTGGCTCAACGTCTCGTCGACCAGTGATTGTAGACGAGCGAACCCGTCATGACCGAGACCGACCCCACATTCAAATTGAGCTTGTTGACGGCCATCGAAAGAATAGGCACACTCGCCAGACTTCAGCAAGCTCACATGATAGCCGAAACTCATACACCAGTGCCTCTGAAGATGACGAGTGGCGCCGCCGCCGACTTGAACTCGAGCAGTTGCGTGGCGAAAGGCGTCGACAAGCGCAGGAAGAGGAGATTCGTCAATCAAACCTTCGGGCAAGAATTGCAAAGGCAAACGCGGAAATCGCCAGTCGGCAGGCTGTACCTGTTGCGCCTGCTCCACTGAAGCGATCATCTACCTCGTCTACAGCCAAAGCCGCGCCGTCGGCGAAGGAGCGAGAAGAAGAGCTCCTAGATGCTGTTCGAAGGCTCGACATCAAGGAGAAGAAGAGGGAGGACAGAGGCCGCGTCGCGCGGCGTGAGGAGGAGGAGGAGGAGGGGGGAGGGCAGCGCTATCGATTGATGCAGCGCATGATTCCCACACGAAGGGCCACGGTAGGACCTGGCAGCCGCCGACATCGTGTGGAGTACGATGATGGGGTCTACAGATGGGAGTGAAGGATGAAATGAGTGGTCTTGTGATAGTAGATTCGAATATTTCCAGCGGGCGATGACAGTTTTTGTCGGGAATTCACACTGGAACTGAATCTCTCATTCATTCCATTGTACATTGTTTGTTGCCGCAATGTTGCGATATGGATGAAAGAAGTCAAACATCCACTCTGCGCACCCCCACACTCCCCACCTCGTAAGGAATCTGCACGAGGTAAGTCGATGTATCGGGAACAAAGGCTGCCGGAGCGCCATGCGCACATCCGCCACGCAGCTCCATGGACTCTATACCTACGAGGCTACGACTGCAAAGAACGCCAAGACATGGAATGACACCCTCCCCCCCTTCCTTTTACTCAACACCGTTGACTTTGACTCACCGGCCATGCCCCGTGAATCGTTTCAGCCGCCATCGCAACCACCGTCCATCTGTCGTGCAACCCGTGATCCAAATTAAACCCGATGCTGCCACCCGTTTCTTGCCGCACTGGAAGCACCTGTCAAGACCCGAGAGGATGCATAGTTGGCCCCGCAGGGAAAATATTATCACTGCAATGTTGATGTGTGATTGATCCGTACGGGAAGAAGAAAGGAAAGATGATTGATGAGCCGCGAGGTCGGAATGTTCGTCGTACTGCTGTCGACGGCCCAGGACTCCAACGGCGAAATATGCAGATGGTCTCTACATGTATGGATTCTGAAGATGTTTGACTTTATAAATGGGTGTTGACTTGGAGGTAATGTAGGACTTGAGAAGGGCACTGTTTCGACGGCTGGATGGGCAAGTGCAGCGGCATGGGTGGGTCCCGAGTACCCAGAAATGACCCACAGATGGCTCTAGCAGCTTCCAGAAGCATCACCGCAGAAGCTGGAAATGACGATCAGCACCCACTGCCACCCAGAAACCTCCAGAAACCCCCAGCAACCGCAGTCAACCTTGCAAACGACGCAAGAAGTTGCATCATCACGACGTCGACTGCATCACCCGCGCTCTAGAAACTTCCAGTCACCATGGTATTCGCAACTTCGAGACGATTCCCTCCCACGACGTGGTCCGCAGGACTCCGACAGGAAGCCTCCCATTCCACGTATAAATCCATCCGCCCGACCTCTACGAGATGAAGACGTTTTTCTGCATCTCAAGACAACAAACAACCACAACAACAAATCACTTCAACAAAGTACCACGCCAACTTTTACATGCAAGCAATCAGATCAACTCGCCCATCAAGCATCGTCAGAAGTCTACTACGAAACCCCATTCTTCGCACCACCACACAAGCAACAACAACTCCTGCACGCACAATGGCTTTCTTCCCACGCACCTTCTACGACGACTCTTCGTCCTTCACCCCCCTCTTCCGCCTCCTCGATGACTTCGACAACTACTCTCGTCAGGGAGGGACCGGCGCTGGGCAGCAGGGCGCGAAACGAGTCGCCTTCTGGCAGCCAAAGTTTGACGTCCGCGAGACGGGCGACAACTACGAGCTCCACGGAGAGCTCCCCGGCCTGAACAAGGACCAGGTGCACCTCGAGTTCACCGAGCCTCAGACCCTGGTCGTCCGCGGCAGGGCGGAGCGGTCCTACACCTCGGGCACGCCACCTGCCGGCCTGCTCGGCCAGTCCGACAAGGCCGCCGCCATCACCCAAGCCGGCGGATCCCACAAGGCCTCGGTGGAAGACGCAAACGAGGGCGGCAAACAGTCGTCCGCCGCCGAAAAGTCGGACAAGAAGAACGCGGACCAGCAGCAAGGCGTCAAGTACTGGCTGTCGGAGCGCAGCGTCGGCGAGTTCTCTCGCACGTTCAACTTCCCGTCCCCGGTGGAGCAGGACTCCGTCTCTGCTTCGTTCAAGGACGGCATCCTGAACATTATTGTGCCAAAGGCCAAGAAGCAGGGGGCTCGCCGCATCGCCATCAACTAGGGCGGTTCGGTTCACTCAGTGTTCACTCAGTGGCCCGACGAACGTGCCTGGCGGTTTTATTGTGAAATTCACGGATGAAATGTAAATTGCTTACTGGGGGGAATTGCATGGTTGCACTAGCATTTGGATTGATGAAAAACTTTGTATTGTTGCACTAGCATTTTCAGATTGATGAAAACTTTAGGTTGCTTCATTGGCTTCGCTCTTTATAGCTGTCGAGCATAGTGCAGTTTTGAATTTATGATAAATTCACTTTTCCATCGACTGTAAATCACGGCTGTGCATGCTCAACCGCGTCTATAAACAATGGGATTATTGAGCCCGAAAATTAAATCATTTAGACATGACGGATCGCTGAGCCAGTACATGAAATCGGGGGTATCAAGCGCTTAATTCCAGAGTCCCATGCCCCCCCCAAAAGCACAAAAAAAAGCATCGCATCTTCATATAAATACTTCAAGCCCATCGCTGCCCTGCCCTGCCCTGCCCTGCCCATCCATGCCCTGCCCTGCCCATCCATGCCCATGACCCCCATATTCGATGCAATTTGCCCAGAAGCCCATGTTCATGCAACCAACAACTGAAGACTTTCGCCCTCGAAAGACCTGTCATGGCCGATGGCAGATGCCAGAATGGCTCGACTCAACCACTCGCGGGCGTCACCTCTCTGGGCCTCCTCCCCAGCCTCAAGGTCGGCACCTCGACCCCCCCGAGAATGTCCTGCGCTTTGCGCCCCCTCAGCTCCTCCCAGTGGCTCCTAAGGAGGTCCTCCCCGACGACGAGCTCGAAGCCCGCCAGGAAGCAGAAGCTGATTTCGAGCCTCGCCAGCTCCACCTCGCTCACGCCGCCGACCTTGGCGATCTTGGCGTGGGGGTACGACAGGTCCTCGAGGGCCTTCATGGCGACGCGGAGCCCCGCGAGGACCAGCCTGTGGGCGTTCCTCCTCGTCACGGGTATGGCGCGCTCCTCGACGGCGAGCCGGTGGATGTACAGCGACGTGGCGAGGTACACGGCCGTGCTCATGGGGCAGAACTGGTGGAGGCGCGCGAGGTAGTGGTTGATGGAGATGGGGGGCTCCTTCTTGCTGTAGAACTTGCGGGTGATGGCGCCGTGCTGGAGATTGACGGGCCGGGAGTCTGCGCCGATGATGATGTAGGGCTGCGGCGGTTCGGGTTCGGATTCGGATTCGGGAGGAGGATGGGGATGGGGACGGTGCCTGAGTTGAACGCCGTCGACGGGCGAGCAGACGTCGGTCGACCTCGACGTCGTCGCGCTTGTTGACGCCGTGCCGCCTTGCTGCTTCTGCGCCATGATCAGCTGGGCGGACATGCTGGCGCTGTAGGCCTGCAGTTTGTTCATGCCGTCGCCCGCGGGCTGCTGGGCCGTCGCCTCCTCGGCCTGCTGCTGCTGCCCTCGCCTCGCCAGCAAGCTCCGCTGCGAGCGCGAGCGGACCATGTTGATGTTTTCTTTTTCGACCTGCAGGTCGCTCATCTGCGGGTTCGTGGGGGCGCTCGGCGGTGGCGTGGGCGGGACGTCGCCCGTCATTCGGACGAGGAGCTCTACACTGGCGCTGAGCAGTCGCAGGGCTTCGGCAGCGGGCAGGCTGAAGAGGTCGTCATCGCTGTTGCTGCTGCTGTTGCCGTTGCTGCCAGCACCGGACGCCTTGTCGTCGTCGTCGACCAGGACCAGGGCGCTGGCTGCGTTGTTTTCATTGATTGTCACGGGCGCGCGGGCATCTGCATCCGACATGGCTATTTCGGAGGATAAAGGGGTGTTGGGGGGTAACGGAACGTCGATGGATGGGCTGGGCAGAGCAGAAAAAGTCGCTGTCAAGAGAAGGAGAAACTATCTCGAAACATGCGCCTCGGTAAATCTAGGCGCGATAATTTCCCCGCTCTACAGCCATTCATGATATGCCGTGTTGCGGATTCGAGACGACGTATTTCAAGACGAGATATTCCAAGTGTAGGCGCAAAATCCGTAGGAAGTCGTCCGTAGGAAGTACGACAAAGGTTGCAATCGAAACTGGTCTTGGTCGGTAGGGTGGTCAGCGGGTGGGCTTGATGTGGGATCGTCACGAGATGCGGTTTCTTGACTCGAGTCTAGTGCGGGCAAAAAAAAAAAAAAAAAGGAGGAAACAAATGTCTGACTCGGACCTGCAGCCGGATGTCGCGAGGAAACGTGTATATCGGCCCAACAACACGAAAAATAGGCGGTCACGAGGATGTCATCTTTCACGTACGGACTAAACTCTGCATGGAAAGCCAGCCGTTGAGATGAAGACGGCTCGTTCGATTTGTTGTTGTACCGCAGTCGCGGCTCAACGGCTGCAAAGTGGCGGGGGAGGAAAGTTGAGCCGACCGACCACTTTTACGGATTAGTGCGTACGGATGATTACTTGTGACTCACGATTTATTAGTAGAATCCTTGTCCTGCGGATGCGGATGCCTGCCCGCTTTCCGTGCAAACGTGACCAAACATGACCAAACATGACTCCCGGACGTGGGACATGTGTCCCTTAACGGGTCAAGCGGGGTTCCGTTTGCCTCTCCACACCAGCCTCTGGATTCACTTGATGACAACCCTCGCAATCCAAAACCGCCGTTTGACCTCCATCGGCAGCCGCCCAGAAAGTTCCGTCACGTAGCCATCAGCGTCGTAGATGATTGTCCGTCAAGTTTAACCGCTTACCTAGAAATCTTTAAAACAGCATAAGTCGCAAATACATGCGGGCCCTAAGCATTATTTAGTGTCTTATCATCTGCCACAACAGCCTAAGCAGCATCTTCATAGCCTAAAACTCATTGCCGCTTTAGGGGATAGGTACTAGGCCTTGCCACAATACATTGTTTGCCTCTTTCTAACATGGCTTAATCATTGTGTGGCTAGACACTATCCTCGGCCCTTGCCGCTATCAGCGCATCTATTACTATTACCAAGAAGGGGTGCGACGCGATAAAACGGCACACCATCCCGAGTTCGCCCCCGACCTAATTAGGCGCGCGCGTAAAGTAAAGCCCCATCGGCCTCAGCCGTCACTTTCATGTATGAAAAAAACTGCCCCTCTTCAAGGATGAATTTCTTACCCATGAAACTTGCACTCCTGCATTCACCTCGTGTTTCGTGCCAGCCAAACCAACCAACTATGCCTTCAGACAAAGATCGCCTCTACGTAGCCTTGTATGCTCGGGGAGGCGCACCGGTCATGCCGGGACTCGAAGACACGTGAGTCACTGCTGCAGTGGTGTATCTTTTACATTCTAACGAGGGCAGGTACCACTGGGCTCTCATGGTTGGGCCGAAAACCGAGTCTAATACCAGCCGCGGCTGGCGCTTTCATGCGAAAGAAAAGCTTCGCGTCTTTGGCAATCCACCCATGCCCCAGTACGTCTGGGGATATGAGGAGGAAGATATCTCCATGATGCCAACCTCGATGCTGCTTGTTCGCGTCATAATCGGCAAGGTGAAGGAGCTGAGCAGGCTCAAGTCCATCTTCAGAAACATCCCGATACGGCACGAGGTCAGGGGCTGGAATTGCGTGGCGTGGGTGAAAGAGGCTGTCGAGACAGCATTGCAAGACAAGAGAGCCTTGAAGGCCTCTGAAGGCCTCAACTGGGACTCAGTTCGAGATGTTGCGATGTGGTATGTCGAGCAGAAGAAGGCCGCCCATCGTTTTGACGGACAGGGAGACTACGACCAGAGCAGGGCTGCGACTTGGGATATGCTCGAGGGGATTGAGCGAGTGCTTTGACTATGCCAGATAGGCAACTGGAAAACAGCCGATGCGGAGGAGCAACATGGTCGCAGGGAAATAAATGGATTTGTCAGAAAGCACCGAAATACTTGCGTCTAATGGCCTCTATCTTTGACTCTTCCGGCATGGGCGCTAGAAACTGATCGACCTCGTCTGCCCAGAAGGGATTGTGAGGATTGACATACTTCGCACAAGTATACTCCCAGTACGCGGGAAACCATCCTGCCGTTTCCCAGTCCACGATGCCCACCACGGCGTCCCCCCGGACCAAAATATTGAGGCTGCTCAGGTCACCGTGAGTCAAAACCAGCTTGTCCCCCGATCGCCGATAGAACTCGAATAGCTCGAATAGCTCGGAAAGGTCGGCATCGAGAGTCCAGTCGGTATCCAAACTGATGCCGCTGACGAGCGCTTCGTGGAACTCGCGCACGGTAGCATAGGGGCCCCAGTAAAGCCGAGATGGCAGACGACAGTCGTAGAAAGGCCCACCATCGATGCTGCCAACGCCAGTCCCCTCGGGAGGGGGAACCGAGCGAAGCTCCTTGATCATACTGCGCAGCTGAGTCAGGATTTGCGTTTTCGATTCCTCGGTACGGCGTAGCCAGCCTTGGCCTGCCATCTGTCCTTTGATATGACGCATGACGATATAGGAGGCACCTTTGTAGGTGAAGGCGTAATACACCTTCGGTACGGGAATGGAAGTGTGGCTGGCGATGAACCGCATAGCGTGGGCTTCACTCAGGTTCTCGTCTGGTCTGACCTTGATGCAGATATTGAAGATGTGGGGAAGGCCGAACTGCTTTCTCCAGAACCGTTGCAAGAACTTGTGATATCTTGCTTTGATAAAAAGAAGGACGATTGTTCGGACCACGCGTCCGGGCGTGGGAGGCGGAGGCACCATCCGGATTTCGTCGAGGGCTCTCGCATACGTACGGCTCGAAGTGTAAAGGAAGGCGGTGCAAGACAACCTAAACGTGGGGAAAAAGTCGTTGGAATATCTGCGCAGCGCATGGAGCCGGGGGTGGACTTTTGGGCTTTTCTGTCGCGCCAAGTTTCGCGAATGAAGCAGGCTTGGATTCGGGTCGGGGGAAACTTCGGATAAATACATGACCCGGTCAACTTGGTGCAAGCAGCCCGCCTTGACTTATTGAAGAGAGACTGATGGATGCTTTATGGAAACAAACGAATGCAGAGGCAGCGGGACTGTGGTAGTTTATGCTCGGAGGGTGTTATCAGGGTCAATCATCCCATATCTCTTGCTCTCCCACCCAACGCCCCCGAGCATTACAATGTCCGACAAGTCAATCAAGACGCCGTTTTTTCAATTAGCCCGATGACTCACGGCGACGTTGCCGAAGCCAGCACTGGCTTGACAACCTCTGGATCGTTGTGAGATTCTTCAATGAATTCGTAAACGACAGCAATGTAGCTCTTACCATCGTCAACACGGCAAACGAGTTTATGGATTTTCATGTATGTTGGTTCTAGTGCCTGGGCAGATGGCTTCGCAATTCTCGGCCCGTGAATCTCAGCCAGCCGTGACACTTTCTCACACGAGGAAACTTGTCGATGGAACGTAGACCATCCTGTGCCGCATCTCTGTTCTGTTGGCGGGCTTCGTTTGAAAAGGCAAGCAAGTTCTGTTGAGCTTGTTTGAAAGACTTTGGATCATTTGGAGCAGGGCAGCGTTTTGGCACTCTCTTTGCGCAGCTAAATAATGAGGCCACTGGGGTTCCGTGTCCCAAAACTAGACGGAGTTTAATACAGTCATCAGCCTCTTGAGGGGGGGCCACTAGGAATTCACCAGCTTTAACACGTAAGTCGAATCATCATGTCCGACCCGAATCGCCCAATTGTATCCGTCAAGCCCGTTGTGGGTGGTGACCTACAAGGTTAGTCGCTTCGGAACGTGGCCGAGACGGTGTACACATACGTCATTTGCTACACAAAGCGGGCGGATCTATACCCCAGGGTACAGTGCCCCAGGGTACAGTGTATGAAAAGTTCTATACTGCCATAAGCACGGATGGCAATACGACAGATTGTACAACACGGAAACATCGGCTATGCAGCGTCGTTAGAGGCTCGTAGTAATAAAAAGCCTAGCTCTGGTTTAGATATAAAGGTTGAGACTTCCGCTAGATAAAGAAAGCAGATTTCTCTTCCCTACAGACTAACCAAAGAGAACAAGTCATTCCCAATTTTTTTCTTGTCGCCAATAAATTATTTAAGCAAACAAAAAGTCAAGACAATTATCATGAAATCTACTCTCTTTCTCCTCAGTGGCATTCTGGGATTAGCGGTCATGGCTGACCCCATCCCCGAGAACCAGCCAGCAGGTGCCCTCGCCACATACAACATTGCCTGTACCGGTGGTTTGGAACCAGATAGTCGATGCAAAAATGGGAAGAAAAAGGACGGCTGTCGATGCGATTCTAGTGGAACATATCTCTGTGACCCTGCAAGCTTGCGCACTGGACAATGTGCTAAATGCGGATGCCAGAAAGCGTGAAACGAGCTTTCTGGTCGGAATTTGCGCACGCTACCTACATCTTCGGAGTTACTCGCATGACAGAGTGACACTTACAGTACCACTTGAGCATTGCTTCGAGGTTTTCAGGGAACCGTTTTGAGCTTGTGGATTGGAGAGCTACTACACATTCATTTTGTCAAGATCAAGTCACTCGTTCAAGGCAACAGTGCCAGTCACTACAAGTATTCAGTATCATTTAAAACATAAGTCCGCTCTTTATGTAGAAAATCACAAGTCTCCTGTCTTTTACATGTGCAAATAGTAGCTGTCAAGTTACACAAAGTGAATGGATTGGAAATACTCTTGTTTGTATTTCTAGCATACACATAGTCATTGTGTGCCTAAACGTGCTATTGCTGGAATCTAGAAGAAGACTAGGACTAACGGAGTAAAAGTGGCAATGAAAATAAATCAAGAGAGCCCTTTTTTCTAATCTGTGGAGGGATGTGGCCAAGAGCGATGAGAGAAGAGGAGGATGCTGAATTACTATCTAGGAGTTCGGCATCTGGCAGAGGAAAAAGGGAAGCTTATAAGCTTCTAATCTACTGATCTAATGACTGATCCGATGAACAGAGCCTCTAAACAGATTCTACACTGAATCTGATAAACAAACGCGATGCGGGAAGCTGCATTATTAAACGAAGAGAAGATGACAGGCTGATGCCTGAGGCTGCGATGTGAGGCTGTGAATATCCTTAACATAACCAACTCAACGGTCTGAGTTATTGTCTGATTGCTTATGTTATAAGGACGTGCCAAGTTCGTACAGTGCGTTGGGCAAGCGGCACTGTCCCACTTGCCTATAAATACTGTGGATTCCCTCATTCTCACATTTCTCCATGCCCATCATCATCAATCTTGTCATCGGAGAACATCAACTATTGAGACTTTTCATACCCCCAGACCTATTGTATAACCTCAACACTTTATCAACATCAGGCTAAAAAATCATGTCTGACAAGCCGAAGCCTCAGCATTCCAAAGAGATTAGCACTCCTGGCTGGCATGGGGATGAGAAGACGCCTGTGGTAGATGGCAAATACTATGATCGCAAGACAGGCGAACTGCGCACTGCGATAGGACACCAAGAATACTCTGGCCCCCCAGCCGTTGATCTGCTCATCAAAAGCCAGCATGTTGAAACTGTTGACTGCTGCTATCGCTCCGCACGGCCATTTCCTGTCACTGCACTGTTGTGCCACATGATGCGTGTTGTCGAGGAGAGGAAGCTGGAAATCGATTCACTCGTGGTTACTACATATGCAATTCGCCTGATTCTCATCAATGAGATGACAAAAGAGGAGTTCTACGAAGCAGCCGACAAAATGTCGAATGGGATATGGGATACTGAGTGAAGCAGCTGTCATGGCTCGAGAAGAATTGCCGTTCAATAAAGACTTTGTGTTTACTGGCCTGGTGGGAACGGCGATTCTATGTATGCAGTTCTTTGTATGACGACCAGGCAGGCCGTCTCCGCTAGAATGACATGACAGGACATTGTAATGTTCACCTCGTCTCTTGGCTTAGTGACATTTAACTCCGGTTAAAAATGGGCCTTGGCAGATGCCACGGGGGGTGAAAGCTAACTAAAAGTGAATGGGGTAAATGTTGGTATCACCAGGTGTGATGATGGCTAGTCATCCGTTAAGCGCGCTCGTGATAGTATCAAGTGATTAATCTATCGTAAGCTGTGTGTGTAAAAGGAAGGAAAGGAAGCTAGGAAAGAGAGGGCCCTCGCGAGGGCAACAAGGCAGCTGCATTTGTGTGAATCACGTGATGTAGGGGGGGGGGGTTCACGCGCGCGTACGCACCCGCGCGCGCCGGCCGACCTCCCTCCGGTCGGGCCGACCTTCTGCCGAAGGGAATTGCGGCTGCCAAGCGCGATTGATATCATGATTGTTCCAACAGTTCTACCTAGTAAAGCCCTATATAACTATAATTATTTTTTACCTAATCTATTCTCTACCCTAATAGGCTAGCTATTTTCAAATAATAGTCTTAACCTTAACACTAAGAAATATATTACCTTACTTACTAATCTTTATATCCTTATTTTTCATCCATTCGTGTCCCTATTTGACGCGGACAAGGTTGTAGGCTCCCTGGGGATCTAGAGCTGTAAACCATTTCTTGCCGTGTAGCCGATCGCGCAGTTTCGAAATAAGTGGTAACGGTGTTCGGTCCTTGACTGTGATGACGTTGAGTCGTCTGTAGTCGGCTACTAGTCGCAGTTTCCCGTTTTTCTTTTGGAACAAACATGACTGGGCATCCGGCTTCGGATATCGATTGTCAAATGTATCCTTTTCCCAAATTTTTGTTGAGGTAGTCACGCAACGTTTGCAGTTGCTTCTCATTGAGGTTGTATATCTCGTGGAACGTCGGCGATATTCCATCCTTGAGACAAATTTCGTGATCCCATTGGCTGTGCAAGGGTAATCCTGTCTCGAGTTCTTCTTTGAACAATTTGTCGTATTCTCTGTATTCCTGTGGGATGTTCTTCATTCTGTCCTGTGGGCTAGTCGATTCTTTTGTTGATTCGTCTGTCGTTTGCAGCTCGTTGTTAATCGGTTCGAGGTGCTTCCTTAGATTGGCAATAACTCTTCGGACTTTCATTATGTGTCTCTTGTCTTGTTTATGTCGGATGCCAAGTTGTACAGCCGTGTTGGTCAGTACGTGGGTCCTATCAGTCGATGTATTTTAATTCGTCGTGGCGTTCGCTGAGGCCCGTGCCGATTTGCTTCAACGGTCATCCCGTTTGTCCGGTCCAGAGGCTAAATCGTGTCGAAATTTCCATCTTTCTTTTCTGATCTGCTGATATTGAAGGCTTGCGTTCTCGTTCCAGCGCAATTGGCCAGTCCTCCGGTCAATCAGTGGGTTGCTTTCCCAAAGCCATGGGTGCCCTAACACAAAGTCGTGTTCCGCTATATCCATTATGTCGAAGGTGATTTGGTCGTCGTGTCCTTGGATTCTGACGTGATGATCAGTCTCTTTGTCGATGATTCCGTTGTTGTAATTGAAGGCTCCTCCTTCGAAATGGTGGAGTTCATAGGGGTCGGTTTTGCGTATCCATGGGAGTTGGTAACGATTCACACCTCGGGGTGAAACATAATTGCCCATCGCGCCGCCATCCAAATGCGCCGTTACGCGATGTCCCGCGATCTGGACGTCCAATACCAGTTTGTTGCCGTCACTTGCCGTAGTCGCGCATAGGGTCATTGGATCCTTTCGTGTTGTTGTGCCAGTCTGTAGCCCTTTTACAGATGGCGTACCTCGTTTTTTGCCTGGTCCGTTTCGTTGTCGATATGCTTTCCGCAATTGTTACCGTCGTCGTCAATGCCGTATTCTTCGCGAATTTGTCGTTGATACATCCTTTTCCTTCTGAGGTCTTCTGGCTGTAGGGCAAGTTGCATGATGCCTACATCTCGTAGCCAGTCGTGGATGTTCTGTTTTTCGGGTTGATATTCCTTGTATGGAAAATGATTACGACATACTGTTTGTTACCATCGTGACACTACTCATTGCTCAGGCTACGCCCTATTCCATCTGCTAACATAAACCCTTGCCTAGTTTATGCCTTGGGAATACATCTAGCCGTCACATATAAGCCCTCGCCTAGTTAATCCATTAAAAATATATCTAGCCGTTATATAACCTAACTTAATCCTATTACCTTTTGATAATACTTCTACTGATTCTATTCTATCGGACTGTTGTCGTCGCCACCGCGGCCTCCATGCTCTTTGCTCCCGTTAACTAGTCCGCTCGAATTTCTACCAAGTCACAGGCCGCCCGACCTAACCTTCACCCGAATCTCACCTCCAATACAACAATCCTTGCCACATGACCCCTGCCCTGTGACATCGATCATGTCGCCTGTCGATTATGATTTCGTGTCGATATATCAATCGACCTGCTGGCGGGTTTTTGCCCAAATGAGACTTGCGTCTCGGCTATTAGAATCGTCGCATGAGCTCTGTAAGCCGGCAATCGCCTTTCTCCGGTCTTCGAAAGGCATATTAGGGAGCGCTAGAAAGCGATCGATTGTCAGTTCCGGATCGTTACATAAATTTCCGACAATGTCGAGGTCGTCTTCAGGTTCGCCCGTGCTTTTGCTAGATAATTCTTGCAAACCAGATCGGTACTTTTGAATCGACGCCTCCAGGTTGTCACACTTCAGACGCCACTGGTCCCCAGAAGATGAGATATTCCCACCCGGAGACATGGAAGTGTTTTGCACCAAAGTCAGGTTTTGAATAGTATCTTCTAGGAAAATATCAACACTCTCAGAGTTTTCGCACAGATCTGACTTGTCAGGAGGACGTGGACATGATTCTCCTGTGGGCTGGACCGCCCCCGCGAGAAAATCAAGCATTTTAGCGCACAGTATACTCGCTGGAAGGATTGCCGGGGGGGCTGCGAATGCAAAGCTGGCGGCAGCAAAGCATGTTGCAACTGTCCAGAGACCTATTGCCGCTAAATGACCGGCTTCGCACGAAGTGGGCCCGCGGCCGTAAATGCTCCATGGGAGAAACAGTAATGCAAAGAGAATGTGCTTCATGACGGGTTTTAGGGTAGTAGCAATGTTAATGCTAGTAGGACGTAGGGTGAAATGTTGGGTTAGGCTTAGTAGAAAGTTGGGTGTCCGGGCGATTTATGATAAGTAGGGTACTACGGAGTAGAGTGTCTGTTAACCTATATATATGTGTCATTTAACCCTTCATCTGGTCATATCTATGTCGCGAGGGCTCTATAAGATAACCTTTGACTTTTAGTTCCCCTACTTCATGCTAGCACGAGTACTGTAAAAACTCGACAAATTAGCTCGGCCTTGGCAGCGGGGCGCGTGAGCACAGAGTACTGAACAGGTAGCCCGTGGAGGCCTTGTATGACTCGGATTGCAAGTCCGTAGGGGTAATTGGAGTCAGATCCACACGTCTTGTCAGGTCAGGGGGGCAGGATGTAGTATGACTAAGCTATAGGGCCATTAGGTGATTAGGTAGGTGGGTCGGGTACAAGAAGACCACCCCCTGTAAGTCACCGGTGCAGCTGGGACGACGACTGACTCGACAGCTTGGCATCTGCTACTCTTCTCTGTCTTCTGTGTTTCCATCTCCTTGAATTATTGCGTGTGCATTTGCATTTCTTGAGTTTCCCATGCTAATGATGTAATTTCCTTCCACGTAAATAGTACGTGGCGTTTGCAGGTCTATCGCTCGTGCTCAACTTCATTGTGCGTTCTCATCACCTAAGCACTGAGAATCAAGAGGCTGTTCTTGGCTGAAGGGCCAAACATTATTCCGCCCCGGGAAAAAATGCCAAGCGATTTGTGGCGGATGACTAAGAATTAATTAAAACCTTCACTTATTTGAGCATCATATATGCTCATTTATCGCAGCCACGGTTTAGGGTGCGCACTCAGTTTTTGGCTATTTGGCCTAGCTGCTTGTCATGAGAACTAAATCTCCCCTAAGGATACAATCACCTCGTGCGTTTTCGCCCATATTGCTGCAGGCAAACTTCCAGTGATCCAATACCCGCCAGACGGTGTTCCGAAGACAAGAAAATTGTTTCTGGAAAATATGTTCTCACCACCGAGCTCCTGCATATGGAAATACGCCACCTGGCCTGCTGCGCCGTTCTTGTCACCGGAAACGTGTCCCTCACACCCTTTCGACAGATGAGTTCCTCGATGATGAAGAACTGCTGGTTCGAAATCTACCTTGTTATAGAATTGTGCCTTGGTCATATCGGAGATGATAATGACCAAAGATCGAGCATCTCCGAAGAACGCCGGGAGTCCATTTTCTGCCATGGACACTCGTTCCAGTCGGTTTAGAGCGTGGATCTGGCCTTCTGACGTCTGTAGTTTCAGGCTGCGCCTGAGCGCCTTCGCCGTATCAATCATGCCGCTTCGCGGACTTCTCATGACTTTGGCGGGCACCATCGTGGAAACAATTGGCGCCGCATTGGTGACATAGACGCCATTGGCTTTCGAAAAGACGGAGGGCATACGACTCCGAATGTCGATGGGACTCAGGATGACGGCGCTCCGACTGGATGATGCTGGAAGTTGATGTACTGTGATATGAGAGATGAATGCGGCCACGACATCGCT
The DNA here is from genome assembly GCA_023658475.1 of Epichloe elymi. NCBI lineage: Eukaryota > Fungi > Ascomycota > Sordariomycetes > Hypocreales > Clavicipitaceae > Epichloe > Epichloe elymi. Next base: position 279,824 of record CP098273.1, on the reverse strand, counting down.
GCTGCTGACATGCTGTATCGAATCGTCTCGACCAAGCTTCTCATCCGCCAGTGACGAGTTGGCGCGAGCTTTCATCGCATGCACAACCTTGCCTGGGAGGTATACGAGTTGCTTCTTCATCCTGGGCCACCAGAGGATATCCAGAAGATGGAACAGCCCCCATAGAAGTATCTTCCATCCAGTAATGTGCTTAGACTCATGTACATGTCTCTCTTGAAAGTTGGGATCCAAGCCTGCCGATTCCATGGGGTCTTCAGTACCCCCGGTCAACATGGGCGGCACATCCTCAGCACGACCGGCCAGCACAAGACTCCACGCTTCCATCAAATAACCCAGACTCACTCCGTCCAGCGAAACATGTGGCCATGTGAGCGAAACCAGCGTTGCATCCGTGAAAGAGACAACATGGAGGCTAAGCTGCGGACAATCCGATGTGATGTAGTCTTCAAAGGTCTGTGGCGCGTTCGGGCCAACACCTAGCTCCTGAAAGATGCGCGGGTTTGGCTGGATTGAAGCCGATTCGGTCACTTCTGGAAGCTCTGATGCGAGAGAATGCTCGCGAATGCTGATCTGGAGATCTAGGTGCGAGAATGTTATTGCTGGCCGCGCCGGCGTAATATTTGAAGGGACATGGATCTGTAGTTTCCCGTGGTCCTGTAATTCGACACATAATGGTTAGCCAGGCTCTCTCTCGTCAGCTAATAGATACTCGTGAATAGCATGCATTTAGACGAAGGCGGCCGCGGAGCTTCCTCCAACCGTCGCGGGCTAGAAGATCAACAAGACTAGACTGCAGCTTGGCGACATCCAACACATCGTTGAAGCGGCAGGTCGAGCACATGATTGCATTTCGCAACATGGGGCTATCGTCGAAGAAGAACGCCGGCAGGCATTCATCTCCAGGCGCCAATTGCTGCACTACTGGCTGAGCTTCGCGTCCCGTAACTAGCCTGGTTAACGCATTCATTGTGTCGCATCGATGTCTCACTTAGTCTCTACTCTCGCCGTCGAGTTAACGAATGTTTACACAGGAGGTTTTTGGCGTACTATTACAGCTCCAATATCTAGATTATCCCAGCTATACGTGTTCAGGGCTATTTGTTGGAAAACAAGAGCATCATTATGCACAGTACTGGATATTGACATATCGCCTAGACTTCCCAGGCTCACTCGGCTTTATTAGCCTTCGGCCCCCAATCTGGAAGACCCCTACAGGTGGCTATGCAAGTCAGCTTACAATATTTCATAAATCACGCATGCCGCGCTAATCAGAAGGCGTCCGAAGAATGTGCTGTACGTTGTGGCTACCCAAGAACTGCACTCCTCCACCACTCCACCACTGCATACGCCCCCTTGTTCTTTTTCCCTCTTCGCTTGCGAAGAAGAACCCCCTGGTAATATTTGGTACGCAAGTTGTGGGGAGCATCAAGATAGCAGGACTATGCTCATCTCAGGGGGCCTTTGTCATTTTCTTTCTTTGTTTTATGATAATCAAGTCGCTGTACTGATTAAGGTATTACTTTAGCTAGGTATATGTATTTCTATTCGATCAACGCTCCCAGTCCTTTCAAGGTGCATCCGAGCGTCTTTCCCACCGAATTGTGGAAGGTTGCATGGGTCGAGAAAAGAGGGAGGAATAGTCCGTCGCAGGCACCGTAGACTTGCCATCCATTGTGGTAAACTTCATGTTGCGCACCAGTGTGGATATAATTGTGCACAAGTTTACATACGCAAACTTCTCGCCGATGCAGCGATGTCGACCGGCACCGAAGGGCAGATATGGACTCTTCGTTCCTTTCGAGACGGCTCCATATCCATAATCAACCATGTCCCCCTTGTCTTCGGTTGAAATGTCTTCGTATCGATGCGGATCCCAGACGTGCGCGCTGGTGAAGTGCTCCTCACTCATATGTGACATGATTGGCGACGATACAAGGACCTTGTCTGACCCGATAACGTAGTCGCTGTTGGGCACTGGTATCGGTCGCATAACCTTTCGCATGAGGGAGTGGATTGAGGAGTGAACTCGTAGAGTCTCTCTGATAACATTCTGTAGGAGCGGCAACTTGTCGATATCCGAGTACTCCAGGGGCTCCGAGCCAGTATAACCCAGATTTCGGACCTGCTCCTGATACAGCTCTTCGACAATGTCGGGTCGGGATGCGAGACGGAGCATAATCCAGGAGCTCGATGACGATGAAGAGTGCTGGCCCGCCATCAGCAGCGTGATCATCATGTGCGCAATCTCCTTATCCGGGAGAGGCGTTCCATTCTTGTAGACACAAGTCATCAAATGCCAAATCATATCTGAATCGTCTTCGGTGGGCGTCTTCCCAGACGCTCGGCGCTCGTTGATAATATCGATGTAAATTGATCTCATCTTTGCATGGGCGGCGTCTCGGCGTCTATTTTGTGGCAAAGGCGCCCATGGCATGAGGAAGTTGATGGGACGGAAGCCAAGGTCGAGATCGTGATATAGTTCTGCAAATTCAGCCGATAGCTTGTTTCGGACTTCTTTGCCCTGCAGCGTTCTGCTCGCTGTAAAGATGGTGATTTCAGCCATGGCAGCAGGAATATTGACTACGCCAGATTGGCCTTTGAATGCAGGGGCCACTTTCAGGTAATCAACAACCTCCTTCTCGATGAGAGGTACATAGGAGCACAAAGCATTATGCGTCAGGCCGAATTTGACGAATTTCTTCTGCTCCATTAATTTTGCGTTTGGGCAGTCGTAGATAATATCGCTTCCGAAGACAGGAGTCGTAAGTGGAGCGTAGATCTCCTCGGCGTTGACGTCTTGAAGTTTGCCATTGAGGATGAAGTCGTTTCCTTCAAGGCCCAGGTAGACAGTCATTTTTCGGCCGAAAAGGATAAAAGTGAAGATGTCGCCATGCTGTCAGAAAGCAAACGAAGAACACAGTTAGCAGTGGCAATATTTGCGAAATTTAGTTACTCTTGCAAGAACAAAACGGTGGATGAATAGATGAATGGCTGATGATTGATTCTCTTATCGTGGGCAGAGGCATATTCATACCTTTTTCTGGCATTGCGAGTAGAAGCAAAATGGATCTAGGCCGTAGGACACGGCGTTGCCGATGAACGGTACCCAGTGAAACACCAAAGGCGGCTCTGATCTACTTCGAGGGAGCTGCTGGCGGATGAGGTTGATGACAATCAAGAAGACCACGAGAATGAGCAAACAGCTTGCAAGAAGAAGTAGTGGCGAGGCACGGAATGTCCGTTTTAACTGCTCAACCAACGAATGGAACTCCATGGTGAGAAAATGAACGGGCTTTGCTAGAGAGTCTATATTTGTTTTCTGTTGTCCCTGCAGCTCGGGAGAACACACAACCACCCAGAGAGCCACATGCATGCTGCTCTGTACATCTGTTTATACGTAGTCTTCAATCAGTGTTTTTCACAAGAAAGGAGCACGTGCTAGCAATTACGATCAATTTGGCAGCCTGCCTGCCTTTTTGTGAAGGCGGCCTCGTATTCGGGTCTGGCGATTTGCACTCGCACTCGCAGGGACATCGGGCATTTAAGAGAGTCACACCAGAGTCGGCTCGTATTCGTATTCGCATTAGCCCACTTGGGTGACAACTCGGGTCGGTTCGAAGGCGGGGCTGACAGCTGGCAGAATCCTTACATGTATAACAAGAAAACGAAGGGTGCAACGGCGAAGCAGTACCAAAGAAACTAGTTTGCAATTTCTTGCGGCTGCGTAATATCACTTTTCTCCTCCTTTACCTGCGTGGTCCAGTCACATGGAGCCCGTTACATTACAACACATCAAGCCAGGACGAAGCAGGGAGATAAATGACATTAATTTGACAGCTTTGCCGCCCTGCGTTTCGCACTCGTGTCCACCACTTGCTTGCCGCCCGGCACACAATGAATTATCTACCTGGCCAGCACGGAAAGGTAGTCTGAAACACGTTGATCGAGCGCCTTTGGCAGCGTTTGACTGATATGTGCGAAGTCATCCAGCAGGCTGTCGATGAACTCTGCCGAGAGAATCTCGTCGTCGAAGCTCACGCGGAAGGCGACGCCACTGTCCAGCATGACACACTCCATCAACAGCGGATAAGGATTGAAGGCACCCATGGCCGCCGGATCAGCCCGTGGTCCACATAGGATGGCACCGGGGAATACTCTATTTTCCCCGGGCATGCTTGGTGGCATTCCGCCACCGCCAGGCATGGGCTGAACCACAAGCAGATTACGTATCAAGTCCCGGTCAACTCGGCAGGTTTCGTAAATCGTCTTCATGCCCGCGTTCTCATGGGGAATCATGTCTATGGCTTCCGACTGCAAACGAGCAAGAAACTCGCGTACCGTTTCATTCGGCAAGATTCGAGCCATAATCGGCACATGCGCGAATGTTGGCGCCGCCAGCTCCTCTATCCCAAGAACATCTGCATTCCGACCTGCGAGAAACGTCGAAAACATGACACTTTCTGAATTCGCGAGACGAGAGAGCTTCAGGGCCCAAGATCCACGTATAATGGTAGACAGGGTCAGATTCCCAAGAGAAGGTGTCTCGCTCTCGAAGGGCTGAAACCTCATTGTGCCCTTGGACGCTTTTGGAAGATAGGCCGACTCACGAATTGGCGGAAATGTGTTGGCATCGCTCCAGCCCGCAAGATATTTCGTCCAGAACTCGCGGCCTTCTGCCGCTTTGTTCTGTGAGACAAGCTTCATGCGACGCAGGTAGGCACCAAAGTCCGGAGGAGTCTGGCACACGGCCTGACCTTGGTATGCCGCATACAAATCGCCGAAAATACGTTGCAGAGTGATGCCATCAAAAAGAGAATGATGAAGACTGATAATGAGCATGTTTGCGCCGGTTTCCCCATTTTCTGGGCTCGGCTCTTCTTGGTACAATGTCCATCGGGCAAGTCTTTCCCCAAGACGCAGAGTCTGTCCAAAGTGTTGCGACATGTAACTGTCGAAATTGGTTGCAGAACCCCAATGAAGTTTCTCGGCAACTATTACCTGTCTCATACAGCCATCTTGTTTTGCCCTAATAAATCTGGCTCGGAGTATAGGATGCAGGTCAACGATGTCCTCCCAGGCCTTCTTGAATCGCTCGAGATCCAAGGTCGGCCAAAGTCTACACAATTCGTGCGCAAACTGATGTGGCTGTCCTTGCAGGGACAGTTCCATCATCTCTTGTTGTAAAGGTGTGCATGGATAGATGGCTCTGATGGCTTCCTTGGCTACCCCAACCTGCTCTGCAGCATCTTCGAGAATTGAGTCCGGCTCACTACAACTTGTTTCTTCCTTTGAGGAAGTGTTCAACTGTTCTGAAGACGATACGTCCTCGAGTGGCATTACCCTGGTTGCCATATTCTTCAGCTCCGGGTGTTGCATGATGTCCGCGACCTTCAGCGAAGCGCCTTGACGTCGATAAGCCCCCGCCAAGTGAATTGCTTTGAGAGAGTCGCCACCACGCGCGAAGAAATTGTCTGTCGCTCTCAAGGCAGTTGCTGAAATGCCCAGCACCTGAGCCCATCGATGAGCCAACGTTGTCTCAGCGTCGGACATGGGGATCTCGAGCATAGCTGTTTGATTGGGTGTGACAGAGCTTTTCGGAGCAGAGGCAAAAAGTTGCGATATTTCATGCCAACTGAAGTTGGCACACTCCTGACGAAGTGCTTTCCGGTCTCTCTTCGCTGAAGAGTTCAAAGGTATGGCAGCTACGGGGATAAAGACTGCTGGCAGCATGTAGGATGGAAGAACCTTGGCCAGCTCTGGTTTGGCGTGCGATTTCAACCTTTCCAACAGCTGTTGCGCCTCAGAAGACAGGACCTTCTCGTCGCGAGCGATCCATGGGTTCATTGCCATGCTTACAAAAGCTGCTAGGACCGCGTCCTTTGAGTCGCGTGGCCAAATGATGTCGACTACAGCATCCTGTTTGCTATCCACAAACTGCTTCAGATGGAATTCTATTTCCATGAGCTCAATGCGCTGTCCACGTATCTTTGCTTGGTTGTCCTTTCGACTGATGAAGACCAAAGAGCCATCTTCTGCACGGTAGCGCACCAAGTCCCCCGTTTTATACATCCGACGTCCTCTGCCAGGGCCAAACCAGCGAACCCATTCTGGGTCAGTGATGAAGGCTGCTCCGGTCTTTTCAGGGTCGTTCATATAACCCCTTGCAAGGAGCGGCCCTTCAACAAGAAGCTCGCCTATGGCACCAACAGGCAACAGGTGGTTATGATTGTCCGGATGAACAATCCACGCTCTCGAGGCTAAGCCAAAGCCAATGTTGGATTCGCTGTCTCGCAAGCCCACATTGGGGCGCATGAAACACCACACAGTGCACTCAGCTGGCCCGTAGATATTGTGCAGTGTGACCTTGTCTGCCCAATTGGCAATGGTTTGTTTTGCCATCGGCTCGCCTCCCACGGTGAGTACCTTGAGCGAAGCAACACTCTCGGGATCCAGCGTGCCCACTACCGTCGATGTCAAGCACGCATGAGTGACATTCATTCTTGCCATCGCGCTGCACAAGTCATCCGTTCTTTCGGACTCGGATGGTATGCACAAGCAAGCTCCGGCCGTCAATGTCGTGAAAATGTCCCCGACGCTGACATCGAACGAATATGCAGCAAACTGCAGTACGCGAGAACCGCCATCAATCTCCATCGCCCGAGCTTGCTGCTCGACACTGGTGCATAAGGCAGAATGCTCTACTGTGATTCCCTTCGGCTGGCCGGTGCTCCCGGAAGTGAAGACGCAGTAGGCGACGTCTGATGGGTCGCCTTCTTTACTGCCGTCCACATCGAGGGGCATGTTCTCTAATGCTTCTCGTGAGACACTAATATGGTGTATTCCAATTCCCAACTCCATTGAATCGAGCTCCTTCGGTAAAAGCACCAAAGGGGCCTTTGCGCTTTCCAGGATAATGTTTCGTCGCTCCTGAGGGTAAGTCGGATCAACCGACAGGAATGTCGCCCCTGCCTTGAGCACGGCGAGCATAGACACGACGGCCCAGAGAGACTTAACGAAGCATAGAGCCACCATGTCGTCTCTCTTGACCGCATTCTTACGAAGAAGATGAGCCAGCTGTGAGGATAAAACCTCTAGCTCGGCGTAGGTCAGGTTGCCATCCCATGAGCATATAGCCTGTGCGTCTGGACTTTTCGATGCGACTTGCAAAATGATGTCCTGCACAAGCGCATTCACTGCAAGCAATGACTTCTCATTCCACAAGCTCAAAAGCTGATGGTCCAAGACAGTGAGAGGGCGTACGTCGCGAAGTATTGTCTGGGGACGAAGCAGTATAGTTTCCAGAGCAGATTGCAAAGCGGATGCCAATAGGCTTTGTTGCTGAAGAGAGACCGATTGTGGTGTACAGGTGATCGTCACATTGGGTTTAGCCCCCACGAGGTCTGCAACCAGGAGGATCGGAAGCTGTACGAAGAATGGATTGTTAGGTTATCCGTAGTCAAGGCATTGAACTGTGCAAAATTTGGAATAGAAAGGACGTGAAAAAAAATTAAATTGAATCACCTTACATCATTTCTAGGCACGATGTTGTCTATGCCGGCCTCTGAGGAGTTGGGCCTCACAAGCAGGGCTGTGTTGTATGGTAAAGGTTCTCCAAGCTGCCGTGTGCTACTTTTTGCGACATGATGACAAGTAGAAGGCTCATTCCATCGACTGAGCAACTCCGAAATCAACATTCTTTTGTCAAGGGCAACACATATCTCGTCCAATTGCTCAGTTGTGAGAGACTCACCGGCCAGCTCAGGGCTCGCGTACCCAAAGCATATTGAGCTGGAACCGAGGTACCCTTGCAGAACAACAGACCAAGTTAACTGGATGAGCTGCTCGGCATCAAGTTCATATTGTCTAGCAAACGTGTGTAGGTGACTGGGAAGAGCAACGACAGAGCCGGATGCCGGCTCATCGGATGTCGATGAAGTACCCGTGCAGGGGAAAATGCTCGAATCCATCTTTGCTACAAATTGCCTTGGATGGTCTATGATAGAAAACCAAAAGACAAGTATATCATGCAGATTAAAATAGTCAAACCCCTCTTAATGTGCTTTTAAGATATTATCTTGCTGGAACGTCCCTATCTCCCAGTTCTCCGATATCCGATACCTTTCTGTCATCCGGCAGACATCTGCACCTCTGAACAGTGACAGGAGGTCTGGAATCATTCTATTGCTTACATATAGCATCTCTTTGAAAGATGCTGACTGAGGGCGTGAAGTTGCAAAATTTCAACACACGTGTCATCCGATGATATCGTTGATGTCGAAGCGATGCGCATACGCGTAATATTGTATGCACGCCTTGGTGGCATGGCGCTAGTTCGTCTGACATGCTTTCCACCGGCATCATCTGCATGACTGGAAAAAGAAAAATCACTCACTATTCCACCAATATTGGATCGTCTTCGTTTCGCTGTTCGTTCCGTATCAGAAGAGGGCACTCCGCTAAACGCTTGGCCTCAGACCCCATGGCCAGGTGCAAGCTATAGATTGGTGTGTCAGACCTTGCTTCTGGGACCGGCAAGGCCATGAATCATGGCAACGCCCGTTCTGTAGCCCCAGAGGCAGCAGGGTACGGCTTCGATATTTCTGAAGCCATCTCATCAAACGTGGGGAGGGGCATTGATATTGAGCTGTGAGCTAGGAGCTGGACCCACACACATCAATCTCCTTATGTAGCTATTGTCCACCTCGTGGAGTCACGTTAACAAGGGTCTATTATACTAGTAATTTTCCATATACAAATCGCTACAATTACAATTATTAATTATCTTAGATAGGCAACGCGTACCTACGCGGTCTCTGATTTGTGGCAGGGGCCCCGGGGGGGCCCCACAGACCCACAAGGTGGACGATAAATTGGATAATTGTCAGGGTCGTGGAGACAATGGAGCGATAGAGGCAATGGAGGCGATGGCATCATGTATAATGGGGCTTGGTGGCGGGTTGTAACAACCTAGCCATAAGTAAGTCACGTGTACGCTAGAAGGGATATTTAGTAAAGGCTATATACATAGAATATAGGAGGCTAGAGATTAAAACCTTTAAGCACGCACCCCTACCTTTCAGCTTAATAGCAGCGATACCTTAATTATACCATTACTCTGTTTCATTCTACCGGCCTATAAGCCTTGACAATAATATAAAACATAAAATATAATCAATGAGTATCGCAGGTGCTAGGGTTGCTTTGTACATGTCGCTATATCGAATTTATTGATTATTTCGGATAAGCAGCGCGTACATAAGTAACCAAGACCGAGAGAAGGGGGGCAAGCTTATTGATATCTTCTGCAGGGTTCTATGGGGGTGTTTGTGTAAGAAAAAGCCCACATAGAACAATGTCGAACGACGCGTCGTCTAAGTCGTAATTTTTTTTTGTACAGTCAAAGGTATCATCGTGCTGACAGGGGAAATTTCAGGGGAGTCCGGAGTCCCTAGATTAGTTTCTTTATTTTTATTTCATTTTTATTTTATTTTTCCACTGCAATTGAAATGAACTTTCAGGCCAGTCCTTCCCTCTTCTTTGGAGAAAACCCAAACGCCATATGCGGGATTTTGACTTATTGAATCATTTGGCTCTCGTCACAGCTTCAAAGCATACAACATGAAAGCCATTGTTGCGAAAGAAGGACGTGCTGCCCTGGTCACTGATAGACCACTGCCCTCGCTTAGGGAGGATTACTTGCTGGTGAAAGTGCACGCTATCGCGCTGAATCCCACCGATTGGAAACATGCTGGGCTCACCAAGGCGCCTGATGTTCTCCTCGGCTGCGATTATGCCGGTACGGTAGAAGAAGTAGGGACTAAAGTGACGAAGCCGTTCAAGAAGGGAGACCGGGTCATGGGCTTCGTTCATGGTGGCAACTCGGCCCAGCCTGAAGATGGAGCTTTCGCCGAATACATTGTTGTCAAAGGCGATATTCAAGCTCACATTCCCGAGTCCATGAGCTTTGAAGAAGCAGCCACCTTTGGCGTTGGCATCACCACAGTAGGCCAAGTCCTGTATCAAGTCCTCAGCTTGCCACTTCCCCGCGATGAACCTCCTCCTCCTCAGAACCGTGGCAAGATCCTCATATATGGAGGCTCGACCGCTACTGGTGTGCTCGGCCTTCAGTTTGCCCGTCTGTCTGGTTTCGCTCCCATCACCACCTGCTCACCTCATAACTTTGGTCTCGTGTCCCAGTATGGCGCCGAGGAGACTTTTGACTATGGGGATGACGACGCCGCAGAGGACATCAACGACTCTACCGGTGGTGAGATAAAATTGGCTTGGGATACGGTCTCAACCCCATGGACGGCCAAGTTTTGCGCGAGTGCCATGTCGCCCACGTCATCAAAGCTGGCTACACTTCATCCGATCAGACTGCCAGATGCAGGGATAGAGACCTTCTGCACCATGGCCTACACTATTTTTGGTGAGCCGTGGCAAGCTGGTGATAAGAAGTACCCAGCTGTTCCTGAAGATTTTGAGTTCGGGAAGATGTGGTGGGATACGGCGGAAGGACTTATTGGGGAGGGAAAGATCAAGCCTGCTAAGATGGATATAGGAAAGGAGGGTTTGCAGGGGGCTCTTGAGGGCCTAGACATGCTTCGTGATGCCAAGATCAGCGGACGCAAGCTCATTTATCGTATTTCAGACACGCCGTAGTTCAAACATAATATTACCCGATCAATTTGATCATTTATTAATGTCACAGGCTTCTGGGGTGAGCCGTAATTCAGAACATTTGTATTCATCTGTACGGCACGGCGAGATCGCATCATCTATTACGTATCGCTACATCCCTTTTCTACCTCTGCGGAAAGAAAAGCATAAGACTTGCGATGCACATCAACAACGCCATAAACAGCACAATGGTGGCAGTCCAGCTTGGGAAGAGGCCGCTACCGCTTTGGCCGACATGTGTCTCTGACAACCACTCGTCCACCACTCCCTTGAAGTCGCTTGGCGTATAAAGGCCAAATATTTCCGAAAAAGGATTGCTCTTGCGGTACGAATTGACCCCAAGATCGCGGTAAAGCATGTCAACGTACTGTCACACTGTGTCAGCATCTGTTCACCATGCACGTACGATGCAAGGTCATGCACGTTACTTACGGGTAAAAAGTCAAACATGGCAAAGGGCACCTTGCGGCCACAGAGATATCTTCGTCGAACCCACGCGTTTAGTTCGGCGGTTCTCCTCTCCCTCTCTTCTTGAGGAGGCACCTCGAGTTTGCCTTGCAGATAGGCAGCAGCCCACAATGCCTGCGCCTCGTAGACAACTGACGCTCCCGTGCTTCTCAGAAAGCCTATGAATGCCAAAGACCTGTCATCCTCCTCATTTGACGTTGCGGGAATGATGCTGTGATACAGATGGAAGTCGTCCTCCAGGCGTGGGTGGTGGTCCTTCCATCCTGGTGAGTCTGAAAGCAATGGCATGAGTCCTGTGACTCTGGCGTCGGATTGCTGTCGCAGACCCAGCCATTTCTGCTTCGTCTTTGAGTCGAACGATTTTGGCGATGGAAGGCCAGCTTTCAGACAGTCATCTTCGGAGAATATGTAATTCTTTGCCAATGACTTCCAACCAGTACAAAAGACTACCATATCGGCTTCAACCTTATTACCATTTTCAAGTTCGACATGTTTATCATTCAGCATCTTGATTGAGCTTTCATGGACATGGACCTTGGTTCCCTCATGGATATCTTTCCACAAGTCGGGGTGTGTCATGACGCCCAAGGTAGCCGGGCTCCATAGCAGACTGTCCAGGCCCATGACGGGCTTGAGCAGCTTACCATTCTCGCTCTTTCCATACTGCGCTTCGCCCATGAGCAAAAATGTGATCAATTTCCAAAATCCTCGGACAATGGGTTGTGTGATCCACGCAGGTCCAGTTTGGTGCAACCATCGTGTCGTGGCCTCGTTGGAGAAGAGATTGGGCGAGAACATGGCCAAGAGACGGCTGTTGTTCAGATAGAAGCTGGGACTTCCAAGGATTCGAAGGGGAGTCATGATTGATGGTCCTCCCTTGCCCGGCCTCACAATCCAGTGCACATGCTTGCCCGCGCGGAGGAGCAAATTAACGGCGTCAAAGGACGATTTGGAGCCTCCGTATACCGCAACAGATTGAATGCTCTCGCTGCTCACACGCTCGTATACTTCTCGCTTGCCCAGCTCTTTGGAGTGAATGACGCTTCCATTGAAACCGTTGTTGTTGATTTCTGGAACAAGAGGCTCGGACGTCAGCCCTGTTGCGATGATGAGCTTGTCGCTTATCAGATGCTCTGCATCGTCCTGCAGTGCAATGCGCCACTGACGATCCTGACGCGAGGCGCTGATAACTTTTGAATTCAGGCGCAAATGCTTGTGTAAATCAAATTCTGTCGCATAGCTGTTGAGGTATTGATGAACGCTCTCGCCACGGATGAGGCCGGCAGTGTGGACTTTGTGGGTTTCGTCCTTCATCGGAAGATCTGAGAACTCAAACAACCCATGATGAGCCTCTGCAAAAAGATGACGGTAAAGTCTTTCTTTGCTCCAGACACCACCGAGTGTCGATTCCGAGTCGACGATGAGCAAGCGAGCGTCCGGCTTCGTTTGCAGATACGTCTTGGCGGCAGCGAGCCCACACCAGCCTTCTCACACGACTATTCTCAGCTTCTGGTCTTAGAACCCAAGAGGTCTCAATTGACGAGCTGTACGCACCTGCGCCTATGATGATGACTTCAAAGTTGCTCATTATCGCTTTCTTGAGTAAGGCTTTGTTGAGTTGATGATGTCCGAGTATAGAATCCGTGGCTGAGACTACCTTTCTGTAATGTAGAATACATAACTTATAGTATCAACGGTCATCCCACTCCCCTGGTTCTTTCCATCCACTTTTTTTCTCTGGTCGCAAGCTGCTTGTCCTTTGTACGCCCATTCCAGTACTGCAACACGCCGCTCTCTAACACCTCTCACACCTGTTACCTCTCACACCTTCTTACCTCTCACACCATGGGCGATACCCACCCCCCGACCCCAAAACCTGCACACGCCCCCCTTCGACTTGACTTCCATAAACTAGTGATCAATGGGGGCTTATGGGGTCTGAAACATGCGATCCACATCAGAACCCTGGCACGATCAAGTCGCGCCAAACCGCACCACTTGATCACTGGTAACCCTACAGAGGGGTAAGATCGCCAAGGATGACTTCCGACACTTCGGCTATTCCAACAGTGCTCTACGCAGGGACCGCGGCCTGGGCCTGGGACCATTCGCTCTTTGGTAGCGATGGGGGTGTAAGCTGTTCGTGCTAGAATCTTGCCGGCAACTCTCGTCCCATGAGCTCGACAACACGCTGGACTGCAAGATCCTGCGTTGTATTATCTTCACATTGCAAACTTCAATAATTGGTGAAAGATTTTCTTTCCTCCGCCTTCCCAGAATTCCTCACCAAAACCAGCCAGTCTGCATACTCGTATTCATACTCATACTCTTACTCAAGATGTCGTTCCTTCCAGAGCCAGCAAGGATGATGTTTACCAATCCCCGTCTATTTGACTTTTCTTCCGATGGTCCCATTCCCTACGTCATGCGCCAGAAGTTTACGTCTATACCCAGTCACAGCGAGAAATTCGCGCTGTCTGGAAAGACAGTGCTAGTGACCGGGGCCACTTCTGGAGTCGGATATGAAACCGCGAGGCAGATTGTACAGCTCGGAGCAAACCTCATCGTGGGAGCAAGGAGCATCGATAAGGCCGAAAAGATTCGCGATGAGTTTCGGGCCGGAATGCCCGAATCGTCCATTCGAATCTATGAGCTCAACATGGAATCACTCGATTCGGTCGACAAGTTCATCAGCCAGCTTTCTGCTGACAAGATCACATTGGACATGGCGATTTTGAACGCTGGCCTCTTCCGAAGAGGCCGCGAGCCAGTGGATAGAGGTTGGTCTCAACTGATGCAGGTCAACTTTCGCAGCACCGCGTACCTTGCTCTTCGTCTCGCTTCTTTGTTTTATACAGAAGAGGGGAATCCTACTTCGAGTAGCGACAAGCCTACCGGGCGCTTGGTCCTGGTGTCATCGGAAGCGCACGCGTGGTCAACCTATGCTCTTGCCTCGCGACCCGATGTACTTTCAGACTTCAAAGATGTCAAGGCCGGCAGTATTCAGCCAGAATATGAATACTACACTGCGAAGTTGTTTCTTGCATTATTTGGCCGCGAAATGGCTTCTCGCATCATATCGCAGGCGTTGGACGTCGTAACAACGACTCCGGGATTTTGCGCCTCCGGTTTCTTTCCAGATGCCGCGAGTCTTCTTACAAAGCTCATCTACTGGACTCAAGCTCGCACATTGGGTCAAGGAGCCCGATTGCACGTACACGCTGCTACAAGCACCGAGCCTGGTCTCTCTGGCAAATACATGCGAGATGGTCGCGTCAACAAGTATGATTCCTTACACTCTTCCTTCCATCTGTCATTCCGATGCAAAAATTTTTGCTTTTACTAACGCCAATCCTAAACCAGACTATCGCCATTTGCCGATTCGGCCGACGGACATGAGCTTCAAAAGCGTCTCTGGGGTGAAATGATGGAGCTTTGCAAGTCAAGAGGTGTTGTTCTGCCTGCGTGGATAAAGAACTAAGCAATCACATCCTGAGTTTAGAGCCTAATTTTAACTTTTGTACTTTTTTTTTGTCTTATTTAATTGTCTCCCTTTTTAAATGATATTGATCGCTGTTGTGAGAGCAGCCATGTAAGCGGCGATTTTGTCACAGCCAAATCTAAGACCAAGAGCCACTCTATGTAATATCTCGACAACAGCTATCTCTCTACTTCTTCTTATATCGTCCGTCGTAAAGTGCCTTCTCCCTCATAGACCACACTATAGCCGTGGCTGCACCGGGCCCAAATACCAACGTCGCCGCTGCTATCGTCAGCGACGCCCTCAAAGATGCCATCCGACATACTTGTACCAACTCATTCCAGGCCCAAGTCAATAGGGCCGAGGAGGTAATCAAGCAGTCGATTTTGAGAAAAGTCAAAATTTGGCCTCGCAGTGTGTCGGGCCGGAGATCCGAAGCAAAGAGTTCGAAAAGAAACCCATCTTGCTGCTTGGCTGCGTACAGAAGTGTGGCAGCATGAGCAAACGCCGATGCTCCCCCTACCACCAGGTAACTCATTTGAACTGCGCTGTAGCCAGATTTCATGGTCTGCGTAGCTTTGGCAGGAGTATTTCCAACATTAGAGGAGCATAGTCGTGTGATTATTTGCAAAATCTTATTGCTTGTGCAGATGGCAATGGGACTCAGCACAAATGAGAGTATCCACAGAGACTTGGGAAGAGGACCTTGCTCAAATGGATCGAACATCATGACAGCTGGCAAGCCAAAGCCTATTATATGACTCAATAAAGCGCAGGCAGCGTCTGCTGGATGCACAGTCACAGCGCCTCGCGCAAGTGGCCCGAATAATCCTGTGCTGGCGCCACGATACAGAAGATATGTTGGCAACGCCACGGCGCTGGTCGCAATCTGAGACACTTGGGTCCATAGCATTGGCCTATGTTTTTGTCAGTGGACCTCGTCAAGTATTCTAGCTGGGAGATATGAAGCAATCAATGTCTTACGCCAAAGTAGAAGGTTTTTGGCCTCGCTGTTGCTCGACGAACAGAATAAAGATCAAGACCGATACGTTGGCGACGAAATACGCCATGAACAGTCTACCCAGGATAAATCCCTGCTGAAGCACCGGCATATTGAATGCCACGAGCGACATCAATGCTTCATCAATGGGTTTCAGCCCAGAGAATGAAGCCACGCCGGGCTCCGCGTCGGGGTACTCGCCGCGGGCAATGCCTTCGTCAATCGTGCGAAGGCCACCATTTTGCACAAACACGCCCCAGACGGAGAACACGGCTGCGGCCAAATACAGTATATTGGGATAGAGAATCGACTTCATCGCAAAAAAAAGGGAGAGGATACTTGAGGGAAGAAATGTTATTCGTTGTCTCGGAATGTGGACTGTATTGGAAAACGGTGTTGTCCTTGAAATACAACCAGCACTTTGCCATGACTGCATTTAACACTGACAAGTCCTTAGTGGTACTCGATTGAACCCTTGCTCTCAGATTTCCCTTCTATAGTCGGATAAACTCATTACATTGCACGTTTTGGAGGAGGGTTCCCGAAGGAAACGCCACGTTCACAGTTCAAGCAACATGCTAATACCATTTGTACTATGTATACCATACCTATTCAAATTAAGTACACCCCTCGTATTGCCCACACCCAGACCATGGATGCGTGAGCCGGCATACATTGGTGTCTCGGTAGTCTCGGCTGCAGCCGGTTGAAAAATGCCGACTTGCCCACTGATAAAGCAGCTAGGCTTACTAGGCCAAAAACGGAGTGCACACCCCTAATAGTAGCTGCGATAAACGAGCATATAATGCTCAACACCCACCTTGTCCCCAACTCTGTATGCAGATGGGCCACCATGCACGATACTACGGTTTTTTTTGACAGGAGGGTTAAGCGAATCAGATATTCGCTAGGAAATGAAGAAGACAGGGGCTAGGATTAACAGGTACCTTGCATTGCAGACGATTTACATAAAAAACCACGTATCTTTTGGTGGCGCTTGATACCCTCTCTATCTTCCTTATAGCTCTCCAATAATAGTATTACTTGCAGCTAGTTACAGCTTTTCTGCAACTAATAACAGCTGTTGGAGAGAAACAAATAGCTAGGGCATGCAGTACCATGATTGTCATGTCCCAAGAGGCAAATCTAGAACTCGTGTGACTGGCGTGTTTTCCGTAGAGTTTTACTTGGCTTTGAGTCTCCACAGAACCCCCATGAGAGCCAGGCGAAGCCGGAAGGGTCGGTGGTTCTGCCGTATCTATCATAACGGAGTTCCCGAACTTACACGTAATTCTCTTGCTCAGAGCACTCTGATGGTGAGATTTTGGTTGGCTTGGCATATGGGGTCGAGGTGAACCTGCTCCGCCATGTAGTCTCAAAGGGGTGTGTATTGTATTCTCGAAAGTGCAGCGGAACCGTGGTGGTTTGTTGTCTATTTCGATAGCCATGTTATTATAAGAATGCCACTATAAACATGAGCCAAGTCTTTTTTTGTTGGGAAAGTTTTTTTGAGTGTCAGTTTTCTCAATAGGAAAATCCAATCGAAGAGCGTAATTATGTCTGAATCTTATCCAGAGCCGATTGCCATCGTCGGGTTGGGTACGTTGCTTGATCCCCTCCTAATCCCTCCGTTTGAGCTTGAAAACTCAGAACGAGAAACCCATACTTACCGAGTGTCTACAGCTTGTAGATTACCAGGAGATATCTCATCTCCCTCTGAACTGTGGAGTTTCCTATCTCAAGAAAAGTCAGCACAGACTGACTTTCCCAAGAATCGCCTGAATATTGATTCTTGGTACAATGCCGATGGCCAGAAGCCCGGCAGCATATTCACCAAGGGTGGATATTTCCTCAGTGACAACGATTCTTTCAGGGAGTTTGATCCTTCCTTCTTCGGCATCAGTCCACTTGAAGCAAAGAGCATGGACCCCCAACAGCGCAAGCTACTGGAAGTCGTGTATGAGTCTTTTGAATCAGCTGGCCTTGGCTTACAGGATGTATCCGGCTCAAAGACCGGCTGCTTCGTCGGAAACTTCACTTGGGATATTGGTCAAATGCAGGCCAGAGATGTTGACTTTGGTGCCCCATATCAAATGACTGTATGGTTCACCGACGTTTTCTACTAATGTTATTTCGCACTGGTCACCGACTGACTTCAAGTAGGGTGGCGGCTTAACAATTCTCAGTAACCGAGTCAATTATACCTTCAACCTGAAAGGCCCCAGGTAAGTCTGTCTTGAATTTCTCGCCTCCCTCTTCTGCGCTCCGTCTTTATACCCACTTCCACCTTACCAAGTAGCTTGCTTGGATGGGGAGCTGCTCACTAATACTGCCGATAGTTTGACAGTTGACACGGCTTGCTCAAGCACAATGTATGCTCTGCATCTGGCTTGCAGAAGTCTCTTGTCCGGAGACTGCTCAGCAGCGGTCGTGGGAGGAACCAATCTGGTGTTTGGGATTGAGCAGCAGATTGGCAGTGTTCGACTTGGAACGTTGTCTCCAACTTCCATTTGTCACACCTTCGACGAGTCAGCAGATGGATACGCTCGTGCTGAAGCTATCGGCGCTATTTATATCAAACGTCTCTCGGACGCTATCAGAGATGGTGATCCAATCCGCTCCGTGATTAGAGCAACTTCAATCAACACGTAAGTAAGCCTCACCATGATCGATAATTCAAACAACACTAACACCTGCTTTATAGGAATGGTCGTGGCGCAGGCATCAGCCATCCCAGCTCCGCTGACCAGGAAGCTGTGATCAGAAAAGCATACTCAAATGCTGGCTTGACCTATGAAGATACGGGCTACTTCGAAAGCCACGGCACGGGTACACCAGTAGGAGACCCCATTGAGTTCTCTGCCATTGGCAATGTGTTTGGTCCGCTTCGCAGCCAAGATGATCCCCTCTTGATTGGTTCTATCAAGACAAACTTGGGACACAGTGAGGCAGCCAGCTCAATTCCGTCCTTGATAAAGACAGTTTTGAGCTTGGAACACAGCATGATCCCAGCAACGATTGGCATCAAGAAATTCAACCCAGCACTGAACTTCCACAATGGTGCGCTTCAAGTCGTACAAAGCCTTACCAACTGGCCTTCAAATCACTATTATAGACGTGCGAGCGTTAACTCGTTTGGTTACGGCGGTGCTAATGCTCATACGATCTTGGATGCGACGCAATCGTATCTTGAAAAGGCGCTGTCTACCTTCACCCACATTCCACACCCAGCTACTCCAAGTCAGGCCTCGGGGCCATCAACGAATGGATTATCCGCACCCCCAGTCAATGAGGAACATCATGTGAAAGGTGATCATATCAACGGTGATCACATCAACGGCACGCAAACGAATGGAAGCCCAGCTGGCGCCGACGTTTCAAATGGCGAACATGCGCCGCATAAGCCATCCACAAAATCCTACCTTCTTCCGTTCTCGGGCCATGATAGAACAACACTCGACACTAACATTGAAGTCATCTCCAAGTCGTCTGCCAAAGCAAGTATGTTGGACCTTGCTTATACTCTTGGCAAAGCACGTGGTTCGCTTTCTACAAAGGCCTACAGCATCACATCTCGATTGGTCAATGAAGATGTTGGCGCATTGAATCTGGGCAACGTGACCTACAGCAATGCCACTTCCCAGAAGCCGACAACGGCATTCATTTTTACAGGACAAGGTGCTCAATGGCCCCGGATGGGTATGGCTTTGGTTGAGGAATACCCATCGTTCCACCAAAGTCTTGTTCTAATGGACAAAATACTTGCTTCGTTGCCACAGGCACCAGAATGGACGATACTGGATACCCTGGCCGAGAGCAAGTCCAGTAGCAAGATCAACGATGCTGAGAGATCCCAGACGGTGTGCACCGCGCTGCAGGTTGCCTTGGTCGAGCTTCTTCGTTCCTGGAATATCATGCCGCGGGCGGTGGTCGGACACTCTTCAGGTCAGTTCATAGCAGCAGTCATCTGCATACAAAATTTTGATTTATGAACAAAAAAAAAACTGACTCGTCTCAGGCGAAATTGCGGCGGCTTTTGCTGCTGGGTATCTGACGGTTCAAGAGGCTATTACGGCCGCATATGTGAGAGGGTATGCTGTTTCGAGAAACAACACTCCCGGATCCATGCTCGCTGTTGGCATCGGCGCCAGGGATGTTCAGCAGTTTATCAGCGGCATGTGTGATATCGCAGTTGCTTGTCAAAACTCCCCTGTTTCGGTCACTCTGAGTGGCACGGAGGCAGCCATCGACGAGGCGCACGGAGTCTTCACCAGAGCAGGGCTCTTCAGTCGCAAGCTGCTAACAGGCGGTAATGCCTACCACTCATGGCTCATGAAGCCTGCTGCTGTTGAATACGAAAAGCAGTTGCTGAAGCTTCTTCCTGGTGACAATGAGACCGCGAGGGGAGCGGACCATGCAAGCATGTTCTCTTCAGTCACGGGCAAGGCTGTCACGTCAACGCTCCAAAGACAGTATTGGAGAGAGAACCTCGAATCTCCGGTTCTTTTTGATCAGGCACTCAGCGAGCTTCTGCGCACGATGCCCGAGATCAACTATGCTGTGGAAATTGGTCCGCACTCGGCGCTGGCCGGACCGGTCAAAGAGATCAGAACGAGCATTGGTCGGGATGACCTGGAGTACATACCAACCCTGAAGAGGAATCTGAACGGAGTTGACAATGTTTTGACGCTCGCTGGTCGGCTCTTCCTTGCCAATCACCCTGTCGATTTGGTCAAGATCAACTCGAACCAAATCGTCGTCGTCGACGGTAATCGAGCCACCAAGTCAGTGACTTATAGCAGCGGAGCTTTCATCGTCGATCTTCCTCGTTATCAGTGGAACTATGAGGGTTTGCACTGGAGTGAAAGTCGACTGAGCACAGATATACGGTTCCGAAAGTGGCCTTACCATGACCTCCTAGGCTCCGTACTACCTGGGTCGTCCAAGTCCAGTCCATCCTGGCGGAACATAATTCGGTTGCAAAATATCCCATGGATCAAAGATCATAAGGTATGTCGTAAAATCTTCAGAAGAAACCAGCACCTGTGACTCTTCTGGTATTTAAAAAGTTTACTAACGCCTCACAGGTTGGTGAGGACATTGTTTTCCCGGCCGCCGGCTACATTTCCTTAGCCATCACTGCCGCCACTCAAGCAACCGGGCTATTTGGGCAAAAGCCAACGTGTAGCTTGTGGAATGTCAAGATCAAGTCGGCCATGGTACTGAAGGAGAACGTCGACTTGGAGTACATGGTTGATTTGCAATCCGCGAGCGCAGACCACAAGGAGTTTAACTTTACCGTTAGCAGCGTCGTGGCAGGCGTCTGGGAAACCCATGCTTCCGGAAACATTCAAGTTTCTGAGGAGAAGAAAGGTAAATTGAGAAGTTTCTTCAAAGCTACATCTCTGATAGTTGTTACTCACTTTTTTTTTCTATAAATAGCTCTCTCCCGCACTGTGTGTTCCGCTGGTCTTCGAGTCATTCGCAAGGGAATCAACCAGGCAACACAGGATAGGCGCTGGTACCAGAAAATGTCCAACGTCGGCTTGAAGTACGGACCAGCTTTCCAGACGCTGTCCAACATTCAGGCGACTTCAGATGAAAGCATTGCCATTTCTGATGTCCGCATGAAGACCGATGCGACTGGAAAGCATGAGTCCTGGTACTTGGTTCATCCTCTGGCCATTGACGCATGTCTGCAATTGTCCATCATTGCCGCTCACAAAGGTGATCCTCAGAATCTGATCAAGTCTTATCTTCCAGTAGACATTGATCAGATGACTATATCCGGCGGTGTGAGCGGTATTGACGCTGACAAGGCCGCCATTTATGGCCGTGGGTGCCGACGAGGTGTCCGTGCCATCGACACCGCGCTCGATCTAGTCAATGACAGCGGTGAAGCTTTCTTGACGGCCAAGCTCACATTTTTGTCCCTGGAAAGCAGTATCAACTCGCAACAAGAAGCACGAACTCCTCAGCCATACTCGCGCCTCGTGTGGAAGCCTGACATCAATCATCTATCAAGCGAGCAGTTCGCTACCTTGTGCAGCGGGCTCAGGTCGAGTGATCAGGAGGTCTCAAGCACCAAGGAAATGGACGATAGGGTCACCATGCTCATGGATCTCATAGTCCATGATGATCCTCATGTAAACATTCTTGAAGTCGGCTGCGGTAACTCTGGTCCTTCAAAGAAGCTCCTGTCGGCTCTCAGGGGCCATCACCCGATTCCCAACTACGTCAAGTATGTCTTCTGCCACGCGGATGGAGACCAATTGAAGTCAATTGAGCAAAATCACCGGCAATACTTCAACCTGGAGTTTTCTGAGTTGGCCATCGACAGCAGTGAAGTATCTCAAACTTTCAATGAGTTAAAGGGATCATTCGATATCATCATCGCCTCCGATGTATGTCCTTTTTCCTCATCCTTTTCCGACATCGCGAAAGGTACTAACAACACAATGCAGATCTTGCTCCGTTCAGAAGCCGTGACTCATGCCCTTGAGAACTGCTGTCAACTTTTGAAGTCTGGAGGAAGGCTCATCGTAGTTGATAATCAAGCAGACCAAGGGCAATTAAGCAGTTCTTCATTAGAGGCCGAGGCCAACCAGCGCCTGTCCTCTGCTGGTTTCAGCCACGCCAATATTTTCTCGCGCTCCGTCATTCCTTCCTCGGCCACCTCAAGCAGCGTTGTCATGAGCAGCAAGGTGTCCGAATCGGCTCACGCCCTACATCTGAGCAATGGAGCGACCAATGGCATCACAAACGGAACAGAAGATACGGCTGTTCACGGAAGCCATGAGAAGCCCGTTTTGCTGGTACGTGCACAGTAATTTATCTCTTCTTAACTGCGTTCGCGCGCGCCCCCAACCACCTCTCTCGATTTTCCCAACTTCAGACCAGGGAAATTGACCAACCGTCATCGTAGTTCTATCGCAACGAGCCCCATAAAATTTTGGCAGAGCTCGAGAAGATATATGCCGCTCAAGGCATAGAGACTAGTGCAATGAAGTTCACAGACTTCCCTTCATCAGGACACTCGGATGCCCGAACCATCATGCTCGTGGAGCTAGAGGAACCACTGCTGTCTCGCATGTCAGAGCTTGACATGGACACCATGAGACGCTACACTCAGCTAGCTAGTTCCTCAATCTGGGTGACCAACAGCAACGTCCTAGCCGGCCATGAGCCTGAAAAGGCGCTGGTTTTCGGAATCGCCAAGTCTGTCATGACGGAGCAACCGTCATTCAGACTCGGCAGCATAGATATCGATGACTCGACACAGGATCCTACGCACGCCGCTCAGCTCGTTGCCTCCATGGAGCAACGGTTCTACCGAAACAACGGCCCGATGAACACGGAACTCGTTGAGAAGGATGGAATCGTCTACATCAGCCGCTATATCGGCGATGACCAGGGCAACGCCGAGTTCGCTCAGAATTGGAAGCCTGCATCTACGGTTGAACCGCTGCGAGACGACCTCTCATTGGCTTTTGAAAAGATTGGCCGTCTGGAGAGTTTCTATTTCAAGCACAACGGCGGCTCGTCAAAAGATCTCAGCGCGACAGAAGTGGTTGTCAAGCCGCGAGCTTTTGCATTCGATAACGCTGTAAGTATATGTATATGTATATTTCCACTGGGGGTTTCCAACCTTGAAGTACGCTAATTACTTGGATGAAAAGGCTTTTTCAACGATGAAAGGGCAAACAAATCGGCCGTTCTACACCTTGGAATGCGGCGGTGCTGTTGCAAGCGTGGGCTCCCAAGTGCAGAGGTTCAAGTCCGGAGATGTAGTCGTTTGCCTGAAGCCAAATTGGCTCGACACCACCCTGGCGGTAAATGAGAAGTTTGTCTTCCCCGTCAAGGACGAAAATGGAGTGAACGGCATTGTTAGTCAGGTTCTCCCGTACACTTTCGCAACGTACTCGCTGCAAAACACCTGTCACATCACAGCGCACGACAAGGTTCTGATAGATGTGACATCGACCGCTCAAGCAACTGCCTTTGTTCGGGTTGCTCTTCGCGCCGGATCTCAACTATATGCTGTATCGTACTCTGAGGAGCAAACGCACGCTCTCCAAGCCATTCCCGGCGTTGAAGTGTTCAACGCTCAGTCCGTGCCAGAGGATGTGACATCTAACATTGTCCTCACAAACGGCACGCTTGACTTGAACGTGTTGCGCATTAAGAGCGTGAATAACCGATCTCACTTGGTACTACTCCCGGGACAGGCGTCCCTCGCATCTACAGCGACCCTGATGCCGCTTTTTAAGAAGGGCCTTACAGTCACGTTCCTGGACCCCTTGGACATCATGTCTTCAGACGCCTCGGGCATGTCTCTGTAAGTCAAATAACTCTCAGTCTCAAGGACTTTTTAATACTCTGGTAAAGCAAAGCATTTCTGACAATACTACAGAGCCTTCCAAACTGCGATGGAGCAAGTTCAGAATGGTCTCATCCCACAGCTTGCATTTAGTCCCGTTGACTTCTCCCAGTTCCCTCAGCAAGTCATGTCAGAGCTGCAAAGCTCCGATTCTCGCGTGGTTCTTACTTTCGACACGGAGATGACGTTGGTGCCGATCCGTCGTATCCCAGAGCCACTGACATTCGATGGCAACAGTTCGTACCTGCTGATCGGGTGTCTTGGAGGTTTGGGGCGCAGTCTGACGTACGTTTTTCTTTATCAAATCTCCTTGACTCATTTCCACTCACGCTTTTTTTCCTTACTAAAAAACATGTGTGTAAATTACAGGACTTGGATGATAGCTCGTGGCGCAAAGAACTTCATCTTCTTGTCGCGCGGCGGCGCAGATAAGCCAGAGGCTGCCGCCCTGGTCGCCGACTTGGAAGAAATGTCCAAGTCACAAAACTATGGACTGTCGATTCAGGTGGTACGAGGTGATGTGACGAAGCGGGAGGACATTGCCAACGCAATTGCACATGCCAAAACTCCCATCAAGGGCGTCATACAGGGCGCCATGGTTCTACATGTGAGTCCCCATTTCTCAGGCCTGAATCTCATTGAAGTCTTTGTCTGTGTCAACAAAAAAAGAATCCATGGGTGGACTGACTTTTTCGCCTTAGGAGTTGATATTCAGCACCATGTCGCTGCGGCAGTGGAATCAAGTCATCCACCCCAAGGTCCAAGGAACAATCTACCTCCACGAGCTTCTCCAGCATGAAGACCTCGACTTCTTCGTCATGTGTAGCTCCGTCCTTGGTGCCATCGGTGCGGCCACCCAGAGCAATTACTCGGCAGGAAACGCCTTCCTGGATGCCATGGCTCGTCACAGACACAGCTTGGGCCTACAAGCAACGTCTATCGCTCTGGGAATGATCTTGGAGGTTGGCCACGTCGAGGAGCATCCCGAGGTTGAAACGGCTCTCAAGCGCAACGGCATGTATGGCATCGGAGTGACCGAGTTCCTGCTCAGCATGGAAGCTGCTTGTCGACGCCGCCATCTCTCCCAGAAACCCAGTTGGAACTACGACCAAACCGCCTCTTCTCACATTGTGACTGGCATGGACCCGACGCGAGTGACCCGAGCTGGTGGTAAGGGTATGTGGTTGAGCGATCTTCGACTGCGACACCTCCTCCTCGCCATTGGCAGTGAAGGCGATGCCAACAAGTCCAGGGCATCTGGGGAGGAGAGCATCGCCGTCAGCCTCAAAGCAGCTGAGAAGGATAGTGCAAAGTCTCTCCAGCTTCTTGTTCAAAAGCTCTTGATGGGAAGACTGTCTAAACTCGTCTTGTCGCCGGTAGAGAATATGAGTGCCCATCAGCCGCTGTCCATGTACGGCATGGACAGTATGATCAGCGCCGAGCTGAGGAGCTGGGCATGGAAAGAGCTCAAAGCGGATATCCCGTTCATGACTCTTCAGGATCAGACGCTCAACTTTGAGCGCTTGTCGGAGCAAATCGTGCAGTCTATGCAGCTGGACCTCCTCGGCTAGTGTGGTGCATGGGCGTGGTGATATCTCCAAGATTCGTCTAGTATAAGCGTAGTCCTTCGTAAACATGGAACCATTATAGTATTTCGTTTCCACTGTCCTGCTGCCAACGGGATATGGCCAACTTGGTGCGAGAAATTTCAGCCATTCCTGTGTGATCTACTGGAAGTGAGCGTCCTCGTGACACGAAGTAGGTAGAAGCAGTAGCGCTGGAGCTTGTCTTGGAGCCGCTGCCGTGCCACTGGTGGCCTGGGGAGTGCCCTCGCTGGAGACGTAATAGTGCTTGGCGATGCAGGCCTGGACGCAGTCGGCGAACTTGGTGGTGTTGTCGTTGACGGTGACGTTGACCTGCTGCTCGTTGGGGTTGGGGGACCTGGACAGAAGAAGAAGATGGGCTAGCGCGTCCGTTTACATGCATTTTACGCGTCCGTTTATATGCATTTTACATACGCGCAAAGCTTGCACCGCGTTGTGGATCACAGACTGGGAATAAGAGTGCTTAATTAGCCTCGATTGATAGGACCATAGGACCATGGGACCAGCTCGAATATGAAAAAGCATCTACCATTCTGGCTTTAGCGAGCATAAACCAGCGACAAGCGGAGGTGGCTGGTCGCACGATAAAGGATCGTTGAGGTTCACTGCTTATCCTTTTGTTCCTCTTCAGAATGGATCTTCACCACGCAGCGCTTTCGACCAAGGAACTCAGAATCACGTTCGATTTTTGCACAGGAAGAAGAAAAGGAAAATTTGGGTAAAACATCCGGAAATGTATTCGTTCACTACGATGATTGAGATGGCGTGCTCAACGCCCTTATATCTCATCACGCCCTCTGCCATGATCCACCGTGACCTTTGCTGGTCGCACACTTTGGGGATTGGAAAAAATTTCCGCGGGATCGTACTTGAGCTTGACCTGCTCCAAACGCTCCAGATTGCTTCCCCAGTATCTTTGCTGCGGATTATCCAGCTCCGGATCCACGTACCCCGGGTAAGCACCGAAGTCGACACCAGGCATTCCCGAACTGATGGTACTCGCTATTCCCCTGGTGAAGTTCTTGGTCGTCGGCGACACTTTGGCTCCCCAGGCTAGACCTATGGCATACGATTGCATGTAGAACAGCGCGTCGCGATGAGCATACGCCGTCGCATCCATACGCACATCATTGATGGCACCGCCCGCAAGGTCAAAATATACGGACCAAAGAGGAGATCCCTTCTTAGCCTCATCAAAATAGGTGAATAGTTGGTCGATGACCTGGTCCGGAATGAGCGTCGTGTTCTTGAACGGCAGCGACTTACTAACGAAGGGAGTTGGGTGTCCCGTTCCCAGCAGCAGCACTGCCTCATCAGCAACATGCGCAACGTGACCGAGCCAATCGTTCAGCAGAAACACCTCTTTCCTGTTTCTCTGATGCTTTTGAAAGAAGGTGTTCTGCACGGCCAGCTCCTCCCACTCGGCTTTGCTGCCGTAGTACGTGCCCGTGACAAACATGCCCAAGTTGGTGACGATGATTTGACTGGCTAACTCGCGCGAAAGACCAGGCTCCGATATCATCTTCTGCCATTGCTTGAATGTATCCGCCATGGAAGCATACTTTCCGTGGTGGAAGGCAAACGAGTACTGCACCACATCGCCTGGCTCCGGCTCAGTGCTCACCTTGAACTCGGTGATGATGCCAAACCCGGCCGCGGCTCCTTTCAGGGCCCAGAAGAGGTCGACGTGTTCGGTCGACGAGGCGCGCGTGACGGTACCGTTGGCCAGAACAACTTGTACCTCTTCCACATGGTCGAGCGACGATCCCCATTGCCTTGATGTCGGACCAAGCCCGCCGATCGTGGCATGCCCCCCTATGCCAATGGCGGGACAAACGCCATGGTCCATGGCCCGGCCGCCGTCATCGTGAAGCTTTTTGGTAACATCGCCAAGGAGTGTGCCTGCACCGATGGTGGCCTGCCAGGTATTTGTGTCCATGGAAAATTGCTGAAAGTGCTTCAGATCAACGACGATAGCTCCGTCACTGCCGCCGACCCCTGGTGTTATGCCATGCTGTCAGTAACGGAAAACTTTCACTGTCCAGAATCATACGAAGGATGGCCTGGGAGGAAATAAAGAGAAGAAATTTCTCCAACCGAAATTGGCATAACTGTGACCGCCGCTCTTGGCCTGGACTTTGACGCCGACTTTGCGCGCGCAGTTAACAACGGCCGCAACCTGCTCAGCACTCTTTGGGTACGTGACTGCCGCGGGCGTCACCTTCCAGTCGAGATTCCATCTTCGGGCCTTCAGAAGCTGGTATAGTGGGTATTCGGGAAAAGCGACATCGTCGACGGTAGTACGTACACAGTCTCGTACATCACCCTTTGCGGAAACTGAGGCGAAGGATGTGTAGGACAGCACGAGCAGGAGGACTCGCATGTTGTCGTAGGGTGCCAGCTTGACAAGACGATGTTCCTTTATGCTACCATTCCTACGTTAGCCTTGATTATCAGTCTTTTCAGTCTCATCAGCATGGGTAACTCGGACCGTTTCAGAAGTATTTCAAAATTATTACTACCATTCTAGCTGTTGCTGTTGTCATCACGAAGATACACGTTGGCTGTTTGAATAAAGATATCATTATAAGGGGTTTGTCTTGTTTTCTAAGTGGGAAGATGGGCAATCAGAGCGGGAATGAAAAGAACAGAAGGGCTGAGAGTTTCAAGCCTAGACATCTCCTTACGACGTAGTCAATAGCAAGCACGGGCAGTCAGCCGTATACGCTATGAAATGATGTAATCAATCGGGCGATTACCCTTATGCTCTAGTGACTCTATATCTAAGCAATACACTCCTCAAGAGTCGTTCCAATGTGCCGCACAAATAAATCGCACAACTCCTGCGTGAAGTCGACCCGGCACACCACACGCAGCAGCTTGATCCCCGAGGCACCTTCGGCCATGTGGTAGGCCGGCACAAGCCATCCCAGCCTCTGCAGCTTCTCCGACAGCACAAACTCGTCAAATTTGAGCTTTAGGCTAGGTTTCAGCCGGAATGCCACGATCGGGATGCCACGAACGCCGTCGGCCTTGCTCAGAATCATAAAGCCAAGCTCGTGCAATGCCTGCGTGAGCCGCTCGGCGACTTGCACAATGGCGCTAAGGCGATCGTGGTATCCGGCTTTCCCTAGACGGACAAACTGGTCTGTCAAGTGTTTTGGATGCGTTAGCCAGCAGCTTTCTTCCCTTCTCGCGATGTGAGGGGCTTGTGTTTCAAGACGCACAGTACTGCGCAATGACATGCGATGAACCTCTAGTGAAGTTGAGCGTATACGACTCCTGTATTGCTCCCAAGTAGGAGAGCTGGAAAACCAGATGCCTAGGCAGGTGGGCTCTGGAGCGCCATAGCCCCCATCCGATGCCCGGGTAGACGAGGCCGTACTTGTGACCTGAGACGTTTATGGATGCCACCTATGCCCCGTCCCGCCATCAGCTGGCTCCTCAGTGCAAATTTAAGGAATTTGTGTTGTTACTGTATGCTTGTTTCGAGGCTAACTCACATTCTCGAGTCGGAAATCCCATTCCAAGTTAGGTGTCATGAATGGGGCGACAAAGCCGCCGCTCGCAGCGTCCACGTGTATCGGTACCTCAAGGCTGCGCTGCATGAGAAGGCTGTTTACGGATTGGACGTCTTCATATTCGCCAGTGTATGTAGTACCTCTTTGATTATCCAATCAGTGACTGTAAATAGTATGCTTGTGCAACGGCATGCGCGACTTACAGGATGCAGCAGATGCCAATAGTACCCTCATTCACTAAATCGACAGCCTGGCCAGGATCCAAAACATATCTCGACTTGGAGCACGGAACATGCTGGATATCCACGTCAAAGTAGCGCGCTGCCTTGGTCCAGCAGATGTGCACAGCGGAGCTCATGATGATATTGGGCCGTACCGTCTTATTTTGCCCCGATTCCATGCTCTGCTCAGCCCATCGCTCCTTCATCGCCAGCACCGCGAGCATGATGGCCTCGGAGCTGCCAACGGTGCTGACCCCAGTAACATCCTCGTCGGTCTCCCTCGGCAGGTTGTACATGCTAGCAAGGATGTTGAGACAGCGCTGCTCGATCCGCGTTGTTGCCGGGTACGCCCTGGGGTCGACCAGGTTCTTCGCCAGGCTCTCGTTAATCAAACGAGCCGCTTCGGGTTCCATCCACGTGGAGGCAAAAGTTGCGAGGTTGAATCGGGGATTGGCGTCGCGGATGAGCTCCTCACGCAGCAGGTGGTAGGCAGTTTCTACCGGCCTTGACAGTAAATCATGGGCGTCCTCTTATGATGGGTAACAGAGGTTGGCAGAAATCTCGCACACTTACATAGCTTCATCGAAAAGTTCTGCATTTGGAAGCACGCTCTTGGGGTGGGCACGTTCGGATACTAGAGCACAACTAGTCGCTGTGATGCAGCGGCGTCTCGCAAAATGATTTCCTGTCATCATGAAGCACAAGTATGTGGTTCTCGATAGTCAATCTCTAGGACCAATTGTGAGAGAATATGGTGTCGCAAGAAGATGCCTTGGCTGTTTATTTTTTCAAGGAAAAGAGATGGAGTATGTTTTCTTAAGGCGGACCGCCCTGGCACATGAATAGAAACCCTCCAGGAACTATAAGGTCCTGCAATGAGTTGCAGCGACGACACAGCAAGCAAGAGGTAATGCCAGCAATGCTGGAGATATGATATTTATTTGCTCCCTCCACTAAAGCTGTTTATATTGCCAATGTTAGTGCAACTCGGCGGTGCGGCCCAACCAATATCGCAGGATATTATTCCCGCTATGTAAGTGCCACACTTGGGAAGTGAACTGCTCCTTCGGGAATGCATCATTTCGGGGAAAGTCGGTTCGAAGCGGACCTGGTCCTGAGTTGCAACAACTGAATAAGCATCAGCGTCATCGGCTCGAGCGCATTCGGAAGGGCGCATGAGGTAACGGCTATGCTCAGCCATAAACTCGAGGCTGCATCTGCATGGGACCCATGTCGGTTCCCACCAAAAAGGGAGAGGCCCCTTTTGCCATTCCACCGAGCCGTGCTGACGAAGGTTGTTTTGCCCGCGCGGGCCGCCCTTTCCGGAAGGCACTCCATGCAAGTCATTGTATTTATAATTTAAGTAACTTTAAAAGAAAACCAAAGCGATTCGGAAGAGTGAGATTTAATGAACCAAGGAAGAAATCCCTCATTTGCCTTGAAAAGCAGCACATATAATCAACCAGACTTTAGTGCCCTTGCACGATTCTTCCCCAGCCCGCTGAGGAGTATAACTCTAAAGTATCTTCATTGACAAACACTAGATCTCTGTTAGCCATGTCTGTTCAGTTAGATGTGGCCCCCGGCTTCCGTGGCCTACCTAATGGTCTCCCCAGACTTCTCCCTGTCGACCGTCGACTGTTTCCGGACGGTCTTCGCACCAGTGGCCAACATCCACCTATCGAGGGCCAGCTAAGGTCCTTTGAAGACTTCCCCACCGAGATTACTGGACCAACGGTCTGGGAAGGGAAGGAAATGGAACAGAAAACCCAGGAATGGATCCATCAGTGGACTGAGCCTGAGCTCCAGGAACTGTTGTGGGCCACAGATCGCTTCAATGACACGGGAGTGCCGCTGGCTCACATAAAGAAGGTGCTTGAGCAACTTGAAAGATTTCAAGTGCAGAGTTTATTAACATAGTTTTACTTTTAGATTGACTTTAGACTGCCTACACTTGAGTCGAAGCTACAAGACATCCGAAACGACATCCTGAATCGCCGGGGATTCATCGTTTTCCGAGGACTGCCCATCGAAAAATGGGGCCGATACAAAGCCGCGGTGGTAACGATGGGCTTGTCGGTGCACCTGGGCTACCTGTTGTCACAAAACAAGCTGGGCCTGGTCCTGGGCCATGTCACGAACCAGGGAGCTGACTGGCACAACGACCTGGACAAAATCAAGATTTCCGCTACCAATGCCCCGTAAGTACCAAAAGATGATGAAAAGGCGTAGCGGTCTTTCGTTTAGGCTGATTGTCTACTAGGCAGTTCTATCATACTGACGAGACCGACATTGTGGGCCTCTTGTTCTGCGCACCGGGTGAGACTGGCGGTGCTTCTGGCTGTGCCTCGGCGCATACTGTCTGGAACGATCTTGTCAAAAACCGCCCTGATGTAGCCAAGACCCTGGCATCTCCAATCTGGCACGTCGATCGCAAGGGCGAAGTGACGCCCGGCCAGGAGCCTTGGTTCAAGAATCCCGTTTTCATGGTTGAGCCTGGTGGCAAGGAACGCGTTTATGTCAAGTGAGTGAGGATTGAGGCAACCAAGATATGTAATCAGATTGCTAATGATCGTACACACCTAAAGATGGGACCCGTACTTTGTCAAGTCGCTGAAGCGCTTCAGCGACAAGGGCTTGATCCCTTCCCTCTCGGCAGAACAGCTTGAGGCCATGGAAGTTCTCGAAGCCACTTGCCAGAGACATGGATTTGAGTACAACTGCGAGGTTGGCGATATCCAGTTCGTGTCATGCTGCCAAACCTTCCACTCGCGCACAGCATTCACGGACTCGCTGCCCCCTAAGCCCCCGCGATACCTGCTGCGCACCTGGATTGGCACTCCGGAGCACGAGGGTGGCTGGTGCCTGCCATTCCACGATAGCTGCTATCCCAAGCGAGGTGGAATCCAGGTCGACAGCACCCCGGCGGCGGCTGATCCGCTCACCACTGCTGGCGGCACAGTGTAACGTGAGGATCGTCTGCACGTGCATCCAGGGACAAGACTGTGATCTGCAACTTTCGGCAGTATGATTTTTGAAAGATGATGATTAGCTTCTTCAAATTGATGGCTACTGCTATAACAAGATGCACTACCTTATATTTGTGTGTAGATGTGATATGACTATGAAAATATAGCATCAAGATAGAATTTTGTACTAGCACCACTTCCTTTATTTTGAGACAGCTCGACGTTGTCAATATAAAACAAGTAAGTACGGGGAAGGGGGGGAATGTACGATAAGAAGACTAAAGTTAAATATTGTAATGGTCTTCATGTATCTGTGTCTTCCACGACCGGTATTAGTGCTAAATCTAGCAAGAGCGTCTACACGAGGGAAACTTCTCGCCCAGCGGTCCTAACATCAAGTCAAGGGGATATGCTCTGATATTCAAGGAGCTTGCCTTGAATTTAATACCAAGACATGTTAAAGGGAGATTAAGTATTATAGGCGAACATATGCGAAAATATGCTAATTGTCAAAAAGACGAGGCTCTTCGCCACCTGAGAATAGAAAAGACATGACTATCGCTCCTTGCCTTATTATAGTCATAACACTTTTGATCATTATCTGGATGTTAACTGCATCACCCTCTAAAGTGATTGCGTTTATTAGCTAGGGCTATATGGCAGGGTGCTTAGTCCAATGAGCATATACTAGGAACATAATACTGACTGAGTTATCTCATGGTGTAAGGAATGTGCCAAAACGTGGCCCTGAAGCATCTATAGACAGGAGATGGCAGTACCCGAAAGCCCCTGACTTTGAAGAACACCGGACACGATTACCCGCGGGGACGTCGGAATCGCCGAATCAATAGATAACGCCGCGGAGCGCCGCAGGCATAATCTATACGTACGTGAGCGACAACGAGGCCGTGAAGTAGGTCTTAGGGAGCGCGCTAGGCAGCCACCCGGCAGGAAAGCGGGTCACTAAATGCGCATACCGCGTAAGGCCTCACAACGTAACGCAATAAGGCTTTTTTATTTTCTACAAGGGCTGTGCACCCTTTTCCACGGGTCCCGCAGCGCCTCACACCGGGAGCTGATTCGTGTCTTGGCCCGGTAAGCTGAACGTTTGGAACGAGGCTGTAGAAGGTATATCGGAAAGTTCTTCCTTACGTCATTATGCGCGTCTACGCCGACGCGCATGATGACGTGAGATGATTGGTTTCAAGACAAGGTCGGTAAGGGCGTACCAAGCCTCCATCTATAGTCTAACCCCTAAATGATTTTACAGCGACTACAAGCCCCACGCAAGGCAGTAACTATAGCGAGTGAACCTATTAGGGATACTATAGGGGTATTTACGCTAGTAAAAGGTACTAAGTAGTCCTAGTAAAATACACATAATTTTAGGTACTTTTTACCTTACTTAATGCTACAGAAATATCTGTTATTAGCCTGCTACCCCTGGTTATGTACCTCCTGTAAAAACAAACAGGGATTAGACTATAATCCTTATGTGGCTAACCCTCTATTCGGACCCGTAAATGCCCGTCTACCCGAGCTGAACCGAAGTTAGTCGATCAAGGCGTGACACTGACACTGCCAAATTCGGGTATGGCCGAGACCCACTCGCCTTGGATGAGAAAGTTGGCGTACTGATCAACAGGAACACCACCCAGCAATACCAAGCCACGTGTTGAGCATATGCTTATTTATCGCAGCTACTATTAGGGGTGCGCACTCCGTTTTTGGCTGTTTAGCCTAGCTGCTTATCACCACGCGGCGCCTCCAATCTACGCCCTGCCTACCAAGCGGGCAAACCTTTTTTTTTGGCCCCCGATCACGCAATTGATAATCAAAGCAACTATCCAAGTCTCTCAATGTTATGTTTGGCCCGCGCGGTCCTCCTGCTCGCAGAACTTGTTACATACATCAACCATGGCGACTCACTCAGCATCAGGCACCACCACACCGCGGACTCACGCCCTCAGGACAGCGCCTCCAGATGGCGGCTTCTAGGCCTGGGCGCAGGTTATGTCTGGACACCTTGTCGTTGCCGCGACCTGGGGCTACAGCGCGAGTTTCGGCGTCTTCCAGAGCCATTACGAGGATACCCTCACACAGTCGGCGTCTAATATCTCCTGGATAGGTGGGTTCCAGATCTTTTGTCTGCTCTTCGTCTCGACATTGTCCGGACGTGCGACCGATGCTGGCCTCGCGAGGGTGGTAGTAACCGCAGGTGCCGTGCTGCTCGTGTTGGGCATCTTCATGACGAGCTTGGCTACAGCGTACTGGCAGATATTCCTCGCTTAAGGCCTCTGCGTGGGCGCCGGGCAAGGCCTCATGTGGCTGCCCAGTGTTACCATCATCTCGACCTATTTTGCGCGGCGCAGGGTGTTTGCTCTGACGGCCGCCGCGACAGGGACGAGTACTGGTGGAATCATTTTTCCCGCCATGATCCAGTATCTCATACCCAAAATTGGTGTGTTATTCTTGCCTCATTCTCATACCCCAGGGCTAATACAAACTTTTTTTTAAAAAAAAAGGCTTCCCGTGGGCTGTTAGATGCGTGGGCTTCGTGGTACTCGTCATGATGGTAATTGTACTCGTACTGCTGCGAACCCGAATTCCTCCGCGTAAATCTGGACCACTTATCGAGTGGGCTGCTTTCAAGGAGCCATCGTATATGCTGTTCACCTTTAGTATATTCCTCTTGTATTAGACCCTATACTTTGGGTTCTTCTACGTAAGTTCAGCCGGTAATCACCCAACCGCGCCACGTTGACCCATCCAACGGGTTTACAGATTCAAGTCTACGCTTCGAAAGAGCTAGGCCTATCCCAAGGAGCCGCGGTCAACCTACTTATTACCATCAATGCATGCGGCATCCCTATTCGTGCTCCTTGCGGCTATCTAGCCGATCGGTACATTGGCCCGCTCAACTGCCTCATCCCGTGGGTTGCGCTCTGTGGCATCCTCATGTTCTGCTGGGCGGCCGTGGATAGCATCGCTGGCCTATATGTATTCGCCGTATTTTACGGCTTGGCATCAGCGGCAGCGATGGGTTTGTTTGCCGGCACGGTGCCGTCGCTGACCAAAGATCTAGACAAGATTGGCACTCGCGTTGGCATGGTTCTGACCTTGATGAGCCTGGGACCGCTGACTGGCCCCCCTGTGGCCGGCGCCCTGATCCAGCACAGTGGCGGGAACTTTGTCGCGAGCCAGATCTGGGCCGGAATATCGCTACTGGTTGCAGTATTGGCACTGTCGGGAGCTCGTGTTATTAGAACAGGGCTGTCTCTCGATGTTAAGATATAAGCGCCCTAAAATGGATTATACGTGGCTTAGTGCTCATCACTTGAACATTAGTTCTGTGCGTATCGCCAAAACCGCTATGTATTTGATTATATAATCCTCTAGTTCCCGGTCATCTCCGGTAATAAAACATGTGCTGTGCTAAGCCTTGCGAAAACTAGCATCCGATGGGATGGGGGTCTCGAGGAACGGACAGGGGGCTGTAAGCAGTGCTAGCTCGGCCCGTCGGTGAAGCAGGGGATTTTCTTTCTTGCTCACCGGAGCTGTATTCACATCAAAATCTGTCTTAGCTGCATTTAGTTAAGCGGCTTGATTACCACACCCTCCCGTAGAAAACACGCGTAAAGAAATGGAATTAAGCAAGGAGTGCTATACAAATTTAGTGTCGGGGCGTGGAATGTGGGGATGTGGCCCTATTACATACCGGGTACAGCTCTAGTAAGCAGGAAAACACAGCTCCGAATAGCAACGCTCATCTTTACCTTGGACGATATAAAGCAAAAAAGGACATGAGAAAAGTGGCGCACTAACCGGACCCAGTATTAAAACCATAAAACAATAGCGGCAAATCCGGCTTATTTTACTGGCTTTCGCTTACCATTATTTAGCATATATCGCATGGGTGTGCCGGGTTAATTAATATGCGGCTGTAGCCGGCCAGTTTTCCCTAATGTAAAAGTCCTAGTCGCGCTCGTTTCTCTAAATCAACCGCTTCACCACAGAGCTTCTCTTATCATGTTTGGTACGCTAGTATCGACCGATTCCGACCAGGTGAGCTTAGAGTTCATTGAGAACCCAGATCCTGTCGCTGCAGTCAGTCGAAATCTGCAAAACGAAACACATATTGCTTGCATTACTTGCCGCTCTAGAAAAGTTCGTATTTAGTAATCGCAGCAGCAGAAAAATAGCTGGATTCCTATTTGGTGTTACTGTTGCGTTCATTTCCTAACGATGTGAGATTACAGGTAGGCTGTTCTGGGAATCAGAAAGGATGCCAAAGATGTGTATTTATGGGAATCGAGTGCGTGTATCCAGAGAACCAAAGGCGAAATAAGCAACGAAAAAGAAAAACAAGTCATCAGGTAACTCACGGCAAACTATCTCTTTATTGCAACCTAATTGCTAACGTACTACAGGCCACTGGGAGTAACGGCAAAACCCCAGCCCTAATGGCATGCGATGGAGCAGAGCAGTACACCAGGAACAACCAGGTCAGAGATAGTCAAGACTTGCGCGACAAGTCTGCTTTCACCAGGGAAGGTACATTCCTCCACGCAGCAGCACAGTTCAGACGGCCGATCGGGCTCAAGGAGTAGTGACAATCCAACTTGTAGGTAACCCAACTGCATAATGATGCAGACGCCCTAGGGCCTATGCCACTGACACCTCCAATAGCCGCCAGTTCTCTTGTAACAAGCGAATCCTCTCAATTAGCAGGGAGCTGCAGTCCCACAATGGCGCCGCCCAGTCAGTTCCCTGATCTGTTAGAGACTGACCCGTTTTTGTCGTCACTTCTTTGCCCATCGGCTGTGGACAGCGCCGTAGATTTAGATTTTGGAGAAGCAATCCACCCGACGCATGGCGGCGACATGGCTTGGGCCTTGAACGCCAATAAGTACGATACCACAGAAGGCTTGATGTTATCAGAGCCGCCCTCCATCGAGCCTATTGGCAGTGGTGCCAAGAGACGCACAGAATCCGACAACGACTGCACCTGTCTTATTAGCTCTATATCCTTCCTCGAAAGGCTGGCGTCTAGATCTTCTTCGCGCGAGACTCGGATTGACCTCATACTTGCCGACGTCCGCAATTCCATTGACACCCTCGCTATATTCACGTCGTGCGAGAGATGTGCAGCTCGGGCAGAGCTGAACATGTTGCTTGCTATGGCAGCCCGGCAGATCAGCATTATCTGCGTCAAGCTGGCCACCTGTTACGAGGACATGCATCTACGAGGCCTCGTAGCCACCACTAACAATAACAATTCAGCCCATCAGCAGAAACCCGAACACGACGCGTCCACAACTAATGGTCCCGTCGACATTTCCGTGTTAACATATCGCCTTGACCAGCGTGAGGGCCTCCACCTGCTTAAAAGTTTAGCTACTTTCCAAATCACAGAGTTTCAGCAGCAAATCAAAACTATGAAGTCTCGATATCGCCTTTGGCCAAATCAACGCCAAGCGGGAGCTCTAATTGAAGCAGAGAACCATCTAAGGTTAGCACAAGCTACTATTAGCAGCCATTTTTCATAGGTTTCCATTGCGCTGGAAAGGTAGAAATAAAGACGGTAGAACATGCAACTACGCCATCACTTATGGGTTACAATTGTCTAGAAGTTTCTCTTTCTTGTAGGATAATTGGAA
This sequence comes from Epichloe elymi, assembly GCA_023658475.1. NCBI lineage: Eukaryota > Fungi > Ascomycota > Sordariomycetes > Hypocreales > Clavicipitaceae > Epichloe > Epichloe elymi. The sequence goes on along the minus strand of CP098273.1, from coordinate 241,840 downwards.
AACCTGCAGCTTTAGACTCTACAATGTATGCACAGCCGCTCTAGCCACCCACCTAAATCCCTAATTGCCAAAAGAAAGCTAGTACTCAATCAATCAAGTCCGTTAGCCGAGTAGACCACCTCATGTAGTTACCGGGGTAAGTTCGGCGCAGAAATGGGACGTTATTGTTTGCTAGTTTACAGCCCAAGTGGTATAGCACGCCCTGTCATTCTTAATTGGCTAGAAGACTAACAGTCTCATAGTGCGGTTCACGTATTTGTTCCTCTTTCATTGGAGGCACAGCTGTTGCAGACATTTTCAAGGTAGAGAAACATCAGGTCACACCCTGAGCTCTGTGAGCCGCGCACACTACCACTACCCCACGGTTGACCAGAGGCGACACGACGCTCCCCGCTGTTTTAAGACACCACGAGGTGGATTCGAAACCTCCGACGGTTAAGTGGCGGCCCCATGCTCAAAATGTCGTAGCCCCGATGGCAGGGCTGATGCAGGGCTCATTTAACAATAACCGGGGCGATACAAGACGGTCGTCAGCTCAGCCAGCTCCATTGTCCCAACAGCCTTAATGAAGAGATTGCATTATAAACAGAAGAGATAGCAAAACATCTGTGGGAGGGCCAAGCCTAACCCGGCCACATTTTATCAAGAAAATATCATGCTTGTTCTGTCTTATCGCTTCCACAAGGATGATTCCACAAGGAACGTTTCTTAGTCTCCTGCTCTCACCCGTCCATTTTATACCTTGAAAACCTCTCAATCCCCCACCATCATCAGTCGTGTGTTTTGCCATTGCGCGCGCATCCCACGATGGACTCAGATCTCGAGCACGGCAGCGGCGCTTCCTCGCGACATGTCGCTGAAAAGCTGCCGCCAGCCACTAGTGTTCCTTTACCCTTTACCGAGCTTCTCCCCGTCGCCGACAACGATGGCTCGGCCACGCCAGGCCACGAGGCGGCTGCCGTTAAAGCTGTCCAGCACATGAGCAATCTCCGGTGGTTCAGTGTTTGCGCTGGTCTGTACTCGACCGCCTTCCTTTACGGACTGGACTCGACCATCTCTGCCGCCGTGCAGGGCCCTGTTCTGGCCTCCCTCGGCGACTTGAACCTTCTGCCTTGGATCGGTACTGGATTCATGCTCGGCTCTGTGGCTACTGTCTCATTGTTCGGCTCGCTGTACGCAAAGATAGAGGTCAAATGGCTATACCTGGGTAGTATCCTCACTTTTGAGGTCGGCAGTGCCATCTGCGGTGCGGCTCCGAACATGAGTGCCATGGCTGTCGGTCGAGTCGTGGCGGGAATAGGTGGCTCTGGTATCTATCTTGGGTGAGTGCACAAACAATATACAACTGGCGGCAAGTCAAAGGCTGACTTTCACTGAAAAAGAGGCGTGAACTACATCTCAATGTTTGTGGCTCCAGCTCAAAGGCCATTCTACACTGCCTTGATCAGCACGTACGTCTCCCCAAACAACTAAGCCTCTGAAGCCTGAAGCGGAAGTACTCGAATTTGACACCTGCAATTAGATTCTGGGGTCTGGGGGCTATCCTGGGACCCGTCATCGGTGGTGCGTTTGCTCAGAGTAGAGCAACTTGGCGGTGGTGAGAGCGGATAACAACCATGTCTTCTTCCATCTTCATCATCAACTAATCATCTTTTGCAAAGGGCATTTTACATCAACCTCGTCATCGGGGCCGTCACTGCCCCGATCTACATCCTCTGGTTTCCGCACCACGGCGCACAGCGCCACCAGCCAATCCTTCCGCGCATCAAGAACTTGGACTGGCTGGGCACCTTGCTCAATGCTGCCACATTCACCCTCTTCATCACTTCGTGTACGCTCAGCGGCTCGCCGTTGGAGTGGAACTCGGCTACTATCATCACCCTCTGGGTCATGACGGGCGTTGTCGTCCTGGTTTTCGCGCTGCAACAAGGGGTCGCGTTTTTGACGACCAAGGAAGATCGTATCTTTCCCGTATGGTGCCTCAAAAGTCGGTCGCTTGTCTTGCTGTTTTCCGGGACAGCGGCTACCAGCGCCGTCTTAAACGTCGATATCTACTACCTACCTCTCTTTTTCCAATTCACGGCCGGAATTGATGCTTTAGATGTCGCAGTTCGGCTTCTGCCCTTTGTATGTCTCATCATATTTGCCACTATGCTCTCTGGAGCTCTTTTACCAAAATACAACCTTTACGCCGCTTGGTACACGGCTTCTGGCATGATTGCCTTGGTCGGGAGTGCGCTCCTGGCGCGTATCAATTCTACAACACCTACAAGGGACATCTATGGATTTCAGGTTCTGGCAGGGCTTGGGTGTGGCTTGACATTTCAAGCCGCCTACGCTATCGCTCTTGTCAAGGCTCCGATGGAAAAGGCGTCCGCGGTCCTTAGCTTCATCAATGTTGCGCAACTGGGCGGCGCCGCCCTATCACTGGCGACCGCAGGGTCCATTTTTCACAATGTCGGTTTCAACACCATGCAGAGCGCTCTTGGCGGGAGGGGATATACCTCAGCCCAAATCCACGATGCCCTAGGCGGCGGATACTCGCCCATTATCAACGACAGCGCCCCCGAGGTGCGCCGCTTGGTGTCGGATGCCATCGCCAGTACCCTCGCGAAAGTGTACGTCTTATCGGCTGTTGCGGCAGTGGTAATACTTGTTTCGGGCTTTTAATGCGGTGGGAGAGGGTGAAAATGGCTTAAAGCGCACCCTCCCTTATTGATTATTACACACAGAACAAAAGATTCAAATGTTTCATGCAAGGCATAGAATAATTTCAAAATATTGCATTATATGTGTGTATTTGGGTCTATAGTTAAAAAAAGTTGTTTTATATTCATGTTCCTCTTTTTCTAAGACCAGAAAAAATTGGATGTAGTACTATAAATGAATACAGACAAGCCCGAACAATCCTAACGAGGAAGGGGTATGGTCACAAACAAAATCATGAAAAATGCTGGCTTTGAATACTAATGAAGTCACAACATGGCGAATCCAGCCCCGAGGGCCTAAGACGGTTCCTAGGCACCGTTCCAGTGGGAGCCGGGGTAGGCATCTTGATGGGTCACCCGTCTCTGTTGAGTAGTTGGCTTGTCTTCAAAAGGAAAAGAGTAGATACGGCATTGTGTGCGATGAAAAGCATGCTAGAGTTGCTCCGTGGTGTGGGCCCTTCGGCCTCTTTCAAATTGGGCAACCTTCCGCGCTCTTTTCGCCATTTCCGGACCAACCAGAGCGCCTGGATATTTTTGCTAGATAAGATGATGGTTCACACCAAGTATCTAGTATCCAGTTTACTTGATTTTATAGTCAGAAACGTTTCTTCTGCAAAAGCTTTGGGTGAAATAGGTCTAAGACTTGACATTGACTTAAGAATCACTGCACAATACAGAAAAAGATTCTCACGTCGTCTCTCAAAGCAAAGTCGCCCATCATGTCTCCCCTCATGGAGTCCATAATGCGTACAGACATACGCCTTGTCACGTTCATCGCTGGTACTCTCAGCTACATCGCATATTTCTTTCATGGCGAGCATCACATGCATGGCTTCGCTTACCTCCAAGTTCACACCACCCTGTTTATGACTTCGGCTTTTTTGCTGTATCGACTAGGGTCACCGTTGGTGGAGGCCTTGTTACAGACTCTTGTGTATGATGGGTTTTTCTTGGCTGGTTTATTTGGCAGTCTTCTTGTGTATCGCGCTTTTCTGAACCCTCTCAACGCCTTCCCTGGACCTTTCATTGCTCGAATCGCCACGTTTTGGATATCTTTTCGCATTAAAGGACTGCGAATGTACAAAGCCTTCGAAGAACTACACGAGGAATACGGTTATTTCGTGCGTGTTGGCAGCCAGGAGATATCAATTACACACCCAGATGCGGTGGTAGACATCTTCGGAGCCCATTCAGTGTGTCAAAAGAGCCCGTGGTACGACATAAGCAAGCCACAAGACTCATTACTTCTTCGCCGGACATTTGCAAAGCACTCCGAGCGGCGAGCCACCTGGACTCGAGCCTTCTCTGTTAAGGCGGTCAGGGGCTATGAGACTCGTTTGCACCCATACAGAGCCAAGATGCTTTCCAAGCTCGATGAATTCGCCGGGCAGCCTGTAAATCTTACCCACTGGCTAGGGCTGTACTCCTGGGACACCATGAGCGATCTGTCATTCGGCCATCCGTTCGGCTTGCTGGATTCCAAGGACCATCATTGGGCAATGAAAGTCCTCGACAAAGGGATGAGCATCATAGGTCGCCATTTGCCAATGTGGTTTGTCCGTCTTGGGAGCTCGGTCCCCGGCGGTAACAAGGATCTGAAAGCCATGTACAAGTATTGCCACGAGCAAATGTTTCTCAGGTACAACGTATGTTTTTCTAGTAAATCCCTAGGTGGTGAAGATTGCACATCTGACCAGCGTTGAACAGGCCAAGACTGAACCCAAGGTACCGGATGTTATGAGTACCCTCTTTGTGCCATACAAGAACGGGGACCTGCCTTTTGATGAAACCGCGGTACAACTGCTAGCTGGAGAATCACATCTGCTAGTCACCGCTGGAAGGTGGGTCGCAGGAGACATTCTGTATTTACAAAGCAATTCACTAAACACGTTATTTAGCGATACATCGAGAATCACCATGATTGGCACCTTGTTTGCGCTTGCTCGACAACCTGAGCTCGCCAACAGGCTTCGGAAAGAATTGGAACCCCATGTCCCTGAGAATCCCGACGAGATGGTGATGGACGACAAAATCAAGAACATTGATCTTCTCAACGGTATTGTTCAAGAAGCCCTTCGCTTGTACCCACCCACTCCTAGCCATCCGACCCGAATGACGCCTCCCGAGGGTACTATGATCGCTGGTCGATTCATTCCTGGCAACACGCAGGTGATTGCCCCTCAATACGTCATCGGACGAGGTTAGCAATTTCTTCCATCTCAAGCTACATGCTTTGTTACGAATCGTCTGACGCAAAGTATCACAGACGAACGAATTTTCCCTCGGGCGACTGAGTTCATCCCCGAACGCTGGTACATTCTCCCGGAGCTCGTCAAAGACAAGAAGGCCATCGCGCCATTCTCACTGGGGCCCATGAACTGCGTCGGGAAGCAACTTGCGCTGGCCAATATTCGAGTCACTGTAGCGTCGTTTGTCATGCGCTACAACCTCAGCTTCCCCCCGAGCCAGGCCGATCCGGAAGCTGCTTTCGAAAATGGTCTTTATGAGCATTTCAGTTTGCAATCTGGCCCATTGATGTTGTGCTTGGAGGAGCGACACAAGTAAGCGACTAGCAAATCAGCTATCGAACCCGGAGATGAGATGGTTCGTAGCAGAGATAGGCTGGGTAGCTCATAGCCGAGTTACCAAATTATGGACGTGGCTATAGACTTGACCTTCTCGTCGCCTGGCGTGGTACAATTCAAACAAGTTCAGTTATGGTCATTGCAATCAAAAAGCAAATTCTCTACTACCTTGAAACCAAATACATATTGGTTGTCGATAAGCGTAAGACCTAAAGCTAGAAAACATTCGAACACATTACCGTCGTCGCCGAGGGATTTCGTGTTACTTGTGATTTTAGTTCCATGGCGTTCACGAATCCGGCGATAAGCATAGGACTTACCCCGCCTATTATGTCCTCAAAATATAGCTTTAATCACCCCACAACCGATTGTAGTTCAGTCTGATTCCTATATAGTCCTTTTTGCTATTCTATCTTCTCGTTTTTCTCTGTATTGTAGGTGGGAAGCTGAATACATCGTTTTGATAGTCAAGAGACGACAAGAATAGAAAATAAAAGTACACAAAAGTCACCAAACTGACTGACGAAACGATGACTGTGCCCGCCCAAAACCCATACTGGAAGTTCTGACTAGACGTGGCCGTGCATTGGCGCTGGAATATATCAGCCGTCGATGGAAAGTGGCGGTCGGAAAAGGCCACAACCACGAGAGAGGTCGCAATGATCGTGACTGCCAGTCTCGTCCGGGGCGTGAAGAACTGCGGGAGGTCAGACCTGGCGCTCTTCATGCGTTTATTCGTTCCAAAAGTGGAAGGAAGAGTCCGTTCAGGGCTTCCCTCGAGCTTGCCAATGCAGTATTGCTGGGTGCATCGATATGAGTTCCAAGACGAGTCGCCGGAAGCTGTCGTTTATGACCCCGAGTTCTTGGTGGTGCGGCCGCTCAACTTCTATGCTGGAATAACGAGGCGTAAACAATCGCATTAGGTTGGCTGAGTACCATGGCTTTATGACATATCTGGTCCTACGGCTACCAAGTATACTAAAGATTACCTTTATGAGATGAGAATGTGGTCTAGAGGTAGCTGACCAGAGGCCACCATAGTCTAGCAGCCAATTAAAATCTCCCTCGTTGCCCATCATGTATGTTTCTTCTTGATCATTTAACCTTCTTGATTGAAACTCAACAGCAGTCTTCTTGAGTTCATGACACCGCTGTCATTATATTACTCTGAACATGATTCTGAAGGTTTTTGAGACATCAGTCGCACCTTTACTGCCTGCGAACAGAACGTTCATAACAGGTACTGGGAGTTGCAAATGACATGCGTCAATTTACACCTATTGTCGATTACGGAGAACCCTGGCATGTCATTTCAGTCATCCTTCAAAGGCGGTACTGCAAAAGGAATCACCTGCAAAAACCAAAACCATACAGTTTCGGTGTACGCCAAACCCAAACTAATATTCCGGATAAAAGAGCGTGCGAGGGTATATGGACGATGACGTGAGATGGAATGGACCAGTTTGGTTGGGGCCGACGGCGGGCCTATGCAGCCCCTTATAGCCATGATACATACCTCTTTAGGTAACGCCGTCTGACTTGAAGTCATTTTCGCCCGCTATGCTTTCGATTTGATCCCGAGCCCGGCCACCATCCGGTCCCTACGCTAACAAGGGTCTCGACAGCATGGCTCCCGACGGTCCCATTGCGGCTATAACTTTTTTCCCTTCCTTTCCATGAAGCACCTCCATTTCTCATTGTCTATGCTAGAATAGGTGTTTCTCATTGCATCAGTTGTGAAAAAGAATGTGCGGATTTTCTTCCAGCATCTCGCTTTCTGCGGCAAACGCCAATGGCCAGAGTAACACCGCTCTTTGCAACGTGGAAACAAACGGTGTAGCATCAGAGGGATTGGCGGCGGAACTCAAAGCTTCAGTAGATGTCATCGCTCACCGCGGGCCAGACGACTCAGGTGTATGGGTCAGTGAGGACGAGAAAGTCGGGCTAGCCCACTGCCGACTGTCCATCAACGATTTATCCTCTGCAGGGCGCCAACCCCTTCACAGCAGCGACAATCAGATTCATGCCGTGGTGAACGGTGAGATCTATGACTACTCTCGCCTCCGCGCCGAATGCGAAACCCTTCATGGCTACCCTTTCCAAAGCGACAGTGACAGCGAGCTGGTTCTGGCCCTTTACAAGATCCACGGCGCTCCAGAATTCCTGACACATATGCGAGGTGAATTCGCTTTTGTTCTCTATGATGATCGCAGAGGGGCTCGGCGCGTCATCTGCGCGCGTGACCGTTACGGAATCAAGCCGCTGGTGTATACTCGCGTGGGCTCGAAGCTTCTCGTTGCTTCCGAAGCCAAGGCGTTCTTGCCCCTGGGCTGGAAGCCACGCTGGGACGTCCGTGCAATTGCCGACGCCGGATGGATGTTTGATGACCGAACACTATTTCGCCAAGTTCGCAAGGTCTTGCCTGGACACTATCCCGATCTTACGGAACATGCTGGTGTGCGACAGGTCAAGTATTGGGATGCCGAATACGAAGACAAGGTTGGTTTGGCTTTTACAATCTCAAGCCGGCCCGCAGCTGATCACATCTCCACAGAGGAAGCCCGAAAGTCGCACCATCGACGAAATGGTGGCCGGTGTTCGCAAAAGGCTGGTCGAGTCTGTACGTCTTCGCTTGCGTGCTGATGTCCCTGTCGGCATCTACTTGTCTGGAGGGATTGATTCTTCCGCTATTGCCGGAATAGTCGCAGAACTTGCACGCATGGAGAAAGTCAAGATAGGGAATGGAGAGGTTTCTCGTGTGTCCTGCTTTCTGGTAGCTTTTCCTGAGACTTCTGGCTATGATGAATCACGTAAGTCTCAATATACCATCACCAGCGCCTTGAACTTACCACAAAAGCTAACTAACACACAAGATATTGCTGAACGCACGGCCGAATGGCTCGGAGTGAAGACTATAAAGAAGACCATCACGGAGGACACCTTGGCAGAAGATTTCGAGGATGCCGTCTTCCATTGTGAGCATCATCACTTCGATCTCAACTTTGTGGCCAAATTTGCACTCTCAACTCTCCCCCGCGAGCACGGCGTCAAGGTCGTCCTCACTGGCGAAGGTGCCGACGAGCATTTTGCTGGCTATCCATACTTTCCCGGCGAATTCCTTCGCGAAGCAGATGAAGCCATGCCCAAGTCCCAACTGTCTCAGAACAGTGACCTTCGAAACAACATGTTCAATTCAGTACAGAGGGAAATGAAGGGGATATGGCAAAAAAGCGGTGCAACCGCGTACAAGGATAGACCAGCGGTTCCATCCGTCGCCGGAGTGGGCGCAACGGACATGAGTGACAATCTGTTGGCGTGGCATCCCACGGCCATCATCTTTGCTTCATGGCTCCAGAATTTACGAAGCAACCAGGACTGCCGCAAAACGGTACTGGACTCGCATCCGAGCGACGTCCAGGCCAAGATGCGGTCGCGATGGCACCCCTTGCACACGGCCATGTACATGTGGAACAAGAGCTCCCTGGCCAACGTTCTCCTATCCTGTCTCGGCGACCGCACGGAGATGGCTCACAGCGTAGAGGCGCGCACGCCCTTCCTCGACCACCACGTCACCGAGTACGTCAACCGTCTGCCACCCAGCGTTAAGCTGCGGTACTCGGCCGATGCAGCAACCGGCACCGACACCGGAGAGCTTGGCCCCATCTGGACCAAGTCCAGCGTGGCCCTGCAGTCGCTCGACGAGAAATGGATTCTGCGCCAGGCAGTGCGTCCATATATCACCGACGAGCTATACAACCGGAGGAAGCATCCATTCCTGGCGCCAACGCGGTGGGCTGTGGACGGACCGTTGCACGGCAAGTTCAAGACGCTACTCACGCAAGAAGCCGTGGAGTATCTCGGCTTTGTCAATTGGGCGACGATCCAGGAGGCCATGGAGATTGCTTGGGGCGAGACGGCTGATCCCAAGGCCTTCCGGCGCTTGGTCTATTGCGCTGCTTGGGTCACGCTGAGCCGTCGCCTGGGCATCGCGAAGGCGGTCGAATCCGACTGGGAGGCCAGCGATACCATAGCATAATTCTCAGGGCTTTACGAGTTTCGTGACGGCACTGGGCAGATTTTTATAAGAATGAAACGGACTTTCTGAAGTCAACACTCTCCTTATGTCATTTATTGTAGGATGCTCGGTCATGCTCGGTCCTTTGATTGAGCAAATAATCAAAGAGCAGCTCTGTCAGGTTTCTTGACGCAAAACGGTGAAAGTATATTTAGCCAACTAGACCTAGACAAGGGCGAGGGTAAGGTTGCGGCATATTTTCATCTCAATCCCTTTCATCCTATTCACCAAGGCCGACCGCGAAGCCGTATTTAGATCAACACCACGATTTTGCCGTGCCCTAGACCTCTAGAATGAGCCAATTCATAGGCTTCCCGCACGTCCTTCAGCGGCACCGTTTTCGCCACACGACCTGTCACGTTTCCCTTCTTGACCTGTTCCGTGATGCGCGCCATGCTGTCCCTCGACGGCTCAGCAATCATGTACAGTGTCCGGACACCCTCTTTTCCGTTGCTGATCCCTTGCCTCCTGTGCGCTTCTCCGTACCCCCAGCTGCACGCGTCAAATGACAATAGGGTGCCGCCGTCTGGCGTGACAACGCTCCAGCAGTCTGCGAGAACTTGGGACCCGACGGAATCCACAACCACGTCGACCTTGTCCAAGGCGCCAAAGTCTCTGTACTCGACCACTTCATGGGCACCGATGGAGCGCAAGAACGACTCGTTCCGCTCGTTGGAGCTGGACGCCGCCACGACGTCATGTCCAGCTAGAACGGCAAACTGCACGAGAAACGTGCCAATGCCGCCGGCAGCGCCGGTGATCAGAACCCTCTTCCGTCCGCCCTTCTCCGCAACCTTCGTCTCGAGACCAACGTGCCTGAACAAGGCCTGGTCAGCTGTGAGAGCACTCCCGGGAATTGCGGCAGCCTCCTCCCACGACAGATTGCCCGGCCTCTTGACGGCCTCTTCCGTCGTGACGATGGCGTACTCGGCCCATGTTCCCCCGCGATTGGCATGCGTCATGCCGTACACGTGGTCGCCGACGCGAAAGTTCTGCTCGCTGTCGTGGACGGCGACGACAATGCCAGAAAAGTCGTTCCCCAAGGTAGCGTGGCTTGGGGGGTACAGTTCGTTCCACTCGAGATTGTCCTTGTACACGGTAGAGGCCTTTACTTTAATCAGTAGCTCGCCGGGCTTGGAGACTTGCGGTTTGGGTACGTCGTCGTGGATTTCAATGGCTGAAGACGGAGCCACATTTCCAGGGAACACATAAGGTGTTCCCTCGGGGGATGTAGGTCGAACTCGTGCAGCTCTCATAGTTCTAATACTCTTTTTGATCTAGGTTATAGCAGTGGGACGATGGATCCAAGATTAAAAGTCAGTTAGGAAAGATACAGGTATTGGCTAAATAAAATAATATCATCGCTGTGATTTGTCTTTGTCTTGTTATTCAATGCCGAATCGTATGGGACCCATAATACCCTTTGGCACTAGTGTCGGCATTATGCCAAATCGGGAGTATCCGCTAATCTTGTAAGTTGTTGAGGATATTCACAGCCTCACATCGCAGCCTCAGGCATCAGCCTCGCATCCTCTCTTCGTTTGACGATGCAGCCTCCCGCATCGCGTTTGTTATCAGATTTATAATAGGCTCTGTTCAGAGGCTCTGTTCAGAGGCTCTGTTCAGAGACCTAGATTCATTAGATTAGTAGATTCGAAGCTTATAAGCTTCTCTTTTCTCTGCTAGATTCCGAATTCCGGGATAGTAATTCAGCATCCTCTTCTCTTCTCATCGCTCTTCGCCACATTCCCTCCACATAAGTGAATAATAGAAAACAAATTAATATAATCTCCGGGCTTATCAAAACTCCCGGTTTTCTCTTTTAGCATGAAATAGTTACAAACTAAATTCATTTTCTCAATTAATATTGTTTAAGTACAAGGTAAAAGAAATGGAATGTCAGGAGCGCAGAGGTTAGAGACAGGGCAATTATATGGAGGAGCATCGGTAAAACCTTAGCTCTCTTAGTGTTGGAATCACCAGGTGTGATAATGGCCAATTATCAATTAGGCGCGCTCGTGATAGTATTAATTAAATAATCTATCGTAAGCTATGTTTTTCTATAAAAGGAAGCTAGAAAAGAGAGGGCTCCTATGAAAGGGAAAAAGGCAGCTACAGCTATGTGGGTCACGTGATGTGGGTGGGTCACGTGACCCGGGCCCTGCCCTATCACAGGCCTGCCCGTGGGTAGGAAGGGAGGCACGCGCACACGCACGCACACACGCGCAGCAGCCGACCTTCTTCCGGTTAGGCTAACCTTTAGCTAAAGGGAATTATAGCTACTAATCGCGATTAATATTATGCTTATTCTAACACTAGGAACTCTCTTTTTAACATAATTATTAACGCATAATATCAATCGCTAACAAAGTAACAGATAATAATAGGAGGGGTTATAATCCCCTAATAAAGGGAACTAATAAAGAAAGGAAAGGAAGGGGAAGCGGTGTATGCCTATGGCAGGTAATAATAAAGGAAAGTAATAATCTATCTTTAACCTCTTACTAAAGGGATAAGTAGGCCTCTTCCTAAATCCCTTTTTGTTAAAATTATGCTATTTATAGCACTATTTTATAGGCCCACTAGTTGCCTAGTTGCGTTGTTGCAACGTTGGTTACAAGGCGTTGCCTGCAGCGTTGTTGGCTGTGACCTGCGTTCCTGCACACAACCAACCCACAGGCTTGTATGACTAAGCCGACTAGGCTACCCTATAGGGAAGCTAAAATCGACTGTAACTAGGGAACTAGTAGTCGTATAAAAGGCTGACTTATACTATTCGAATCCTTGATTTTTTCTGGATTTAATAATGTATTTTATTTATAGGGTTGCTTATTAGATTGCTTAGTTAGTGCACGTGGGTGGCTAGATTATATAGTTATGAGTCGATTTTTTACTTTTTACATACAAATGAATTTTACGGAAAATAAAAAATAGCTCCTAAGGCCTAGTGTGAGGCCCCTCACAACATGACCCACGCGCATGCGTGCACCGCAGCGCCAGAGCACCGCGGCGCCTAACACTAGAAGGAAGGGCTAGGTCTATATAATATTAGTAAGCCACTAGCTATAAACTAGTAACTTATATATATATTATACTTAGACCTAGTAAGCTTTAGTTAATATATAAGTATACCCTATATCCTTTTACCTAGCTACCTTTATTCTTATAATTCTAAAGCTTCTCCTACTAGCTACCTAAGAGTAATATAGGGCTAAGAACTACCTAATTAACCTAAGTAATATTAGATAATAACTAAAGTTAATTAAATAAGGGTAGTATTACTACTAAAGATATACTATATTCTATAGGAACTAGGACTAAACCTAGACCCTCTAATATTAGGGCTAATATTATAGTAATAAATAAGTAAATTACTTAGCTTAAGAAACTTAAAGAACTATAGGAATAAAAGTAAGAGCTTATTAATCTTCTATAGCTAGGTAGAGGAAAAGAGAAGATAAAAAGGTAGTAAAGATCTAGTTCCTTCTCTAGTAATAGCTACTAAGAGGTTAAAGTTAGGAATATTACTAATCTCTAATACCCTATAAACCTATAGAAGTATAAAATATAGATAAATAATCTAAACTATACCTTTAATAAGGTAAAGTAAAAGTATTAGTATAATTACTAAAAAATCCTCTTTATACTTAACTATATATATAGTAATTATAGGGTAAGATAAAACTAATACCTTAATAAATAAATAGCTAATAACTAAAGTAATCTTAAAGATAACTAGGATATATTTAAGACCTAGACTCTTATACTACTCTAAGATACTGCTAACTATAATACCTAAATAGCTATATAGCTAGAGAATATAAAGTAATATAAGGGCTAGAGTCCTATTAAATTTAGTATCTACCTAGATTTACTAGAGAAATACCTAGAAAGAGCTACTAAAAAGTTATAAGCTCTTATATTCTTTATAAAACTACTCCCTAACCTATAAGACTAGATTAACCTATATACCTCTATTATAAGAAAGGCATAAGAGGAGGTTATATAACTTACTTAGTAACTCTAGGAGGCTATACTAAAGAGTAAGCAAAAGTCTAAGTATTTAGAAAATAAGGGCCTAAATAAGGCTCCCTAATATTATAAATATAACTTTCTATAAGGTAGAAGGTCTAATAAAGATTAGAAAGATAAGGACTAAGAGAAGTCTCCCGCTACCTACCTAAATAACTATAAACCTAGGTATAAAAGGTAGTGTTTTAACTATAATAGCATAGAGTACCTTATAAATAGATATAATAAGCTAAAGAAGGAGTAATAAGACCTAGAAAACTCCCTAAGGTAGAAGTAGATACCCTTACCTCTGCCTTAAACACTAAGGTACTAATAGGGTATTAATTTTACACACTAGTTACTATTTATAGGTATATAGATATTAAAACAGTGGCGGATCTTAATAGTTACGCTAAGATTAATATTATTAGCGCTAAATTCGTATAAGCCTATAAACTTAACTAAGCTAAGGCTATAGTACCTATTATTAAGGTAGTAAGGGCCCTTATAGTTCCCTAATATAGTGTCTATAAGGTCCCTATTATAATTAAAGACTTAAAAGGAGAAGAAAAGGACCTTAAGCTACTATATATAGCTATTAATAGGGACCTAAGAACTAAGGGAAGCCCTATATTAATTAGGATATATACACTTACTAAGGAATATATCTACCTTTACTTATACTTATAAGAGTAGTGGTTTAAGAAAAGAAAAAAGGCCTTTTTACTTATAACTCCCTATAAATTTATAAAGGTTATATATAATAAGACTATTATATACGCTATTAATAGGGTTATAGAAGATAAGTTTATTACCCTTAGAGATAAAGAAGAGGTAAAGGCATATAAAACTATTAAAGATATCCCCTAGGAACTATATAAGTTTAAAGATATATTTATATTAAATAAGGTAGGAAGCTTGCCTTTAAGAAAGACCACTAATCACGCGATTAATCTAATACTAGGGGCCACACCCCTATACAGACTAATTTACCCCCTTTCCTAAGGCAAATTAAAGGAACTTTATAAATATATTAATAAGAACCTATAGAAGGGCTAGATAAGACTATTAAAGAGCCTTATAGGCATGCCTATCCTATTTATACTAAAGAAAGATAGTACACTCTAATTATATATAGATTACTAGGGTCTTAATAGGGTAACGCAGAAGAATACTACTCTCCCCTAATTTTAGAGATCCTAGACTAGTGCTAAGGAGCTTACTTCTTCTTAAAAATTAATATTAAGGATACTTATTATAGAATCTAGATTAAAGGGGGTAATAAATAGAAGACTGTGTTCTATATGTGTTATAGGCACTATAAATATCTTATAATGCCTTTTAGGTTAATAAATACCCTAGCTATGTTCTAGAACTATATCTATAAAGCGCTTTATAGGCTAGTTAACACTATTTATATAGTATATCTAGATAATATCCTTATCTTTTTAAAAACATAAGAGAAGTATACTATATATATTAAAGAAGTCCTAGGGCATATAAGAGAGGTAGAATTATATATAAAACCCTCTAAATATAAATTCTACTAGGAGTTAGTGGAGTTCCTAGGGTTTATTCTCTCTATTAATAGGATCTTAATAGATACCCGCTAAGTTACTACTATCTAGGATTAGAAGGAACCTATAAGCTTTAAGGATATATAATCCTTCCTAGGGTTTTATAACTTTTACTAATAGTTTATCTATAGATACTCTAGGATTATAGCACTGCTACACACGTTAATAAAGGGTAGTTAGAATAGTATCTAGACTAGGAGGTTTATATTTAGGGCAAGAGAATAGGTAGCGTTTCGCTAGCTAAAAGACGCCTTTTAGCGGGCTTCTCTGCTCCGTTATTATAACCTGAGTTAACCAGTGTGTATTAAGATAGATACCTTAATCTTCGTAATAGTAGGAATCTTATTATAATAAGATAATAAGGGCCGCTAGTACCCTATAGCCTTTTTGTTAAAATTATGCTATTTATAGCACTATTTTATAGGCCCACTAGTTGCCTAGTTGCGTTGTTGCAACGTTGGTTGCGAGGCGTTGCCTGCAGCGTTGTTGGCCGTGGCCAGCAGCTTTGGCTGTGACCTGCGTTCCTGCACACAACCAACCCACAGGCTTGTATGACTAAGCCGACTAGGCTACCCTATAGGGAAGCTAAAATCGACTGTAACTAGGGAACTAGTAGTCGTATAAAAGGCTGACTTATACTATTCGAATCCTTGATTTTTTCTGGATTTAATAATGTATTTTATTTATAGGGTTGTTTATTAGATTGCTTAGTTAGTGCACGTGGGTGGCTAGATTATATGGTCGTGAGTCGATTTTTTACTTTTTATATATAAATAAATTTTGCGGAAAATAAAAAATAGCTCCTAAGGCCCGGCTAGCAACCCCCTTCTGTTAATATAGTCGGTAGGTCTATGAGGGGACTCAGAAAATCCTCTTATTGCTCGTCAGATCGTTTGTCTAGCTGAAATCTACTATATTCAACTATCAAAGCTCTATATCTTGAAGAATCGTCGTATTATAGTGAATCTAGAAGCCGCCGCGTTGAATCTACTAGGGAGGTCTTCCTATCCCTCTAGTACAGATTCCCTTCTATTTTCAATACTTTTAGTTAAGGAAGTTTACTAATACTAAATAAAACTATAGCATGCCTAACTAAGAGCTACTCGCTATAGTTAAGTCATTTAAACACTAGTAAAATTATATTAAAGGTATAGAGACCCTAGTGGAAGTCCTATTAGACTACTATAACCTATAGACCTTTATAAAGTAATAGAAGCTAAATAGAAGATAGGCTAAATAGTGTATATTCCTATACCTACTAAATTTCGTGATTAAGTATAGACTAGGGAAAAGTAACCCTATAGATATGCTATTAAGAAGGTCTAATTATAAGAGTAAACCCCTAATAAATAGGGCACTTCTACTAGAACTTAAGAAAAAGTTAGTAGCTACTAAAGAAGTAGTAGAAGAAAAGATACTAATATATTAAAGAAGATATAGTAAGATACCTTTAGGGGAGGAAAATACCCTAGTCTTTATAGAGAGGTATAGTAAGATACCTTTAGGGGAGGAAAATACCCTAGCCCCTATAGTAAAGGCTAGAGTAGCTATATTAAGAGGCTAGTTAGCTACTATAGATCTAGTAAAAGGTTAGCTAAATAAAGGTAATTTCTAGGAGAAGGTAGTATATATCTAGGATACTAGTATAGTATAAGAGATCTAGGGGGCTATTATATTACTAGATCCCTACTAATCTAGCCTAAATAAACTATTAGCATAGCTACTATAGAAAGCCTAAAGCTAAGATCTAGACCTATAAAGGTAGAGTAAAGAGATTAATTCCCTAGAGAGAGGGAAAGCTAGTCTATAGTTATATAGCATAAGGGATCTCCTAATATATAAAGACTAGGTAGTTATTCCCTAAGAGCCTACCTTATAATAAGAGCTTCTATAGCTATACTATAATAATCTACTAGTAGGTTACTTTAGGACTAAGTAAATACTTAAGCTATTAAAGCGCTACTTTTAGTAGCTAGCTATAAATAAGTCTATATTAGACTATATTATAAGCTATAGGATATATTAGCAAATAGTTATAAGAAGGTATTGCCTATATAGGAGCCTTAAATTACTACTAATACTAGAGTAACTATAGGTAGAAATCTTAATAGACTTTATTATAGGATTACCTATTATATAAGTAGGTAAATAAGAAACTAATGTAATCCTAGTAATTATAGACTAATACACTAAGTACTCTATCTTTCTACCTATAATAACTATAATTAATATAGCTAAGTTAGCGGAACTTTTGTATAAGGAAATTAAGCTATAATTCAGGCCACTAAAGGGCATTATATCTAATAGAGAATCTGTTTTTATAAGCTAATTCTAGTTAGACCTATATTACCTATTGTTAAAATTATGCTATTTATAGCACTATTTTATAGGCCCACTAGTTGCCTAGTTGCGTTGTTGCAACGTTGGTTACGAGGCGTTGCCTGCAGCGTTGTTGGCTGCGGCCAGCTTTGGCTGTGACCTGCGCTCCTGCACACAACCAACCCACAGGCTTGTATGACTAAGCCGACTAGGCTACCCTATAGGGAAGCTAAAATCAACTGTAACTAGGGAACTAGTAGTCGTATAAAAGGCTGACTTATACTGTTTGAATCCTTGATTTTTTCTGGATTTAATGATGTATTTTATTTATAGGGTTGCTTATTAGATTGCTTAGTTAGTGCACGTGGGTGGCTAGATTGTATGGCCGTGAGTCGATTTTTTACTTTTCCTATATAAATGAATTTTGCGGAAAATAAAAAATAGCTCCTAAGACCCGGCTAGCGACCCCCTTCCGTCGATATAGTCGGTAGGTCTATAAGGGGACTCAGAAAATCCTCTCATTGCTCGTCAGATCGTTCGTCTAGCTAGAAATCTACTATATTCAACTATCAACGCTCTATATCTTGAAGAATCGTCGTATTATAGTGAATCTAGAAGCCGCCGCGTTGAATCTACTAGGGAGGTCTTCCTATCCCTCTAGTACAGATTCCCTTCCATTTTCAATACCTATTATATGTAAAATATAGGCTTTCTATAGCGTTTTACCCCTAAACTAATAGGTAGACTAAGAGGACTAACTAGGTACTAAAGCACTACCTATAATGCTTTACTTCTAAAAACCAGTAGATATAGCCTAAGCTACTCCTAGTTATGTAATTTACCTATAATAATATAGTAAATAGAACTATAGGCTATTTACTAAACTATATACTTATAGGGTACTTACTAAAGTTTTAGCTAGCCCTTAGGGATAAGGTTATAGAAGGGAAGGTGCTAGAGGCTTATACTTATATTATAAAGTTATATAAAGCTAGGGAGTAGCTAAAGTAAAACTAGGTAAAAGCTACTAAATCCTAGGTAAAGTACTATAATAAATATTACTAACTACTTAATCTTAAAAGAGGTAACCTAGTACTACTATTAGCAAAGAATATATAGCTTAAGGAAGTAAAATAGAAGCTAATCCCTAGGTTTATTAGACTATTTTAGGTACTTAATACTATTAGTAAGTAAGTATATTAGCTTACACTACTAGAAAAATATAGTAGGTTATATAATATATTCTATATTAGCCTACTAGAGCCTTAGACCTATTATAAGAATATAGATAAAGAAAAAATACTAATACCTAACCTTAAGGATAAAGATAATAAATATAAAGTTAAGGAGGTTAAGGAATATAGAAAGACCTATAAAGGCAATAAATACCTAGTAAAGTAGAAGGGTTAGCTAAGTAAATATAACTAGTAGGTTCCTATTAAAGATATAGAAGGAGCTTAGTATATAATTTAGGTATTCTACTAGAATAAGTTAAGGGAAAAGGATAGTAATATATAAGTAAGTTATAGGTAAAAGAGTATAAAGTTCCTATAAGAAAGGTATAGCCTTACTAGCCACTATAATGTGCCTAATAAAAGAAAATAACTAAACTATATATAAAAATAAAAGAAAAAATATAAAGGAATAAAATAAAGGAAACTATCTATAGCTTTAGGAGAGTTAATAGAAATCCCTCTATAGTTACCCCCTTATAGCTAAAGACTTAGCCCCTATAGACTATATACTTAGCATTATTCTTATCCGCTATAACCGCCTCCCTTATTCTATAATAAAAATAATATAATACTATTCCCTAGGTAATAAATCCTAGATTACTTAGCCTTAGCTATAAAACTATTACTATATTCTATATAGTAAGGAGTTATAGATAGTTAGCTTACTAAAATATTAGTAAATAGATAGCAAAATAGGGCTAAGATATAACCTACTATCCCTAGGACTAGAGCTAGGTTTATAGTAACTATAAGGGTTTAATAGGAGACTATATACTACTAGTATATAATTAAAGTATCCTACCTAGATATATTAGCGAAGAACTAGCGAAAAGGGAAGAAATATATAGACCTAGCGGACCTTAGCGGCCCCTATTAACCTAAATGTAATATAATATGTTATATTAGTATAGTTAAAGCCCTATATAAGCTAAAGATAATAGGTAGTAAAACACTACTAAGTTACCTCTAAGAATATAAGGTCTTTAGGATTATCCTTATTCTTATTACTAAGTGCCTCTATTAGGATATCTACCTAATCTAGTACCTTTAATAAGTTAAGGAAGTTACTATATATAGTGGCTATAGACTATATAATTATTAGTAAATAGAAACTAAAGAGTAAAGGAAAAGTAAGCTACTTATAGCCTTATAACTATCCCCGCATATATAACACTAAATGCAGCGCTTTAACTACTTTATCTTTAACTAACCTATATATAGGTTAGTAATAAATTAATAATTAATCTAGGGGAGTTTAGGGGTAGATAGGGGGCTCTTTTTGTGTTTAGTGCATCTAGTACGCAAGCAGTGTATACATAAGTAATTATAAAGAAGAATCATAGGAGCACTTATAGTGATATATTAGCGATTAATAATAGATAGATAATAGTGTTATAAAAAAGTAATAATTTAGCTAATAATATAGAAATAAAAATAGAATAATATAGTGTTAAAATTATGCTATTTATAGCACTATTTTATAGGCCCACTAGTTGCCTAGTTGCGTTGTTGCAACGTTGGTTACGAGGCGTTGCCTGCAGCGTTGCCTGCAGCGTTGTTGGCTGCGGCCAGCTTTGGCTGTGACCTGCGCTCCTGCACACAACCAACCCACAGGCTTGTATGACTAAGCCGACTAGGCTACCCTATAGGGAAGCTAAAATCGACTGTAACTAGGGAACTAGTAGTTATATAAAAGGCTGACTTATACTGTTCGAATCCTTGATTTTTTCTGGATTTAATGATGTATTTTATTTATAGGGTTGCTTATTAGATTGCTTAGTTGGTGCACGTGGGTGGCTAGATTGTATGGCCGTGAGTTGATTTTTTACTTTTCCTATATAAATGAATTTTACGGAAAATAAAAAATAGCTCCTAAGACCCGGCTAGCGACCCCCTTCCGTTAATATAGTCGGTAGGTCTATAAGGGGAACTTAGAAAATCCTCTTATTGCTCGTCAGATTGTTTGTCTAGCTAGAAATCTACTATATTTAACTATTAACGCTCTATATCTTGAAGAATCGTCGTATTATAGTGAATCTAGAAGCCGCCGCGTTGAATCTACTAGGGAGGTCTTCCTATCCCTCTAGTACAGATTCCCTTCCATTTTCAATAGGTTATAAGCCCGGAAGGCCTATAAGATTACTACATTACTGCGTTATTCTACTGCGATTAGTGCTTGATTTTGGGTACTAGTTACTCTCTACTAGACCTGTGGGCTCTTAGATTACAAAGGAAACCGCTAGTTGAAGCTTTCATCTACTAGCTCTACGCATCGCAACGCCAGACCCTTGGTGTTGAAGTTCATTTACAGCCGCACCTGCAACCACCACATTGCAACCGTAACTATCTAGTTACAACCACAACCTCTTTTAGTGATTCTATTCACTGCCGCGACCGTTATATTTGATATTATCTACTCTGTAGATACGCTGCATTTCTTTTAAATCATCGAACATCTAGTATATCTATACTAGGCTTTGACCTATTGCACTACGTTGCACGCACTATACACTACGTTACGTTGCGTTGTAGCTTCTGCAATACCTATTACCTACGATCCTATTTTTGGTGTTGAGAAAATTTTCGCAGAGAATCTTCTCCGGTCCGTTTCTGCCCGCGCATACCGCAGACCCACTTTTAGACCTCGAGGGGCTGTTGCACGGCTAGAAAAAAGAGGCGCAGCCGACTGGCCACTAATTTCTGCGTTTGTTATCCCCTATATGCCTTGCAACACACCCCCTAGCTTTGGGTACAACAGACCTGAAGTTATCTCTTCTAGCTAAGGCAGTGGTATATTTTAGGCTAGGATAATGTGGTGTATGTGGTAGGATTCGAACTTACGCACTTCGAAGTTACAGGTCTTATAGTCTTATAGACCTCCCGGGCTCATAACTGTTGCACGGCTAGAAAAAAGAGGCGCAGCCGACTGGCCACTAATTTCTGCGTTTGTTATCCCCTATATGCCTTGCAACAGGGGCACCCTTTCAAACAGCCCCGCCACATAATTTGCGTGCGCAGCCCGGTTGCACCACAACCAGCTTCTAGCGCGCGATATTTGCAACAGGAAGAAATTTGGAGATCTTACACAGGATATCTTTTAAGATCCTAGGGAATTTTAAGAGATGGCACCACCGAGTTATAAGGGTAAGGGACCTGCTATAGGCCCTTCTTCTAGCCCTCCTAGGGACCCTGATAGGATAGAAATAGAAGGTCCGGCTGTTTAAGCCAGTGCTTTTCAACAACAGATGCAAAGCCAAATTGAACAACAAGGCAAGACCTTAACTGATTTTATTAAGCATACTGAGTTAAATCGTCTAAAAAACGAGGCTAGCATTAAAGATCTATTAGATAAATTAACGTAAACCATGACTGCTATGCAAGGTCTTTAGGATTCTTCTACTAAGCTAAGGGAAGAAAATACTAAAGCTCTGGTAGAAGACCTGCCTGCTGCTACTACTTCTGCGAGTTTACCTTCTAGTAACTTATAAGCTGCCTTTAATATAGGGGCTATTAAGGAACTAAATAAGAAGGTTCACTCTATTCCTGAGGGAGCTAAGTTAAAAGGCCCTGAAAACTATGATTAGTGGAAGCAAGCCCTAAGCATACAATTTAGAGCCCTAGGATTACCTAAATTTATAGATAATCCTAGCTTAGCAGGCCATCTAGCTAACTGTGATCAAGCTATTCTTTTGATAATATTAAGAGATAGTTGCTAACCTAGACTATAGGTAGCTATATATTAGCAAAAATCCCCTGAAGAAGCCTATAAAGTCCTTATTAGGCAGTATTCGCAGAGTGCTGAAATCCAGCGAGGTACGCTATATACTAGCTACCACTCCCTAAATTTTTTAAATTATAAGGGATCTTTAGAGGCTTTTAATGCTAATTTTAATAACTTACTAGCTAGACTATAGCTTTGTAGTGTAGAGATCGCTCCTATAGATTAAGTAAACTATTATATTAACGCATTAAAGCAGACCTTTCCTAGTTGGGCTGAGAGACAAAGATTTACTATTAGAGCTACTAGGGCACAAGGACTGCCTGTAAATACCCTAAATTTACAGTTCCTTATGGCGGATTTATTAGAAGAATAGAGGGATAAAACCTCTCCTGTGGCTAAAGCTCTTAGCTATAAGGCTTCTAATAATAAGGGAAATTCTAAGGACGAGGAAAAGAAATCTTCTAATCCTAATACTAAGAAGGACTCTACTAACGCCACTAAAGAGCAGGATAAGAAGGATTTAAACCCTTCTAAAGCCTCTAGGAAGAAAAAGCAGAAGAAGAAGAGTGGTAATGGGGATAAAGATAAAGGAAAAGAAGCTGCTTTTGGGTTAGGCTATAGCCTAGCCACGGGATACGTTGAAGAACTAGATTCTAGCGAGTCTAGTAGCGAGGATAGTAGTGATTCTGAATCTGATTTAGATACTTCTAGTACTACCACTAGTGACACTACTAGTAAGCCTACTTTTAGCTACTCTAACGATGTGGTTAAAAACTCCCTTCTATACGATACAGGTTCTTCTTATTATATTTGTAATAATAGGGCTTTCTTTAGGGACTTTAAGCCTCTTAAGAAAGGTTAAACCGGCCCTATAATTACAGCAGGAGGACCTATTTATCCTAAAGGAAGAGGCACCGCTGTTTTTAACGTTCTGGTCAAGAAAAATCCACTAGAATATAGGCCTTTAGCTCTGCTAGATGCCCTATATTTTCCTGGTATAGATACTAACCTAGTTAGCGGTTTATCCCACTATCTTAAGGGAGGTTATCTAGCTAAAGATCAGCTTTTCCTAGCCGATAAAAGCCCCTGTGGGTTATTAGAACCTACTAAACACGGCTTCTTTTTGCAGATTAAGGGGCAAGCTACTCCTAAGATCTGCAAGCATTCAACCCACCTCTCCTTTATGGGCTCTCAATATTGCAACCAACAACAAAGAAACCAACAGCAAAGAGCCTATAAGACCGAATTAGGGTTCTCCTACCCTATAGAGGTTCAAATTCTGCAGCCAGCATTTAATCCCGAGGAATATCAACGAATCGAAGAATTAGACTCTGAAGAAGACGAAGATTTAGCCCTATGTCCCACCGAAGCTCCTCCTAGTCAGGCATCTTCTATAGGGGGTTTAGAAGGTCTATACCCTAGTAACTTAGGTGACGATAGTGGCCGTCTATTGCCCCCAGAGGCCTGTGATTCTTAAGAGGCCTGGCAACAGAGGGAGCTAGGGGATAATAGCCCTGAAAAGCTAGATTCTAGCTATAAGAAATTGCTAGATTTAGCCCTTCTTTGGCACATTCGATTAGGCCACATCGGCCTCCCTTTACTTAAGAAATCTTCGAAATTAGCTAAAGGGATTCCTGATTTTTCCGCCATTAAAGACAAGGATTTCAACTGCATAGCCTGTATGCAATCGAAGGCTATTAGAAGACTAACTAAAAGACCTATTCAGGACCCCCCTAGGGTTTTAGATATTCTAGAGGGAGATACGGTTAAAATCGAACCTATACCGCATAATAAGAAGGCCCTAGTCCTTATACTTATTAATCGAAAATCCCGGTATAAGTGGTGCTTTTCATTAGCTAATAAAGAAGGTCAGACCCTTTATACTGCTATTAAGGGCTTCTTTAAGGCCCTGAAAAACCGATATAATGCGTATCCTAGGCACCTTCACTTCGACGGAGGTACTGAAATTAATAACGAACTTCAGTCTTGGTTATCTTCTAAGGGAATTTGCTTTAGCACCTCTTACCCCTATATTTATGAACAGAATAGGCTAGTTAAGAGGGCTATTAGGGTTATCCTAGACCGGCTTAGAGCTACACTTCAGTGGTCTAAGCTGCCTTTATATCTATAGTCTTATATCCTTCCAGCCATAGTGGACTTAGTTAATATCACCGCTAATACAACTAAGCCACTAACCCCTAAGCAGCTATTCCTAGCTGACTTAGAGCCTAAGACCCCTTATAAGCCTGATTTTTCGAAAATTAGGGCTATAGGGTCTTATTGCGAGGTTCTAATACCTCCGGAGCAGAGATCAAAGCTTTAGAAGCTAGCCCCTAGGACTATCCCTAGCCGGCTGCTTGCTACTCTAGGTTCCAGCGTCTATCTTATTTATATACGCTCTAAAAGGTCAGTCATCAAGACTAGCTTTATTAAGATTATAGAGGATATAAGCTCTATAGGGTCCCCTAAGCCTTTAGGGAGCTATCCTTCAGAGGGAGAAGCCGATATCTCACGAGATCTAGAGGTTCAGGATAGCTATCCAAAGCCTCTAGCGCCCCCAGCGCCCACAGCGCCTACAGCGCCCGCCGCGCCTACAACAACGCCCGGGACGACCGCTGTAACGCCTCTAGCGCTACCCCTAGAGAGCCCAAGCTCTAGCGCCCCTAATAAGGGTGCTATCAAAAAACCGTTTTTAGATTCGGATTCTTTAATTAACCCTAATTCTATGGATATCAATGATTTTAATCTATCTTCTTTTGTTAAGGAGATATGCTTTAAGGCGCAATAAAAGGCTAAATCGTCAGCTAACAATAACAACGATTCGGATACGCCTAAGACCTAGAAGCAGGCATTAAAAAGCAAGGATAGCAAAAAATGGGTTAATGCTACCTTTATCGAATTTAAGCAGCTACTAGCTGCCAGAACTTTTAAATTTATAGGGATAGACCAAATTCCTAAGGGCCGAAAAGTTCTAAAGAATAGGCTTGTTTATAAGCTTAAAAAGGATAAAGAAAATAATCCTATAAAACACAAGGCCTGACTTGTTGCAAAAGGCTTTATGCAGATAGAAGGTCAAGATTATATCGAAACCTATGCTATAACTAGCATTCCCCCTAGTTGGCGGATATTACTAGCCCTAGCGGCTTGTAATGACTGGGAAGTTGAACAGGTTGATTTTATAGGGGCCTTTCTAAATAGTCTACTAAAGGAAGCTATTTACATGCAGATCCCTGATGGATTCGTTGAATTTGCCGAAGCTGCTACGCCTGAAATAGCTAAATTACTCAAAAAATACGGCTATAATCCCTCTCAAAAGCAGGTTATTTTCCTACAAAAAGCTTTATATAGATTAAAACAGAGCTCTAGAGAGTGGCAGCAAGCTTTAAAAGAGCTTCTTCGAAAATTAGGCTTCTATCCCCTTATATCTGACCCTGCTGTCTTCTTTAATCTAACTATATCTACATATATAGCGACTTATGTAGATGACTATCTTCTAATAGGACCGGATCTAGCTTACATCAACAAGCTAAAGAAGCTATTACATAAAGCTTATCCTATAGAAGATCGTGGGCCAGCCGAATTTTTCCTAGGCGTTCAAATCACCAGAAATCGAAAGAAAGGGACCTTAACTATCCACCAGTCCCAGTACATTTCTGAAGCCCTAGAGAGATTTAATATAAAAGATGCTAGACCTACTAAAATTCCCCTACAACCCGGAATTATAAAGCAGGTGGCCACCTACCTAACTAAACCTCTTTCCTCCTCCGATCACAAGCTATATCAGAGTATTATAGGGATTATTATGTATTTAATGCTCCTTACAAGACCTGATATTGCCTTTCCGGTTCAGTGGCTTTCAACAGCGCTATCTAAGCCTTATATAGAGCACTTAAATGCTGCTAAACATCTGCTTAGATACCTTCTAGGCTCTATGAGTTATTCTATAACTTATAGAAGGTCTAAAAACGCTATTAAGGCTTCTGCAACTCTTATTAGCTTCTGTGATAGCGACTTCGCGGGAGATAAGTCCTCTAAATCAACCTATGCTTATCTCTATAAGCTAGCTAAAGGACCTATTAGCTAGAAATCAAAGAAAGCAACTACAATAGCTTTATTAACATTAGAGGCCGAATCAGATGCTCTATGTGAAGCTATTAGGGAGCTAGAGTGGCTCTATGGCCTTTTTAAGGAAATTAAGCTGCCTATAGCACCTCCCGTTCCGATTTTTAGTGATAACTAAGGCGCTATAACGACCGCTAATAACCCTGCTCTTCACAGCAGAACAAAGCATACCCTACTAAAATTCAACTATACTAGAGAGAAGGTACAGAAGGGTATAGCTAAGGTTATCTACATTAATACTAAAGAGATGCCTGCAGATGGCTTAACTAAGCCCCTGCCTAACGATAAATTTCAACAATTTATTCAACTATTAGGTCTTACGAACACAAAGGCCTAGTTTTAAAGAAAATCAACTAAAAGTCGAAAAACCACTAAAATCAACAAAAACACTGGAATTCCGCTGAAAAGTTATTGGTATTGATTTCGTTGAAAAGTTATTGGATTTATTATTGAATTTATCGTTAACTTAGATATCTATTAAAGAGCTAAGTTTAGGTATCGAATTAGTTAACTCATACTTTTCTAGAGGGAGTGTTAAAATTATGCTATTTATAGCACTATTTTATAGGCCCACTAGTTGCCTAGTTGCGTTGTTGCAACGTTGGTTACAAGGCGTTGCTTGCAGCGTTTTGCCTGCAGCTTTGGCTGTGATCTACGTTCCCGCACACAACCAACCCACAGGCTTGTATGACTAAGCCGACTAGGCTACCCTATAGGGAAGCTAAAATCGACTGTAACTAGGGAACTAGTAGTCGTATAAAAGGCTGACTTATACTGTTCGAATCCTTGATTTTTTCCGGATTTAATGATGTATTTTATTTATAGGGTTGCTTATTAGATTACTTAGTTAGTGCATGTGGGTGGCTAGATTGTATGGCCGTGAGTCGATTTTTTACTTTTCCTATACAAATGAATTTTGCGGAAAATAAAAAATAGCTCCTAAGACCCGGCTAGCGACCCCCTTCCGTCGATACGGTCGGTAGGTCTATGAGGGGAACTCAGAAAATCCTCTCATTACTCGTTAGATCGTTCGTCTAGCTGAAATCTACTATATTCAACTATCAAAGCTCTATATCTTGAAGAATCGTCGTATTATAGTGAATCTAGAAGCCGCCGCGTTGGAATCTACTAGGGAGGTCTTCCTATCCCTCTAGCTAGATTCCCCTTCCATTTTCAATAATACTATATTAACGCTAGTAACTATACTATAGACCTTAGAGGTAAGCACACTTTATATAACTCTCTTACTCTTTATTAAGCTAAAGTGTATAATATTACCTTTAATTATAAACTTACTATCCTTATAGTCTTTATTAGTAAGGATTAGCATATAACTAAGCTATAAGGTAAGGTCCTAATTATTTACAAATAACCTATCTATAAACGCATATAGCTTTGCTTTAGTAAGGTTAATTAGAATAAACGTTAGGCCTTAATTAGGGTAATCTATCTGCTATTAGATCTAGTAATTAAGGGCTTTAATATTCTTAATTATTGGTTCTTAGTGTTAAGCGGCGATAGATAGATTATAGTAGGCTTCTAGTTAGTAGATTAAGGCAATGTAGGCGCCTTAAGCCCTTTATTTAATATACTTCTACTTTAAATCTATAAGTAGGATTAAATTAAGCTTACTACTTTAGCCTTTTTATTAAAGTAAATAGCCACACTAGCCGCTAATTTAATAATTCCCTAATTAAAGGTTAGGGAATTATTCTTAAGGAGGAATTACTTTAGCTTTACTATAAAAGCCACTATAGTTAATTCTCTCTCTTCCTTCTTAGAGAACTCCTTATCTAATAGCCTAAGAGTATTATTAGTCTATATGCCTATATATGCAAATTCTAGGCTATCTTCTATAGTTACTAATAGGCATAGATTATACGTAGAAGTCTCTATCTAGAGCTTCTCTCTATAGTGCCTATAGTATATAACCTACTAGTGTATTCTGGCCTCTGTGATGCTATAGAGCGGTTTGATTACCCTTATAATTATTCCTTTAGGGTATTAGTTATAGATTTAGGTTAGAAGCCGCGCGAGGATTACCCTATTTAATCGTATAGTTAATTAGATATAGGCCTAGGTAATATTATAAATCTATAGGATAAATCCCTTTATTAAGAGAGAAGGCGCTATTATAAGAATAAGGTATTAACTAGCTTATTAGATTATTAGAGCCTATATTAAGATTACTTACTTTACCTTATCTCTAAAGCCTTATACTATAAGCCTTAATTTCTTATATAGCTAGCCTATCTTGCCTTTTACCTTATTAATAATTTACAAATTAAAGATTTATATGCTACTATACTCTCTCTTATTATAGGTAATAA
Organism: Epichloe elymi; assembly: GCA_023658475.1. Lineage (NCBI taxonomy): Eukaryota > Fungi > Ascomycota > Sordariomycetes > Hypocreales > Clavicipitaceae > Epichloe > Epichloe elymi. The sequence goes on along the minus strand of CP098273.1, from coordinate 213,157 downwards.
ATTTAAACACACCCTAATTAATTAGTGTATTAATCTTAGTCTTTATAGAGAGCTTAAATAGTGCGCCAGGGGTTATAATAATACCTTCCTTATATAATTAAATTATAAGGTTAAGGTTAGCTTCCTCCTTAGCTAAGATAAATATATTAGTCTTATTAATAATTACTAGAGGGTTCTTTTAGGGTTTACCTAGGTATCTCTTTAGCAGGATCTCTAGGGTCTTGCTAGGTAGCCTAGTTTAGGCCTCTCTCTCTTCTCTAGCCTCCTAAGGTAGGAGGGCTTCTATATTTAAGTCCTTATAATAAGGCCTAATAGAAGTTAAGTAGAAGGCCTTTAGGCCTTATAGGAGGTTAAGAGTGTAGGTCTCTTTATTAATAAAGAGAAGGTTATATAGGCCTTACTAACCTTTACCTTTACGCTAGACTTAGACTAGTAATCTAAGTAGGAGGTTAAGGGTCTTGCTTATATCTAGACTATTCCTTACTATAAGGGCTTTACTAACTTTCTAGATTATATAGAGGCGCTTAACTTCCTTTATTACCTTTTATATAGTAATAATATATTATAAGATCTCTAGTAATAGAGGAGAGTTACTTAATATATAGGGGTAGGCGCTAAAGATAAGGAGGGTTAGAATAAGGCTATTTAGACCTATAGTATTATTAAGGGCTTTTATAGCTATCTATAGGGCAATAGGTTCTAGGGTTATTAGATACTCTCTTTAGATAATATTATAGGCCCTTTAGAGTGGCCTATAATATCTCTTAACTTTTCTAATACTATAATATACCTTAATTAGGACCTCTTTAATAGAGATTAATATTAATGCTATAAATTAGCGAAATTCTTTGCTATAAAAGTTTATACTAGTATTAGTAATAATCTAATTAGAAGGTCCTTAGTATATATTAATCTAGTATATTCTAAGGGCTTCCTAAGTTATTTTAGCTAAGATATTAGGAAGGAATCTCGCTATATAGAATGCCATAGCTATATCTACCGCGTGGAGTGTTAGGTAGTTACTATTAAGGTATATAATATTAACCATTACTTTAAAGTTAAAGGTATACTTACCCTTAAGGGTAAACTTAAAGTAATAAGGGCTATTAGTATTTATCTAGCACTAGTAGCATACCTTTAATATTACCTTAATAGCTTTAAAGGTAATCTTATACCCTATATTACTTAGGAGATTATAGAGTTAGCGTACTAAAGGATAACTAAAGTAGTAATATAAATACTATAATTTAATCTTAGTTAAGTAATTCTACGCTATTGCCTTCTTATCTTATATTAGTAGTATCTATATATAGCCCTATTTACATACTAGGGGCACTTTAATATTCCCTTACTAAAGGATATTCTTAGTAGTAATAAAGTTAATCCTTAATTAGCCTATATTATTAAGGTAAAGTAGGAAGGGAGTATTTATTAGTATTATATAAAATATAATATTACTAAAGGGTATAGGTATATTAATTATTCTAAGTAATATAATTAGCTAGCCTCTACTAAATATAATAACTACTTTACCTACCCTTATAGTATTAAAATAAATCTTTAGTATTATCTTCTATAGTGCTATAACTTAAGATTAGCCTACTATTAAAAACTATACCGCTCTAGTATCTAGTATAATACCTTAGAAGGCCTTAGATAAGTAATAGTCTTTAAGTAGGAATAGGTAAGGAGGTCTAGTAGTGTTCCTATTATTAAATAGATTCTTCTTACTTAGTCTATATATTATAGCTTAATTTATAAGGACTTTAACTATTTTCTAACTATTAAGGGTTACACTATAGGTAAAGAAGCTTATAGGTACCCTTTCTTCTTCCTCTCCCTCTAGCTTAGTATTAAATCTAAGGCTTATTATATACTAGGTAACCTTATTAACTTTAGAGAGATAAGGAGTAGGATCTTCTATTAGGGTACCTTTATACTAGGTAAGAAAGGTATTATATAAAGCTAGTAAGGATAATAAGGTATTTACTAGGTAATAGTTCTTATATCTCTAGTATGCCTTCTTATACTTTTCCTTAGGATACTTTATTAACTAGTATCCCTCTTTACTATATATATAATATTTCTTTATATAGGGAGGGCCTTTTCTACCTTTCTACCTTTATAGAGGGTATTATAACTCTTTACCCTTATTATTATACCTTCTGTTAGTCTAGAAGGCATTAGGAGTCTAGGTATTAGTAAGGAATTAATATTAACCGCCGGATTCCTCTATAATAAGCTAGATTATTATATATATATGCTTATAGAATTATTAGAGGCTATCTAGAGGGTTAGTAAGGCACCCTCTATACTTAGGAATCCTATTATAAGTAGTTATAATCTAGTTCCTAAGGGCTCTTTCTAATTAACCTATATTAGGAATAGCTTACTATAAGGTTAATAGCCTCTTAATAAGCTTATTAAAGCATTCTATCTTTAATTTATTAGGGTTTTTATTAATAGTCTTCTAGAGTAAAGTATTATACTATTTAAGGAGATACTTCTACCTTATATCTTTAGTCTTAAACCTCTCCTTTATTCTCCTTATAAGGGTAGTAAGGTCCTAAGGGTTACTAGGTTTAAAAAGGTAGTCTAAGTAATACTAATAAGCTTTTCCTTTTAGTATTACTTTAAATATATACCTAGCTTATTCTAGTTTAATATCTAGAAGCTTATACTTTTACCTAAAGATTTAGAGCTTTAGTTTAAGTATATTATAGTTATTAGAACTATATTACTACTTAGATATATATATCTTAATAAGGTCTAAGATCTGCTTAACTATTAGTTATAGAGGCTTAAAGGGAGGATTATTAGTAGGTTTATATATTATTCTTTAGTAAATAGGAAGGGCTTATTATTAGGGAGTAGGGGTTCTTTACTAGGTAAATATAGGTTCTTAGGGATAATAAGGAAGGGCTTATAGGGCTTAAGGTATTTAAGGAAGGGGCTAAGGGTTCTATTCTTAGGGGAAGGTTACTAATATTACTCCTTATAGAGGTTATAAAGGTTAGCGGGAGGAATAAGTAGTCCTTATACTCTATTAGTCCTAGAGGTTATTATTCTTATAGAGGTTATTAAGGAAGTTACTATTTTTAATTATATTCTTTTAGAAGTTATTATACTTCTTCTAGGTATTCTTTACTTCTTCTTATAACTAGAAGTAGAATTCCTATTAGTTAAGGACTTCTTAGAGGTTTATTACTATATTTATATTCTAGTTAATTATTATATAGATTCTAGAGTTAATAAGGTAGTCCTATAAGTGCCTTAGGACTATAACTAGGGTCTTTAGAAACTTACTATAGGTCTATAGGTTAAAATCTTAAGTAAATTCTATAAAAAGTAATCTTCTATATACCTTTTATATTATATAGTCCTTAACCTAAGAGAGGATATAGGTTACTTATATCTTAGGTATATTATTATCCTTAATATTAAATTTATCTACCCTAGTAAGTATTTCTTCTATAATATACTAATATAATTACTATAGGATATAAAGGAAGGGAATAGTGAATTCTAGGGCTTCTAAGGGATCTGCTTAAGAGCTATTATAACTTATTAGGTTTTATAGTTATTCCTTCTTATTAACTATTATAACTTATAGTATTAGAGGAGATAGAATAAGGAAAGTAATAATAAAGGGATTAGGGAAAAGAGATATAAAGGATTATAAGCTCTAGTAATTACCTTTATATATAATAGAATACACTAAGTTAAAGAATAATAGGATAGCTTAGCTACTAGAGTTAAACTCTTTTTCTTAGTTTAGGCTTTAGCTTCTTCTAGCTACTCTTATTACCTTAATAGGCTAGCTAGAGTTAGCTTCTTCCTTAGTATAATTAGGGATCTTAAATAATAAAGCTACTCTTATTACCTTAATAGGCTAGCTAAATTATACTACTTCTATAAAGGTCTCTTCTAGATAGAACCTAGCTAATCTGCGGTATCTTTAAAAGATAGTAGGTATTTGTAAATAAAAGTGGTTATAAAGTTAACCACTAATTAGTGTTAGAATCACTAGGTGTGATAATGGCTAATTATTAATTAGGCGCGCTTGTGATAGTATTAATTAAATAATCTATTATAAGCTATATTTTTCTATAAAAGGAAGCTAGAAAAGAGAGGGCTCCTATGAAAGGGAAAAAGGCAGCTGCAGCTATGTGGGTCACGTGATGTGGGTGGGTCACGTGACCCGGGCCCTGCCCTATCGCAGGCCTGCCCATGGGCAGGAAGGGAGGCACGCGCACACGCACGCACACACGCGCAGCAGCCGACCTTCTTCCGGTCGGGCCGACCTTCAGCCGAAGGGAATTGCGGCTGCCAAGCGCGATTGATATCATGCTTGTTCCAACACTTAGATAACAAAGAGCCTAGCTAGCTACTAGATAGCCACGTGTTTATAAAGGAGGGTATTTAGCAAAGACTACGAATATAATATAAGGAAAGTTAGAGTTCAAGACCTTCACGCACCCGCGCCTAGGTAGTACCTTTCTAGTAGCAATAGTGAATCTTAGCTGTCGCTCTGTTTATCTTCATTCCTAACCAAGGTCGTGACATAGAAGAACTGTATGTACATAATGTCTACTATTGTAATAGCATTATGCCCATGTTGAAGCAGTTCTATAAAATCTTGTTGATCTAATAGTAGTATTTTTATCCATACATTTATGTGCGTAGGGTATAGAACTGTCTATTCGTCCCGTTGTCCTATACTACTACTACCTTACAAAGTGATTCGTTCGGTCATGTGCTTATTGTTTTGTCGCTCCCCTAGGAAAGAATTTCAAGTTATAATTTCTCTATTTCCAAGGCAACATGGCTTCTGTGTAGACCTATGCTCGCGCTATAGCCCAGTCTATGTTTCGAAGTACAGCTTTAATCTCGGCCTGTTTCTTTGGCAGATCATGTAACCCATTATGTAAAACTGTTTTTGACATGGATTCGTCACATATGCTGCGGGATAGCTCGGCCATTTTGATCATGTACGCAAAGTCGCTCCGGCCCCACACATGGACAGTTGGAACTCGAATTTTGCGTTCCAGCGCGGACGAGTATAAGATTCGAGGAATGTTGTTAAGCTCTCCGTGACGATACATGTCCAAGTCCGTCCACGGAAACTTCGGATCTCGGGTGACGGCGTCGACAATTGTCCGCTGTAGAATCTCCACGAATTCTTGCTCTTCGCTCGTCAGACTTATGCTGTTGCCGTCCGATTGAACCCTAATATCGTATTCCATTGCTCGAAGCTGTGAAATAACGGTAGACCCCACACTCGCATCAGGACTACACGGCATACCAGTCGAAAAAAGACATGCAAACTTGACTGCCGCCGGGCTATCAGCTGCTTGCTGCTGATAAAAATAGGATAACGTCAAGGCGGATCCCTGACTGAACCCGAAGATGCCATCAAACGGGCCTTGGTCTTCGAGAATCTCTTTGAGGTGACCGATCGCTCGTACTATGTCGTCTGGAGAATAGCCTTGGGTGTGGGAATAGTATGGGCCGGGCTGGTATTCCGAGACGCCTACATGTTTGAGTGTTAACGACGAGATGAAGATGAGAGCCGTCATGGGGTCTACTTACCAGGTCCTCTCTCAGACTCGAACGGCCCATCTACGAACACAAGTTCAAAGCTGGTATCCAGCTCGCGCCGCAGATTAGACATCTGCTTTTCGAGAATGGCGCCTGAGCTACCAAAACCGTGAAGACACAATATCCTCATACTGTTCGTAAAGTATCGAATGCAACCCGATCCGTGATTCAAAGAGTTGATGGCCGGTAGGTTAAAACTACATAAAAATGTGGGACAAGGAACTGCCATTGAGTTATTGCCTTCGGACCTCCGCTCCTGCCTAAAGTGGATGCCTCCTTCTGGAAATGAGGTGAGAATTTCCTAGTTTGTAGCGGGCCGCGGCCAATGATGGGTTTCTCCGAGTCGGCGCCAACAAATCAGTAAGCCCGACCAATGAACGAGTGTTGGCGCCCGCAATAACTATGATGCAGCAAATTGCCCGCATTTGCCACTGAAAAGAGCTGGTACATTTAGCAGGAGATTAGGTGAAAAGGTACTTCTTCCGTTTTGGAACCAGCGCGGTATACCCATCTAGTGACCCCTTGCAAACAATTCCAAAAATGGGAAGCGAGATGTCTAGAAGAATCCTTTCCTTCTGAGCTCGAAGTTAAGCTACGACCTTTTGATTCCTGCCGCCCACTCACCCCGAAGGAGGCGTGGAGTCGTAGACGGGGACAGCCGAGCTGTCTGTGAGCGTCTTAGCGGCAGCACAGCTTTTCTGGAAGACGGAAGAAACGGAGAGATCTGATGAATAAGTACGGGGCGCCGGCGCCGCAAAAGATGTAAATTATCCAACAGGAGGAGTCAATTTAGTCTTCAATGCAGAAACAAGTTTCATTTTCATTAGAAGCAGGTCTACTACCGGCTTCAGTATCCTCCTTCCACGATTACCATCTCCTTCTGTTTTGGTTCCCAAGTCCATTGACGTTCATTTCCATCACGTTTTCACCATGGTCCTGTCAAATTCAAAAAAGCAGGAGCCCATCGCCATTATTGGAGTCGGCTTCCGCTTTGCTGGCGGAGTTTCGTCCCTAGGCTCACTATGGGACATGATCAGCAAGGTCAAGACCGGCCACGGTCCAGTCCCCAGCGATAGATGGAACAGTGATGTGTGGCATCATCCTGATCCGGACCGCAAGGGAGGAATCGGTCCACGGCATGGGTACTTCCTTGACCAAGACATCAGCCACTTTGACGCCCCCTTCTTCTCGGTGACAGCGAAGGAGGCTGCCAGTATGGATCCGATGAAGAGGATGTTACTGGAAGTGTGCTACGAAAGCATTGAAAATGGTTGGTGATATGACCCCGCTCTGTTTGTTCAAGCAAGAGTTAATCTGTTCATGAGCCGCCAGCCGGCATCCCGGTCGAGGATTTGATGAACAGCCGTACGGGATGCTACGTCGGTTGCATGACAAACGACTACGAGATGATCTCTCTGCACGATATTTACGACATCGGACATCCCGCAGCAACGGGTCTAAGTGAAGCTATGACCGCCAATCGCGTATCGTGGTTCTTTGGCCTCAAAGGCCCTAGTTTGACGCTTGATACCGCTTGCAGCTCCTCACTATATGCTCTTCATCTTGCATGTCAGTCACTTAGGCTGAAAGAAACGAACATGGTAAGTTGGAACAAGGACGCACATTTGAGCACGCTTCGTGAATGACTTACTTTAGTCCTGTAGTCTCTCGTCACCGGAGTCAACCTTCTGATTAACCCCAACACCTCACACCAGATGACTGCCATGCACATGCTCAGCCCCGATGGTATTTCTCACACATTCGATGACCGTGCCAATGGCTATGGTCGCGGCGACGGCATTGGGGCCATGGTTGTCAAAAGACTGTCGGACGCCATCCGCGACGGTGACACCATCCGCGCCGTCATCCGCGGTTCGGGTGTCAACGCCGACGGCAAAACACCCAGCGTTACGCAGCCAAGCGCCTTGGCACAAGCCGAGCTGATCAGACAGACTTATGACGATGCAGGGTTGGACCTTTCAGAGACGGGGTACTTTGAATGCCACGGCACAGGGACGCCGGTTGGCGACCCTCTTGAATTAACCGCCATCGCCAAGACCCTCGGTACGGCAAGGCGGGCAGCCGGAGAGCCTCCTCTTCACATTGGCAGTATTAAGCCTACCGTGGGCCACACGGAGGGATGTGCCGGTCTTGCTGGCATTTTCAAGTCCATCCTGCTCCTGGAAAAGGGACTCCTGGTCCCCACGTACGGCGTGGAACGGGTGAACCCGAAGCTCAAGTTGAGCGACTGGCACCTTGTTCTTCCGCAGAACGTCATCATGTGGCCGACGCAAGGACTGCGTCGCATTAGCATCAACTCCTTCGGGTTTGGCGGTGCCAACGCTCACGTCATCTTGGACGATGCCTACCACTACTTGCAAGATCGAGGTCTTACTGGGAAGCACAATGTGGACATACATACATCGGGTTCAGATTCTGGTATTTCAACTACAAAATCAAGCGAGCTCACCCACGGCACATCAAGGAAGTTGTTCCTCTTCAGCGGCAAGGACCAGACCGGAGCCAAGCGTGTGCTGAAGGGTTCGCCACATGGCTGCAAGGTGGCAATTTAGATGACAAGCACGATACGGCCGGCTTGGACGATCTCGCCTACACACTCGCACTGCGCCGCTCTCATATGGAACATAGAACGTTTGTCATTGCCAGTTCGATACCAGAGCTCTCGAAGAGACTATCACAAGGACTACCCGCCGCCACTCGATCACAACGTCACGGCGACAACCTTGTCATGGTATTCACTGGTCAGGGTGCCCAGTGGCCAGCTATGGGACGGGAACTGTTCCAGCATCCCATTTTCCGCCAAAGCATGGAAGCTTCACAGCATTACCTCGAGGCTTTCGGCTGCAAGTGGAATGCCCTAGAAGAGTTAAGCAAGACGCCCAACCCCAACATCAACCTTGCAGAGTACAGCCAGCCTCTTTGCACGGTAATACAGGTCGCGCTGGTCGATCTTGTTCGTTTCTGGAACATAACTCCAGCGGCCACCGTGGGACACTCGAGTGGTGAGATTGCCGCCGCTTATGCAGCATCGCTCCTGACGCACCGAGACGCCATAAAGCTGGCCTACGTCAGGGGCATCAGCTCTGCCGCTGTCCCTGAACAAGGTGCCATGATGGCTGCGGGCATTTCCCAGCACGATGCCCAGATCTACCTTGAGAAGGTCGCGCCCAGTTCTGCAGTGGTGGCCTGCGTGAATAGTCCCTCCAGCGTGACACTCTCAGGCGATGTCGACGCCATAGATGATCTGGAAACCATGATTTCCGCCGACGGGAGATTCGCCCGCAAACTCAAGGTCACTACCGCGTACCATTCGCCACACATGCGCCATGTCGCGGCAAACTATCTTGCCATGATTGGCGAGATGACGCCCAAGCAGCCAAATGAGACAACGGACAGCGACAGCGACAGCGACAACAGGCCAGCCATGTACTCCTCCCTAACGGGGTCCATGGTCACCTCGGCCGAGCAACTGAACGCCGAGTATTGGGTCGCCAATATGGAGAATCCCGTGCTATTCTCGCAAGCCCTCTTGGCGTTGTTGAAACACAAGAAGGTGGCGCCAGGCGGCAATGGTAATACAAATGGCAATACCCGCCCCGTCGCGGTGCAATGGGGGGGGTTCCTCGAGATCGGCCCCCATGCTGCTTTGCAAGGACCGTTGCGTCAGATCATCGATGTGGCCAACAACAAGTTCGCCAAGGCTGCACCTTACGCCTCCATGCTTATTCGCGGCAGAGACGCAACGGAGACGTCTTTGAGCGCCGCCGGGACACTATGGGCTGCAGGCGCCAAGATGGACTTGGCCGCAGTTAACAACCTGAACTGGCACCCAGACACCTCACAGATGCTCTGCGACCTGCCCACGTATCCCTGGAATCACTCACGAAGCTTCTGGCACGAGTCTTACTCGTCACACGCATACCGATTCCCTGCCGAGGCGCGCAATGACTTTCTCGGCATCGCGGAAGATTCGCGGAGCACCCGCCACGAACCGCGCTGGAGGAATTACCTGCGCGTCGCCGAGAACCCCTGGATTGAAGACCACGTAATCACGGGAACCGTGCTCTACCCGGGAGCCGGCATGCTTGTCATGGCATTGGAAGGCGTGCTGCGCACCGCTGACCCCTCGAAGACGGTCGAGGGTTTCCGGATGACGGATGTCACGTTCGAGCGCGGCCTGGTCATCTCTCTAGATGACGAGGCGCCCGTGGAGACGCGCATCAGCTTGCATCCGCACAGCGGCCGATCTGACTGGTGGGTCTTGAAATGTGACCCAAAAGCAGTGGGGTAAAGGATGCTTGTATTCTCTAAGTCATCTGCCTAGCGTAGCCCTATATAACTATGCTTATCCATTACCTAATCTATTCTCCACCCTAATAGGCTACCTATCTTTTAATAATAGTGTTAACCTTAACACTATGCTAAGATTAAATAATAATAATATCCTCCTAATTACTAATCTCTATATCCTTATTCTTCTCTATCTTAGGATCCTAATCTATATTATCCTATATATTTAACCTTAGGGGTTAAAGCCTCTTAGGTTATAGGATAAAAATCTTTAGGTTATTAATATAGATTTTCTATTAAATCCCTCCCCTAAGTAGTTTAACTTAATATATAACTAATAATAACTTCTTTATTACTCTAGAAAGTCTTCCCTAAGACTTATAGAACTTACCTTTTAGCTTATATTCCTTATCTATTTTCTCCTATACTATATTTCCTACTTTAAAACTCCTTAAAGGTTTAATTAGGTCTTTATAGTTATTAACCTTCTATATTTAAACTAATTCCCTTTATTCCTCTTTAGTATCTACCTTCTATAAATTAGTTTCCCTAATTAGGACTAGATCCTTATTCCCCTTCTTATCTAGCAATGCTTCTTTATCTACCCCCTAGTGTCTTAAGAATAGCTTAAATCCTAATATAGATATTACTAGAGTTATTCCTACGCTAGATATATAGCAATTATTTAAAACTACTATAATATTTAGTATAGCTTAGTCCTAGAACTCTAATAAAGTTCTATTTTGTTTAACTACCTATTTTATTAGTTACTATTTTACTAATCTAATATTATATTTGTTAAAATTATGCTATTTATAGCACTATTTTATAGGCCCACTAGTTGCCTAGTTGCGTTGTTGCAACGTTGGTTACGAGGCGTTGCCTGCAGCGTTGTTGGCTGCGGCCAGCTTTGGCTGTGACCTGCGTTCACAACCAACCCACAGGCTTGTATGACTAAGCCGACTAGGCTACCCTATAGGGAAGCTAAAATCGACTGTAACTAGGGAACTAGTAGTCGTATAAAAGGCTGACTTATACTATTCGAATCCTTGATTTTTTCTGGATTTAATGATGTATTTTATTTATAGGGTTATTTATTAGATTACTTAGTTAGTGCACGTGGGTGGCTAGATTATATAGTCGTGAGTTGATTTTTTACTTTTCACATACAAATGAATTTTACGGAAAATAAAAAATAGCTCCTAAGGCCCGGCTAGCGACCCCCTTCTGTTAATATAGTCGGTAGGTCTATAAGGGGACTTAGAAAATCCTCTCATTACTTATTAGATCGTTCGTCTAGCTAAAATCTACTATATTCAACTATTAAAGCTCTATATCTTGTGAAGAATCGTTGTATTATAGTGAATCTAGAAGCCGCCGCGTTAGAATCTACTAGGGAGGTCTTCCTATCCCTCTAGCTAGATTCCCTTCTATTTTTAATAGGTTATAAGCCTGGAAGGCCTATAAGATTACTATATTACTACGTTATTCTACTGCGATTAGTGCTTGATTTTAGGTACTAGTTACTCTCTACTAGACCTGTGGGCTCTTAGATTACGAAGGAAACCGCTAGCTTTTGAAGCTTTTTATCCGCTAGTATCACGCATTGTAACATCAGACCCTTAGTGTTGAATTCAACTACAGCCGCACCTGCAACCACCACATTGCAACCGTAACTATCTAGTTATAACCACAACCTCTTTTTAGTAATCCTATTCACTGCTGCGACCGTTATATTTAATATTATCTATAATAGTAGATACGCTGCATCCCTTTATATATCATCGAATATCTAGTATATCTATACTAGGCTTTTTAACCTATTGCACTATGTTGCACGCACTATACATTACGTTGCGTTGCGTTGCACGTTCTGTAATATCTATAACCTATGATTCCTATCCGCTATTTTTGGTGTTAAGAAAATTTTCGTAGAGAATCTTCTCCGGTCCGTTTCTGCCCGCGCATACCGCAGACCCACTTTTAGACCTCAAGGGGCACCCTTTTAAACAGCCCCGCCACACAATTTGCGTGCGCAGCCAGGTTGCACCACAACCAGCTTCTAGCGCGCATTATTTGCAATAGGAATAAATTTAGAGATCTTATATAGGATATCTTTTAAGATCCTAGGGAATTTTAAGAGATAGCACCACTAAGTTATAATAAGGGTAAGGGACCTGCTACAGGCCCTTCTAGCCCTCCTAGGGACCCTGATAGGATAGATATAGAAGGTCTGGCTGTTCAAGCCAGTGCTTTGTAACTATAACAACAGATGCAGAGCCAAATTAAATAATAAGGCAAGACCTTAACTAATTTTATTAAGTATACTAAGTTAAATTATCTAAAAAATAAGGCTAGTATTAAAGATCTATTAGATAAATTAACGCAAACCATGACTACTATGTAAGGTCTTCAGGATTCTACTAAGCTAAGGGAAGAAAATACTAAGGCTCCAGTAGAAGACCTGCCTGCTACTAATTCTACGAGTTTACCTTCTAGTAACTTATAAGCTGCCTTTAATATAGGGGCTATTAAGGAACTAAATAAGAAGGTTCACTCTATTCCTAAGGGAGCTAAGTTAAAAGGTCCTAAAAATTATGATTAGTGGAAGCAAGCCCTGAGCATTTAATTTAGAGCCCTAGGATTACCTGAATTTATAGATAATCCTAGCTTAGCAGGCTATCTAGCTAACTGTAATCAAGCTATTCTTTTGATAATATTGAGAGATAGCTGTTAACCAGGACCACAGGTAGCTATATGTTGGCAAAAATCCCCTAAAGAAGCCTATAAAGTCCTTATTAGGCAATATTCGCAGAGTGCTGAAATCCAGCGAGGTACGCTATACGCTAGCTACCACTCCCTAAATTTTTTAAATTATAAGGGATCTTTAGAGGCTTTTAATGCTAATTTTAATAACTTACTAGCTAGACTACAGCTTTGTAGTGTAGAGATCGCTCCTATCGATCAAGTAAACCATTATATTAATGCATTAAAGCAGACCTTTCCTAGCTAGGCTAAGAGACAAAGATTTACTATCAGAGCTGCTAGGGCATAAGGGCTACCTATAAATACCCTAAATTTACAGTTCCTTATGGCGGATTTATTAGAAGAACAAAGGGATAAAACCTCTCCTGTAGCTAAAGCTCTTAGCTATAAGGCTTCTAATAATAAGGGAAATTCTAAGGACGAGGAAAAGTATTGAAAATGGAAGGGGAATCTAGCTAGAGGGATAGGAAGACCTCCCTAGTAGATTCCAACGCGGCGGCTTCTAGATTCACTATAATACGACGATTCTTCAAGATATAGAGCTTTAATAGTTAAATATAGTAGATTTTAGCTAGACAAATAATCTAACGAGCAATGAGAGGATTTTCTGAGTTCCCCTTATAGACCTACTGACCGTATTGACGGAAGGGGGTCGCTAGCCAGGCCTTAGGAGCTATTTTTTATTTTCCGCAAAATTCATTTGTATGTGAAAAGTAAAAAATTAACTCACGACTATACAATCTAGCCACCCACATGCACTAACTAAGCAATCTAATAAGCAACCCTATAAATAAAATACATTATTAAATCCAGAAAAAATCAAGGATTTAAATAGTATAAGTTAGCCTTTTATACGACTACTAGTTCCCTAGTTACAGTCAATTTTAGCTTCCCTATAGGGTAGCCTAGTTGGCTTAGTCATACAAGCCTGTGGGTTGGTTGTGAACGCAGGTCACAGCCAAAGCTGGCCGCAGCCAACAACGCTGCAGGCAACGCCTTATAACCAACGTTGCAACAACGCAACTAGGCAACTAGTGGGCCTATAAAATAGTGCTATAAATAGCATAATTTTAACAAAAAGAAGTCATTATCTAATCCTAATACTAAGAAGGACTCTACCAACGCCACTAAAGAGCAGGATAAGAAGGATTTAAACCCTTCTAAAGCCTCTAGGAAGAAAAAGCAGAAGAAGAAGAGTAGTAACGGGGATAAAGATAAAGGAAAAGAAGCTGCTTTTGCGTTAGGCTATAGCCTAGCCACGGGATACGTTAAAGAACTAGATTCTAGCGAGTCTAGCAGCGAGGATAGTAGTGATTCTGAATCTGATTTAGATACCTCTAGTACCACTACTAGTGACACTACTAGCAAGCCTACTTTTAGCTACTCTAACGATGTGGTTAAAAACTCCCTTCTATATGATACAGGTTCTTCTTGTTATATTTATAATAATAGGGCTTTCTTTAGGGACTTTAAGCCTCTTAAGAAAGGTCAAACCGGCCCTATAATTACAGCAGGAGGACCTATCTATCCTAAAGGAAGAGGCACCGCTGTTTTTAACGTTCTGGTTAAGAAAAATCCACCAGAATATAGGCCTTTAGCTCTGCTAGATGCCCTATATTTCCCCGGTATAGATACCAACCTAGTTAGCGGGTTATCCCACTATCTTAAGGGAGGTTATCTAGCTAAAGATTAGCTTTTCCTAGCCGATAAAAGCCCCTATGGGTTACTAGAACCTGCTAAACATGGCTTCTTTTTGCAGATTAAGGGGCAAGCTACTCCTAAGATCTGCAAGCATTCAACCTACCTCTCCTTTATGGGCTCTTAATTTTGCAACCAACAAAGCCAACAAAGAGCCTATAAGACCGAATTAGGGTTTTCCTACCCTATAGAGGTTCAAATTCCGCAGCCAGCATTCAATCCCGAGGAATATCAACGAATCGAAGAATTAGATTCCGAAGAAGAAGAAGATTCAGCCCTATGTCCCACCGAAGCTCCTCCTAGTCAGGTATCTTCTATAGGGGGTTTAGAAGGTCCATACCCTAATGACTTGGGTGACGATAGTGGCCATCTATTGCCCCCAGAGGCCTGTGATTCTTAAGAGGCCTGGCAACAGAGGGAGCTAGGGGATAATAGCTCTGAAAAGCTAGATTCTAGCTACAAGAAACTACTAGATTTAGCCCTTCCTTTGGCACATTTGATTAGGCCACATTGGCCTCCCTTTACTCAAGAAATCATCTAAATTAGCTAAAGGGATCCCTAATTTTTCCGCCATTAAAGAAAAGGATTTTAACTGCATAGCCTATATGCAATCAAAGGCTGTTAGAAGACCTACCAAAAGACCTATTCAGGACCCCCCTAGGGTTTTAGATATCCTAGAGGGAGATACGGTTAAAATCGAACCTATACTACATAATAAGAAGGCCCTAGTCCTTATACTTATTAATCGAAAATCCCGGTATAAATAGTGCTTTTTATTAGCTAATAAAGAAGGTCAGACCCTTTATACTGCTATTAAGGGCTTCTTTAAGGCCCTAAAAAACCGATATAACGCGTATCCTAGGCACCTTCACTTCGACGGAGGCACTGAAATCAACAACGAACTTCAGTCTTGGTTATCTTCTAAAGGAATTTGCTTTAGCACCTCTTGCCCTTATATTCACGAACAGAATAGGCTAGTTAAGAGGGCTATTAGGGTTATCCTAGACTGGCTTAGAGCTACACTTCAGTGGTCTAAGCTGCCCTTATATCTATGGTCTTATATCCTTCCAGCCATAGTGGACTTAGTTAACATCACCGCTAATATAACTAAGCCCCTAACCCCTAAGCAGCTATTTCTAGCTAACTTAGAGCCTAAGACTATCTATAAGCCTAACTTCTCGAAAATTAGGGCTATAGGGTCTTATTGCGAGGTTCTAATACCTCTAGAGCAGAGATTAAAGCTTTAGAAGCTAGCCCCTAGGACTATCCCTAGCCGGCTGCTTGCTACTCTAGGTTCTAGCGTTTATCTTGTTTATATACCCTCTAAAAGGTTAGTCATTAAGACTAGCTTTATTAAGATTATAGAGGATATAGGCTCTGTAGGGTCCCCTAAGCCTTTAGGGAGCTATCCTTTAGAGGGAGAAGCCGATATCTCACGAGATCTAGAGGTTCAGGATAGCTATCCAAAGCCTCTAGCGCCCCCAGCGCCTATAGCGCCTACAGCGCCCGCCGCGCCTACAACGCCCGGGACAACCGCTGTAACGCCTCCAGCGCTACCCCTAGAGAGCCCAAGCTCTAGCGCCCCTAATAAGGGTGCTATTGAAAAACCGTTTTTAGATTCGGATTCTTTAATTAACCCTGATTCTATGGATATTAATGATTTTAATTTATCTTCTTTCGTTAAGGAGATATGCTTTAAGGCACAATAAAAGGCTAAATCATCATCTAATAATAATAATCCGGATACCCCTAAGACCTGGAAACAAGCATTAAAAAGCAAGGATAGCTAAAAATAGGTTAATGCTACTTTTAGCGAATTTAAGCAGCTACTAGCTACTAGAACTTTTAAATTTATAGGGATAGACTAAATTCCTAAGGGCCGAAAAGTTCTAAAGAATAGGCTTGTTTATAAGCTTAAAAAGGATAAAGAAAATAATCCTATAAAACACAAGGCCTAACTCGTTGCAAAAGGCTTTATGCAGATAGAAGGTTAAGATTATATCGAAACCTATGCTTCAACTAGCATCCCCCCTAGTTAGCGGATATTACTAGCCCTAGCGGCTTGTAATAACTGGGAAGTTAAACAGGTTGATTTTATAGGGGCATTCTTAAACAGCTTATTAAAAGAAGCTATTTATATGCAGATCCCTAATGGATTCGTTGAATTTGCCGAAGCTGCTTCGCCTGAAATAGCTAAATTACTTAAGAAATACGGCTATAATCCCTCTCAAAAGCAGGTTATTTTCCTTTAAAAAGCTTTATATAGATTAAAATAGAGCTCTAGAGAGTGGCAGCAGGCCCTAAAGGAACTTCTTTGAAAATTAGGCTTCTACCCCCTTATATCTAACCCAGCTGTCTTCTTCAATCCAACTACATCTACATATATAGCAACCTATGTGGATAACTGTCTTCTAATAGGACCGGATCTAGCTTATATTAATAAGCTAAAGAAGCTATTACACAAAGCTTACCCTATAGAAGATCATGGGCCAGCCGAATTTTTCCTAGGCGTTCAAATCACTAGAAATCGAAAGAAAGGGACCCTAACTATCCACTAATCCCAGTACATTTCTAAGGCCCTAGAGAGATTCAATATGAAAGATGCTAGGCCTGCTAAAATTCCCCTATAACCCGGAATTATTAAACAGGCAGCCCACCTTACCAAACCTCTTTCCCCCTCTGATCATAAGCTATATCAGAGCATTATAGGGACTATTATGTACCTAATGCTCCTTACAAGGCCCGATATTGCTTTTCCGGTTCAGTGGCTTTTAACAGCGCTATCTAAGCCTTATATAGAGCACTTAAATGCTGCTAAACATCTACTTAGATACCTTCTAGGCTCTATGGGTTATTCTATAACTTATAGAAGGTCTAAAAACGCTATTAAGGCTTCTATAACCCTTATTGACTTCTATAATAGCGACTTCTCGGGAGATAAGTCCTCTAAATTAACCTATGCTTATCTCTATAAGCTAGCTGAAGGACCTATTAGCTAGAAATCAAAGAAAGCAACTACAATAGCTTTATTAACATTAGAGGCTAAATCAGATGCTCTATGTGAAGCTATTAGGGAGCTAGAGTGGCTCTATGGCCTTTTTAAGGAAATTAAGCTACCTATAGCACCTCCTATTCCGATTTTTAGCGATAACTAAGGTGCTATAACAACCGCTAATAACCCTGCTCTTCACAGTAGAACTAAGCATACCCTGCTAAAATTCAACTATACTAGAGAAAAGGTATAGAAGGGTATAGCTAAGGTTATCTACATTAACACTAAAGAGATGCCTGCAGATGGCTTAACTAAGCCCCTGCCTAATAATAAATTTCAACAATTTATTCAACTATTAGGCCTTACAAATACAAAGGCCTAGCTTTAAAAACAACTAAAAAAGTCAAAAAATTGAAAATCAACAAAAACACTGGAATTCCGTTGAAAAGTTATTGATTTTAGTTGAAAAGTTATTGGATTTATTATTAAATTTATTATTAACTTAGATATCTATTAAAGAGCTAAGTTTAGGTATTAAATTAGTTAACTCATACTTTTCTAGAGGGAGTGTTAAAATTATGCTATTTATAGCACTATTTTATAGGCCCACTAGTTGCCTAGTTGCGTTGTTGCAACGTTGGTTACGAGGCGTTGCCTGCAGCGTTGTTGGCTGCGGCCAGCTTTGGCTGTGACCTGCGTTCACAACTAACCCACAGGCTTGTATGACTAAGCCGACTAGGCTACCCTATAGGGAAGCTAACTGTAACTAGGGAACTAGTAGTCGTATAAAAGGCTGACTTATACTATTTGAATCCTTGATTTTTTCTGGATTTAATAATGTATTTTATTTATAGGGTTACTTATTAGATTACTTAGTTAGTGCACGTGGGTGGCTAGATTATATAGTCGTGAGTCGATTTTTTACTTTTCATATACAAATGAATTTTACGGAAAATAAAAAATAGCTCCTAAGGCCTGGCTAGCGACCCCCTTCCATTGATATAGTCAGTAGGTCTATAAGGGGACTCAGAAAATCCTCTCATTGCTCGTTAGATCGTTCGTCTAGCTGAAATCTACTATATTCAACTATCAAAGCTCTATATC
Organism: Epichloe elymi; assembly: GCA_023658475.1. NCBI lineage: Eukaryota > Fungi > Ascomycota > Sordariomycetes > Hypocreales > Clavicipitaceae > Epichloe > Epichloe elymi. The sequence goes on along the minus strand of CP098273.1, from coordinate 194,685 downwards.
TTGTGAAGAATCGTCGTATTATAGTGAATCTAGAAGCCGCCGCGTTAGAATCTACTAGGGAGGTCTTCCTATCCCTCTAGCTAGATTCCCTTCCATTTTCAATAATATTCTACTAGCCCTATTAATAAAGGGTGTAACACTAGTCTAAATAAAACTTTTGTCCTATATTTCTTAGCTATTATAGTAAAGTTTAAGTTCTTAAAATAGGATCTATTATTATAATAGATTCCTTTTAGCTAGCTAAATATAGAACTCTAATATTTACTCTAGGCTTTAACTACTAAGTCTCCTATAGCTTCTTTATAGGATTAACCTAATATAAACCTTATTATATAGTCCACAGTAATTAATATATATAAGTCCCTATTTTAAGCCTTAGGAGTAATTAGCCTAAGATAATCTATTGCAACCATTACCCACGGTTCTAGTATTATTATAGTCTTTAGTGTAGATCTCGCTAATCTTATCCCTATTTATTAGCATATAAGGTAAGATTAATAGTAAGACTCTAAATCTTTTATTCTATTAGGCTAGAAGTACCTTCCGTAAAGCTTCTATATAGAAATAGCTAGACTAAAGTGTCCTACTATATTATAAGCTTATTAGAGCTTTACTAGGATATCCTTAGATAGAACATATTCTAAAAGAGATTTATCCTATTCTATATAATATAATATTTAATTAAAGATTTAGTATTAGAGGGATTAATATTATATTAGTTTTTATTATTTAGTTAGTATATTCTAGTGGCCATAGACTATAGCTATTAGAATCTCTTTATACTATTTAGAGTTAAACTATTCTTATAGTTCTAGTAAGATTCTTTCTAAAGCCTCTTAGTCTAACTTTTCCCCCTCTAGGAGGACTATTTCTATATTTATTAAGATTAGAATAGGATAATCTCCTATTATAAGGATTATATCTACTCCTATCCTCCTCTCTACCTTAAATAGTTCTAACTAAAGCTTATTAGGTAACCAAGACATCCTATCCGCAATAACTATAATCTTAGTTATATTAGGTTAATAGATATATTTAATATTTAACTCCTATAAGATATTAACCTAACGCGCTACCTTACTATAGACTTCTAATAAATTAGCTATTAAGTTAATAATTCCTTTGTAGTTAGTATACACCTTTAATGCATATAGCGATCTATCCACAAGCTACTTAGTTTCTTTTAGACCTATAACTATAGCTAGTATCTCCTTCTCTAGTATTAAGTATTGTTTCTTGGTATCCCTAAGCTTATAGGAAAGCTATATAATAATTCTAGCTTTATTAAAGTTAGAGTTTGTTATAGTTATCCTAGCTTTAGTGTCCTCTATTTAAAATAAAACACTACCTATTCTAGTATTAGAGGTATCTATTACTAAATAAAATTATACCCCTAGGTAGGCTCTAAAAGTAGTATTCTCCTAAATACTATTATAAATCCTTAAAAGGGCTTATTAAGCGTTATTTATCTAGACTAGTTTTTCCCTTAAAACTTCCTCCTTCTAGATAGACTATTTCCCTATCCTAGTGGTCTTAAATAATTCCTTAAAAAACACCTTTTTAATTATAACTACTAAGTCTAATCTACTAGGAATAAATTTTCTAAAAAAGGGTATAAGGTAGATAAGTACTAAGATTTTATCCTAGGTTTTAGGTGGCTAATTAGTAAAATACTTCGCTAGATTAGCAAATCTTTTATAATATCTTTAAGCTAGCCTAATTTTCCTATCTTCTAATAAGTAACCTATATAATCCACTTCTACTATAAATAGGGTAGTCTTATATCTACTTAAGCTAATAGGCGCCTAAGTAATGTAGGGGAAATATCTCTTCTATAAGAAGTTAAAGTAATCCTCCTAGGTCTTAGAACCTATATAATGGTTATTAATATAGATAGAGAAGGAAGTCTTAATATCTTCTATATAACCTAGTATGGATTTACTTTCTATCCTATCCTAGAAGAAAAGATATCTAAATATAAGGTCTCTAAATCTAGTGTATATTAATAGAGATCCCATTAGCCCTTAGGCTATATTATTATAAAAATACATCCTATTTAGTCTAGTAAAAGCTGTCTTAGGTTAGTTAAGGGGATAAACTCTAATAGCCTAAAACCTATTTAAGGCGTTAGTTTAGGAGATAATCTTTAAGTGTCTATAGTGGACTAAATCTAAATTAGCTTCTATGTTATAATATGGATATCCTGACTTTATTGTCTTGCTATTAATATTGTAATAATTATGTACTACTTAAAACTCTTTCTTGCCGGGTTTTAGGGTAAATATTGTAGGCGTAACCTATATTAAATTTCCTCTTATAATAATCCTAGCCTTTTCTATAGCTAGAAATACTTTCTTTAAGAACTATTAATAAACTCCGGTATAGTAATATTATTTTTGTTTGCCAGGTCAGGCTCTATTAATTAATAGTATATAATATTATAGGAGGTCTATAGTGCGAATATCCTTAAGTTTTAAAATAAAGTATTCCTTAAAGGTATAGCAAAGTCTTATAATTATTATCTATTATAAAACATTACCTGTATAGTGCCTAAGAGTAATACGCGACTATTTAAACTATAAAATAATGGTTTCTAGGTCTAAGTCTATTAATAGCTAATTTATATATAAATTTTAGAATCTTAAGGGATACCCCTTAAGATCTTAATTTCCTATATAAATTAGGAACCTGCCCTATCTAAGTCTATCCACTTTAGCCTTTAGGCTTCCTATAGTGCGTGTCTTAGTATTACTTAATTCTCCTAAGTTTAATAAATAGTCCCTCCTATCCTAGGTTTTCTAGTTAGAGTCTCTAATCTACTCTCTTTAGTAGGGAATCTTATTTTTTAAGGGGGACCCCTTAATATTCTAATTTCCTACCTAAATATAGGTTGTATTATATCCTAGTGTATCTAGCTCTAAATATCGTAACCTTTGAAGTTCTAACTCCGCAATATAGGCCATCCTATAACCAGGTTTTAAAGTTAAGTCACTAATTTACTTATTTATATAGGGATTTTAACTTTCTAAGGGGATAACCTTAATTTCTTAATTTCCTATATAAATTCGCCTACCCGCATATCTTAGTGTGTCCGTTTCCTATTCCTCCTAATTTCCCACACCTAATAGGTATACTAAGATCTTTAATAGATCTAGATTTTCTATTCTATCCTTATCCTAATCTTCTTCTAGCTCCTGGTTATTATTATAATTATTAAGTTCTACTCTTTCTTCCTTCTTTATAACTATTCCTATATTATCTTCCTCTCTAGTTATTATTATATTCTATAATAATCCTAGACTCTCTCTAGCTAAGATTTAGCTATATTTTTATCCTTTTAAGCTTAATAACCACTTTAAATACTAGGAAGCTTGTTAATATTTAATCTAGCTCTAGGTAGTTTACTAAGTGGTTAATATAGGTTTTAAGGGGACTAAACCATTATAGTAAGAGGTAAAATATTTAATTTCTATCTATAATCCTAACTTAGGGGCTATTCTATAGGTATTAATAATTCCCTATAGTCTCTAGATAACTATAGTAGTTAACATTACTTTAGGTTTATCTATCCTAGCTTCTATATTATTCTTCCCTTCTTAGTTATCTAGGTTTATAATAGGTTTATATCTATCTCTCCTATCTGCTAAATTAATTTTCCCTTTAAGTTACCTATCCTCCTAATAGATACCTTAACATAGACTTATTCTCTAAGTATTCTCTAGTGGTATTTACTTAAAATTTATAGCTCTAAGTTTATCTAATATTATTATAATAATAACTTCTTCTTATAGATAATTACTAGTATTATTATCCGTAGTATCTAGTTTTTTAAAACCACTTTTAAAGCCTTAGTCTTTATCTAGGATATTAGTCCCTTTAGGATCTCCTTTACTTCCTCTAGAATCTTATAATTATCTTTAATAAACTCTATAGCCTTATTTAGGTTTATCCTCTAGGGTAATTAGGCCTTTCTTCTATCCTTACTCTAAAATAAGTTAGGATATAGGTATAATAGGAGAGTTTAAGTCTATCCCTTAGTTCCTATAATTATAAGTTTCTTATTACTATAGTGTTTAATTATGTTTATATAGTAAAGCTAAACCTTTCCTAGTAAGATTTCCTAATCTTACTAAGCGGGTATAATATAGCATTTTACTAAAGCTAAGATCCTACCTATAATAACTCTTAGGTAAGTATATAAATAGATTAGCTATTTAGCGTTATTTATTATTTAAATAAATCTCTTTCCTTAAGCTATACTACTAGAAAACTATATTTTACTAAATAAGTTTTGCTAACTAGTTTAACACTTAACCCTCTATTAACTAAGGCTAAGTTATATTATATACCTTTAATATATATTATAATATATCCTAGTAATATTAGAACTTTGCCCTCTAATTTAGTAATATTATTCTATATAACCACCGCATTTACTAACCCTAGAGATTTAGAAGATATTAGGTTTAGTGCTTCCTAGTATAGTTCTATTAGATAAGAAATAATTAACTTTACTTTATCCCCTTTTAGTTTCCTCTAATATTATATTAAGTGTCCTATTTATTAATAGATAATTAGAGCTAGCTATAGTAGTTATAATACTATAATTAGAACTATGGTTTTGCCTAAGTGTTTTCCTAAGTTAAAAGCTAGGATATTATATTTATTAGTAGCCCTAATATTTTCTAAGTTAAGCTTTTATTAGGGCTAGGTCTTAGACCTAGTATCTTTTATTACTACTTTACAAGGTAAGGTTAAGATAGCTAGTCCCTAGGTTAGCGCTATAGTTTTCTCTAGGTATAGTCTTAAAGCTAGTAATATCCTCTAAAACTCTATTTTAGTTATTTTCTAGATAGGTTAAGACTATTACTAAGTCTCCTCTAATCTATTATAGTCTAAAGTTTCCTAGGTGTCTTTAGAGTCTAGAATCTCTTAAATTTAATTCTAGATTTATTTATCTATAACTATCCCTAGCTTAACTATAAGTTTAGTGATCCTCCTATTCTATCTATAAGCTAGTATAGGTTTAGAAGCTTTTGCTTTTCCCTTAGATAATTTCATAGTAGTGCCTATATAACCGATTTTATCCTAATTAATAATATAACTTAGGGATTAGTAGTTTATTACGGATGTTATAAATAACTACATTTTAGGGATAGGTATATATCTAGGTAGTGGGATTTAATCTCCCCCTAAATCACTAATATAGTTAGACCTTATCTAACCCTCTAACTCTTAGTGTTGCTCTCTCTTTATCTAAAGCCTATTCTAGAACTATTATTTACATTATTATTCCTTATTAGCTATTAAGCCTTTATCCTTTAAGGTATAGTTATACCCTATATATCCCTATTCCCTACACTTAAAATACTAATAAAAGTCTAGATCTCCCTTTATAAAGGAACTAGTAGTGTTAACTTATTTTCCTAGAGATAGGGGAGTATTATTTAAACTATATTTCTATTAATTATATTATCTAGCTATTTAGTTTATATTATTAGCAGTCTAAGCCTAGAAGACTTTAAGTTATTAAACTAACTCTAATATCTAATTATCTTTCTCTTTATCTTATTTAGCCTATTCCTCTATCTACTATTAGAATAGGTTTACTAGCCTAATAGCTTCTTTACTTAACTAAGAGATTTTCTTAGAAGTAGATAAATAGTAGTTATATAAGAGGACCTTTAGATCTAATATAGTTAGGTCTTTAGATACTATACTACTTATCTATTTCTCTAAAGAGAATAAATAGTTAGATACTTACTCCTATAGTTATATATCTATATCTCTATTTACTAAATTAGAGATAAAGTTAGTAAATAATATTCTTTATATTTCTAACTTTACCTTAGATATAAGTCTCTCTACCTAGTAAATATAAGACTTTAGTATCTTACCCTTTTTATAGGTAAAACTAACTACCTCTTTCTATAGTGCTATCTTAAAAAGAGAATCTAGCTTTTTAAACTTCTCTAAGAACTTATTAGATATCTTATTCTATCTATAATCTTTAAAGTCTAGGTCTTAGTACTATATATCTACTTTACCCCTAAGGCCCTAAATAAAGATATATTTATTGAAAATGGAAGGGAATCTGTACTAGAGGGATAGGAAGACCTCCCTAGTAGATTCAACGCGGCGGCTTCTAGATTCACTATAATACGACGATTCTTCAAGATATAGAGCTTTGATAGTTGAATATAGTAGATTTTAGCTAGACAAACGATCTAACGAGCAATAAGAGGATTTTCTGAGTCCCCTTATAGACCTACCGACCGTATCAACGGAAGGGGGTCGCTAGCCGGGCCTTAGGAGCTATTTTTTATTTTCCGCAAAATTCATTTATATGTGAAAAGTAAAAAATCAACTCACGACTATACAATCTAGCCACCCACGTACACTAACTAAGCAATCTAATAAGCAACCCTATAAATAAAATACATCATTAAATCCAGAAAAAATTAAGGATTCGAACAGTATAAGTCAGCCTTTTATATAACTACTAGTTCCCTAGTTACAGTCGATTTTAGCTTCCCTATAGGGTAGCCTAGTCGGCTTAGTCATACAAGCCTGTGGGTTGGTTGTGTGCAGGAGCGCAGGTCACAGCCAAACAACGCTGCAGGCAACGCCTCGTAACCAACGTTGCAACAACGCAACTAGGCAACTAGTGGGCCTATAAAATAGTGCTATAAATAGCATAATTTTAACAATATTAAGTAAGGGTATCTATATATTCTTTTAGAACACTTAATATCACTACTATTATTTAGTAATATTTTATATACTCCTTTACTAGCCTATCTTTTAGAACCCCTAAGAAGGTAACGCTAGTAGGAGCTATAGGAGCTACTATTAAGAAGAAGGGATTATTTATAGTAATCTATTATCTAACTTTCCTAGTATTAACTTAGTTATCTAGTTTAATTAATAAAGAATAGAATTCTAGAAGAATTAACTCTTCCTAATAATCTAATAATAGGGAATAAGTTAGACTTAATAAGAAGTCTAATAAGTCTTTATCTTACTCTATATCTAAACTTAGTTCTAGTTCCTCTTAAGTCTAAATATCTAGAAGGTCTTATATAAAGTTATTCTATAGAAGAAGTTATAATTAGGTTAGTCTAAAGCTATCTTAACCTAGGGAGAAACAAAATAAGTGAATATATAGAATACTTTAAGAAAATTTCTTTAACTAGAAAAGATAGCGTTTACCTAAGATAAACTTAAAATTCTTGCTAGCTTACCTGCTAGATAGATTATTATAAGAAAAAGAAAAACCCTCTAAGAAACCACTAGATCCCCCTAATTTTCCTCTCTCCTAACGTCCTCACGCTACCTTCCTTTTGTTAAATCCCCCCTAGGTTTAGGCAGGCACTTCTTATAATATTTGCCCTTCTTTAATAGTGTCCTAACCTAATCTATACTATACTAGCTAATTAGAACCCACTATAAGCGAGATAGTGGGGACAAAAGTGGGGATAAAAGCGGGGCGATAGCCCGTGCGCGCTAGTGCGCGCCGCATCGTGGTTATATGCGTAAACTAAGGTTTTTGATCTCAAGGTGCCCTCTAGAGGGGGTGTTAAATCTTAAAGTTCAAACCCTATGTCCGAGGTTATCTGTTACCCACTTGCTCATCCTAGCCTTTGTGTACTATTATTATCTGTTAGCTAGCAGACCTGTATGCAATAATAATCTGTTTTGCAAAGTAAAAGTGTTAAAATTATGCTATTTATAGCACTATTTTATAGGCCCACTAGTTGCCTAGTTGCGTTGTTGCAACGTTGGTTACAAGGCGTTGCCTGCAGCGTTGTTGGCCGTGGCCAGCAGCTTTGGCTGTGACCTGCACACAACCAACCCACAGGCTTGTATGACTAAGCCGACTAGGCTACCCTATAGGGAAGCTAAAATCGACTGTAACTAGGGAACTAGTAGTCGTATAAAAGGCTGACTTATACTGTTCGAATCCTTGATTTTTTCCGGATTTAATGATGTATTTTATTTATAGGGTTGCTTATTAGATTGCTTAGTTAGTGCACGTGGGTGGCTAGATTGTATGGTCGTGAGTCGATTTTTTACTTTTCCTATACAAATGAATTTTGCGGAAAATAAAAAGTAGCTCCTAAGACCCGGCTAGCGACCCCCTTCCGTCGATACGGTCGGTAGGTCTATGAGGGGACTCAGAAAATCCTCTCATTGCTCGTCAGATCGTTCGTCTAGCTGAAATCTACTATATTCAACTATCAAAGCTCTATATCTTGTGAAGAATCGTCGTATTATAGTGAATCTAGAAGCCGCCGCGTTGAATCTACTAGGGAGGTCTTCCTATCCCTCTAGTATAGATTCCCTTCCATTTTCAATAGGTTATGAGCCCGGAAGGCCTAAAGATTACTACATTACTGCGTTATTCTACTGCGATTAGTGCTTGATTTTGGGTACTAGTTACTCTCTACTAGACCTGTGGGCTCTTAGATTACGAAGGAAATCCGCTAGAATTTGAAGCTTTTCATCCACTAGCACTACGCATCGCAACATCAGACCCTTGGTGTTGAATTCAACTACAGCCGCACCTGCAACCACCACATTGCACCCGCAACTACTAGTTGCAACCACCTTTTTAGTGATTCTATTCACTGCCGCGACCGTTATATATTGATATTATCTACAATAGTAGATACGCTGCATCCTTTAAATCATCGAACATCTAGTATATCTATACTAGGCTTTTTGACCTATTGCACTACGTTGCACGCACTATACATTCGTTGCGTTGCGTTGCACGTTCTGTAATACCTATTACCTACGATCCTATTTTTAGTGTTGAGAAAATTTTCTCAGAGAATCTTCTCCGGTCCGTTTCTGCCCGCGCATACCGCAGACCCACTTTTAGACCTCGAGGGGCACCCTTTCAAACAGCCCCACCGCACAATTTGCGTGCGCAGCCAGGTTGCACCACAACCAGCTTCTAGCGCGCGTTATTTGCAACAGGAATAAATTTGGAGATCTTGCACAGGAATTTTTAGAGATGGCACCACCGAGTTATAATAAGGGTAAGGGACCTGCTGCAGGCCCTTCTAGCCCTCCTAGGGACCCTGATAGGATGGAAATAGAAGGTCCGGCTGTTCAAGCCAGTGCTTTTCAACAACAGATGCAAAGCCAAATTGAACAACAAGGCAAGACCTTAACTGATTTTATCAAGCATACTGAGTCAAATCGTCTAAAAAACGAGGCTAGCATTAAAGATCTATTAGATAAATTAACGCAAACCATGACTGCTATGCAAGGTCTTTAGGATTCTTCTACTAAGCTAAGGGAAGAAAATACCAAAGCTCCGGTAGAAGACCTGCCTGCTGCTACTACTTCTGCGAGTTTACCTTCTAGTAACTTACAAGCTGCCTTTAATACAGGGGCTATTAAGGAACTAAATAAGAAGGTTCACTCTATTCCTGAGGGAGCTAAGTTAAAAGGCCCTGAAAATTATGATCAGTGGAAGCAAGCCCTGAGCATTCAATTTAGAGCCCTAGGATTACCTAAATTTATAGATAATCCTAGCTTAGCAGGCCATCTAGCTGACTGTGATCAAGCTATTCTTTTGATAATATTAAGAGATAGCTGTCAACCAGGACCGCAGGCAGCTATATGTTGGCAAAAATCCCCCGAAGAAGCCTATAAAGTCCTTATTAGGCAGTATTCGCAGAGTGCTAAAATCCAGCGAGGTACGCTATACACTAGCTACCACTCCCTAAATTTTTCAAATTATAAGGGATCTTTAGAGGCTTTTAATGCTGATTTTAATAACTTACTAGCTAGACTATAGCTTTGTAGTGTAGAGATCGCTCCTATTGATCAAGTAAACCATTATATTAATGCATTAAAGCAGACCTTTCCTAGCTGGGCTAAGAGACAAAGATTTACTATCAGAGCTGCTAGGGCACAAGGACTGCCTGTAAATACCTTAAATTTACAGTTCCTAATGGCTGATTTATTAGAAGAGCAGAGGGATAAAACCTCCCCTGTAGCTAAAGCTCTTAGCTATAAGGCTTCTAATAATAAGGGAAATTCTAAGGACGAGGAGAAGAAATCTAATCCTAATACTAAGAAGGACTCTACCAACGCCACTAAAGAGCAGGATAAGAAGGATTCAAACCCTTCTAAAGCCTCTAGGAAGAAAAAGCAGAAGAAGAAGAGTAGCAACGGGGATAAAGATAAAGGAAAAGAAGCTGCTTTTGCGTTAGGCTATAGCCTAGCCACGGGATACGTTGAAGAACTAGATTCTAGCGAATCTAGCAGCGAGGATAGTAGTGATTCTAAATCTGATTTGGATACCTCTAGTACCACTACTACTAGTGACACTACTAGCAAGCCTACTTTTAGCTACTCTAACGATGTGGTTAAAAACTCCCTTCTATACGATACAGGTTCTTCTTGTCACATTTGTAATAATAGGGCTTTCTTTAGGGACTTTAAGCCTCTTAAGAAAGGTCAAACCGGCCCTATAATTACAGCAGGAGGACCTATTTATCCTAAAGGAAGAGGCACCGCTGTTTTTAACGTTCTGGTCAAGAAAAACCCACCAGAATATAGGCCTTTAGCTCTGTTAGATGCCCTATATTTCCCCGGTATAGATACCAACCTAGTTAGCGGGTTATCCCACTATCTTAAGGGAGGTTATCTAGCTAAAGATCAGCTTTTCCTAGCCGATAAAAGCCCCTGTGGGTTACTAGAACCTACTAAACACGGCTTCTTTTTGCAGATTAAGGGGCAAGCTACTCCTAAGATCTGCAAGCATTCAACCCACCTCTCCTTTATGGGCTCTCAATTTTGCAACCAACAACAAAGAGCCTATAAGACCGAATTAGGGTTCTCCTACCCTATAGAGGTTCAAATTCCACAGCCAGCATTTAATCCCGAGGAATATCAACGAATCGAAGAATTAGACTCCGAAGACAAAGATTCAGCCCTATGTCCCACCGAAGCTCCTCCTAGTCAGGCATCTTCTATAGGGGGTTTAGAAGGTCCATACCCTAATGACTTGGGTGACGATAGTGGCCGTCTATTGCCCCCAGAGGCCTGTGATTCTCAAGAGGCCTGGCAACAGAGGGAGCTAGGGGATAATAGCTCTGAAAAGCTAGATTCTAGTTATAAGAAATTGCTAGATTTAGCCCTTCTTTGGCATATTCGATTAGGCCACATTGGCCTCCCTTTACTTAAGAAATCTTCGAAATTAGCTAAAGGGATCCCTGATTTTTCCGCCATCAAAGACAAGGATTTCAACTGCATAGCCTGTATGCAATCGAAGGCTGTTAGAAGACCTACCAAAAGACCTATTCAGGACCCCCCTAGGGTTTTAGATATCCTAGAGGGAGATACGGTTAAAATCGAACCTATACCGCATAATAAGAAGGCCCTAGTCCTTATCCTTATTGATCGAAAATCCCGGTATAAATGGTGCTTTTCATTAGCTAATAAAGAAGGTCAGACCCTTTATACTGCTATTAAGGGCTTCTTTAAGGCCCTGAAAAACCGATATAACGCGTATCCTAGGCACCTTCACTTCGACGGAGGTACTGAAATCAATAACGAACTTCAGCACTGGTTATCTTCTAAGGGAATTTGCTTTAGCACCTCTTGCCCCTATATTCACGAACAGAATGGGCTAGTTAAGAGGGCTATTAGGGTTATCCTAGACCGGCTTAGAGCTACACTTCAGTGGTCTAAGCTGCCTTTATATCTATGGTCTTATATCCTTCCAGCCATAGTGGACTTAGTTAACATCACCGCTAATACAACTAAGCCCCTAACCCCTAAGCAGCTATTTCTAGCTGACTTAGAGCCTAAGACTATCTATAAGCCTGACTTCTCGAAAATTAGGGCTATAGGGTCTTATTGTGAGGTTCTAATACCTCCGGAGCAGAGATCAAAGCTTTAGAAGCTAGCCCCTAGGACTATCCCTGGCCGGCTGCTTGCTACTCTAGGTTCCAGCGTTTATCTTGTTTATATACCCTCTAAAAGGTCAGTCGTTAAGACTAGCTTTGTTAAGATTATGGAGGATATAAGCTCTGTAGGGTCCCCTAAGCCTTTAGGGAGCTATCCTTCAGAGGGAGAAGCCGATATCTCACGAGATAATCTAGAGGTTCAGGATAGCTATCCAAAGCCTCTAGCGCCCCTAGCGCCCACAGCGCCCGCAGCGCCCGCCGCGCCTACAACAACGCCCGGGACGACCGCTGTAACGCCTCCAGCGCTACCCCTAGAGAGCCCAAGCTCTAGCGCCCCTAATAAGGGTGCTATCGAAAAACCGTTTTCAGATTCAGATTCTTCAATCGACCCTGATTCCATGGATATCGATAATTTTAATTTATCTTCCTTTGTTAAGGAGATATGCTTCAAGGCACAAGAAAAGGCTAAATCGTCAGCTAACAACAATAACGATTCGGATACACCTAAGACATGGAAGCAAGCTTTAAAAAGCAAGGATAGTCAAAAATGGATTAATGCAACCTTTAGCGAATTTAAGCAGCTACTAGCTGCCGGAACTTTTAAATTTATAGGGATAGACCAAATTCCTAAGGGCCGAAAAGTTCTTAAAAATAGGCTTGTCTATAAGCTTAAAAAGGATAAAGAAAATAATCCTATAAAACACAAGGCCCGACTCGTTGCAAAAGGCTTTATGCAGATAGAAGGTCAGGATTACATTGAGACCTATGCTGCAACTAGCATTCCCCCTAGTTGGCGGATATTACTAGCCCTAGCGGCTTGTAATGACTGGGAAGTTGAATAGGTTGATTTTATAGGGGCCTTCTTAAACAGCTTATTAAAAGAAGCTATTTACATGCAGATCCCTGATGGATTCGTTGAATTTGCCGAAGCTGCTACGCCTGAGATAGCTAAATTACTTAAGAAATACGGCTATAATCCCTCTCAAAAGCAGGTTATTTTCCTTCAAAAAGCTTTATATGGATTAAAACAGAGCTCTAGAGAGTGGCAGCAAGCTTTAAAAGAGCTTCTTCGAAAATTAGGCTTCCACCCCCTTATATCTGACCCTGCTGTCTTCTTCAATCCAACTACATCTACATACATAGCAACCTATGTGGATAACTGTCTTCTAATAGGACCGGATCTAGCTTATATCAACAAGCTAAAGAAGCTATTACACAAAGCTTACCCTATAGAAGATCGTGGGCCAGCCGAATTTTTCCTAGGCGTTCAAATCACTAGAAATCGAAAGAAAGGGACCCTAACTATTCACCAGTCCCAGTACATTTCTGAAGCCCTAGAGAGATTCAACATGAAAGATGCTAGGCCTGCTAAAATTCCTCTTCAACCCGGAATTATAAAACAGGCAGCCAACCACCTAACTAAACCTCTTTCCTCCTCCGATCACAAGCTATATCAGAGTATTATAGGGACTATTATGTACTTAATGCTCCTTACAAGGCCCGATATTGCTTTTCCGGTTCAGTGGCTTTCAACAGCGTTAGTTAAGCCTTATATAGAGCACTTAAATGCTGCTAAACATCTGCTTAGATACCTTCTAGGCTCTATGGGTTATTCTATAACTTATAGAAGGTCTAAAAACGCTATTAAGGCTTCTGCAACCCTTATTGGCTTCTGTGATAGCGACTTCGCGGGAGATAAGTCCTCTAAATCAACCTATGCTTATCTCTATAAGCTAGCTGAAGGACCTATTAGCTGGAAATCAAAGAAAGTAACTACGATAGCTTTATCGACATTAGAGGCCGAATCAGATGCTCTATGTGAAGCTATTAGGGAGCTAGAGTGGCTTTATGGCCTTTTTAAGGAAATTAAGCTGCCTATAGCACCTCCTGTTCCGATTTTTAGTGATAACCAAGGCGCTATTACGACCGCTAATAACCCTGCTCTTCACAGCAGAACAAAGCATACCCTGCTAAAATTTAACTATACCAGAGAAAAGGTACAGAAGGGTATAGCTAAGGTTATCTACATTAACACTAAAGAGATGCCTGCAGATGGCTTAACTAAGCCCCTGCCTAACGATAAATTTCAACAATTTATTCAACTATTAGGTCTTACGAACACAAAGGCCTAGTTTTAAAGAAAAACAACTAAAAAGTCGAAAAACCTAAAATCAACAAAAACACTGGAATTCCGTTGAAAAGTTATTGATATTAGTTAAAAGTTATTGGATTATTATTGGATTTATTATTGAATTTATCGTTAACTTAGATATCTATTAAAGAGCTAAGTTCAGGTATCGAATTAGTTAACTCATACTTTTCTAGAGGGAGTGTTAAAATTATGCTATTTATAGCACTATTTTATAGGCCCACTAGTTGCCTAGTTGCGTTGTTGCAACGTTGGTTACAAGGCGTTGCCTGCAGCGTTGTTGGCCGTGGCCAGCAGCTTTGGCTGTGACCTGCACACAACCAACCCACAGGCTTGTATGACTAAGCCGACTAGGCTACCCTATAGGGAAGCTAAAATCAACTGTAACTAGGGAACTAGTAGTCGTATAAAAGGCTGACTTATACTGTTCGAATCCTTGATTTTTTCCGGATTTAATGATGTATTTTATTTATAGGGTTGCTTATTAGATTGCTTAGTTAGTGCACGTGGGTGGCTAGATTGTATGGTCGTGAGTCGATTTTTACTTTTCCTATACAAATGAATTTTGCGGAAAATAAAAAGTAGCTCCTAAGACCGGCTAGCGACCCCCTTCCGTCAATACGGTCGGTAGGTCTATGAGGGGACTCAGAAAATCCTCTCATTGCTCGTCAGATCGTTCGTCTAGCTGAAATCTACTATATTCAACTATCAAAGCTCTATATCTTGTGAAGAATCGTCGTATTATAGTGAATCTAGAAGCCGCCGCGTTGAATCTACTAGGGAGGTCTTCCTATCCCTCTAGTATAGATTCCCTTCCATTTTCAATAAAAAGAATATGGATCCCTATGTCGTGTTTTTGGCTTCTAGCCCGGAAATCCTAGTTAATAAATTCCCTAAGTTTTAAGGCCATGTCTAGCGTTATCTATCGCGCAACACTCCACATAGCCTAAAGCTATTGTTTCGCTAAGTGCGTAAATGGTGGCTCCTATCATCCAGTTTATCCGTTTAGGTACACTTGTCACAGTTATTCAATTTTATAAGTCTAGGTATCTAGTCCAGCAGTGTCTAGTCCTAGGTTTGCCGGCTTCCTAGTGTTACTATTCTAAGAGTCCTCTTACTATCTAAGGTTCCATTCCGATGCTATGAACATCCTAGACCTTGTTTTCCCACGCTATTAATAGTTCCCTTAGGAGTCTGTTAATGTTATGGCCATCCCCAGCGTCTAAGTATAGTCTAGAGTCCGGTATTCTTAGCAAGGACTATTCTAATTATTACAAGTTTTCTTATGATCCCGCAGTTTTATGTCTGTCTAGTCCTATGCCGCAGCTCTAGGTAATCTCGCGTTGACTAACAGAAGGATTCCTAACTGTAGCTGGAAGTTATTCTCATTCCTTAATAGTAACCGCAGCTCTATCTGTCGAGATTTATAATTCGTCTTCTTGTTCCTTAATAGTAACCGCAGCTCCACTCTGTTGAGGATTATCACATCATGACCGCAGCCATCCATCCTATCGAGCCCGCAGCGCTCTATCTCCATTCGCTAGTTTAATTATATAAGTCGTTCGATCGTTCGGTCGAGTCTCTTCGAAGTAAGGGTCTATTGTTTAGTTCTTCAATATTCGCAAGTAGAGTTCATTAAAATAGACAGGTAACAGTCCCAGTCTCATCACCATAAAATGTGACCTAAAAGCAGTGGGGTAAAGGATGCTTGTATTCTCTATGTCATCTGCCTAGCGTAGCCCCATATAACTATGCTTATCCATTACCTAATCCATTCTCCACCCCAACAGTCTTCACCGTCTACTCCATGGTCAAGGGCTCGTCGTGGGCAAGACACTGTGCTGGAAATATTACTGTCGTGTACGAGAACGGGCCGAGCGAGGTGGAAGAGGGCAACGTGGATACCTCGTGGAGGAGGCATGTGGCTTTACGCGATACCCTGCTCTCCGAGCCTGGTTCCTCGGCCGTAGATGTGGGTGGGTTCTACAGCCATTTGGAAACCATTGGGATGCAATACGGCCCGTCATTCCGCAATGTCGTCTCTCTCACAGCAGTGCCGTCGAAAGACGCCTCCTATGGTACCGTGGCTGTTCCGGATACCAAGTCGACAATGCCTAGCCATCACGAGTCCCTCCACGTCATCCATCCAGCCACCCTGGACTCCATCTTTCACCTGGTGATTGCCTCTCTCGACGCCGGCCGCCCGAATCAGTCCGCAGTGCCTTATGCCATCGAGGAGCTGTACATCGCCCGCCACCAGCCACGGGGATCCGGTGCGCTCTACTCCGGCCATGGTCGTTTGCTGTCCAGGAGTGGCCATGAGATGACCACTGAACTGTTCGTTTCCGATCAGGACTGGGCAAAGCCGAAGCTGACCATCAAAAACTTTGCCCTGCGTCAGGTCACGTCTGGAGTTGGCTTGGAGACCGCGGTTGACTCGTCGTCCTCCGGGGCCGCCGTCAAGAAATGCGCTGGAATCACCTGGATTCCGGATCTCTCCTTCGTGACGAGCAACGAGCATCTTGTGGAGCTTGCATCATCATCCGACAAGAAGACGGCCCCGTTGGTCAACGCCTTCCTCGACTCGGTGTTCCTCAAAAAGTCGGACAACACATTACTCATCGGCATGTTCGACGAAGCCCAATCCAACACTGACATCCTCCTTGACCTGGACCTCAGGAACCGAACGTACGTGCCCACCAAGATCATTGCTCTGGCTGCATCGGAGCCCAGATTACAATTGATGCGAGCCGCTCTTGGACAAGGTGCCGAGAACACGACCATCATATACAGGCGGATGCCGGAGGACGGACTTCTTGAGACGCTGGCCCCAGACGCCATTGATCTTGTCCTCGGCCTGGGAGTTCCCGATGTCGCAGAGAACGCTGCAGTGCTCGCGAAGCTGGCTCCGCTAGTGTGGCTCACCCAAGCTGGTCAACTAGGCAAAGACTTGGTCTCGCTCGGGTCGTACGTTGCCCATCTCGCTCAGGAGCAGACCTACGTATCGTACTTGACAAACAATGTCTCTCTCTCCACTTTGCCTGAGTTGCCGGAGTCGGTAGTGCTTCTCTTGCCCGAATCATCATCCGGCACCTTGGAGACACTCGCAACCAAGATCCAGGAAAAGCTTACAGGCTTCGGCGTGTCCGTTGGACGAACAAATCTGACTTTACAGGGAACCGCCTGCCTCGACGGCAAGTCGGTGATTTCCCTCCTCGAGATTGACAGCCCGCTAGTGTATGCCTGGGACGAAGAACAGTTCAACGCTTTCAAGAAGCTCGTCTCCACCGTCGGCCACCTCTTCTGGGTTACCCGAGGGAGCGTCCTCGAGAGCTGGTCGAACGGCGTGGAATTTGCCACGAGCCAGGGCTTGTTACGAGTGATGCGCAATGAGTACCCCGCCTCCACACTGTCGTCTCTCGATCTATCCGCGCTCGCGGATATCTCCAGTGCGCAATACGCAGACCTGGTCATCAATGTTTGGCGAGCGAGTCTGGTTGAGAACGCAGAGATGGAATATGCTGAGCGCAACCGCTTGATCTACATCGCTCGTGCCACGGAACATGCTGGCTTCGACAACGAGCTCCAGTTGGCAGGCAACAACGCGAAACCCATCTGGTCTACTCTGGGTGCTCCTGGTAAGCCGCTGAAGGCGAGCGGGTCTTCCAACGACGTTCATGGATCCATCTGGGTTCCGGACGAAGAGGCTGACTTGGCCCTTGAAGATGGCCAAGTTGAAGTTAAAGTGGAATATGCTGGACTTGGACAGGGCCAAACGCTAGCCTCTGTTCACCACGGTGTTGGCAAAGTCACTCGTCTATCCGACTCGGTCAAGTCACTGGAGCTCGGTCAAAAGGCTATCGTTTTCTCTCGCGCCGCTGCAAGAACCCATCTCCGCCAAACCGAAGCCCTGGTGGCACCACTTCCGGACGGCCTTCAACCGCAGGAAGCCGTGGCTCTCGTGGAGCCGTTGATAATTGCACAGTACGCGCTTGTGGAGAGGACTCATCTGAGAGACGGCCAGGCACTGCTGCTCAACGACGCCGCCAGCGTGGTGGGACAGACCCTGATCCAAGTGGCCAAGGAAATTGGTGCGGAAGTCTTTGCTCTCGTCCAAAGCAGAGCAGAGCGGAATATTCTGAACGATAGGTACGGAGTTCCCACGGACCACATCTTCGACTCGGCTTTGAACAACTTCGTGCCACTCATCCAAGAGGCGACCAGGAACCGTGGGGTCGACGTCGTCATCAGTCAACAAAGTGGCCCGCATGTCATGGGAGCCTTGTCAATTCTGAACGACTTTGGCGAGTTTATCCACATCAATGACCAGGGTTCCCGATCGGACGTCGACATTCCGGCCTCGAAATCCAACGTAACCTTCATTTGCATCGATGTCGCCGCACTCTTCCAAAGCAGACCAGACATCGTCTGCAGGCTCTTCAAGCAGGCCTTCATGGATTACACCCCCCAGGGGCCCTTCCCGCAGACCGTGCTGCCCATTACCAATATCTCAGCATCGGTGCGCAGCAACCAGAACGAGCAGGTCGTCGTGTCCCTAAACGATACCATGCCGGTACTCATGCCTGCGCTTCAGCCAGACAAGTTGAAGCTCGATAGCGAAGCTACATATGTGCTGGCCGGAGGTCTGGGCGCTCTCGGATTGAATATTGCCGACTGGATGATTGAATGCGGTGCCAAACACCTGGTCTTCTTATCCCGATCAGGCGGGTCAAAGCATACAAAGACTCTGGAGAAGTTTGCCGACCGTTCTGTACGAGCTGAAGCGTTCGCGTGCAATGTCAACGATGCTGTTAGTGTCGCTACAGTATTCGACAGCCTCAAATCCAGCGGCAGGAGAGTTGCCGGAGTGATTCAACTGGCCATGGTACTGCAAGATGGCATTTTCGACAACATGTCGTTCGAGCAATGGAGTCGCGCGATTGAACCCAAGACAAAGGGCTCACGAAACCTCCTGGCCAATCTCTGGCCTGGCGACAAGCCGTTCTTCATACTGCTCTCCTCCATCACCGGTGTTATTGGCAACACGGCGCAAGCCAACTACGCGGCTGGAAATACCTTTGAGGATGCGTTGGCTTATCACGCGCGCGACCATCTCGGCATCAACGCCACCAGCATCGATGTCGGCTTGGTCTCCGACTCGGCGCACTTCACCGCGGCAGGCGAGTTCGGCGACCTCGCCAGCTACGTGTCTCGATACCAGCACGGTTGGCGCGGCCTGCAGACGAACCTCCAAGAGCTCGGCGTCGTGATGCGAGCCATCATGCGAGGCTCCGCTACCAACGCACCGGGAGCACCACCACCGGCCCAGGTGGTCCTGGGCCTGGGCGACCGCATTGAGCATAACGAGAGCACCGGGGGCTTCTCGCGGGATAAGAAGTTCGCGCTCCGCGTCGTCAAAGTCGGGAACCAAGCCGGGCACGGTGAGGCGAAGGAAAAGGTGGGCGCCCTCTTGGCCAATGCGGCGAGCACGGCAGAGGCTGCGGCGGTGGTAGAGGAGAACATCAAGGAGCTAGTCGCCGTGGCCATGGGTGTCGCCTTGGAAGAAATTGATGCTCAAAGGCCTCTCTATGACTATGGTGGTAAGTGCAACAATCCCCTCGGCACCCATCAAGCTGTGACGTCCTGGCTTACGTTTTATTCTCATCGCAGTTGATTCGCTCCAGGCGGTCGAGATTCGAAACCGCGCCCTGAAGAACATGCGAAGTGAGATTTCGGTCTTTGATATCCTCAGTGCCATGCCGCTGGCTGATGTAGCAGCCAAGATTGCTGCCAAGAGTCCGTTGGTCAATGTCGACAGTTGTGAAGATGATTAAATAAGCTTGAAATACCATTACGAAGCGAAACCCACCGATCACCGTGAATGAAATACAAGAACCACAAGAATGAAGCATGTTGTTACTTGGTGCAACTATTACAGCGAAAATTTGATCGCGGGGGAGACTTGTGTCGAGTTTCATCACATCAGTTTCACCGCCACACTCACCATTCCTACGCTTGCTGCAAATGGCCATCCTCCCAAAAACAACGTTGGTTAGCCGCATATTGTCTTGCAAGGCAATCCCTCACAGACGCAACCTCGGTGGCCACATCTTCCTTTGATGTCACCTTGGATACCGTCTCTAAGTCAACAGCCATCACCTTATCGCCGACAAGGTGGAAGTTATCGAGCTTGGTGTCATCTGGCAACACGCCGAACTCGGCGAGAGTGGTCAAAGTAGCTGTTATCATGTCCCGAAACTCAGTCATCGCCAACACAGCTCCCGCAGGCGTTGCCATACATGCACCGCCGATGTCCGATAAGAGACATGCCCTGGTGCCATTATGCCTTGCCTCGCCATAATACTCAGGAATTAAAATCCCCTGAAGCTGTTTAAGGTGCTTATATGCTGCCTTCTCTGCCTCGAATTCCTCATCCCAGCCAACTTTGCATTTTTTTAACACAAAACGAGATGGCAGGCTCCATTCAGGAAATGAGGCCCTAAGCCACATGCGTAAGGCTGACGGGAGAAGAGAGGCGGCAATCTGAATAAGTTTATCTATAGCGGATGGGTTAACCTGAAGTAGGAGAACATTGGGATGCTCCCTATCAGCCTGGGTGGCGATTGCATGGATACGACGAGTTTGAAACCAAAAACACTGTTAATACCGCGCGTTAGTTTGATTCATATGCAACAGGTGGCATGCCAGCGTACTATAGGTTCTGTTCCTATGGCTTGTGATGTCGGAGTGTGAACTGGCTTGAATGGCCCAGAAGGAATTTGTGGTGGCGGTAGAGGTACCGCAAAGCCAACAGGAGGTGGCTGCCGCGGCGGCTGGGGCTGCGGTATCGACTCAATAATCCTGAGATCTAGCATCTCTGAGCGAATTTCACTGAAAGAGTCGAGCAATTAAAACGACGCGATACGCCTAAGATAAGTTTTTAGTGCGAGCTCTATGTGCGGTTCGTGAAATCTCAGGGATAGGATAGGTCGCGTGTTCAAATGGCAAGTGCGCGCGCTGTTTGCCTCACGGTGGGGCTGTTATAAATAATAAGTTAGGCCGCTGCCCTAACTAACAAGCCTAACTAACCCTTGCCCATTGGTCCGAGGTGTACTTGCCAATTTGGCACTTGCGCACGTCTGGTTTGTGCTATTGGATATCGCAGCCTCACATTCTCGGCGCTAACCTAACACATTAGACCACAAGAGGATGATGACCAACGCGTCGTGTCCCTGTATTGGCCACGTTCATAGCGCCCTATTGATTCTGCGGGAACATTCACGGTCACCTTAGGCACATTCAGGGCTACCTCTAAGCTTTGCTGCCTGCAGGAGCCTCGCCATTTGGCTAACGCTCATTTGGCTCACGTGGGCAGAGGAAACGGCAGAGTCGAGGCGCCCGAGATATAACGTGGCTTGCCCTTCACCTTTCTGGCTGTCAAATGACTCTATTCTTCTCTCTCAGAATAACCCTTATATCGCACTCAAGTCCTGCAATGACTTCCACCGTTCATGACTTACTAAACGAACACCCGGTGAATTTTGTCCACGACACCCACTATGTAACTAGCACTGATAAACGCTGGGCCCAAGCGTATCCTCCCCTCGATAATTTAACGATCCACACCTACCCCCAAGAAGACGGTCTATGGTTGCCAGACTATAACACCGCCTTCCTGCCAGAGGATAACGATGATATTTTGCGGAAGGCCATGGCTGCAACCCGTCCTAACTACAGGGCATGGCGCCTAGAGACCGAATCAGACGCAGAATTGTTTTGGCATACCGAGGTATCAAGCGTTGTGCTCGCAGGCTGGAACCAGTACCCGCAAGTGGTTCAAACCTCTCACACGAAGCCACTCTCAGAGGATACGATCAGTGAAGAAGTGGACGCAACGTATGCATTCAGATCAAACGAACACAAAGTTGCACTTGCCATAGGGGAGATGAAAAGAAGCCTTATTAGGGCAGACAAGTGGCAAAATAATAAGGTGGTGTCAAGCCCAGGTCAGGCGAAACTGTCTCAGGAACTTCGAGGGTTAGTTTAAATTATGAAACATTGCTTTCTTCTCTTTTTTTCTATTTGTGTATACATAACATCATTGGCTGTTCTGTTTAGCTGATCGGACCCCAAACAGATATGCCCACAAGTATGCATGCCCGCATGTATTCTGTTTTGATGGGCAGACTCTTCTCTTGCTTCAGTTCCGCGCTAACCGAGCGGTGGAAATCGTACAAAAGGACTGTCTGGTTGACTGCTGGGTGATTCCGCGAGACTGTGGCATAACTCTGCGATACGCGTTTTACAGGCTTCTGCTGCAGGGTTTTCGTCGTTTTCAAGGTCATCAGCTAGCCTTGAATACGTTTTCTTGTGATTTTCGTCAGTTTTACAACGGACGACCTCTCTGGAAGTTTGGGACTGGCCATGTTGCCACGCACCCCTATGGTTATACTCGTTGGGTAGACTCTAGCACGGGAGCCATATGTTGGACACAGCCAGATGGGGACGATGTGATACAAGAGACTATGGCCCTATGGAGCGTGGATCAATCTTTGTGACCAGTATGTAACAGCTAATCAATCTGTTACATTCCCATACTGGTTTATTCACTGATTATCTCTCTTATAATCTTGCAGTTTACACTTAGCGGGCTATTTCGAGTGCGGAGATTGACGCTGGATTAATCTGATACATAACTAGCAAGATAGGTGTGAGGCCCCCGCTCACAACACATAGGTGCACCCCGCACCCACTGTCAAGGCTTCTGGGCCGATGTGATGAAACAGAGTGATAGTATGATCAAGAGTAGCAGCTATGTAGCTAAAAGGTAGGGGGGGGGTGCTTAAATGTTTTAATCTCTAGCCTCCCACATTCTATATATGCAACCTTTATTAAATACCCCCTCTGCGTGCATGTGACTAGCTCATGGCAGCCTTATTATTGAAAATGGAAGGGAATCTGTACTAGAGGGATAGGAAGTGTTGAGGATATTCACAGCCTCACATCGCAGCCTCAGGCATCAGCCTCGTCATCCTCTCTTCGTTTGACGATGCAGCTTCCCGCATCGCGTTTAATTATCAGATTTAGTGTAGAATCTGTTTAGAGGCTCTGTTCATCGGATCAGTTATTAGATTAGTAGATTCAAAGCTTATAAGCTTCTCTTTCCTCTGCTAGATTCCGAATTCCTAGATAGTAATTCATTATTATCTTCTCTTCTTATTGCTCTTTGCTATATTCCCTTCATAGGTTATAAGCATGGCGCTTATAATCACGCACTTTTCTTTATTTTCTTTTTTGTTGGAATCGCTGCGAATTCGTCGCGTGCGCAGATTGATCGCGGGCATCGCGATTAATGCGCCGGATCTAGCTAGGCTTGCGAGGTGGCGTAAGACGGCGCGGAGTGGCGCAGGGGCGTCTTATCGCCCCACTGTGCACTAGAATGCGATTAGTCGCACGGGGCTGACCGCCCTACATCGCCTGGCGGCGTGTCTTACCTATAACACTACGCCTGCCGCTGCATTCCTCGGATTAAGGTATATCTATAGCCTTAATCCCCTATAGATAGATCTTAGTAACCTATCCTAAATTAAATCTTTTTTCTAAATACTAGTATACTAGCAACTTATTATTGAAAATGGAAGGGAATCTGTACTAGAGGGATAGGAAGACCTCCCTAGTAGATTCAACGCGGCGGCTTCTAGATTCACTATATCACGCTGTATTCTGCAAGATAGAAGCTTTAATAATTAAATATAGTAGATTTCTAGCTGGACGAACGATCTAACGAGCAATAAGAGGATTTCTTGAGTCCCCTTATAGACCTACTAACCGTATCGACGGAAGGGGGTCGCTAGCCGGGTCTTAGGAGCTACTTTTTATTTTCTGTAAAATTTATTTATATAGGAAAAGTAAAAAATCAACTCACGACCATATAATCTAGCTACCCACGTGCACTAACTAAGCATTTTTATAAGCAACCCTATAAATAAAATATACTATTAAATCCAGAAAAAATTAAGGATTCGAACAGTATACATCAGCCTTTTATATAACTACTAGTTCCCTAGTTACAGTCAATTTTAGCTTCCCTATAGGGTAGCCTAGTCGGCTTAGTCATACAAGCCTGTGGGTTGGTTGTGTGCAGGAACGCAGGTCACAGCCAAAGCTGCTGGTCAAGACCAACAACGCTGCAGGCAACGCTGCAAGCAACGCCTCGTAACCAACGTTGCAACAACGCAACTAGGCAACTAGTGGGCCTATAAAATAGTGCTATAAATAGCATAATTTTAACACTTATGGTTATAGGACCTGAATCCCCCCTTAGTTAACTTAACACTGATCAGTGGTTGCTTAACTAAGGATCTGCCTAGCATAACTAACCATAGAGCAGCAAGAGCTTACTAAGAAGAGATATCTAATTGCCTCTACAAGAAGATATGCTATAGGAAGAAGTTATTGCCTCTATAATATTAGGCTTCTAAAGGTTTAAATTACTAGCCTTTATCTAATTAGGGGCTAGCGCTATAAGGATTTAATCCCGCTAATAATCTCGGAATCTTAGCTAATAAGCTAGCTAAATCCCCTTATCCCTCCTCTTATCTCTCCTTTACCTTCCCTATACTCCCTAGATTATTTAATTGTCAAGGCTTCTGGGCCGATGTGATGTAACAGAGTGATGGTATGATCAAGAGTAGCAGCTATATAGCTAAAAGGTAGGGGGGGGTGTGTCAGGGTCATAGAGGCAATAGAGCGACAGAGGCTATGAAGGCGATGGCATCATGTACAGTAGGGCCTAGTCATGGCTCGCAGCGCCCTAGCTATAAGGTTACTATAAGCTAGTTATATACATATAGAGGGGGTATTTAGGCAAAGGTTATATATATAGAATATAGGAGGCTAGAGATTAAAACCTTTAAGTATATATACCTACCTTCTAGTTATATAGCTACTACCTTAATTATACTATTACCCTATTTTATTATATTTAGCCTAGAAGCCTTAATAAGTTAATCTCTCTTTCCTATTAGGGTAATAAGCTATTAGTAAGTTAAGGATATTAGTATTATATAGAATAAATACCTATTTAATAGGTACTAATAACTCTAGAGTAAACACACTATATAAAGATATATTTATAGATTAATACCTACTAGAGTATAAGTCTTCTTATTTAACTACCCTAGAGAATTCCTATATATTAGAGCTAGCTATTAATAATAAAGAAGCTATATTAAACTATAGCCTTATATAAGTAAAGGTATAGCTATAAATTACCTAAAAAAAATATAAACTTAAGTAGCTATAAAAAAAGTTATAAGAAGTAAATACCTCTCCCTAATTAGATAATACTAACTAAGGCTCTACTTTTACCCTATAAACCCCTCCTACTTAAGCCCCTATTTCTATTCCCTAGTTAGTACTAACTACACTAGGACTATATAGATATAGTATAGTAAAGATATAGCTTAAGACTTCTATATATAAGGGGAATACTTATAAGAATCTATAAATATTCTTAGTAAATTTAAATATAGTTTTTACTATAGATTAGAATATATTTATAAATAATATAATAAAGGTTATATATACTAGTAGCTACCTAGTAGATAAGGTAAAGTAATAGTAAATATATTTTACTACTATAGATAGTTATATAAACTACTAAAGCTATACTTAGATAAAGTTTATTTAATAGTAAAAAACTAGAGGAATAGATAAAGATAGTTACTACCTAGAAGCTATAGGAATACTACTAACCCTCTAATAAGGTAAGGACTAGTTATTCTAAGTATTTATTAAGGTTTAGGGTAAGGTAGAAGTAGAATTACCTAAGCCTATACCTAAGCCTATAAGAATTACCTAGTTTATATAGTGCCTAAATAATACTATAAAGAAGTAGGTATTTAGCTAAGAATACCCTATAAGTTAGAACTATCTTATAGGCTAAGGAAAGAAGGTAGAAGTAGTAATAAAAGAGGAGAAAGGGCCTTACTATAAAGATAACTAAGGAGGTAACTAATAGAAAAGAAGGAATTACTTAGCTTTACTAGAAGATAGGTTATAGGAAGAATACTATATAGAAATAAGGGGCTTACTTATTACCTATTTTAAGTGTAAGAAACTAGGCTACCTCTTAACTAAATACCCTAAGCTAGACTATAGTATCTGCTATAGAGGTAGCCACACTACTAACTAGCACTAAGGTAGCGGTAACTAAGCTAAGGGCTAGTTAAACCTAAATAAGGCCCTAATTAGCTTAGTGTAACCCTAGGAAGACGCTCTTAATATAATATAACTTAATAAGAATAGGCAATTAGACCTATGAATTTACATAGAAGTTAAGTTATAGTAAGATCACCACTAGGTAATAATACTAATACTATTTAACCCTGGCGCTATATATTCTTTAATTTATCTAGATATATTAATAGACCTTAACTAGGTAAAGGTATAACTAAGTAATAATACACTTAAAAGTATATCTAGTAATATTATACTATATTAAGGAATTTTATAAAGGGTAATATTAGTAAGGGATAGTATAGGATATATAAAGATATACTAAGTTAGCTACTATATTACTAATAGTAGCGAAAAACTAGTCTTAGGTATTTACTAGGTAAGATAATATAAGCCTATAATAATATTATAGAAGGATAGACTTTAGAGACACCCTATAATAAGGGAATATATCTTATTAGTAGTAGGGTTATAGGATAGATAGTATATAGCAAAAAGCTTATTAGTTATAGTAATACTTCCCCTATAGTTAATAAGTTTAATTAAGCGCGTAGCCTTTATTAAGTATATAGTAAATAAGGAGAAAGAAAGTAGCGACGCTATAATAACAGAGCTATCTAATAAAGCGGGGAAAGTGGAACTCCTAGAAGCTTATATAGAGTTTAAAGATATATTCTTAAATAAAGAAGCTAGCACCCTTCCTAGCTTAGGTGGTTAAACTTATGTAATTAAATTAGAAGAAGGGAAAACACTACCCTAGGGACCTATATATAACCTAGCTAAGAAAGAGCTGTAGGTGCTCCGCGAGTACCTAGCGAGTGCATAGGAACAAGGTTAGATCCGAAGATCTATTAGTCTAGTAGGTGCCCCGATCCTATTTGTGCTAAAGAAAGGGGGAAAATTATGACTATACGTGGATTATAGGGGCCTAAATAAGATTATAGTTAAGGATAAGGCCCCTTTACCCCTAATTCCGGAAATCTTAGATTAGCTAAGAGGTATAAAGATCTTTATAAAGCTAGACCTTAAGGATATGTACTATTAGCTATATATCCGTGGGGGAGATAAGTAGAAGATAGCCTTTTAGTGTAGATACGGTTACTTTAAGTATCTTATAATGCTATTTAGGCTTATTAACGCGCTAGTAACTTTCTAAGAATATATTAATATAGCTTTAGAAGGTCTTATAGATATTATCTATATTATCTACCTTAATAATATCCTAATATATAGTAGCGATATCTTAGAGTATAAGAATTATATTAAGTAGGTTCTTAAGAGGCTTTAAAGCGCCGATCTTTTTATTAACTTAGATAAGTGCTAATTCTCTGTTAAGGAAGTTAAATTCCTTAGTTATATAATCTCTCTAGAAGGAATCTTAATAGACCCTAGTAGAGTTGAAGCAATTATAATGTAGCTAATACCTATCTATGTGTTTAATATCTAATCTTTCCTTAGATTTACTAGATTCTATAGATACTTTATTAAGGCCTATAGTAAAATAGTTATCCTATTAACTAACTATCTACAAGGAAAGCAACCAGCAAAGTTTAAGCTAGAGCCCTATAAGCTAGTAGCGTTTAGAGAACTATAAAAGTGATTCTAGGAGGCACTAATTTTAGTGTATTTTAACCCAGTGCTACTATTATAAGTTAAGACTAATACCTCCGGATATATAATTAGAGCTATCCTTATAATATTAGTGCTAGGTTACTAGCACCCTATAGCGTTTATATTAAGGAAGTTAAAGGATATTAAATTACGCTATATAATGCTAGACGCAGAGCTACTAGTGATTTAGGAGGCCTTTTAAACTTAGAGGTATTACCTTACTTACTTAGCTTACCTAGTAAAAGTAATAATAGATTACTTAAACTATAAATACCTTATTTTAAAGCCTAAGCTAATAAGCTAATAGGTTACTATATTAGATAAGCTATGCCTATTTAACTTTATTATTAAACACTAGGTAGGCAAGCTAAATCCTGCTAATGCTCTATTATAGAGATTAGATTATATTAGTAAGGAAAGGAAAGCTAAGGCATTTATATCTTAGTTACTAACCTTCCTTACTAAGTTCGCTGCTATTAGGCTATAGGGGCGCTATAATAAGTGTGGTACTACTACTAGTCTAGTAAAGCTATAGTATATTAGGTTTATAATTAGTAAGTAGTATAAGAGTAGTAGTAACTCTATTAGTATACTATATCTAAGATTACTACCTATTAATAGTATAGTAAGAAGTCTAATAGTAGGTAGGAGAATCTCTATAAAGTTAATCTCTACTAGGCTAATTAGATAGTTTATAGGCACTACTAAAGAGCTATAGGCTTATAGTAGTGTTATAATAAGAATCTTAGTAATTTAGAGAACCTCTATAATATTAAACTCCGCTATTAGGAGTAAGGTATAGGAATTAGAAGCCCTAATTCTAGTCTTATTATTAGAAGTGTAATAAGGGAATGCCTTTATAGTGTAGTGGAAGTTATTACTAATAAGTAGTAACTCTAGTGTATTAGGACTATAGTTAATTAGTCCCTCTAAGCTAGAGGCTAAAGGGTTATAGATATAGACTAGGGTACCCTCTAAGTTACTAATATATAATAATTAAGTTTTTATACTATAAGGTATATAAAAAGAAGTCTTACTATTAACCTATAATAATCCTATAGTAGGTTATTAGGGGGTTAGTAGAACCCTCTATTAAATTATAGGCTAATATTACTAGCTATTAATAAAGAAGGATATTAAGTTATATATATAGACTTATATTAATTATTAAGTTTTAAAGCTAAGGTTATATAAACCTTATAGTAAGTTAGCTATACTACTAGTGCCTAATCGCCCTTTCTAAGAATTATTAATAGACTTTATTATAGGCTTACTACTAGTAAAGGATTAGAAGTATTAGATATATAATATAATACTAGTTATTATAGATTAATTTTTAAAGTATAGTATTTATATACTAGTATCCACACGCCTATCTAGTAATAGGCTAGCTATAGTGTTCCTAGAAAACGTTTTTAAGGACTATAGTGCCCTAGAAGGTATTATTATAGACTAAGGGTTAATATTTACTAGCGGATTCTAGAGGATATTCTACTACCTAATTATAATAAAGTAGTAACTAAGCACTATATTCTACCCCTAAATAGATAGATAAATAGAGTAATTAAACTAGGTTCTTAAGCACTATCTAAGAGCCTATATATATACTAAATAGGATAACTAGGTAGAATATCTACTAATAGTATAGTTTACCTATAATATAAGTAAGTATAGTAGTTATAGCCTAATACTAGTAGAGGCACTATATAGGTATAACCTAAGGGGACTACACTAGGCTATCCTAATGCCTAATTTAGTAAATAACTAGGTAGAAAATAAAGTCTTAGAACTAAGATAGAGATACTTAGAGATTAAGTAGCTACTAAGTAATATATAAGTATAGTAAAAGAAGTACTATAATTATAAGAGAATACTAATAGAGTTTAAGGTTAGAGATTATATATTACTATTAATAAAAAATATTAACCTAAGATACCTAAGCTAAAAGCTTACTATAAAGTACCTAGGGCCTTATAAGATTAAAAAGGTAGTTAGTAATTATAGCTTAGCTTATTAATTATAATTACTAGCTAGCTTAAGAGTTTATAATATATTTAATATTATAAGCCTTAAACCCTTTAAAGGGGACCCTACTAGCTATATAGATATATCCTTACTATAAGATAATATTAAAGATAATAAAGAGAAGTTTAAAGTTAAGAGAATAATTTTATATTACTATAATAGAAAATAATATAAATACCTAGTAAAGTAGAAAGGCTATAATAGTTTAGAAAATTTATAGGTATTAAAAAGGGATTTTATTATAAAGGATATTATAAATAATTATAAGTAGTAATTAAGTAGCTAGTTTATAGAGATATAATTACTTTAGTAATTTAGTATATAAATATCCTATAATATAAGTTATATTCTTCTTAAAGTAAAAAACTACCTTATAGCTATCTAGTATCTACTATTCTATTATTATATTAGTAGCTATATTTTTATCTATAGTAGCTATAGGAGCCTTATTATTAGAAGACTCCTCCTTATCCCTATAAATAAATATATAAAGCTCTTTAGGGAGCTTAGAGAGGCTAATATAGGCAGGGATATTAGAAGTAAACTTAGTAAACTAGTAGTAAGTTAGTAAATAGAAAGCTATACCTAAAATAATAAGATATTACTATTAGAGCATACTAGGTAATAAAGCATAGGCTATTTATAATATTAATCTATACCTTAAGGTTTATAGCGTTAAATAGCTATAATATTATAGCATGCTTATTAGCATTAGCCTTACGCGTAGCCTTAGCGGTTAATTAAGCCTAGCGAATATATCTATATTAATTAGTATTTTTTATAGCTAGGAGGGCATTATATAACTTATATTTAGCCTATATAAGACCCTATTAATAAGTTAGCTATAACTAAGTTATTAGAGTTAATATTCTTACTAGATACTTATATTATTAAATACCTTCTAGGATATTTCTTATTATCTTAAATAACTTATAATATAATTTTATAATTTAGGTAGGACACTAGTAGTGTATTAGTTATCTAGAAGTAGTTTCTATTAGAAAGGCACTTATACTAATATATAATTTATTATTTTTTATATAATAAGTATACTTAGAGGAATTTCCTAGCTAAAGTTAGTAATAAGAAAGTAGTAAGTAAGTAGCTTAGTTATACTAGGAGAATAATAATACTTATTAGAAATAGGTTTCCTATTAATAATATATTATAGCTTACTACTATTATCTTTAGGTATAATTTACTAGATAGTAGCTTACTAACTATAGCGTAGATATAGGATCTTAATACTACTATTTAGTAAGTTAGCTACTATAATACTATAAGTAAGAGGTAAAACTTATATAGTAGTTTTAGAAGCTTAGAATACCTATTTATAAGGAGATTTTTCTAGGGTAGGAGCTAAAGGACTAGGAGTTACTAGGCAGATAGTAGATATAGTAAACTAGCTATAAGTTAGTAATAAGTAAGTAAGGAAGTAGGGTAGTAAGAGACTAATAATAAAGAAGCTTAGAAGTAAGAGCTAGGAATAATATAATCCTAGGTAAGGTTAGTGACTACTAAGTAATAGTAGCAGGATCGCTACTATAAGGCTAGTAGGGCTAACTTATAATTTACGTGGATTAATTAAGAAGAATAAGGAAGAAAGGAAGAGATAAAGGGGGGGAAATCCGGGCTCTTTTATATTAACTATAGCCCCTTAAGTGATCTATGCGGGTAGCGAAAGTAAGCCATAGGTTAAAGAGTTAGCGTTATAGGTTATAGCTACTAATAGTAAAAATCACAGCTAGTTACGCATACCTAGCAAGTTCGCAGCAACTACGCTAGAACTTATAGTTAAACTTACTTAGATATATAGTGTCTAATACCCTATCTATTTAGCCTAATTAGAAAATTTAATATAGGGTATCTACTTCTATAGAAACCGTAATAAAGATAATATAAGCATTTATAAAGTGACTCTATAGCTATAATTATATAGTAATTAAGAGCTTATAAGTAAGGTAGGGAATAATCTATAACCTATATTAATAGGGCTATTATATCTCCCTATGTATTATATTATAATACAAAAAGTTATTTAGATTTATATAGAAAATTAAGATAGTAAGTTTATACTAACTAGGTAGTTAGTTATAATTAAGGGTAATTATAAAGGAGAGGGGGAACTATATTAGGGTTATAGAGGCTATAAAGGTAATAGCATTATGTACAGTAGGGCCTAGTCATAGCTTGTAGCACCCTAGCTATAAGGTTACCGCAAGCTAGTCACGTGCACGCAGAGGGGGTATTTAGGCGAAGGTTATATATATAGAATGTGGGAGGCTAGAGATTAAAACCTTTAAGCACACACACCTACCTTCTAGTCACATAGCTGCTACCTTGATCATACCATCACCCTGTTTCATCATATTCGGCCCAGAAGCCTTGACAGGGTGCTTAAATGTTTCAATCTCTAGCCTCCCACATTCTATGTGTGCGACCTTTGTTAAATACCCCTTCTGCGTGCATGTAACTAGCTTATGGCAGCCTCGTAGCTAGGGCGCTGCGAGCTATAAGCGGGCCCTACTATATATAATGCTATTGCCTTTATTGCCTCTATTGCTCCATTATCTCCATAACCCTAATAGAGTTCCCCCTCTTCTTATAATTGCCCTTAATTATAACTAGCTACCTAGTTTATATAAACTTACTATCTTAATTTTCCTATATAACTCTAATATAACTCTTTATAGCGTAATATAATATACGGGAAATATAATAGCCCTATTAACATAGGTTACGGATTATTCTTCACTCTACTTACAAGCTCTTAATTATAATATAATTATAGCTATAGAGTAGCTTTATAAATACTTATAGCCTTTTTATTATTAGTTCTATTAAAGTAAACACCCTATATTAAATTTCCTAATTAGTCTAAACAGACAGGGAATTAGACCCTATATATCTAGATAAGTTTAACCATAAGTTCTAGCAAAGTTATAGTAAACTCGCTAGGTATGCGTAGCTAGATAGATTCTTAACTATAGCAGCTATAATTACTAAATTTTAACCTATAGCTTACTTTCGCTATATATGTAGATTACCTAAGGGGTCTATAGTTAATATAAAAGAGCCTAAATTTTCCCCCCTTCTTCTCTTCCTTTCTCCCTTATCCCTCTTAATAATTTGTATAATTTATAAGTTAGCCTTACTAGCCTTATAGTAGCGCTCCCACTGCTATTACTTAGTAGTTACTAACCTTACTAGGATTATTATATTCTTATGCCTTACTTCCTAGCTCTAAACTTTATTAGACTTTTCCTACCCTACTTCTTTACTTATTCGCTACTAACTTATAGCTAGCTTATAATATCTACTACTTATTAAGTAACTGTCAGGGTCATGGAGGCAATAGAGCGACAGAGGCTATGAAGGCAATAGTATCATATACAGTAGGGCCTAGTTATAGCTCACAGCTCCCTAGCTATAAGGTTGCTATAAGCTAGTTATATACACGTAGAGGGGGTATTTAGGCAAAGGTTATATATATAGAATATAGGAGGCTAGAGATTAAAACCTTTAAGCATATATACCTACCTTCTAGCTATATAGCTACTACCTTAATTATACTATTACCCTATTTTATTATATTTAGCCTAGAAGCCTTAATAAGTTAATCTCTCTTTCCTATTAGGGTAATAGGCTATTAGTAGGTTAAGGATATTAGCACTATATAGAATAAATACCTATTTAATAGGTACTAATAACTCTAGAGCGAATACGCTATATAAAGATATATTTATAGATTAAAACCTATTCCTAGAGCATAAGTCTTCTTACCTAACTACCCTAGAGAATTCCTATATATTAGAGCTAGCTATTAATAATAAAGAAGCTATATTAAACTATAGCCTTATATAAGTAGAGGTATAGCTATAAATTACCTAAAAAAGATATAAACTTAAGTAGCTATAGAAAAATTTATAGGAAGTAAATACCCCTCCCTAATTAGATAATACTAAGTAAGGCTCTACTTCTACCCTATAAACCCCTCCTACTTAAGCCCCTATTCCTATCCCTTAGT
This sequence comes from Epichloe elymi, assembly GCA_023658475.1. Lineage (NCBI taxonomy): Eukaryota > Fungi > Ascomycota > Sordariomycetes > Hypocreales > Clavicipitaceae > Epichloe > Epichloe elymi. The sequence goes on along the minus strand of CP098273.1, from coordinate 160,700 downwards.
TAGTACTAACTATACTAGGACTATATAGATATAGTATAGTAAAGATATAGCTTAAGACTCCTATATATAAGGGGGATACCTATAAGAATCTATAGATATTCCTAGTAGATTTAAATATAGTTTTTACTATAGATTAGAATATATTTATAAATAATATAATAAAGGTTATATATACTAGTAGCTACCTAGTAGATAAGGTAAAGTAATAGTAAATATATTTTACTACTATAGATAGTTATATAGACTACTAGAGCTACACTTAGTGTTGGTATCACCAGGTGTGATAATGGCCAATTATCAATTAGGCGCGCTCGTGATAGTATTAATTAAATAATCTATCGTAAGCTGTGTGTTCTATAGGAACGGAAGCAAGGAAAAGAGAGGGCTCTTATGAGAGGGAAAAAGCAGCTACAGCTGTGTGGGTCACGTGGTATGGGTGGGTCACGTGACCCGGGCTCTGCCCTATCGTAGGCCTGCCTGTGGGCAGGAAGGGAGGCACGCGCACGCGCACGCACACACGCGCAGCAGCTGACCTTCTTCTAGTTAGGCCGGCCTTTAGCCGAAGGGAATTACGGCTACTAAGCGCGATTAATATCATGCTTATTCTAACACTAGTAACTCTCTTTTTAACATGATTATTAATGTATAATATTAATTGCTAATAAAGTAATAGATAATAATAGGAGGGGTTATAATCCCCTAATAAAGGGGACTAATAAAGGAAAGGAAGGGGAAGCGGTGCATACCTGTGGCAGGTAATAACAAAGGAAAGCAATAATCTATCTTTAACCTCCTACTAAAAAAGGGTAAGTAGGCCCCTTCCTAAATCCCTTTTTCTCCCTAATATTATTAATAACATCCGCGCGGTAACTCCCTTATCCTATTGCCTCTTTTTCCTCCCCTTTGCCCCTCTTCTTAATCCTATTATCTCCTATATCTACCCTTCTATCCCCACTAAAGCAAAGCATAGGTATCTTATAAATCTAAAGGAGGACCTCCCTTATAGCTCTATACTCTATGTAGATTATATAGAGTTATAGAACTACTAGAGGGCCTCCCTAGAGGTCTAAGGAGAAGCTATATAGCTCCCCTTCTCCCTCCTCCTCCTACTACCCCTAGAGTATTACTCCTCCTCTAATTTCCTCCACTATCCCTAAGAGGGTGGGATCCGCGTCCTCCTGTAGTATAGGGGTTAATAATCCCCTAATACTGCCGCCTATAGGGCTATCCCCCTCACAGGTTACCCTCCCGCTGCTATTCGCAGGGGCTATCCTCTACGCGGGTTACCTACCCTTCCATCTAGATTGTTATCCGGTTGCTAGAGATAAACTGCTCTAGGGCCTTATTTAGTGATGCCTTTATAAAGGCATTAGCTAGGTTATCTGCTCCGTTAATCCAATAGATCTCGCAGAGCTCGCGGTGTTTATATAATTATTATAGGGCTATAATATTAATTATTAGGCGTTTCTCCTTTATTATACTAAGCTTAATAAGGCACTTATAGAGGGAGTATAAATCTATATATACTATAACTAGTGTGGCTAGAAGATTTAATTAGTCTATAAGTATATAAAGGGTAGTGGCTATTATATATGCTATATTAACGCTAGTAACTATACTATAGACCTCGGAGGTAAGCATACTTTATATAACTCTCTTACTCTTTATTAAGCTAAAGTATATAATATTACCTTTAATTATAAACTTACTATCCTTATAGTCTTTATTAGTAAGGATTAGTATATAACTAAGCTATAAGGTAAGGTCCTAATTATTTATAAATAACCTATCTATAAACATATATAGCTTTGCTTTAGTAAGGTTAATTAGAATAAACATTAGGCCTTAACTAGGGTAATCTATCTACTATTAGATCTAGTGATTAAGGGCTTTAATATTCTTAATTATTAGTTCTTAGTGTTAAGTAGTAATAGATAGATTATAGTAGGCTTCTAGTTAGTAGATTAAGGTAATATAGGCGCCTTAAGCCCTTTATTTAATATACTTCCGCTTTAAATCTATAAGTAGGATTAAATTAAGCTTACTACTTTAGCCTTTTTGTTAAAGTAAAATAGCCACACTAGCCGCTAATTTAATAATTCCCCTATTAAAGGTTAGGGAATTATTCTTAAGGAGGAATTACTTTAGCTTTACTATAAAAGCCACTATAGTTAATTCTCTCTCTTCCTTCTTAGAGAACTCCTTATCTAATAGCCTAAGAGTATTATTAGTCTATATACCTATATATATAAATTCTAGGCTATCTTCTGTAGTTACTAATAGGTATAGATTATATATAGAAGTCTCTATCTAGAGCTTCTCTCTATAGTGCCTATAATACGTAACCCACTAGTGTATTCCGGCCTCCGCGATGCTATAGAGCGGTTTAATTACCCTTATAATTATTCCTTTAGGGTATTAGTTACGGATTTAGGTCAGGAGCTATATAAGGATTACCCTATTTAATCGCGTGGTTAATTAGATATATACCTAGGTAATATCGCAAATCCACAGGATAAAGCCTTCTATTAAGAGGGAAGGTGCTATTATAAGAATAGGCGTTAACTAGCTTATTAGATTATCAGAGCCTATGTTAAGATTACTTGCTTTACCTTATCTCTAAAGCCTTATACTATAAGCCTTAATTTCTTATATAGCTAGCCTATCTTGCCTTTTACCTTATTAATAATTCGCAAATTAAAGATTTACACGCTACTATGCTCTCTCTTATTATAGGTAATAAATTCAAATACACCCTAATTAATTAGTATATTAATCTTAGTCTTTATAGAGAGCTTAAATAGTGCACTAGGGGTTATAATAATGCCTTCCTTATATAATTAAATTACAAGGTTAAGGTTAGCTTCCTCCTTAGCTAAGATAAATATATTAGTCTTATTAATAATTACTAGAGGGTTCTTTTAGGGTCTACCTAGGTATCTCTTTAGCGGGATCTCTAGGGTCTTACTAGGTAGCCTAGTTTAGGCCTCTCCCTTTTCTCTACCCTCCTAAGGTAGGAGGGCTTCTACGTTAGGGTTCTTATAATAAGGCCTAATAGAAGTTAAGTAGAAGGCCTTTAGGCCTTATAGGAGGTTAAGGGTATAGGTCTCTTTATTAATAAAGAGGAGGTTATATAGGCCTTACTAACCTTTACCTTTACGCTAGACTTAGACTAGTAATCTAAGTAGGAGGTTAAGGGTCTTACTTATATCTAGACTATTCCTTACTATAAGGGCTTTACTAAGTTTCTAGATTATATAGAGGCGCTTAACTTCCTTTATTGCCTTTTATATAGTAATAACATATTATAAGATCTCTAGTAATAGAGGAGAGTTACTTAATATATAGGGGTAGGCACTAAAGATAAGGAGGGTTAGAATAAGGCTATTTAGACCTATAGTATTGTTAAGGGCTTTTATAGCTATCTATAGGGTAATAGGTTCTAGGGTTATTAAACACTCTCTTTAGATAATATTATAGGCTCTTTAGAGCGGCCTATAATATCTCTTAACTTTTCTAATGCTATAATATGCCTTAATTAGGACCTCTTTAATAGAGATTAATATTAATACTATAAATTAGCGAAATTCTTTGCCCTAAAAGTTTATGCTAGTATTAGTAATAATCTAATTAGGAGGTCCTTAGTACATATTAATCTAGTATATTCTAAGGGCTTCCTAAGTTATTTTAGCTAAGATATTAGGAAGGAATCTTACTACATAGAATACTATAGCTATATCTACCACATAGAGCGTTAGGTAGTTACTATTAAGGTATATAATATTAACTATTACTTTAAAGTTAAAGGTATACTTATCCTTAAGGGTGAATTTAAAGTAATAGGGGCTATTAGCATTTATCTAGCACTAGTGGCATACCTTTAATATTACCTTAATAGCTTTAAAGGTAATCTTATACCCTATATTACTTAGGAGATTATAAAGTTAGCGCACTAAAGGATAACTAAAGTAGTAATATAAACGCTATAATTTAATCTTAGTTAAGTAATTCTACGCTACTACTTTCTTATCTTATATTAGTAGTATCTATATATAGCCCTATTTATATACTAGGGGCACCTTAATATTCCCTTACTAAAGGATATTCTTAGTAGTAATAAAGTTAATCCTTAATTAGCCTATATTATTAAGGTAAAATAGGAAGGAAGTATATATTAGTATTATATAAAAAGTAATATTACTAAAGGGTATAGGTATATTAATTATTCTAAGTAATATAATTAGCTAGCCTCTACTAAATATAATAACTACTTTACCTACCCTTATAGTGTTAAGATAAATCTTTAGTATTATCTTCTATAGTGCTATAACTTAAGATTAGCCTACTATTAAGAACTATACTACTCTAGTATCTAGCATAATACCTTAGAAGGCCTTAGATAAGTAATAGTCTTTAAGTAGGAATAGGTAAGGAGGCCTAGTGGTGTTCCTATTATTAAATAGATTCTTCTTGCTTAGTCTATATATTATAGCTTAATTTATAAGAATTTTAACTATTTTCTAACTATTAAGGGTTACACTATAGGTAAAGAAGCTTATAGATATCCTTTCTTCTTCCTCTCCCTCTAGCTTAATATTAAATCTAAGGCTTATTATATACTAGGTAACCTTATTAACTTTAGAGGGATAAGGAGTAGGATCTTCTATTAGGGTACCTTTATACTAGGTAAGAAAGGTATTATATAAAGCTAGTAAGGATAATAAGGTATCTACTAGGTAATAGTTCTTATATTGCTAGTATGCCTTCTTATACTCTTCCTTAGGATACTTTATTAACTAGTATCCCTCTTTACTATATATATAATATTTCTTTATATAAGGAGGGCCTCTTCTACCTTTCTACCTTTATAGAGGGTATTATAACTCTTTGCCCTTACTATTATACCTTCTATTAGTCTAGAAGGTATTAGGAGTTTAGGTATTAGCAGGGAATTAATATTAACCACTAGATTCCTCTGTAATAAGCTAGATTATTATATATATATACTTATAGAATTATTTAAGGCTATCTAGAGGGTTAGTAAGGTACCCTCTACACTTAGGAATCCTATTATAAGCGGTTATAATCTAGTTCCTAAGGGCTCTTTCTAATTAACCTACGTTAGGAATAGCTTACTATAAGGTTAATAGCCTTTTAATAAGTTTATTAAAGTATTCTATCTTTAATTTATTAGGGTTTTTATTAATAGTTTTCTAGAGCAAAGTATTATACTATTTAAGGAGGTACTTCTACCTTATATCTTTAGTCTTAAACCTCTTCTTTATTCTCCTTATAAGGGTAGTAAGGTCCTAAGGGTTACTAGGTTTAGAGAGGTAGTCTAAGTAATACTAATAAGCTTTTCCTTTTAGTATTACTTTAAATATATACCTAGCTTATTCTAGTTTAATATCTAGAAGCTTATATTTTTACCTAAAGATTTAGAGCTTTAGTTTAAGTATATTATAGTTATTAGCGCTATATTACTACTTAGATATATATATCTTAATAAGGTCTAAGATCTGCTTTACTATTAGTTATAGAGGCTTAAAGGGAGGATTATTAGTAGGTTTATATATTATTCTTTAGTAAATAAGAATAGCTTATTATTAGGGAGTAGGGGTTCTTTACTAGGTAAATATAGGTTCTTAGGGATAATAAGGAAGGGCTTATAGGGCTTAAGGTATTTAAGGAAGGGGCTAAGGGTTCTATTCTTAGGGGAAGGTTACTAATATTACTCTTTATAGAGGTTATAAAGGTTAGTAGGAGGAATAAGTAGTCCTTATACTTTATTAGTCCTAGAGGTTATTATTATTATAGAGGTTATTAAGGAAGTCACTATTCTTAATTATATTCTTTTAGAAGTTATTATACTTCTTCTAGGTATCCTTTACTTCTTCTTATAACTAGAAGTAGAATTCCTATTAGTTAAGGACTTCTTAGAGGTTTATTACTATATTTATATTCTAGTTAATTATTATATAGATTCTAGAGTTAATAAGGTAGTCCTATAAGTGCCTTAGGACTATAACTAGGGTCTTTAGAAAGTTACTATAGGTTTATAGGTTAAAATCCTAAGTAAATTATATAAAGAGTAATCTTCTATATACCTTTTATATTATATAGTCCTTAACCTAAGAGAGAATATAGGTTACTTATATCTTAGGTATATTATTATCCTTAATATTAAATTTATCTACCCTAGTAAGTATTTCTTCTATAATATACTAGTGTAGTTACTATAGGATATAGAGAAAGGGGATAGTAAATTCTAGGGCTTCTAAGGGATCCGCTTAAGAGCTATTATAACTTATTAGGTTTTATAGTTATTCCTTCTTATTAATTATTATAACTTATAGTATTAGAGGAGATAGAATAAGGAAAGTAATAATAAAGGGATTAGGGAAAAAGAGATAAAGGATCGCGAGCTCTAGTAATTAGCTTCGCGCGTAATAGAACGCACTAAGTTAAAGAATAATAGGATAGCTTAGCTACTAGAGTTAAACTCTTCTTCTTAGTTTAGGCTTTAGCTTCTTCTAGCTACTCTTATTGCCTTAATAGGCTAGCTAGAGTTAGCTTCTTCCTTAGTATAATTAGGGATCTTAAATAATAAAGCTGCTCTTATTACCTTAATAGGCTAGCTAAATCACGCTGCTTCTATAAAGGTCTCTTCTAGGTAGAACCTAGCTAATCTATAGTGTCTTTAAAAGATAGTAGGTATTTGTAAACAAAAGTAGTTATAAAGTTAACCACTGATTAGTGTTAGTATCACTAGGTGTGATAATGGCTAATTATCAATTAGGCGCGCTCGTGATAGTATTAATTAAATAATCTATCGTAAGCTGTGTGTTCTATAGGAACGGAAGTAAGGAAAAGAGAGGGCTCTTGTGAGAGGGAAAAAGCAGCTGTAGCTGTGTGGGTCACGTGGTATAGGTGGGTCACGTGACCCGGGCTCTGCCCTATCGCAGGCCTGCCCGTGGGCAGGAAGGGAGGCACGCGCACGCGCACGCACACACGCGCAGCAGCCGACCTTCTTCCGGTCGGGCCGGCCTTCAGCCGAAGGGAATTGCGGCTGCCAAGCGCGATTGATATCATGCTTGTTCCAACACTTAGATAGAGTTTATTTAATAGTTAAAAACTAGAGGAATAGATAAAGATAGTTACTACCTAGAAGCTATAGGAATACTACTAACCCTCTAGTAAGGTAAGGACTAGTTATTCTAAGTATTTATTAAGGTTTAGGGTAAGGTAGAAGTAGAATTACCTAAGCCTATACCTAAGCCTATAAGGATTACCTAGTTTATATAGTGCCTAAATAGCACTATAAAGAAGTAGGTATTTAGCTAAGAATACCCTATAAGTTAGAACTATCTTATAGGCTAAGGAAAGAAGGTAAAAGTAGTAATAAAAGAGGAAAAAGGGCCTTACTATAAAGGTAACTAAGGAGGTAACTAATAGAAGAGGAGGAATTACTTAGCTTTACTAGAAGGTAGGTTATAGGAAGGATATTATATAGAAATAGGGGGCTTGCCTATTACCTATTTTAAGTATAAAAAACCAGGCTACCTCTTAACTAAGTGCCCTAAGCTAGACTATAGCATTTACTATAGAGGTAGCTATACTACTAACTAGCACTAAGGTAGTGGTAACTAAGCTAAGGGCTAGTTAAACCTAAATAAGGCCCTAATTAGCTTAGTATAACCCTAGGAAGACACTCTTAATATAATATAACTTAATAAGAATAGGTAATTAGACCTATAAATTTATATAGAAGTTAAGTTATAGTAAGATTACCGCTAGGTAGTAGTACTAATGCTATTTAACCCTAGCACTATATATTCTTTAATTTATCTAGATATATTAATAGACCTTAACTAGGTAAAGGTATAACTAAGTAATAATATGCTTAGAAGTATATCTAGTAATATTATACTATATTAAGGAATTTTATAAAGGGTAATATTAGTAAGGGATAGTATAGGATATATAAAGATATACTAAGTTAGCTACTATATTACTAATAGTAGCGAAAAACTAGTCTTAGGTATTAACTAGGTAAGATAATATAAGCCTATAATAATATTATAGAAGGATAGACTTTAGAGATACCCTATAATAAGGGAATATATCTTATTAGTAGTGGGGTTATAGGATAGATAGTTATTGAAAATGGAAGGGGAATCTAGCTAGAGGGATAGGAAGACCTCCCTAGTAGATTCCAACGCGGCGGCTTCTAGATTCACTATAATACGACGATTCTTCAAGATATAGAGCGTTGATAGTTGAATATAGTAGATTTCTAGCTAGACAAACGATCTAACGAGCAATGAGAGGATTTTCTAAGTCCCCTTATAGACCTACCGACCGTATTAACGGAAGGGGGTCGCTAGCTAGGCCTTAGGAGCTATTTTTTATTTTCCGCAAAATTCATTTATATGTGAAAAGTAAAAAATCGACTTATAACTATACAATCTAGCCACCCATGTGCACTAACTAAGTAATCTAATAAGCAACCCTATAAATAAAATACATCATTAAATCCAGAAAAAATCAAGGATTCGAATAGTATAAGTCAGCCTTTTATACGACTACTAGTTCCCTAGTTATAGTTAATTTTAGCTTCCCTATAGGGTAGCCTAGTTGGCTTAGTCATATAAGCCTGTGGGTTGGTTGTGTGCAGGAACGCAGGTCACAGCCAAAGCTGTTGATCAGGACTAACAACGCTGCAGGCAACGCCTTGCAACCAACGTTGCAACAACGCAACTAGGCAACTAGTGGGCCTATAAAATAGTGCTATAAATAGCATAATTTTAACAATAGTATATAGTAAAAAGCTTATTAGTTATAGTAATACTTCCCCTATAGTTAATAAGTTTAATTAAGCGCATAGCCTTTATTAAGTATATAGTAAATAAGGAGGAAGGAAGTAGTAATACTATAATAATAAAGCTATCTAATAAAGCGGGGAAAGTAGAACTCCTAGAAGCTTATATAGAGTTTAAAGATATATTCTTAAATAAAGAAGCTAGCACCCTTCCTAGCTTAGGTAGTTAAACTTATATAATTAAATTAGAAGAAGGGAAAACACTACCCTAGGGACCTATATATAACCTAGCTAAGAAAGAGCTATAGGTGCTCTATAAGTACCTAGCGAGTGCATAGGAACAAGGTTAGATCTAAAGATCTATTAGTCTAGCAGGTGCCCTAATCCTATTTATACTAAAGAAAGGGGGAAAATTATAACTATATGTGGATTATAGGGGCCTAAATAAGATTATAGTTAAGGATAAGGCCCCTTTGCCCCTAATTCCAGAAATCTTAGATTAACTAAGAGGTATAAAGATCTTTATAAAGTTAGACCTTAAAGATATATACTATTAGCTATATATCCATAAGGGAGATAAGTAGAAGATAGCCTTTTAGTGTAGATATAGTTACTTTAAGTATCTTATAATGCTATTTAGGCTTATTAACGCGCTAGTAACTTTCTAAGAATATATTAATATAGCTTTAGAAGGTCTTATAGATATTATCTACATTATCTACCTTAATAACATCCTAATATATAGTAGTGATGTCTTAGAGTATAAGAATTATATTAAGTAGGTTCTTAAGAGGCTTTAAAGCGCTAATCTTTTTATTAACTTAGATAAGTACTAATTCTCTGTTAAGGAAGTTAAATTCCTTAGTTATATAATCTCCCTAGAAGGAATCTTAATAGACCCTAGTAGAGTTAAAGTAATTATAACGTAGCTAATACCTATCTATGTGTTTAATATCTAATCTTTCCTTAGATTTACTAGATTCTATAGATACTTTATTAAGGCCTATAGTAAAATAGTTATCCTATTAACTAACTATCTATAAGGGAAGTAACTAGTAAAGTTTAAGCTAGAGCCCTATAAGCTAGTAGCGTTTAGAGAACTATAAAAGTAATTCTAGGAGGCACTAATTTTAGTGTATTTTAATCTAGCACTACTATTATAAGTTAAGACTAATACCTCTAGACACGTAATTAGAGCTATCCTTATAATATTAGTGCTAGGTTACTAGCACCCTATAGCGTTTATATTAAGGAAGTTAAAGAACGCTAAATTACACTATATAACGCTAGACATAGAGTTACTAGCAATTTAGGAGGCCTTTTAAACTTAGAGGCATTACCTTACTTACTTAGCTTACCTAGTAAAAGTAATAATAGATTACTTAAACTATAAATACCTTATTTTAAAGCCTAAGCTAATAAGCTAATAGGTTACTATATTAGATAAGCTATGCCTATTTAACTTTATTATTAAATACTAGGTAGGTAAGCTAAATCCTGCTAATACTTTATTATAGAGATTAGATTATATTAGTAAGGAAAGGAAAGCTAAGGCATTTATATCTTAGTTACTAACCTTCCTTACTAAGTTCGCTGCTATTAGGCTATAGGGGCGCTATAATAAGCGTAGTACCACCACTAGTCTAGTAAAGCTATAGTATATTAGGTTTATAGTTAATAAGTAGTGTAAGAGCGGTAGTAACTCTATTAGTAACCTATACCTAAGATCACTACCTATTAATAGTATAGTAAGAAGTCTAATAGTAGGTAGGAGAACCTCTATAAAGTTAATCTCCACTAGGCTAATTAGATAGTTTATAGGTACTACTAAAGAGCTATAGGCTTATAGCAGTGTTATAGTAAGAATCTTAGTGGTTTAGAGAACCTCTGCGATATTAAACTCCGCTATTAGGAGCGAGGCATAGGAATTAGAAGCCCTAATTCTAGTCTTATTATTAGAAGTGTAATAAGGGGATGCCTTTATAGCGCAGCGGAAGTTATTACTAACGAGTAGCAACTCTAGTGCGTTAGGACTATAGTTAATTAGTCCCTCTAAGCTAGAGGCTAAAGGGTTATAGACATAGACTAGGGTGCCCTCTAAGTTACTAATATATAATAATTAAGTTTTTATTCTATAAGGTATATAAAAAGAAGTCTTACTATTAACCTATAATAATCCTATAGCGGGTTATTAGGGGGTTAGCAGAACCCTCTATTAAATTGCGGGCTAATATTACTAGCTGTTAATAAAGAAGGATATTAAGTCGTATGTATAGACTTATATTAATTATTGTTAAAATTATGCTATTTATAGCACTATTTTATAGGCCCACTAGTTGCCTAGTTGCGTTGTTGCAACGTTGGTTGCAAGGCGTTGCCTGCAGCGTTGTTGGTCTTGATCAACAGCTTTGACTGTGACCTGCGTTCCTGCACACAACCAACCCACAGGCTTATATGACTAAGCCAACTAGGCTACCCTATAAGGAAGCTAAAATCGACTGTAACTAGGGAACTAGTAGTCGTATAAAAGGCTGACTTATACTATTCGAATCCTTGATTTTTTCTGGATTTAATGATGTATTTTATTTATAGGGTTGCTTATTAGATTGCTTAGTTAGTGCACGTGGGTGGCTAGATTGTATGGTCGTGAGTCGATTTTTTTACTTTTCACATACAAATGAATTTTGCGGAAAATAAAAAAATAGCTCCTAAGGCCCGGCTAGCGACCCCCTTCCGTCGATACGGTTGGTAGGTTTATGAGGGGACTCAGAAAATCCTCTCATTGCTCGTCAGATTGTTCGTCTAGCTAGAAATCTACTATATTCAACTATCAACGCCCTATATCTTGAAGAATCGTCGTATTATAGTGAATCTAGAAGCCGCCGCGTTGAATCTACTAGGGAGGTCTTCCTATCCCTCTAGTACAGATTCCCTTCTATTTTCAATAGGTTATGAGCCCGGAAGGCCTATAAGATTACTATATTACTGCGTTATTCTACTGCGATTAGTGCTTGATTTTGGGTACTAGTTACTCTCTACTAGACCTGTGGGCTCTTAGATTACGAAGGAAACCGCTAGTTGAAGCTTTCATCTACTAGCACTACGCATCGCAACATCAGACCCTTGGTGTTGAATTCAACTACAGCCGCACCTGCAACTACTAGTTGCAACCACAACCTCTTTTTTAGTGATTCTATTCACTGCCGCGACCGTTATATATTGATATTATCTACTCTGTAGATACGCTGCATTTCTTAAATTATTGAACATCTAGTATATCTATACTAGGCTTTTTGACCTATTGCACTACGTTGCACGCACTATACACTACGTTACGTTGCGCTGTAGCTTCTGTAATACCTATTACCTATAATCCTATTTTTGGTGTTGAGAAAATTTTCGCAGAGAATCTTCTCTGGTCCGTTTCTGCCTGCGCATACCGTAGACCTACTTTTAGACCTCGAGGGGCACCCTTTCAAACAGCCCCGCCACATAATTTGCGTGCGCAGCCCGGTTGCACCATAAACCAGCTTCTAGCGCGCGATATTTACAATAGGAAGAAATTTAGAGATCTTACACAGGATATCTTTTGAGATCCTAGGGAATTTTGAGAGATAGCACCACCGAATTATAAGGGTAAGGGACCTGCTACAGGCCCTTCTTCTAGCCCTCCTAGGGACCCTAATAGGATGGAATAGAAGGTCCGGCTGTTTAAGCCAGTGCTTTACAACTGTAACAACAGATACAGAGCCAAATTGAACAATAAGGCAAGACCTTAACTAATTTTATCAAGCATACTGAGTCAAATTGTCTAAAAAACGAGGCTAGCATCAAAGATCTATTAGATAAATTGACGCAAACTATAACTATTATGCAAGGTCTTCAGGATTCTACTAAGCTAAGGGAAGAAAATACTAAAGCTCCGGTAGAAGACCTAGCCGCTAATTCTGCGAGTTTACCTTCTAGTAACTTATAAGCTGCCTTTAATATAGGGGCTATTAAGGAACTAAATAAGAAGGTTCACTCTATTCCTAAGGGAGCTAAGCTAAAAGGCCCTGAAAATTATGATTAGTGGAAGCAAGCCCTAAGCATTTAATTTAGAGCCCTAGGATTACCTGAATTTATAGATAATCTAAGCCTAGCAGGCCATCTAGCTAACTGTGATTAAGCTATTCTTTTAATAATATTAAGAGATAGCTGTTAACCAGGACCGTAGGTAGCTATATATTGGCAAAAATCCCCTAAAGAAGCCTATAAAGTCCTTATTAGGCAGTATTCGCAGAGTGCTAAAATCCAGCGAGGTACGCTATACGCTAGCTACCACTCCCTAAATTTTTTAAATTATAAGGGATCTTTAGAGGCTTTTAATGCTAATTTTAATAACTTACTAGCTAGACTACAGCTTTGTAGTATAGAGATCGCTCCTATAGATTAAGTAAACCATTATATTAACGCATTAAAGCAGACCTTTCCTAGTTAGGCTAAGAGACAAAGATTTACTATTAGAGCTGCTAGGGCACAAGGGCTGCCTGTAAATACCTTAAATTTACAGTTCCTTATGGCGGATTTATTAGAAGAGCAGAGGGATAAAACCTCTCCTATAGCTAAAGCTCTTAGCTATAAGGCTTCTAATAATAAGGGAAATTCTAAGGACGAGGAAAAGAAATCTTCTAATCCTAATACTAAGAAGGACTCTACTAACGCCACTAAAGAGCAGGATAAGAAGGATTTAAACCCTTCTAAAGCCTCTAGGAAGAAAAAGTAGAAGAAGAAGAGTGGTAATAGGGATAATAAAGGAAAAGAAGCTGCTTTTGCGTTAGGCTATAGCCTAGCCACGGGATACGTTAAAGAACTAGATTCTAGCGAGTCTAGCAGCGAGGATAGTAGTGATTCTAAATCTGATTTGGATACCTCTAGTACCACTACTACTAGTGACACTACTACTAAGCCTACTTTTAGCTACTCTAATAATGTGGTTAAAAACTCCCTTTTATACAATACAGGTTCTTCTTGTTATATTTGTAATAATAGGGCTTTCTTTAGGGACTTTAAGCCTCTTAAGAAAGGTTAAACCAGCCCTATAATTACAGTAGGAGGACCTATCTATCCTAAAGGAAGAGGCACCGCTGTTTTTAACGTTCTGGTCAAGAAAAACCCACCAGAATAGAGGCCTTTAGCTCTGCTAGATACCCTATATTTCCCGGGTATAAATACTAACCTAGTTAGCGGGTTATCCCACTATCTTAAGGGAGGTTATCTAGCTAAAGATCAGCTTTTCCTAGCCAATAAAAGCCCCTATAGGTTACTAGAACCTGCTAAACACGGCTTCTTTTTGTAGATTAAGGGGCAAGCTACTCCTAAGATCTGCAAGCATTTAACCCACCTCTCCTTTATGGGCTCTTAATTTTGCAACCAACAACAAAATCAACAGCAAAGAGCCTATAAGACCGAATTAGGGTTCTCCTACCCTATAGAGGTTCAAATTCCGCAGCCAGCATTTAATCCTAAGGAATATCAACGAATCGAAGAATTAGACTCTGAAGAAGACGAAGATTCAGCCCTATATCCCACCGAAGCTCCTCCTAGTTAGGCATCTTCTATAGGGGGTTTAGAAGGTCTATACCCTAATGACTTAGGTAACAATAGTGGCCGTCTATTGCCCCCAGAGGCCTGTGATTCTTAAGAGGCCTGGCAACAGAGGGAGCTAGGGGATAATAGCTCTGAAAAGCTAGATTCTAGTTATAAGAAACTACTAGATTTGGCCCTTCTTTAGCATATTTGATTAGGCTATATTGGCCTCCCTTTACTTAAGAAATCTTTGAAATTAGCTAAAGGGATCCCTGATTTTTCCGCCATTAAAGATAAGGATTTTAACTACATAGCCTATATGCAATCGAAGGCTATTAGAAGACCTACCAAAAGACCTATTCAGGACCCCCCTAGGGTTTTAGATATCCTAGAGGGAGATACGGTTAAAATCGAACCTATACCGCATAATAAGAAGGCCTTAGTCCTTATACTTATTGATCGAAAATCCCGGTATAAATGGTGTTTTTTATTAGCTAATAAAGAAGGTCAGACCCTTTATACTGCTATTTGTAATGGACTCGAGCTCGAGGCTCGGGTCCTTCTCGGGTCCGGGAGGGCTCCGGAAAGGGCGCGGAGAGTGCATGAGGCAGCGTGCGGAGGTTATGCGGACCTAGGGCTTACTACGCGCACCACACGCATAGACCACGTATAGGAGGATATATAGCCACACACTATATAATCTCTTACTTAGCTCTTTCTTTCCTCTTTAAGAATAGTAATTATACTTTAGATACTTATTTATAGTTACCCTAAGGCTAGTCTATAATATTTACTATTCTTTACTTTCTTTATATCCTTCCCTTTTTAGCTATATCTTAATAATAGTATAACCTTTATTAAGTAGGATAGAAATAGGTAAGCTAGCTATATTATATGTACTTATTAGGGAGTAGTTAGTGTAGATCTAAGCGCTTTATAAGAATTAACACTAGGTAAGGTAAAAGCTATTACCTATAGGGGCACTATTTAATAGTAATAGGACGCTCTTTATAGCCTAGAAAAGTCTTATAGGCTATAAGCTAGTTATAGACTAGGGATTTATTAGGAGCACTAAGGACTAATAATACTTTATTTACTAGAACCTTTTAGTAAAGGTTTAGGCCTAGGTTATACCCTACTTTAAGAAGGGAAACTTAGTAAACTTTAATATAAGGCGCTTCCTTAATTACTTAGGGGAAATATTTAATAACCCCTATTAATAGGAATTAGCTATTACTAAGCTTAACTAGTTATAATAATAATAATATAAGTGGTTTAGTAACTTCTATATATAGTTTAAATAGAAACTCATACTTATAGGCAGGCTAGGTTAGGTAGATAAGGTAAAGCTTTTAAAGCTATATACTACCCTTAATAAGTAGATAAGAGACTATAGTATAGGATATAATATTCCCTAGGCTAACTACTCTATAGTATTAGCTTAGTTTAGGAATATTATATTAGATATTAAGTCCTATTATTTAGAGAAGAAGCATTAATTATATTACTAGGTATAACTAGCTCCCTAGGTAGACTAGTCTTTAGGGTAAGATAAGGATATACTAATAATAGATATTTAGTTAGTAGGTATAGTAGGGGCCTAGAAGGGCTCTAGAAAGGCTATAGGTTACTAGTAGTAGGGGGTAAAAAGGGCTAAATAGGTTTCCTAGGAGGTACTTTATATATAATATAAGGAGGGTTAGTATATATAATATAGCTCTAATAAGTACTAAGTTATAAAGTGTTCCTTATATTATACTATTTATCTAAAGGAGACACTAGTGGTTAATGCTTATAAGGTAGAAGATATTAACTCTAAGGATTTAAGTAATAAGTTAGAAAAAGAGGATCCCCTTTATTAAGTTATTTAAATAAGGAGGAGGAATAGAAGCTTAGAGAGGCTTTATAGTATATAGTTAAGGTTAAGGATAACTTTAAATATATCTAGAGTAATATAGATATATTACCCTTCTTAGTCCCTATATTAATAAATAAAATAACCTTTTTAGATATATAAGTTAATATAGGATATAACTACTATACTACTATTAGTAAATACCTAGTCTAGAAGCTATAACTAGAATATATCCCCTTACTAACTAAGAGGTTAGTTTATATAGTAGTTAGTGTGAAAAGAGGGGGAAGGGAGAATTATAAGGTAAGCTTATTAATTATATATATTATCTATTTTTAGATAAATATAGATAGATAAGAGACACTAATTATAGCGTATATAATCCTAGGATTAATAAGATAACTTATCCTAGGGATACCATAGATAGCGCGCTATAATATTAACTTAAACATGTAACGCTAATAACTAACTATAGGAGTGGCTAATAACCTATAGATTTAGGCTATAACTAATAGAGGGGTAGAGAAGCCTACTATATATATTATAGGATCTTTATTTATAGGAATAATATATTAGGTAAGGAAGTAGAAGGAGTATATATAGCTTTACACTATAAGCTTATAGGAAATTATATCTATCCTATAGATTAATACTACACTAAAACCTATAGAGTAGGAGCTTTTAGTGTCCTTACTAAAGGAGTTATAAGACTATAAGGACCTTTTCTAGGAGAGTAAGGTAAATACCCTACTACTATACTAGGGCAAGTCTAATTACTATATTTGCCTAAAGTAGGATATAGAGGGTAATAAACTAGACTTACTATAGGCACCGCTATATAATATACTATATTAATATCTCCTAGAGATATATAAGTAGGTAATAGACTTAATAGATAAGGGCTAGATTAGGGCAAGCTTATTATTAGTAGTAGCACTAGTTCTACTAGTAAAGAAACCTAGGGGTAGTTAGAGGTTCTATGTAGACTATCATAGGCTAAATAAGATTATAGAATAGGACTGTTATCCCTTACCTTTAGTAAAAGAGATACTACGCTCCTTAGCTAAGGCAAAATAGTTTATAAAGCTAGATATATAAGCAGCGTTTTATTATATTTAAATTACTAAGGGCTAGGAACACTAGACTGCTTTCTAGATATAATTTAGATTATTTAAGTAGTTAGTATACCCCTTTAGTTTAGTAGGTATACCTATAACCTTTTAGAGGTATATTAATAATGCGCTTAGTAGTATCCTTAGGGACTATATTACTACTTATCTTAATAATATCTTAATCTATATAGGGGGGTTATAGAAAGACTATATATAGAAGGTTCATGGGGTATTAGCTAGACTATAGTAGGCTAGGTTAAACCTAGATATTAAGAAGTGTGTTTTTACAATAAAGGAGGTTAAGTACCTTAGGTTTATTATCCACGTAGGGAAATAGATTCGCCTAGATAATAAGAAGATTACTATAATTAGGGATTAGGAGGCCCTAACATAGGTCTAAGGAGTACGCGGGTTCCTAGGGTTTGCTAACTTTTATTATAACTTTATACTATAGTTTTTAGAAGTTATAGGTCCCCTAATTAACCTAATAAAGAAGGGTATAGTATTCCGCTAGATAGAGGCATATAAGAAGGCTTTTAAAACATTAAAGCTAGCTTTTATATTTGTTAAAATTATGCTATTTATAGCACTATTTTATAGGCCCACTAGTTGCCTAGTTGCGTTGTTGCAACGTTGGTTACAAGGCGTTGCCTGCAGCGTTGTTGGCTGTGACCTGCGTTCCTGCACACAACCAACCCACAGGCTTGTATGACTAAGCCGACTAGGCTACCCTATAGGGAAGCTAAAATCGACTGTAACTAGGGTACTAGTAGTTGTATAAAAGGCTGATGTATACTGTTCGAATCCTTGATTTTTTCTAGATTTTATGGTATATTTTATTTATAGGGTTGCTTATTAGATTGCTTAGTTAGTGCACGTGGGTGGCTAGATTATATGGTCGTGAGTTGATTTTTTACTTTTTATATATAAACAAATTTTGCGGAAAATAAAAAGTAGCTCCTAAGGCCTAGCTAGCGACCCCCTTCCGTCGATATGGTCGGTAGGTCTATAAGGGGACTCAGAAAATCCTCTCATTGCTTGTTAGATCGTTCATCTAGCTGAAATCAACTATATTCAACTATTAAAGCTCTATATCTTGAAGAATCGTCGTATTATAGTGAATCTAGAAGCCGCCGCGTTGAATCTACTAGGGAGGTCTTCCTATCCCTCTAGTACAGATTCCCTTCCATTTTTAATAATATTATACCCTATTCTTATGTAATAGGACCCTAATAAGGATATAGTAGTAGAGGTAGACTGCTTAGGAATAGCATTAGGAGGCTGCCTTTCCTAGATAAATAATAAAGGGGTCTTATATCTAGTAGCGTACTACTTAGCTTACTTATAACTAGCTTAATAGAATTATATAATATATAATAAGGAGCTTCTAGTAATTATCTTATGCCTTAGGGCATAGTTAGTAGAGCTATAAAGTGTTAATAGGCTATTTATAATACTTATAGATCATAAGAACTTAGAGTACTTTACAGCCCTAAGGGAGATATTAGAATAGTAAGCGTAATAGGCAGAGACTCTAGTGCTTTTTAACTTCTACTTATATTATAGACTAGGGACGTAGGCAAGTAGACTAGACATATTATTAAGACGCTATTAGGAGGAGGCATAGTCTATTAAGCTAAAGGCGCCTATTATATAGTTAATAATAATGCCTATATAGTTTAGCTTTAGTTAGGGGTAACTATATATAAGTATTAGACCTATAGTAGCCCCAGAAAGCACCACTTTAGAGGGTGGTTTAGCTCTAGCCCTGGATATTCTAGCTAGAGACTCCTTATTTATAGATAGGTACCTTTAGTCCCTATAGGATTAAGCTATAGCTTATAATAAGACTTATAGGTTATAGCTTAAGGTAGTAAAGGCTAGGGCTTAGAAGTTTCCTAATATAGTAAGCATAAGGGAGTAGATTATAGACTATTAGATTAGTGTAAAAGGAGCACTTTAATTCCAGGGCTAGACTTAGGTACTAAAGTAGGAGCCCTTAACTATAACCTTAATCTAATAGATATATAACTTACCCTTACTAGGTTACCTAGGGCAGAATACTACCTTTAAAGCGCTCTAGAGGGACTTCTATTAGGATAGCATATTATTGAAAATGGAAGGGGAATCTAGCTAGAGGGATAGGAAGACCTCCCTAGTAGATTCCAACGCGGCGGCTTCTAGATTCACTATAATACGACGATTCTTCAAGATATAGAGCTTTGATAGTTAAATATAGTAGATTTCAGCTAGACAAACGATCTAACGAGCAATGAGAGGATTTTCTAAGTCCCCTTATAGACCTACCGACCGTATCGACGGAAGGGGGTCGCTAGCCGGGTCTTAGGAGCTATTTTTTATTTTCTGTAAAATTCATTTGTATAGGAAAAGTAAAAAATCAACTCACAACCATACAATCTAGCCACCCACGTGCACTAACTAAGCAATCTAATAAGCAACCCTATAAATAAAATACATCATTAAATCCAGAAAAAATCAAGGATTCGAACAGTATAAGTCAGCCTTTTATACGACTACTAGTTCCCTAGTTACAGTCGATTTTAGCTTCCCTATAGGGTAGCCTAGTTGGCTTAGTTATACAAGCCTGTGGGTTGGTTGTGTGCGGGAACGTAGATCACAGCCAAAGCTGCAGGCAACGCTGCAAGCAACGCCTTGTAACCAACGTTGCAACAACGCAACTAGGCAACTAGTGGGCCTATAAAATAGTGCTATAAATAGCATAATTTTAACACTCCCTCTAGAAAAGTATGAGTTAACTAATTCGATACCTAAACTTAGCTCTTTAATAGATATCTAAGTTAACGATAAATTCAATAATAAATCCAATAACTTTTCAACGAAATCAATACCAATAACTTTTCAGCGGAATTCCAGTGTTTTTGTTGATTTTAGTGGTTTTTTGACTTTTTTAGTTGATTTTTAGAGCTAGGCCTTTGTATTCATAAGGCCTAATAGTTAGATAAATTGTTGAAATTTATCGTTAGGCAGGGGCTTAGTTAAGCCATCTGCAGGCATCTCTTTAGTGTTAATGTAGATAACCTTAGCTATACCCTTCTGTACCTTTTCTCTGGTATAGTTGAATTTTAGTAGGGTATGCTTTGTTCTGCTATAAAGAGCAGGGTTATTAGCGGTTATAATAGCGCCTTGGTTATCACTAAAAATCAGAACAGGAGGTGCTATAGGTAGCTTTATCTCTCTAAAGAGACTATAAAGCCACTCTAGCTCCCTAATAGCTTCACATAAGGCATCTAATTCAGCCTCTAATGTAGATAAAGCTATTGTAGTTGCTTTCTTTGATTTCCAGCTAATAGGTCCTTTAGCTAGCTTATAGAGATAAGCATAGGTTGATTTAGAGGACTTATCTCCCGCGAAGTCACTATCACAGAAGCCAATAAGGGTTACAGAAGCCTTAATAGCGTTTTTAGACCTTCTATAAGTTATAGAATAACTTATAAAGCCTAGAAGGTATCTAAGCAGATGTTTAGAAGCATTTAAATGCTCTATATAAGGCTTAGCTAACGCTGTTAAAAGCCACTGAACCGGAAAGGCAATATCAGGCCTTGTAAGGAGCATTAGGTACATAATAGTCCCTATAATACTCTAATATAGCTTGTGATCGGAGGGGGAAAGAGGTTTAGTAAGGTGGGCTGCCTGTTTAATAATTCCGGGTTGTAGGGGAATTTTAGCAGGCCTAGTATCTTTCATATTAAATCTCTCTAGGGCTTCAGAAATGTACTAGGACTGGTGAATAGTTAGGGTCCCTTTCTTTCGATTTCTAGTGATTTGAACGCCTAGGAAAAATTCAGCTAGCCCACGATCTTCTATAGGGTAAGCTTTGTGTAATAGCTTCTTTAGCTTGTTAATATAAGCTAGATCCGGTCCTATTAGAAGACAGTTATCCACATAAGTCGCTATATATGTAGATGTAGTTAGGTTGAAGAAGACAGCCAGGTTAGATATAAGGGGGTGGAAGCCTAATTTTCAAAGAAGTTCCTTTAGGGCCTGCTACCACTCTCTAGAGCTCTGTTTTAATCCATATAAAGCTTTTTAAAGGAAAATAACCTGCTTTTGAGAGGGATTATAGCCATATTTTTTAAGTAATTTAGCTATTTTAGGCGTAGCAGCTTCGGCAAATTCAACGAATCCATTAGGGATCTACATGTAAATAGCTTCCTTTAGTAGACTATTTAGAAAGGCCCCTATAAAATCAACCTGTTTAACTTCCCAGTTATTACAAGCCGCTAGGGCTAGTAATATCCGCTAACTAGGGGGAATGCTAGTTGTAGCATAGGTTTTAATATAATCTTAACCTTCTATCTACATAAAGCCTTTTGCAACGAGTTGGGCCTTGTGTTTTATAGGATTATTTTCTTTATCCTTTTTAAGCTTATAAATAAGCCTATTTTTAAGAACTTTCCGGCCCTTAGGAATTTAGTCTATCCCTATAAATTTAAAAGTTCTGGTAGCTAATAGCTGCTTAAATTCGCTAAAGGTAGCATTAACCTATTTTTAGCTATCCTTGCTTTTTAAAGCTTGTTTCCAGGTCTTAGGGGTATCCGGATCGTTGTTATTAGATGACGATTTAGCCTTTTATTACGCCTTGAAGCATATCTCCTTAACAAAAGAAGATAGGTTAAAATTATCAATATTCATAGAATTAGGGTCGATTAAAGAATCCGAATCTGAAAATGGTTTTTCAATAGCACCCTTATTAGGGGCGCTAGAGCTTAGGCTCTCTAGGGGTAGCGCTGGAGGCGTTATAGCGGTCGTCCCGGGCGTTGTTGTAGGCGCGGCGGGCGCTGCAGGCGCTGTGGGCGCTGGGGGCGCTAGAGGCTTTGGATAGCTATCCTAAACCTCTAGATCTCGTGAGATATTGGCTTCTCCCTCTAAAGGATAGCTCCCTAAAGGCTTAGGGGACCCTACAGAGCTTATATCCTCTATAATCTTAATAAAGCTAGTCTTAATAACTGACCTTTTAGAGGGTATATAAACAAGATAAACGCTAGAACCTAGAGTAGCAAGCAGCCAGCCAGGGATGGTCCTAGGGGCTAGCTTCTAAAGCTTTGATCTCTGCTCCAGAGGTATTAGAACCTCATAATAAGACCCTATAGCCCTAATTTTCAAGAAGTCAGGCTTATAGATAGTCTTAGGCTCTAAGTTAGCTAGAAATAGCTACTTAGGGGTTAGGGGCTTAGTTGTATTGGCAGTAATGTTAACTAAGTCCACTATGGCTGGAAGGATATAAGACCATAGATATAAAGGCAGCTTAGACTACTAAAATGTAGCTCTAAGCCGGTCTAGGATAACCCTAATAGCCCTCTTAACTAGCCTATTCTATTCATAAATATAGGGGCAAGAGGTGCTAAAGCAAATTCCCTTAGAAGATAACCAGGACTGAAGTTCGTTATTAATTTCAGTGCCTCCGTCGAAGTGGAGGTGCCTAGGATACACATTATATCGGTTTTTTAGGGCCTTAAAGAAGCCCTTAATAGTAGTATAAAGGGTCTGACCTTCTTTATTAGCTAATGAAAAGCACCACTTATACCGGGATTTTCGATCAATAAGGATAAGGACTAGGGCCTTCTTATTGTGCGGTATAGGTTCGATTTTAACCGTATCTCCCTCTAGGATATCTAAAACCCTAGGGGGGTCCTGAATAGGTCTTTTGGTAGGTCTTCTAACAGCCTTTGATTACATATAGGCTATGCAGTTGAAATCCTTTTCTTTAATGGCGGAAAAATTAGGGATCCCTTTAGCTAATTTAGATGATTTCTTAAGTAAAGGGAGGCCAATGTGGCCTAATCAAATGTGCCAAAGAAGGGCTAAATCTAGCAGTTTCTTGTAGCTAGAATCTAGCTTTTCAGAGCTATTATCCCCTAGCTCCCTCTGTTACCAGGCCTCTTAAGAATCACAGGCCTCTGGGGGCAATAGACGGCCACTATTGTCACCCAAGTCATTAGGGTATGGACCTTCTAAACCCCCTATAGAAGATACCTGACTAGGAGGAGCTTCGGTGGGATATAGGGCTGAATCTTCTTCTTCTTCGGAATCTAATTCTTCGATTCATTGATATTCCTCGGGATTAAATGCTGGCTGCGGAATTTGAACCTCTATAGGGTAGGAGAACCCTAATTTAGTCTTATAGGCTCGTTGTTGGTTGCAATATTGAGAGCCCATAAAGGAGAGGTGGGTTGAATGCTTGCAGATCTTAGGAGTAGCTTGCCCCTTAATCTACAAAAAGAAGCCGTGTTTAGTAGGTTCTAATAACCCACAGGGGCTTTTATTGGCTAGGAAAAGCTGATCTTTAGCTAGATAACCTCCCTTAAGATAGTGGGATAAACCGCTAACTAGGTTGGTATCTATACTGGGGAAATATAGGGCATCTAGCAGAGCTAAAGGCCTATATTCTGGTGGGTTTTTCTTGACCAGAACGTTAAAAACAGCAGTGCCTCTTCCTTTAGGATAAATAGGTCCTCCTGCTGTAATTATAGGGCCGGTTTAACCTTTCTTAAGAGGCTTAAAGTCCCTAAAGAAAGCCCTATTATTACAAATGTAACAAGAAGAACCTGTATCGTATAAAAGGGAGTTTTTAACCACATCGTTAGAGTAGCTAAAAGTAGGCTTAGTAGTGTCACTAGTAGTGGTGGTACTAGAGGTATCTAAATCAGATTCGGAATCACTACTATCCTCGCTACTAGACTCGCTAGAATCTAGTTCTTCAACGTATCCCGTGGCTAGGCTATAGCCTAACGTAAAAGCAGCTTCTTTTCCTTTATTATCCCCGTTACCGCTCTTCTTCTTCTGCTTTTTCTTCCTAGAGGCTTTAGAAGGGTTTGAATCCTTCTTATCCTGCTCTTTAGTAGCGTTAGTAGAGTCCTTCTTAGTATTAGGATTAGATTTCTTCTCCTCTTCCTTAGAATTTCCCTTATTATTAGAAGCCTTATAGCTAAGAGCTTTAGCTACAGGGGAGGTTTTATCCCTCTGCTCTTCTAATAAATCCGCCATAAGGAACTGTAAATTTAAGGTATTTACAGGCAGCCCTTGTGCCCTAGCAGCTCTGATAGTAAATCTTTGTCTCTTAGCCTAACTAGGAAAGGTCTGCTTTAATGCATTGATATAATGGTTTACTTGATCGATAGGAGCGATCTCTACACTACAGAGTTGTAGTCTAGCTAGTAAGTTATTAAAATCAGCATTAAAAGCCTCTAAAGATCCCTTATAATTTAAAAAATTTAGGGAGTGGTAGCTAGCGTATAGCATACCTCGCTAGATTTCAGCACTCTACGAATATTGCCTAATAAGGACT
Source organism: Epichloe elymi (assembly GCA_023658475.1). Classification (NCBI taxonomy): domain Eukaryota; kingdom Fungi; phylum Ascomycota; class Sordariomycetes; order Hypocreales; family Clavicipitaceae; genus Epichloe; species Epichloe elymi. The sequence goes on along the minus strand of CP098273.1, from coordinate 136,017 downwards.
TTATAGGCTTCTTTAGGGGATTTTTGCTAACATATAGCTGCCTGCGGTCCTAGTTGACAGCTATCTCTTAATATCATTAAAAGAATAGCTTAATCACAGTCAGCTAGATGGCCTGCTAAGCTAGGATTATCTATAAATTCAGGTAATCCTAGGGCTCTAAATTAGATGCTCAGGGCTTGCTTCCACTAATTATAGTTTTCAGGGCCTTTTAGCTTAGCTCCCTTAGGAATAGAGTAAACCTTCTTATTTAGTTCCTTAATAGCACCTATATTAAAGGTAGCTTGTAAGTTACTAGAAGGTAAACTCGCAGAATTAGCGGCAGGCAGGTCTTCTACCGGAGCTTTAGTATTTTCTTCCCTTAGCTTAGTAGAAGAATCCTGAAGACCTTGCATAATAGTCATGGTTTGCGTCAATTTATCTAATAGATCTTTGATGCTAGCCTCGTTTTTTAGACGATTTGACTCAGTATGCTTGATAAAATCAGTTAAGGTCTTGCCTTATTGTTCAATTTGGCTTTGCATCTGTTGTTAAAAAGCACTAGCTTAAATAGCTGGACCTTCTATATCCATCCTATCAGGGTCCCTAGGAGGGCTAGAAGGGCCTGCAGCAGGTCCCTTACCCTTATAATTTAGTGGTGCTATCTCTTAAAAAGTTCCCTAGGATCTCAAAAGATATCCTATGTAAGATCTCTAAATTTATTCCTGTTACAAATAACGCGCACTAGAAGCTAGTTATAGTGTAACCTGGCTGCGCACGCAAATTGTGTAGCGGGGCTGTTTAAAAGGATGCCCCTTAAGGTCTAAAAGTAGGTCTATGGTATGCGCGGGCAGAAACAGACCGGAGAAGATTCTGTGCGAAAATTTTCTTAACACTAAAAATAGCGGATAGGAATCGTAGGTTATAGATATTACAGAACGTGCAACGCAACGCAACGTAATGTATAGTGCGTGTAACGTAGTGCAATAGGTCAAAAAGCCTAGTATAGATATACTAGATGTTCGATAATATATAAAAGGATGCAGCGTATCTACTATTATAGATAATATCAAATATAACGGTCGCAGCAGTGAATAGGATCACTAAAAAAGAGGTTGTGGTTATAACTAGATAGTTACGGTTGCAATATAGTGGTTGCAGGTGCGGCTGTAAATGAATTCAACACCAAGGGTCTGATGTTGCGATGCGTAGAGCTAGTGGATAAAAAGCTTCAAATTCTAGCGGATTTCCTTCGTAATCTAAGAGCCCACAGGTCTAGTAGAGAGTAACTAGTACCTAAAATCAAGCACTAATCGCAGTAGAATAACGCAGTAATGTAGTAATCTTTAGGCCTTCCGGGCTCATAACCTATTGAAAATGGAAGGGGAATCTAGCTAGAGGGATAGGAAGACCTCCCTAGTAGATTCTAACGCGGCGGCTTCTAGATTCACTATAATACGACAATTCTTCAAGATATAGAGCTTTAATAGTTAAATATAGTAGATTTCAGCTAGACGAACGATCTGACGAGCAATAAGAGGATTTTCTGAGTCCCCTCATAGACCTACCGACCGTATTAACGGAAGGGGGTCGCTAGCCGGGTCTTAGGAGCTATTTTTTATTTTCCACAAAATTCATTTATATAGGAAAAGTAAAAAATCGACTCACGACCATACAATCTAGCCACCCACGTGCACTAACTAAGCAATCTAATAAGCAACCCTATAAATAAAATACATTATTAAATCCGGAAAAAATCAAGGATTCGAACAGTATAAGTCAGCCTTTTATACGACTACTAGTTCCCTAGTTACAGTCGATTTTAGCTTCCCTATAGGGTAGCCCAGTCGGCTTAGTCATACAAGCCTGTGGGTTAGTTGTGTGCGGGAACGTAGATCACAGCCAAAGCTGCAGGCAACGCTGCAAGCAACGCCTTGTAACCAACGTTGCAACAACGCAACTAGGCAACTAGTGGGCCTATAAAATAGTGCTATAAATAGCATAATTTTAACACATATCACAGAATATAGCGTGGTTTATATAAAACTATTACTACTATAGGGGGTAGAAGAGCTAGTAGCTATAATAAGGCTTACTAAAGCTAATTCCCCTACTAGATAGATATTAGTTATAGATCTCTATTAACTTTATAATAGAGCTTCCCGCTTAAGATTAGGCTAACCTATAGTTCCTTATAGTAATTATAGATAGACTCTCTAAGTTTATATAGCTTAAGGCTATAACGTTAATAAAGGCTAAGATATATATAGAGCGGTTTAAACACTATTAGTGGTGGTTCTATAGGTTCCCTACCTAGATTATTATAGATTATAGTTTAGATTAGTTAAGTAATTTTTAGATAGCACTCTATAAGAAGGTAGGCATAAAGTAACTACTATTAACCTTACATTACCTATAGATAGATAGAGGTATAGAGAGAGCTAACTAGGAGGTTTAGGTAGTGTTATAGGTAATATTATCCTTCTTGTAATTTAAGTGGGCTAATTACCTACTAGCCTGCTAGCTTATATTAAATAATAGGGATTCTTTAGTAATAGGAGTAAGCGTAAATATAGCGCTCTATAGCTTTAATATACCTATAATCTAGGAGGCACTGCTAATAGGGGTATTAAAAACTTTAGTAAAAGGATAGGTATAAGCATTCCTATAGCACTTTAAAGAGGGTATAGACCTAACGCAGGCTATAATAGCCTTTATCTAATAATAATAATAGGAAAGCATAAATAGTAGTTAGAGACTAGTGGAATAGTTCTAGGTTAGGGACTATATATAGCTAAGCCTTTAGAATATTAAGATAAACTAACTATATAAGAAGTTAGATTAGGTTATAGTAAAGTATAAGGTATTAGAGGTGCTAATGCTATTAACTATAAAGTTAGATATTCCTAGGGGGCTATACCTAATCTTTTATATAGATTTGGTTTAGAGGGTAGCGGAGGACCTATTACTAAGCTAGAAGCTAGCTAATAAATAACCTCCACTAGAGCTAATATTAATAGATATAGATAATAACCTTGTAGAGTACTAGGTAGAGGAGATTCTTATAGCTAAAAACGCCCCTAGTTAGGGAGCGAATTATAATATACTAGTTAAATAGAAAGGTTATATTTAGCTAATATAGGAACCCCTAGAGAATATAAAGGATACTAAGGCGCTAGATAGATTTAAGGCAGAATAGGGGGATATATAGATAAGTAATAGTCTAAAGTAAGTATAGAAATAGGTATAGTTTAATTTACCCCTAGAGGAGTAAAGCCTCTAGGATATATATAGAGAGGGAAGGTAAGGATAAGGAGGAGGTAGGGTTTAAAAATTTTTCTTATATAATAAGGGAAGGGGAGGGGTATAAAGGGGGGTATATAATAGACTTAAGCTTAAGGCTTAGGTCCTTCTTAGGTCTAGGAGGGCTCTAGAAAGGGCGTAGAGAGTGTATAAGGTAGCGTGCGAAGGTTATGCAGACCTAGGGCTTACTACACGCACTACGCACAGACCACGCATAGGAGGATATATAGCCGCACGCTATGCGATCTCTTGCTTAGCTCTTTCTTTCCTCTTTAAGAATAGTAATCGCACTTTGGACGCTTATTTGCAGTTGCCCTAAGGCCAGTCCATAACACTATTAAGGGCTTCTTTAAGGCCCTGAAAAACCGATATAACGCGTATCCTAGGCACCTTCACTTCGACGGAGGTACTGAAATCAACAACGAACTTCAGCACTGGTTATCTTCTAAAGGAATTTGCTTTAGCACCTCTTGCCCCTATATTCACGAACAGAATAGGCTAGTTAAGAGGGCTATTAGGGTTATCCTAGACCGGCTTAGAGCTACACTTCAGTGGTCTAAGCTGCCTTTATATCTATGGTCTTATATCCTTCCAGCCATAGTGGACTTAGTTAATATCACCGCTAATACAACTAAGCCCCTAACCCCTAAGCAGCTATTTCTAGCTAACTTAGAGCCTAAGACTATCTATAAGCCTAACTTCTTGAAAATTAGGGCTATAGGGTCTTATTACAAGGTTCTAATACCTCCGGAGCAGAGATCAAAGCTTCAGAAGCTAGCCCCTAGGACTATCCCTGGCCGGCTGCTTGCTACTCTAGGTTCCAGCGTCTATCTTGTTTATATACCCTCTAAAAGGTCAGTCGTTAAGACTAGCTTTGTTAAGATTATAGAGGATATAGGCTCTGTAGGGTCCCCTAAGCCTTTAGGGAGCTATCCTTCAGAGGGAGAAGCCGATATCTCACGAGATAATCTAGAGGTTCAGGATAGCTATCCAAAGCCTCTAGCGCCCACAGCGCCTACAGCGCCCGCCGCGCCTACAACATCGCCCGGGACAACCGCTGTAATGCCTCCAGCGCTACCCCTAGAGAGCCTAAGCTCTAGCGCCCCTAATAAGGGTGCTATCGAAAAACCGTTTTCAGATTCGGATTCTTTAATTAACCCTGATTCTATGGATATCGATGATTTCAACCTATCTTCCTTCGTTAAGGAGATATGCTTTAAGGCGTAACAAAAGGCTAAATCGTCGTCTAATAACAATAACAACGATTCGGATACGCCTAAGACCTGGAAGCAGGCATTAAAAAGCAAGGATAGCCAAAAATGGGTTAATGCAACCTTTAGCGAATTCAAGCAGCTATTAGCTGCCGGAACTTTTAAATTTATAGGGATAGACCAAATTCCTAAGGGCCGAAAAGTTCTTAAAAATAGGCTTATTTATAAGCTTAAAAAGGATAAAGAAAATAATCCTATAAAACACAAGGCCTGACTCATTGTAAAAGGCTTTATGCAGATAGAAGGTTAGGATTATATCGAGACCTACGCTGCTACTAGCATTCCCCCTAGTTAGCGGATATTACTAGCCCTAGCGGCTTATAATGACTAGGAAGTTAAATAGGTTGATTTTATAGGGGCCTTTCTAAATAGTCTACTAAAGGAAGCTATTTACATGCAGATCCCTAATGGATTCGTTGAATTTGCCGAAGCTGCTTCGCCTGAAATAGCTAAATTACTTAAGAAATACGGCTATAATCCCTCTTAAAAGTAGGTTATTTTCCTTTAAAAAGCTTTATATAGATTAAAATAGAGCTCTAGAGAGTGGCAGCAAGCCCTAAAGGAACTTCTTTGAAAATTAGGCTTCCACCCCCTTATATCTAACCTGGCTGTCTTCTTTAACCTAACTACATCTACATATATAGCGACTTATGTAGATAACTGTCTTCTAATAGGACCGGATCTAGCTTATATTAATAAGCTAAAGAAGCTATTACACAAAGCTTACCCTATAGAAGATCATGGGCCAGCCGAATTTTTCCTAGGTATTTAAATCACTAGAAATCGAAAGAAAGGGACCCTAACTATTCACTAGTCCTAGTATATTTCTGAAGCCCTAGAGAGATTTAATATAAAAGATGCTAGGCCTGCTAAAATTCCCCTACAACCCGGAATTATAAAACAGGCAGCCTACCTAACTAAACCTCTTTCCCCCTCCGATCATAAGCTGTATTAGAGTATTATAGGGACTATTATGTATTTAATACTCCTTACAAGACCTGATATTGCCTTTCCGGTTTAGTGGCTTTTAACAGCGTTAGCTAAGCCTTATATAGAGCATTTAAATGCTTCTAAACATCTGCTTAGATACCTTCTAGGCTCTATGAGTTACTCTATAACTTATAGAAGGTCTAAACACGCTACTAAGGCTTCTGCAACCCTTATTGGCTTCTATGATAGCGACTTCGCGGGTGATAAGTCCTCTAAATTAACCTATGCTTTTCTCTATAAGCTAGCTAAAGGACCTATTAGCTGGAAATCAAAGAAAGCAACTACAATAGCTTTATTAACATTAGAGGCCAAATCAGACGCTCTATGTGAAGCTATTAGGGAGCTAGAGTGGCTCTATGGCCTTTTTAAGGAAATTAAGCTACCTATAGCACCTCCTATTCCGATTTTTAGTGATAACTAAGGCGCTATAACGACCGCTAATAACCCTGCTCTTCACAGCAGAACAAAGCATACCCTACTAAAATTTAACTATACTAGAGAAAAGGTACAGAAGGGTATAGCTAAGGTTATCTACATTAACACTAAAGAGATGCCTGCAGATGGCTTAACTAAGCCCCTGCCTAATGATAAATTTCAACAATTTATCCAACTATTAGGCCTTACGAATACAAAGGCCTAGCTCTAAAAATCAACTAAAAAGTCGAAAAACCACTAAAATCAACAAAAACACTGGAATTCCGCTGAAAAGTTATTGGTATTGATTTCGTTGAAAAGTTATTGGATTACTATTGGATTTATTATTGAATTTATTGTTAACTTAGATATCTATTAAAGAGCTAAGTTTAGGTATTGAATTAGTTAACTCATACTTTTCTAGAGGGAGTGTTAAAATTATGCTATTTATAGCACTATTTTATAGGCCCACTAGTTGCCTAGTTGCGTTGTTGCAACGTTGGTTACAAGGCGTTGCCTGCAGCGTTGTTGGCTGCGGCCAGCTTTGGCTGTGACCTGCACACAACCAACCCACAGGCTTGTATGACTAAGCCGACTAGGCTCCCCTATAGGGAAGCTAAAATCGACTATAACTAGGGAACTAGTAGTCGTATAAAAGGCTGACTTATACTGTTCGAATCCTTGATTTTTTCTAGATTTAATGATGTATTTCATTTATAGGGTTGCTTATTAGATTGCTTAGTTAGTGCACGTGGGTGGCTAGATTGTATGGCTATGAGTTGATTTTTTACTTTTCCTATATAAATAAATTTTGCGGAAAATAAAAAATAGCTCCTAAGACCTAGCTAGCGACCCCCTTCTATTAATACGGTTAGTAGGTCTATAAGGGGACTCAGAAAATCCTCTCATTACTCGTTAGATCGTTCGTCTAGCTGAAATCTACTATATTCAACTATTAAAGCTCTAGATCTTGAAGAATCGTCGTATTATAGTGAATCTAGAAGCCGCCGCGTTGAATCTACTAGGGAGGTCTTCCTATCCCTCTAGTACAGATTCCCTTCCATTTTCAATACTACTATTTAGCGAGTTAGTAGCTATAACACCACAAGTAAGAGGCAAAACTTATATAGTAGTCTTAGAAGCTTAGGACGCCTATTTATAAGGAGATTTTTCTAGGGCAGGAGCTAAAGGACTAGGAGTTATTAGGTAGATAGTAGATATAGTAAACTAGCTATAAGTTAGTAGTAAGTAAGTAAGGAAGCAGGGTAGTAAGAGACTAATAATAAAGAAGCTTAGAAGGAAGAGCTAGGAATAATATAATCCTAGGTAAGGTTAGTAACTACTAAGTAATAGCAGTAGGAGCGCTACTATAAGGCTAGTAGGGCTAACTTATAATTTACATAGATTAATTAAGAAGGATAAGGAAGAAAGGAAGAGATAAAGGGGGGGAAATCTAGGCTCTTTTATATTAACTATAGCCCCTTAAGTGATCTACGTAGGTAGTAAAAGTAAGCTATAGGTTAAAGAGTTAGTGTTATAGCTACTAATAGTAAAAATTATAGCTAGTTACATATACCTAGCGAGTTTGTAGTAACTTCGCTAGAACTTATGGTTAAACTTACTTAGATATATAGTGTCTAATACCCTATCTATTTAGCCTAATTAGAAAATTTAACATAGGGTATCCACTTCTATAGAAACCGTAATAAAGATAACATAAGCATTCATAAAGTAACTCTATAGCTACGATTATATAGTGATTAAGAGCTTATAAGTAAGGTAGGGAATAATCCGCAACCTATATTAATAGGGCTATTATATCTCCCCGCGCGTCGTGTTATAACACGAAAAGTTATTTAGATTTATATAGGAGATTAAGAGAGCGAGTTTATACTAACTAGGTAGCTAGTTATAATTAAGGGTAATTATAAAGGAGAGGGGGAACTATATTAGGGTTATAGAGGTAATAGAGTAATAGAGGCTATAAAGGCAATGGCATTATGTATAGTAGGGCCTAGTTATAGCTTATAGCGCCCTAGCTACAAGGTTACCGCGAGCTAGTCATATGCACGCAGAGGGGGTATTTAGGCGAAGGTTGTATATATAGAATGTGGGAGGCTAGAGATTAAAACCTTTAAGCACACACACCTACCTTCTAGCTATATAGCTACTACCTTGATCATACCATCACCCTGTTTTATCATATTCGGCCTAGAAGCCTTGACAGTATACCTAGCGAGTTCGTAGGAACTTCACTAGAACTTACGGTTAAACTTACTTAGACGTATAGTGTCTAATACCCTATCTATTTAGCCTAATTAGAAAATTTAATATAGGGTGTCCACTTCTATAGAACCAGCAAGGAAAAGGATATAAGCGTTTATAAAGTAACTCTATAGCTATGATTATATTATAATTAAGAGCTTATAAGTAAGGTAGAGAATAATCTATAACCTATGTTAATAGGGCTATTATATCTTCTTATACGTCGCGTTACGCTATAAAAAGTTATTTAGAGTTATATAGGAAAATTAAGATAGTAAGTTTATACTAACTAGGCAGCTAGTTATAATTAAGGGTAATTATAAAGAAGAGGGGGAACTATATTAGGGTTATAGAGGTAATAAAGTAATAGAGGCTATAAAGGTAATAGCATTATATATAGTAGGGCCTAGTTATAGCTCGCAGCGTCCCCGCTATAAGGTCGCCATAAGCTAGTTACATGCACGTAGAGAGGGTATTTAGGCGAAGGTCGCACACATAGAATGTGGGAGGCTAGAGATTAAAACCCTCAAGCACGCATACCTACCTTTTAGCTACATAGCTGCTACCTTAATCATACCATCACTCTGTTACATCATATTCGGCCCAGAAGCCTTGACAGGCTCTTATAACCCCCTAACTACCTTATACTTATTCTCTTCCCTATGCCTTCATATGTGCAGTATATGTACACTCTAGACTTAGGGCCCTTAGGATTTGCCCCTATATATATATAATATATATACACTTTAGTAGATACTTAGGACTATCTATCCCTATATATATGTAATATATATACACTCTAAAGAATACTTAGGCAAAGCCTAAGCCCTTATATATACCCTTACTCCTTCTCTTTAATATATTATATAAGCCTATTATTTTAATCCTAAGACTAGACTAGGCGCGTAATGTAATTATTAAGCCCTATATTATTATTATATTAACCTTAGCCCTATCTTAAACCTTCTATTCTATTATTTTATTTTAGTCCTAGGCATAGGCTAGGCACGTGACGCGGTTATTAAGCCCTGTATTATTATTATATTAACCCTAGCCCTACCCCTACTTTCTATCTATTATTTATTTTATTACAACCTTTACTTTCCCCTTTATAGAAAATTTTCTAAGATATTATAACCCTATTATACCTTCCTATTATATCCCTCTAAATAATACTTTATTTACCTATTATTTACCTATTATACCCTTATTAAATATAGCTAACTATAGTAATAACTATTATAGTAACTCTAGTTACTATTCTCCTTATATCCTAGCTTATTAGGATCGTGGAGGCAATAGAGCGACAGAGGCTATGAAGGCGATAGCATTATGTATAGTAGGGCCTAGTTATGGCTTACAGCGCCCTAGCTATAAGGTCGCTATAAGCTAGTTATATACACGCAGAGGGGGTATTTAGGTAAAGGTTATATATATAGAATATAGGAGGCTAGAGATTAAAACCCTTAAGTATATATACCTACCTTTTAGCTATATAGCTACTACCTTAATTATACTATTACCCTATTTTATTATATTTAGCCTAGAAGCCTTAATAAGTTAATCTCTCTTTTTTATTAGGGTAATAGGCTATTAGTAGGTTAAGGATATTAGCACTATATAGAATAAATACCTATTTAATAGGTACTAATAACTCTAGAGTAAACACGCTATATAAAGATATATTTATAGATTAAAACCCGCTCCTAGAGTATAAGTCTTCTTATCTAACTACCCCTAAGAATTCCTATATATTAGAGCTAGCTATTAATAATAAAGAAGCTATACTAAACTATAGCCTTATATAAGTAAAGGTATAGCTATAAATTACCTAAAAAAGATATAAACTTAAGTAGCTATAGAAAAATTTATAGGAAGTAAATACCCCTCCCTAATTAGATAATACTAACTAAGGCTCTACTTCTACCCTATAAACCCCTCCTACTTAAGCCCCTATTCCTATTCCCTAGTTAGCACTAACTACACTAGGACTATATAAATATAGTATAGTAAAGATATAGCTTAAGACTCCTATATATAAGGGGGATACCTATAAGAATCTATAGATATTCCTAGTAGATTTAAATATAGTTTTTACTATAGATTAGAATACTTTTATAAATAATATAACTATAGTTATATATACTAGTAGCTACCTAGTAAATAAGGTAAAGTAATAGTAGATATACTTTACTACTATAGATAGTTATATAGACTACTAGAGCTATACTTAGATAGAGTTTATTTAATAGTTAAAAACTAGAGGAATAGATAAAGATAGTTACTAGTTAGAAGCTATAGGAATACTACTAACCCTCTAGTAAGGTAAGGACTAGTTATTCTAAGTATTTATTAAGGTTTAGGGTAAGGTAGAAGTAGAATTACCTAAGCCTATGCCTAAGCCTATAAGAATTACCTAGTTTATATAGTGCCTAAATAGTACTATAAAGAAGTAGGTATTTAGCTAAGAATACCCTATAAGTTAGAACTATCTTATAAGCTAAGGAAAGAAGGTTGTTGGAACAAGCATGATATCAATCGCGCTTGGCAGCCGCAATTCCCTTCGGCTGAAGGTCGGCCCGACCGGAAGAAGGTCGGCTGCTGCGCGTGTGTGCGTGCGTGTGCGCGTGCCTCCCTTCCTGCCCACGGGCAGGCCTGCGATAGGGCAGGGCCCGGGTCACGTGACCCACCCACATCACGTGACCCACACAGCTGCAGCTGCCTTTTTTCCCTCTTATAGGAGCCCTCTCTTTTCTAGCTTCCTTTAATAGAACACAGAGCTTACAATAGATTATTTAATTAATACTATCACAAGCGCGCCTAATTAATAACTAGCTATTATCACACCTAGTAATTCTAACACTGATTAGTGGTTAACTTTATAACCACTTTTATTTATAAATACCTATTATCTTTTAAAGACACCGTAGATTAGCTAGGTTCTATCTAGAAGAGACCTTCATAGAAGCAGCGTAATTTAGCTAGCCTATTAAGGTAATAAGAGCAGCTTTATTATTTTAGATCCCTAATTATACTAAGGAAGAAGCTAACTCTAGCTAGCCTATTAAGGCAATAAGAGTAGCTAGAAGAAGCTAAAGCCTAAACTAAGAAGAAGAGTTTAACTCTAGTAGCTAAGCTATCCTATTATTCTTTAACTCAGTATATTCTATTACGCGTAAAGCTAATTACTAGAGCTTGCGATCCTTTATATCTCTTTTTCCCTAATCCCTTTATTATTACTTCCCTTATTCTATCTCCTCTAATACTATAAGTTATAATAGTTAATAAGAAGGAATAACTATAAAACCTAATAAGTTATAATAGCTCTTAAGCGGATCCCTTAGAAGCCCTAGAATTTACTATCCCCTTTCTCTATATCCTATAGTAACTACACTAGTATATTATAGAAGAAACACTTATAAGGGTGGATAAATTTAATATTAAGGATAATAATATACCTAAGATATAAGTAGCCTATATCCTCTCTTAGGTTAAGGACTATATAATATAAAAGGTATATAGAAGATTGCTCTTTATAGAATTTACTTAAGATTTTAACCTATAGACCTATAGCGACTTTCTTAAGACCCTAGTTATAGTCCTAAGGCACTTATAGGACTACCTTATTAACTCTGGAATCTATATAATAATTAACTAGAATATAAATATAGTAATAAACCTCTAAGAAGTCCTTAACTAATAGGAATTCCGCTTCTAGTTATAAGAAGAAGTGAAGGATATATAGAAGAAGTATAATAACTTCTAAAAGAATATAATTAAGAATAGTAACTTCCTTAATAATCTCTATAAGGATAATAACCTCTAGGACTAATAGAGTATAAGGACTGCTTATTCCTCCTACTAACCTTTATAACCTCTATAAGGAGCAATATTAGTAACCTTTCCCTAAGAATAGAACCCTTAGCCCCTTCCTTAAATACCTTAAGCCCTACAAGCCCTTCTTTATTATCCCTAAGAACCTATATTTGCCTAGTAAAGAACCCCTGCTCCCTAATAATAAGCCCTCCCTATTTACTAAAGAATAATACATAAACCTGCTAATAATCCTCCCTTTAAGCCTCTATAACTAATAGTAAAGCAGATCTTAGACCTTATTAAGATATACATATCTAAGCAGTAATACGGCGCTAATAACTATAATATACTTAAACTAAAGCTCTAAATCTTTAGGTAAAAATATAAGCTTCTAGATATTAAACTAGAATAAGCTAGGTATATATTTAAAGTAATATTAAAAGGAAAAGCTTATTAGTACTACTTAGACTACCTCTCTAAACCTAGTAACCCTTAGGACCTCACTACCCTTATAAGGAGAATAAAGGAGAGGTTTAAGACTAAAGATATAAGGTAGAAGTATCTCCTTAAATAGTATAACGCTTTGCTCTAGAAGACTATTAATAAAAACCCTAATAAATTAAGGATAGAATGCTTTAATAAGCTTATTAAGAGGCTATTAACATTATAGTAAGCTATTCCTAACGTAGGTTAATTAGAAAGAGCCCTTAGGAACTAGATTATAACCGCTTATAATAGGATCCCTAAGTGTAGAGGGTGCCTTACTAACCCTCTAGATAGCCTCTAATAATTCTATAAGCGTGTATATATAATAATCTAGCTTATCGCAGAGGAATCTAGTGGTTAATATTAATTCCCTGCTAATACCTAGACTCCTAATGCCTTCTAGACTAATAGAAGGTATAATAGTAAGGGTAAAGATTTATAATACCCTCTATAAAGGTAGAAAGGTAGAAGAGGCCCTCCCTATATAAAGAAATATTATATATATAGTAAAGAGAGATACTAGTTAATAAAGTATCCTAAGGAAGAGCGTAAGAAGGCATACTAGCAATATAAGAACTATTACCTAGTAGATACCTTATTATCCTTACTAGATTTATATAATACCTTTCTTACCTAGTATAAAGGTACCCTAATAGAAGATCCTACTCCTTATCCCTCTGAAGTTAATAAGGTTACCTAGTATATAATAAGCCTTAGATTTAACACTAAGCTAGAGGGAGAGGAAGAAGAAAGGGTACCTATAAGCTTCTTTACCTATAGTATAACCCTTAATAGTTAGAAAATAGTTAAAGTCCTTGTAAATTAAGCTATAATGCATAGACTAAGTAAGAAGAATCTATTTAATAATAGGAACGCTACTAGGCCTCCTTACCTATTCCTACTTAAAGACTATTACTTATCTAAGGCCTTCTAAGGTATTATGCTAGATACTAGAGCGGTATAGTTCTTAATAGTAGGCTAATCTTAAGTTATAGCACTATAGAAGATAATACTAAAGATTTATCTTAATACTATAAGGGCAGGTAAAGTAGTTATTATATTTAGTAAAGGCTAGCTAATTACGTTACTTAGAATAATTAATATGCCTATATTATTTAGTAATATTACTTTTTATATAATACTAATAAATACTCCCTTCCTACTTTGCCTTAATAATATAGGCTAATTAAGGATTAACTTTATTACTACTAAGAATATCCTCTAGTAAGGGAATATTAAGGTGCCCCTAGTATATAAATAGGGCTACATATAGATGCTATTAATATAAGATAAGAAGGCAGTAGCGTAGAATTATTTAACTAAGATTAAATTATAGTGTTTATATTACCGCTTTAGTTATCCTTTAGTACGCTAACTCTATAATCTCCTAAGTAACACAGGGCATAAGATTACCTTTAAAGCTATTAAGGTAATATTAAAGGTATGCCACTAATGCTAGATAAATACTAATAGCCCCTATTACTTTAAATTCACCCTTAAGGATAAGTATACCTTTAACTTTAAAGTAATAGTTAATATTATATACCTTAATAGTAACTACCTAACGCTCTACGCAGTAGATATAGCTATGGTATTCTACGTAGCGAGATTCCTTCCTAATATCTTGGCTAAAATAACTTAGGAAGCCCTTAGAATATACTAGATTAATATATACTAAGGACCTCCTAATTAGATTATTACTAATACTAGTATAAACTTTTGTAGTAAAGAATTTCGCTAATTCGTGGCATTAATATTAATCTCTATTAAAGAGGTCCTAATTAAGGTATATTATAGCATTAGAAAAGTTAAGAGATATTATAGGCCGCTCTAAAGAGCCTATAATATTATCTAAAGAGAGTATCTAATAACCCTAGAACCTATTACCCTATAGATAGCTATAAAAGCCCTTAATAATATAGTAGGTCTAAATAGCCTTATTCTAACCCTCCTTATCTTTAGCGCCTACCCCTATATATTAAGTAACTCTCCTCTATTACTAGAGATCTTATAATATATTATTACTATATAAAAGGTAATAAAGGAAGTTAAGCGCCTCTATATAATCTAGAAAGTTAGTAAAGCCCTTATAGTAAGGAATAGTCTAGATATAAGTAAGACCCTTAACCTCCTACTTAGATTACTAGTCTAAGTCTAGCGTAAAGGTAAAGGGTAATAAGGCCTATATAACCTCCTCTTTATTAATAAAGAGACCTACACCCTTAACCTCCTATAAGGCCTAAAGGCCTTCCGCTTAACTTCTATTAGGCCTTATTATAAGGATCCTAACGCAGAAGCCCTCCTACCTTAGGAGGGCGGAGAAGAGGGAGAGGCCTAAACTAGGCTACCTAGCAAGACCCTAGAGATCCCGCTAAAGAGATACCTAGGCAGACCCTAAAAGAACCCTCTAGTAATTATTAATAAGACTAATATGTTTATCTTAGCTAAGGAGGAAGCTAACCTTAACCTTATAATTTAATTACATAAGGAAGGTATTATTATAACCCCTAGCGCACTATTTAAGCTCTCTATAAAGACTAAGATTAATATACTAATTAATTAGGGCGTATTTAAATTTATTACCTATAATAAGAGAGAGCATAGTAGTGTGCGAATCTTTAATTTATAAATTATTAATAAGGTAAAAGGTAAGATAGGCTAGCTATATAAGAAATTAAGGCTTATAGTATAGGGCTTTGGAGATAAGGCAAAGTAAGCAATCTTAACATAGGCTCTAATAATCTAATAAGCTAGTTAACGCCTTATTCTTATAATAGCACCTTCTCTCTTAATAAAGGGATTTATCCTATAGATTTATAATATTACCTAGGCCTATATCTAATTAACCACGCAATTAAATAGGCTAATCCTTGCGTAGCTTCTAACCTAAATCTGTAACTAATACCCTAAGGGAATAATCATAAGGGTAATTAAACCGCTCTATAGTATTACAGAGGCTGGAACACACTAGTAGGTTATATACTATAGGCACTATAAAGAGAAGCTTTAGATAGAGACTTCTACGTATAATCTATACCTATTAGTAACTATAGAAGATAGCCTAGAATTTATATATATAGGCATATAGACTAATAATACTCTTAGGCTATTAGATAAGGAGTTCTCTAAGAAGGAAGAGAGAGAATTAACTATAGTGGCTTTTATAGCAAAGCTAAAGCAATTCCTCCTTAAGAACAATTCCCTAACCTTTAATAGGGGAATTATTAAATTAGTAGCTAGTATAGCTATTTTACTTTAATAAAAAGGCTAAAGCAGTAAGCTTAATTTAATCCCGCTTATAGATTTAAAGTAGAAGTATATTAAATAAAGGGCTTAAGGCGCCTATATCGCCTTAATCTACTAACCAGAAGCCTACTATAATCTATCTATCGCCGCCTAATACTAAGAACCGATGATTAAGAATATTAAAGCCCTTAACCACTAGATCTAATAGTAGATAGATTACCCTAATTAAGGCCTAATGTTTATTCTAATTAACCTTACTAAAGTAAAGCTATATGTGTTTATAGATAGGTTATTTGTAAATAATTAGGACCTTACCTTATAGCTTAGTTATATACTAATCCTTGCTAATAAAGACTATAAGGATAGTAAGTTTATAATTAAAGGTAATATTATACACTTTAGCTTAATAAAGAGCAAGAGAGTTATATAAAGTGTGCTTACCTCTAAGGTCTATAGTATAGTTACTAGCGTTAATATAGTATATATAATAGCCACTACCCTTCGCGTACTTATAGACTAATTAAATCTCCCTACTATACTAGTTATATTATATATAGATTTATACTCCCTCTATAAGTGCCTTATTAAGCTTAGTATAATAAAGAAGAAGCGCCTAATAATTAATATTATAGCCCTATAATAATTATATAAACACCGCGAGCTCTATAAGATCTATTAGATTAATAGAGTAGATAACCTGGCTAATGCCTTCATAAAGGCATTACTAAATAAGGCCCTAGAGTAGTTTATCTCTAGTAACTAGATAATAATCTAAATAGAAGGGTAGGTAACCTATGTAGAGGATAGCCCCTGCGAATAGTAGCGGGAGGGTAACCTATAAGGAGGATAGCCCTATAGGTAGTAGTATTAGAGGACTATTAACCCCTATACTATAGGGAGAAGTAATCTTCCCTAGTATTTAGGGATTATTAACCCCTATACTATAGGAGGATATAGATCCTACCCTCTTAGGGATAGTAGAGGAAATTAGAGGAGGAGTAATACTCTAGGGGGAGTAAGAGGAGGAGGGGGAAGAGGGGCTATATAGCTCCTTCTCTAACCTCTAGGGAGGCCCTTTAGTAGTTCTATAACTCTATGTAATTTATATAGAGTATAGAGCTATAAGGGAGGTCCTCCTTTAGATTTATAAAGTATCTATACTTTACTTTAGTGGGGATAGAAGGGCGGATATAGGAGATAATAGGGTTAAGAAAAGGGGTAAATAGGAGAAAAAAGAGGTAATAGGATAAGGGAGTTACTACATAGATATTATTAATAATATTAAGGAGGAAAAGGGATTTAGGAAGAGGCCTACTTACCCTCTTAGTAGGAGGTTAAAGATAGATTATTACTTTCCTTTATTATTACCTGCTATAGGCATACACCGCTTCCCCTTCCTTTCCTTTGTTAGTCCCCTTTATTAGGGGATCATAACCCCTCCTATTATTATCTATTACTTTATTAGCAATTAATATTATATATTAATAATCATGTTAAAAAGAGAGTTCCTAGTGTTAGAACAAGCATAATATTAATCGCGCTTAGCAGCTGTAATTCCCTTCGGCTGAAGGTCAGCCTGACCGGAAGAAGGTCAGCTGCTGCGCGTGTGTGCGTGCGTGTGCGCGTGCCTCCCTTCCTGCCTATAGGCAGGCCTGCGATAGGGCAGGGCCCGGGTCACGTGACCCACCCACATCACGTGACCCACACAGCTGCAGCTGCCTTTTTTCCCTCTCACGGGAGCCCTCTCTTTTCTAGCTTCCTTTAATAGAACACAGAGCTTACGATAGATTATTCAATTGATACTATCACGAGCGCGCCTAATTGATAACTGGCCATTATCACACCTGGTGATTCCAACAAAGGTAGAAGTAGTAATAAAAGAGGAAAAAGGGCCTTACTATAAAGGTAACTAAGAAGGTAACTAATAGAAGAGAAGGAATTACTTAGCTTCCCTAGAAGGTAGGTTATAGGAAGGATACTATATAGAAATAGGGGGTTTACCTATTACCTATTTTAAATATAAAAAACCAGGCTACCTCTTAACTAAGTGCCCTAAGCTAGACTATAGTATTTACTATAGAAGTAGCCACACTACTAACTAGTACTAAGGTAGTGGTGACTAAGCTAAGGGCTATTTAAACCTAAATAAGGCCCTAATTAGCTTAGTATAACCCTAGGAAGATACTCTTAATATAATATAACTTAATAAGAATAGGTAATTAGACCTATAAATTTATATAGAAGTTAAGTTATAATAAGATTACTACTAGGTAGTAGTACTAATACTATTTAACCCTAGCGCTATATATTCTTTAATTTATCTAGATATATTAATAGACCTTAACTAGGTAAAGGTATAACTAAGTAATAATATACTTAAGAGTATATCTAGTAATATTATACTATATTAAGGAATTTTATAAAGGGTAATATTAGTAAGGGATAGTATAGGATATATAAAGATATACTAAGTTAGCTACTATATAACTAATAGTAGTAAAAAACTAGTTTTAGGTATTAACTAGGTAAGATAATATAAGCCTATAATAATATTATAAAAGGATAGACTTTAGAGATACCTTATAATAAGGGAATATATCTTATTAGTAGTAGGGTTATAGGATAGATAATATATAGCAAAAGGCTTATTAGTTATAGTAATACTTCCCCTATAGTTAATAAGTCTAATTAAGCGTATAGCCTTTATTAAGTATATAGTAAATAAGGAGGAAGGAAGTAGTAATAATATAATAATAAAGCTATCTAATAAAGCTAGGAAAGTAGAACTCCTAGAAGCTTATATAGAGTTTAAAGATATATTCTTAAATAAAGAAGCTAGCACCTTTCCTAGCTTAGGTGGTTAAACTTATATAATTAAATTAGAAGAAGGAAAAACACTGCCTTAGGGACCTATATATAACCTAGCTAAGAAAAAGCTATAGGTGCTCTATAAGTACCTAGTAAGTGTGTAGGAATAAGGTTAGATCTAAAGATCCGTTAGTCTAGTAGGTGCCCTAATCCTATTTATACTAAAAAAAGGGGGAAAATTATAACTATATATAGATTATAGGGGCCTAAATGTCATAGTCTAGCCCTAATAGGCTAATCGCGGGTGTCTGCGCCACCATGCGGGTGATGTGCCCGATCCAATTGCGCCATCACAAAAGAATACGCATTGTACAAGTCTCTGTGACTTGCGCAATTGACACCTATATTACTAGGATCTAGGCAAAGCCTAGACCATCACACTAAATAAGATTATAGTTAAGTATAAGGCCCCTTTACCCCTAATTCTAGAAATCTTAGATTAGCTAAGAGGTATAAAGATCTTTATAAAGTTAGACCTTAAAGATATATACTATTAGCTATATATCTATAAGGGAGATAAGTAGAAGATAGCCTTTTAGTGTAGATATAGTTACTTTAAGTATCTTATAATACTATTTAGGCTTATTAATACACTAGTAACTTTCTAAGAATATATTAATATAGTATTAGAAGGTCTTATAGATATTATCTATATTATCTACCTTAATAATATCCTAATATATAGTAGTAATATCTTAGAGTATAAGAATTATATTAAGTAGGTTCTTAAGAGGCTTTAAAGTGCTAATCTTTTTATTAACTTAGATAAGTACTAATTCTCTATTAAGGAAGTTAAATTTCTTAGTTATATAATCTTACTAGAAGGAATCTTAATAGACCCTAGTAGAGTTAAAGTAATTATTATATAGCTAATACCTATCTATATATTTAATATCTAATCTTTCCTTAGATTTACTAGATTCTATAGATACTTTATTAAGGCCTATAGTAAAATAGTTATCCTATTAACTAACTATCTATAAGAGAAGTAACTAGTAAAGTTTAAGCTAGAGCCCTATAAGCTAGTAGTGTTTAGAGAACTATAAAAGTAATTTTAAGAGGTACTAATTTTAGTGTATTTTAACCTAGCACTACTATTATAAGTTAAGACTAATACCTCTAGATATATAATTAGGGCTATCCTTATAATATTAGTGCTAGGTTACTAGCACCCTATAGTGTTTATATTAAGGAAGTTAAAGGATACTAAATTACGCTATATAACACTAAATACTAAGTTACTACTGATTTAGGAGGCCTTTTAAACTTAGAGGCATTACCTTACCTACTTAGCTTACCTAGTTAAAGTAATAATAGATTACTTAAACTATAAATACCTTATAATAAAGCTAAAGCTAATAAGCTAGTAGTGTGTGGCTAGAATTGAGACCCCTCGAGACCGATCTCGAGACCTCTCCAGTCTCTCGGCTCAACAGATCAATCTGGCCACATCGGATCCCTAGTCACAGGACCCCTCGAGACCTCTTTTTCGTTGGATCGAAATCAGCCACATTTTCAGCTCTTGTTAGATTGAAATTGGCTGTATTAGATCCTTAGTTAAAGATCCCTCGAGACCTTGCTAGTCTATCGGCTTCGTCGGATCGAAATTGGCCACATTGGATCCCTTAGATAGACCCTTCGGTCTATCGGGTCAATGGATCAATCCGGCTGCATTAGATCCCTAGGATAAATATCCTAGATTTCCTCCCTTAGATAGAAGAAAATTAACTCTCCCTTCGTGGCCTTTGGCTAGGATTGTTCTATTGACCTTTTTGAGCTTATTTGAGATTTTGAGATTATCAAGATGATTTGAGGTTTTTGAGGTTATCCCTCTATCTATCGCTTCGATCCTCGCGATGGATCGCAAACCTCGCGGGCCCCGATATCAGTATCAGGCCATCGCTGACATCGTCAAATCCGTCAGCATCGTTATCGTCATCGTTAAATTCGTCGTTTTGGGGTGTTGGTTTTTCCCTGACAAAGTAGGTAACTATATTAGATAAGCTATGCCTATTTAACTTTATTATTAAACACTAGGGTAGGTAAGCTAAATCCTACTAATACTCTATTATAGAGATTAGATTATATTAATAAGGAAAGGAAAGCTAAGGTATTTATATCTTAGTTACTAATCTTCCTTACTAAGTTCACTACTATTAGGCTATAGGGGCGCTATAATAAGTATAGTACTACTACTAGTCTAGTAAAGCTATAGTATATTAGGTTTATAATTAATAAGTAATATAAAAGTAGTAGTAACTCTATTAGTACCCTATATCTATAATTACTACCTATTAATAGTATAGTAAGAAGTCTAATAGTAGGTAGGAGAACCTCTACTAAGTTAATCTCTACTAGGCTAATTAGAAAATTTACTAGTGCTACTAAGGAGCTATAGGCTTATAGTAGTAGTATAGTAAGAAGTCTAATAGTAGGTAGAAGAACCTCTACTAAGTTAATCTCTACTAGGCTAATTAGAAAATTTATAGGCATTACTAAGGAGCTATAGGCTTATAGTAGTATTATAGTAAGAATCTTAGTAGTTTAGAGAACCTCTACTAAGTTAAACTTTACTATTAGGAGTAAGATAGTAGAATTAGAAGCCCTAATTCTAGGCTTATTATTAGAAGTGTAGTAAGGGGATGCCTTTATTATATAGCGGAAGTTATTACTAATAAGTAGTGACTCTAGTGCGTTTAGACTATAGTTAATTAGTCCCTCTAAGCTAGAGGCTAAAGGGTTATAGATATAGACTAGGGTGCCCTCTAAGTTACTAATATATAATAATTAAGTTTTTATCCTATAAGGTATATAGAAGGAAGTCTTACTATTAACCTATAATAATCCTATAGTAGGTTATTAGGGGGTTAGTAGAACCCTCTATTAAATTATAGGCTAATATTATTAGCTATTAATAAAGAAGGATATTAAGTTATATATATAGACTTATATTAATTATTAAGTTTTAAAGCTAAGGTTATATAAACCTTATAGTAAGTTAGCTATACTACTAGTGCCTAATTACCCTTTCTAAGAATTATTAATAGACTTTATTATAGGTTTACTACTAGTAAAGGATTAGAAGTATTAGTTATATAATATAATACTAGTTATTATAGACTAATTTTTAAAGTATAGTATTTATATACTAGTATTTATATACCTAACTAGTAATAGGCTAGCTATAGTGTTCCTAGAAAATGTTTTTAAGGACTATAGTACCCTAGAAGGTATTATTATAGACTAAGGGTTAATATTTACTAGTGGATTCTAGAGGATATTCTACTACCTAATTATAATAAAGTAGTAACTAAGCACTATATTCTACCCCTAAATAGATAGATAAATAGAGTAATTAAACTAGGTTCTTAAGCACTATCTAAGAGCCTATATATATACTAAATAGGATAACTAGGTAGAATATTTACTAATAGTATAGTTTACCTATAATATAAGTAAGTATAGTAGTTATAGCCTAATACTAGTAGAGGCACTATAAGGGTATAACCTAAGGGGACTATACTAGGCTATTCTAATACCTAATTTAGTAAATAACTAGGTAGAAAATAAAGTCTTAGAACTAAGATAGAGATACTTAGAGATTAAGTAGCTACTAAGTAATATATAAGTATAGTAAAAGAAGTACTATAATTATAAGAAAATACTAATAGAGTTTAAGATTAGGGACTATATATTATTATTAATAAAAAATATTAACCTAAGATACCTAAGCTAAAAGGTTACTATAAAGTACCTAGGACCCTATAAAATTAAAAAGGTAGTTAGTAATTATAGCTTAGCTAATTAATTATAATTACTAGCTAGCTTAAGACTTTATAATATATTTAATATTATAAGCCTTAAACTATTTAAAGGGAACCCTACTAGCTATATAGATATATCCTTATTATAAGATAATATTAAAGATAATAAAGAAGAGTTTAAAGTTAAGAGAATAATTTTATATTACTATAATAAGAAATAATATAAATACCTAGTAAAGTAGAAAGGCTATAATAGTTTAGAAAATTTATAGGTATTAAAAAGGGATTTAATTATAAAGGATATTATAAATAATTATAAGTAGTAATTAAGTAGCTAGTTTATAGAGATATAATTACTTTAGTAATTTAGTATATAAATATCCTATAATATAAGTTATATTTTTCTTAAAGTAAAAACTACCTTATAGCTATCTAGCACTAATTAATCTATAGTTATATTAATAGCTATATTTTTATCTATAGTAGCTATAGAAGCCTTATTATTAGAAGACTCCTCCTTATCCCTATAAATAAATATATAGAGCTTTTTAGGGAGCTTAGAAGGACTAATATAAGTAGGGATATTAGAAGTAAAGTTAGTAAACTAGTAGTAAGTTAGTAAATTAAAAGCTATACCTAAAATAATAAGATATTACTATTAGAGTATACTAGGTAATAAAGCATAAGCTATTTATAATATTAATCTATACCTTAAGGTTTATAGCGTGAAGTAGCTATAATATTATAGTATACTTATTAGTATCTACCTTATATATAGCCTTAGTGGTTAATTAAGTATAGTAAATATATTTATATTAATTAGTATTTTTTATAGCTAGGAGGGTATTATATAACTTATATTTTACCTATATAAGACCCTAGTAATAAGTTAGTAATAACTAAGTTATTAGAGTTATTATTCTTACTAGATACTTATAATATTAAATACCTTCTAGGATATTTCTTATTATCTTAAATAACTTATAATATAATTTTATAATTTAGGTAGGATACTAATAGTGTATTAGCTATTTATAAGTAGTATCTATTAGAAAGGTACTTATATTAATATATAATTTATTATTTTTTATATAGTAAGTATATTTAGAAGAATTCCCTAGTAAAAGTTAGTAATAAGAAAGTAGTAAGTAAGTAGCTTAGTTATACTAGGAGAATAATAGTACTTATTAAGAATAGGTTTTCTATTAAGAATATATTAAGGCTTATTACTATTATCTTTAGGCACTATTTACTAAATAGTAGCTTACTAACTATAGTGTAGATATAGGATCTTTATACTACTATTTAGTAAGTTAGTAATTATAATACTATAAGTAGGAAGTAAAACTTATATAGTAATCTTAGAAGCTTAGGATACTTTTTTATAAGAAGATTTTTCTAGGGTAGGAGCTAAAGGACTAGGAGTTACTAGGTAGATAGTAGATATAGTAAACTAGCTATAAGTTAGTAATAAGTAAGTAAGGAAGTAAAGTAATAAGAGACTAATAATAAAGAAGCTTAGAAGTAAGAGCTAGGAATAATATAATCCTAGGTAAGATTAGTAACTACTAAGTAATAGTAATAGGAGCGCTACTATAAGGCTAGTAGGGCTAACTTATAATTTATATAGATTAATTAAGAAAGATAAGGAAGAAAAAAAGAGATAAAGGGGGGGAAATCTAGGCTTTTTTATATTAACTATAGCCCCCCTTAAGTAATCTATATAAGTAGTAAAAGTAAGCTATAGGTTAAAAGAATTAGTATTATAGCTACTAATAGTGAAAATTATAGCTAACTATATATACCTAGTAAGTTTATAAGGACTTTACTAGAACTTATAGTTAAACTTACTTAGATATATAGTGTCTAGTACCCTACTTATTTAGCTTAATTAGAAAATTTAATATAGGGTATCTACTTCTATAGAACTAGTAAGGAAAAGGATATAAGTATTTATAAAGTAACTCTATAGCTATAATTATATTATAATTAAGAGCTTATAAGTAACGTAGGGAATAATCTATAACCTATATTAATAGGGCTATTATATCTCCCTATGTATTATATTATACTATAAAAAGTTATTTAGAGTTATATAGGAAAATTAAGATAGTAAGTTTATACTAACTAGGTAGCTAGTTATAATTAAGGGTAATTATAAAGAAGAGGGGGAACTATATTAGGGTTATAGAGGTAATAGAGTAATAGAGGCTATAAAGGCAATAGTATTATATATAGTAGGGCCTAGTTATAGCTTATAGCGCCCTAGCTATAAGGTTACCGCAAGCTAGTTATATATACATAGAGGGGGTATTTAGGTAAAGGTTATACACATAGAATGTGGGAGGCTAGAGATTAAAACCCTTAAGCACGCATACCTACCTTTTAGCTATATAGCTGCTACCTTAATCATACCATCACTCTGTTTCATTATATTCGGCCCAGAAGCCTTGACATAATTTAGG
The DNA here is from genome assembly GCA_023658475.1 of Epichloe elymi. Lineage (NCBI taxonomy): Eukaryota > Fungi > Ascomycota > Sordariomycetes > Hypocreales > Clavicipitaceae > Epichloe > Epichloe elymi. The sequence continues at coordinate 111,153 of CP098273.1, read as the reverse complement.
TAGGATACTAGTAGTATATTAGCTATTTAAAAGTAGTGTCTATTAGAAAGGTACTTATACTAATATATAATTTATTATTTTTTATATAGTAAGTATACTTAGAGGAATTCCCTAGCTAAAGTTAGTAATAAGAAAGTAGTAAGTAAGTAGCTTAGTTATACTAGGAGAATAATAAGACTTATTAGAAATTAGTTTCCTATTAAGAATATATTATAGCTTATTACTATTATCTTTAGGTACTATTTACTAAATAGTAGCTTACTAACTATAGTGTAGATATAGGATCTTAATACTACTATTTAATAAGTTAGTAGCTATAATACTATAAGTAAGAGATAAAACTTATATAGTAGTCTTAAAAGCTTAGGATATCCTTTTATAAGGAGATTTTTCTAGGGTAGGAGCTAAAGGACTAGGAGTTACTTAGTAAATAGTAGATATAGTAAACTAGCTATAAGTTAGTAGTAAATAAGTAAGAAGGTAGGGTAGAAAGAGACTAATAAGGATTAAAGCTTAGAAGTAAGGGCTAGGAATAATATAATCCTATATAAGGTTAGTAACTACTAAGTAAGAGTAGTAGGAGCGCTACTATAAGGCTAGTAGGGCTAACTTATAAATTATATAGATTAATTAAGAAGGATAAGGAAGAAAGGAAGAGATAAAGGAGGGGAAATCTAGGCTTTTTTATATTAACTATAGCCCCCCTTAAGTAATCTATATAGGTAGTAAAAGTAAGCTATAGGTTAAAAAGTTAGCGTTATAGTTACTAATAGTAAAAATTATAGCTAACTACACACACCTAGTGAGTTTATAGTAACTTTACTAGAACTTATAGTTAAACTTACTTAGATATATAGTGTTAAATACCCTATCTATTTAGCCTAATTAGAAAATTTAATATAGGGTATCTACTTCTATAGAACTAGTAAGAAAGAGGATATAAGTATTTATAAAGTAACTCTATAGCTATAATTATATTATAATTAAGAGCTTATAAGTAAGGTAGGGAATAATCTATAACCTATGTTAATAGGGCTATTATGTCTCTATATATATTATATTATGCTATAAAAAGTTATTTAGGGTTATATAGGAAAATTAAGATAGTAAGTTTACACTAACTAGGTAGCTAGTTATAATTAAGGGTAATTATAAAGAAGAGGGGGAACTATATTAGGGTTATAGAGGTAATAGAGTAATAGAGGCTATAAAGGTAATAGTATTATGTATAGTAGGGCCTAGTTATAGCTTGCAGTGCCCTAGCTATAAGGTCGCTATAAGCTAGTTATATATATGTAGAGGGGGTATTTAGGCAAAGGTTGTATATATAGAATATAGGAGGCTAGAGATTAAAACCCTTAAGCACATATACCTACCTTTTAGCTATATAGCTGCTACCTTAATCATACCATCACCCTGTTTTATCATATTCGGCCCAGAAGCCTTGACATAGCTATTCCCTCTATACCTATAAATTAGTCTATTAGTAAGTTCTTTATAGAAGGAAACTTAGATAATAAGGAGTATACTACTCTATAAGTAATATAGTAGCTTTATAGGCTATATATTAAGAAATCCCTTACTATAGGTATTCTAAACTATAGTCCTCCCTCTAGTAGTACCTCCTATCTCCTATATTAGTAAAACTATATAACCTATATTTAGATAATAAGGTATTTATCTATAGACTCTTAACTTTAATATTACTTAAAGGATCTTAAGGCTATAATTAAGATAGGTAACTATATTATCTAGCCTAGTATCCTAAAGATAGTAGAAACTAAGAGGTAAATACTAGTGCTATCCTAGGGTTTCTATACCCTTATAAGTTAATAGAAAGCCCTTCTAGACTAGGCCTAGTTTAACCTAGCCCCTATTTATTCTATCTTTAGGGCACTCCTTATATCTATCTCCCTTACTATAGCCCTAAATAAACTTAAGATTATTTTTTTTAGCTATAGTAGCCCTATAAGTAGCTATAGTATAGTAGTTCTATATAGTAAGTTATAGGTATTCTACTCTAGTAGAACTAGTAGATTATAGGTAGCTTAAATACTATATATTAAGAATACTATAACTAGTCTACTCTCCTTCTTAAGGCTCTCTTACCTTACTACTATAGTAATTAATAATATATTAAGTATAAAGATAACTTACCTTCTTATTATTACTATAAACACTCCTAACTTAGCTCTAACCTAGGCCTTATTAATTATTATACTATATATACTCTAGCTAGTAGGTACCCCCTAGTATTAAACTTTATTCCTTACTTATCCCTTACTAGAGGCTAACCTAGAGATAGGTTAACCTTTATACTTACTAATTATTATTCTACCTATACTATCTAAAACTATAGAAATATCTATTCCCCCTATTATAATACTACTTATACCCTTATTATACCTATAGTAATACTAGCTACTATCCTACTTAATACAATAATAATTTAGTTAGGGGCTTAAGTAATACTTCTATTATAATAGGTAGGGAGTACTAAGTTTATTCTAGTAGTTAATATAAGTTAATAGGATATAGATTAGGTATACCTTATATATTATTAGAAGTCTCTATAGAAGTATATATAGTTTATAATTAATTTAGTTTATTTATTTATTTATTTAATTACGCTAGATAGCAATTTATGCTATTTTCTAGTACTCCTGCGGTGGTATTTGCTTTGTAGTAGGAAAACCGTACTAGGTTACTAGTTATCTAGATAACTAGATAACTAGTTAGTTGCCTAGTTGGGTGAAAAACCTACTCCGATATGTTATGCTACGTACATGGTTCCGACTCGTGTATGTTTGTTACCTAAGCTACTCTTATTAAAAATGGAAGGGGAATCTAGCTAGAGGGATAGGAAGACCTCCCTAGTAGATTCCAACGCGGCGGCTTCTAGATTCACTATAATACGACGATTCTTCAAGATATAGAGCGTTAATAGTTAAATATAGTAGATTTCTAGCTAGACGAACGATCTGACGAGCAATGAGAGGATTTTCTGAGTCCCCTTATAGACCTACTGACCGTATCGACAGAAGGGGGTCGCTAGCCGGGCCTTAGGAGCTATTTTTTATTTTCCGTAAAATTTATTTATATATGAAAAGTAAAAAATCAACTCACGACCATACAATCTAGCCACCCACGTGCACTAACTAAGCAATCTAATAAGTAACCCTATAAATAAAATACATCATTAAATCCAGAAAAAATCAAGGATTCGAACAGTATAAGTCAGCCTTTTATACGACTACGAGTTCCCTAGTTACAGTCGATTTTAGCTTCCCTATAGGGTAGCCTAGTCGGCTTAGTCATACAAGCCTGTGGGTTGGTTGTGTGCAGGAGCGCAGGTCACAGCCAAAGCTGGCCACAGCCAACAACGCTGCAGGCAACGCCTCGTAACCAACGTTGCAACAACGCAACTAGGCAACTAGTGGGCCTATAAAATAGTGCTATAAATAGCATAATTTTAACAACTCTTTACAACGATATTCCTCTAACTATCCCTATATTCTATAATCTGGTTCCTAAACCCTTAATTATGCAATATAGTTGCAAACCCTAGCTCAAATTGAAACCCTAGAGCTCTGGGTATCCTAGCTAATTTATATAGCGAAGTAGCTTATTTAATTCGCTTGCAAAGCAAGGAAAAGTGGGGAACCGGACCCCCTTTTTCTCGCCCTGCGATTGGTTCAATTTTAGAGGCGTGACCAAGACCTCTAAAATTGTGCCCCGTGTGGGATTCGAACCCACGACCTGCGACCCGGAACAGGTCTCCACAGCGTGTAACCACTACGCCACGGGGTTAATTTAGTTTATTATTATATTATATATCTCCCTACCTTACCTTAAACTTATTAAGGGCTTATATCTATACTATACTTTCTAATAGTTCCTATATTAGCTAAATATAACCTACTTATTTTACTAGTATATTATATCTCCTCCCCTAACCTAGGGTATTCTATACTACTAGAATCTATTCTACCTAGTATTTCTCTATAAGTTTATTATTATCCTTTATTAGAACCTATTCTAGTCCTAGGTAAGAATCCTAGAGCCTCTAGCTAGGAAGAGGGTCCTCTATAGCTTATTTAATAAGGTTTATATAGAAAACTAGATAAATACCCCTTAGAATATCTAACTATACTATTAGTAATATTAGTACTTCTATAACTATATACTTTACTATAACCTAATTAAGTTTCTATAAGGGGTGGTTTATCTTAATATTCTTTAGTAAAAGCTATACCTTATCTCTAACCTAGAACTATTCTACTAGCTATTAGGAAGTAGATATAGTGTCCTATTATCTTTATTAAGTATAGGCTATTATAGCTTATACTAGTTAAGTACCCTCTTATAGGTGCTTAAGGAACTATATAGCTTATCCTTTAGGTATTATTATAGATACTAACTAGTCTAGTTATACCTAAATTAGTTCTAACTTATAGCTATAAAGTAGCTTATTTAGACTAACTCCTATTATAGAAAAGGGCTTATTATTAATTATAAGCTAATAAGTAGCTAAGTGCTCTAGCTAATTAAACTATAAAAAGGAAACTATAATATATAATATTACCTAAACTTCTTAGTTTACCTACTCTATATTACTATTAGTCTATAGGTAGTAAGATATAGAGAGTAACTAGTCTATCCCTATAAAGGAGTATAATATTATCTAAAATTTTCCTAGCTAGTCTAACCCTTAATCTATAATAATAGACTAGGGAAAACCCTAAAACCTTTACTAAACTATTTTAAACTACTTTATATACTCCTTAGCCTTAATAAAGATTATAGCTTCTAACTATATAAACTTTAAGAGTTTATCTATAATAACTATAAGGTACTATAGCCTCTCTAGGGATACTACTAGTAAGTTTATTATAAAGTTAATAGAGATTTAAGATTAGAACTAATTAGGGATAAGTAAAGGCTTTAGTAAACCCTAGTATTACTACTAACTCTTATAACTACTAAAGTAATAATAGTTATAAATAAACTAAGTAATATTCTATAATATCCTATTCTAATAGAATTACTATTATAATAATTAAAATATAGTCTTAAAACCTAGGTACCCTACTACTAGTAAGTTATAGTATTATTATATAAGGGTTATTATAAGTAGCTTCTAAGCTAGAATCTATATATAGCCCCTAAACTAAAGCACTCTATATATACTTATAGAATAATCTATAACCTATTTTCTTATTAGTGCCTCTAGGGGAAACCTTTAACCCCCTTTCTAGATAGTCCTTAATTAGATACTATATATTAGGTCTAATATAATAGCCTAATTCTATAAGGACTAAAGGTACTTAGTAGTAAAAAGGACCTCCCTTACTAGTAGTAGTAATATATATATATAGTATAGTATTAGGTTAGTATTATCTTTTTACTCCTTAGGTAATAGTAAGAGTTATATAATTATAATAGGCTATATAATATACCTTATTCTTAGAGGTAATCTAGTCTAGTCCTACTCTCTCTAGAAAAGGGTATCTAGATATTAGGCTTATATACTAGGTCTATATTATAGGTAGAAGTTAAATAGTATAAGTATATCTACCTACTAAGCCTATCTTTTTAATATTAACTAAGAAGTAGTAAAGTACTCTAGGTTCTTATAATCTATATAAATAGTAAATAGATATAGTATACCTTAAAGTTTTACTAACTATACCTTAAGATAAGAGATAATAGTAAGTAACTCCTTATTATAGCTTATATAATTCTTCTATAAGGATATAAGGCTAGTAGAAAAGTAAGTAACTAGGTATAGAATACTATTAGAACCTTACTATAAGAGGCACCTACTAATAGCTTTACCTAAATAATTAGCTTCTACTACTATTAGCTAGTCTAGGTCCTATTACGCTAGTACTAAATATATAATAAAGGTATCTTTTAATCTCTTAAAGGCCTTTTCTTCCTTAGGTCCTTATTAGAAAGGGATATTTCTCTTAGTAAGTTATATTAGTAAAGCTACTATCTCTAAGAAGTTACTAATAAAATTATAGTAAAAATTTATAAATCCTAGGAAGCTATAAACCCTATATAGTTTTATAGGTACTACCTATATCCTTATAGCTATAACCTTTATAGGATCTAGGTAGATTAAGTAGCTTACTATAATAATATATCCTAGGTACTAAACCTCTTTTATAGTAAATATAGACTTATTAAGGTTAAGGTATAGACCTATAGCCCTTAAGTAACTAAGGACTAACTAGACCTTCTTTATATAATCCTTCCTTAACCCCCCTAAATAAACTAGGATATTATTAAGGTATACTATAATAAAGTCTCCTAGTATATCCCCTAAGGATTTATTAATATAATACTAGAAGGTTATAAGTACGCTAGCTAAGCTAAAGGGGTAGACTAGCTGTTAAAATTATGCTATTTATAGCACTATTTTATAGGCCCACTAGTTGCCTAGTTGCGTTGTTGCAACGTTGGTTGCGAGGCGTTGCCTGCAGCGTTGTTGGCCGTGGCCAGCAGCTTTGGCTGTGACCTGCGTTCCTGCACACAACCAACCCACAGGCTTGTATGACTAAGCCGACTAGGCTACCCTATAGGGAAGCTAAAATCGACTGTAACTAGGGAACTAGTAGTCGTATAAAAGGCTGACTTATACTGTTCGAATCCTTGATCTTTTCTGGATTTAATGATGTATTTTATTTATAGGGTTGCTTATTAGATTGCTTAGTTAGTGCACGTGGGTGGCTAGATTGTATGGTCGTGAGTCGATTTTTTACTTTTCACATACAAATGAATTTTACGGAAAATAAAAAATAGCTCCTAAGGCCTGGCTAGCGACCCCCTTCTGTCGATATAGTCAGTAGGTCTATAAGGGGACTTAGAAAATCCTCTTATTACTCATTAGATCGTTTGTCTAGCTAGAAATCTACTATATTCAACTATCAACGCTCTATATCTTAAAGAATCGTCGTATTATAGTGAATCTAGAAGCCGCCGCGTTGGAATCTACTAGGGAGGTCTTCCTATCCCTCTAGCTAGATTCCCCTTCCATTTTCAATAGGTTATGAGCCCGGAAGGCCTAAAGATTACTACATTACTGCGTTATTCTACTGCGATTAGTGCTTGATTTTGGGTACTAGTTACTCTCTACTAGACCTATGGGCTCTTAGATTACGAAGGAAACCGCTAGTTGAAGCTTTCATCTACTAGCTCTACGCATCGCAACATCAGACCCCTGGTGTTGAATTCAACTACAGCCGCACCTGCAACCACCATATTGCAACCGTAACTATCTAGTTACAACCACAACCTCTTTTTTAGTGATTCTATTCACTGCCGCGACCGTTATATATTGATATTATCTACTCTGTAGATACGCTGCATTCCTTAAATCATCGAACATCTAGTATATCAATACTAGGCTTTTTGACCTATTGCAATACGTTGCACGCATTATACGTTGTGTTGTGGCTGCTGCAATATCTATTACCTACGATTCCTATCTGTTATTTTTGGTGTTAAGAAAATTTTCGCAGAGAATCTTCTCCGGCTTTTTTCTGCGCGCGCATACCGCAGACCCACTTTTAGACCTCGAGGGGCACCCTTTCAAACAGCCCCGCCGCACAATTTGCGTGCGCAACCAGGTTACACCACAACCAGCTTCTAGCGCGCGTTATTTGTAATAGGAAGAAATTTAGAGATCTTACATAGGATATCTTTTGAGATCCTAGGGAATTTTAAGAGATGGCACCACTGAATTATAAGGGTAAGGGACCTGCTGCAGGCCCTTCTAGCCCTCCTAGGGACCCTGATAGGATGGAAATAGAAGGTCCGGCTGTTTAAGCCAGTGCTTTATAACTGCAACAACAGATGCAGAGCTAAATTGAACAACAAGGCAAGACCTTAACTAATTTTATCAAGCATACTGAGTCAAATCGTCTAAAAAACAAGGCTAGCATTAAAGATCTATTAGATAAATTAACGCAAACCATAACTGCTATACAAGGTCTTTAGGATTCTTCTACTAAGCTAAGGGAAGAAAATACCAAAGCCCCAGTAGAAGACCTGCCTACCGCTAATTCTGCGAGTTTACCTTCTAGTAACTTATAAGCTACCTTTAACACAGGGGCTATTAAGGAACTAAATAAGAAGGTTCACTCTATTCCTAAGGGAGCTAAGTTAAAAGGCCCTGAAAACTATAATTAGTGGAAGCAAGCCCTAAGTATTTAATTTAGAGCCCTAGGATTACCTAAATTTATAGATAATCCTAGCTTAGCAGGCCATCTAGCTGACTGTGATCAAGCCATTCTTTTGATAATATTAAGAGATAGCTGTCAACCAGGACCGCAGGTAGCTATATGTTGGCAAAAATCCCCTAAAGAAGCCTATAAAGTCCTTATTAGGCAATATTCGCAGAGTGCTGAAATCTAGCGAGGTACGCTATACGCTAGCTACCACTCCCTAAATTTTTTAAATTATAAGGGATCTTTAGAGGCTTTTAATGCTGATTTTAATAATTTACTAGCTAGACTATAGCTTTGTAGTGTAGAGATCGCTCCTATTGATTAAGTAAACTATTATATTAATACATTAAAGCAAACCTTTCCTAGTTAGGCTGAGAGACAAAGATTTACTATTAGAGCTGCTAGGGCATAAGGGCTGCCTGTAAATACCCTAAATTTACAGTTCCTTATGGCGGATTTATTAGAAGAACAGAGGGATAAAACCTCTCCTGTGGCTAAAGCTCTTAGCTATAAGGCTTCTAATAATAAGGGAAATTCTAAGGACGAGGAAAAGAAATCTTCTAATCCTAATACTAAGAAGGACTCTACTAACGCCACTAAAGAGCAGGATAAGAAGGATTCAAACCCTTCTAAAGCCTCTAGGAAGAAAAAGCAGAAGAAGAAGAGTGGCAACGGGGATAATAAAGGAAAAGAAGCTGCTTTTACGTTAGGCTATAGCCTAGCCACGGGATACATTAAAGAACTAGATTCTAGCGAGTCTAGCAGCGAGGATAGTAGTGATTCCGAATCTGATTTGGATACTTCTAGTACCACTACTACTAGTGACACTACTAGCAAGCCTACTTTTAGCTACTCTAATAATGTGGTTAAAAACTCCCTTCTATACGATACAGGTTCTTCTTGTCACATTTGTAATAATAGGGCTTTCTTTAGGGACTTTAACTGGCCCTATAATTACAGCAGGAGGACCTATCTATCCTAAAGGAAGAGGCACCGCTGTTTTTAACGTTCTGGTCAAGAAAAATCCACCAGAATATAGGCCTCTAGCTCTGTTAGATGCCCTATATTTCCCCGGTATAGATACCAACCTAGTTAGCGGGTTATCCCACTATCTTAAGGGAGGTTATCTAGCTAAAGATCAGCTTTTCCTAGCCAATAAAAGTCCCTGTGGGTTATTAGAACCTACTAAACACGGCTTCTTTTTGCAGATTAAGGGGCAAGCTACTCCTAAGATCTGCAAGCATTTAACCCACCTCTCCTTTATGGGCTCTCAATATTGCAACCAACAACGAGCCTATAAGACCGAATTAGGGTTTTCCTACCCTATAGAGGTTCAAATTCCGCAGCCAGCATTTAATCCCGAGGAATATCAACGAATCGAAGAATTAGATTCTGACGAAGAAGATGAAGATTCAGCCCTATGTCCCACCGAAGCTCCTCCTAGTCAGGCATCTTCTATAGGGGGTTTAGAAGGTCCATACCCTAATAACTTAGGTGACAATAGTGGCCGTCTATTGCCCTCAGAGGCCTGTGATTCTCAAGAGGCCTGGCAACAGAGGGAGCTAGGGGATAATAGCTCTGAAAAGCTAGATTCTAGTTATAAGAAATTACTAGATTTAGCCCTTCTTTGGCACATTCGATTAGGCCATATTAGCCTCCCTTTACTTAAGAAATCTTCGAAATTAGCTAAAGGGATTCCTGATTTTTCTGCTATTAAAGACAAGGATTTTAACTACATAGCCTGTATGCAATCGAAGGCTATTAGAAGACCAACCAAAAGACCTATTCAGGACCCCCCTAGGGTTTTAGATATCCTAGAGGGAGATATAGTTAAAATCGAACCTATACTATATAATAAGAAGGCCCTAGTCCTTATACTTATTAATCGAAAATCCCGGTATAAATAGTGCTTTTTATTAGCTAATAAAGAAGGTTAGACCCTTTATACTGCTATTAAGGGCTTCTTTAAGGCCCTAAAAAACCGATATAACGTGTATCCTAGGCACCTCCACTTTAACAGAGGTACTGAAATTAATAATAAACTTTAGTCTTAGTTATCTTCTAAAGGAATTTGCTTTAGCACCTCTTACCCTTATATTCACGAACAGAATAGGCTAGTTAAGAGGGCTATTAGGGTTATCCTAGACCGGCTTAGAGCTACACTTCAGTGGTCTAAGCTGCCTTTATATCTATGGTCTTATATCCTTCCAGCCATAGTGGACTTAGTTAACATCACCGCCAATATAACTAAGCCCCTAACCCCTAAGCAGCTATTTCTAGCTAACTTAGAGCCTAAGACTATCTATAAGCCTGACTTTTCAAAAATTAGGGCTATAGGGTCTTATTGCGAGGTTCTAATACCTCCGGAGCAGAGATTAAAGCTTTAGAAGCTAGCCCCTAGGACTATCCCTGGCCGGCTGCTTGCTACTCTAGGTTCCAGCGTTTATCTTGTTTATATACCCTCTAAAAGGTCAGTCGTTAAGACTAGCTTTGTTAAGATTATAGAGGATATAGGCTCTGTAGGGTCCCCTAAGCCTTTAGGGAGCTATCCTTCAGAGGGAGAAGCCGATATCTCACGAGATAATCTAGAGGTTCAGGATAACTATCCAAAGCCTCTAGCGCCCTTAGCGCCCACAGCGCCCGCCGCGCCTACAATGCCCGGGACGACCGCTGTACCCCCTGCGCTACCCCTAGAGAGCCCAAGCTCTAGCGCCCCTAATAAGGGTGCTATCGAAAAACCATTTTCAGATTCGGATTCTTTAATCGACCCTGATTCTATGGATATTGATGATTTCAACCTATCTTCTTTCGTTAAGGAGATATGCTTCAAGGCGCAACAAAAGGCTAAATCGTTAGCTAACAACAATAACGATTCGGATACGCCTAAGACCTGGAAGCAGGCATTAAAAAGCAAGGATAGCAAAAAATAGGTTAATGCAACCTTTAGCGAATTTAAGTAGCTATTAGCTGCTAGAACTTTTAAATTTATAGGGATAGACTAAATTCCTAAGGGCCAAAAAGTTCTTAAAAATAGGCTTGTCTATAAGCTTAAAAAGGATAAAGAAAATAATCCTATAAAACATAAGGCCCGACTCGTTACAAAAGGCTTTATGCAGATAGAAGGTTAGGATTATATCGAGACCTACGCTGCTACTAGCATTCCCCCTAGTTAGCGGATTTTACTAGCCCTAGCGGCTTGTAATGACTGGGAAGTTGAACAGGTTGATTTTATAGGGGCCTTTCTAAATAGTCTACTAAAGGAAGCTATTTATATGCAGATCCCTAATGGATTTGTTAAATTCGCCAAAGCTGCTTCGCCTAAAATAGCTAAATTACTTAAGAAATACGGCTATAATCCCTCTTAAAAGCAGGTTATTTTCCTTTAAAAAGCTTTATATAGATTAAAACAGAGCTCTAGAGAGTGGCAGCAGGCCCTAAAGGAACTTCTTCGAAAATTAGGCTTCTACCCCCTTATATCTAACCTGGCTGTCTTCTTCAACCTAACTACATCTACATATATAGCGACCTATGTGGATGACTGTCTTCTAATAGGACCGGATCTAGCTTATATTAATAAGCTAAAGAAGCTATTACACAAAGCTTACCCTATAGAAGATCGTGGGCCAGCCGAATTTTTCCTAGGCGTTTAAATCACTAGAAATCAAAAGAAAGGGACCCTAACTATCCACCAGTCCCAGTACATTTCTGAAGCCCTAGAGAGATTCAACATAAAAGATGCTAGGCCTGCTAAAATTCCCCTATAACCCGGAATTATAAAGCAGGCAGCTAACCACCTAACTAAACCTCTTTCCCCCTCCGATCACAAGCTTTATTAGAGTATTATAGGGACTATTATGTACTTAATGCTCCTTACAAGGCTTGATATTGCTTTTCTGGTTCAGTGGCTTTTAACAGCGCTATCTAAGCCTTATATAGAGCACTTAAATGCTGCTAAACATCTGCTTAGATACCTTCTAGGCTCTATAAGTTATTCTATAACTTATAGAAGGTCTAAGAACGCTAAAGCTTCTGCAACCCTTATTAGCTTCTGTGATAGCGACTTCGCGGGAGATAAGTCCTCTAAATCAACCTATGCTTATCTCTATAAGCTAGCTAAAGGACCTATTAGCTGGAAATCAAAGAAAGCAACTACAATAGCTTTATTAACATTAGAGGCCGAATCAGATGCTCTATATGAAGCTATTAGGGAGCTAGAGTGGCTCTATGGCCTTTTTAAGGAAATTAAGCTGCCTATAGCACCTCCTGTTCCGATTTTTAGTGATAACTAAGGCGCTATAGCAACCGATAATAACCCTGCTCTTCACAGCAGAACAAAGCATACCCTACTAAAATTCAACTACACCAGAGAAAAGGTTCAGAAGGGTATAGCTAAGGTTATCTACATTAACACTAAAGAGATGCCTGCAGATGGCTTAACTAAGCCCCTGCCTAACAATAAATTTCAACAATTTATTCAACTATTAGGCCTTACGAATATAAAGGCCTAGCTTTAAAACAACTAAAAAGTTGAAAAACCTTAAAATCAACAAAAACACTGGAATTCCGCTGAAAAGTTATTGGTATTGATTTTCGTTGAAAAGTTATTGGATTTATTATTGAATTTATTTATTGTTAACTTAGATATCTATTAAAGAGCTAAGTTTAGGTATCGAATTAGTTAACTTATACTTTTCTAGAGGGAGTGTTAAAATTATGCTATTTATAGCACTATTTTATAGGCCCACTAGTTGCCTAGTTGCGTTGTTGCAACGTTGGTTGCGAGGCGTTGCCTGCAGCGTTGTTAGCCGTGGCCAGCAGCTTTGGCTGTGACCTGCGTTCCTGCACACAACCAACCCACAGGCTTGTATGACTAAGCCGACTAGGCTACCCTATAGGGAAGCTAAAATTGACTGTAACTAGGGAACTAGTAGTCGTATAAAAGGCTGACTTATACTGTTCGAATCCTTGATTTTTTCTGGATTTAATAATGTATTTTATTTATAGGGTTGCTTATTAGATTGCTTAGTTAGTGCACGTGGGTGGCTAGATTGTATGGTCGTGAGTTGATTTTTTACTTTTCATATACAAATGAATTTTACGGAAAATAAAAAATAGCTCCTAAGGCCCGGCTAGCGACCCCCTTCCGTCGATATAGTCGGTAGGTCTATGAGGGGACTTAGAAAATCCTCTTATTGCTCGTTAGATCATTTGTCTAGCTAGAAATCTACTATATTTAACTATCAACGCTCTATATCTTGAAGAATCGTCGTATTATAGTGAATCTAGAAGCCGCCGCGTTGGAATCTACTAGGGAGGTCTTCCTATCCCTCTAGCTAGATTCCCCTTCCATTTTCAATACTAGCTATTTAAATAAACTAAACCTTATATAGAACACTATAAGGTGCTCTTAGCCCTTAGTTATCTATAGTTTATTAAATACTATATAGATATCTACCTTTATAAACTAATATACTTAGTATAGGGAATATAGTATTTTTTTAATTAATAGGAAAGGGTAATAGTCTTATATTATTATCTTATTAAGAGTGTAGTAGTCTATATAGAAACACTAATTACTATTTACCTTCTTAATAAGAAGAATAGGGGCTATAGCTACTAAGGAGCTAGTATAGATTTACCCCTTATCTATTAGATCTATAATCTAGCGCTAAACCTCTAAAAGCTAATCCTATAGTATATTATATAAGGGTCCCTATAGGAGTGCTAGTTTAGACCTATATAGGTTCTTATATATATATATATAGTAATTAAGAGACCCCCTATAAGGGGGTAAACTATTAGCCTTAGACTTATTAAAGAGGTTTATAAAGTTTACTAACTCCTTAGGTAGCGCTAATATATTAGGAGTAGCTAGCTCTATCTTAGGCATTATAACCTATAGTATTATTATTATCTCCTTTAAGCTTATAGTAATAAATCTTATAGTAGTGTCCTTATTCTAGTATACCCTATAAGCCTTAGTAGTATATAGGGATCTAATAATTCCCTATATTAGGACCTCTATTATCTAAGTAAAGGACTTAGAAATATAAAGGCCCTCTATAGCTTTAATAACTAGTTATTATTATACTATATAAATTACTACTTTACGCTACTCTTACTATAGTATTCTAAATATTATATCCTAGGTTAGGCTAGGGATAATATATAAGTATATAAATAACTCCTAGCTATCTATATTAATTCTAGTGTATACTATATAGGTTATAAAAGAGGTATCTTCCTTAACCTACTTTCCTTTCTATTATATTTCTACTATAGTATAAATATACCTTTATTTTAGTAACTATATAAGCTCTAGGCTAAGCTATCTTATAACTAATTTACTTATAGCACTATAGTAATTATAACTATAATTAATTTAGATATTAATAAAATAATATATATTAAAAAGTATAGAAATAAGGAATAGTAGTTAGTTTATATATTCTACTATATCCTATTCTATTTCTATATAGTGGTTAAAATTATCCTATAATATAGAAGTTAACTAGCTTATTAGCCCCTATATAAGACTCTACTTAGGGGCTACTTATTTTCTATAGGAGGAATATTTACCTCCTTATCTATACTTTTCTTATCTACCCTAGATATATTAATACTAACCTACTAGTACTAAGGTAGGAGAAGGGTATATTCTTAAATAAAGTAGTCCTTAGACCTATATTAAAGGTAGTATCTTTCCTAGTAATATCTAGCTAGTACTACTGTTGGAATCACCAGGTGTGATAATGGCCAGTTATCAATTAGGCGCGCTCGTGATAGTATCAATTAAATAATCTATCGTAAGCTGTTTGTTCTATGAAAGGAAAAAGCAACCGCAGCTATGTGGGTCACGTGGTATGGGTGGGTCACGTGACCCGGGCCCTGCCCTATCGCAGGCCTGCCTGTGGGTAGGAAGGGGGCACGCGCACGCGCACGCACACACGCGCAGCAGCCAACCTTCTTCCGGTCGGGCTGACCTTTAGCTAAAGGGAATTGCGGCTGCTAAGCGCGATTAATATTATGCTTATTCTAACACTAGGAACTCTCTTTTTAACATAATTATTAACGTATAATATCGATCGCTAACAAAGTAATAGATAATAATAGGAGGGGTTATAATCCCTATTAAAGGGAACTAATAAAGAAAGGAAAGGAAGGGGAAGCGGTGTATGCCTATGGCGGGTGATAATAAAGGAAAGCAATAATCTATCTTTAACCTCTTACTAAAGGGATAAGCAGGCCTCTTCCTAAATCCCTTTTTCTCCCTAATATTATTAATAATATCCGCGTAGTAACTCCCTTATCCTATTGCCTTTTTTTCCTCCCCTTTACCCCTCTCCTTAACCCTATTATCTCCTATATCCGCCCTTCTATCCCCGCTAAAGTAAAGTATAGATATCTTATAAATCTAAAGGAGGACCTCCCCTATAGCTCTATACTCTATATAGATTATATAGAGTTATAGAACCACTAGAGGGCCTCCCTAGAGGTTAGAGAAGGAGCTATATAGCTTCTCTTCCTCCTCTTCCTCCTACTCCCCCTAAAGTATTACTTCTCCTCTAATTTCCTCTACTACCCCTAAGAGGGTAGGATCTATATCCTCCTATAGTATAGGGGTTAATAATCCCCTAATACTAGGGAGGATTATATCTCCCTATAGTATAGGGGTTAATAGTGTGAGGCCCCTCACAACATGACCCACGCGCATGCGTGCACCGCAGCGCCAGAGCACCGCGGCGCCCGACACCAGAAGGAAGGGCTAGGTCCACGTGACATTAGCGAGCCGCTAGCTATAAACCAGCGACTTACACACACACATTACACTTAGACCTAGCAAGCTTTAGTTAATATATAAGTACACCCTATATCCTTTTACCTAGCTACCTTTATCCTTATAATTCTAAAGCTTCTACTACTAGCTACCTAAGAGTAATATAGGACTAAGAACCACCTAATTAACCCAAGCAATATCAGACTATAACTAAAGTTAATTAAATAAGGGTAGTATTGCTGCTAAAGACACACTACGTTCTATAGGAACTAGGACTAAACCTAGACCCTCTAATATTAGGGCTAATACTATAGTAATAAATAAGCAAATTACTTAGCTTAAGAAACTTAAAGAACTATAGGAATAAGAGTAAGAGCTTATTAATCTTCTATAGCTAGGTAGAGGGAAAGAGAAGATAAAAAGGCAGTAAAGATCTAGTTCCTCCTCTAGTAATAGCTGCTAAGAGGTTAAAGTTAGGAATATTACTAACCTCTAACACCCTATAAACCTATAGAAGTATAAGATATAGATAAATAACCTAAACTATGCCTTTAATAGGGTAAAGTAAAAGTATTAGCGTAATTACTAAAAAATCCTCTTTACACTTAATTATATATATAGTGATTACAGGGCGAGATAGGACTAATACCTTAATAAATAGATAGCTAATAACTAAAGTAATCTTAAAGATAACTAGGATACATTTAAAACCTAGACTCTTACACTACTCTAAGATACTACTAACTATAACACCTAAATAGCCACATAGCTAGAGAACATAAAGTAACGTAAGGGCTAGAGTCCTATTAAATTTAGTATCTACTTAGATTTACTAGAGAAATACCTAGAAAGAGCCACTGAAAAGTTATAAGCTCTTATATTCTTTATAAAACTACTCCCTAACCTATAAGACTAGATTAACCTATATACCTTTATTATAGAAAAGGCATAAGAGGAGGTTATATAACTTACTTAGTAACTCTAGGAGGCTATGCTAAAGAATAAGTAAAAGCCTAAGTATTTAGAAGATAAGGGCCTAAATAAGGCTCCCTAATATCATAGACATAACTTTCTATAAGGTAGAAAGTCTAATAAAGATTAGAAGGATAAGGACTAAGAGAAGTCTCCTACTACCTACCTAAATAACCACAAACCTAGGTATAAAAGGCAGTGTTTTATCTATAATAGCATAGAGTATCTTATAAATAGATATAATAAGCTAAAGAAGGAGTAATAAGACCTAGAAAACTCCCTAAGGCAGAAGTAGATACCCTTACCTCTGCCTTAAACACTAAGGTACTAATAGGGTATTAATTTTATACACTAGTTACTATTTATAGGCATATAGACATTAAAACAGCAGCGGATCTTAATAGTTACGCTAAGATTAATATTATTAGCGCTAAATTTATATAAGCCTATAAACTTAACTAAGCTAAGGCCACAGTACCTATTATTAAGGCAGTGGGGGCCCTTATAGTTCCCTAATATAGCGTCTATAAGGTCCCTCTTATAATTAAAGACTTAAGAGGAGAAGAAAAGAACCTTAACCTACTATATATAGCTATTAATAGGGACCTAAGAACTAAGGGAAGCCCTGTATTAATCAGGATACACATACTTACAGAGGAATGCGTCTACCTTTATTTATACTTATAAGAGTAGTAGTTTAAGAAGAGAAGAAAGGCCTTTTTACTTATAACTCCCTATAAGTTCGCGAAGGTTATGTATAATAAGACTATTATATATGCTATTAATAGGGTTATAGAAGATAAGTTTATTACCCTTAGAGATAAAGAAGAGGTAAAAGCATATAGAACCATTAAAGATATCCCTTAGGAGCTATATAAGTTTAAAGATGTGTTTGCGGTAGATAAGGCAGGGAGCTTACCTTTAAGAAAGATAACTAATTACGTAATTAATCTAATACTAGGGGCTACACCCCTATATAGACTGATTTACCCCCTCTCCTAAGGCAAATTAAAGGAACTTTATAAGTATATTAATAAGAACCTATAGAAGGGCTAGATAAGACTATTAAAGAGCCCTACAGGCGTGCCTATCTTATTTATACTAAAGAAAGATAGTACGCTCTAATTATATATGGATTACCAGGGTCTTAATAGGGTAACGTAGAAGAATTACTATACTCTCCCCCTAATTTTAGAGATCCTAGACTAGTGCTAAGGAGCTTGCTTCTTCTTAAAAATTAATATTAAGAATACTTATTATAGAATCTAGATAAAAGGGGGTAATAAGTAGAAGACCGCGTTCCACACGCGCTATAGGCACTATAAATACCTTATAATGCCTTTTAGGCTAATAAATACCCTAGCTATGTTCTAGAACTATATCCATAAAGCGCTTCATAGGCTAGTTAACACTATTTATGTAGTATATCTAGATAATATCCTTATCTTTTTAAAAACATAAGAGAAGCACACTATACATATTAAAGAAGTCTTAGAATATATAAGAGAGGCGGAACTATACATAAAACCCTCTAAATACAAGTTTTACTAGAAGTTAGTAGAGTTCCTAGGGTTTATTCTCTTTATTAATAGGATTTTAATAGATACCTACTAAGTTACTACTATTTAGGATTAGAAAGAACCTATAAGCTTTAAGGATATATAATCCTTCCTAGGGTTCTATAACTTTTACTAATAGTTTATCTATAGATACTCCGGGATTATAGCACCACTATATACATTAATAAAGGGCAGTTAGAATAGTATCTAGACTAGGAGGTTTATATTTAGGGCAAGAGAATAGGTAGCGTTTCGCTAGCTAAAGGATACCTTTTAGCGGGCTCCTCTTCTCTATTATTATAACCTGAGTTAACCAGTGCGTATAGAGATAGATACCTTAATCTTTATAATAGTAGGAATCTTATTATAATAAGATAATAAGGGCTACTAGCACCCTATAGCCTTTTAGTTAAGAAAGTTTACTAACGCTAAACATAACTATAGCACGCCTAACTAAGAGTTACTTGCTATAGTTAAGTTATTTAAACACTAGTGATATTATATTAAAGGCATGGAGACCCTAGTGGAAGTCCTATTAGACCACTATAACCTATAGACCTTTATAAAGTAATAGAAGCTAAATAGAAGATAGGCTAGATAGTGTATATTCTTATACCCACTAAACTTTGTAATTAAGCATAGACTAGGGAAAAGCAACCCTATAGATACGCTATTAAGAAGGTCTAATTATAAGAGCAAACCCTTAATAAATAGGGCACTTTTGCTAGAACTTAAGAAAAAGTTAGTAGCTACTAAAGAAGTAGTAGAAGAAGAGATACTAATATATTAAAGAAGATATAATAAGATGCCTTTAGGGGAGGAAAATACCTTAGTCTTTATAGAGAGGCATGGCGAGATACCTTTAGGGGAGGAAAATACCCTAGCCCCTATAGTAAAGGCTAAAGTGGCTGTGTTAAGAGGCTAGTTAGCCACTATAGATCCGGTAAAAGGCTAGCTAGATAAAGGTAATTTCTAGGAGAAGGTAGTGTGTGTCCTAGACGCTAGTATAGTATAAGAGATCTAGGGGGCTATTGCATCACTAGATCCCTACTAATCCAGCCTAAATAAACCATTAGCATAGCTACTATAGAAGGCCTAAAGCTAAGATCTAGACCTATAGAGATAGGGTAAAGAGATTAATTCCCTAGAGAGAGGGAAAGCTAGTCTATAGTCACATAGCGTAAGGGGCCTCCTAATATATAAAGACCAGGTAGTTATTCCCTAAGAGCCTACCTTACAATAGGAGCTTCTATAGCTATACTATAATAATCCGCTAGTAGGTTACTTTAGGACTAAGTAAACGCTTAAGCTATTAAAGCACTACTTTTAGTAGCTAGCTATAAATAAGTCTATGTTAGACTACGTTATAAGCTACGGGATATGCTAGCAAATAGTTACTAGAAGGCATTGCCTATATAGGAGTCTTAAATCGCTACTAATACTAGAGTAACTATAGGTAGAAATCTTAATAGACTTTATTATAGGACTACCTATTATATAAGCGGGTAAATAAGAGACTAACATAATCCTAGTGATTATAGACTAATACACTAAGTACTCTGTTTTCCTACCTATAATAACTATAATTAACGTAGCTAAGTTAGTAGAACTTTTCTATAAGGAAATTAAGCTATAATTTAGACTACTAAAGGGCATTATATCTAATAGAGGATCTGTTTTTATAAGCTAATTCTAGTCAGACCTATATTACCTATTATACATAAAACGCAGGCTTTTTATAGTGTTTTACCCCTAAACTAATAGGTAAACTAAGAGGACTAACCAGGTACTAGAGCACTACCTATAATGCTTTGCTTCTAAAAACCAGTAGATATAGCCTAAGCTACTCCTAGTTATATAATTTGCCTATAATAATATAGTAAATAGAACTATAGGCTACTTACCTAACTATATACTTATAGGGTACTTACTAGAGTTTTAGCTAGCCCTTAGGGATAAGGTTATAGAAAGGGAGGTGCTAGAGGCTTATACTTATATTATAAAGTTATATAAAGTTAGGGAGTGGCTAAAGTAAAACTAGGTAAAAGCCACTAAATCCTAGGTAAAGTACTATAATAAATATTACTAATCGCTTACTCTTAAAAGAGGTAACCTAGTACTACTATTAGCAAAGAATATATAGCTTAAGGAAGTAAAATAGAAGCTAATCCCTAGGTTTATTAGACTATTTTAGGTACTTAACACTATTAGTAAGCAAGTATATTAGCTTACACTACTAGAAAAATATAGTAGGTTATATAATATATTCTATATTAGTCTACTAGAGCCTTAGACCTATTATAAGAACATAGATAAAGAAAAAATACTAATACCTAACCTTAAGGATAAAGATAATAAATATAAAGTTAAGGAGGTTAAGGAATATAGAAAGACCTATAAAGGTAATAAATACCTAGTAAAGTAGAAGGGTTAGCTAAGTAAATATAACTAATAGGTTCCTATTAAAGATATAGAAGGAGCTTAGTGTATAATTTAGGTATTCCACTAGAATAAGTTAAGGGAAAAGGATAGTAATATATAAGTAAGTTATAGGCAAAAGAGTATAAAGTTCCTATAAGAAAGGCATAGCCTTACTAGCTACTATAATACGCCTAATAAAAGAAAATAACTAAACTACACACAAAAATAAAAGAAAAAATATAAAGGAATAAAACAAAGAAAAACTATCTATAGCTTTAGGAGAGTTAATAGAAATCCCTCTATAGTTACCCCCTTATAGCTAAAGACTTAGCCCCTATAGACTATATACTTAGCGTTGTTCTTATCCGCTATAACCGCCTCCCTTATTCTATAATAAAAACAATATAATGCTATTCCCTAGGCAATAAATCCTAGATTGCTTAGCTATAGCTATAAAACCATTGCTGTATTCTATATAGCGAGGAGTTATAGATAGTTAGCCTACTAAAATATTAGCAAATAGATAGCAAAATAAGGCTAAGATATAACCTACTATCCCTAGGACTAGAGCTAGGTTTATAGTAACTATAAGGGTTTAATAGGAGACTATATACTACTAGTATGTAATTAAAGCATCCTACCTAGATATATTAGCGAAGAACCGGTGAAAAGGGAAGAAATATATAGACCTATTAGACCTTAGCAGCCCCCGTTAACCTAAACGCAACGCGATATATTATATTAGCATAGTTAAAGCCCTATATAAGCTAAAGATAATAGGTAGCAAAACGCCACTAAGTTACCTCTAAGAATATAAGGTCTTTAGGATTATCCTTATCCTTATTACTAAGTGCCTCTATTAGGATATCTACCTAATCTAGCACCTTTAATAAGTTAAGGAAGTCGCTATATATAGTAGCTATAGACTATATAATTATTAGCAAATAGAAACCAAAGAGTAAAGGAAAAGTAAGCTACTTATAGCCTCGCAACTATCCCTATGTATATAACACTAAATGTAGTGCTTTAACTACTTTATCTTTAACTAACCCACGTATAGGTTAGCAATAAATTAATAATTAATCTAGGGGAGTTTAGGGGCGGATAGGGGGCTCTTTTTATATTTAGTGCATCCAGTACGTAAGCAGTGCATATATAAATAATTATAAAGAAGAATCGTAGGAGCACTTATAGTGATATATTAGCGATTAGCGATGGATAGATAATAGTGTTGTAAAAAAGTAATAATTTAGCTAATAATACGGAAATAAAAATAGAATAATATAGTAGAGAGTTAGAGGTAAATTTATACTAAAGCGCTAACTATTATTTGTTATTATAGATTGTTATTTATTATTATTTTAATGTAACTACTAGTTAGCGAATAGTTATAAAATGTGGGGCGAAAGCCGTTCAGGAGCCTGGCGATAAGGGGGGGGATAATTATAAGGCCCCTTATAACATAACCTACGCGCATGCGTGCACCGCAGCGCCAGAGCACCGCGGCGCCTGACACTAGAAGGAAGGGCTAGGTCCACGTGACATTGGCGAGCCGCTAGCTATAAACCAGCGACTCGCACACACACATTACACTTAGACCTAGCAAGCTTCAGTCAATATATAAGTGCACCCTATATCCTTTTGCCTAGCTACCTTTATCCTCACAAATAGTCCCCTAATACTACTGCCTATAAGGGCTATCCTCCTTATAGGTTACCCTCCCGCTACTATTTATAGGGGCTATCCTCTATATAGGTTACCTACCCTTCTATTTAGATTATTATCTAGTTACTAGAGATAAACTGCTCTAGGGCCTTATTTAGTAATGCCTTTATAAAGGCATTAGCTAGGTTATCTGCTCTATTAATCTAATAGATCTCGTAGAGCTCGCGGCGTTTATATAATTATTATAGGGCTATAATATTAATTATTAGGCGCTTCTCCTTTATTATACTAAGCTTAATAAGGCACTTATAGAGGGAGTATAAATCTATATACACTATAACTAGTGTAGCGGGGAGATTTAATTAGTCTATAAGTATATAAAGGGTAGTGGCTATTATATATACTATATTAACGCTAGTGACCATGCTATAGACCTTAGAGGTAAGCATACTTTATATAACTCTCTTACTCTTTATTAAGCTAAAGTATATAATATTACCTTTAATTATAAACTTACTATCCTTATAGTCTTTATTAGTAAGGATTAGTATATAATAAAGCTACAAGGTAAGGTCCTAATTATTTATAAATAACCTATCTATAAACATATATAGCTTTACTTTAGTAAGGTTAATTAGAATAAATATCAGGCCTTAATTAGGGTAATCTATCTACTATTAGATCCGGCGATTAAGGGCTTTAATATTCTTAATTATTAGTTCTTAGTGTTAAGCGGTAATAGATAGATTATAGTAGGCTTCTAGTTAGTAGATTAAGGCAATGTAGGTGCCTTAAGCCCTTTATTTAATATACTTCTGCTTTAAATCTATAAGTAGGATTAAATTAAGCTTACTACTTTAGCCTTTTTATTAAAGTAAAATAGCTACGCTAGCTACTAATTTAATAATTCCCCTATTAAAGGTTAGGGAATTATTCTTAAGGAGGAATTGCTTTAGCTTTACTATAAAAGCCACTATAGTTAATTCTCTCTCTTCCTTCTTAGAGAACTCCTTATCTAATAGCCTAAGAGTATTATTAGTCTACATGCCTATATATATAAATTCTAGGCTATTTTCTATAGTTACTAATAGGCATAGATTATATATAGAAGTCTTTATCTAGAGCTTCTCTCTATAGTGCCTATAGTACATAACCTACTAGTATATTCCGGCCTCTGCGATGCCGTAGAGTGGTTTAATTACCCTTATAATTATTCCTTTAGGGTATTAGTCACGGATTTAGGTTAGAAGCTATGTGAGGATTACCCTATTTAATCGTGTGGTTAATTAGATATAGGCCTAGGTAATATTGCGAATCCATAGGATAAATCCCTTTATTAAGAGAGAAGGTACTATTATAAGAATAAGGCATTAACTAGCTTATTAGATTATTAGAGCCTATGTTAAGATTACTTACTTTGCCTTATCTCTAAAGCCTTATACTATAAGCCTTAATTTCTTATATAGCTAGCCTATCTTGCCTTTTACCTTATTAATAATTTACAAATTAAAGATTCGCATGCTACTATACTCTCTCTTATTATAGGTAATAAATTTAAACACACCCTAATTAATTAGTGTATTAATCTTAGTCTTTATAGAGAGCTTAAATAATACACCAGGGGTTATAATAATACCTTCCTTATATAATTAAATTACAAGGTTAAGGTTAGCTTCCTCCTTAGCTAAGATAAATATATTAGTCTTATTAATAATTACTAGAGGGTTCTTTTAGGGTCTACCTAGGTATCTCTTTAGCAGGATCTCTAGGGTCTTACTAGGTGGCCTAGTTTAGGCCTCTCCCTCTTCTCTAGCCTCCTAAGGTAGGAGGGCTTCTATATTAGGGTCCTTATAATAAGGCCTAATAGAAGTTAAGTAGAAGGCCTTTAGGCCTTATAGGAGGTTAAGGGTATAGGTCTCTCTATTAATAGAGAGAAGGTTATATAGGCCTTACTAACCTTTATCTTTACACTAGACTTAGACTAGTAATCTAAGTAGGAGGTTAAGGGTCTTGCTTATATCTAGACTATTCCTTACTATAAGGGCTTCGCTAACTTTCTAGATTATATAGAGGCGCTTAACTTCCTTTATTACCTTTTATATAGTAATAATACATTATAAGATCTCTAGTAATAAAGAAGAGTTACTTAACATACAGGGGTAGGCACTAAAGATAAGGAGGGTTAGAATAAGGCTATTTAGATCTATAGTATTATTAAGGGCTTTTATAGCTATCTATAGGGCAATAGGTTCTAGGGTTATTAAACACTCTCTTTAGATAATATTATAGGCCCTTTAGAGCGGCCTATAATATCTCTTAACTTTTCTAATACTATAATATACCTTAATTAGGACCTCTTTAATAGAGATTAATATTAATACCGTAAATTAGCGAAATTCTTTGCCACAAAAGTTTATACTAGTATTAGTAATAATCTAATTAGGAGGTCCTTAGTACATATTAATCTAGTATATTCTAAGGGCTTCTTAAGTTATTTTAGCTAAGATATTAGGAAGGAATCTCACTACGTAGAATGCTATAGCCATATCTACCGCGTGGAGTATTAGGTAGTTGCTATTAAGGTATATAATATTAACTATTACTTTAAAGTTAAAAGCATACTTACCCTTAAGGGTAAACTTAAAGTAATAAGGGCTATTAGTATTTATCTAGCACTAGTAGCACACCTTTAATATTACCTTAATAGCTTTAAAGGTAATCTTATACCCTATATTACTTAGGAGATTATAGAGTTAGTGTACTAAAGGATAACTAAAGTAGTAATATAAACACTATAATTTAATCTTAGTTAAGTAATTCTACGCTACTACCTTCTTATCTTATATTAGCAGTATCTATATATAGCCCTATTTATATACTAGGGGCACCTTAATATTCCCTTACTAGAGGATGTTCTTAGTAGTAATAAAGTTAATCCTTAATTAGCCTATATTATTAAGGTAAAGTAGGAAGGGAGTATTTATTAGTATTATATAAAATATAATATTACTAAAGGGTATAGGTATATTAATTATTCTAAGTAATATAATTAGCTAGCCTCTACTAAATATAATAACTGCTTTACCTACCCTTATAGTGTTAAGATAAATCTTTAGTATTATCTTCTATAGTACTATAACTTAAGATTAGCCTACTATTAAAAACTATACCGCTCTAGTATCTAGTATAATACCTTAGAAGGCCTTAGATAAGTAATAGTCTTTAAGTAGGAATAGGTAAGGAGGTCTAGTGGTATTCCTATTATTAAATAGATTCTTCTTACTTAGTCTATATATTATAGCTTAATTTATAAGGACTTTAACTATTTTCTAACTATTAAGGGTTATACTATAGGTAAAGAAGCTTATAGGTACCCTTTCTTCTTCCTCTCCCTCTAGCTTAGTGTTAAATCTAAGGCTTATTATATACTAGGTAACCTTATTAACTTTAGAGGGATAAGGAGTGGGATCTTCTATTAGGGTACCTTTATACTAGGTAAGAAAGGTATTATATAAAGCTAGTAAGGATAATAAGGTATCTACTAGGTAATAGTTCTTATATCTCTAGTATACCTTCTTATACTCTTCCTTAGGATGCTTTATTAACTAGTATCCCTCTTTACTATATATATAATATTTCTTTATATAGGGAGGGCCTCTTCTACCTTTCTACCTTTATAGAGGGTATTATAACTCTTTACCCTTATTATTATACCTTCTATTAGTCTAGAAGGTATTAGGAGTCTAGGCATTAGCAGGGAATTAATATTAACCACTAGATTCCTCTATAATAAGCTAGATTATTATATATATATGCTTATAGAATTATTAGAGGCTATCTAGAGGGTTAGTAAGGCACCCTTTACACTTAGGAATCCTATTATAAGCGGTTATAATCTGGTTCCTAAGGGCTCTTTCTAATTAACCTACATTAGGAATAGCTTACTATAAGGTTAATAGCCTCTTAATAAGCTTATTAAAGTATTCTATCTTTAATTTATTAGGGTTTTTATTAATAGTCTTCTAGAGTAAAGCGTTATACTATTTAAGGAGATACTTCTACCTTATATTTTTAGTCTTAAACCTTTTCTTTATTCTCCTTATAAGGGTAGTAAGGTCCTAAGGGTTACTAGGTTTAAAGAGGTAGTCTAAGTAATACTAATAAGCTTTTCTTTTTAGTATTACTTTAAATATATACCTAGCTTATTCTAGTTTAATATCTAGAAGCTTATACTTTTACCTAAAGATTTAGAGCTTTAGTTTAAGTATATTATAGTTATTAGCGCTATATTACTACTTAGATATATATATCTTAATAAGGTCTAAGATTTACTTTACTATTAGTTATAGAGGCTTAAAGGGAGGATTATTAGTAGGTTTATATATTATTCTTTAGTAAATAGGAAGGGCTTATTATTAGGGAGTAGGGGTTCTTTACTAGGTAAATATAGGTTCTTAGGGATAATAAGGAAGGGCTTATAGGGCTTAAGGTATTTAAGGAAGGGGCTAAGGGTTCTATTCTTAGGGGAAGGTTACTAATATTACTCCTTATAGAGGTTATAAAGGTTAGCAGGAGGAATAAGTAGTCCTTATACTCTATTAGTCCTAGAGGTTATTATTCTTATAGAGGTTATTAAGGAAGTTACTATTCTTAATTATATTCTTTTAGAAGTTATTATGCTTTTTCTAGGTATCCTTTACTTCTTCTTATAACTAGAAGTAGAATTCCTATTAGTTAAGAACTTCTTAGAGGTTTATTACTATATTTATATTCTAGTTAATTATTATATAGATTCTAGAGTTAATAAGGTAGTCCTATAAGTGCCTTAGGACTATAACTAGGGTCTTTAGAAACTTACTATAGGTCTATAGGTTAAAATCTTAAGTAAATTCTATAAAGAGTAATCTTCTATATGCCTTTTATATTATATAGTCCTTAACCTAAGAGAGGATATAGGTTACTTATATCTTAGGTATATTATTATCCTTAATATTAAATTTATCTACCCTAGTAAGTATTTCTTCTATAATATACTAGTGTAGTTACTATAGGATATAGAGGAAGGGGATAGTAAATTCTAGGGCTTCTAAGGGATTTGCTTAAGAGCTATTATAACTTATTAGGTTTTATAGTTATTCCTTCTTATTAACTATTATAACTTATAGTATTAGAGAAGATAGAATAAGGAAAGTAATAATAAAGGGATTAGGGAAAAGAGATATAAAGGATTATAAGCTCTAGTAATTAGCTTTATATATAATAGAACGCACTAAGTTAAAGAATAATAGGATAGCTTAGCTACTAGAGTTAAACTCTTCTTCTTAGTTTAGGCTTTAGCTTCTTCTAGCTACTCTTATTACCTTAATAGGCTAGCTAGAGTTAGCTTCTTCCTTAGTATAATTAGGGATCTTTAATAATAAAGCTACTCTTATTGCCTTAATAGGCTAGCTAAATTACACTGCTTCTATAAAGGTCTTTTCTAGATAGAACCTAGCTAATCTATGGTGTCTTTAAAAGATAGTAGGTATTTATAAATAAAAGTGGTTATAAAGTTAACCACTGATTAGTGTTGGAATCACTAGGTGTAATAATGGCTAGTTATTAATTAGGCGCGCTCGTGATAGTATTAATTGAATAATCTATTATAAGCTATTTATTCTATAAAAGGAAGCTAGAAAAGAGAGGGCTCTTGTGAGAGGGAAAAAGCAACCGCAGCTGTGTGGGTCACGTGGTATGGGTGGGTCACGTGACCCGGGCCCTGCCCTATCGCAGGCCTGCCCGTGGGCAGGAAGGGGGCACGCGCACGCGCACGCACACACGCGCAGCAGCCGACCTTCTTCCGGTCGGGCCGACCTTCAGCCGAAGGGAATTGCGGCTGCCAAGCGCGATTGATATCATGCTTGTTCCAACAACTACCTCTAATACCTATTTTACCTATTCTATATTTAGGGTAGCCTTTACTTCCTTACCCTTTTTCTTAGCTTACTTTCCTAGCTAGGTCCTTACTATATAAACCCTTATTATTAGAGTATTACTATTATAGTTAGTTAGGTTTAAGGGTTTAGGGTATAAAGCCTTATATTAGGTTTAATACTTATTCTTTAAGGTAAGGGCCTTAATATTAATTACTATCTTATAATACTATATAATTACTATATACTAATTATAATAGCTTATACCCTACCCTATACTAATCTCTTTAAGATACTTATTAAGTATATATTTGTAATGGACTCGAGCTCGAGGCTCGGGTCCTTCTTGGGTCCGGGAGGGCTCCGGAAAGGGCGCGGAGAGTGCATAAGGTAGCGTGCGGAGGTTGTGCGGACTTAGGGCTTGCTGCGCGCGCCACGCGCACAGACTACGCATAGGAGGATATATAGCCACATGCTGTGCGATCTCTTGCTTAGCTCTTTCTTTCCTCTTTAAGAATAGTAATTACACTTTAGACACTTATTTATAGTTACCCTAAGGCTAGTCCCTAATATTTACTATTCTTTACTTTCTTTATATCCTTCCCCTTTTAGCTACCTCTTAATAATAGTATAACCTTTATTAAGTAGGATAGAAATAGGCAAGCTAGCTACATTATAGGCACTTATTAGGGAGTAGTTAGTGTAGATCTAAGCGCTTTGCAAGAACTAACACTAAGTGAGGCAAAAGCCATTACCTATAGGGGCACTATTTAATAGTAATAGGACGCTCTTCGTAGCCTAGAAGAGTCTTATAGGCTATAAGCTAGTTACAGACCAGGGGTTTATTAGGGGCGCTAAGGACTAATAATGCTTTATTTACTAGAACCTTTTGGCGAAGGTTTAGGCCTAGGTTATACCCTACTTTAAGAAGGGAAACTTAGTAAACTTTAACATAAGGCACTTCCTTAATTACTTAGGGGAAATATTTAACAACCCCTATTAATAGGAGTTAGCTATTACTAAGCTTAACTAGTTATAACAATGACAATACAAGCGGTTCGGCGACTTCTATATGTGGTTTAAATAGAAACTCGCGCTTACAGGCGGGCTAGGTTAGGCAGATAAGGTAAAGCTTTTAAAGCTACACACTGCCCTTAATAAGTAAATAAGGGACTATAGCGTGGGACGTGATATTCCCTAGGCTAACTACTCCGTGGTGTTAGCTTAGTTTAGGAATATTATATTAGATATTAAGTCCTATTATTTAGAGGAAAAGCATTACTTACATCACTAAGCATAACCAGCTCCCTAAGCAGACTGGTCTTTAGGGCAAGATAAGGACACGCTAATAACAGATATCTAGTTAGCAGGTATAGCAGGGGCCTAGAAGGGCTCTAGGAAAGTAGCGGGTTACTAGTAGTAGGGGCCAAAAAGGGCTAAATAGGTTTCCTAGGAGGTGCTTAATATATAATATAAGGAGGGTAAGTGCATGTAATGCGGCTCTAATAAGCACTAAGTTACAAAGTATTCCTTACGTCGCGCTATCTATCTAAAGGAGACGCTAGCGGTTAACGCTTATAAGGTAGAAGATATTAACTCTAAGGATTTAAGTAATAAGTTAGAAAAAGAGGATCCCCTTTATTAAGTTATTTAAATAAGGAGGAGGAATAGGAGCTTAGAGAGGCTTTATAGTATATAGTTAAGGTTAAAGATAACTTCAAACATATCTAGAGTAATATAGATATATTACCCTTCTTAGTCCCTATGTTAATAAATAAGATAACCTTTTCAGATACGTAAGTTAACACAGGATATAACTACTATGCTGCTATTAGTAAATGCCTAGTCTAGAAGCTATAACTAGAACGCATCCCCTTACTAACTAAGAGGTTAGTTCGCATAGTAGTTAGTGTGAAAAGAGGGGGAAGGGAGAATTATAAGGCAAGCTTGTTAATTATATATATTATCCGTTTTTAGATGGATATAGATAGATAGGAGACGCCAATCGTGGTGTATGTAATCCTAGGATTAATAAGATAACTTATCCTAGGGACTCCGTAGATAGCGCGCCATAATATTAACTTAAACGTGCGACGCTAATAACTAACTATAGGAGTGGCTAATAACCTGCAGATTTAGGCTACAACTAATAGAGGGGTAGAGAAGCCCACTATATATATTATGGGATCTTTATTTATGGGAATAGTGCGTTAGGTAAGGAAGCAGAAGGAGTATATATAGCTTTACGCTATAAGCTTACGGGAAATTATGTCTATCCTATAGATTAATGCTATACCAAAACCCACGGAGTAGGAACTCTTAGTATTATTACCAGAGGAGTTATAGGACTATAAGGACCTTTTCTAGGAGAGTAAGGCAAATACCCTGCCACCGTACTAGGGCAAGTCTAATTACCATATTTGCCTAAAGCAGGATACAGAGGGTAATAAACTAGACCTACTATGGGCTTCGCTATATAACATACTATATTAATATCTCCTAGAGATACGTAAGTAGTTAATAGACTTAATAGATAAGGGCTAGATTAGGGTAAGCTTATTATTAGCAGCAGCACTAGTTCTACTAGTGAAGAAACCCAGGGGCGGTTAGAGGTTCTATGTGGACTATTGCGCACTAAATAAGATTATAGAATAGGACTATTATCCCTTGCCTTTAGTAAAAGAGACGCTACGCTCCTTAGCTAAGGCAAAATGGTTTATAAAGCTTAATATATAAGCAGCGTTCTATTATATTTATATCGCTAAGGGCTAGGAACACCAGACTACTTTCTAGACGCAATTTAGATTATTTAAGTGGTTAGTATGCCCCTTTGGTTTAGCGGGCGCGCCCACGACCTTTCAGAGGTATATTAATAGTGTGCTTAGTGGCATCCTTAGGGACTATATTACTGCTTATCTTAATAATATCTTAATCTACATAGGGGGGTTATAGAAAGACTATATATAGAAGGTGCGCGGGGTGTTAGCTAGGCTACAGCAGGCTGGGTTAAACCTGGATATTAAGAAGTGTGTTTTTATAATAAAGGAGGTTAAGTACCTTAGGTTTATTATCTATATAGGGAAATAGATTTGCCTAGATAACAAGAAGATTGCCATGATTAGGGATTAGGAGGCCCTAACACAGGTCCGAGGAGTACGCGGGTTTCTAGGGTTCGCTAACTTTTATTACGACTTTATACCGTAGTTTTCGGAAGTTATAGGTCCCCTAATTAACCTAATAAAGAAAGGTATAGTATTTCGCTAGATAGAGGCATATAAGAAGGCTTTTAAAACACTAAAGCTAGCTTTTATATCGTACCCTATTCTTATATAATAGGACCCTAACAAGGATATAGTAGTAGAGGCGGACTGCTTAGGAATGGCATTAGGAGGCTGCCTTTCCTAG
This sequence comes from Epichloe elymi, assembly GCA_023658475.1. Taxonomy (NCBI): domain Eukaryota; kingdom Fungi; phylum Ascomycota; class Sordariomycetes; order Hypocreales; family Clavicipitaceae; genus Epichloe; species Epichloe elymi. The sequence continues at coordinate 79,205 of CP098273.1, read as the reverse complement.
ATAAATAATAAAGGGGTCTTGTATCCGGTGGCGTACCACTTAGCTCGCTTGTAGCTAGCTTAACGGAATTATATAATATATAATAAGGAGCTTCTAGTGATTATCTTATACCTTAGGGCGTAGTTAGCAGAGCTACAAAGTGTGGATAGGCTGTTTACAATACTTATAGATTATAAGAACTTAGAGTACTTTATAGCCCTAAGAGAGATGTTAGAATGGTAAGCGCAATAGGCAGAGACTCTAGCGCTCTTTAACTTCTACTTACGTTATAGACTAGGGACTTAGGTAAGTAGACTAGATGTATTATTAAGACGCTATCAGGAGGAGGTATAGTCCGCTAAGCTAAAGGCGCCTATTATATAGTTAATAACAACGCCTATATAGTTCAGCTTTAGTTAGGGATAACTATGTGTAAATATTAGACCTGTGGCGGCCCTAGAAAGCACCGCTTTAGAGGATAGTTTGGCTTTAGCTCTGGATGTGCTGGCTAGAGACTCCTTGTTTGTAGATAGGCACCTTTAGTCTCTATAGGATCAGGCTATAGCCTATGATAAGACTTATAGGTTATAGCTTAAGGTAGTAAAGGCTAGGGCTTAGAAGTTTCCTAACACAGCAGGTATAAGGGAGTAGATTATAGACTATTAGATTAGCGTAAAAGGAGTACTTTAATTCCGGGGCCGGACTTAGGTGCTAAAGTAGGAACCCTTAACCACAACCTTAATCTAACGGACGCATAACTTACCCTTACTAGGTTACCCGGGGCAGAATACCACCTTTAAAGCGCTCTAGAGGGACTTCTATTAGGACAGCATGTCGCAGGACGTGGCATGGTTTATGTAAAACTATTACTACTATAGGGGGTAGAAGAGCTAGTAGCTATAATAGGGCTTACTAAAGCTAATTCCTCCGCTAGATAGATATTAGTCGCAGATCTCTATTAACTTTATAACAGAGCTCCCCGCTTAAGATTAGGCTAACCCACGGTTCCTTATAGTAATTATAGATAGACTCTCTAAGTTCGTGTAGCTTGAGGCTATGATGTTAATAAAGGCCGAGATATATGCGGAGCGGTTTAAACACTATTAGTGGCGGTTCTATGGGTTCCCTACCTAGATTATTATAGATTATAGTTTAGATTAGTTAAGTGGTTTTTAGATAGCGCTCTATAAGAAGGTAGGCATAAAGTAACTACTATTAACCTTATATTACCCACAGATAGATAGAGGTATAGAGAGAGCTAACTAGGAGGTTTAGGTAGTGTTATAGGTAATGTTATCCTTTTCGTAATTTAAGTAGGCTAATTACCTACTGGCCTGCTAGCTAGCGTTAAATAATAGGGATTCTTTAGTGATAGGAGTAAGCGTAAATATAGCGCTCCATAGCTTTAATATGCCTATAATCTAGGAGGCGCTGCTATTAGAGGTATTAAAAACTTTACTAAAGGGATAGGCATAAGCGTTCCTATAGCACTTAAAAGAGGGTATAGACCTAACATAGGCTATAATAGCCTTTGTCTAATAATAACAATAAGAAAGCATAAATAGTAGTTAGAGACCAGCGGAATGGTTCTAGGTTAGGGACTACGTATAGTTAAGCCTTTAGAATATTAAGACAAACTAACTATATAAGAAGTTAGATTAGGTTATGGCGAAGTATAAGGTGCTAGAGGTGCTGACGCCATTAACTGTAAAGTTAGATGTTCCTAGGGGGCTACACCTAATCTTTTATATAGATTTAGTTTAGAGGGCAGCAGAGGATCTATTACTAAGCTAGAAGCTAGCTAATAAACGACCTCTACCGGAGCTAACATTAACGGATGCGGATAGTGACCTCGTAGAGTACCAGGTGGAGGAGATCCTTACGGCTAAAAACGCCCCTAGTTAGGGAGCGAATTACAATGTACTGGTTAAGTGGAGAGGTTATATTTAGCTAATATAGGAGCCCCTAGAGAACATATAGGATACTAAGGCGCTAGATAGATTTAAGGTAGAATAGGGGGATATACAGATAAGTAATAGTCTAAAGCGAGTGTAGAAACGGGTGTGGTTTGATTTACCTCTAGAGGAGTGAAGCCTCTAGGATATATACGGAGGGGGGAGGCGGGGATAAGGAGGAGGCAGGGTTTAAAAATTTTTCTTATATAGTAAGGGGAAGGGAGGGGTATAAAGGGGGGTATGTAATAGACTTAAGCTTAAGGCTTAGGTCCTTCTTAGGTCTAGGAGGGCTCTAGAAAGGGCGCGGAGAGTGTATAAGGCAGTGTGCGGAGGTTATGCGGACTTAGGGCTTGCTACGCGCGCTATGCGCATAGACCACGCATAGGAGGATATATAGCCGCACGCTATGCGATCTCTTACTTAGCTCTTTCTTTCCTCTTTAAGAATAGTAATCGCACTTTAGACGCTTGTTTGCAGTTGCCCTAAGGCCAGTCCCTAACAATATTAAAGTTTTACTAGCTTTATATTATCTACCTAAAGATCCCCCCTAGCTAATTAGAGCTTATCTATAAAGTAAATAAAGAATATAAAGAATACCTTCCTTAGTCTATATTTTATTTAGTTAAGCTTTATAAAGGCTATTTCCTATCTATATAGGTTAGTAAATATAGTCTTAAGGTACTCTAGGAATTTAAAGGGATTAAAGTTAATATTTTTACCTAACTTAAAGAAGTTAGCTACCTAGGACTATACCTTAGAGAAGAGGTTTTAGTAAATAAATATCTACCTATTCTTATTAATACTAATAAAGTCCTTATCTACTAGTAGCTTATACTTTATTAGGAGCCTCTATATAGTAAATATAGCTTTATTACTATTATATAGGTTACCTATAGGGATTAGTTTTTACTATAATTTAGTTATAACTACCTATAGGGTAGTAAATATAGTAGGGGTTAGAGATTAGTACTAGACCCTAGGGCTTATATAAGTTAGTTAGGCTAAGGGTCCTATATAATTTACTAAGGGTCCTATATAATTTATATTAACTTACTTCTAGAGTTATACTATCTCTACTATTTACTTATTTAGTATAAGGTAAAGTATTTTAAATTATACTTACTAAGCTACTAGGGGCGCTATAGTATTAGATCCTAGGGTAATAGTTCCCTAGTTAGGATAATCCTATAGTTATAGTGTGTTTAGTATACCTATTAGTATATCTATTAGTATATTAAAATCTATCTTTTTATCTTTTAGTAGCTATTATAAGACTAAAGGAAGTTTCTTAATTATTATAAACTAGCCCCTAGGTAACTATAATAGGGTATTAATATAGTATTAAGAAACTTAGGGAAAGAGAAAAGAAAGGTAGGAAACCTATTCTTACTAGGGCTCTTATAACCCCCTAACTACCTTATACTTATTCTATTCCCTATACCTTTATATATATAGTATATATACACTCTAGACTTAGGGCCCTTAGGATTTACCCCTATATATATATAATATATATATACTTTAGTAGATGCTTAGGACTATCTATCCCTATACGTACGCGACACGTGTGCACTCTAAAGAATACTTAGGCAAAGCCCAAGCCCTTACAAGGGACGCTTTTATCCTCTCTTTTGTATAATAGATAATAGTTAATTCAATCTTTTTTCAATTACATCTCTTAGGGGGTCCTCTCACATCAATCTAGTAAGAGTCCTGTTTGTTGCGTCACGTGATACGTGCGACACATTCACATTGTGCACTTGATACACTCGTTGTCTCTTCCGCACAATTTAGATGACAGATACTGGGCGGGACTTGCGAGGCCAGATATTGGTAAAGTATTGAAATAACATTCGTCTCATTCTATGTAGTTATCATATATGGCTAAATGACTTAGAGGGCCTAGAGGGCCTACTAGTAATAGCTTTCAATGACCTTGACATTTCCTTGCGTAGCATTGTGTTAATAGCAGATGTTCGCTATGTATCTTGAAGTACTGAAAGAAAATATTGCAATGACCTAAGAGGTTGAGATACCCGATTCTGTGGCTGGTAGCACATCCCCTCCGCATCCCAATGTTCGCTTCCAACGCCCAGCTTCGAAATGAACAACCCATCAGGATCCAGCTTGGCTTTAATGCTTGCCAAACGCTTGTAGGCTTTCTCTCCCCAAAACACCTCCTGGTAATTCTTCTCGTTTGGATCACCCAAGTTGCGATAGGATACCTTGAAACTCGGCTGCATTGAGTACAAGATAGGCATGTATTTGTTTGTAATCTCATCCAGTGCTAACTTTTTTGCCTCAATAGACGGCTCGACAGATCGTACGTAGGTGACCAGGTGTGCGGATGACCGCCAAGCAGGATGTATGGCGGTGTCCAAGGCTTTATTGGCAGCAATGCGCCCGCCAAGGTTACTAGTAAATAGGAGGTCATTCTGGCCGATAGGTAGCTTTCCAAATACCTGAGCCACCGTCGACGGGCCTTCAGAAGAGCCAAATAGTTCATCAGAAATCATCATGGATGTCTGCAAAGTTCCGATGCCTCTGGGATGGATATCCGCGTCCAAGCGAAGCTCAGAATTGATATTGGCCACGAACTTGCATGATAAAGCGGCAGAGATTTGCTCTTCGCGGAGTGATGCAATATGTGGTTGGAGCAGTGTCTCAGCATGTGATACATTGGTTATGTTGGAAAAGTGCAATGTCAAGCCGGCGTTTAGGATGTCTTCGCTTGGACGGGTGATAATTAACTGACCATGCACATTCTGCTGATTACAGAATCGCAAAATGGATAAAAGTCTACTGATGGCCTTCTCCCATAATGTTGTATCTGCTCGCGGTGAAGTAACAACTAGAGTCGAGACGACTGTCGGATCGTCGGGGAACGCACGAACAGTGGCCTGAGTGACGACACCAAAGGTGCCTCCTCCTCCTCCTCTGAGAGCCCAGAAGAGATCTTGGTTCTGGTGTTCGTTGGCAATGACGAGCTCTGCCTAACATACAAGTAAGCATGGGCTCTGAAAAGAAACCGAACAGGCAATAGACGCCATACATTAGCAGTTACTACCTGGTATTCCAGCACATTGTCCACGGCAAGCCCTCTCGTGAAACCAGACCAAGAAGACACGCCGCCGCCCTGAAGGAATCCACCAACGATACCAACGGTGGGACACTCACCTCCCACTACGCTGTATTTATGGTCGATACCGTGCTTATACACTTCCGAGTGCATGACTCCAGCTCCCAGCGTGACGGCTGGGCCTGAGCCCGTTGCATCACCCTGGGCGAAAAAGTTGTCATGATAGTGGATGTCTTTGAGAAAGTAGGTGTGAATCTGAAGCGAATCTGGCGCAGCTGATCGTCCTGTTGCATCATGCCCTGTGTTTTTAATCACCAAACGGAGGTTATGATCTTTCGCAAATCTCACAACGCTCTGGACATGGGCGGTTGATTTCACGGCGGCCGAGTACAAAGGCAATCGGCCTTGGTGGCAAGGAATCTCTTGTGATCTCTCTGATGATGATACTAGCAAACAGCTCTCATTATCACCAGAGCCAATCTCCCAGATCCAGTCTTGTAGGGTAGCTGTCATTCGCGACTTTCGTCAGCCCTGTCTCTCCGAATCATCTATCTCTGGATCAGGAAAACTTACCCGGGTTAGAGGCTCGCCAACCGCTGTTACGACTCAGGTCTAGCACATCTCCGCATGCAACAGCATCATACTCTGGATCGTGACACACGGAGCCCACAGGCTGAACATGGACTAGATTACCATCAATTGAAGCATTTAAGCTGGTCCACTGATGCGAATCTGGCCAACATGCTTCCCATGGTCTGCATCGACAGGAGGGCCGACCTTGCAGCAATGACAGGAATCCCCAACTGAAGAGTAAGCCCATCACAAAGGTTACTACGTAGCGCATTTGATAATTGGGTATTGGTAAATTCAGAATTCAAAGGCATGAACTTACTCAATCATGGGGGAATTGTGACGGAGACGTAATAAATACGACATCAAGAAGGCGGTCAAAATTGGCACCCGAGGAATCCTTTGGAGCTTGCTGGGCGCCCAGGATCGACAACCTTGCGGACCTCTAAACGCGCATCCCTCCTTTTTTGGACGCCCATCCTCCCTTAGTCCTAAAACGGAAGAAGTGCCTTTCCACCTAATTCCCCCCTAAATATACTAGCTCTCTTTAGTGGCAAATACAGGTAGCTTACAGTAGCTTATAGTAATATGTAACCCTTATTATAACGCTTATAATTCCTTCCTTTTTATTATTATAAGGCCTTATAACGTAACGTAACGCAACGCAACGCAACGCAACGCAACGCAACGCAACGCAACGCAACGCAACGCAACGCAACGCAATGCAACTATAGGTTTTTAATAATATTAATACCTTTGAATATCGCACATATAGGTATCCTAGTTAGTAGTGAAAATTAACAAACGCAAGCCACACTAAAATCAGGGAGGTGGGTTATCCTGTTATGGACTCGAGCTAGGAGCTCGGGTCCTTCTCGGGTTCGGAAGGGGCGCGGAGAGTGTGCGGAAATGACACGTAACATATACGGGCGCTTAGGGCTTAGGGCTTGCTGCGCGTGTCATGCGCACGGACCACGCATAAGGGGCTATATAGCTAGATTGTCACAACACGTGACCCAGTAGATAGCTATATTAGCACGCCACAGGCGCACTGCAGATGAATGAACCAACCTTACCTACAATCCCTTCATAGTTAGTAGTAATTATACGTTATAATAACTAGAACCAGAACTAGAAATATTTATAATTCCCTTTTCTTTTTAAATATCTAAGCAGACACTAGATAGGAAGATAATCACAGAGGCGCAGCGATTATTTTAATATATTAAGGCCGCAAAACCAGATATCACGAATAACCAAAGGTAACTAGTATAACACCTAGCTATGAATTTTTACCTACTTAATAAGACACTAATGTTTAACTACCTAGTTAAATAGGTAGAGTAAAAATTAAGATTCTATTGATTTTTAGGCAGATAGTTACAGAGGGCTAAATAATTCGCCCCTCTATAGATTAATATAATAATTAAAATCACATAATAGTTATAACCTTAATAGTTATAACCTACAGGTAAGCAGATAAGTTATTAGAAATATAATTTATAGGGCCCTAGATATAGACTAATATAGTTTAAATAGGCATAAGGCAAGAGGGTCGCGGACTTAATTAACGCGGTACTAATAGACTATCTGGTTACGCTGGCTATAGAACGGTTAGGGGAGCTTAACCTTAGGTTAGATAATTATAAGCTTATTTCTAAGCTAGGCATTAGGCTATTACACGCTTATAGGCGTAATTTTAAGCTAGGCATTAAGCTAGATAAGACCCCGCGCGTTAAGTTACCTATAATAAGCGAGATATTAATATTATCCCCTAAATATAGAAGGAATAGCCCTATAATATATAAGTTACTACTAATTACCCCGCTTAATAATTCCCTATTTTATAATTCCCTTCTTAATAATTCCTAATCCTACTTAATATTAGGTAGCTAGCGTTCTATAGACTCTAGGTTATTAGTAAGGTTATATAATTAGGCGTTATTATAGTATCGCAATATAATACTACTAGCTAATAAGGAATAGCAACTACCTTAGCCACTATTAGTAGATTAATATACTTTATTAGGTTAATAATAGCTTTTATAATTAGAAATAATATAGATAATATACTGTTTATTTAAGGAAAATACTAGAACTAATTAAGCCTTATTATAGTATATCTAATAGGGTTAGGGATAGTTATTACTAAGTAGGCAGCCTAAAATAATACTAGTTATATAGCTACCATTATAGGCAGCGGATATTAGGTTCTTTAACCTAGGTATAGATAATAAGAAAGGTTAAGGGATTATAGTAGATACTAAATCCACTATAATTATTTATAAGTATATACTTATATTTATATAATAATTAGAGAATATAGTAGCTAGCTAATTAGAGAAGTTAGTAAAGGATATGTGGATATTATGCCTTAGAGGTTAGGCCCTTAATTAGCATAGTTATCTACTAACACTATTAGAACGCGAATTGCTTTAGGAAGTATTATTAAAGACTATTTGCACACGCCTTATAAAGAGGTTCTAAGAACTATAGTCTATGGCATTAAATAGGATTAAGAATGCGCGGTACTTATTATAGAAATACTATAATAGGGAGGATATTATGATCTTTATATATAATCTACTTTAAGATATAAGGGTATATTACTAGGATAACGTGACGTAATTGTAAATAGTCTATTAAGCCTTTAACTTAGAAATTTAGATAATTATTACCCTACTGTTAGTAGATATGATAATTAATTAATTCCTTATGCAAATTAGAGAGAGGGAATTAATAATTATAAGTAGGGCATAAGATAGATATTAATAGATTGCTAATTAATAGTTCTAAGATATATAATAAGGATTAAATATACATAGTGGATATAATACTTAAGGCTAATGTAGGGGATACTAACCCTATAATAGCATAGCTAGGCCACGGATTAGGGGTTACTAAAATAACTTCTAGAATAGCAATGTAAATAACTATTAGGGTGTTTAACTATACTATAACCCTACTTAATAACAGTAATACGGGCAATAGAGGCCCTACTATAATAATTAAGAACAATAGTTTAGTAATTAGCTATTTTATAATAACTAATAGAGGCTATATAGGAATCCTAATCCCTAATATAATAGACTAGTTACGGATAGAGCTACCCTATTTAGTAATGCCGTGAAACCACCGAATAAACCAGCGATATTACTATAATATCTATAGGTAGTATATTAGGTAGATAAATTAGATTAGATAGGTAGTAAAGAATAGAGTAGCCTATAGTAGGAGGAATAGGCTAATAATATAGAGCAGGAGAATAATTATTAATAACTTAATTAGGAGGATCTAGATATATACATGCTATACCTAGATATAGAATAGTAGGAACTATATCCTTAGGATAACTAGGAAGGAGTCCTATAGACTAATAACTAGATAGAATAGGTTTAGTTTATAGGAATTAATAATATAGTTTATACCTATTAAATATGCTTTACTTAGTTTATATCTAATAACATACTTTTTAGCTATTTAAGTGTTATATATAGTTTACTATATAATAGTATAATTAGAGGTAAGGTAGCTTATAATAAAATTTTAGACTCTTACCCTTTATCCTATATACTTAGTAATTATGATTATTTAAATATTATAATAGATAAGATATAAATATAAATAGAATTAGTAGTAGAGGAACTATAACCAGTAGACCTAATAAAGCTTAAGATAAAGATAGGTAACTAAATATTAATCTTCTAATTAACGGTTAGCATATAACGCAATGTAGGCATAGGCTATATATTTTAGTTATAGATATATCTATAATTCTGGATTTACCTGGATTTAGATAATCTAGATAGCTAGGTGGATATCTATTACAATACTAGATACTTAATTATATTAGTAGATACTATATAGGTAGCTAAATAGTATCTAGATATTAAAATACAAACCAGAGCAGCGCCTATTAAGGTAAAGGGAATTAGTGTAGATACTTATTCTACTAATAAATATATACTACTACTAATAAACTTTCTAGGTAGCGTACTAGATAGGTAGCTAGTAATTACCTTATTTATTAGAGAGATATTAATTATTAAAATATTAAAAGTGAATATGCTCTTAGGTATAGACTGTATTATACCCTAGTAAATTAATATTATAGTAAGTAAAGGGAAAGTAATTATTAGTATATATAGGAACATTACTATTCTAATAGTAGCGTAGTATAATTAACTAAAAATTAATATACTAGTTAAGGTAGCCTATATAGCGGTTATTTAACCGGGAACTATAATATTAGTTCTAGTAGATTATTAGCTTAGTAAGGATAATAGGGCATTATTTAAACTAAGGTAACTATAGAAACTAGGAGTATATATAGTAATTATAGATAGCTCTATAAGATATATTATAGTATATAATATAAGTGATAGACTAGTAATAATTAGTAGAAAATAAGAGCTAGGAAGATTTAAGTCTATTAACCTAGTAGCTAGAGTATATATAGTTAACCCTAAGGAATAGGCCTTAGTAGCAGACCTTATAATAGTAATAGAGGCGTACGCTAAAAAGCGCTTATTAATAATAGAACAGATTATAACAGAATTACGTACTATAATTTATATAACTATATAAGTAAACTATTTTAACCCCTAGGATAAAGCTAAATAACAGTAGATATAGAAGCTCCTAGAAGATTATATAGAGTTATTTTATAATAAGGGATTTACCTTAGTTCCTAAGTAGGAATAGATATAATTACAAATAAAACCAGGGTGGCAGGATTTAGTGCTAAAGAAGTATAGAATCTATCTAGTAGGCCCTAATAATTAAATAATTATAGAGAAGATAATAAGGGAATTATTAGTAGTAGGGAAAGTTATCCATATAATATCACAGGTACTATTTATATTTCTAGTCTTTATAGTGTGGGTAGGAATAGGAGATAATTAAAAAGGACATATAGTAGTTAATATATAAGGATTAAATATAATAATAATATTAGACGCATATCCAATAAGATAGTAGGAAGAGGTTATTATAGGAATCGCAAACGCGACATATATTATAGTTATTAATGCTATGTTATTTTATTACTAATAGATAGTTTACCTAGACTTATGATAGGCACTGTTGGTTATTATATATAATAGATAATTTATATTTAATGTCCTAATTATAGGATATAAGGGATTAAACACCTATGTTTAGAGGCGTATAGATAATATATTACAAGATATAGGAGCGATAGCGTACTGCGACAATATAGTTATTGTGTTAATTAGCTTTAAATAGTATATTATAGACCTTTAATAGACTTTTTAGTGTCTAGTAGATAATAATATTTTAATTAGTCTAAAGAAAACATTTATAGCATACCTAATAGCTAAGGTATTAGGAAAGCTAGTTAATTCCTTAGGAATAGTAATACTAGCTAAAAAATTAGCAGTAATAAGGTATCTTAAATTTCTAAAGATATTAAGAGCATTAGAACACTTATTAGGGTTCACAGGAGCTTTAAGATAGTATATCCTAGGATATACTTTAATTATTAAGCTATTATAGGATTATAAAATAAACTTACTATAAGTATATTAAGTAGTTAAGATAGATAAGGATAATAAGACCTTAAAGAAGAAGATATCTAAACTAGTAAGGTATAATTAGGTAAAGAGTGTTAATATACTATTACTATCTAGGTAGTAAATTAAGGCATTTAATATATTAAAGGCAGTATTAATAAAATATACCACTCTAATACTATTCTCCCTAAACTAATAGTTATTTGTGGATTTTAATATATCTAGAGTAGGCATTAGTATTATAATATATTATATAAAGGATAAAGTAATCCTAAAACTAAAGATAGAGGGAATAATTATAAAATACCCTCTATAGGTAGCGATTTAGCTAATTATATTTCTTTTAAGAACTCTTTTAGATATAGAGAAGAGGTACTGGTTAATAGAGCTTAAGGTCTATGGTTATATGTAGATGCTTTGTAAGTTAAGGCAGTGGATTAAGGTGACTTAATTACCACTAGTAATATGTTTTATAGATTACCACTTAATTATTAATATAGTTTAGTAATTAGATATTATAAATATAATAAGCAGATATATAGTAAATAAGAAGTTAATATAAGCTATAGAATATATTAGCTAGTTTAATATTAAGGTAATTCACAAGCTAGGAAAGGACCACTTAGTACTAGATGCCTTAAGTAGGTTAAAAATAATAGAGAAGACGCATAATAATAATACTCCTAGATAATTAGATAATATACTAGATAATAGACTAGAGCATTAGAAGTCTCTTTATAATTTACACGTAGTGTAGCACGTAGAATACAATCTAGTCGTGGCACCGATACTATAATTCACCACGCCTAAAGCGGAGAGGCTAATAGCGTTATTAGTTAGAATATCGCCTAATTTTAAGAAATTAATATAATTAGGATATAATTAGGACCTAATATAGCAACATATTAAGACGGTCTTAGATAGCAATACCTAATTGCCTATAGAGAACCAGGTAAAGCTACTATTTAGCTAGGAGGATAGATTATTATAGAAGATAACTCTAGGATTCTAGCTATAGTTATATATACTAAAGTCTGTGGTAAAGGAATTATATAACGCTATATATAATAGTAATTATATAGGATATCTAAAATTAAGCAAGGTAGTCTAATAATTCTATATACCTTATAGGTTATATAGACTATAAAATTACCTAAAAACATATCCATTATATCAGATTTATTAACTAAGAAGACACCTATAACACAGGAATTTATAACCATTATTAGCACCACTAGCACTATATTATATAATCTTGATTAATTTTCTACTATCTCTTCCTATATTAATAGAGGGTAATAACTTAATACTAGTGATTATTAACAAGTTTAGTAAATAAACTATATTAGAACCTTATTAAAATAACATTATAGTGGCAATATACGTAAGGAAATTATATAATTACTTACTAATATCTAATTAGGGAATACCTAAGGTAATTATAAGTAATTATAATTAAAGATTTCTAGTGGTATTATAGAAGATATTCTAGGAGCTAGTTAGAATAAAATTATTATACTTAATAGCATATTATCTATAGATAGATAGGTAGACTAAATAAACTATTTAAATAATTAAGTTAGTAATCTAAATATATTTTATATAACTTAATAATAATTAGTTATAGCAATAAATATTACTATAATTATAATTTAAATTTAATAATATAGTAATTAAGGCAATAAGATAATCTCTAAATTAGATTATTATAGGGTTCTCCCCTAATAACATGGTTTTATTACTATACCTAATAGAGCCAGAAATACTAGATAAGCTATTAGAATAACTATAAGTATATAATATAATTACCTTAGTAGTAATCCAGACTAAGGTATATTATAATTAGAAATATATAAGTAAGTTTTTTAAGCGCGGAGACTAGGTATTAATTAGATTAGATAATTAGGTATATATAATCCTAAGGTAAATAAGTCTAAAGTATAGACTAAAGTTTACTAGACTATTTTAAGTCTTATAGTATATTAGGAGGTTAGCTTATAAGCTAGATATACTAGATAATTAGCGAATTCACCTAGTTATCTTAGTAGACTATCTAGAATAATTCTATAAGGATATATTTAATAGGTAATTTAGAGTAATAGCGCTAATCTACCTAGTAGATTATAAAGTTAAGGTAATTCTTACTTAGAATAAGGAGTAGGGAGTTATTAAATATTTAGTTAAATTTAAGAATCTAATAGTAGTATATAACTAATAGTTACTACTAATAGTAGTTACTAAATTAATAAATAGTTTATAGATACTTAAAAGCTAGACTGCGCTAGCTATTATAGATAGCTAAGTAGGGAATATTACTTATATCCCCTGGATTTTAGTAAAGAATTTACTCTTTTATACTCTATACACTATATACTAAACTTTAATATTAATTTTACTCTTTTACACTCTATATACTCTTAACGTTATTATAGCATATATTTAAGCTAGGCATAATTACCTAAGCACTAAGATAAAGGCATATAACTATTTAAGATATAATCATTATAGACATAATAGCGAACAGAGAGGCCATAGACTAGATACGTAAGGTATAAGGTATATTTACTAACACTAATATGTATTTAGTAGCATATAACTTTAGTAGTAAATACTAGACATTTATAACACTAAAAGCGAAGGTATAATTATAGGATAACACATTCCTTAATAAATTTTTAGGATTTATAAAATCAACCTTATAACTATTAAACCACAGATTAATAAAGAAGTTAGGCGATGCTTATATTATGCAGGGCAAAGCATTAGCTATAATAGCCCTAGCTAGATTAATCTAGGGAAAAACAGCCTATAAAGGTAATCAAGTATATGTGGTTAACTCCGCTAAGTATACTAAGACATTAAATTAACTACCTATAGAGGTATATATAAGGATATAGTAGGAGGAAATATAAAAGTAAGTAATACTAATAAAGGATAGGAAGAGAAAGAAAACAGAGATATACTAACTAATCCCCACTCTATTAGTATAAGTGATAATAGTAGATATAAATATAGCGGCGTTTACGCTAATAAATAAACCATTAGGGTTAAGCTAATTACTAAATAAACCGCTAGAACTAAGTTAATTACTAGTTAGTAATAAGCTACTATCCCTAAGTTAACCGCTAACTCTAAATAATAAACTACCAGGACTAAGCTAATTACTGGTTAAGCAGCAACAAGAGATATCTATTACAGTGGATAAGAGCCCTAAACTATAGGTAAAGAGGCTATAACTAAGCGCGGATATAACTAGATAGGTTAGGGAGGCTAAATAAATAGTTAATATAGTGGGATAAGGTAGAATAGTATTTAAGAAGTTAGTAGAGGCTATTAAGAATAATATAGTAATAGTAGTATAACTATAGCGTAATATAATTACGCATATAAATAGAAATATAATTAACGCTTAAATAAGATACCTTATATTCTAATTATAGAGGTTAGAGATAATTAATAGAAATGTAGCGCTGCTAATATAGTATATAATAGGGATAGGCTACCTAGCTATAGACCTATAGGAAGTGTTAGAGATTAAGAGGAATATATAATAGGAAGAGCATTTCTATATAGAATAAAGAGAGTGGCTTAGAATATTTGCTTAATATAATTACTTAAGGAAGAAAAATAATACTAATTACTAGATAAAGAAGCACGATGAGGGCATCGTCAATGTATTAGCGGCACCTGTCATAACACGTGACCCAGTAGATAGCTATATTAGCACGCCACAGGCGCACTGCAGATGAATGAACCAACCTTACCTACAATCCCTTCACATAGATGCTATACGACCTCTGGTCTAGTTCTTTCCTTCCTCTATAAGAATAGTAATATTAAGGCTTATAGGCCGGTAAATAAAACAGAGTAATAGTGTTGGAACAATCATGATATCAATCGCGCTTGGCAGCCGCAATTCCCTTCGGAAGAAGGTCAGCCCGACCGGAAGAAGGTCAGCCGGCGCGCGCGGGCACATACGCGCGTGTGACCCCCCTGTAAGGATAAAGGTAGCTAGGCAAAAGGATATAGGGTGCAATCATGTATTAACTAAAGCTTGCTAGGTCTAAGTGTAATGTGTATATAAGTTACTAGTTTATAGCTGTGAGGCCCCTCACAACATGACCCACGCGCATGCGTGCACCGCAGCGCCAGAGCACCGCGGCGCCTGATACCAGAAGGAAGGGCTAGGTCCACGTGACATTGGCGAGCCGCTAGCTATAAACCAGCGACTCGCACACACATTACACTTAGACCTAGCAAGCTTCAGTTAATATACGAGTGCACCCCATATCCTTTTGCCTAGCTACCTTTATCCTTACAATAGCTAGTAGCTTGCTAATATTACATAGACCTAGCCCTTCCTTCTAGTACGCTATAGTGCTCTGGCGCTATAGTGCACATATGCGCGTGGGTTATATTATAAGGGGCCTTATAATTATCCCCTCCCTTATTACTAGGCTCCTAAATAGCTTTTGCCCTATATTTTATAACTATTTACTAACTAGTAGTTATATTAAAATAATAATAAATAATAATCTATAATAATAAATAATAGTTAGCGCTTAGGTATAAATTCACCTCTAGCTCTTTACTATATTACTCTATTTTCCTTTCTATATTATTAGCTAAATTATTATTTTCTATAATACTATTAATTACCCTTTATATATTACTAATATATTATAATAAATATACCTACTATTCTACTTTATAACTACTTATATATATATTATTTACACACTAGGTATGCTAAATATAAGAAGAGTCCTCCTACTACCCCTAAACTCCCTTAGATTAACTATTAATTTAATACTAACCTATATATAGGTTAATTAAAGATAAAGTAGTTAAAGTGCTATGTTTAATATTACTTATATAGTAATAGCTATAAGGGTATATGTTGGAACAAGCATGATATCAATCGCGCTTGGCAGCCGCAATTCCCTTCGGCTGAAGGTCGGCCCGACCGGGAGAAGGTCGGCTGCTGCGCGTGTGTGCGTGCGCGTGCGCGTGCCTCCCTTCCTGCCCACGGGCAGGCCTGCGATAGGGCAGGGCCCGGGTCACGTGACCCACCCATACCACGTGACCCACACAGCTGCAGCTGCTTTTTCCCTCTCACGAGGGCCCTCTCTTTCCTAGCTTCCTTTCCTTTAGAACACAGAGCTTACGATAGATTATTCAATTAATACTATCACGAGCGCGCCTAATTGATAACTGGCCATTATCACACCTGGTGATACCAACAGTATAAGTATCTTACTTTTCTTTTATCCTTTAGTACCTATTTACTAATGTTTATATAGTCTATACTAACTATATATAGTGACTTTCTTAATTTATTAAAGGTATTAGATTAGGTAGATATCCTCTTAGAGGCGCTTAGTAATAAGGATAGGGATAATCCTAATAACCTTATATTCTTAGAGGTAACTTAGTAGTGTTTTACTACCTATTATCTTTAGCTTATATAGGGTTTTAACTATACTAATATAACACACTATATTATATTTAGGTTAATAGGGGCCACTAAGGTCCACTAGGTCTATATATTTCTTCCCTTTTTGCTAATTATTTACTAATATATCTAGGTAGGATACTTTAATTATATACTACTAGTATATAGTCTCCTATTAAGCCCTTATAGTCTCTATAAACCTAGCTCTAGTCCTAGGGATAGTAGGTTATATCTTAGTCCTATTTTGCTATCTATTTGCTAATATTTTAGCAGGCAGATTATCTATAACTCCTTACTATATAGAATATAGTGATGGTTTTATAGCTAAGGCTAAGTAATCTAGGATTTATTACTTAGGGAGTAGTATTACACTAGTTCTATTATAGAATGCAGGAGGTAATCGCGGTGGATAAGAATAATATGGAATACCTAGTCTATAATAGCTAAGTCTTTGCCTATAAGGGGGTAACTCTAGAGGGTTTCTTATTAGCTCTTCTAAAGCTATAGGTATTTTCCTTTGTTTTTCTTTTTCTTTATATTTTTCTTTTATATTTTTCTTTTATTTTTTATAGGTAATTTAGTTATTTTTCTTTTATTAGGAGTATTATAGTAGCTAGTAAGGCTATGCCTTTTTTATAAGAACTTTATACTCTTTTACCTATAACTTACTTATATATTACTATCCTTTTCCCTTACTTTATTTTAGTAGAATACCTAAATTATATATTAAGCTCCTTTTATATCTTTAATAGGGACCTACTAGTTATATTTACTTAGCTAGCCCTTCTATTTTACTAAGTATTTATTACCTTTATAGGTCTTTCTATATTCCTTAACCTCCTTAACTTTATATTTATTATCTTTATCTTTAAGGTTAGGTATTAGTATTTTCTCTTTATTAATATTCTTATAATAGGTCTATAGCTCTAGCAGGCTTATATAGAATATATTATATAACCTACTATATTTTTCTAGTAGTATAAGCTAGTATACTTACTTACTAATAGTATTAAGTACCTAAAATAGTCTAATAAACCTAGGGATTAGCTTCTATTTTACTTCCTTAAGCTATATATTCTTTACTAATAGTAATACTAGATTACCTCTCTTAAGAGTAAGTAGTTAGTAATATTATTGAAAATGGAAGGGAATCTGTACTAGAGGGATAGGAAGACCTCCCTAGTAGATTCAACGCGGCGGCTTCTAGATTCACTATAATACGACGATTCTTCAAGATATAGAGCTTTGATAGTTGAATATAGTAGATTTCAGCTAGACGAACAATCTGACGAGCAATGAGAGGATTTTCTAAGTCCCCTTATAGACCTACCGACCGTATCGACGGAAGAGGGTCGCTAGCCAGGTCTTAGGAGCTACTTTTTATTTTCCACAAAATTCATTTATATAGGAAAAGTAAAAAATCGACTCACGACCATACAATCTAGCCACCCACGTGCACTAACTAAGCAATCTAATAAGCAACCCTATAAATAAAATACATCATTAAATCCGGAAAAAATCAAGGATTCGAACAGTATAAGTCAGCCTTTTATACGACTACTAGTTCCCTAGTTACAGTCGATTTTAGCTTCCCTATAGGGTAGCCTAGTTGGCTTAGTTATACAAGCCTGTGGGTTGGTTGTGTGCGGGAACGTAGATCACAGCCAAAGCTGCAGGCAACGCTGCAAGCAACGCCTTGCAACCAACGTTGCAACAACGCAACTAGGCAACTAGTGGGCCTATAAAATAGTGCTATAAATAGCATAATTTTAACAGATAGGTTTCCTACCTTCCTCTCCTCTCTTTCCCTAAGTTTCTTAATACTATATTAACACCCTATTATAGTTACCTAGGGGCTAGTCTATAATAATTAAGAAACTTCCTTTAGTCTTATAATAGCTACTAAAAAATAGAAAAATAGATTTTAATATACTAATAGACACACTAATAGGTATACTAAACACACTATAACTATAGGATTATCCTAACTAGGGGACTATTACCCTAGGATCTAATACTATAGCGCCCCTATTAGCTTAGTGAGTATAATTTAAAATACTTTACCTTATACTAAATAAATAGATAGTAGAGATAGTATAACTCTAGGAGTAAGTTAATATAAATTATATAGGACCCTTAGTGGATTATATAGGACCCTTAGCCTAACTAACTTATCTAAACCCTAGGGTCTAGCGCTAAGCTCTAACCCCTACTATATTTACTACCCTATAGGTAGTTATAACTAAATTAAAGTAAAAACTAATCCCTATAAGTAACCTATATAATAGTAATAAGGCTATATTTACTATATAGAGGCTCCTAATAGAGTATAAGCTACTAGTAAATAAGGACTTTATTAGCATTAATAAGGAAGGTAGATATTTATTTACTAAAACCTCTCCTCTAAGGTATAGTCCTAGGTAGCTAACTTCTTTAAGTTAGGTAAAAATATTAACTTTAATCCCTTTAAGTTCCTAGAGCACCTTAAGACTATATTTACTAACCTATATAGATAGGAGATAGCCCTTATAGAGCTTAACTAAATAGAATAAGGACTAGGGGAGATATTCTCTATATTCTTTATTTATTTTATAGATAAGCTCTTACTAGCTAGGGGGATCTTTAGGTAGATAATATAAAGCTAGTAAAACTTTAATATATACTTAATAAGTGTCTTTAAGAAATTAGCATAGGGCAGGGCATAAGCTATTATAATTAGTATATAGTAGTTATATAGTATTATAAGATAGTAGTTAATATTAAGGCCCTTACCTTAGAGGATAAGTATTAGACCTAATGTAGGGCCCTATACCCTAAACCCTTAAACCTAACTAACTATAATAGTAATACTCTAATAATAGGGGTTTATATAGCAAGGACCTAGCTAGGGAAATAGACTAAGAAAAAGGGTAAGGAAGTAAAGGCTACCCTAAATATAGAATAGGCAAAATAAGTATTAGAGGTAGTGCTAGCTAGATACTACTAGGAAAGATACTATCTCTAATATAGGTCTAAGGACTACTTTATTTAAGAATATACCCTTCTCCTACCTTAGCGCTAGTAGGTTAGCGTTAATATATCTAGGGCGGATAAGGAAAGCATAGATAAGGAGGTGAACATTCCTCCTATAGAAAATAAGTAGCCCCTAAGCAGAGTCTTACATAGGGGCTAATAGGCTAGTATACTTCTATATTATAGGATAATTTTAACTACTATATAGAAATAGAATAGGATATAGTAAAATATATAAACTAACTACTATTCCTTATTTCTATACTTTTTAATATATATTATTTTATTAATATCTAAATTAATTATAGTTATAATTACTATAGTGCTATAAGTAAATCAGCGGTAAGATAGCTTAGCCTAGAGCTTATATAGTTACTAAAATAGAGGTATGTTTATACTATAGTGGAAATAGAATAGAAAGGAAAGTAGGTTAAGGAAGATACCTCTTCTATAACCTATATAGTGCGCACTAGAATTAACATAGATAGCTAGGAGTTATTTATATACTTATATATTATCCCTAGCCTAACCTAGGATATAATATTTAGAATGCCTTAGTTAGAGCAGCGTAAAGTGATAATTTATATGGCATAATAGTAACTAGTTATTAGAGCTATAGAGGGCCTTTGCATTTCTAAGTCCTCTACTTAGATAATAGAGGTCCTAATACAGGGAATTATTAGATCCCTATACACCGCTAAGGCTTGTAGGGCACACTAGAATAAGGACACCACTATAAGATTTATTACTATAAGCTTAAAGGAGATAATAATAATACTATAGATCACAGCGCCTAAGATAGAGCTAGCTACTCCTAATATATTAGCGCTACCTAAGGAGTTAGTAGACTTTATAGACCTTTTTAATAAGTCTAAGGCTAATAGCTTACCCCCTTATAGAGGGTCTCTTATCTACTATATATATATATATAAGAACCTAGATAGGTCTAAACTAGCACTCCTATAGGGACCCTTATATAATATACTATAGGATCAGCTTTTAGAGGTTTAGCACTAGATTATAGATCTAATAGATAAGAGGTGGATCTATGCTAGCTCCTTAGTGGCTATAGCCCCTATCCTTCTTATTAAGAAGGCAAATAGTAGTTAGTGTTTCTACGTAGACTACCACGCTCTTAATAAGATAATAGTATAAGACTATTACCCTCTCCTATTAATTAAAGAGACACTATATTCCCTATCCTAAGTGTATTAGTTTATAAAGGTAGATATCTATATAGCGTTTTATAAACTATAAATAGCTAAGGGCTAAGAGTACCTTATAGCATTCTATATAAGGTTTGGTTTATTTAAATAGCTAGTCTACCCCTTTAGCTTAGCTAGCGCACTAGTAACCTTCTAGTATTATATTAATAAATCCTTAGGGGATACGCTAGAAGACTTTATTATAGCCTATCTTAATAATATCCTGGTTTATTTAGGGGGATTAAGGAAGGATTATATAAAGAAGGTCTAGTTAGTCCTTAGTTACTTAAGGGCTATAGGTTTATACCTTAACCTTAATAAGTCTATATTTGCTATAAAAGAGGTTTAGTACCTAGGATATATTATATAGTAGGCTACTTAATCTAGCTAGATCCTATAAAGGTTATAGCTATAAGGGAATAGGCAGTACCTATAAAGCTACGCAGGGTTTATAGCTTCCTAGGATTTGCGAATTTTTACTATGATTTTATTAGCAACTTCTTAGAGATAGCGGCTCTACTAATATAACTTACTAAGAGAAATATCCCTTTCTAATAGGGACCTAAGGAAGAGAAGGCCTTTAAGAGGTTAAAAGATGCCTTTATTACGTATCTAGTGCTAGTGTAATAGGACCTAGACTAGCTAATAGTAGTAGAAGCTAATTATTTAGGTAAAGCTATTAGCGGGTGCCTCTTATAGTAGGGTCCTAATAGTGTTCTATACCTAGTTACTTACTTTTCTACTAGCCTTATATCCTTATAGAAGAATTATATAATCTATAATAAGGAGTTACTTACTATTATCTCTTACCTTAAGGTATAGTTAGTAAAACTTTAAGGCATATCCTATCTATTTACTATCTATATAGATTATAAGAACCTAGAGTACTTTACTACTCCTTAGTTAATATTAGAGAGATAGGCTTAGTAGGTAAACACACTTATGCTATTTAACTTCTACCTATAATATAGACCTAGTATATAAGCCTAATACCTAGACGCCCTTTCCTAGAGGGAGTAGGACTAGACTAGATTACCCCTAAGGATAGGATATATTGAAAATGGAAGGGGAATCTAGCTAGAGGGATAGGAAGACCTCCCTAGTAGATTCCAACGCGGCGGCTTCTAGATTCACTATAATACAACGATTCTTCAAGATATAGAGCGTTGATAGTTAAATATAGTAGATTTCTAGCTAGACGAACGATCTAACGAGCAATAAGAGGATTTTCTGAGTCCCCTCATAGACCTACCGACCATATTGACGGAAGGGGGTCACTAGCTAGGCCTTAGGAGCTATTTTTTATTTTCCGCAAAATTCATTTATATGTGAAAAGTAAAAAATCAACTCACAACCATATAATCTAGCCACCCACGTGCACTAACTAAGCAATCTAATAAGCAACCCTATAAATAAAATACATTATTAAATCCAGAAAAAATCAAGGATTCGAATAGTATAAGTCAGCCTTTTATACGACTACTAGTTCCCTAGTTACAGTCGATTTTAGCTTCCCTATAGGGTAGCCTAGTCGGCTTAGTCATACAAGCCTGTGGGTTGGTTGTGTGCAGGAACGCAGGTCACAGCCAAAGCTGTTGATCAAGACCAACAACGCTGCAGGCAACGCCTTGCAACCAACGTTGCAACAACGCAACTAGGCAACTAGTGGGCCTATAAAATAGTGCTATAAATAGCATAATTTTAACACCCTCTTATAAGGATCCTCTCTTTTCTAGCTTCCTTTCCTTCTTTATATATATAGCTTATAATAGATAATTTAATTAATACTATTATAAGCGCGCCTAATTAATAACTGGCCATTATCACACCTGGTGATACCAACAGATAGGTTTTTAAGTATAAAATAGATAAAAAGGGCATTGCATTATTCCTAAATTCAAGGCCCACATAGTGGTGCGAGGAAATTAGCAGCTAAAGAGCGATCTAGATAACTACACTACTACGCTTACTTCGCGATCCCTATACATACTACTTACTATCTGCTACGTAAAGGACTTTAATACCTAATAATATAATATTTAGAATACCTTTCCCTATGCTTATCTTAAAGAGCCTATTTTTTATAGGCTACTAGAAGGTCTAAAGGCAGAGTGTAAGAACCCTAGAAGGTGTGCTAGAATTCCCCAATAGACCAAAAGATCCGCCAATGCTAGCCGTCGCTAACATTGCACCTTACAATTGATTATGAGGCCTATGTGGTCGGTCCCTTTCGCTAGGGCCACGCACACAGCGCCTCACACAGAGCGTTGTCTCTAGAAGATAATTAGAGCTCTATATAGACTTAGAGAAGCCCTAAAGCAATAGTTCCTATATCTAATGTAATTCCTACTCTAGATTAGATTTATTTAAGGAAAGGAAGACCCTTATATATTAACTAAGGATAGAATAATCCTATTTTTCTATGTTAATAATATAGTAGTTATATATCCTAATAAACTTAAGGCTAAATTTAAAGCCCTGTATAATTAATTAATAGGTAACCTAGATATTAAGGATTAAGGTGACTTAAAGTGGTTCTTAGGGATTAAAGTAATTTAGAATTAAGCTATAAAGGAGATATAGCTATTATAAGAATCCTATATTTATAAGATCACGCAGAAGTTTATTCCTGATATCATAGATAACGATTTAAAGAGCTCTATAGCTCCTCTCTGAACGATAATAATCTACCTGAATAATGGTTAAGTAACTGAAGATTAAATATATCTCTTCTGAGCTATTATTAGATCACTAGTGTATCTCTGTATTATTATAAGACCCGATGTAGCCTTTGTAGCCTTAAGGCTTGCTACATTCTTAACTAACCCGTTATCTAAGTATATTAAGCTTGCGAAAGGTATTATTAGATATATATAGAACACAAAGAAGCTTTATATTTAATACTCTAGGGAGAATAGCTGTTGGTATCACCAGGTGTGTTAGGGTTATCTGCCGAAGGGAATTGCGGCTGCTAAGCGCGATTAATATCATGCTTGTTCTAACAATAGCTATAACACGCTATTCTCTAGCATAGATGCCTTACTTAGCGATAATCCTAATACAAGGAAATCTACATAGGGATATATATTTATTATATATAGTGCTATAATTAATTAGAAGTTAGGTAGGTAATATTATGTAATAACCTTAAGCACTGAAGCAGAGCTCTTCGCGCTGAATTACAGTGCGAAAGAGCGCATATCACTAGGCTATGTACTACGCAATATTAACATTCGCGTTCTACCTCTCTTAATTATCTAGTGTAATGATTAATAGATAATTTATATTATAGAGTATAAAGAGGGGAGGCTCCAGATAAGCCTAAAGCATCTAGATATGAATTAAATATGGATTAGAGAGTAATATACCCTTAGTAACATTAAGGTTAATTAGATAAAGACATCTAAGATGCCTGCTAATAGGTTTTTAAAGCCTCTATTAGGACAGAGGCATTAGGACTTCTATTACAAAATCAGGCTATAACTAATACCCGAATATATTAAAACTCTAGAAGTCTATTAAGATCCTATATATTATATATAACCTATAGCTTTCTTTTTCTATTAGCTAGGGAGGTGTGTTAGGGCGAGGGTGTCATGGTCTAACCCTAATAGGCTAATCGCGGGTGTCTGCGCCACCATGCGGGTGATGTGCCCGATCCATCTGCGCCATAGGCAACAAAAGAATACGCATTGTACAAGTCTCTGTGACTTGTGCAATTGACACCTATATTACTAGGATCTGGGGCCGAAGCCCCAGACCATCACAGAGGGCTCTGATAACGCTATGACGTCGCAGCATTGACCGCATTAATAAAGGTTAGACCCTCCTTAAGACATTAGTGGAGATGATGTATTAGAAGTACCGGATTTAGCTAGATAGTTCCATAGCGCACTGTGTACCCTTTAGGTATAAAGGTCGGGTGCCGTCTGCACCTCTGATTGAATAGATTGAACACTTTTTACACAACCAATTTACCCCTACCTTCTGACAGTATGTCATGGCCAGCAAAGTCCCTCCTCGCCACTAAATCTTTTAACCTTTTTTTTTTCTTCCCTGCATCAAGACATTTCATTATTATCAACCATCTGGTTACATATATAATTAACCACAACCATGAATAAGCCAAACGTTCTCGACATTCGTCTTGCTACATTTGAGGACTCAATTGTCAATCTCGTCATCAATGGCCTTCGCAAGCAACCCAAGACACTTCCCGCCCTTCTCTTCTACACCAACGAAGGGTTGAAACATTGGAACCACCACTCACATCAGCCAGAATTTTACCCGCGACATCAGGAGGTCCAAATCTTGAAGAAAAAGGCACAGGAGATGGCCGCCTCTATTCCTATGAATAGTGTTGTTGTGGACCTCGGTAGCGCGTGAGAAAACGGATTTACCCTGCAAAGCGGTTGAAGTTGCTGCTAATACAACTCTTATCTTGTTATAGGAGCTTAGACAAGGTCATTCATCTTTTGGAAGCTCTTGAAGTCCAGAAAAAGGACATCTCTTATTACGCCCTGGATGTAAGTGCCTCGCAGCTGGAGTCCACGCTGGCAGCCATTCCGACCCAGAACTTTCGTCATGTCCGTTACGCTGGGCTACATGGGACCTTTGATGATGGCTTACACTGGCTCAAAGAGGCGCCAGAGGTCCGTGATTTACCACACACCGTACTGTTATTTGGACTCACAATTGGCAACTTCTCACGACCCAATGCCGCAGCATTCTTGAGCAACATTGGCCAGCATGCCTTTCAGGGCAGATCAGGTGACCAATGCTCGATTCTAATGAGTCTGGACAGTTGCAAAGTCCCAACGCAGGTCTTGAGGGCATACACCTGCGAAGGTGTTGTCCCGTTTGCGCTACAGTCGCTTACATACGCTAACAACCTTTTCGGCGGGAAGAACAAGAAACAAGCCAGTGGTGACGTCCAACACAAATTCTTCAATCCTGATGAATGGTACTACCTTAGCGAATGGAATTTTGTTCTCGGAAGACATGAAGCTTCACTGATTCCACGATCAAAAGACATTGAACTACCAGAGCCACTGGACGGGATAGTAGTTGGCAAAGACGAAAAAGTGCGCTTTGGCTGCAGCTACAAATACGATCAAGAGGAGCGAATGGAGCTATTTGCAGCTGCTGGGATGAAGAATGAAGTTACGTGGTCGGATGAAGGATGCGATGTCGCATTTTATGAGTTGAAGCTAAGCTGATTTTGCTCATTCCGTGGTCTCTATTGTATAAAGACGACTCTATTTAGCCCCAGGTTGTCTTCTGTTGAGTAGCAAAATCCAAAAAAAGTACGAGGATCTGCACCTGTTACATTCTTGACGACATTGTTAATTTATCTTCTGCACCATCACTAACGCTTGTGTCCATTCCGGCCAACATTTCTGCGTCCTCAGCTGGCATACCACCATTCTCTAAGCGCTTCGCAAGCTCATCTGTGAGCTTGACATGAGTAATAGTTCTGCCGAGAACCGTGCACAATGTTTCAGCGACCTATCGTTCTACGTCAATTTCATGCTTTGTTCTAACTGACGAATAGTCCTACCTGGTCGTATGTCATGAACTCAGGCCCTAGGAGAACGTAGTCTGTGTTGTGTGACTTCTCATCCATCAATGTGCGGAATGCGACACGGGCAATATCGGCCACGGAGACAAATGGCAACTTTCCGTCGCCCGTGGCAGAATAGATCTTGTTCTCATTCTTGATCGCGAGGCGCTGGAGTTCCTGTGGATATGAAAAAAATTTCTAAAAAAAAAATAATCACATCGACCTCGAGTTAGACAGGCTACTTCAAGTCCCGGCGGCTTTTCTTGAGGTCATACCCATAAACCACGTCGGTCTTAACACAGCGTACTCAATTCCCCCCAAAGACGCGAAATATTCGTTAACCTGTCCCATGGCAGGTCAACCTTTCTCAATTGTGCTGGCACTCAACAGCACAACTTTCTTGACTCCCCTGCGGCTCGCAAAATCAACAAAGTTGGTCATCGGTGGAGCTAAGTCGAAGATGGGTGGTGGAACAAGCCAAACTGTCGACATTGGCTGCATGCTCTCTTTTGGTGTGAGTGCATCGCCGTACGTCTTCTCGTCCAGCCAGTCGAAGCAATTTTATTAGTAAGGCGAGCTCGAGCTAGGATTGGACGAGATTGAAGCAACAATAAAAGGCACCTTGGCCGCCTGGAGAAGAGAGGCAATATGGCTGGCTGTCTTGCCTCAACCACCTGTTAGAAGAATGGTCATTTTGTTGTTCTTGTCGTGATATCACAATTTCACAGAGAGTGTTAGTAAATACATCTGGACTATATGGGACAATTGTTAGAACTAGAATGTTCAAATCTACTCCGGTAGGGGGGATTAACAGGGATTACAGTAAATCTCGGCTCTAACAAAGTTTGTCTTATATTTAAGGTAAAGCCTTAGTGTTGGAACAAGCATGATATCAATCGCGCTTGGCAGCCGCAATTCCCTTCGGTAGAAGGTCAGCCCGACCGGAAGATGGTCGGCCGGCACGCGCACACGTACGCGCGTGCGCGCGCCGGCCGACCTTCTGCCGAAGGGAATTGCGGCTGCCAAGCGCGATTGATATCATGCTTGTTCCAACAGGTAGGGCTAGGGTTAATATAATAATAATATAGGGCTTAAGGACTATATTATATACCTAGTCTAAACCTAGAATTAAAATAATAAGCTCCTATAATATATTATAGAGGAGAAGTAAGGGTATATATAAGGGCTTAGGCTTTACCTAAGTATTTATTAGAGTATATATATATTATATATATATAAAGATAGATAGTCCTAAGTATCTATTAGAGTATATATATATTATATATATATAGGGGTAAATCCTAAGGGCCCTAAGTCTAGAGTATATATATATTATATATATAAGAATATAGGGAAAAGAGCTAGTATAAGGTAGTTAGGGGGTTATAAGGGGCTTTAGTAAGCATAGGTTTCCTACCTTCCTCTTCTCTTTCCCTAAGTTTCTTAATACTATATGAACGCCCTATCGCAGTCGCCTAGGGGCCAGTCTATAACAGCCTGTCACGGACAAATTCGTCACGCCGGATCCAGTTAGGCTTGCGAAATGGCGCAGGGGGATCTTATCGCCCCACTATGCACTAGAATGCGATTGGTCGCGTAGGTCCGATCGCCCTAATTTACCCGACAGTGTGTTTAACCTACAACACCACGCCTGCCGCTGTATCCCTTAAATTAAGGTATATCTATAGCCTTAATCCCCTATAGATAGATCTAGTTAACTCAGCTGAATTAGATTGATATCTTTGAATAACTAGTGCACTAGTGACTTGTGGTCATAGGACCCGAATCCCCCTTGGTCAACTCAACAAGTAGTAAAAAAACTAATAATTGCAGTGAAATAATGTAGTGTAATAAAGTAAATCTATAAACCTTCTAGGCTTATAACCTATTAAGAATTAGAATGGGAAGATACTAGAGGGATAGAAAGACCCCCCTAGTAGATTCCTAGATAGCTAGCGTAATAAAGGGCGTAGTGACTTATTGTCAGAAAGGTAGGGGTGAGGATATCAGGTGAAAAGTGTTCAATTCGTTCAATTAGAGGTGCAGACGGCACCCGACTTATGTACCTGAAAGGTACACAGTGCGCTACGGTTCTATCTAGCTAAATTCGGTATATCTAATACATTGTCTCCACTGATGTCTTAAGGAGGGTCTAACCTTTGTTAATGCGGTTAATGCAGGCTAATTCTAATATATTCTAGCGATGTCAGAGCCTTCACCCTGACACACCTGTAAGAACCCTAGAAGGTGTGCTAGGATCCCCAATAGACCAAAAGATCCGCCAATGCTAGCCGTCGCTAACATTGCACCTTACAATTGATTATAAGGCCTGGGTGATCACACAGCACATAGCGCCTCACAACTATCCCTTCCCTTCTAGAGGCTCGCCCCGAGCCACTCTGGTCTCTGCCACTTTGGGTCTCTGCCGGTACGCAACCTTCCTAAGGGATTAGGCCCGGTCCTCCGTGGCCTCTAAGATAATCTAACTAATTACGAACCCCTAAGGCCCACTAGTTGCCTAGCTGCCCTGTGAGCCTGACGTAAGCTGCCTAGCCCTACTTTAATCCTGTGCACCCCTCTAACAGGATTCAAACCTAGGACTAGCCTAGCCAGAAGACCCGTGACGGCTAGCATAATTGTAAGAACCCTAGAAGGTATGCTAGGATCCCTAATAGACCAAAAGATCCGCCAATGCTAGCCGTCGCTAACATTGCACCTTATAATTGATTATGAGGCCTGTGTGATCACACAGCACACAGCGCCTCACAACACCCCCCTAGCTAATAGATTTATTGAAAATGGAAGGGGAATCTAGCTAGAGGGATAGGAAGACCTCCCTAGTAGATTCCAACGCGGCGGCTTCTAGATTCACTATAATACAACGATTCTTCAAGATATAGAGCGTTAATAGTTAAATAATAATAGATTCCTAGCTAGACGGACGATCTAACGAGCAATGAGAGGATTTTCTAAGTCCCCTTATAGACCTACTGACCGTATTAACGGAAGGGGGTCGCTAGCTAGGCCTTAGGAGCTACTTTTTATTTTCTATAAAATTCATTTATATAGGAAAAATAAAAAATCAACTTATAGCTATATAATCTAGCCACCTACATGCACTAACTAAGCACTTTTATAAGTAACCCTATAAATAAAATATACTATAAAATCCAGAAAAAATCAAGGATTTAAACAGTATATATTAGCCTTTTTTATAACTACTAGTTCCCTAGTTATAGTTAATTTTAGCTTCCCTATAGGGTAGCCTAGTTGGCTTAGTTATATAAGCCTGTGGGTTGGTTGTGTGCAGGAACGCAGGTCATAGCCAAAGCTGCTGATTAAGACTAACAACGCTGCAGGCAACGCTGCAAGCAACGCCTCGTAACCAACGTTACAACAACGCAACTAGGCAACTAGTGGGCCTATAAAATAGTGCTATAAATAGCATAATTTTAACACTCCCTCTAGAAAAGTATAAGGTAACTAATTCGATACCTAAACTTAGCTCTTTAATAGATATCTAAGTTAACGATAAATCTAATAATAAATCTAATAGTAATCTAATAACTTTTTAACTAAAATCAATAACTTTTCAACGGAATTCCAGTGTTTTGTTGATTTTTAATTTTTTGACTTTTTTGTTGGTTTTAAGCTAGGCCTTTGTATTCGTGAGGCCTAATAGTTGAATAAATTGTTGAAATTTATTGTTAGCAGGGGCTTAGTTAAGCTATCTGCAGGCATCTCTTTAGTGTTAATATAGATAACCTTAGCTATACCCTTCTATACCTTTTCTCTGGTATAGTTAAACTTTAGTAGGGTATACTTTATTCTACTATAAAGATTAGGGTTATTAGCGGTCGTAATAGCGCCTTAGTTATCACTAAAAATCAAAATAGGAGGTGCTATAGGCAGCTTTATCTCTTTAAAGAGACTATAAAGCTACTCTAGCTCCCTAATAGCTTCACATAGAGTATCTAATTTAGCCTCTAATGTTAATAAAGCTATTATAGTTACTTTCTTTAATTTCTAGCTAATAGGTCCTTTAGCTAGCTTATAGAGATAAGTATAGGTTGATTTAGAGGACTTATCTCCCGCGAAGTCGCTATTATAGAAGCTAATAAGGGGTTGTAGAGGCTTTAAGGTTTAATACAGTCCTAGACCTTCTATAGGTGTTAAAATTATGCTATTTATAGCACTATTTTATAGGCCCACTAGTTGCCTAGTTGCGTTGTTGCAACGTTGGTTACAAGGCGTTGCCTGCAGCGTTGTTGGCTGCGGCCAGCTTTGGCTATGACCTGCGTTCACAACCAACCCACAGGCTTGTATGACTAAGCCGACTAGGCTACCCTATAGGGAAGCTAAAATCGACTGTAACTAGGGAACTAGTAGTCGTAGAAAAGGCTGACTTATACTGTTCGAATCCTTGATTTTTTCTGGATTTAATATGTATTTTATTTATAGGGTTGCTTATTAGATTACTTAGTTAGTGTATATGGGTAGCTAGATTGTATAGTCGTGAGTTAATTTTTTACTTTTCCTATATAAATAAATTTTGCGGAAAATAAAAAATAGCTCCTAAGGCCTGGCTAGCGACCCCCTTCCGTTAATATGGTTAGTAGGTCTATAAGGGGACTTAGAAAATCCTCTTATTGCTTGTTAGATCGTTTGTCTAGCTGAAATCTACTATATTTTAACTATTAAAGCTCTATATCTTGAAGAATCGTTATATTATAGTGAATCTAGAAGCCGCCGCGTTGAATCTACTAGGGAGGTCTTCCTATCCCTCTAGTACAGATTCCCTTCCATTTTCAATAATAGGTTATAGAATAACTTATAGAGCCTAGAAGATATCTAAGCAGATGTTTAGCAGTATTTAAATGCTCTATATAAGGCTTAGATAACGCTATTAAAAGCCACTGAACCAGAAAAGCAATATCAGGCCTTTGTTGGTATCACCAGGTGTGATAATGGCCAGTTATCTATTAGGCGCGCTCGTGATAGTATTAATTAAATAATCTATCGTAAGCTCTGTGTTCTAAAGGAAAGGAAGCTAGGAAAAAGAGAGGGCTCTTATAAGAGGGAAAAAGCAGCTGCAGCTGTGTGGGTCACGTGGTATGGGTGGGTCACGTAACCCAGGCCCTGCCCTATCGCAGGCCTGCCCGTAGGCAGGAAGGGAGGCACGCGCACGCGTACGCACACACGCGCAGCAGCTAACCTTCTTCTGGTTAGGCTAACCTTTAGCTAAAGGGAATTATGGCTACTAAGCGCGATTAATATTATACTTATTCTAACACTAGGAACTCTCTTTTTAATATAATTATTAATATATAATATTAATTACTAATAATATAATAGATAATAATAAGAGGGGTTATAATCCCTATTAAAGGGGACTAAGAAAGAAAGAAAAGAAAGGGAAAGTAGTATATACCTATAGCAGGTAATAATAAAGGAAAGTAATAATCTATCTTTAACCTCCTACTAAAAGGGTAAATAGGCCTCCTTCTAAGTCCCTTTCCCCCCTTAATATTATTAATAATATCTATATAGTAACTCCCCTATCCTATTACCTCTTTTTCCTCTCCCTTTACCTCTCTTTTTAACCCTATTATCTCCTATATCTACCCTCCTATCCCTACTAAAGTAAAGTATAGGTATCTTATAAACCTAAAGGAGGACCTCCCTTATAGCTCTATACTCTATATAAATAATATAGAGTTATAGAACTACTAGAGGCCCTCCCTAGAGGTCTAAGGAGGAGCTATATAGCCCCTTCTCTCCTTTCTCCTCCTACTACCCCTAGAGTATTACTCCTTCCCCTTTACTTTCTTCTACTATCCCTAAGAGAGTAGGATCTATATTCTCCTATAGTATAGGGGTTAATAATCCCCTAATACTAGGAAGGATTATATCTCCCTATAGTATAGGGATTAATAGTCCCCTAATACTACTACCTATAGGGGCTATCCTCCTTATAGGTTACCCTCCCACTACTATTTACAGGGGCTATCCTCTATATAGGTTACCTACCCTTCTATCTAGATTATTATCTAGTTACTAGAGATAAACTACTCTAGGGCCTTATTTAGTAATGCCTTTATAAAGGCATTAGCTAGGTTATCTACTCTATTAATCTAATAGATCTTATAAAGCTTATAGCGTTTATATAATTATTATAGAGCTATAATATTAATTATTAGGCATTTCTTCTTTATTATCCTAAGCTTAATAAGGCACTTATAGAGGGAGTATAAATCTATATACACTATAACTAGTGTAGCTAGGAGATTTAATTAGTCTATAAGTATATAAAGGGTAGTAGCTATTATATATACTATATTAACGCTAGTAACTATACTATAGACCTTAGAGGTAAGTATACTTTATATAACTTTCTTACTCTTTATTAAGCTAAAGTATATAATATTACCTTTAATTATAAACTTACTATCCTTATAGTCTTTATTAGTAAGGATTAGTATATAACTAAGCTATAAGGTAAGGTCCTAATTATTTATAAATAACCTATCTATAAATATATATAGCTTTGCTTTAGTAAGGTTAATTAGAATAAATATTAGGCCTTAATTAGGATAATCTATCTACTATTAGATCTAGTAATTAAGGGCTTTAATATTCTTAATTATTAGTTCTTAGTATTAAGTAGTAATAGATAAATTATAGTAGGCTTCTAGTTAGTAGATTAAGGTAATATAGGCGCCTTAAGCCCTTTATTTAATATACTTCTGCTTTAAATCTATAAGTAGGATTAAATTAAGCTTACTACTTTAGCCTTTTTATTAAAGCAAAATAGCTACGCTAGCTACTAATTTAATAATTCCCCTATTAAAGGTTAGGGAATTATTCTTAAGGAGGAATTACTTTAGCTTTACTATAAAAGCCACTATAGTTAATTCTCTCTCTTCCTTCTTAGAGAACTCCTTATCTAATAGCCTAAGAGTATTATTAGTCTATATGCCTATATATATAAATTCTAGGCTATCTTCTATAGTTACTAATAGGCATAGATTATATATAGAAGTCTCTATCTAGAGCTTCTCTCTATAGTGCCTATAGTATGTAACCTACTAGTGTGTTCTAGCCTCTGTGATTCTATAGAGTAGCTTAATTACCCTTATAATTATTCCTTTAGGGTATTAATTATAAATCTAGGTTAGAAGCTGTGTAAGGATTACCCTATTTAATTACGTGGTTAATTAGATATATGCCTAGGTAATATTACGAATCCATAGAATAAAGCCTTTTATTAAGAGAGAAGGTGCTATTATAAGAATAAGGCATTAACTAGCTTATTAGATTGTCAGAGCCTGTGTTAAGATTACTTATTTTGCCTTATCTCTAAAGCCTTAGACTATAAGCCTTAATTTCTTATATAGCTAGCCTATCTTACCCTTTACCTTATTAATAATTCGCGAGTTAAAGATTCACACACTACTATACTCTCTCTAATTATAGGTAATAAATTTAAATATACCTTAATTAATTAGTATATTAATCTTAGTCTTTATAGAGAGCTTAAATAGTGCGCTAGGGGTTATAATAATGCCTTCCTTATATAATTAAATTATAAGGTTAAGGTTAGCTTCCTCCTTAGCTAAAATAAACATATTAGTCTTATTAATAATTACTAGAGGGTTCTTTTAGGGTCTACCTAGGTATCTCTTTAGCGGGATCTCTAGGGTCTTACTAGGTAGCCTAGTTTAGGCCTCTCCCTCTTCTTTACCCTCCTAAGGTAGGAGGGCTTCTATATTAGGGTCCTTATAATAAGGCCTAATAGAAGTTAAGTAGAAAGCCTTTAGGCCTTATAGGAGGTTAAGGGTATAGGTCTCTTTATTAATAAAGAGGAGGTTATATAGGCCTTACTAACCCTTACCTTTACGCTAGACTTAGACTAATAATCTAAGTAGGAGGTTAAGGGTCTTACTTATATCTAGACTATTCCTTACTATAAGGGCTTTACTAACTTTCTAGATTATATAGAGGCGCTTAACTTCCTTTATTACCTTTTATATAGTAATAACATATTATAAGATTTCTAGTAATAGTAGAGAGTCACTTAATATATAGGGGTAGGCACTAAAGATAAGGAGGGTTAGAATAAGGCTATTTAGACCTATAGTATTATTAAGGGCTTTTATAGCTATCTATAGGGCAATAGGTTCTAGGGTTATTAGATATTCCCTTTAGATAATATTATAGGCCCTTTAGAGCAGCCTATAATATCTCTTAACTTTTCTAATACTATAATATACCTTAATTAGGACCTCTTTAACAGAGATTAATATTAATACTATAAACTAGCGAAATTCTTTGCCGCGAAAGTTTATACTAGCATTAGTAATAATCTAATTAGGAGGTCCTTAGTATATATTAATCTAGCATATCCTAAGGGCTTCCTAAGTTATTTTAGCTAAGATATTAGGAAGGAATCTTACTATATAGAATACTATAGCTATATCTACTATATAGAGCGTTAGGCAGTTGCTATTAAGGTATATAATATTAACTATTACTTTAAAGTTAAAGGTATACCTATCCTTAAGGGTAAATTTAAAGTAATAGGGGCTATTAGTATTTATCTAGCACTAGTAGTATACCTTTAATATTACCTTAATAGCCTTAAAGGTAATCTTATACCCTATGTTACTTAGGAGATTATAGAGTTAGTATACTAAAGGATAACTAAAGTAGTAATATAAACACTATAATTTAATCTTAGTTAAGTAATTCCACGCTAATACCTTCTTATCCTATATTAATAGTATCTATATATAGCCCTATTTATATACTAGGGGCACCTTAATATTCCCTTACTAGAGGATATTCTTAGTGGTAATAAAGTTAATTCTTAATTAGCCTATATTATTAAGGTAAAGTAGGAAGGGAGTATTTGTTAGTATTATATAAAAAGTAATATTACTAAAGGGGGTAGGCATATTAATTATTCTAAGTAATGTAATTAGCTAGCCTCTACTAAATATAATAACTACTTTACCTACCCTTATAGTGTTAAGATAAATCTTTAGTATTATCTTCTATAGTGCTATAACTTAAGATTAGCCTACTATTAAGAATTATACCGCTCCTATATCTAGTATAATACCCTAGAAGGCCTTAGATAAGTAATAGTCTTTAAGTAAGAATAGGTAAGGAGGCCTAGTGGTATTCCTATTATTAAATAGATTCTTCTTACTTAGTCTGTGTATTATAGCTTAATTTATAAGGACTTTAACTATTCTAACTATTAAGGGTTATACTATAGGTAAAGAAGCTTATAGGTACCCTTTCTTCTTTCTCTCCCTCTAGCTTAGTATTAAACCTAAGGCTTATTATATACTAGGTAACCTTATTAACTTTAGAGGGATAAGGAGTAGGATCTTCTATTAGGGTACCTTTATACTAGGTAAGAAAGGCATTATATAAAGCTAGTAAGGATAATAAGGTATCTACTAGGTAATAGTTCTTATATTACTAGTATGCCTTCTTATACTCTTCCTTAGGGTGCTTTATTAACTAGTATCCTTTCTTATTATATATATAATATTTCTTTATATAGGGAGGGCCTTTTCTACCTTTCTACCTTTATAGAGGGTATTATAACTCTTTACCCTTACTATTATACCTTTTATTAGTCTAGAAGGCATTAGGAGTCTAGGTATTAGTAGGGAATTAATATTAACTACTAGATTCCTCTATAATAAGCTAGATTATTATATATATATACTTATAGAATTATTAGAGGCTATCTAGAGGGTTAGTAAGGCACCCTCTATACTTAGGAATCCTATTATAAGTAATTATAATTTAATTCCTAAGGGCTCTTTCTAATTAACCTATATTAGGAATAGCTTACTATAAGGTTAATAGCCTCTTAATAAGTTTATTAAAGTATTCTATCTTTAATTTATTAGGGTTCTTATTAATAGTCTTCTAGAGTAAAGTATTATACTATTTAAGTAGATACTTCTACCTTATATCTTTAGTTTTAAACCTCTTCTTTATTCTCCTTATAAGGGTAGTAAGGTCCTAAGGGTTACTAGGTTTAGAGAGGTAGTCTAAGTAGTACTAATAAGCTTTCCTTTTAGTATTACCTTAAATATATACCTAGCTTATTCTAGTTTAATATCTAGAAGCTTATATTTTTACCTAAAGATTTAGAGCTTTAGTTTAAGTATATTATAGTTATTAGCGCTATACTACTACTTAGATATATATATCTTAATAAGGTCTAAGATCTACTTTACTATTAGCTATAGAGGCTTAAAGGGAGGATTATTAGTAGGTTTATATATTATTCTTTAGTAAATAGGAAGGGCTTATTATTAGGGAGTAGAGGTTCTTTACTAGGTAAATATAGGCTCTTAGGGATAATAAGGAAGGGCTTATAGGGCTTAAGGTATTTAAGGAAGGGGCTAAGGGTTTTATTCTTAGGGAAAGGCTACTAATATTATTCTTTATAGAGGTTATAAAGGTTAGTAAGAGGAATAAGTAGTTCTTATGCTCTATTAGTCCTAGATATTATTATTATTATAGAGGTTATTAAGGAGGTTATTATTCTTAATTATATTCTTTTAGAAGTTATTATACTTCTTCTAGGTATTCTTTACTTCTTCTTATAACTAGAAGTAGAATTCCTATTAGTTAAGGACTTCTTAGAGGTTTATTACTATATTTATATTCTAGTTAATTATTATATAGATTCTAGAGTTAATAAGGTAGTCCTATAAGTGTCTTAGGACTATAATTAGGGTCTTAAGAAAGTTACTATAGGTCTATAGATTAAAGTCTTAGGTAAATTCTATAAAGAGCAATCTTCTATGTACTTTCTATATTATATAGTCCTTAACCTAAGAGAGAATATAGGTTACTTATATCTTAGGTATATTATTATTCTTAATATTAAATTTATCTACCCTAGTAAGTATTTCTTCTATAATATACTAGTATAGTTACTATAGGATATAGAGGAAGGGGATAGTAAATTCTAGGGCTTCTAAGGGATTTACTTAAGAGCTATTATAACTTATTAGGTTTTATAGTTATTCCTTCTTATTAACTATTATAACTTATAGTATTAGAGGAGATAGAATAAGGAAAGTTATTGAAAATGGAAGGGGAATCTAGCTAGAGGGATAGGAAGACCTCCCTAGTAGATTCCAACGCGGCGGCTTCTAGATTCACTATAATACGATGATTCTTCAAGATATAGAGCGTTGATAGTTGAATATAGTAGATTTCTAGCTAGACGAAAATCTAACGAGCAATGAGAGGATTTTCTGAGTCCCCTTATAGACCTACCGACCATATCGACAGAAGGGGGTCGCTAGCCGGGCCTTAGGAGCTATTTTTTATTTTCCGTAAAATTTATTTGTATATAAAAAGTAAAAAATCAACTCACGACCATACAATCTAGCCACCCACGTGCACTAACTAAGCAATCTAATAAGCAACCCTATAAATAAAATACATCATTAAATCCAGAAAAAATCAAGGATTCGAATAGTATAAGTCAGCCTTTTATACGACTACTAGTTCCCTAGTTACAGTCGATTTTAGCTTCCCTATAGGGTAGCCTAGTCGGCTTAGTCATACAAGCCTGTGGGTTGGTTGTGAACGCAGGTCACAGCCAAAGCTGGCCGCAGCCAACAACGCTGCAGGCAACGCCTTGTAACCAACGTTGCAACAACGCAACTAGGCAACTAGTGGGCCTATAAAATAGTGCTATAAATAGCATAATTTTAACAAAAGTAATAATAAAGGGATTAGGGGAAAAGAGATATAAAGGATTATAAGCTCTAGTAATTAGCTTTATATGTAATAGAATACACTAAGTTAAAGAATAATAGGATAGCTTAGCTACTAGAGTTAAACTCTTCTTCTTAGTTTAGGCTTTAGCTTCTTCTAGCTACTCTTATTACCTTAATAGGCTAGCTAGAGTTAGCTTCTTCCTTAGTATAATTAGGTATCTTAAATAATAAAGCTACTCTTATTGCCTTAATAGGCTAGCTAAATCACGCTGCTTCTATAAAGGTCTCTTCTAGATAGAACCTAGCTAATCTATAGTGTCTTAAAAAATAGCGGGCATTTGTAAAAAAGTGGTTATAAAGTTAACCACTAATTAGTGTTAGTATTACTAGGTGTGATAATGGCTAGTTATCTATTAGGCGCGCTCGTGATAGTATTAATTAAATAATCTATTATAAGCTCTGTGTTCTAAAGGAAAGGAAGCTAGGAAAAAGAGAGGGCTTTTGTGAGAGGGAAAAAAGCAGCTATAGCTATGTGGGTCACGTGGTATGGGTGGGTCACGTGACCCGGGCCCTGCCCTATCGCAGGCCTGCCCGTGGGCAGGAAGGGAGGCACGCGCACGCGCACGCACACACGCGCAGCAGCCGACCTTCTTCCGGTCGGGCCGACCTTCAGCCGAAGGGAATTGCGGCTGCCAAGCGCGATTGATATCATGCTTGTTCCAACAGCCTTGTAAGGAGCATTAAGTATATAATTATAAGGATAAAGGTAGCTAGGCAAAAGGATATAGGGTGCACTTATATATTAACTGAAGCTTGCTAGGTCTAAGTGTAATATATATGCAAGTCACTGGTTTATAGCTAGCGGCTTGCTAATATTACATAGACCTAGCCCTTCCTTCTAGTGTTAGGCGCCGCGGTGCTCTGGCGCTGCGGTGCACGTATGCGCGTGGGTTATGTTATAAGGGGCCTTATAATTATCCCCCCCCTTATTACCGGGCTCCTAAACAGCTTTTGCCCTATATTTTATAACTATTTACTAACTAGTAGTTATATTAAAATAATAATAAATAATAATCTATAATAATAAATAATAGTTAGCACTTTAGCATAAATTCACCTCTAACTCTCTACTATGTTATTCTATTTTTATTTCTATATTATTAGCTAAATTATTACTTTTCTATAACACTATTATCTATCCGTTGTTAATCGCTAATTGCTAATAAATCACTATAAGTGCGCTAATAATTCTGCTTTATGACTGCTTATGTATGCACTGTTTACATACTGGATACACTAAATATAAAAAGAGCCCTCTATCCGCCCCTAAACTTCCCTAGATTAATTATTAATTTATCACTAACCTATACATAGGTTAGTTAAAGACAAAGCAGTTAAAGCGCTGCATTTAGTGTTATACACGCAGGGATAGTTATAAGGCTATAAGTATCTTACTTTTCCTTTACTCTTTAGTTTCTATTTACTAATAATTATATAGTCTATAGCTACTATATATAGTAACTTCCTTAACTTATTAAAGGTACTAGATTAGGTAGATATCCTAATAGAGGCACTTAGTAATAAGGATAAGGATAATCCTAAAGACCTTATGTTCTTAGAGGTAACTTAGTGGTGTTTTACTACCTATTATCTTTAGCTTATGTAGGGCTTTAACTATACTAACACGACACATTACATCGCGTTTAGGTTAATAGGGGCTGCTAAGGTCTAATAGGTCTGTATATTTCTTCCCTTTTTACTAGTTCTTTGCTAATATATCTAGGTAGGATGCTTTAATTACATACTAGTAGTATATAGTCTCCTATTAAACCCTTATAGTTACTATAAACCTAGCTCTAGTCCTAGGGATAGTAGGTTATATCTTAGCCCTATTTTGCTATCTATTTGCTAATATTTTAGTAGGCTAACTATCTATAACTCCTTACTATATAGAATACAGTAATAGGTTTATAGCTAAGGCTAAGCGATCTAGGATTTATTACCTAGGGAATAGTATTATATTATTTTTATTATAGAATAAGGGAGGCGGTTATGGCAGATAAGAACAACGCTAAGTATATAGTCCGTGGGGGCTAAGTCTTTAGCTATAAGGGGGCAACTATAGAGGGATTTCTATTAACTCTCCTAAAGCTATAGATAGTTTTCTTTGTTTTATTCTTTTGTATTTTTTTTTTCTTTTGTTTTTATATATAGTTTAGTTATTTTCTTTTATTAGGCGCATTATAGCGGCCAGTGAGGCTATACCTTTCTTATAGGAACTTTATACTTTTTTACCTATAACTTGCTTATATATTACTATCCTTTTCCCTTAACTTATTCTAGTGGAACGCCTAAATTACGCGCTAAGCTCCTTCTATGTCTTTAATAAGAACCCACTAGTTATATTTGCTTAGCTAACCCTTCCACTTTACTAGGTATTTATTACCTTTATAGGTCTTTCTATATTCCTTAACCTCCTTAACTTTATATTTATTATCTTTATCCTTAAGGTTAGGTATTAGTATTTTTTCTTTATCTATATTCTTATAATAGGTCTAAGGCTCTAGTAGGCTAATATAGAATATATTATATAACCTACTATATTTTTCCGGTAGTGTAAGCTAATATGCTTACTTACTAATAGTGTTAAGTACCTAAAATAGTCTAATAAACCTAGGGGTTAGCTTCTATTTTACTTCCTTAAGCTATATATTCTTTACTAATAGTAGTACTAGGTTACCTCTTTTAAGAGTAAGCAGTTAGTAATATTTATTATAGTACTTTACCTAGGATTTAGTAGCTTTTGCCTAGTTTTACTTTAGCTACTCCCTAACTTTATATAACTTTATAATATAAGCATAAGCCTCTAGCACCTCCCCTTCTATAACCTTATCCCTAAGGGCTAGCTAAAACTCTAGTAAGTACCCTATAAGCGTATAGTTAGGTAAGTGGCCTATGGTTCTATTTACTATGTTATTATAGGTAAATTATATAACTAGGAGTAGCTTAGGCTATATCTACTAGTTTTTAGAAGCAAAGCATCGCAGGTAATGCTCTAATACCTGGTTAGTCCTCTTAGTTTACCTATTAGTTTAGGGGTAAAACGCTGTAGAAAGCCTGTGTTTTACGTATAATAGGTAATATAGGTCTAACTAGAATTAGCTTATAAAAACGGATCCTCTATTAGATATAATGCCCTTTAGTAGCCTAAATTATAGCTTAATCTCCTTATAGAAAAGTTCCGCTAACTTAGCTACGTTAATTATAGTTATTATAGGTAGGAAGATAGAGTACTTAGTGTATTAGTCTATAATCACTAGAATTATGTTAGTTTCTTATTCGCCTGCTTATGCAATAGGTAATCCTATAATAAAGTCTATTAAGATTTCTACCTATAGTTACTCTAGTATTAGTAATAATTTAAGACTCCTATATAGGTAATACCTTCTAGTGACTATTCGCTAATATATCCTATATCTTATAATATAGTCTAATATAGACTTATTTATAGCTAGCCACTAAAAGTGATACTTTAATAGCTTAAGTGTTTGCTTAGTCCTAAAGTAACCCACTAGCGGATTATTATAGTATAGCTATAGAAGCTCCTATTATAAGGTAGGCTCTTAGGGAATAACTACCTAGTCTTTATATATTAGGAGACCCCTTACACTATATAACTATAGACTAGCTTTCCCTCTCTCTAGGGAGTTAATCTCTTTACTCTACCTCTATAAGTCTAGATCTTAGCTTTAGGCCTTCTATAGTAGCTACACTAATAGTTTATTTAGGCTAGATTAGTAGGGATCTAGTAATATAATAGCCCCCTAGATCTCTTATACTATACCAGCGTCCTAGACACACGCTACCTTCTCCTAGAAATTACCTTTATTTAGCTAACCTTTCACTAGATCCACAGTGGCTAACTAGTCTCTTAATATAGCCACTCTAGCCTTTACTATAGGGGCTAGGGCATTTTCCTCCCCTAAAGGTATCTTGCTATGCCTCTCTATAAAGACTAGGGCATTTTCCTCCCCTAAAGGCATCTTACTATATCTTCTTTAATATATTAGTATCTCTTCTTCTACCACTTTTTTAGTAGCTACTAACTTTTTCTTAAGTTCTAGTAGAAGTGCCCTATTTATTAGGGGTTCGCTCTTATAATTAGACCTTCTTAATAGCGTATCCGCGGGGTTACTTTTCCCTAGTCTATGCTTAATTATAAAGTTTAGTGGGCATAGGAATATACACTATCTAGCCTATCTTCTATTTAGCTTCTATTACTTTATAAAGGTCTATAGGTTATAGTGGTCTAATAGGACTTCTACTAGGGTCTCTATGCCTTTAATATAATATTACTAGTGTTTAAATAACTTAACTATAGCAAGTAGCTCTTAGTTAGGTGTGCTATAGTTTTATTTAGTATTAGTAAACTTCCTTAACTAAAAGGCTATAGGGTACTAGTGGCCCTTGTTATCTTATTATAATAGGATCCCTGCTATTATAAAGATTAAGGTATCTATCTTAATGCACACTGGTTAACTTAGGTTATAATAATAGAGAAGAGGAGCCCGCTAAAAGGTGTCTTTTAGCTAGTAAAACGCTACCTATTCTCTTGCCCTAAATATAAACCTCCTAGTCTAGATGCTATTCTAACTGCCCTTTATTAACACATATAGTAGTGCTATAATCCTAGAGTATCTATAGATAAACTATTAGTAAAAGTTATAGAACCCTAGGAAGGATTATATATCCTTAAAGCTTATAGGTTCCTTCTAATCCTAAATAGTAGTAACTTAGTAGGTATCTATTAAGATCCTATTAATAGAGAGGATAAACCCTAGGAACTCTACTAACTCTTAGTAGAACTTATATTTAGAGGGTTTTGTGTATAGTTCCGCCTCTCTTATATGCCCTAGGACTTCTTTAATATATATAGTGTGCTCCTCTTATATTTTTAAAAAGATAAGGATATTATCTAGATATACTATATAAATAGTATTAACTAGCCTGTAAAGCGCTTTATAGATATAGTTCTAGAACGTAGCTAGGGCATTTATTAACCTAAAAGGCATTATAAGATATTTATAGTACCTATAGCGCGTGCGGAACGCGGTCTTCTACTTATTACCCCCTTTTATCCGGATTCTATAATAAGCATCCTTAATATTAATTTTTAAGAAAAAGCAGGCTCCTTAGCACCAGTCTAGGATCTCTAAAATCAGGGGGAGAGCATAGCGATTCTTCTGCGTTACCCTATTAAGACCCTGGTAATCCACGTATAATCAGAGTATACTATCTTTCTTTAGTATAAATAGGATAGGCACGCCTATAGGGCTCTTTAATAGTCTTATCTAGCCCTTCTATAGGTTCTTATTAATATATTTGTGAAGTTCCTTTAATTCGCCTTAGGAAAGGGGGTAAATCAGTCTATACAGGGGTATAGTCCCTAGTATTAGATTAATTACGTGATTAGTTATCTTTCTTAAAGGTAAGCTCCCTGCCTTATCTAATATAAACATATCTTTAAACTTATATAGTTCCTAGGGGATATCTTTAATAGTTCTATATACCTTTACCTCTTCTTTATCTCTAAGGGTAATAAAC
Source organism: Epichloe elymi (assembly GCA_023658475.1). Classification (NCBI taxonomy): domain Eukaryota; kingdom Fungi; phylum Ascomycota; class Sordariomycetes; order Hypocreales; family Clavicipitaceae; genus Epichloe; species Epichloe elymi. Next base: position 35,481 of record CP098273.1, on the reverse strand, counting down.
TTATCTTCTATAACCCTATTAATAGTGTATATAATAGTCTTATTATATATAATCTTTATAAATTTATAGGGAGTTATAAGTAAAAAGGCCTTTTTTCTTTTCTTAAACCACTACTCTTATAAGTATAAGTAAAGGTAGACATATTCTTTAGTAAGTATATGTATCCTAATTAATACAGGGCTTCCCTTAGTTCTTAGGTCCCTATTAATAGCTATATATAGTAACTTAAGGTCCTTTTCTTCTTCTCTTAAGTCTTTAATTATAATAGGGACCTTATAGATACTATATTAGGGAACTATAAGGGCCCCTACTGCCTTAATAATAGGTGCTATAGCCTTAACTTAGTTAAGTTTATAGGCTTATATAAATTTAGCGCTAATAATATTAATCTTAGCGTAACTATTAAGATCCACCGCTGTTTTAATGTCTATATGCCTATAAATAGTAACTAGTGTGTAGAATTAACACCCTATTAGTACCTTAGTATTTAAGGTAGAGATAAGGGCATCTACTTCTACCTTAGGGAGTTTTCTAGGTCTTATTACTCCTTCTTTAGCTTATTATATCTATTTATAAGGTGCTCTATGCTATTATAGTTAAAACACTACCTTTTATACCTAGGTTTATAGTTATTTAGATAGGTAGCGGGAGACTTCTCCTAGTCCTTGTCCTTCTGGTCTTTATTAGACCTTCTGCCTTATAGAAAGTTATATCTATAATATTAGGGAGCCTTATTTAGGCCCTTATCTTCTAAATACTCGGACTTTCGCTTGCTCTTTAGCATAGCCTTCTAGAGTTACTAAGCAAGTTATATAACCTTCTCTTATGCTTTTCCTATAATAGAGGTAAATAGGTTAATCTAGTCTTATAGATTAGGGAGTAGTTTTATAAAGAATATAAGAGCTTATAACTTTTTAGTAGCTCTTTCTAGGTGTTTCTCTAGCAAATCTAAGTAGATGCTAAATTTAATAGGACTCTAGCCCTTATATTGCTTTGCGTTCTCTAGCTACGTAGTAATTTAGGCGTTATGGTTAGTAGTATCTTAGAGTAGTATAAGAGTCTAGGTCTTAAATATATCCTAGTTATCTTTAAGGTCGCTCTAGTTATTAGCTATCTATTTATTAAGGTATTAGTCCTATCTTGCCCTATAATTACTATATATATAGTTAAGTGTAAAGAGGATTTTTTAGTAATTACGCTAATACTTCTACTTTGCCTTATTAAAGGTATAGTTTAGGTTATTTATCTATATTTTATGCTTCTATAGGTTTATAGGGTATTAGAGATTAGTAATATTCCTAACTTTAACCTCTTAGTGGCTATTACTAGAGGAGGAACTAGATCTTCACTGCTTTTTTATCTTCTCTTTCCCTCCGCTTAGCTATAGAAGGTTAATAAGCTCTTGCTCTTATTCCTATAGTTCTTTAAGTTTCTTAAGCTAAGTAATTTACTTATTTATTACTATAGTATTAGCCCTAATATTAGAGGGTCTAGGTTTAGTCCTAGTTCCTATAGAATATAGTGTGTCTTTAGCAGTAATACTACCCTTATTTAATTAACTTTAGTTATTATCTAATATTACTTAGGTTAATTAGGTGGTTCTTAGCCCTATATTACTCTTAGGTAGCTAGTGGTAGAAGCTTTAGAATTATAAGGATAAAGGTAGCTAGGTAAAAGGATATAGGGTGTACTTATATATTAACTAAAGCTTACTAGGTCTAAGTGTAATGTGTGTGTGAGTTACTGGTTTATAGCTAGTGGCTTACTAATATTACGTGGACCTAGCCCTTCCTTCTAGTGTTGGGCGCCGCGGTGCTCTGGCGCTGCGGTGCACGCATGCGCGTGGGTTATGTTGTGAGGGGCCTCACAATAATAGTCCCTATAATACTCTGATAAAGCTTGTGATCAGAGGAGGAAAGAGGTTTAGTTAGGTAGGCTGCCTATTTAATAATTCCGGGTTATAGGGGAATTTTAGCAGGCCTAGCATCTTTTATATTGAATCTCTCTAGGGCTTTAGAAATGTATTAAGACTAGTGGATAGTTAGGGTCCCTTTTTTTTTATTTCTAGTGATTTAAACGCCTAGGAAAAATTCAGCTAGCCCACGATCTTCTATAGGATAAGCTTTATGTAATAGCTTCTTTAGCTTATTAATATAAGCTAGATCCGGTCCTATTAGAAGACAGTTATCTATATAAGTCGCTATATATGTAGATATAGTTAGGTTAAAGAAGATAGCTAGGTCGGATATAAGGGGGTGGAAGCCTAATTTTTAAAGAAGTTCCTTTAGAGCCTACTGCCACTCTCTAGAGCTTTGTTTTAATCTATATAAAGCCTTTTATAGGAAGATAACCTACTTTTAAGAGGGATTATAGCTGTATTTCTTAAGTAATTTAGCTATTTTAGGCGTAGTAGCTTTAGTAAATTCAACGAATCTATTAGGGATCTGCATATAAATAGCTTCCTTTAGTAAACTATTTAGAAAGGCCCCTATAAAATCAACCTGTTTAACTTCCTAGTTATTATAAGCCGCTAGGGCTAGTAATATCCGCTAACTAGGGGGAATGCTAGTTATAGCATAGGTCTTAATATAATCCTGACCTTCTATCTGCATAAAGCCTTTTACAACGAGTTAGGCCTTGTGTTTAATAGGATTATTTTCTTTATCCTTTTTAAGCTTATAAATAAGCCTATTCTTTAGAACTTTATAGCCCTTAGGAATTTAGTCTATCCCTATAAATTTAAAAGTTCTAGTAGCTAGTAGCTACTTAAATTCGCTAAAAGTTATATTAACCTATTTTTAGCTATCCTTACTTTTTAATACTTGTTTCCAGGCCTTAGGCGTATCCGAATCGTTGTTATTAGATGATAATTTAGCCTTTTCTTATGCCTTAAAGCATATCTCCTTAACGAAGGAAGATAAGTTAAAATCATTAATATCCATAGAATCAGGGTTAATTAAAGAATCCGCGTCTAAAAACGGTTTTTCGATAGCACCCTTATTAGGGGCGCTAGAGCTTAGGCTCTCTAGGGGTAGCGCTGGGGGCGTTACAGCGGTTGTCCCGGGCGTTATTATGGGCGCGGCGGGCGCTGTGGGCGCTAGAGGCTTTGGATAGCTATCCTGAACCTCTAGATCTCGTGAGATATTGGCTTCTCCCTCTAAAGGATAGCTCCCTAAAGGCTTAGGGGACCCTACAGAGCCTATATCCTCTATAATCTTAACAAAGCTAGTCTTAATGACTAACCTTTTAGAGGGTATATAAACAGGATAAACGCTGGAACCTAGGGTAGCAAGCAGCTAGCTAGGGATAGTCCTAGGGGCTAGCTTCTAAAGCTTTGATCTCTGCTCTGGAGGTATTAGAACCTTGTAATAAGACCCTATAGCCCTAATTTTCGAGAAATCAGGCTTATAGATAGTCTTAGGCTCTAAGTTAGCTAGAAAAAACTACTTAGGGGTAGGGGCTTAGTTATATTAGCTATAATATTAACTAAGTCCACTATAGCTAGAAGGATATAAGACTATAGATATAAAGGCAGCTTAGACCACTGAAGTGTAGCTCTAAGCCGGTCTAGGATAACCCTAATAGCCCTCTCAACTAGCCCATTCTGTTCGTGAATATAAGGGCAAGAGGTGCTAAAGCAAATTCCTTTAGAAGATAACCAGTGCTGAAGTTCGTTGTTGATTTCAGTACCTCCATTGAAGTGAAGGTGCCTAGGATACGCGTTATATCGGTTTTTCAGGGCCTTAAAGAAGCCCTTAATAGCAGTATAAAGGGTCTAACCTTCTTTATTAGCTAATAAAAAGCACTATTTATACCGGGATTTTCGATTAATAAGTATAAGGACTAGGGCCTTCTTATTGTATGGTATAGGTTTAATTTGAACCGTATCTCCCTCTAGAATATCTAAAACCCTAGGGGGGTCCTAAATAGGTCTTTTAGTAGGTCTTCTAATAGCCTTCGATTGCATACAGGCTATGCAGTTGAAATCCTTGTCTTTAATGGCGGAAAAATCAGGGATCCCTTTAGCTAATTTTAAAGATTTCTTAAGTAAAGGGAGGCCGATGTAGCCTAATTAAATGTGCTAAAGAAGGGCTAAATCTAGTAATTTCTTATAACTAGAATCTAGCTTTTTAGAGCTATTATCCCCTAGCTCCCTCTGTTGCTAGGCCTCTTAAGAATCACAGGCCTCTGGGGGCAATAGACGGCCACTATCGTCACCCAAGTCATTAGGGTATGGACCTTCTAAACCCCCTATAGAAGGTGCCTGACTAGGAGGAGCTTTGGTGGGATATAGGGCTGAATCTTCGTCTTTGGAATCTAGTTCTTCGATTCGTTGATATTCCTTGGGATTGAATGCTGGCTGCGGAATTTGAACCTCTATAGGGTAGGAAAACCCTAATAATTCGGTCTTATAGGCTCTTTGCTGTTGGTTTTGTTGTTGGTTGCAAAATTGAGAGCCCATAAAGGAGAGGTGGGTTGAATGCTTGCAGATTTTAGGAGTAGCTTGCCCCTTAATCTGCAAAAAGAAGCCGTGTTAGTAGGTTCTAATAACTCACAGGGGCTTTTATTAGCTAGGAAAAGCTGATCTTTAGCTAGATAACCTCCCTTAAGATAGTGGGATAAACCGCTAACTAGGTTAGTATCTATACCGGGGAAATATAGGGCATCTAGTAGAGCTAAAGGCCTATATTCTGGTGGGTTTTTCTTGACCAGAACGTTAAAAACAGCGGTGCCTCTTCCTTTAGGATAAATAGGTCCTCCTACTGTAATTATAGGGCTGGTTTAACCTTTCTTAAGAGGCTTAAAGTCCCTAAAGAAAGCCCTATTATTACAAATATAACAAGAAGAACCTGTATCGTATAGAAGGGAGTTTTTAACCACATCGTTAGAGTAGCTAAAAGTAGGCTTAGTAGTGTCACTAGTAGTAGTGGTACTAGAGGCATCTAAATCAGATTTAGAATCACTACTATCCTCGCTACTAGATTCGCTAGAATCTAGTTCTTTAACGTATCCCGTGGCTAGGCTATAGCCTAATGCAAAAGCAGCTTCTTTTCCTTTATTATCCCTATTACCACTCTTCTTCTTCTGCTTTTTCTTCCTAGAGGCTTTAGAAGGGTTTAAATCCTTCTTATTCTGCTCTTTAGTGGCATTAGTAGAGTCCTTCTTAGTATTAGGATTAGATTTCTTCTCCTTATCCTTAGAATTTCCCTTATTATTAGAAGCCTTATAGCTAAGAGCTTTAGCCATAGGAGAGGTTTTATCCCTCTGTTCTTCTTATAAATCCGCCATAAGGAACTGTAAATTTAAGGTATTTACAGGCAGCCCTTATGCCCTAGCAGCTCTGATAGTAAATCTTTGTCTCTTAGCCTAGCTAGGAAAGGTCTGCTTTAATGCGTTGATATAATAGTTTACTTGATCTATAGGAGCGATCTCTACACTACAAAGCTGTAGTCTAGCTAGTAAGTTATTAAAATTAGCATTAAAAGCCTCTAAAGATCCCTTATAATTTGAAAAATTTAGGGAGTGGTAGCTAGCGTATAGCGTACCTCGCTGGATTTTAGCACTCTGCGAATATTGCCTAATAAGGACTTTATAGGCTTCTTTGGGGGATTTTTGCTAACATATAGCTACCTGTGGCCTAGGTTAGCAACTATCTCTTAATATCATTAAAAGAATAGCTTAATTACAGTCAGCTAGATAGCCTGCTAAGCTAGGATTATCTATAAATTTAGGCAATCCTAGGGCTCTAAATTGTATGCTTAGGGCTTGCTTCTACTGATTATAGTTTTTAGGGCCTTTTAGCTTAGCTCCCTTAGGAATAGAGTGAACCTTCTTATTTAGTTCCTTAATAGCCCCTGTGTTAAAGGTAGCTTGTAAGTTACTAGAAGGTAAACTTATAGAATTAGCAGCAGGCAGGTCTTCTACTGGGGCTTTAGTATTTTCTTCCCTTAGCTTAGTAGAAGAATCCTAAAGACCTTGTATAGTAGTTATAGTTTGCGTTAATTTATCTAATAGATCTTTAATACTAGCCTTGTTTTTAAGATAATTTGACTTAGTATGCTTAATAAAATTAGTTAAGGTCTTGCCTTATTGTTTAATTTGGCTCTGCATCTGTTATTGTAGTTGCAAAGCACTGGCTTGAACAGCCGGACCTTCTATTTCCATCCTATTAGGGTCCCTAGGAGGGCTAGAAGGGCCTATAGCAGGTCCCTTACCCTTATAACTTAGTGGTGCTATCTCTAAAAGTTCCTGTGTAAGATCTCTAAATTTCTTCCTGTTGCAAATAACGCGCACTAGAAGCTAGGTTATGGTGTAACCGGGCTGCGCACGCAAATTGTGCGGTGGGGCTGTTTAAAAGGGTGCCCCTTAAGGTCTAAAAGTGGGTCTGCGGTATGCGCGGGCAGAAACGGACTAGAGAAGATTCTCTGCGAAAATTTTCTTAACACTAAAAATAGCGGATAGGAATCGTAGGTTATAGATATTACAGAACGTGCAATGCAACGCAATATAATGTATAGTGTGTGCAACGTAGTGTAATAGGTTAAAAAGCCTAGTATAGATATACTAGATGTTTAATAATATATAAAAGGATACAGCGTATCTACTATTGTAGATAATATCAAATATAACGGTCACAGCAGTGAATAGGATCACTAAAAAGAGGTTATGGTTGTAACTAGATAGTTACGGTTGTAATGTGGTGGTTGCAGGTGCGGCTGTAGTTGAATTTAACACTAAGGGTCTGATGTTACGATGCGTAGAGCTAGTGGATGAAAAGCTTTAAATTCTAGCGGATTTCCTTTGTAATCTAAGAGCCCATAGGTCTAGTAGAGAGTAACTAGTACCCAAAATTAAGCACTAATCGTAGTAGAATAACGCAGTAATGTAGTAATCTTATAGGCCTTCCGGGCTTATAACCTATTAAAAATGGAAGGGAATCTGTACTAGAGGGATAGGAAGACCTCCCTAGTAGATTTAACGCGGCGGCTTCTAGATTCACTATAATATGACGATTCTTTAAGATATAGGGCGTTAATAGTTGAATATAGTAGATTTCTAGCTAGACGAACGATCTAATAAGCAATAAGAGGATTTTCTAAGTCCCCTCATAGACCTACTGACCGTATCGACGGAAGGGGTGTAAGGATAAAGGTAGCTAGGCAAAAGGATATGGGGTGCACTCGTATATTAACTAAAGCTTGCTAGGTCTAAGTGTAATATGTGTGCGAGTCGCTGGTTTATAGCTAGTAGCTCGCTAATATTACGTGGACCTAGCCCTTCCTTCTAGTGTTAGGCGCCGCGGTGCTCTGGCGCTATAGTGCACGCATGCGCGTGGGTTATGTTGTGAGGGGCCTTATAATTATCCCCCCCCTTATTGCTAGGCTCCTGAATAGCTTTTGCCCTATATTTTATAACTATTTACTAACTAGTAGTTATATTAAAATAATAATAAATAACAATCTATAATAATAAATAATAGTTAGCGCTTTAGTATAAATTTACCTCTAACTCTCTACTATATTATTCTATTTTTGTTTCCGTATTATTAGCTAAATTATCACTTTTTTATAACACTATTATCTATCTATTATTAATTGCTAATATATTACTATAAGTACTCCTATGATTCTTCTTTATGATTACTTATATATACACTGCTTATATACTAGATGCACTAAACATAAAAAGAGCCCCCTATCCACCCCTAAACTCCCCTAGATTAATTGTTAATTTGTTGCTAACCTATATATGGGTTAGTTAAAGATAAAGCAGTTAAAGCGCTGTATTTAGTGTTATGCGTGCGGGGATAGTTATAAGGCTATAAGTATCTTACTTTTCCTTTACTCTTTGGTTTCTATTTACTAATAATTATATAGTCTATAGCCACTATATATAGTGACTTTCTTAACTTATTAAAGGTGCTAGATTAGGTGGATATCCTAATAGAGGCACTTAGTAATAAGAATAAGGATAATCCTAAAGACCTTATATTCTTAGAGGTAACTTAGTGGTATTTTACCACCTATTATCTTTAGCTTATATAGGGCTTTAACTATGCTAATATAATATATTATATTGCGTTTAGGTTAATAGGGGCCGCTAAGGTCCGCTAGGTCTATATATTTCTTCCCTTTTCGCCGGTTCTTTACTAATATATCTAGGTAGGATGCTTTAATTATATACTAGTAGTATATAGTCTCCTATTAAACCCTTATAGTTACTATAAACCTGGCTCTAGTCCTAGGGATAGTAGGTTATATCTTAGCCCTATTTCGCTGTCTATTTGCTAATATTTTAGTAGGCTAACTATCCGTAACTCCTTACTATATAGAATACGGCAATGGTTTTGCGGCTAAGGCTAAGTAATCCGGGATTTATTACCTAGGGAATAGTATTATATTATTTTTATTATAGAATAAGGGAGGCGGTTACGGCGGACAAGAACAACGCTAAGTATATAGTCTATAGGGGCTAAGTCTTTAGCTATAAGGGGGTAACTATAGAGGGATTTCTATTAACTCTCCTAAAGCTATAGATAGTTTCCTTTATTTTATTCCTTTGTATTTTTTCTTTTATTTTTATGTGTAGTTTAGTTATTTTCTTTTATTAGGCATATTATAGTAGCTAGTAAGGCTATACCTTTCTTATAGGAACTTTATACTCTTTTACCTATAACTTACTTATATATTACTATCCTTTTCCCTTAACTTATTCTAGTAGAACACCTAAATTATATGCTAAGCTCCTTCTATATCTTTAATAGGAACCTACTAGTTATATTTACTTAGCTAACCCTTCTACTTTACTAGGTATTTATTACCTCTATAGGTCTTTCTATATTCCTTAACCTCCTTAACTTTATATTTATTATCTTTATCCTTAAGGTTAGGTATTAGTATTTTTTCTTTATCTATATTCTTATAATAGGTCTATAGCTCTAGTAGGCTAATATAGAATATATTATATAACCTACTATATTTTTCTAGTAGTGTAAGCTAATATACTTACTTACTAATAGTATTAAGTACCTAAAATAGTCTAATAAACCTAGGGGTTAGCTTTTATTTTACTTCCTTAAGCTATATATTCTTTACTAATAGTAATACTAGGTTACCTCTTTTAAGAGTAAGCGGTTAGTAATATTTATTATAGTATTTTACCTAGGATTTAGTGGCTTTTACCTAGTTTTACTTTAGCTACTCCCTAGCTTTATATAACTTTATAATATAAGTATAAGCCTCTAGTACCTCCCCTTCTATAACCTTATCCTTAAGGGCTAGCTAAAACTCTAGTAAGTACCCTATAAGCATATAGTTTAGTAAATAGCCTATAGTTCTATTTACTATATTATTATAGGTAAATTATATAACTAGGAGTAGCTTAGGCTATATCTACTGGTTTTTAGAAGTAAAGTATTATAGGTAGTGCTCTAGTACCTAGTTAGTCCTTTTAGTCTACCTATTAGTTTAGGGGTAAAATACTGTAGAAAGCCTACGTTTTACGTATAATAGGTAACATAGGTCTAACTAGAATTAGCTTATAAAAATAGATCCTTTATTAGATATAATGCCCTTTAGTGGCCTAAATTATAGCTTAATTTCCTTATAGAAAAGTTCCGCTAACTTAGCTATATTAATTATAGTTATTATAGGTAGGAAGATAGAGTACTTAGTGTATTAGTCTATAATTACTAGGATTACGTTAGTTTCTTATTTGCCTACTTATATAATAGGTAATCCTATAATAAAGTCTATTAAGATTTCTACCTATAGTTACTCTAGTATTAGTAGTAATTTAAGACTCCTATATAGGCAATGCCTTCTTATAACTATTTACTAATATATCCTATAGCTTATAATATAGTCTAATATAGACTTATTTATAGCTAGCTACTAAAAGTAGCGCTTTAATAGCTTAAGCGTTTACTTAGTCCTAAAGTAACCTACTAGTGGATTATTATAGTATAGCTATAGGAGCTCCTATTATAAGGTAGGCTCTTAGGGAATAACTACCTAGTCTTTATATATTAGAAAACCCCTTATACTATATAACTATAGACTAGCTTTCCCTCTCTCTAGGGAATTAATCTCTTTACTCTACCTTTATAGGTCTAGATCTTAGCTTTAGGCCTTTTATAGTAGCTACGCTAATAGTTTATTTAGGCTAGATTAGTAGGGATCTAGTAATATAATAGCCCCCTAGATCTCTTATACTATACTAGCGTCCTAGACACACACTACCTTCTCCTAGAAATTACCTTTATTTAGCTAACCTTTTACTAGATCTATAGTGGCTAACTAGCCTCTTAATATAGCTACTCTAGCTTTTACTATAGGGGCTAGGGCATTTTCCTCCCCTAAAGGTATCTTACTATACCTCTCTATAAAGACTAGGGTATTTTCCTCCCCTAAAGGCATCTTATTATATCTTCTTTAATATATTAGTATCTCTTCTTCTATTACTTCTTTAGTAGCTACTAACTTTTTCTTAAGTTCTAGTAGAAGTACCCTATTTATTAGGGGTTTACTCTTATAATTAGACTTTCTTAATAGCATATCTATAGGGTTGCTTTTCCCTAGTCTATACTTAATTATAAAATTTAGTAGGTATAGGAATATATACTATCTAGCCTATCTTCTATTTAGCTTCTATTACTTTATAAAGGTCTATAGGTTATAGTAGTCTAATAGGACTTCTACTAGGGTCTCTATACCTTTAATATAATATCACTAGTGTTTAAATAACTTAACTATAGTAAGTAACTCTTAGTTAGGCATACTATAGTTTTATTTAGTATTAGTAAACTTCCTTAACTAAAAGGCTATAGGGTGCTAGTAGCCCTTATTATCTTATTATAATAAGATTCCTACTATTATAAAGATTAAGGTATCTATCTTAATACGCACTAGTTAACTTAGGTTATAATAATAGAGCAGAGGAGCCCGCTAAAAGGCGTCTTTTAGCTAGTGAAATGCTACCTATTCTCTTACCCTAAATATAAACCTCCTAGTCTAGATGCTATTCTAACTGCCCTTTATTAATATATATAGTAATGCTATAATCCTAGAGTATTTATAGATAAACTATTAGTAAAAGTTATAGAACCCTAGGAAGGATTATATATCCTTAAAGCTTATAGGTTCTTTCTAATCCTAGATAGTAGTAACTTAGCAGGTATCTATTAAGATCCTATTAATAAAGAGGATAAACCCTAGGAACTCTACTAACTCCTAGTAGAATTTATATTTAGAGGGTTTTATATATAATTCTACCTCTCTTATATACCCTAGGACTTCTTTAATATATATAGTGTGCTCCTCTTATATTTTTAAAAAGATAAGGATATTATCTAGATATACTATATAAATAGTGTTAACTAGCCTATAAAGCGCTTTATAGATATAGTTCTAGAATATAGCTAGGGTATTTATTAACCTAAAAGGTATTATAAGATATTTATAGTGCCTATAATATATGCGGAACGCGGTCTTCTATTTATTACCCCCTTTAATCTAGATCCTATAATAAGTATCCTTAATATTAATTTTTAAGAAGAAGTAAGCTCCTTAGCACTAGTCTAGGATCTCTAAAATTAGGGGGAGAGCATAGCGATTCTTCTACGTTACCCTATTAAGACCCTGGTAATCCACGTATAATTAGAGCGTACTATCTTTCTTTAGTATAAATAGGATAGGCATGCCTATAGGGCTCTTTAATAGTCTTATCTAGCCCTTCTATAGGTTCTTATTAATATATTTATAAAGTTCCTTTAATTTACCTTAGGAAAGGGGGTAAATTAGTCTATACAGGGGTGTGGCCCCTAGTATTAGATTAATCACGTAATTAGTGGTCTTTCTTAAAGGTAAGCTTCCTGCCTTATCTAATATAAATATATCTTTAAACTTATATAGTTCCTAGGGGATATCTTTAATAGTTCTATATGCCTTTGCCTCTTCTTTATCTCTAAGGGTAATAAACTTATCTTCTATAACCCTATTAATAGTGTATATAATAGTCTTATTATATATAACCTTTACGAATTTATAGGGAGTTATAAGTAAAAAGGCCTTTTTTCTTTTCTTAAACCACTACTCTTATAAGTGTAAGTAAAGGTAGACGCATTCCTTAGTAAGTATATATATCCTAATTAATATAGGGCTTCCCTTAGTTCTTAGGTCCCTATTAATAGCTATATATAGTAGCTTAAGGTCCTTTTCTTCTTCTCTTAAGTCTTTAATTATAATAGGGACCTTATAGATACTATATTAGGGAACTATAAGGGCCCCTACTACCTTAATAATAAGTGCTATAGCCTTAGCTTAGTTAAGTTTATAGGCTTATATAAATTTAGCGCTAATAATATTAATCTTAGCGTAACTATTAAGATCTACTGCTATTTTAATATCTATATGCCTATAAATAGTAACTAGTGTGTAAAATTAACACCCTATTAGTACCTTAGTGTTTAAGGTAGAGGTAAGGGTATCTACTTCTACCTTAGTGAGTTTTCTAGGTCTTATTACTCCTTCTTTAGCTTATTATATCTATTTATAAGGTACTCTATGCTATTATAGTTAAAACACTACCTTTTATACCTAGGTTTATAGTTATTTAGGTAGGTAGTAGGAGACTTCTCTTAGTCCTTATCCTTCTAATCTTTATTAGACCTTCTACCTTATAGAAAGTTATATCTATAATATTAGGGAGCCTTATTTAGGCCCTTATCTTCTAAATACTTAGACTTTTACTTACTCTTTAGCATAGCCTCTTAGAGTTACTAAGTAAGTTATATAACCTCCTCTTATGCCTTTCCTATAATAGAGGTATATAGGTTAATCTAGTCTTATAGATTAGGGAGTAGTTTTATAAAGAATATAAGAGCTTATAACTTTTTAGTAGCTCTTTCTAGGTATTTCTCTAGTAAATCTAGGTAGATACTAAATTTAATAGGACTCTAGCCCTTATATTACTTTATGTTCTCTAGCTACATAGCTATTTAGGTATTATAGTTAGTAGTATCTTAGAGTAGTGTAAGAGTCTAGGTCTTAAATATATCCTAGTTATCTTTAAGATCGCTTTAGTTATTAGCTATCTATTTATTAAGGTATTAGTCCTATCTTACCCTATAATTACTATATATATAGTTAAGTGTAAAGAGGATTTTTTAGTAATTATACTAATACTTTTACTTTACCCTATTAAAGGCATAGTTTAGATTATTTATCTATATTTTATACTTCTATAGGTTTATAGGGTATTAAAGGTTAGTAATATTCCTAACTTTAACCTCTTAGTAGCTATTACTAGAGGAGAAACTAGATCTTTACTACCTTTTTATCTTCTCTTTCCCTCTACCTAGCTATAGAAGATTAATAAGCTCTTACTCTTATTCCTATAGTTCTTTAAGTTTCTTAAGCTAAGTAATTTGCTTATTTATTACTATAGTATTAGCCCTAATATTAGAGGGTCTAGGTTTAGTCCTAGTTCCTATAGAATATAGTATATCTTTAGTAGTAATACTACCCTTATTTAATTAACTTTAGTTATTATCTAATATTACTTAGGTTAATTAGGTAGTTCTTAGCCCTATATTACTCTTAGGTAGCTAGTAGTAGAAGCTTTAGAATTATAAGGATAAAGGTAGCTAGGTAAAAGGATATAGGGTATACTTATATATTAACTAAAGCTTACTAGGTCTAAGTGTAATATATATATAAGTTACTGGTTCATAGCTAGTGGCTTACTAATATTACGTGGACCTAGCCCTTCCTTCTGGTGTTAGGCGCCGCGGTGCTCTGGCGCTGCGGTGCACGCATGCGCGTGGGTCATGTTATGAGGGGCCTCACAAGGGGGTCGCTAGCCGGGCCTTAGGAGCTATTTTTTATTTTCCGCAAAATTCATTTATATATGAAAAGTAAAAAATCGACTCACGACTATACAATCTAGCCACCCACGTGCACTAACTAAGTAATCTAATAAGCAACCCTATAAATAAAATACATCATTAAATCCAGAAAAAATCAAGGATTTGAATGGTATAAGTCAGCCTTTTATACGACTACTAGTTCCCTAGTTATAGTTGATTTTAGCTTCCCTATAGGGTAGCCTAGTCGGCTTAGTCATACAAGCCTGTGGGTTGGTTGTGAACGCAGGTCACAGCCAAAGCTGACCGCAGCCAACAACGCTGCAGGCAACGCCTTGTAACCAACGTTGCAACAACGCAACTAGGCAACTAGTGGGCCTATAAAATAGTGCTATAAATAGCATAATTTTAACACCTAATAACCTCCCTAGATAAGAGTCTAGCTTAGAATAGAAGAGATAATACCTATAGAATCTTACTGCTTTCTTAGGGTATAGGTTAACTAGAAACTTACCTAGAGCGCTTATAAAAATATAGTTAAAGGGAAACTAGCCTAGTAGTGGCTTATACTTATATTACTAGTAGCGTTAGCATAGGGCTATAGCTTTAAAGACACTTAACTCCTATATATATAGGTAGTCTACCCTATTATTACCTATAGAGTAAGTGTATACTATATACTAACTAAGAAAGTAAGAAATCCTAGAGGTATTATAAAAAGCTTTATAATAGACTAGTTAGCCTACCTCTAAGTTATAGTAGGGGTGTTTAGGGCTATACTAATTATATAACTAGAGGCTAAGACCTTAGTTCCCCCCCTAGACCTCTACTTAAATTATATTAAGAAGAGATTTAAGGAAAGAACTATAGCTAGTGGTATAGTAGAGATAATCTAAGCGGTAGCTAGCCTAGTAGTAACTATACTACACTAGCAAAGACCTTAAAGATAGAGAAACTAGATTAAAAATAAGCTAAACACAGAGCTATATAAGGAATAGATAAGATATTAGTGTCAGGGTCGTGGAGGCAATAGAGCGACAGAGGCTATGAAGGCGATGGCATCATGTACAGTAGGGCCTAGTCGTGGCTTATAGCGCCCTAGCTATAAGGTTACCGCGAGCTAGTCACGTGCACGTAGAGGGGGTATTTAGGCGAAGGTCGCACATATAGGATGTGGGAGGCTAGAGATTAAAACCCTTAAGCACACATACCTACCTTTTAGCTATATAGCTGCTACCTTGACCATACCATCACTCTGTTTCATCACATCGACCCATAAGCCTTGACAATTAGGAAGTATAGTATAATAGAGAGAGACTAGCCTAGAGCTAATATAGTAAAGAGCTAAACTAAGGATTAGCCGCTAAGCTATAACCTAAAGAAGATCTAAAAATTCTACACTAGATTAGATAAGTATATCTCCTCTATAATTATATAACTATATATAGGCAAGATTAGTCTTAATAAATTCCTCTTCCTTAGAGGTATCTCTAGGGTAGCTTCCCCTCTATATAGCTATAGATAAGTAGAAGAGGACTAGTACTATATAATTATTAACTACTATAAGTATAGCTATATATACCCCTACTAGTATTAGCCCGCGGACACATAGGAAGTAAGGCTAGCCCTAGATAATCCCTAGAGAGCGAGATATATAGCTAAATAGTTCCTAGCTATAAAGAGACTATAATACTATATACTAGTATATAACTTAGTAGCTAAGTTAAGGGCACTAGAACTAGAGCTAGAGCGCTTATAATAAGGGAGACTAAATTTAGGGACTATAACTATAGTAAATAATAGGGATAATAGGGATAATAGGGAATAGGAGCTAGACTAAATACTTTAGAGGTAGCGGGGAGCTAGAGATAAGGTAAGAATATATATATATAGGAGAAGAGCATACTCTAGAACTATTCTTTAGATTTAAATCTACTAAAACTCTTAAATACTAGGTATATAATTCCCCCCTAGGCCTCCCCTACCCTACTATTACTACTATATTAATATAAGAAATAAATAAAAAATAACTACTCCTCTTCTAAAATAGGGATTATATCCTCTAGGGCCTTAGCCTAGCCCTCAGCGGGTAGGGCGGTAACCTAGAGCTAGATTAACTCCGCTATCCAGGTATCTAGCCTATAAAGCTAGAAAATTATCTCCTTATACTAGTCTCTTATAGACCTGCCCTCCCCCTAGACTAGACCTATAGCTAATATACTCTATTTTTATTTACTCTAATTCTCTATATATAGTTTCTTAATATAGGCACTAAAGTTATCTAGGACCTAGGGAAGAGGTAAATTAGCACTAGTCTAGGGCTAGACTAGACTAAATAGAAGAATACTTATATCTATACCCCTAGTAATATCTAAAGATACCTCTATTAACTATTAATGCTTAGCCTAGCGCCTAGTAATCTTAACCTAGAGCTAGGTTAGCAGCGGTATTAACCTAGAATAGATAAAAAATATATATTACCTTCTTATATCTATTATTTTAGACCTAGTAATTAAAATATATATTAGTTATAGCTCCTAGAAAGATAGATTAGCCCCGCCACCACTATAGTATAGGGGAGAAGAGGGAAGAAATATACTAACTATATTATAATATTAGTAGCCTAGGTTCTTTAAGAAGTGTATATAGTAGGAAATATATTAAAACTATCTTAGTTTATATAAGGATAAAGGTAGCTAGGCAAAAGGATATAGGGTGCACTTGTGTATTAACTAAAGCTTACTAGGTCTAAGTGTAATATATATATAAGTCGCTAGTTTATAGCTAGCGGCTTGCTAATATCACGTGGACCTAGCCCTTCCTTCTAGTGTCAGGCGCCGCGGTGCTCTGGCGCTGCGGTGCACGCATGCGCGTGGGTTATGTTATAAGGGGCCTTATAATTATCCCCCCCCTTATTACTAGGCTCCTGAATAGCTTTTACCCTATATTTTATAACTATTTACTAACTAGTAGTCTTATTAAAATAATAATAAATAACAGTCTATAATAATAAATAATAGTTAGCGCTTAGGTATAAAATCACCTCTAACTCTCCCCTGTGTTACTCTATTTTCCTTTCTATATTATTAGCTAAATTATTACTTTTTCTATAATACTATTACTTATCCTTTATATATTATTAATATATTACTATAAATATACCTATAATTCTGCTTTATAACTACTTATATATATATTATTTACACACTAGGTGCGCTAAACATAAGAAGAGTCCCCCTACTGCCCCTAAACTCCCCTAAATTAACTATTAATTTAACACTAACCTATATATAGGTTAGTTAAAGATAAAGTAGTTAAAGCGCTATATCTAATATTATTTGCGTAGGGATAGCTATAAGGGCATAAGTATCTTACTTTTTCTTTATCCTTTAGTTCCTATTTACTAATATTCATATAGTCTATGCCTACTATATATAGTAACTTTCTTAATCTATTAAAGGTATTAGATTAGGTAGATATCCTTTTAGAGGTGCTTAGTAATAAGGATAAGGATAATCCTAAAGACCTTATATTCTTAGAGGTAACTTAGTGGTGTTTTACTACCTATTATCTTTAGCTTATATAGGGTTTTAACTATACTAACACAATACACTACGTTATGTTTAGGTTAATAGGGGCCGCTAAGGTCCACTAGGTCTATATATCTCTTCCCTTTTTACCTATTCTTTGCTAATATATCTAGGTAGGATGCTTTAATTATATACTAATAGTATATAGTCTCCTATTAAACCCTTATAGTTACTATAAACCTAGCTCTAGTCCTAGGGACAGTAGGTTATATCTTAGCCCTATTTTGCTATCTATTTGCTAATATTTAGTAGGCAGACTATCTATAGCTCCTCGCTATATAGAATATAGTAATAGTTTTGCGGCTAAGGCTAAGTAATCTAGGATTCGTTGCTTAGGGAGTAGCTTTACACCGGTTTTACCTTAGAATAAGAGAGGTAATTGCGGCGGATAAGAATAACGCGGAATACCTAGTCTATAATAGCTAAGTCTTTGCCTATAAGGGGGCGACTCTAGAGGGTTTCCTATTAGCTCTTCTAAAGCTATAGGTATTTTCCTTTATTTTCTTTTCCTTTATATTTTTCTTTTGTTTTTTTATAGGTAGTTTAGTTATTTTTCTTTTATTAGGAGTATTATAGTGGCTAGTAAGGCTATACCTTTTTTATAGGAACTTTATACTCTTTTACCTATAACTTACTTATATATTACTATCCTTTTCCCTTAATTTATTCTAGTAGAATACCTAAATTATATATTAAGCTCCTTCTATGTCTTTAATAGGGACCTACTAGTTATATTTCCTTAGCTAGCCCTTCTATTTTACTGGGTATTTATTACCTTTATAGGTCTTTTGAAATTCCTTAACCTCCTTAACTTTATATTTATTATCTTTATCTTTAAGATTAGGTATTAGTATTTTCTCTTTATCTATATTCTTATAATAGGTTTATAGCTCTAGTAGGCTAATATAAAATATATTATATAACCTACTATATTTTTTTAGTAGTATAAGCTAGTATACTTACTTACTAATAGTATTAAGTACCTAAAAAATATAGGGATTAGCTTTTATTTTACTTCCTTAAGCTATATATTCTTTACTAATAATAGTACTATTGAAAATGGAAGGGAATCTATACTAGAGGGATAGGAAGACCTCCCTAGTAGATTCAACGCGGCGGCTTCTAGATTCACTATAATACGACGATTCTTCAAGATATAGAGCTTTGATAGTTAAATATAGTAGATTTTAGCTAGACAAACGATCTAACAAGCAATGAGAGGATTTTCTAAGTCCCCTCATAGACCTACCGACCGTATCGATGGAAGGGGGTCGCTAGCTAGGCCTTAGGAGCTATTTTTTATTTTCCGTAAAATTTATTTATATGTGAAAAGTAAAAAATCAACTCACGACCATATAATCTAGCCACCCACGTGCACTAACTAAGCAATCTAATAAGTAACCCTATAAATAAAATACATTATTAAATCCAGAAAAAATCAAGGATTCGAATAGTATAAGTCAGCCTTTTATACGACTACTAGTTCCCTAGTTACAGTTGATTTTAGCTTCCCTATAGGGTAGCCTAGTTGGCTTAGTCATACAAGCCTGTGGGTTAGTTGTGAACGCAGGTCACAGCCAAAGCTGGCCGCAGCCAACAACGCTGCAGGCAACGCCTTGTAACCAACGTTGCAACAACGCAACTAGGCAACTAGTGGGCCTATAAAATAGTGCTATAAATAGCATAATTTTAACAAGTACTAGATTATCTCTTTTAAGAGTAAGTAATGAGTAATATTTATTATAGTACTTTACCTAGGATTTAGTAGCTTTTACCTAGTTTTACTTTAGCTACTCCCTAACTTTATATAACTTTATAATATAAGTATAAGCCTCTAGTACCTCCCCTTCTATAGCCTTATCCCTAAGGGCTAGCTAAAACTCTAGTAAGTACCCTATAAGTATATAGTTTAGTAAGTAATCTATAGTTCTATTTACTATATTATTATAGGTAAATTATATAACTAGGAGTAGCTTAGGCTATATCTACTAGTTTTTAGAAGTAAAGTATTATAGGTAGTGCTCTAGTACCTGGTTAGTCCTCTTAGTCTACCTATTAGTTTAGGGGTAAAATGCTGTAAAAAGCCTATATTTTATATATAATAGGTAATATAAGTCTAACTTAAATTAGCTTATAAAAATAGATCCTTTATTAGATATAATGCCCTTTAGTAGGCTAAATTATAGCTTAATTTCCTTATAGAAAAGTTCTACTAACTTAGCTATATTAATTATAGTTATTATAGGTAGAAAAACAGAGTACTTAGTGTATTAGTCTATAATTACTAGGATTATATTAGTTTCTTATTTACCTACTTATATAATAGGTAGTCCTATAATAAAGTCTATTAAGATTTCTACCTATAGTTACTTAGGTATTAGTAGTAATTTAAGATTCTTATATAGGTAATATCTTCTAGTAACTATTTACTAATATATCCTATAGCTTATAATATAGTTTAATATAGACTTATTTATAGCTAGCTACTAAAAGTAGCGCTTTAATAGCTTAAGTATTTACTTAGTCCTAAAGTAACCTACTAGTGGATTATTATAGTATAGCTATAGAAGCTCCTATTATAAGGTAGGCTCTTAGGGAATAACTACCTAGTCTTTATATATTAGAAGACCCCTTATACTATATAACTATAGACTAGCTTTCCCTCTCTCTAGGAAATTAATCTCTTTACTCTACCTTTATAGGTCTAGATCTTAGCTTTAGGCCTTCTATAGTAGCTATACTAATAGTTTATTTAGTCTAGATTAGTAGGGATCTAGTAATATAATAGCCCCCTAGATCTCTTATACTATACTAGTGTCCTAGATATACGCTACCTTCTCCTAGAAATTACCTTTATCTAGCTAATTTTTTACTAGATCTATAGTGGCTAACTAGCCTCTTAATATAGCTACTCTAGCCTTTACTATAGGGGCTAGGGTATTTTCCACCCCTAAAGGTATCTTACTATATCTCTCTATAAAGACTAGGGTATTTTCCTCCCCTAAAGGTATCTTACTATATCTTCTTTAATATATTAGTATCTCTTCTTCTATTACTTCTTTAGTAGCTACTAACTTTTTCTTAAGTTCTAGTAAAAGTGCCTTATTTATTAGGGGTTTACTCTTATAATTAGCCTTCTTAATAGTGTATCTATAGGGTTACTTTTCCCTAGTCTATACTTAATTATAAAGTTTAGTAGGTATAGGAATATATACTATCTAGCCTATCTTCTATTTAGCTTCTATTACTTTATAAAGGTTTATAGGTTATAGTAGTCTAATAGGACTTTAACTAAGGTCTCTATACCTTTAATATAATATTACTAGTGTTTAAATAACTTAACTATAGTAAGTAACTCTTAGTTAGGTATACTATATATTGAAAATGGAAGGGAATCTGTACTAGAGGGATAGGAAGACCTCCCTAGTAGATTCAACGCGGCGGCTTCTAGATTCACTATAATACAACGATTCTTCAAGATATAGAGCTTTAATAGTTGAATATAGTAGATTTCAGCTAGACAAACGATCTAACGAGCAATAAGAGGATTTTCTAAGTCCCCTTATAGACCTACTAACCGTATTAACAGAAGGGGGTCGCTAGCTAGGCCTTAGGAGCTATTTTTTATTTTCCGCAAAATTCATTTATATATAAAAAGTAAAAAATCAACTCACGACCATATAATCTAGCCACCCACGTGCACTAACTAAGCAATCTAATAAGCAACCCTATAAATAAAATACATCATTAAATCCAGAAAAAATCAAGGATTCGAATAGTATAAGTCAGCCTTTTATACGACTACTAGTTCCCTAGTTACAGTTGATTTTAGCTTCCCTATAGGGTAGCCTAGTTGGCTTAGTCATACAAGCCTGTGGGTTGGTTGTGTGCGGGAACGTAGATCACAGCCAAAGCTGCAGGCAACGCTGCAAGCAACGCCTTGTAACCAACGTTGCAACAACGCAACTAGGCAACTAGCGGGCCTATAAAATAGTGCTATAAATAGCATAATTTTAACAATATCTAAGACAATATCTATAATCTCTTTAGAGTTAAACTAGTCTTTATTCTAGATTAGTATATTATTAAGTTCTAGGAAGGTTAGGTCTAGGATATAGGAAAGGTTAGCTATAGGCTTAGGGAAGAACCTCTATATAAGTAAGCTTACTTTACCTTTATATATAGTAGCTAGATTAGGGTTACCTTTAGATCTCTCTAGTTCTAGGAGCCTAGGGAGCTCTAGGGATACCTAGCTCTAGAGCCTTACCTATCTCTCTAGTCTCTATACTTCTCTATCCTTACTCTAAGTATTAGCTTATCTTAGTATATCTCTTTAGGTATTTCTTCTCTTCTCTCTAATAACTTATTCCTACTTCTTATCTATATTAGTATATATCTACTAGTTTACTTTAGTTTTTCTATATCTTTACTATCTCTTAGCCTATCTTACTCTAGTAACTATCTCTTTTACCTATCTAGACTACTAAGCCTCTAGGCTAGGTAAGCCTTTAGGTTTCTAAGGGGCTACTAAGTTAGCTATTAACTATAGGTTTATAATAAGCTAAGTAGTATATATATTAATCCCTTCCTTATTACTTAGTTCTAAGGCACTATCTAGTAATAACTACTTATCTACCTCTACTTCTATATAGAATTTATTTATTATAGCCTAGTAGTATCTAAGGACTAGGGGGGTAGTTTCCTAAGGGTTAGTAAAGATACTTATTAGCTATAGAATATAGTTAGATCCTATTAGATCTTCTACTCTATTATAGTAGACTCTAATATCTAGTGTTACCTAGGCTAGATCTATAGTGCTATCTCTATCTTTATTATTCTACCTAGTAGGCTCCCTATAGGGTATTACTAGCCTAAGCCTCTACTAGCCTATAAACTCTAGTAGTTTTTCTACTCTATTACTAGTCTTATTAAGTTTATTCTAGAGTAGATATTTTTAGTTAAAGTCCTCTATAAAAATATATCTATTATAGGGCTTTTCTATATTAATAGCGTAGATTAGGGTATTCTACTTATTACTATACCTTTCTAAATAAAGAGAGTATATATTTATACTATATATCTCTACTAGGGACTAGTTAGTCCCTCCTTAGGCTACCTATAACCCTATAGTGTATTTCTTATTTATATATATAGTATTATATCTATTATAGTATATAAGTTATATTGAAAATGGAAGGGGAATCTAGCTAGAGGGATAGGAAGACCTCCCTAGTAGATTCCAACGCGGCGGCTTCTAGATTCACTATAATACGACGATTCTTCAAGATATAGAGCTTTGATAGTTAAATATAGTAGATTTTAGCTAGATGAACGATCTGATGAGCAATGAGAGGATTTTCTAAGTTCCCCTCATAGACCTACTGACTATATCGACGGAAGGGGGTCGCTAGCCGGGCCTTAGGAGCTATTTTTTATTTTCCGCAAAATTTATTTGTATGTAAAAAGTAAAAAATCAACTCACGACCATACAATCTAGCCACCCACGTGCACCAACTAAGCAATCTAATAAGCAACCCTATAAATAAAATATACCATAAAATCCGGAAAAAATCAAGGATTCGAACAGTATACATCAGCCTTTTATACGACTACTAGTTCCCTATTTACAGTCGATTTTAGCTTCCCTATAGGGTAGCCTAGTCGGCTTAGTCATACAAGCCTGTGGGTTGGTTGTGTGCAGGAACGCAGGTCACAGCCAACAACGCTGCAGGCAACGCCTTGTAACCAACGTTGCAACAACGCAACTAGGCAACTAGTGGGCCTATAAAATAGTGCTATAAATAGCATAATTTTAACAAGTTAGAAGTAGGAGAGGCTTAGAGCTAGGGGCTATAGGTTTTTTATATATTCCTATTCTTAAATTATAATTATATTAATATTAGTTTAGTATTAGAGCGCTATATATACTAGGTTATCCTTCTTATTTATATTCTAAAAAAGAACTTATAATATTACTATATAAGTTAGGGGGGCTAGGGTTCTCTACTATTCTATACTAGTTCTATACTAGCTTAAGTTACCTCTATATATCTTCTAATACTATTAGACCTACTAGCCCTAGGTTACTTTACCCTTTACTCTATAAGTATTAGGTAGCCTCTTTTTCTTCCTACTATATTAGCTAGTGTCTATATTATTATAGGCCTCTCCTAGCTTATAGAAAGGCCTCTACTTAGGGGATAGGTTATAAATAATACTAGTTACTTAAGGTATCCTACTTTTACTATATTCTATTTCTCTTTAAGGATAGGGTAGTCCCTAGACTAGGCTAGGTAAGGGCTAGAGTATAAGATATACTTCTCTTATACCTAACTATTAGTTATTAGGTAGGTTATCTTACTACCCTTATACTAGCTAGCTCTATACCTACTATACTTTAGGGCTATCTTATAGTACTTTATAATATATCTAGTCTAGAAGTAGTTATAGTACTATTAAGGTTAGAGGGTTTTATTATAGGGCTTAGAGTAGAATAGCTTTACCTTATAGACTATTCTATCTCTATAGATCTTATTAGTATCTTCTACCTCTATAAGTGTAAGGGCTTGGGCTTTGCCTAAGCATTCTTCAGAGTGCGCACGCGTTACGTACTTGTAGGGATAGATAGTCCTAAGCATCTACTGAAGTGCACATGTGTCACACATATATAGGGGTAAATCCCAAGGGCCCTAAGTCCAGAGTGCACATATACTATATATATAAGGATATAGGAAAGAGGATAAGTATAATGTAGTTAGGGGGTTATAAGAGCTCTAGTGAGGATAGGTTTCCTACCTTCCTCTTCTCTTTCCCTAAGTTTCTTAATATTATATCGACGCCCTATCGCAGTCGCCTAGGGGCCAGTCCATAACAATAAGGCTAAGAATAAGGGTGGTTCTTAGGGCTCCCTTACACTAGGGGCGCCTTACTATTACTTTAATAATATTTACTTTATTAGTTTTACTTAGTTTAGCTACTAGGTTTTTAATTAAGGTATATTTTATAGAAAAGCCTTTAATTATAATAGTATATATTAGTAAAGGGTTACTTCTAGTCTAAATATAGTAGGAATCTATTTCTAGTTATCTCTATACTAAGAGGTATTTCCTTTAAATATTATAATTATATCTCTACTAGGGAGTCTTCTAGCTATAATTACTATAGTTTAGCCTATTACCCTATTAACTACTAATACTATATCTTTAGTAATTCTAGACTAGAGTAACTCCTATATAGTATTTCCCTTTATAAGGACCTCCCTATACTATCTACTAGGGATCTATAAGGGTAGTAATATAGTGTTTATTCTCTTT
Source organism: Epichloe elymi (assembly GCA_023658475.1). Lineage (NCBI taxonomy): Eukaryota > Fungi > Ascomycota > Sordariomycetes > Hypocreales > Clavicipitaceae > Epichloe > Epichloe elymi. Next base: position 10,714 of record CP098273.1, on the reverse strand, counting down.
AGTATAGGGCCTATAGTAATACTTACCTAGGTTAGTATAGTATTATAGTTAGATACTTCCTTAATTACTTCTTTGAGGACTTATAAGAGGGCCTTTTTTATAGTATAAATATTATTATTATTATTATAGTTTATCTATTTATATTTAGTTTAGATATAGCTTACTACCTAGAGGGTAAGGGCTTTATAGGCATACTAAACTTTAGTTATTTTATTACTAGGGATAAGTCTAGTAATTACTTTATAGTATTCTAACTCTTTTAGGTAATTAAACTAGTTCTAACTATCTAGAGGTTTATTACTATTCTCTTAGATAGTAAATTATCCTATACTAGTATTAGGGTAGTAGTAGCTCTATACTAACCTCCCTTCTTCTCTATTAATTACTATTAGCACCTTATTCTTATACCTACCTCTAGCTTTATTACTATATAATATTATTAAAGAGGGTATTTAAATAAGGTGATTTTAAATATTATATTTTCTTGTGTTTTAGAGACATTCCTAGACCTTTAGGTCGGTGCGGAAAAGTATGCAAAGGTAGATTATAATAGATTATTTAAAATTAAGAGCCTAGACAGTTAAATATAGTTAATTTCTAATATACGGACAGTCTAATAAGTAATAAGAGGATATTTTTAGTCCCCTTATAGACTTACTAATTATATTATAAGGAAGGGGTTACTTAGAGGGCTTTACAAGCTACTTTTTATTTTCCGTAAATTTATTTATATAGGAAAAGTAAAAAATCAACTTATAGCTATATAAACTAGACGCCCACGTAGCCTAACTAAGCACTTTAATAAGTAACTGTGATGGTCTAGCGTATTCTTTTGATACCTATGGCGCAGATGGATCGGGCACATCACTTGCACGGTGGCGCAGGCACCCGCGATTAGCCCTTTGGGCTAGACCGTGACAGTAACCCTTTAAATAAAATTCACTATTAAATCTAGCAAATTTCAGGGATTAAAATAGTATAAATTAGCCTTTTATATAACCACTAGTTCCCTAGTTATAGTTCATTTTGGCTTCCCTACAGGGCAACCTAGTTAGCTTAGTCATACATGCCGTAGCTTTGCTTGGGGGCAACGCAAGATGTGTTGCAACTAACGCTGCAACTAATGCTGCAAGCAACGCCTTGCAACAACGCAACTAGGCAACTAGTGGGCCTATAAAATAGTGCTATAAGTAGCATTATTTTAACAATATATTATTACGTTAATGCGTTATATTGCGTTACGTTCCGTTCTTGCGTTACGTAGTGAGGCCTTGCGCGATATGCGTATTTAAAAAACGCGATTTACGCGTTTACGGAGTACTATAGCTGTATCTCCTTAGATATAGTCTACCTTATAGGTCTATAGGCCCCTTACAGGCCCCCTGCTATAAGGTTAGTAACTACGTAAAAACCTAGGCAACTAGTGGGCCTATAAACTAGTGCTATAAGTAGCATTATTTTAATAATATATTATTGCGTTAATGCGTTATATTGCGTTACATTTTGTTATTGCGTCATATAGTGAGGCCTTGCGCAATATACGTATTAAAAAAACGCGATATGCGCGTTTACGGAGTACTGCGGCTGTATCGCCTTAGACATAGTCCACCTTATAGGTCTATAGGCCCCCCACAGGCCCCCTGCTATAAGGTTAGTAACTACGCAAAAACCTAGGTAACTAGTGGGCCTATAAACTAGTGCTATAAGTAGCATTATCTTTATTTTTACAATATACTATTACGTTAATGCGTTATATTGCGTTACGTTCCGTTATTGCGTTACGTAGTGAGGCCTTGCGCGATATACGCATTTAAAAACCGCGATATGCGCGTTTACAGAGTACTACGGCTGTATCTCCTTAGACACAGTCCACCTTGTGGGTCTATAGGCCCCCCACAGGCCCCCTGCTATAAGGTTAGTAACTACGCAAAAACGCAAAAGTGTAATATCTCCTTAGACTTAGTTCACCTTGTGAAGTCACGTTAACTAGGGTATATATCTAATCAGTTAGAATTAAACAAAAGGTATATTTGCTTATATATAAATAGGCCAGTAAGAAATATACTACTAATTTTCCCCATATAAATCACTACACTACAATTTCGCCTATAGTCTAACCTCCAAATGATTCTACACTCACTACAAGGCCCACGCAGGGCAGCTACTATTAGCTCTAAGTTACTATAGTAAGTAAAGCTATTAGGGATACTATAGGGGTATTTACGCTAGTAAGAGGTACTAAGTAGTGCTAGTAAAATACACATAATCTAAGGTACCCTTAACCTCACTTAGTGTAATAAAAAAATCTATTATGAGCCTGCTACTCCTAGTCATGTACCTCGTGTAAGATCATACAGGGGTTAGACTGTACTTTCGCGGTCACTGACCTTGTGGCAGGGGGCCCGTGGGGGCCTTATAGACCCGCAAGGTGAACCGAGTCCAAGGAGATTGTAATTTATGGAAGGAAAATCACTAGTATATTTATTATTAGCCTATTTATATATAAGCAAATATACCTCTAGTTTACTTTTATTTCATTAGATATAGGCCCAACTTAACGTGACTCCACAAGGTGGACCATGTCTAAGGAGATGTGATAGACAACCATAGAAGAAATACGCTGACGTAATAAAGCATTGGAGGTGTTGTAAGCGTAAGTAGTTAGGTTATGTGTCAATGAGACTATGTAGCCATCGTCCATTTAGCCACTCTTGCACGCGGGATCTCAGCGAAAAATGGACCTCTCCTCCACATGGAATGCTACACCAATAGTCAACGGGCCTCGGGGAACCGGGAACCGGGGCCTATGGCAGAAGCCCATTTACACGTTAGCGTACGGAGTACGTACAATACGCCCCCTGAATTATTTTACAAATCTACATGACAGGGGTAATTGAGCCAATCAAATGTCATCTAGGAAATGAAGGAGACAGGGCCTAGGATTAATAGGTACCTTAAATTACAGAAAATTTACAAAGAAAATAATTTTTCAGTGGCGCTTTATACCTTAAGTATTTTTCTTGTAGCTCTCTAATAATAGTATTACTTATAGCTAATTGCAGCTATTAGAGAAGAACGAAAAATTGGGGCGTGTAGATTTGTAAAATAATTCAGGGGGGGCGTTGTGCGGGCCCGAGAATGGTATCTGAGCTCTGTATGTTCAAAGGAAGGAAAAGAGAAGCTAAAAGAGGGGGCACTCTCGTGGGAGATAAAAGGGCAGCTGCGTGTGTGTGTGGGTCACGTGGTGCAGGTGGGTCACGTGAATCAAGCCCTGCCCTATCATGGGGGCCTGACCGTGGACCAGAAGGTGGGATCATGCGCGCGCATGCGCGCGCGCGCCGGCCGACCTTCTTCTGGTCGGGCCGACCTTCTTCAAAAAGGAATTGCGGCTGCCAAGCGCGATTGATATCATGCTTGTTCCAACAATATCCTTAGTAGTGATATGGCTTGTGGGGCTGCGGGGCCCCCACAGCCCCCCTGCCACAAGTTCAGTGACCGCGTAGGTACGCGATGCTTATCTAGGATAATTAATAAGTGTAATGTAGCAATTTGTACAAAGGAAAATTACTAGTATAATAATTATAAGCTCATTTACTTATAAATTTATTTATTTTCAATGCACTTTTATCCGATCAGATACAGACCCTAGCTGGCGTAACTCCACAAGCCATATCACGACTAAGGAGATACGTTGCATTTTGCCCAATACGACTAAACATGCATAGGCAATGCTAGTTTCCATAAGAACATAACGGAAGATGCTTGTTCTCTATAGATGCTTTTGACAGGGATCGTGTCTCATTCTCAAACAAATTGGTTGAAAAATTGGTGCGCGTTTCCCTTCGAATGTGATTCGAATGTAGATTACGGATTACAATGTGCCGTCGATGTGGGACCGAAGAGTCCGGAACCTTGTCCGTGCAAATCGGAACATGTGTACACTGTATACCTAGCCTGACACCCTCTAGCTCACAGATCAGATCCCGGAGTTACCCGGTAGCACTAGGATTGGTGGTTGTCTTCAAGTCGGTTCAATAATCTTCGAGGGTAGGCGACAAAACCCTGATTCTTACTATGCTGCAAGTATAAAAGACTTCCTCAGATATTAAACCCAAACTATGTTTGCCTATTAGTTCTCTCTAGCGCGAAGGTGACTTGTCAGACCACAATTGCTTCAATCTTTAACTATATCAAAGAAACAGATAGGGCTATCACGCTCGTCCTCTTCTTCACAATGGCAATGGCAATGGCAAAGAAACTCCACCAGGAGGTTTATCAAACCCTCAGCGAAATATTCGACTTTGCCAACAATGACCAGAGGCTATGGTGGCACAGCACGGCGCCGATGTTCGAAAAGATGCTCCAAACTGCCAACTATAGCATTCACGCTCAGTATCGACATCTGGGCATTTATAAGAGGCATATCATTCCTTTCCTCGGTGTCTATCCTACAAGAAGTGGCCAGCGGTGGTTGAGTATTCTTACGAGATACGGAACCCCGTTTGAGCTAAGTCTGAATTGCTCCGACTCCATAGTTCGGTATACATACGAGCCCATCAACGCCGCAACTGGCAGCCATCTGGATCCGTTCAACACTTTCGCTATCTGGGAGGCCCTGAAAAACCTTATGGATTTCCAGCTAGGCATAGACCTTGAATGGTTTTCTTACTTTAAACAAGAGCTTACACTTGACGCAAACGAGTCCACGTACCTGCACTCTCAAAACTTGGTCAAGGAACAGATCAAAACTCAAAACAAGCTAGCGTTGGACCTTAAAGGTGACAAGTTCGTACTCAAGACCTACATCTACCCGGAATTGAAATCCGTCGCAACTGGTAAATCGGTCCAGGAGCTCGTGTTTGGCTCCGTCCGCAAGCTAGCGCAGAAGCACAAGAGCATTCGTCCTGCCTTTGAAATGCTAGAAGACTATGTCCAGTCTCGCAATGAAGTCTCTACCACGGATGGCAGTCAGAGTACTCCATTATCTTCACGCCTTCTCTCTTGCGACCTGATAAGTCCTACCAAGTCTCGTGTCAAGATCTACCTACTGGAACGAATGGTCTCGTTGCCAGCGATAGAAGATCTTTGGACGCTTGGCGGCCGTCGAGGAGATCAGTCCACTATTGAGGGATTGGAGATGATCCGAGAACTTTGGGGTCTTCTTAACATGTCTCCTGGTTTGCGCGCCTACCCTAAGCCTTACTTGCCCCTCGGCGCCATTCCCAATGAGCAACTTCCGTCCATGGCCAATTACACCTTACACCATAATGATCCCATGCCAGAACCGCAAGTGTACTTTACTGTTTTCGGCATGAATGATATGGAGGTGACTGATGCACTCACGACATTCTTCATGAGACATAACTGGAGCGATATGGCAAGTAAATACGAAGCCAGTCTCAGGGAATCTTTGTAGGTGATATCCCAGTTCTCACATTCCATGACAAGAATTACTAACACATTGAAAATCGCTCGCTAGTCCGCATCATAATTACGAAACCCTAAATTACATCCACTCGTACATTTCCTTCTCCTACCGAAAGAACAAGCCATATTTGAGTGTGTATCTCCACTCATTTGAAACCGGTGACTGGCCAGTGTGTAAGTTTTCCAATGACAACGACGATGCAATGCGCGAAGGGATGGGTTTCTAATACTATTGATAGCAGTTCCCGATAGCCTAACAGCATTCGACGCATGCCGGCGGGATTCAACTTGTTATAAGAAGATCTGGCTATGGCAATAGTAACCCTAATGCACAGTACCTGTAATGCAGGTTATTAAAAGAGGAGATATTCAAATACAGCAACGACCCTGGTAACAAAACAATATGCTACGATCTTAAGTTTGTAGTTAAAAGGCCTGTGGTATTCCAGTGGACGTGAAGAAGAACTCGAGTTTCAAGCTGCGCCAATTGCATTAAGTAATGTAGACCTTTGCAGCAGCTCAAACATCTAATTTTTAAGGCAATTGATAGGTGTGTCGCGTTACGAGGTTATAATTCCCATGTATTGCTGATGTCTCCTGGTCGCCACCTCTTATCCCCAGCTAGTCTAGCAGGCTTTAAATACTTAATAAACTTCCCTTTTCATCTGAGCTTTTGTCCCTTATAATTGCTTTTCCTGCTATCTTTACTCAACTAATTACAGTTGTCATGAAAGCGAGCTGTTTCATCAAGTCTGTTTGTTCGAATAACAGAGGTAGCCGGTCAAACAATTGTGGGATCACATAAGATAGAGCATAACTACGGTGAAGGCGCAAATTAAGTGAGAATTATGTGAAGAACAAACGAAAGAAGGGAATGAATGCAGCTATTTATCTTGTGAGCCGGTTTGCCGAAGCGGCGAAGCTGTAACAAGTAACCATGTCTGATACAAACTCCAGACCTAAATTGTGATAGCCGACACAGCGTCGCATATCAGGCCTACCTTGAACCACAGCTCATGGAAACTGAGACATTGATATCTGTTGCGATTGAACTTCTGTTATATTCAATTCTGGATGACAACTCTCTCGTCTATATATGTACCTAGTGGCACGTCCGTGCCACTAGGCAGTGACTCACCACTTGCAAGTGTTGCCTCAGTCATATCAAGCTAACAATATGAACAACAGAAACTGCCTTAACTAGTAAATGTTTCTTTTGTATATAAAGAGCTGCAAGGGAACCGTGTAGCTCTGAGTGGGGTTCTTAGTCCTCAAATTATTCTCACTTAATACAGTTAGCGCAGTACCGCCCGAACTCCTGTGATGCTACAATTGTCTGACACACACAGCCTTACCCAACAAGGTGTGCTGCAGCACATTGATGGGCGGACATAATCCTTATGGTGGCATGACTTTTGCAGCCTCCTAGCTAGTTGTCAATATGCTTGCTTAGACCGTTACAAATGGTGATAGCGATGATCTCGATACCACAAAGCGATGCGATTTAATGACAGATCAAAAGTTTGGTGGGAAACTGGAGGTGAAGCAGTACTAAAAGATTAGGTGGATGATAATAGTTATATTCTTCCGTAATCTAGCTACTATTGCTCCACTATATTACTACCTTTAATTACCTTAGATATTCTCTACCTTAAGGGGCTGTCTTATTCTAAGATAGTATTAACTCTAATACTATCAGTAATTTACTAAAAACACTGCTAACACGCTAGGGGTGACGAGAAATAAGCAATAAGCAAGGGGGCAAGTGAGGTAGCCTACTTACTAACTATATTAATTAATAAAAGTAAGTTACTAGTAAAGGCTTATAAGCTACTTTTTATTTTCTATAATTTTTTTTATATAGGAAAAACAAAAAATTAACTTATAGCTATATAACTATATACACTAACTTTTAATTACTACCTTACGCATGCTTATAATAGCGCATGCACATATAGCTATAGCGCACGTAAGCATAGCATTAGCACGTTTGCACATATATTATTAGCATACCTATATATATTAATAGCGCTCGCATATATAGCATCATCACACTCGCATATATTAATAGCGCACTTCCATATTTTAATAGCGCCCACACGTATAGCACACCCGCCTATGTTAATAACGCACCTATTTATATTGATAGCGCTTACACACCTGTGTATATTAATAGCGCCCACACACATTAATAGCGCCTACATGTATAGCGTTAGCACACCCACATATATTAATAGCGCTCGCACACCCGCGCACATTAATTATTACGGCATTAATCAATGATAGCATGTGTCTAATCCATATCTCCTTAGACACGGTCCACATTGTGGGTCTGTGGGGCCCGCAAATTATATGTATCTCTAGTCCACTTTTATTTAATTGGATACATACAGACCCTAGTCAACGTAACTCCACAAGGTGGACCGTGTCTAAGGTCTCGGCTAAAATAGTAGGGAAAATAGGAAGACATGCCTTGTCCAGTAACGCCGAATGTTTCCGTTGGTTGGTTACCTATCCAAGGCCCTTGTACTTACAGAGTTTCTTAATGGTTGCATCGGCTAAATGGCCACTAATCCTGGCATTGACAAACTGATATTCTCAGACAGCAAGCTAGCTTTAATTATCTCTTTCTTGTAAAGACTATATAGGTCCAGAAACCCCGAAAAATATCATCGCGATATATCTGTCTTCCATCAATCTTAGACCGTCTTTTTACATTGTCCTGTTGCCTTCTACATCTCGATTGCCTGCAAATCTCCTCAACCATGAGTGATATTGTTTCCGTTGCGGCCAATGGCCTTCAAAACGCTGGCCTAGAAGAGATTGACGAACTAAAGAATCCCTCTCACATGGATCTTCGTCTGATAAACACCTTATCTCAATTCAATCGAGAGAAAATCCCGGAGAGAGCGGTTCATGCACGAGGTGCTGGAGCATATGGAGAGTTTGAGGTATGTATACCTTATACTAAGAGTAGTAGAAAGGAGGCTCTAACAGAAATGTTAAACTAATTAGGTTACCCATGACATTTCTGACATTTGCGATATTGATATGTTGCTTGGTATTGGTAAGAAGACACCTTGCGCTGTGCGGTTCTCGACCACGGCGCTTGAGCGTGGTTCCCCGGAATATATAAGAGACGCCAAGGGTATGGCAGTCAAGTTCTTCACCCAAGAGGGCAACTGGGACTGGGTTTGCCTGAACATTCCCATGTTCTTCATCCGTGATCCTATCAAATTTCCGGCCCTAATCCACGCGCAGCGGCCAGACCCGCGAACTAACATGACCAACCCGCGCAACTGGTGGGAGTTTGTATGCGATAACCACGAGGCTCTCCACATGGTCATGTTCCAGTTCAGTGACTTCGGAACAATGTTTAACTATCGCAGTATGAGTGCGTATGTTGGCCACGCATACAAATGGGCCATGCCCGATGGATCGTGGAAGTACGTCCATTGGTTCCTGTCATCCGACCAGGGGCCAAGCTTCGAGAATGGCAACCAGGCCAACGACATTGCACCAAACGATCTAGCGAGCGCAACACGAGATCTATACGAGAGTATTGAGCGAGGCGAGTACCCTACTTGGACAGCCAATGTACAGGTTGTCGACCCCGAGGATGCTCATAAGCTGGCCTTCAACATCCTCGACTTGACAAAGCACTGGAATTTGGGAACTTACCCACCAGATGTCCCAGTTATTCCGTCTCGACCCTTCGGCAAGCTTACCCTGAAGAGGAACCCGAAGGACTACTTCCAAGAGATTGAGCAGCTGGCCTTCTCGCCATCTCACCTCGTCCCTGGCGTCGAGCCCTCAGAAGACCCTATGCTGCAAGCACGCCTTTTTGCCTATCCGGATGCTCAGCGCTATCGATTGGGACCACACAATCTTCAACTCTTAGCTAATCAAGCCAGACACACTCCAGAGAGCACCAGGAGCAGGATATCTGCTCGCGCCAAGTCGGCAGATCCGAAGCATACAGTATGGCTGTCTGAAACGGTCTCCGAAGCTTGGTCTAAGCCAAATGAGCTAGACTACAAGTATCCGAGAGAGTTTTGGAAAGCTCTGCCGCGTCTACGAAGCGAAGAGTTTCAGAGCAATGTGGTGGTAAACATGGCAAAGTCCGTGTCACAGGTTCCTCACGAGCTGAGAGAAAGGGTGTATCATACATTGGATCTGATTGCTACAGACCTTGCAGATCGAGTTAAAGAAACGACTGAAAAGATGGTGGTGGAAAAAGAAACTAGCAGACTATAATACTTTTTTCATGACAAGAATTTTAGCTTATCCATTGACTGCCTGCTAAGTCTAGACACTAGAAACCTTCATTTTGCTAGACGACTTGAATTGTCATCTTTTGCTGCTCTTTTAAGCTTCCACAACATGACTAGTAAATACAAAATCCACAGAGTAGTTAACAGTAAATACTGCCTATCTTCTGCGGCTCAAAGTGCGGTGCTAGTTAGACAGTTTTCCAGTCAGAAAAAGAAACGCGCCTCCACCATCTTAACTATTTAGCATCTATCTCACACGCTCCACAACCCTGCTTCTCTTATTATAACGCTATCTTTAAAGGATAAGTGTTAAAAATATACTATAGGGTTTATAAGGGTTACTAAATGCATATCCTACGTTTTTTTAAATACATATACCACGTTAGTCCTAATCCAAAAGGGCGGCCTATATCTAGTCCTAATTTAGAAGGATAGCCCTTATACCTAACTACTACATTTAACCACTATATACTCTATACAAATCCCTTGCTTACTTACAGAGTATGGTTTGTAGTTAGTGTAGTGTGTTTTGTAGTTTTTATATTTAATTTTATATCTAGCTTATAATTAAAGATGTTATCCTATAAAATCCATAATCTTATAGAGATAGATCCTAAGAAAAATACTATTAAGAAGTGGGTCTACAAGTGGGTCGTTTCGCTGTAAATTAGAAACACTACATTTATAGTGTATTTTTAGTGCTTAAATGTAGTGGAATGTAGTTTTTCTAATTTATAGCTAAATAACCTACTTTTAGACCCACTTTTATATAAAACTATATTATAGTTTTACAGTTATCTATCTAAAAAAAGAAGTTTTATATATATTCATATTTTCTAAGATTAGATATTATCGCGACTTCGGTTAGGAATGATAATGAATAGTGTTAGAATCGCTGCGAATCCGGGTTAGGGTTAGGGTTAGGGTTAGGGTTAGGGTTAGGGTTAGGGTTAGGGTTAGGGTTAGGGTTAGGGTTAGGGTTAGGGTTAGGGTTAGGGTTAGGGTTAGGGTTA